>CM061243.1:86512935-88912935 GCA_030848705.1 Heracleum sosnowskyi
CATCAGCAAATTCACTATTCATCAACATTTACTATTCATCAAAATTTTTTTAACTAAGTCCAAAATTTGGGGTTATTACACTTACTCCTAGGATAATAGAGGAGTAAGTTACCGGAAGGGGTTGACCACTGTCGTCCCACTTAGGATTTGATAAGGTTTCTCTTTAAAAGATTACGACCCAGGAGTCAGACTATTTGGAAATCTTTAAGGGTATTCCCGTCCTATTTGAGTGGTCAGCGAATATTTAAATCATCTCTTAAGATAGATTTAAATTAAAATATATTTGGGAATCCCTACTTTAATTAAAATAAATATTATAAAGGTCGGACAATAATTATACGGGGCATCCCCACGCTCGTACAATAATTATAGAAACACGAAATTTCTATCGGCGATAAAGGATCCTTCTGTTAGGCCGAATACACAATATATAATCAAGTATATGTATGAGATAACAATAAGAACACTGTTTATAAATAATAAACTGAATGGAATTAAAAACTCCTCTCTCAGTGATGTAAAATATCACAGAGAGCTGCTAGGTTACAAGAATGATAATTCACGTATTCGCATCCCTTTTAGGGTTAACCTATCCGTGTTTATATAGTACACAGCTACATACAATCATTAATTGATATTCCTATAAATTAGCTATACAATCAAAATCAATTAAGAATTGATTTTGTCTTCTGTTCCGATTCCTTAGCCATCTCGATATCTCTTTGCTTCTTTCCATCTTCAAAGAATATCGCTTCTAGAATCTTCATTGAATTGCACCGACTGCTAAGCAAACTCTGACCATCAGACTTTAACAAACTCTGACTGGTCCTCTAGCTAAACTCTGACTAGTCCTCCAGCTAAACTCTGATAGTTTCCTGGTACTTTAAACACTAATAAACAAACATCAGCAATTATATCTAAAAACTCCCCCAACTTGTTCATACTAAAATGTAAAAGTTAACAGATAATTGATGATGTCAAAACATATAACAAATGCAGTTGTTAGGAATATGTTGTTCTTGATGATAAACATAAAACACTTAGTAGAATTTGTGTAAAGTCATTTTTGTAACTGTCAACGAAATGGCATGCTTTGCAGCATTCCGTTGACAGGAAGCTCATCAACGAAATGAGTGTTGTAGCAATTGCATTGTACAATACTTCACAGTATGATAGGCATTCTGTTATATGTTTTAGATAGGTTTTCTAAGTCATGTTGACTAAGTACTAGATAGGCAAAATAGGTTGGTTAATTGTAAATATGTTATGCCTTGTAATTTTGACTAAGTGAAGACATGTCAACGGTATGAAGATTACTCTGTCAACGGTATGGAGTTTACCCGTCAACGAAACGAGGGAAACACCATCAACGGAATGAAGAATGAAGCTATCAACGAAACACATCTCCTTGCTATCAACGAATCAATGTTGCTTTTTGAACAGTTGACAAAGTGATAGTGACAGTTTACTGAACAGATCTAAAAGGAGATATGGAAGTGTACTTTGCATTGGAAGCCATCAAAGTGGATACTGGAAATAAGGAAACATTCCAATTTCCAATAAGGCTCTTGGAAATGATTATAATGAGCATGAAGACAAAAGCAAAGATCTCCAAGGACCATTGGACAAAAGGAATGAAAAGCAAGCTACTGATGGTTACTACTATTATTCTTTAGTTTAACCAAACGTAGAATTGTAAACTTGGGATTATATAACCAAGTGTAGCAGTTACTTTAAAAATAAGAGAAGAAACACAAATAGATAGTATTAGCTATTTTTGAGAGCAATTCTTCTCTACAACCTTGTAACTGAGCAGCTGTGTACTTTTGTATCACAGATTATTTCCGCAATAAAAACACTTCAGTTGGATCATCAAACAATCCAACTGAATTATTTATATCTTGTGTTTTTATTTATTCAGTTCAGTTTTATTTTATAAAGTGTTTAGTTTCAAGAAAATATCAAGAATTGTATTCAACCCCCCCTTCTACAATTCTGTTAGGTCATTTGGGAATAACAATTGGTATCAGAGCGAGCTTCTAACATACAAGAAGTTTAAAGATCAAGACCAAAAACAGAAACCATGGTGAAGAAGGATGCAGGTGTGAAGATACCAGTTCTTGATAAAGACAATTACTTTCACTGGAAAGTAAAGATGCATTTACATCTCATGTCTATGGATGAGAGGTATGTAGACTGCATTGAGAAAGGTCCACACGTTCCCATGAAGCTTGATTCTAGAGTTGGACTGCCAGATGATGCACCTGATGTAGAGATTCCAAAAACTGTCTCAGAATGGACTGTTGAAGATATTGCAGAAGTCCATAAAGACAAAAGGACCATGAACATTCTGTTTAATGGTTTGGAGCAAGAGATGTTTGACAATGTTATCAACTGTACAACCTCTAAGGAAGTATGGGATACTGTTAGAACTCTCTGTGAAGGAACTGAGCAAGTCAGGGAAAATAAAATGCAACTCCTTATACAACAATATGAGCATTTTCATTTTAAAGCTGGTGAAACCCTAAATGACACGTTTAGTAGGTTTCAAAAGCTTTTGAATGGATTAAAGTTGTATGGGAGGATCTATCAAACCAAGGATTCAAACCTTAAATTTCTTAGAGCTCTTCCAAAAGAATGGAAGCCTATGACTGTTTCTCTCAGAAACACTCAAGAGTACAAAGACTACACTCTTGAAAGGCTTTATGGAACCTTGAAGACTTATGAGCTGGAAATGGAGCAAGATGAGGAAATTGAAAAGGTACAAAAGAAGGGTGGATCTATTGCATTGATTGCATCTGTGAACCAACTTGAAGATGACAATAAAGAAGCTGCAAAGGCCACAACTAGTCGATCTAGTTGTAGGAGTGATGTTAGCAAGGGTAAAGACAAGATGACAGAAGAAGAAGAATCAGAACCAGCCAACTTGGAGGACTTAGATGAGATTGATGAACACATTGCTTTTCTGTCTAGAAAATTCTCTAAGTTCAAGTTCAAAAGAAACTCAGAAGCAAGGCCACCAAGAAGAGACTTTCAACCTAGCAAAACAAACTGGATTGAAAAGTCTAAGTCAAAATGTTTCAATTGTGGAATGCTTGGTCACTTTGCTGGAGACTGCAGAAAGCCCAAGGTTGAGAAGGGCAACAGGAAATTTGAGCCTGTTGATTATAAAAAGAAATACTTTGAACTTCTCAAACAAAAAGAAAAGGCTTTCATGTCTCAGGAGTATGATTGGGCTGGTAATGGTGAAGATTCTGATGATGATGTTGAGTATGTCAACTTGGCTCTTATGGCTGACAATCATGAGCAGGAAGCAAGTTCCTCAAGCAACCAGGTAACAATTACTAATCTTTCTGAGCTTTCTAAAGAGGAATGCGACAGTGCAGTAAATGAAATGTCTACTGTATTATATAATTTGCGTGTTACTCTTAAATCACTTACTAAAGAGAATTCTAGAATAAAAGAGACCAATCTGCTCTTAAGTGATAGGAATGCAATGTTAGAAGCACAGCTCATTGAATTTGAGAAAATGAGATGTGTTAGTAGGGATGCTAAGAAGGAACTTGAGAACGTGTTACAAAGGGAAGAAATTCTTAAAACACAACTTGAGATAGAACAAGGTGTGATTGCAAAATGGAAGGATGCCAGGAATGTTGCTGCCAACATAATTAATGTTCAAGGCGTGGAATCCTTCTGTGAGCAATCATGGAAAAGGAACAAAGAGAAGCTAGGGTATGTTGGTGAAACCTTAGAATCAGAAAATGAGTCAACAAACAACAAGGATCATTTGTTGAAGGTTGATATGTCAACGGAATGCAATGTTTCGTTGACAGATGAACCATCAACCGATCAGGCTGTTTCGTTGACAGAGAAAAGAAAGGATGAACTCACTAGACTTAATAACAAGTATGGTCCTGTCACCAAGAACTTTGTTCAAGGTGAGTCTAGTAAATCAAAGAAAGTTGAGAAGCCTGTTGAGAGAGCTAATGTAGGTAACTTGTCTAACAAGCAATTGAAAGACAAGTTAGAGAAAGTTCAGGTTGAGGCTAAGGGAAATAAAAAGAATAACAGAAATGGCAAGGTAGGGATTAACAAACACAACAATTACACACCTGATAAATATGCACCTAGAAAGACATGTGTCAATTGTGGAAGTGTTAATCATTTATCTACTAACTGCAAATCTGTTAAGAAATCTGCTAATGTGAAAATGCCCAAGCCTGCAATGAACAGTTCCATGCCTATAATGCCTGTTATGCCTAACATGTTTGCTCCATATGCACAATTTCAGAATCCATATGCTAGCATGCCATTTGTGCCTAATCCTTACATGAATATGTTTAACATGCCACAAATGCCATGGAACATGAATAACATGATTGTTCCTCCAACTATGCATGCTATGAATGAAAATATGAGCAACCCTCAGAAATCAACACCAAGGGTAAAGATTGATTTGAATCAATCTGAGCCCAAAGTGAAAAATGGTACAAAAGGGAATGCAAAGGCTAACAAGACAGGACCCAAGGAAACTTGGGTACCAAAATCAACTTGATTTGGGTTTATTGTGTGCAGGGAGACAAAAGGAATCTTTGGTACTTGGATAGTGGTTGTTCAAGACACATGACTGGTGATTCTACCCTGCTCACAGAGTTTCAGGAAAGAGCTGGCCCTTGTATTGCTTTTGGAGATGACAGCAAAGGCTACACAAAGGGATATGGCTTGATTTCAAAAGAGAATGTCATCATAGATGAGGTTGCATTGGTGGATGGTCTTAAGCACAACTTGCTTAGTATCAGCCAACTTTGTGACAAAGGATTTTTAGTTACTTTTTCGAAAGAAGCCTGTGTTGTTTCTAAAGGAGGAAACAACAATGTGGTAATGACTGGATTCAGAAGAGGGAATGTGTACATTGCTGACTTTAGTAGCACAAGTTCAGAAACCATCACCTGTCTTTTCAGCAAGGCAAGCAAAGATGAAAGTTGGTTATGGCACAAGAAATTATCCCATCTGAATTTCAAAGTTATGAATGATTTGGTGAGAAAGGATCTTGCTAGAGGAATTCCACAAGTGGAATTTTCCAAGGATGGTTTGTGTGATGCCTGTCAAAAAGGGAAACAGAAGAAGGCATCATTCAAAAGCAAGACAGAGTCATCAATTGTCCAGCAGCTTGAATTACTTCATATGGACCTATTTGGCCCTGTAAATGTTATGTCCATCTCAAAGAAGAAATACTGTCTTGTGATTGTTGATGATTTTTCTAGATTTACATGGACTTTCTTTTTGCACTCTAAAGATGAGGCAAGTGAAATCATTATCAATCACATCAAGATGGTAAGCAATCATCCTGATTTCAAAGTAAGAAGGATTAGGAGTGACAATGGGACAGAATTCAAGAATTCAAGCATGAAGGTGTTCTGTGAAGAGAATGGTATTTTGCATGAGTTTTCTGCAGCAAGAACACCACAGCAAAATGGTGTAGTTGAAAGGAAAAACAGAACACTTATTGAAGCTGCAAGGACAATGCTAGATGAATCAAAGTTACCTACATATTTTTGGGCTGAGGCAGTTAACACAGCTTGCTTTACTCAAAATATTTCTTTGATTAATCAGGCCAAGGGAATGACCCCTTATCATCTACTCAAAAGAAAGAAGCCACTATTAGATTTTCTTCATGTCTTTGGATGCAAGTGCTTTGTTCTGAGAAATCAAGCTGAGCATTTGGGGAAATTTGAAGCAAAGGCAGATGAAGCAATATTTGTGGGATATGCAGCAGGGAAAGCTTACAGAGTCTATAATCTCAGAATCAACATTGTTATGGAATCTGTACATGTTGTTTTTGATGATCTCAAAATACAAGGTCTCTGTGATGAAGGTTTCCATGAAAGTCTCTCTTTTGAGAATGAGGAAGGAGAACAAGTGAATCATGATAAGGCTACTGAGAAACAGCCTAAAGTTGTTGTATCTAGCACAGATGAAAGCAGCAGTGAAGATGAAATTGCTGCATTAAGGTTAAAAAGGATAGCAGCTAGCAGAACAAATGGTCATTTCGTTGACAGTCATGATGGTGGATTCGTTGACAGTCAGAATGAGCGTTTCGTTGACAGCCAAAATGGTCATACCGTTGATAGTCATAGGAATGCTTCTAGAAGTGATCAATTAGGGACAACAAACTCAGGGGGAGTTTCTCAAGGACAAATATCCAATCAAGGCAATCATGATCATGAAGCTACGTCTTCAAGAGCAAATCTACCTCCCTCAAGGAAATGGACTAAAGATCATCCCTTTGAACTTATTATAGGTGATGTGTCTTCAAAAGTCCAAACTAGAAGAGCAACTCAAGAAGAATGTCTATATAGTAGCTTTCTGTCTCAAGATGAGCCAAAGAAAGTTGAGGATGCACTTCTAGATCCAGATTGGGTTTTAGCCATGCAAGAAGAGCTAAACCAATTTGAGAGAAACAATGTTTGGAAGCTGGTGCCCAGGCCTAATGAAAGGAGTGTTATAGGCACAAAGTGGGTGTTCAGAAACAAGATGGATGAAAATGGCATAGTCACAAGGAACAAAGCTAGACTGGTTGCAAAAGGCTACTCACAGGAAGAGGGAATTGATTTTGATGAAACCTTTGCTCCTGTTGCAAGACTAGAAGCAATAAGGATTTTCCTAGCCTATGCAGCCCATGCCAATTTCAAAGTCTATCAAATGGATGTGAAGAGTGCTTTTCTGAATGGGGAATTGGAAGAGGAGGTGTATGTAAGTCAACCTCCTGGTTTTGAAGATGATGATTTTCCAGACTATGTGTACTTCCTTCTCAAAGCACTCTATGGTTTGAAACAAGCACCTAGAGCCTGGTATGACACTCTCTCACAGTTCCTCCTTGAGAATCATTTCACTAGAGGTACTGTAGATAAAACTCTTTTTCACAGGGTTGTAAATGGCTCTACTTTACTTGTTCAAATTTATGTAGATGATATAATCTTTGGGTCTACAGATGTGAAACTTTGTCAAAAGTTTGCCAAGCTTATGCAAAGTAAATATGAAATGAGCATGATGGGAGAATTAACTTACTTTCTTGGTCTTCAAGTAAAGCAAGTTAATGAAGGCATTTTCATTAGTCAAACAAAATACATTCATGATTTATTAAAGAAATTTAACATAATGGAATGCTCTACTGCCAAAACTCCCATGCCTACTGCCACCAAACTTGAATTGAATACTAAGGAAAAATCTGTGGACATTTCAAGTTACAGAGGCATGGTAGGCTCACTTTTATATTTAACAGCTAGTAGACCTGATATTATGTTTGCTACATGTCTATGTGCTAGATTTCAGGCTGATCCTAGAGAATCCCATTTAGTTGCTATTAAAAGAATTTTCAGATATCTCAAAGGAACACCAAACCTTGGCATTTGGTATCCTAGAGAATCTGGTTTTGAACTAATTGGTTATTCAGATGCAGATTTTGCAGGATGTAAAATTGACAGGAAAAGTACAACTGGAACCTGTCAATTCCTAGGAAACAAGCTTGTGTCATGGTTCAGCAAGAAACAAAACTCAGTTTCTACCTCCACAGCTGAGGCTGAGTATATTGCAGCTGGAAGTTGTTGTGCACAGATTTTATGGATGAAGAATCAACTTCTTGATTATGGATTAAGAGTTGAGAAAATTCCTATTTTCTGTGACAACACTAGTGCCATTGCCATTACTGAAAATCCAGTGCAGCATTCAAGGACCAAGGACATTGACATCAAGTACCATTTCATTAGAGAACATGTTATGAATGGTACTGTGGAGTTACATTTTGTTCCAAGTGAACAACAACTTGCAGACATCTTTACCAAGCCACTTGATGAATCAACATTCTCAAGATTAGTAAGTGAGCTAGGTATGCTAAATTTCTCTTAATTATTTTTGAGATATTTGCAAGTTAAAATGCAGCCAGAAACTTGCTATGTTTTTCTGTGAAGTAATTTTCTTAGGAAAAAGTGAAATTTTGTCTAAGTCAAAATTACTATGTCAACGAAACGAACCATTTCGTTGACAGTCTTAGCAGTTTCCTGGGTGTTTCGTTGATAGCTCTTTTATATCAACGAAACGCAGCTTTATCAACGAAATAAGACGGGACTTTAACCGCCCAATCCTGATTCGTTGATTTAGCGCTTTTAATCTGAACCGTTGTAATTTGACACGTCTTTTACCACGATCTATGCATACACCCCTGTAAGTATAAATCATGGTAATACTTTAAAAGTAACGGTTATATTTTTAAGCCAATCCAGTAATTTACATTTATTATTGGATTCATTTTCTGAGAATTTTTGGGGGAGTATTTAAGAAATTTTATTTTCATTATTTCTTTTTACCTGTTCTCAAAAATTCCAAAGGCTTTTTCTCTCTTCTTCTCTCTAACAAGCAATTCAGTTCGAAGCTTTCCTTTAATCAACAATGGCACCTATAGTCAAGCTTATGTCTGCTGGAGGGTTCATCTATGAGAAGAACAACTCCATCCCTTTTGTTGTCAAGGAAAACCCGAACAGCCTGTTCTTCAAAATGATGGATTTCATGAAGAATTGCAAGTTGAGCTATGCAATGTTTCACTCTACACCACTCTACAATGAGATAATCGAGGAAATTTGGACCTCATGTGAGTATAGTGGAACAAACTGCACACTACAATTCACCCTTCAAGGTAATGAGTACATAGTTAATTCTGATGTTTTGCAAGCATGTTTACATATTCCTGATAATAACTGTGATGCTTTGCCTACTAACACTGAAATAACTACCATGCTAAATTCTATAAACTACTCTTTGCCTACTGATAATCTGGGTAGAATAATTAGGAGAGGTTTGGTTAGGGAATACAGTTATTTAGCTGATGCATTCATTAAGGTCTTTTCTGGAAAGATTAGTAATTTTGATGCATTAACTAACTCTATGTTAATTCTCCTAACCATGCTTCTAAATGATAGATATCACAACTTTAGCACCCAACTTATGTATGAAATTGGTGCTAAGTTGGGTGACAAAGCAAATAGGAAGAAAAATATCTATTATGCTAGGTTTCTGATGATGTTGGCTAACCATGTTAGTCCAGCACCATTAGTTATCTCTAACCCTAATGCCAGGTTTGAGTGCTTTGTGCAAGAAAAGAGAGTATTGACAGACATACTGAGGCTGAACCACAATGGTGATGTTCCAGTGGTGTATCTGCCAATCATTGAGGTAACTACTACTATCCCTGTTAGTGTAGCTAACACCTCTACTGTTTTACCTTCCAATGTTGCTATGGAGTCTGTAGCTGTGACCCAACAGGCTCCTGCCCTAGCAACAAAACCAAAATCAAAGAAATCCTCCAAGCCAACCTCAGGTGCTTCTCAAAAGGCACCTGTTGTAAAAACTACCACACAACCTAAGGGGAGTGAGTCTGGAGTTGTGAGAGGTGAGGGAAGGGGTGAACATCAAAGAAACCCCAAGGATAAGGAAGGACAGGTTAGTGTGTACCAGCCAAGCCCCATTGTGTCTTCCCAACAAGGCACAATGAGTAACATGGATTTAAACACAAGTCTAATTGCATCCTCCCAAAAGGATGTGATTATTGAAACAAGCTCTCCTCCTAGAGCACAGTCCAAAAGGGTAAGGGACACTTCAAGCCCACAGTCTACATTTTCCCAATACCAAAGGAGAGTGAAGCACAAGTCCAAGGGTACACAGGGTGCACACACACTGGAAGCAACACTTCCAGTTTCTCAAATTCAGTTTGATGTAACCCCTATCATTTCTCTGGGGTTACAGTCCCATTCTCTAAACATCAATCTTGAATTATCTCCATCAAATTCACCAACTCAATCTTTAGATGTGGACATGATCCATACATCTATTCCTGATTCTCCAACTCTAATCTTGGAGAAGCCCCACTCTGAAGCTGGTGGCCATCACTTGTTAAGTGATTTGTTGGGCCATCAACCAATTTTTCCTGAAGTTGCAAGGGGATCTGTGGACCAATCTTTAAAATCAATCACCACAGACTCTACTGTAATTTCTCATTCTCAAAGTGCTTTCTTGACTTCATCAACGAAACAGTCTATTTCGTTGACAAGTGTTTCTCCATCAACGGTATCCATACCGTTGACAGTTCAAACTACCATTCCGTTGATAGTTCACTCTGCACCTTTAATTGAAAATCAAGTTGTTCCCACAACTAGTGCAGATGATCTAGTGGTAGTTGAGACACTTCTAGAACTGAGAGGGAGTGAAACTGAGAGGCTGGCTTGCAGCCAGGCAAAAGGAGAGAATGTGAGTGAGAGGCTGGCTATTTCTTCCAGCCAGGCAAAAGGAGAGATTGAGAGTTCCACCTTAGAAGGTGAAGGTGAGGGTGTGAGAGGTGTGAGCCATGGGGAGCCCATGATGCAAGAACAGAGTGGAGAGAGAGAAGGGACTACAGGAGTAATAAGGATGGAAGCAGTCATTGCTAGTGAGTTAATGGAGGTCAGTGAGGGAGAAAGGGAACTTACTTTCCAAGAGGTTTATCAACAAACTCTGGATAGTATTTCCCTGGATCCTGAGACCTTTACTCATCCTGTGTCAGCCTATCAAGTTTTGGCTCAACAGGGCAATGTGGAGGCAGAGAGGTCACTACAACTAATTCACACAACTGCATCAATGCAAAGAGCAAAGGATGCCTTGACCAATCTACCTCCAGGGGCTGAAGCAAGTGGAGAATTTGATTTTTCT
Source organism: Heracleum sosnowskyi (assembly GCA_030848705.1). Lineage (NCBI taxonomy): Eukaryota > Viridiplantae > Streptophyta > Magnoliopsida > Apiales > Apiaceae > Heracleum > Heracleum sosnowskyi. Next base: position 86,523,670 of record CM061243.1, read on the forward strand.
GATAATGAGGATAGCTTTGGTGACATTCTACAGGTGGCCACTACTGCACAGACTGGGACTTCTGTGGTGCCTCCTACACCAAACTGGCTTTCTCAAGATATGCATGGTAGATGCAATTTGGATGCTGCCATCACAAGGCAGTACAATGAAGCATATCTAGCTCATGAGTCTGCAGGAGCAAGGGACAAGAAATTCTACAAAGCCATCATGGATTCTCTGGAAATTCAAAGGCTACAAATGTTGCAGACAAGGATTGAGGCTACAGAAATCAAGGACTCAATTAGCAACCTTAGGGCTGCTACTGACAGGAGGCTAGATGAAAAGCTTCCTCTTCACACTGTCTCCAGGATGACAAGGTTTTTCACCAAGGAACCTGAAGTGTCTTCATCTTTGAAAACTCTTTCCTCTAGAGTGGACAAAGTTGAGGCTACACTTAGTCACATGCAAAAGGAGCAGGAGAAGCAAACTCAGCTCCTCACCCAGCTTCTGGCAGCTCAAGGGCTCCCTATCATCTCACTTGATGCTAACAAAAAGGGGGAGAAATCTAAGGAGCTAGACATTCAGATTACAAAGGTTATGGTCCCAGCCATCTCCTTACCAGACGAGCCATTAGCAATGGGGGAGTTTCCAAAGAAGAAAAAGGACAGTATTGACCTGATCCAGGAAGCCTCTTTGAGGATGAAACTTGCAGAACAAATCAAGGATCACTGGTCAAATATTGAAGCAAAGGTCAAGAAGCTAGCTGACACTAAAAAGGTATCATCTGTACAAGCTACTTCAATACCACCATCAACAAATGAAATGGTGACAGTGCAAGTGGAGCCACAATTCAGGAGTTCCTATGTCATGGAACCCCTTCAGCATGGAGTCCTTCAAGATTCAAGGAATGAGAAAGGACAAGCTTCATGTTTGAGGAATGTGGATGCAAGAGGGATATCTCCAGTATCTCCCATAAAACCCAAAGGCAAGAACATAGAAAGGATAGCTTATCCTCCACCAAAGCCAGATGAGTTCAAAGTCTTAGGGAAGCTGATCAAGGAGAGCAAAGAAAGCAATCATCCAAGCATAAGGAACAAGAGGGCACTCATCTACAGGGATAACAAGGAAATCTACATTTGGGTTGGTCACCCAAATTTTGCTAAGGCCAAAGCTGAAGAAAGTGAAAGGGCAGCAATGCAAGCTCTTGCAGTTGCTCAATCACTTGAAGATGAAGAAGCCCTACAGGAAGAAAAGGCCAAGGATAAAGCTAAGGAAGCTGGAAAGAAGAAGAGAACAAGTCAGCCAAAGGCTAGAGCTAAGAGGAATCTGAACTTTGATGAAGATGATTCTCAAGAAACTGCTCAAGACTCTTCCACAACAAGTGCACATCAAATTCCTGGTGATCTACCTATTGAGGGAAAGTTGGCTTGTGATCCTGCACATCCTGTCAATTTTCATGATCATCCAATCATGCCAAAAGAGGAACCTTTTGATTTTGATGAAGCCTACTTTCCAAAGTTCCTGTTAGAGAAGGACCAACCAATGAAGACAAAGAAGAGGTCTGTCAAAGCAAAGCCTGTTCTTGTGAGAAAGCCACAATCTCAAAAACCCCCTGCAAACCCAGAGGACTGCATGTACATTGCTGACATCAGGGAAGAATCCAGTCTACATCTTGACTTAGACAACCTGGTGGAAGTAAGGGGAATTGCAGCTTCTCAAAAGTTGCCTGAAAGACTAGTGTTCATATTCAAGGGAGGTAGAGAACAAGTGTGGCCTCTCTACAGAATTTTAGGAGAAGACTATCAAACACTACTCTCAGTGTTTAGATGCTTGAAAAAGGACTTTGGTTTCACCAAAACAGCCAAGTCTGAGGTGGTCTCCAAAATCTGTCAGATAAAGGCTAGCTGGAACAAGCCTGAGGCTCTTCCCAGGATACTTAGAGTTCCCTCAACAGGAAAGAAAATCCATCTTCAACCTTATTGGATGATGGAGTTTAAGGACAAGGACAATTGCAGAAGATTCTTCAGAATGGAAGACCAGCTGGAGAAGGCATCTAATCAAACTCTAAAGCTGATGCAATCCAAGCTTGGTGATCAAGATGAAGAGGAGAAAATCTTCTACAGAAGGCTACAGGTCCAGATTGAGGAAAACAACTCCAAGAGAGGGAAGAAGACTATGCCACAAAGAAGTCACAGATGAAACATTTGCTCAGACTAGAGGAGCACTTGTGGGCATTAGTCTTGTAAGTCTTGTATTTTGTCTATAAAGTTTTGAAGCTTAATACATTTTCTACTTTTGTAATTTATGATGTATCTGAGTGTTTTTGTTATCATCAAGTCTCTTGATTTATGGCTGTTATTCTATCAGTCATAAATTGGGGGAGATTGTTAGGAATATGTTGTTCTTGATGATAAACATAAAACACTTAGTAGAATTTGTGTAAAGTCATTTTTGTAACTGTCAACGAAATGGCATGCTTTGCAGCATTCCGTTGACAGGAAGCTCATCAACGAAATGAGTGTTGTAGCAATTGCATTGTACAATACTTCACAGTATGATAGGCATTCTGTTATATGTTTTAGATAGGTTTTCTAAGTCATGTTGACTAAGTACTAGATAGGCAAAATAGGTTGGTTAATTGTAAATATGTTATGCCTTGTAATTTTGACTAAGTGAAGACATGTCAACGGTATGAAGATTACTCTGTCAACGGTATGGAGTTTACCCGTCAACGAAACGAGGGAAACACCATCAACGGAATGAAGAATGAAGCTATCAACGAAACACATCTCCTTGCTATCAACGAATCAATGTTGCTTTTTGAACAGTTGACAAAGTGATAGTGACAGTTTACTGAACAGATCTAAAAGGAGATATGGAAGTGTACTTTGCATTGGAAGCCATCAAAGTGGATACTGGAAATAAGGAAACATTCCAATTTCCAATAAGGCTCTTGGAAATGATTATAATGAGCATGAAGACAAAAGCAAAGATCTCCAAGGACCATTGGACAAAAGGAATGAAAAGCAAGCTACTGATGGTTACTACTATTATTCTTTAGTTTAACCAAACGTAGAATTGTAAACTTGGGATTATATAACCAAGTGTAGCAGTTACTTTAAAAATAAGAGAAGAAACACAAATAGATAGTATTAGCTATTTTTGAGAGCAATTCTTCTCTACAACCTTGTAACTGAGCAGCTGTGTACTTTTGTATCACAGATTATTTCCGCAATAAAAACACTTCAGTTGGATCATCAAACAATCCAACTGAATTATTTATATCTTGTGTTTTTATTTATTCAGTTCAGTTTTATTTTATAAAGTGTTTAGTTTCAAGAAAATATCAAGAATTGTATTCAACCCCCCCTTCTACAATTCTGTTAGGTCATTTGGGAATAACAGCAGTGTTTATAAAATCACAGAGTTTATACTTTTACTTAGAACATAAAACTTTAAAAACTTACAGACTTCAGTTACTTAATCTCTTCAATGTCAAGTACAGTCCTGATGTAGTCCATAAGTAGTCTTCTCTCAGCTCTCTCTAGCTCAGCTACCATTATCTTCTTTAGCTCTTTCAACTCTGGATCAATCTCTCCAGTTTGGTAGATAGCTGCCCTTAGAGCATAAATGTTGTTCTTCCTCATATCATTTCCTAGCTTTATTATGAAGGATTTATCTGATTCCAGATTAAATTCCAACACTTTTATACCAAGATCTGTTCTGAGTCTTGCACTGTTCCTTTGCATCTCAACAAGCTTTCCATTATAATCTCTGTACTTCGGTATGTAAGCACCAGCAGTCTTTAGGCCACAAAGAGCTCTAGCTTTCACCATTCTGCTTTTTAATACCTCAGATGCTTGATGAGTTCTTTGATTCTTTACTTTCAGTATATACAGTACATACTCTAGTTCTTATTTCATCTTTAATCCTATATCAGCTTCACCAACTCTGTATACTCTGCCATCAGCCTTGAAGTATAACAGAAAATCCTTCTTCAATCCCTTATGATGTATTAACTGAACCGACTCTAAAGCATCAAGATTTTCTTGAGTCACACCAACACCTGGTTCAGCTAATGAAGTTTGATCCATAGGACTATTGTTTACTCTCTTTTCTCTATGAGATCCTAAACCAGATCTATCTCTTGATTCTTTACCCATGATGGTTTTGCTTTGAAGAACATTGACATTTCCAAGAATCAGAGTTTGTTGAGCCATGACTGGTTTAGCAAAAGTTCTTTGAAGTTCAGAAGAGAGTTTAGTCTGTACAACTTGAGTAGTATCAGAGGTTGTCACAGCTTCCAATGTTTGAACAACTTGAGCACTGTCAGAGGTTGTTTGAGCTTTCTTCAATAACTGATTTTCTTCCACAAGCTTTCCTTTGCCTTTATCTAAGCTGGCTTCAACTGGCCTTCTTGAGTATTGTAAACTCTGTTGAGAGTTTACATTTTCCTTGATTACAATTCCTTTCTCCTTTGGCCTTAAAACCTTCTTGACTTTCTTGAACTTCCCAGACTTTAATTTCTTTTCATGCTCTTCAGCTAGCATCAATTCTTCAACTTGGATATCTTCTATGGTTGCATCAGCACCATGTTCTTCTAGAAACAGCTGAGCAGCAATCTCTTCATCAGTAACTGGATGAGAAGTAAGCAAAAAACTTCTAGCTCTTGAAGTAGATTGAGCACCAGTGTATATCCTTTCAGAGTTTGTAGCATCAGAGTTTGATCTTAGCTTTCCTTGCTGTAGAGTAGATTTAGATTTGAATTTTGTCCCTCTTGCACCACCATCAGTAGAATCATCCTGTCTACTCAGAGTTTGAGACTTTTTGCATTTGTCTTTAAGTACTCTCTCCCCCTTTTTGACATCATCTTGTAGCAATACTGAGGTGAGCAATTCTATAGAAGCAGCTATGGAATCAATCTTCTCAGACATTACATTCTGATTTTCTTCAACTTTGATTAATCTGTTCTTGAGAACTTCTTGATCTTTAACCAGAGTAAGCAGCATAGATTTATCTTGCTTTAGAGACATATCTCTAGCAACCACATCATTTCTCAACCCAGTAACTGACTTCTGAGTTTCATCAAAACGATTGTGAAGAGACTTGACTTGAACAATTGTTGCCTTTAGATGTGTAAGAAGTTCTGGATTTGTAATTGACTCAGCAGATTTTGTTACAAAGTCAGCAGCCCTTTGATCAGTAAATATGCAATCCTTGTTTGACCACTTGGAAAAGTACATATTCTGAAAGTGAAGTTCAGTGGCATGCTGAATGTCCTTTGGATTTGGTTGAGCAGAAAGTCTTTGAGAAGATGAATCAGCTTGATCATCAGACTTTGCAGAAGACTCAGCACTTGGAGAATGTGGAATATTTTCAGCAAATGTTTCTTGAGCACCTTCATGTGCAAGATTCTCAGATTTTATATTCTCTTGAACATTCTCTTCTTGTACAGCCTCAACAACAGGCTCTGCAGTGGCTTCAACAAAATTTTCTGCAGTTTCTTCAAGAACAGTTTCTGCAGCTACAGCCTTTGATGTCTGATCAACCTCTTCACCTTTTTCAAGTACCTGGTGATTGACAGAGAGAATCTCTGTTTGAGTAGCTAAGGACTCATAAATTATGACTATAGGTTGATCAGCTGCCACATCCTCTGTTTCATTTATACTGCCAAACTCTTCTAGAGTTGCAGAGGGATGTGCTTCAACATTATCTTCAAAATCCATTTCCATAATCGGTTCAAGAAAATCATCATTAACTTCAACATTTTCAGCAGTATTTGCTCTGGCTTCCTCAGGCACAGTATCATCTTCAATAACATCTTCAAGATCAACTTCTGAAGCTGCTTCAGTAGTAGTTTCTGGAACTAATCCACCAAAAAGATACGCAACAACAAGCTTCCTTTTCTTAGCATTAGCAGATTCAGTTTCATCAGAAGGCATATTTGCATCAGAAACAGGTCTATTTGCCCTCTTCTTTCTCCTTGAAGTACCAACAGATACTGGAACATTATCAGTATTTAGAGGTTTAGCAGCCTGGACAGCCTTAAACGCTCTTTGCTTAATCCTAACCCCAGCCCTTGGTTTTTGAGATGTAGATGGAGGTTCTTGTTGTGCTTGTGGTTGTGGTTGAGGATTTAAAAACTGTTGGACTGAAGCAGGAAGCATCAAGTCACCAACATTCCCTTTCTTGATATCCTTATTTGTGAGATCAGAAAATATTCTCTTATGCAATCTAAATGAGGGAATGACATCCTCCTCAGCTATCTCAACCCCATCAACACACAGAGAAAAGATTAATTGACAGAAACGAGCAAAGTAAACTACATTCCTATTCTCTGTCATCTTTTCACCTATATTAATAAGAACTAGTCTAGCAAAATCAAAGTTATTGCCATAAAGCAGAGAATACCCGATTTGCAGACTATCAATTGGAATTGCATCCCAATTGGTACACTTCTTCCCAAACGCTCTTGTAATGCAATCGAAGAAGAAACTCCACTCCTTCCTCAAGAACGGTCGCTTCAGGTTGCCTATTCTTGCCAAAGACCCAGAATAACCGATCTCTCTCATCATACGCTGAAGTTTAGAATCACCAACAGAAATGGTGAACGCATTGAAATCTTCACACCCAAGAGCATCTCTAACAGTGGTTGGAGTGACTACATACTCTTATTCAGCAAATTCAAAGATAATTGAAGGAGTGCCTGATTCACCTCCATCATCATATACGCCTGTTTCCCAGAAGGCTTTGATTTGAGTACTAGATAACCTTGTTGGTTCCACTAGAGCTTGCCCAATATCTGATTGAGCGAGGAAATTCTGAAACAGGTGAAACGCCTCTGGTGCGTTCTCAGTAGATAGGGGTGCTGCATAATTATTAGGAACAAAATCGAGACCAAAAGACTGAAACATGGTAGTTGCCATTAGACAGCTTTGAAAGAAATCAGAGTTTAGACTTAGAAAAAGTGTTTGAGAAAGTGATGCAGAAAAGTGTTTGTGAATATGCTTATGTGAAAATGTCCTGTGAATAGAGTAAGTCTGTAAAAATTTCAAACGTCAAGTGTATAATGATTAAATATGAATTAAAACTGAAGAGTTTTAACCATTAATACACACATCATGCTTACTCGAAAAAAAAATGTGTGAGTGGGACAGTTGTCACATATGCATTAACTGACAGCACTTAATCATGGTAGTTTCCAACACGAATGCGCAGTAAAAGGCACTAATTACTGCTACTTTCTAGACACCTTTCATCATTTTCAAAACTTCAACAAACTGTTATCAATCATACTCTCTATTTTCCAAAAATAATGTTCCTCAATAATTATGAAATGTCTGAAACATTTTTATTTATTTTAACCATCAGAGGTTAAAAATAAATTACCTCTGCGTAGAGTACACAGTTCATCAGTTTTTATCAATTCTCCTCCTTCATTAATAATCTCTTTTCTCAACATGCACAGTTGTGAATATTTGTGTGTGAATAGCAGAGTTTACTGAATATAAATATTGAGAGCATCTCAAAGTGCATAAAATCCAAAAAAAAATCAGTAAAAACTGGTTGCCCAAACTCTCATATGTAAAACATATTCTGATTTCATCTAAACGCTGTATTTATTTGTATTCATTTGTTTTCACCCCCTTTAAATTTTTTTTTATTTATTTAATCTTTTCCAGTAATCAGTGGTTGGCACTAGTCACCAAAAATTTGAAAATTTTAGCCCTTATTTCATACAATAAGTTCATGGGTCTTCCTAGGCACAACATGATCTCAAAGGAATTTGTGCATGTTTTGCATCTTTTGCTTAGGGGTGAATTAGCAGTAACTATTTATCAGAGTTTAGACTTACATCATTTAATGTTTATGATTTATGAGAGAAAGTGCAAACAGCTAATACAGACTCAGTGTATATGATCAATAAACTAAGAGATGTTATAAATATAGAGACAGTATCATGTTGTGTAAAGTTTCTGCACACATTTGAGATTAGATCATATATAACTCAGAAGAATTCATGATTACTTACTGAGAATCATGCTTCATACTATTTTCTTCATCGGTTTTTATGTTTCAGACAATACCACAATCAGAGTATAACATCAGAGTTTATCATCAGAGTATGCTTCTAGAGTTTAACAACATGATTTGCATGACAGTTAACATATGCATAGAAACAAGAGCAAATTATCACAGATGAGTAAAGTTTGAGTCTAACCAGTATCTCTAGTCGAAACCAAAGATCATTCCAAGTTCATTTACCAGTCTTGTAAATGTAGCTTCACTCAAAGGCTTGGTGAAGATATCTGCAAGCTGTTGTTCTGTAGACACAAAGTGAAGCTCAATATCTCCTTCCTCCACATGTTCCCTGATAAAGTGATACCTTATGCTGATGTGCTTGGTCATGGAATGCTGTACTGGGTTACCTGTCATAGCAATAGCACTTTGATTATCACAGAAAATAGGTATTTTAGAGTACCTTAACCCATAATCCAGCAATTGATTCTTCATCCACAGAATCTGTGCAAAACAGCTACCAGCAGCAATATACTCTGCTTCTGATGTGGATGTGGAAATTGATTTCTGTTTCTTGCTGTACCAAGAAACTAGTCTGTCACCTAGAAATTGACAGCTTCCACTAGTACTCTTTCTGTCAATCTTACAGCCTACAAAATCTGCATCAGAGTAACCAATTAACTTAAACTCTGATTCTCTAGGATACCACAAACCCAAGGTTATGGTTCCTTTGAGATATTTGAAAATCCTCTTTACAGCTGTTAGATGAGGCTCTCTGGGATCTGCTTGAAATCTTGCACAAAGACATGTTGCATACATAATGTCTGGTCTACTTGTAGTAAGATAAAGAAGAGACCCTATCATGCCTCTGTAGTTTGTCATATCTACTGAAGCACCTGTATCTTTGTCTAGCTTTGTTACAGTTGCCATAGGAGTTGTTGTAGATGAACTATCAAGCATACCAAATTTCTTGAGAAGATTTCTGGTATATTTTGCTTGATTGATAAATATCCTATCATCTGTTTGCTTTACCTGCAAACCTAGAAAATAACTAAGCTCTCCCATCATGCTCATTTGGTACCTGGACTGCATAAGCTTGGCAAATTTCTTACAGAGTTTGTCATTAGTAGACCCAAAAATTATGTCATCAACATAGATTTGAACTAAAAGCAAATCATTACCAGAATTGAAATAGAACAAGGTTTTATCAATTGTACCTCTACTGAACCCGCTTTCTAAAAGAAATTGAGCTAGAGTTTCATACCATGCTCTAGGTGCCTGCTTTAGTCCATAAAGTGTTTTGTCAAGCCTGTAGACATAATCTGGATACTTGGGGTCCACAAACCCTGGTGGTTGTTCAACAAACACTTCTTCTTCAAGTTTCCCATTGAGAAAAGCACTCTTCACATCCATTTGAAAGACTTTAAACTTCTTGTGAGCAGCATATGCTAGAAAAATTCTTATGGCTTCCAACCTTGCAACTAGAGCAAAGGTTTCATCATAATCAATTCCTTCCTGTTGTGAATATCCTTTTGCCACAAGTCTAGATTTATTCCTTGTAATTACTCCCTCGCTATCAGTCTTGTTTCTGAAAACCCACTTTGTACCAACAACAGACCTATTCTTGGGTCTTGGTACAAGTGTCCATACTTCATTTCTTTCAAACTCATTCAATTCTTCCTGCATTGCTGTTATCCAGTTAGCATCTTGAAGAGCTTCATCCACTTTCTTAGGCTCTGTTTGAGATATGAATGCATGAAACAAACATTCATTTGTTCTGGCACTTCTTGTTTTCACACTTGCATCTGGATCTCCAATTATCAGATCAGGTGTATGAGCCTGAGTCCACTTTCTTGTTGTAGGTAAGTCGCTTCTTTCATCATTATTGGATTCTCCCCCTTGATCCATGCTTTCCTGATTTTCTTGTTGACCATCTGCATTCTCTGAGGCTCCCCCTGAATTGGACTGCTCAGTGTTTGAACTTTCAGAGTTTGTATTAGATTCTTCAGCTAACTCACTTTCTGAATGTGAGTCATCATTTTGAGATGTTGCTAAAGTATCTTCATGCTCCCCCTCAACTGGTTCTCTATTTTCTTCTGTCTGAGAAATTTCCTCAGTGTTTACCAGTAGAGGATCAGAGTATGCTACATCAGAGTTTGTTGGATTTGCTTCGTCAGAGTTTACATCATCAGAGTTTAGATCTTCATTTTCAAAGCGTAGTTGATCATGATTTTCTTCATCTTCAATTCCAGTTATTTTCTTGTCATCAAATGACACATGTATAGATTCCATGATCACTTTAGTTCTCAGATTATAAACTCTGAATGCTTTAGTTGATAGTGGATATCCAACAAAAATTCCTTCATCAGCTTTTAAATCAAACATGGTCAACTGTTCAGGATGAGTTTTCAACACAAAGCATTTGCACCCAAAAATATGAAAATATTTCAGGTTTGGTTTCTTATTCTTCACCATCTCATATCGTGTTTTCCCATGCCTGTTGATCAGTGTTGCATTTTGAGTAAAACAAGCAGTTTGAACGGCTTCTGCCGAGAAATAAGTTGGCAATTTTGCTTCATCAAGCATTGTTCTGGAAGCTTCGATTAGAGTTATGTTCTTCCTTTCCACTACACCATTTTGCTGTGGAGTCCCTGGTGCAGAAAATTCTTGCTTCACTCCTCTTTCTTTGCAAAATTCTTCCATTGTTGCATTTCTGAATTCAGTACCATTATCACTCCTGAAAATTTTCACTTTAAACTGTGATCCTTTGTCCAGTAGCTTCACATGATCCATCAGAATTAAGGCAGTTTCATCCTTCTTTGCTAGAAAGTACACCCAAGTGTATCTAGTATACTCATCAACAATGACTAGAGCATATTTCTTCCTGCCTAGTGACATTACATTTACTGGGCCAAATAGATCAACATGAAGAAGATGATAAGGATCCACAACTGAAGATTCAGATTTACTCTTGAAAGATGACTTCCTTTGCTTGGCCTTTTGACAAGAATCACACAGACCATCTAAGCTGAGTATAGACTTTGGAAGTCCCCTTACAAGATCTTTTCGAATTAGCTCATTGATGTTGTTCAAGTTTAGACATTTTTGCAGACAGACACACATCTTTTCCTTCAGAGTTTGTTACCAAACTTGCTTCATAGATATTATTCCGTCTGTGTCCAACTAGAACAACTTTCCCTGTAGATTTGCTGATAACCTCACAGTATTCAGGTTGAAAATCTACATGGTAACCTCTGTCACAGATTTGACTCACATATAGCAAGTCATGCTTGAGTCCTGGGACTAGAGCTACATTTGTGATGATGACACTTCCAAGATTGATGTTGCCATATCCCATAGTACGTCCTATGTTGCCATCTCCATAGGAAACTTTTGGGCCAGCTTTTTCTTCATAATCTGATAGCAGGGCTTTATTTCCAGTCATGTGCCCTGAACATCCACTGTCCAAGACTAGGGTGCTTTCCCTTATGCCCTTGTTTTCAGATGAATCAGCTTCATCTTGAACAGTTACCATGAGAGCATAGTTGACATCCTCATCTGATCTGAAGTGTCTGCCCAGTCTTTTCCTTTAGTGATGAGTGCTTTTTCAGATTTTCCTTTCTTGCACTCTGGAGCATAGTGACCCATCTCTTTACACTTGTAGCACTGGATTTCAGACTTGTCTTTCTTCCCAGATTTGATATCCCTTCTGTCAGACTTTCTGAAATTCTTCCTTTCAGAGTTTGAATCTCTTTCCTTTCTTGAAGTTCGTGAAACCCATCTTCTTGAAAGTCTTCACCATTAAAGCAGCCATTTGCATCATTTGTTCTTCATCATCCTCGGATTCAGAAGATTCATCAGTGTTTGAGTCATCATCAGAGTTTGATGACTCACTTTCAGATTTTATGACTAAAGCCTTTCCCTTAGCTTTCTTCTTTGATGTTTCTTTCTTAAGAGGTTTTCCTTCAACTTTGAGAGCAACAGATTTTGTCTTCTTTCCAGATCTTTTGTTTCTTTGCTCTATCTCAAGTTCATGAGTTTTAAGCAAACCATAGATTTCATCGAGATCTGTTTCTGCAAGATCATAATTATCTCTTATTGTCGTTGCCTTCAAATCCCATCTTTCAGGTAGAGATAGAAGGAATTTGAGATTCGACTCTTCAAGTTCATATTCTTTATCAACAAGAGATAAATCATTCAACAGTTTGAAGAATCTGTCATATGTCTCAGTCAAAGTTTCATCAGGTCTCGAATCAAAGTGTTCATACTCCTGTGTAAGAATAGTCTTCTTGTTCTTCTTTATAGCACTTGTTCCTTGACATCTGACTTCTAAAGCATCCCAAATCTCTTTGGCAGTTTTGCAGCCAATAACTCTGTTAGACATAACATTATCTAAAGCACTATGGAGAGGATGTCTAACCTTTGCATCCTTTGCAATTGATGAGATGTCTTCAGGAGTCAAATCTTTCTTTTCTTTTGGAACGCTCTTTTGTTCTTGACCAGCAACAACTGGAGACAGTTTTGTTGGCATATGAGGACCATCATTGATTCTATCAAGATATTCTGGATCCGTGGCTTCCAGAAACATGGTCATCTTCACCTTCCATATTGGATATTCCACTGGTCTTAGAATTGGAACCCTGATTGTCTCATATCGACTTACAGAAGTTGGTTGAACCATCTGAGCATTAGAACCTGCCTGGGTATTTTCAGCCATGATTATAACTTGTGTTTGGATCAAAAACTGTATATATTAAACAACCTTGACTCTGATACCAATTGTTAGGCCGAATACACAATATATAATCAAGTATATGTATGAGATAACAATAAGAACACTGTTTATAAATAATAAACTGAATCAACTTTGATTCAACTTTTGAGCATGGTAACAACCATGGATGAAACTAGGATCAAGGATTTACCTTAGTCTATGGATGAGGGTGATTTAGAGCCCAATAACATGAATTATGGTTGAGTAGAAATGGAGGAAAAAATTTCTTATCTTTGTGAACAAGGCCGAATGTTGAAGGCTTCATGGATGCACCTTCTTTGATTTTCTTTGATTTTTGTTTTTTTTTGTTTAATTAATCCTTAATACTTGCCATTTAATTGTGTGGTCTCAAATTGGCCTTGTCATCCAATGACACATGTCCTTTAGCTTGTGGTTTGTGGTGAAAGTGGTGACAAGGTGGTGATTCATCACCTTGTCATCACTTTGTCACACCTATGTCATCCTCCTGCATCATGCTTATGTCATAATTTGTGTCCTCAATCCTCTTATATGTTGCACTTGATGATCTTATATGATACTTCCCCTTCGGTTAGGGTTTAATCCATAATTCGTTACGCTTCTGTTTCCCGATAGGTTCAAGTGATTTTGAAAACGTTTCTCTGTACCAATGTTAGGAGATACTTCCTTGATCTTTCCATTCCCTGGGTTTAATATATGATCCTAGATTTCTCACCTTGACTTAAGATATGATCATGGATTTCTCATTCGACATACTTTCTCAAAACGATCAAATCAATACATCCTTGATTGTTTAATGAATAGTGATTTAAAACTCGAATGGAAATCTTCTGATTCTGGTCGCGTTTACATTCACTTATTCTCCTTATACATCACTAATATAACTTCGAAACATTCATTCCATGTCTTCCATATAGTGTGGTCTGAAATATTTTTCATCAGCAAATTCACTATTCATCAAAAAACTTTTAACTAAGTCCAAAATTTGGGGTTATTACACTTACTCCTAGGATAATAGAGGAGTAAGTTACCGGAAGGGGTTGACCACTGTCGTCCCACTTAGGATTTGATAAGGTTTCTCTTTAAAAGATTACGACCCATGAGTCAGACTATTTGGAAATCTTTAAGGGTATTCCCGTCCTATTTGAGTGGTCAGCGTATATTTAAATCATCTCTTAAGATAGATTTAAATTAAAATATATTTGGGAATCCATACTTTAATTAAAATAAATATTATAAAGGTCGGACAATAATTATACGGGGCATCCCCACGCTCGAACAATAATTATAGATACACGAAATTTCTATCGGCGATAAAGGATCCTTCTGTTAGGCCGAATTCACAATATATAATCAAGTATATGTATGAGATAACAATAAGAACACTGTTTATAAATAATAAACTGAATGGAATTAAAAACTCCTCTCTCAGTGATGTAAAATATCACAGAGAGCTGCTAGGTTACAAGAATGATAATTCACGTATTCGCATCCCTTTTAGGGTTAACCTATCTGTGTTTATATAGTACACAGCTACATACAATCATTAATTGATATTCCTATAAATTAGCTATACAATCCGAATCAATTAAGAATTGATTTTGTCTTCTGTTCCGTTTCCTTAGCCATCTCGATATCTCTTCGCTTCTTTCCATCTTCAAAGAATATCGCTTCTAGAATCTTCATTGAATTGCACCGACTACTAAGCAAACTCTGACCATCAGACTTTAACAAACTCTGACTGGTCCTCTAGCTAAACTCTGACTAGTCCTCCAGCTAAACTCTGATAGTTTCCTGGTACTTTAAACACTGATAAACAAACATCAGCAATTATATCTAACACCTTCTAACGACCCTTGAAATCCAAGGCACACGCGCTCAACGTAACTTCGATTGTCTGAATAGTTCTTTCGGTCGGTCTGCGGATCCTAAGTAGTGCTCATGTTCAATCTCGTTGTCAAACATTCTTAAAAACTCTTCTCAATATACGGAATTTAAACCTTGGGTCCTTATCTGACGCAATTGCTACTAAAACTTCATGTCGCACCACTATCTTTTCCATATCAATATTTATAAACCTTTCCATTGAAGATCTCTCGTTGATGGGGACAATCGGAGTAGACTTATTCAATCAATCAATTATAACCCAACTAACGTCATGGTTCGATTTGGTCCTTGATAATCCTACCACAAAATCCATTACCATAACTTACATTCCCATCCTGGAATCTTTACGACTGTGATAGTCCACTAAGTCTCTGCTTTCATTCTCGGACATGTCTAACATTTACTTAATAATCGATCATATACTTCTTTATATCTAGCCACCAATAATATTCTCTTAAATCTCTACGTAATCTTAACTTCAAACTTCATCCTTTCAATTTCTTTTAGTAGTTGTCCCGAAGAATATGCATCTCAATCTCTTTTGCCTATTTAAAGTGTCAGCCACCATATTGGCCTTTCCTTAGTGATAGTGAATTTCACACTCAAATTCTTTGATCAGTTCCAACTACAATCTCTACCCCGCGTCACTCGTTTCTATGTAAAGATATACTAAAGGCTATTGTGGAAAAAAAATCCACATTTCTCCATAAAGTTGAAGTCTCCAAATTTTCAGTGCGAACATAATCGCGGCTAACTCCTAGTCAGGTGTAGGATATCTTATCTCATGCTGCTTAAGTTGCTTAGACGCATAACTATAATTCAACAAAGTCCCCTCTATCCTCAGGTATTTCTAACAACGGGGCTGTTACTAACTTCTACTTCAATCCTTTAAACTCTATTCATTCAATCCATGGATACATCAAAATATCTTCTATGAATACAATAATCAATTTGTCCAGAAACTTTATCATTTAACTCCATAAAGGCTGCTGACGTATTAGTCCGTCCAAACAACATCATCCGAAGATTCAAAATTCATAATGGTCATATCGGTGCGAAAGGCCATCTTTGGCACATCACTTTGGTAAGTCTTAAGGGGGTGATTCTCTATCCTCAAACCTATCCTTGAAAATTAAATTGTTTCCATTAATTGGTCAAACAAAACATCCTTTCTTTGGCAAGAAGTATCTATTCCTTATGGTTAGTCCATTCAGCTCTTGGTAACCTAGGTACAGTCTTATACTGTCATTCTTCTTAGAAAACAAAACTGGTGTACTCCAACGTGACACAATGAGTCTTATTTCCTGTACTCGAGTAGCTAATTCCTTCATCTCAACGGTGGCAATGGATATGGGTCTTAAATACTGACGCAATCCCTGGCAATAAATCAATGGCAAGCTCCATGCCTCGATCAGGTGGTAGTTCCTGGAGATCGTAAAAATACGTCCATGAATTCATTTAAATTGGGGTGCCCATTATATTTGGTATCTCCCTATTTGTATCGATTTGCATGTGCTCAATAAGTTTCACATTTTTGCCGCGACAATCTCTTTGTTTGTACTAACATAATAAACTTTGTAGTTCACCTCCGTCCTTAAAGGACAACTCCCCCTTACTAGGAAATCCACACTTTACCTTCTTATCTCCTCAATCAATTTGCACATCGTATTTTATCAATCAGTTTATTCCCAAAATTTCATCGGATCCTCCCTTTTTGAAGGAAAATAAATCAACGTATACTGTTGCCTTAAAACCTCAATTTCACATTATTGGAAAACAAGGTTCACAAAGATAATTTCATAGTTTACTAATTCTATTTCTATTTCTAGGGTTCCCTAGGATTTCCATATATGTAGCTCCCTCATTAGTCCTCAAACTCATATTCCTCTATAGTTCTTTCTTCCTCACTCATTAAGCTTCTATCATAGTCATTTCTTAATCAACGCATCGCCATCAGTCATTTCGAATACTCCGTCATTCTGAATTTCCAACATACCTAACAGACCTTGAAAATTTTTGTAGTCTCGATTCATACTTTGTCGTACTCATCTACTTTCACTTTAGTTCTAAAACTTCAACACTATATCTCTTTCCAAATACTAAGGAAAATACTTGCATGGTACCAAGAATATTTCAAGCAACAGAATATTTTATAAAAACTTCGTAAGAATTCTCGTCGAGTGGGCGACCTTGTTAGGTCTCAATCAATTTATCCCTTGGGGATTTCATAATCATAATTCACTACATATAAAATGCATTGTGAACTCACTTAAACAAATTCGACCAAAAGTGGAACTTAGTGAAACAATAACTAGTCCATTTCAAGAAACATTAACAACTAGCTGAACAATAGTTGCTAGTTCGATTAATTTGGGACGCGACATCCAGCTAAGATGATTAGCTAGATTTTCATCATATCGTTAAAATTTCAACTACTTAGAACAATTAACTAGTCACTCATAATGGCATATTCAATTAGCCAATTTCAATCTACTAGTACAAAATCTTGACATCGTAGCCAAAAAAAGAAAACAAAATTTTGACTACTCGGATAATGAATTGAAAAGAAGAGTAAATAAGTTTGGGACGAATAAGGTAATTATAAACTTCAAATAGAATATAAGCTTTGAATAGAAATTTCTTGGTATCGGAACAATCGATAACCTCCCATCAAATATTTCTCATCAGTGAAACGGTCCACCCAAAGGGGTCTCCGTACATATACTTTATCAAATTCTTCAATAGAATTGAATTCGGACTACCAATTTCAAATTAATATCCTTTCTATGATTTCAACGCCTGATTTACAAATATCATCTTAAATAGAATAAAAGAATTCACGAGGAATCTCCAAATAATAGATCCTCTATGTTTAAACAAATAGTTAGATAGTTATGAACTCGACTGAGGAGTCCAAGTATGAAAGAGGAAATCGAATATCAAGATAATCGTTAAAGAATATTCGTCAAATAATTAAGGAAACATTAATTGAACATTCTTTAGATAATTGAAAGAATAAAGAATAAAAATATAGACCTAGAAGGATAGATGAATAATGGTTCCCTCTTCCGGTCGTCCTAGAGCTCAAACAAGCGCTCCGGTGAGTAATGGTAACTTAACTCCGCGTTTAAACCTTAAAGGTAATGAGAGGAGAAAATAAAAGAAATAAAATGAATATAGAAATTGTTGGTTGCATCCCAAGTTTGAAGTAGGAAACTGGAAGGGCTACCTGACATGACTATTCAAGGTAACGTGGGCATGAACAGTTTCAGATTGAGTAGTGCACCAGCAAGTAGATACCAAAAAGTCAATGGTCATCATAAGTTCTAACATCGCCAGTACGAGGATGATCACCTCTCCTCACCTTCATAATATAGGATACTAACTAAATGGTCTCTCCAAATCATATCAAAGGTATTTAATAACTTGGGGGGTCCGTGAACATATCTGTCATTCCCCTATAGTTATCCAATATTGGTGTCTTCCACGGTCGAATCGATATGTCCGCCGAAGATGGAGGTCTACTAGTTTAATATATACGTAGTCTCTAATAAGAGTTGTATCGAAAGAATCCAATTCCAGACTCAAGGCCTCTCTGTAATATCCCCAAATTTTGTACTTATTTTAAAACCACTGATGAATAGTAACTTTTTTCGTTTAGAAAGTTTTCAGACCACCCTATGTACGGGACGGTATAATGAACTTTCAAAGTCGTATTAGTGATCTTCGATGTAAATTAAGGAATGCAAAAGCCGTCAGAATCAAAAAAATAGCATTTTCTGTTTTCTCCGAAATTTCACCAATAACTGATGGATTAATCATTATTTAAAAATATTGGAGGATTTAAATTATCAATTCCATGGATATGGATTTAATAAAAGAATTAGTGATATCAAGAACGTTTACGGTAAACTACTTCGATAGAACACTTAAGAAACCCTGCGAACATTCTACGAGATTAAGCGGTGATGGAACAACGCGACACTTACCAGATTAAATATAGGCATGGAAGTAACATGTAACGAGATTAATACAAGGAATGCAACAATTGGATCATCCATGTGAAAGGGAACAAACTAGTAAAGCTACTTTATCTCCAAACTCCCCATGGCTTGACATGTGTCCGATGATGAGGCAAAGAAAGCTATGACTCACCACACTAATACAAAATATCATTTTTCTATCAAATCAACCAAGAAAGAAAAAGAAAATCCTCCCCCTTGAAGAACAAAACATTCGGCCCATTTATTTCATCCAAGGAGATTTTTTTCAAAGATCATCTTCCACTCATCCATAAATCATGATGTTTGATTCTAAAGCTTCCATATTTCCAAATTAAGGTATTCTCTTAATCTTAGCATCATCCATTGAGGTTAACATATTCAAATCCTTGATTGAAGATGAGAGTGAATAGTGAAATGAATAGTAATCTTTTGATTCTTGATTTTGTTTCTTAAGGATTAAGCTTGTTAAGGTTTGTTCAAAGCTCAAGGAAGGATTATAAACTATTGTTAGTGTACATCAAGCATCAAGGAAGGTATAAACTCTTGAAACCCTTAGTTATAAATGGATTTATATGGTTAGTTTTAAGTATTGTTTAGTTAGTATGATCATAAGGATGATTGATTGATTTTGATGAAAGATTGATGTTGTTTTGATGATGAACAAGTAGATGTTGGTTTTGACTATGGTTGATGATGATTATGGATTAGTAATTATGTTGAGGGATTGACTTGATGATTTGGTTGGATTGATCATGTAACGTTTATGATTAAACTTTGGAATCATTAAAACATAGCCGTTATAATGCCCGATTTTCCTTAACCTTGTTTTGTTTGTGATATTCGAACATAATGACTTCTGTCCAAGATCACCACTGCCCATTATAGTGTAGGTCTTGTTTCAAGGTTCGTTTTGGTGCGAGAATCATGTGAATCCGATTTACGGTTTAGGAGAAACAAGTATTTTAGTAAAGGATGTTTCGCGAAACCAAACTATACTACTTAGCCAACTTTGAGGCAATGATCAAACCCCTTAAGCGACTTATTAGGATGTGAACATTTGTGTTAACATGATAGGTACGTTTAGGAAGACCCTCGAAAAGATTTCGTGTTAAAAGGATTTAATCTCTATTTTATAAAAATGCGTGAGCGAGCATGCGCGAGTGGAAGTTCTTAAAGAGTTAACTTGAAAACGAACTTGTTACTTGAGATAGTACATACTTAGTTTCATAAAAGTATTAAGTGATTAATCTCGGATATTTTGACTATGTATAGATCGCCGGATTAACCCGAGGCACACTACCCCTACCTCACCACCAGGCAAGTTTTCGAAACCTATGCTTACTGTTGTTGTGATAATAAACTGCTTTCATATATGATATGCAAATGAGGAGTATACATGTTTTATTCCCAAGTACATTGCGATATATAAATTGCATGCTTGTTTTCGAACTACTATACATAGTGATACTCGAGGTTACGACTTGATGTTGGGGCTTATAAGCTAGATATGGGATATCAGCTATAAGCCAGGTTTTTTTTTATAAATGCCCTAGGTTAAGGGCGTGTGATTTTTCTTTAGATCAGAAGTAATTATATTTTCTGTATATATTAAAGATTATTTTTCCGATAAAGATATCGGGTAACTGTTATTCGATGATTATTTATTTAATGAATATTATTTTTGAATATTCATTTAAGGTTTATTTATTTAATGAATATAATTTTTGAATATTCATTTAAGGTTTATTTATTTAATGAATATTATTTTGAATATTCATTTAATCCTTATTTATTTAATGAATATTATTTTTGAATATTCATTTAATCATTATTTACTTAATGAATATTATTTTCGAAGATTCGTTTAAGGTTTACTTATTTAATAAATATTATTCGATTATTTATTAAATACTTTTAACACGTTTTAAAAATGAGAAATGTTATTTAAAGTTTATCCTTGACCTTCAATAATTACGAAGGATATTCTAAGTTGTATTAATAATTATTTCAAATCAAAGGGAGGTTCCCAAACACTATTTTTTTCCATTTAAATCTATCTTTTAAGAGGATTTAAATACTCGCTCAACTACCAAAAATATGGGAAACCTAACTTAAGTGACTGCTACTCATTTTAAACTCTCAACTCAAAACTGTCAGGGGACAGATATTTTCTCGGAGCAATTTAATTGCTGCAAGTCAAATGTTGTGTTACTACCTCAACGATCGAGGAGTAAATTGATGGAACAAGTCGATATCCATTAACAAGCAATAGCTTGGGAAATATTGGAGAATCTTCCTTTCCAACCTAGATATAACTACTTAGTGGAGTCGTATCAACAAGTATTACACTTGGGGAAAGGATGACGATCTTTACGTTTCAGAGTCATGGATTTCATCCGAACTAGGAGTGGTGTAAGAGGTCCAGTTGCGCCGACCCATCCATTTTATTGCCCCAAATGGGCCGGGAGATCCGGGAAGTCGGTAGACAATGTCAGGCTGTCGTGATTCTTCCATCTACATATAGAAAACATATTTTTGTTGTACGACCTGCTACTGATCATAGTAAGGTTGGGACAACGGGCGCGGTAGCAACTCCGGTATTAGTTCATCATCCAATTTTGGGATATTCCTGCAACATGTATTGGGGAGAAGAACCGATCATGTTGACAGGGGGTCGAAAAGTGTTCAAAGAAAAAATGAAGTTGTACTAAATCCTTGTAACTTCATCTTTTATTTTATGATTTATGACTCTGATAAAACCTTACTCAGATTATATATGCATAAGTGGATTTTGGGTTACGGAAACATTATATTAATTTTCCTCGTAACTTCATCTTTTATGTTATACTAGTCTCTTATCCGTTTAAGGCATAACATGTGGTTACAAAAATATCTTTGAACTGCTATATACTGATGATCTGTCATAAATTATTTTGGTGGGCTCTATTGCTCACCCTTGCTTTATTTATTTATATCACAACAACAGCTAGAGCAGATGGCCCGCAACATGCGCACTCAGCGCAAGCAGGTATCGGCCGTCAGAGATTTACCCGCTGATGTCGTAGCCGCCATAGCTGAGGTAGTAGCAATCAGTAGTCTAAGATATAGATTTTGTGTATCATACTTATTTATGATTAATGTAAGCAACAGCAAGAACTATTAAGTGTACTCTGTAATCTTTTGGGTTTGTAATAACTTATAACTTGTGGATCCTATGACTAGATACTTATTCCAATTTCATCTCTGGGACTATAACTAGTTGTGTATGGTGTTGTTATTGCGGGGTCACAGTATGCAGTTTATTTGTTTTGATTCAAGTTCAAGTATTATTGAAGGAAATTGAGACCGTAACGACCGGATCCCCGACCCCGGATCTGGGGCTGTTACACTCCCTCTCGGTAGGTTCTGAGATCGCCGTAGTTCTCGTTGGAACCATATGCACTTCATTAAAGTCATACCTTCAATTTTCCAATGTTCTACTTGATCGCTGAGTTGAACCATCATGGCCTATCGTGCGAAGCATACTCATGACGTCGTCTAGCGCACTCGTCTTACGATAACGTTCTCGTGATATATACGCAATCTTCCTTGGGGGCCACAAAATCCTCAATGGTGTAGTAGACACTATCTCTGGTAGAGTCATCGCTCGCGGGGATTTGAAACCTCAAAAACAATAATTGCTTTTAATTAATCCAGGTAACTAAGTAACCTTAATCGCGTAAAAAGTTTAAACATCTTGGTTCTCACACATGTCGCCTCCTTAAGGGCAACTATAAAGGAATACGAGTACAAGTTTTGCTCTAGTCAAGTCAACCAATAGTATGGGCTCTACCTCTTCTATCAAAACTTCTCTTGAGACTCTACTCGGCGTCTTATATCAATATCCTCGATAAATCATATACAATTCTAACTCCCTTCTCATCATCCTGATGACCTCTAAATATTCTATCGGTCCTACTATAAGACCTCAAGTAAACATTCCAATCTTAAATTCATCAGTGGTACTACATTCGGTACTCCAATAACGAACTATATATGAGTCCTTACGTTAATCTCTTATTTAGTCATAACTCTTAACACTCTCGTCTCTGAGTACTATAACTTAAAGCTCTGATGCCATTTCTATAACACCCCCAGATCCGGGGTCGGAGATCCGGGTTGTCACGCCCTCAATTCCAACAATAATACATGTACTAGCTCAACAATCCAATAATACAAAACCAAAAGACCCCAATCTCTTACACACACCAGTTATAGCTTCAGAAACGAGTCACATAAGTAACATTAGTTATTACAACCAAATGTACTATCCAGGATCTCACTAATAACAACTGAACCCATGCCACTTACTTCTGCATTAACCATTCTGAATTAGACTACCTCAAGTTTAGAAATCCTTTGCTAGCACAACATAGGCAAAGGTTCAAAGTATAACTTTTAAATCAAGCTAAATCAGGTAGCTTATTGAAAATACCAGTTTTGAATATTTCTCAAAACTCTGCCAACATTATCGGTAACTGAGCTACGAGGATTTTGTTACAATGTTGCAGACACAATTCCAAACTGGAAGATGGGGGCTATACTGGAAACACCTACGATAAGCGCTGATCAGTCGCTCTATCGCATTAAACACCTTTTCTACTAGTAGAAGGACGACTCCCCACTGGTTGTCACCCTGACCGCATTCGGGCCCTTTATGCTATACGGGCACCTATTTCATTGCTGAGCATAGGGTCATACTGTTCAGGGTCTATTTCATCCCCAGTATGACAATAAATTCCAGTCCCCAAATGAAAATCATCGTCACGGAAAACGGAAGTTAATCCTATTTTCCCCAAGTACTTTAGTACTTGTCTCTCTTTTGAAAACATTTCTGGCCTACTTACTCGTAGGATAATAGAGGAGTAAGTTACCAGAAGGGGTTGACCACTGTCGTCCCACTTAGGATTTGATAAGGTTTCTCTTTAAAAGATTACGACCCAGGAGTCAAACTATTTGGAAATCTTTAAGGGTATTCCCGTCCCATTTGAGTGGTCAGCGAATATTTAAATCATCTCTTTTAAATCTATCTTAAGAGATGATTTAAATCATCTCTTAAGATAGATTTAAAAGAGATGATTTAAATTAAAATATATTTGGGAATCCATACTTTAATTAAATAAATATTATAAAGGTCAGAAATATTCTTCATAATCATTGAAGGTCAAAGATGACTTTTTAAACTATATACATCACCTTTAAATTAATTAAAATAATATTAAATATTCAAATAATATTCATCAATTAATAATGATTAAATAATAATCAAAAGCTCAATAAATATTTGATAATCAAACCTAAGTGAATATTAAAATAATATTCCTTGAATAATGAAATAATTGAATATATCTATTCAATATACTTATCAGAAAATAAACCTTAACGGTTTAAAGAAAATATACCGACTCCCGGTCTAAGTTTCAAAATACGATTCACATGCTCTACTCTAAGAGCCTTTACAAAAACCCAGCTTATAACTATCATATCATATAGCTTATAAACCAAACAAAATTCTCCAAAAGATTCAAGTATAACCACAATTTTATATTACTTGCAATATATATCAGAAAGCACTTATCACAACAACAACAACAACAGTAAGGTATGAGTTTTGAAAACTTGCATCATCAGGAATCAAATATTTTGATAAGTGGAATATAGTATTTGAAAACTTGCCACAACACTCGCAACAAAAGAGTTGATATATAATTTGGAATACACAAGTATTGAACATTTGAAAATATACCTACTCTAAACAATAGAGTAAGGTTTAGTAAACTTGCCTGGAAATCCCGAAGTAGCAGTAAGTCTCAGGTTGGTCCAGAAATCTAGAATCAACACAAGGTTCAAGATTAATAACTTAAACGCTTTCACCATACTAAGTATATACTATCTCAAGTACAAAGTCCATTTTCAAGTTAACTCCTTAAGATCCTCTACTCGAGCATGCTCGCTCACGCATTTTTATAAAATTGAAATTTAATATTTTTAACACGAAATCTTTTCGAGGGTCTTCCTAAACGTACCTAGCATGTTATCACAAAGTTTCACATTTTATTATGACCTCTAAGCGGTTCGATCATAGCCTCAAAGTTGACTAAGTGGTGCGATTTGGTTTTACGAACGCCTTACACTAAAACACATGTTTCTCCTAAACCGTAAATCGTAATGACATGATTCTTGCGCTCACGTAAACTAGAAACAAAGATCTACACACTCATGTTCATCATTGAACCAAAAGAGGCAGTTAGGTGTTCGGATTCTAGGCAGTTTTTAGCGTTACCGAAAATCGGGCATTACGCCGGCTTAAAACTTAACATTTCCTAGATTCAAATCTCATTCCAATTCACCACCAATCATCATACACATCAATTACAAAACTTAAAATCCATTATCAATCTCAAACCGAGCCAAACCAGTTGGTATCACATTCAAAATCCATCCACAACTCATCCAACAACTAAACAAACTACATAATCCACTTACTCATGACCTTAACAATACATTCATGCTTCCATCTTTCAATTATAAACATAAAACTCAACAAAACACTATTCATCATCTTCTTAAACTCAATAAAAGATCATGCTAGAGATGGTGGGTGTTGGAGATGTTACCTTTAAAAAAATGGGTTTGAGCTCTTCTTTGTTTTAAGCTATTAAACACTAAGTTTGGTGGAGAATTGCTCAAGCTTCAAGCTCTTTCTTCCTCATTCCTTAGGTTCGGTTTTTCTTCAAGAAAATGGAGTTGGGGTGGGGGGGGGGGGGCTGCTACTTTTGTGAGAAAAGTGTGGTAGATGTGTGGTTAAAAAGGTGATGTGTTCAGTTTACCAAATTTGCAAGTTAGTCACTGCAAATTAGTCCCTCAAGTTTGCTAAGTTACAAAGCTTCTTCCACACAATTCTTCCACCCATTCTTTTTCTTTTAATACATATATTCTTCTTTATTTCCTAAGTTATAATATGTCCAAGGTTGCTCCTTCAAACGGACTTTCGATTCTCGTTTTCGTTTGCGATTTCTGACTACGCGAATACGCGATTAGTAACCATTTATTATTCCTGAACTTCCGCTAAAATATAGGATCAATCCAAGACTATAAAATTTTACTATTCACCTTGGAGTAATATTCATCAATGTTACTATTCATCCTTGTTTTTGTTCCTCTTGAAACAATTCAAAAATATTTCCTAAAAAGAGCGAATAAAACTCTACGCGATTTTCGCAGTGAATTGTAACTATTCACTATTCGTCCTAACAATCGAATACTTAATTAAAATGGTTCGAGCGTGAATCTTGGAATATAAATGGGATTTATATACTCTCATTTGTGTCGCCTTGTCCTGTTACCGCTTTAATCTCGTTGAACGCTCGCAGGGATTTCTTAAGTGTTCTATCGAAGTAGTTTACCGTAACGTTCTTGATATCTTAATAACTTTGCTAAATCCATATCCATGGAATTTCTGAACGAAAAAGTTACTATGCATCAGTGGTTTTTTTTTTTAATTAAGTACAAAAATTTGGGGATATTACATACTGTCTGGTTCATGAGTGACTAACTACAATGGATGTTCTTCATCTTTTTACTTTAAGCGGCGGTCCTTTTTCTTTTGACTTTAACAAACCTTTTTCTTTTGACTTTAACAAACACTGTAACCTGTACATTTGTTGTCGCGCTGTAGAAATCTCTGTCAATTTAATAAATCCACTTTCTTGAATACTTCACTCTGTCTTGATCAAATAATTGAACTTCTTTCAATGTAGAATTACTTCAAATCTGTAGGTTGACTTTAATCTTCATTCTTTTGACTGATATAACCTTCTGAGATTCCCGTGACAATTGATTTATTATTTACTTATTACATTCTTGTTTAAGTTGAGTTGTATCCGCGATGTTTACAAATAAGCATATACATATGCATTTCAACAACTTTGTAGAGCCAATTTATATATACACATCTATAGATTTAAAAGTGGTAATATTTTTTCAAATAATCATAATGCTTATATAAAATGGAAAATTTTGTAAAATTATTTCCTTAACTAAAAATTATAATCTTAAAAGCGAAAATTTTGATATAAGTTGAGAAAAAAAATTCAGAGTTTCCTTTTTTATATTTAATTAAATTTTAAATAGGATTGAATTTTATATATTTATTGTCTTCCCTATAAAAGTAGATAAGAAACATTCATAATACCAATGAGAAATTTCTGTGAAAATTTGCCCACAAAAGTTTGTATCGGGCGTGTTATTTATATACTTAATTATACTTATTAAAATTTAAATGAAATTTAAGTTAGTTAAGAAAAAAGTTATATTTGTATACTTAAATTCTAAACATGATTGATTTTTATATGTTTATTGTTTATCCTATAAATTCGAATGTAAATAAGCAAATTCAGTTTTATGTAATTAAAACTTAGGAGCTCCAGTTATGTAATTTGATTAGGTTTATAATTTTTAGAGAACTTATCTTCTATAATAGGAGTTATAAAAAGGAAATATTAAAAAGTTTCGATGTTTTTCTCTAAAAAATAGGACGTAAATAAGGAAGTTTTATTTTAATTATTTAAAATAGAGGATTTGTACAAAAATAGATAAATATACGAAATAATAGAATTATTTCCTTCATTAAAATCTTTTTCAAAAAACAATTATGATTCAATATAATTCTTCTAATAAATTAAAATTTTAAAAAATTACTTAAATTTTAAAGTACATATTTGTTTAATTAGATTCTAAACAGGATTAATTTTAATATATTTATTATCTTTGTTATAAATTCGAATGTAAGTACGAAAATTTAATTAAATTTAATTAAAATTGAGGAGTTCTAGTAATATAATTTGATTAGGTTTATAATTTCAAGAGGACTTGCATTTTATAATAGGAATTATAAAAGGAAACATTAAAAGGTATCGATTTTTTTCTATAAAAAATAGGACGGAAGTTTTGATTTTAATTATTTAAAATAGAGGAGCTTTAGAAAAATAGATAAATATGAATCGAGTCGTTAAATAAGGAAGTTTTGTAGGAGCTCTAGAAAAATAGATAAATATGAATCGAGTCGTTAAATAAGGAAGTTTTGTATAATATTGTTAAAATGTTCTCTCTTTGAGTCGTTAAAAAATCTAGTATAATTTTTTTACTATTCACTAACTTAAAATTTTAAGAAAATTAATTTTTACTTGAAAATTACTTTAAAAGAATATTAAGATGGATATATCACTTGTAAAGAAATTTTAGAACTTTAAGAGAAAATTTAGAAAAATAATAAGATGGTAACTTTAAGCTAAAGAGAATATTAAAATAATAATTATTTTGAAAAGAATTAGACGAATATTAAGATAGTAACTTAATTTAAGACATAAAATATAAGAGAATATAAGTTAATTAATTTTCTTTTTCTATTAACTAATTTAAAATTTTGAAAAAATTAAAAAGATAAATCGAGATTATTTGAGAGCTGTGTCATCTCATTGTTCCCATCTTTTTTCTTTTATATAAAAATATCAATTTCTTGGTATGCAACGCTAAAAATTTCTATTAGAAAATAATGACCGATCTCTTAAAGGTTAAAATCTAAAGATCATTATGATCACGAACGAAACATAAATAGAAGATCTTTCCTGCAAAAGAATAAAAGGTTGAAGAAGTTTCTTGGTTAAGCGCATTGAACAAATAATTTGCTAAAATCATTAGAAAAACATCACTTAATAGCACTACGTACACATTTGACGATTACGCGCAAAGTTGCATGTAAAATTTGAGGCTTCCGGAATTCAATAACAAAACAATCTATGTAATTCAATAACCTTAACCTCAGATTGACTACACCAAAACTTGAATAAGCAGATCAATGAGAGAAAATATGATATGGTCGTTTGATCCCTTTTCATCTAATATATAGACGTATTTTTTTTTGACTTGTTGTGCAAGATTATTAGTATTATGAAAGGAAATACTTTAATAGAAAGAGAATAATTAATTGATTTTGATTGATGTTGCATATTAAAATAGTATATTTAATTTCATCCATTACCATAGATTTTAAAAGAATGAATATTAAAATTGTATATTTCGTTTCCTCTATTAGTAAAGAATTAAAAGGCAATTGAGATTTTTCTATCCTATAAATTCAAATTTAAATAAGGAAATTTAATTTTATTGAATTAAAATTGAGAAAGGAAAGAATATTAAAATTGTATATTTAGTTTCCTGCATTAGTAAAATTTTAAAAGGCAATTGCTATTTTTTCTATCATATAAATTCGAATTTAAATAAGAAAAATTAATTTTATTAAATTAAAATTCAGAAGCTCTAGAAAAATAGATAAATAACTTTCAGACGATCTCCTGGGGTTTTCCTTTATATATATAAAAGATAAAAGATATATAATATAAAGATATTGATTCCAATTTATTATATTTTAGGAATGAATATAATCAAAAAAATGGAGTTTATACAAGCATATGTAAATTAAGGGTCATGTTTCTTGTAGAACCCTTAACCTTAGAACCATTAGAACACTATCTTATTTTTTAAAATAATATATATTTATTATAGGAAGGTCATGGGTAAAGTTGTCCAAAAACACAAAATACATAATTTGGAGCTAATTAATATTTTATTAACGATAATAATCATACATCGATATCAATCACAAAATTCTCCATTATCATCATAAAATTTCCCCAATTATTTTTATCATTTTTTTGTGAAAATATTCAAGTTATTGTATAAACACAATATCAGATAACAGTGTTCAGCAACTGAACATTTAAATACAAGTAAGTTCAGTTGCAGAACTTTAAAATTTATGTGCTTGATTTCAAATTCGATTGCATGACTTTTATGATCAGCGGTAGAACACGAAAGTTATGGTATGAAAATAATGTGAATAACATTGTTCAACAGCTGAACATTATAAAAATAATCAAGTTCACTTGTAGAACTTTGTGAAAAAAAGTAAGTTCAGTTGTAGAACTTTGAAGTCCATATGCATAACTTTTAATTCAGCTGCAGAACATTGTATTTATACTATGAAACAAAATAGGTTCGGCAGTAGAATCTTTTTATTCCAAGAATACCCTTATAAGATTTTGTATATTAAAATGAGTTGAATCTGAACAGTTGATCTAGTAATAATCCAATGACTTATAACAGTGATTGGTTCTCCCTTGAGCCTTAAATTAATATAGAAATTAAGATATATATGTAAATTTAATTCAATTTTTTAATTAAATTATATGAATTTTAATTTGTTTTTTGATTTTTGTTTTTTTTGGAAGGTGTTAGGTGTTAACCAACCAACCAAATTATCATATGTTTCTCTTCTTGTAATATTTGTAATAGTATAGTATAGTTTAATTTAGAATAGCAAGTGGTGTTTTTAGAAGATTAGTATTTCAAGAATGAGACACAAAATACCATTTTTGAATTTTGAAAAGAAAATAATAGAAATGATTAAAAAAAAATTCTCCAAACTTTACCAAATGTGGGAAGAAAATTTTGAAGACAAATATAAAAAGAAATTCTTTCCTAATACTTGGTCTTTTTTTTTTCTCTTCTTTCCATAAAAGTCATTCTAGAACAAATTGTAGAAATATATTGTTTACTTTTCCTTTCTTTTCTTTCCAAAAAATTCTAGAAGGTTCAAATTTGAATGTACAACATTTTGCCGGAAGAACAATATGTACAACTTGCCTACCCCTATCTATGTCTGACAAATTATTACACTACCCAGATAATTAGAACTACTATGTGGTGGTTGATTATACAGATTGTTAATGTCTAAAATTGTAAGAGACAAACACTGAGAACTTTGTCATGTTACACGAATTCAACGATGTTTAGATGACTTACGAGGCTTCATACTTGCTCTTCGGACCACATCCCATGCCTTATGAGGGGCAACCACACCATGTTGTAATGCAAAAAATGACTCGTAATCCGGAGAGTCAAACGCAAACCCTGTATGCCTAGAGCTCTGTCCTGGTAGCTGAGCAAAAGCAAATTTCCTTGCTTCTTCTGGCGTCATCTTTGTGCCAACCTCCAATAATGCAGAGCCAGCATTATCAGGCTCGTGTCTGTGGATTTCCTGAACAATCTGATAGTCGTAGGGGAAAAACCATCTTTGAACCCTGGAAAAAAGCACAAAAATATACATATAAAAGGGTGTCAGCTTTTGTTGGGAACAAGAAAAGGGCATCAGCAAAATCGTTTTATACTAGGCTGAGGAGATTTATTTTTCTTTTAAAAGTCAATACTGGAGCAACATTTGAGAATACAAACTAATTTATTACTACATTAAATCAATGTGAATGTATTAGATTAGCACAGATGATTGAGATGCCATACATGGGGTATAAGTGAGTTCAGCTAATATAAGCTCATATGACAATAAGCAAGTAAGCATGTTAAGAAAGCAGATATACAGTCTCCACATGCAAGGTACTGCCATTCTGCTTTAGTGTTGAGGCTCACCAAAGATTTCGCAGACCATGCACCCTTCATATTTAATTCGAATACACATTCCCTGATTGATTTGCAGAGCCATTACGGTTAAACTAAAGTGACATACTGCAGTTTCCTCGAACTATATACACGGCTTAATATGTTGGCAAGCACTCCCAAAGTAGGACACTGTTTAAGGGTGTTCTCTACAAATTGCACCATATCTAATAGTCGAGTTTTTCCATTTTAAAGTTTGACTGGTTTAGTCCCACCAGGACAATAAATGCATGTAAACAATGAAAAACAATTCAACTATAGAAGTACAAAGAATAAGATTAGAATAATAGTTCGCCAGCATTGTTAGTACCCATATATGCGACAATACTTGAACAGTCTACTTGAAAATGACAATTTCCATGATTATCCAAGTCAATCATAAGAATCAAAGAACAATTTTTCATCACAAAAACCCGCACTTCAGGCAAAGGAATAAGACACCTTAAAGGAAAAACAATCAGTTTGAAGAGTCTCACCCCTGGTATAAGAATTCGCCAAGTAGTGCAGTAACTGGAACAAGAACAAGTGTGAGATAAAAATAGAATGTACTCATCAACACAAAGATAGTGTAGAAAATACCCTGCATGTTGAAACGAGGAACATCAAAGTTGAGCATATACTCGATGACCAAACAAAGTATTCAATGTAAAGAAAGCTATATACTTCAAAATTACCTTATAAGTAAAAAACAATGAATACACAAATATAAACAAAAACCAAGCTAAGATGCTTCCCCCAACACTTAGTTGATGCCACTTTGTAATTATGTTGCACGTCATCAGAAGACGCAAATTCACAGTAATCACAACACAAGTGAAGGCCATGGTACTGACATCCCATTGACCAACCAACTTTCCAGATGATGTCAAACTTTCGGAACTGGATGAGATTACAAAGCTGTACACGACTATTGATTGGTAAACTGAGAAGAAAGCAACAATACCCAGAACCCTAAACCTGAAGAAAGTATTTTTAATTCCCTCTCTGTACAATTCAGGATACTTCTTTGAAAGGAATGCGCTGACATCCTAGTAGAATAAGCAAATCGAAACTGAAAATATGGAACTCAGGAATAACTTAACTATTTGTTAACTGAAAATGGACAAGCTAAACTAGTAGCAGTAGATGCTTGAAGATTTTGTATTAAGAATTTAACGTTAGATGAAAATTACAGGAACAAACATACCTTGTCTAAAAGTCCAACAAAGATAACAGGAAGAGATGTGAAAATAACATTATAAAGAGTCTGAAACCAGTCATCATAGAATCTTTGACCAGAAAATCCAGTTTGAAAGGTGAAATAGAATTGAGTCAACGTGAATGTGAGATTTTTGTAAAAGAAGTAGGACACAACCTGCAGCATAAAATTCCAATTATGCAAGGATAAATTGAGATTACATAAGAGATCGTTTGTTAATTCAAGGTAGATAATTGACCTTGCATACTCTAAGATATGACCACCGTCCATGAACAAGAAGTAAATCTGTAAGAAAGCGAAACTGGGCTATTGCAAAATCACTGGCCATTACAGCTTGCATCCCTTCCATCCCACTGATTCCAACGCCAACATGAGCAGCTTGAATCATCCCCACATCATTTGCACCATCACCGATACTAAGTGTGATTCTCCGTGCACCTTTCCTGATCAGTCGTGTCACCTGAGGAAGTAAATAAATTTAATAACTTTATGCACCACCTCAAAGGTAGTTGTTCATAGTTTGACTTCCAACCGACAAATGGGAGTTTCAAACTGCTTTAAAAATGAATAATCCAGCTTTGTAATTTCATTAACAAGCTTAATTAATATGATTGCTACTATGATACTGTAGGTTTGTGCTTAAAATTTCCAAGTGTAAATAGGCAACATAGTACACTGATAGATATCAGGTTGGTTTGCCTACAATCTCAGGGCAACTGATAAAATTACAAATTGCCTTTATGGAGTTCTTATAATTGCTCTCGTCAGATAATTTAGACGTACAAACTCTTCTCGATTCAAAGCATAAAATTGATCAATATGTTGTGCTTCCAAATGATGAGAATAACAATACAAAAGCACCTACTATCGCTCAAAAAAGAGGAGAGAAAGATATCAATAAAAAATACATGATTAAATGATATATTGATTTCAATCATAAACACATATCTAAACAAGTACATTTTTTAAAGGGTACAATAACTTAATATATTAAATGCTTTTTCACGATACAGATTAATTTAAATAAGAAAACTATCTTCATAGGATGAATGTATGCACGTGTGTGTGCCTGTGTATCTATGTGACCACGACTTTAATCCAATTGGTTTATCAAGTGAATATCGACCCCGATAAACAAATGTCATCCAGCCTTTGTACAAAACACTTTAAGTAACCTATCCTATAAACAAAAAGCATTTTTGAAAATATGCTTGTTTAAAGTGTTTCCGGGGACTATTTACTACGCTCTCAGTTTAGCATACTTAATCCTATAATTTAATCCCATGGACTAAATATTATCAGTTTTAAGTTCATAATGAGGGACACATTAATACCATGGAGAGGGTGAGGTAGTACTCCCCGTTAGATGAGCTAAAAACTAATGAGAAATAGTTCATGGGGAATAATTTAAGGATTAAGTCATACATGAGAGCATATGAAAATTGTCACGGGTTTAATATTTTTGTATACAAACATAGCACAATGTATCAAGGAGGTGACACAATGAGAGACCTGTGCTTTCTGTAGAGGAGAAACGCGGCAGCAAACTACTGCGCTACAGTTTAAGCTCAAATTTAGGAGCATTGATCGCAAACTTGGGTCCAAGGCATACATCAGACATTTTCCATCAATTAGAAGAGATAACTTTGGGCCAGTTGCTGCCTCAAGGTACTGTTTGGCCTCATCATGAAATAATTTTAAATCATTTCTCACTGTGTCTCTAATACAACGTGCTATCTCTACTTGATCACCCTAACATCATATAGATATATAGAGGGGTAAGTAATCATTATGCATTATAAGGAATCAGAAATTTCAGCTCATATAGAAACAGAATGCTAATCTGAAAATATCTTGCTTACTCTGCTCTCAATTTCTCTGATCTCATCAGTTTCTGAACTGATAACAAACTGCCTCATGTCATTATTAATCAGATTGCATGCTGAAACAGGGAGATAAAAGGTGGAGGAATTATAATTTCCAGGAGTTGTCATGCGTATAGAAATCCTAATCAGGAGGCACCAGACTGCGTGCAAACTAACCATAAGCTATATTTATTGCTGTTTCCATCTTGTCTCCTGTTAGCACCCAAATCTTGATTCCAGCTCTAGAGAGAGTTTCTATGCATGTAGGTACTCCTTCTTGAAGCTTGTCTTCTATTGCAGAGCAGCCAATCAAAATCATATCCTTTTCTATCAGTTCCCCCACCTGTTCAGATTCCAAAAAGAAGCTAAACCCGTCTAATTTTGAAAAGAATATTGGTAAAAAAGGGTTGCCTAATACATGAACCACAATGCTGGACGAAACTAGATCCACTGAGAGAATAGGACCCTTAGCAATCTTCGTGATCTAGTTAGACAGAAGCTGCAGTTGCTACCAACTAACTATGATTTAGAACTTACAATACAATTACATTTTACATGTCAAAAGACAATGTAAGCCGATGTGCAACTTAGAAAAAATTAGTGAAAGCACAAATTATGTGGCTAATTAGCCTGAAATTCTAACCAGCAACACGTCCTACAAGTACCTGGTAATGTTTGCAAACTTCTTCAGAATAGATGCAACTACAAGTTTGTTATCAAATTCTATAATTTTTTTCCCAAATAAATCATAACAAGTTTGGTTCATCATAAAAGTTCATTAGTGTACTTTCAATCGACAAAATTTTTCACCATAAAAAAAAATTGTGGTGCTTTTATTATCCAGGATTGTAACTTACAGCCTTTAGTAATTTTGTTATTTTACCTAAAAAGCCTCCACTTGTAATTTCTTGTGAAGATTTGTTTGATAATATTTTCATTTCCACCTTCTTTTAGGAGAGATGACTTGATAATCTA
The DNA here is from genome assembly GCA_030848705.1 of Heracleum sosnowskyi. NCBI lineage: Eukaryota > Viridiplantae > Streptophyta > Magnoliopsida > Apiales > Apiaceae > Heracleum > Heracleum sosnowskyi. Next base: position 86,558,899 of record CM061243.1, read on the forward strand.
TTACACATTTACATATGCACATATTAAAACAAATTCAGTTCCTTGGAGTGAATGAGGTGAACCGGCCTGGATATTATCTAGGAATGCCAATGACAATTGGAAGACAAAAACAATGCTGTGCTTAGCTTCCTAACTAATCGTATTTGGTCAGACACTACAAGGATTGAGTACTTTCGTCTAAGGTTGGTAAGATTACACTCAAAACTGCACCGCAAGCAATCCCAAATTTTTAGATGAATTTGTTTCTTATACCAAGCGAAACATGTGAGAATATAGAAAAGCAGATGAATGGCTTTTGGTGGGGAGATAGCTCGAATTTGAAAAGGCATAAGATGGATGTCATGGGACAAATTGAGTGTAGTTAAAGAGGGTTGGTACTTCTTTTTCTACCTTTCAAGTTCATAATATAACTTGCTTAACTCCCTTAACGGTAGCAAAGATAAATTTTCTTGTCCAAAGAATCGCCTTCATCCTCAAGAACACAAAAATTATCTTCCACGGTCTCAATTGCATGTTTTATGTATGTAGACATGCAAGAACAATTGGAATGACGAACAAATTTAAACCCAAATTGAGAAGTTAAAAGGTCCGAACTGTCAGAATACGGAAGTTGTAGGGACTAATCTATCAAAATTCTGAAGTTCAGGAATTATCATCCAACTGTAGAAAAATTAAGGGACTGTATTCTAATTTCTGGAAACTTTAAACACGGGCTTTGGAGTTTTTTTAAATTTTAGGGACTCGTTGAATTTTTAGAAACTTAGAGGTACCTAACCAAAGTTTTGTACAATATACAAAGATAAAACTTCCGACTACCCTTTGCTTGTATCCCGACCGGCCGACCCCCTATTCATTTTCCCTTATTATGTTCTTCTCACTTCTTCAACCCCACATTTGTTCTATGACTCTAAATTCTGTGTTTTTTTCCTGGATGAACAATGCTTTTCCGACAGTGAACGGTAGCCATTGAACAATAACTCTCTTTTTGTTGCAAAGTCCGAGATCTCCCTGATTAAGAAACCTTGGTCTAATACCATTTGATGCAAGATTCCCAACCGCAGAGAGGAGAATTATGATCAAATTCAGCCCATGAACAAAGAGACCCAATTTAATAATTGACAATATCTCAGAAATCAAGTATGTCATAATGCGGGGAATACATTTCTTAGGGGAAAGAAACTTAAATAATAGAACCTAATGGACTAAGACCGGATAACATTTGAGCTTATTCTATAACCTACTACTATCTAACCTACTGCATATTAAACTACTAACCCATATAAAACATATATGTAAATACACTAAAATCTCTACTAAATAGAGTAAACCTATTTCCTAATAAAAATAAAATTTCTCTATATTTCCATTCCGAATCCTTAGGGTTCTCATAGTGTTCCTGTGGAATATGTTCCGATTGTTAAAGGAAAAAAAATACTATGCACTATTTCTAAAGTCGAATATCGTATCGACTATTTCGTTTTGAATATAAATATAGTTGCACTCTTCTAGACAAGAAAGTTGATGTACTTAAACAACTGTATACAAATTGCTATGGTCAATGTTGCAAGGAACACGAAATGTGGTAGAGAATCTCGAACCAAATCGTTCGTTCTAGAACCCGATTCGATTTCGACCCAAAAAACCAAATCACGAAATGTTGTAGAGATACATGAACATGAAGAGGGAAATTGCATGTATCATAAATTGAGTAATCAATATTCAACAGTACTTTGTTCACAAAATAGTCAACATTTTCATTCAAATACTTTTTCCCAAGAGTTCACTTATTTTTTTATCTTACACTACTAGTATACTAGTACTATTGTACCGTTCTTTGTTCGTTCGAAATATCTCCCATTATAAATAATATCAATACATACATATTTATTATTTGATACGTCTTTACTACTACTAGCTAGTGGTCAAGTGCTATATAAAATTATTTATATTTAAAGTTTTTGTTAGAAAAGTTCTTACCATTAAACATATAAATTATATTGTATTTAAAATAACATGAAGTCTGAACTTCGAAATATAAATGTTTGATCATGACTTTTTATTGTTTGATTAGGTTGGATAATGTGTTTTAGAGTTTCTTTATTTAATATCAATTGGTAGTCATACATGTTTTGGTCCCATAAGTTACATCGTACCTGAACCTTCCTCGGATACGGATACACCCAGTATTACATTTCGCGCATCCCTTTTGGTACGTCGTTTTACATTGCATTGCGTCCCATCTAACATTGAGTATGGTTCAATTTCGCTCTTACATGATTCTTGCCTTTTACATAATTGTCTTTAAGGAGTTCTTAAAGTTTTATTATTTTAAGAAATGTCTTATTATTATTATGAAATACTCTCAACATACTTAGTTGTATTTCATATTATATATTATATATGAGCTTGGTTGGATGTCAAATTATACATACAAGCATCGTAGAGCTCGTGCATTACCCGGGCATGTCTATTTATAAGTTTTGAAAATTATTGGTACACTTGTCTAATCCAATGATGTACTAAATATTGTATTTACAAAATTTCATTTTTAATTAAGCGCACTATAAATTTGAAGTAGATTTTTATCTATTTGAACTCGTTAGGTTTTGAAAGATCATCTTTTATGCATAGTTAAATAATTGACACTATAAAAGTCTGTAGTATTAAAACCCGTTAAACCTAAAACATTAGTTTTATTATTTGGGAAAATAAATTCATTAGTCACTCTACTATTGTTGTTTTGTTGTGTATTGTTGTTTTGTTGTGTGAACAATAGATTTCGTGTTTCGAGTAATTGAACTTTTCAATTTTCTGATTGAAGTCCTATCAGAAAATGACTAGACATTAAACTTTTTTGATGTGGCAGATGACAAAATTGAATAGGGAAAATAAACTGAATTGTCCTACAAATATTGTTGTTTTATACTCTCGGTCCCTAAACTAAAGATTATGTATTTCGGGTATTTAAACGTTTGAATTTTCTAGTTTAAGTCCTTCCTTTCAAAAGATTCAAACATCCTAGAGTCTTACTAATGTGGCGCGGTTTTTTGACCAATATTATATTATGTGGACCAATAATTAGGAAAAAATAAAAAATATGGAAAAGACACATCAAATATCTATAAAAACTAATTCTTTGAAGTGATTAAATTATGGACCTTGTGAAAAAAAATTGAATTTGAACATTTTTTATGTGTTTTTGCCTTGTTTTTTCTTATTTTGTTTTTTCTCATTATTCATCCACATAATATATAACTTGTATGACTAATTATCAGCTAAACAAATATACACAAATATACAAATATCTCCTATGACTAATTATAAACGTATAATATATATATATATATATATATATACATAATAGTGTAAAATTATTATTTAAAATAAATTTCGAGTTATTTTCGATATGAGAAATTCATGGGGTTCTGAGCATTCGTCCAAATCAATTTATTACAATTATGGTCTATTTAATTTATTAATACAATAAAATTAGAGTTTGTTATTTGAGGGATGAGGTGAATGATTGTAAGATTGGTATAAATAGAATTATGGTTTGTAATTGTAAATGATTTTGTAATTGTGTGAGTTTGTGGGTATGAATGTATTTGGATGAAGTGACACTAATGGAGGGAGATTATGAGAGGGGGAGAGGGAGGAGGGCGGTGGTGCCATAGGTTAATTCGGTCGACATCCACCAATTTATATATATATCTATACTATATTATTATAAGCAAACCATCCTCTATTTGATTGGTAGTTTGGTCATTTGGTTTGGTCATTTAAATAATAACCCGTTAGATGTAAATATAGGTTAGTGAGAACCGTTGGATGTAATATTAAAATAATATTCTTTTTTCGATATCTTAAATGCTCCCACGGGTTCAAGGTTCGAATCCCGTCAACAACATATTATTATTAAATATTTATATCATCTATTTTTCTAAGCTACATTCAAAAGTTCAAGATATTATTTCATCAACAACATATTAAGAATTTTTAAAATCAAAATACAAAAAAAAAAGAATAACATCATACATATATTATTATATTTGATTACTTTCTAAAATCATATAAATCAAGATATAGATAATAAGATAAAAAATACTAAAATTCATCCGTGCAATTTGTCTGATTACTGGATGTTAAAATTAATTGAATTACATTAATGAATGCTTTAAGTAAATCACGTGATATCGAGCTGTTAAAAGGTTTTTACTGTCATAGACTTAATTTAAAATAGAAACTAGAAACTGCACCACATACAATTTAAATACACCCTCTCACACACAACCCCACTTAATCTCCACCATTTTAATTAGATTTTCCCCGTGATTCAGCGAGTTTTTTAAAATCTAATTTCATATCATATGCGCTATATTCCGGCGATAAATCACTATTTATGCTTACGAGAATCACTAAAATGTTGGTGATTTCTGTAAGAATAAATAGTGATTTCGGCGTAAATCTAGTGATTTATTCTCCAGATTTATACGTAAATCACAAATTTTGTACCGCAAAATCACTAGATCTACACACATATAAGAATAAATCACTAGAATAAATCTTTAGATCTATGTTGAAATCACTATTTATTCTTACAGAAATCACTATAATTTTAGTATTCCGTAATATAGCAAATATAGTATGCAAACTGAATGGGAGGTGGAGAAAAATATCAGTGAAGTTAGATTTCAAAAAAAAGCTCAATGATTGATGAGAAAAATCAAATTAGAAATGGTGGGGATTATGTGGGATTATGTATGGGAGAGTGTATTTTAACTGTGTGTGGTGCCTAGCATGTGTATGTGTGTAAAGTATGTATATATAAAAATGACATTAGGGTTTGATTATGGTGGAGAATGAACATGAAGACGACGAGGAAGATGGTGGTTTCAGCGACCATCGGAAATTATTAGATGTATGTATGTTTTATATGGATGTATGTATACATGTGGCTGTGAGTAAAATTAGATTGAAATAATATTAAAAGGGGAAAAATATAAATTATGTTTGTAAAAATTAAGTCATTGTCCCATAGCAAGGAACGCGGGACGTTCTAAAGATCCCGCTTTCCTCCTGGAACACGGGTCGATTCTGACCCAAATCGCCCCGGTTCGCGTCCAGTTCGTCATTTCTGGCGACCCGTATTTGCCACGACCCAGTGTTTTTAAGAAGTAAATAAAAAGAAGGAAGTGAAGAAGAGAAGACTTTAATCACAATACATGGGAATGCAGATCGTAGAGATAGAAGAAAAATTATTGCACAAAAAAGCAAAAAATGGAGAAGACGCCTCGATTCTCGGTAAAGTTAACACACTTGTATATTTGTATATGTACGTTATGTATTGTTTATATGAAGTTCACAATATAATTGATTCGTTTCGTGTATATATTATTTTTTTAGTCCTTGGCCAATAGTAAATGAATGTCTAGCTATGTGCAATTGAATTTTCAAATATCAGCTATGAAGTTAATCAAAATAAATTTTTAATTTTTACATAAAATTAATTGTAAAATTCCTAGTAGTTTTAAAATTTTAATGTTGTTTATTATCCATTACCAATATAAAATAACGATTAAAGTCAAAATCTCAATTATAAAATTACATTTAAAAATTTTAACATTTTAAATTATAAAGAAAGTATACATTTTTACAATATTACTTTTCCGTGCTAGTTACTACTAATGGTCTGGTAGAAAACAAAAAAATTTAAAATTAATTATTTGATTTTAAAATTCTAGTCCTAAAATTGAATTTTAGTTTTTATTTATGTACCTGAAAAAAATTACAAACAAACAGAGTTTTGTCCAACCCATATGTTCCACCGTACCCATGCATTTCATCATACCCAAACGTACCGTCATACCCAACTCACTCAATATAACCTTCCGCATATTCGTTTTTGTACCTTGTTTCAAATCAAATCCCGTTTCATGTAACTATGGTGTGTCCAAATTAGGCATGATGTGTAAAAGTACTTATCACAAGTAAGATTATAACGACCGTTAGAATCTTTTTGACCAAAACAGAAAAAATCAAATATACAAAATCTTTTGTTTCGGGACCCAGACAATAAAACAACGATAGTTCATGGACCACCAACTTTTGGTGAACGGAAAGAGCTATGCTTATAGGTGACAATCAATTGAGCACATACCTCATCCAATTTTTTGTCACGGTCTCGTAAAGAAGATTTTGCTTGAATAAACTTCTCATTCCAACTGTCATACATTTCTTGATCCAAATCTCTGTAGGCTAGGCAAAGGGTCCGCAAACCTGCAGACCCATATTGTTCCATGTGGTCTCGGGTTCTGATCTTTATATCATCGTTCCCAGAAGCCAATCGCTCGTAGATTACTGTATCAGCACCCTGTACAAACAAGCCAAATATAAAAAATGTGACAACTCATAAACAACTTTCAATTCACAAAGAGTTCTCTTTGAGTTATTGCCTTGCAGTACAACACAAGCCTTCCATCCGGATAACGGCATATAACTGACTGGCGTTTCCTTGTACTGTAAAGAGAAAGTTCTGTCAGCATAAAAGTCATATAAGAAAAACATGCAAGTAGCAAGAAAATAAGTTGGAAGAAAGAACGTGCCTATTGAACTCGAGGACGTTTAGGATCTCATATGAAACATCTTGAATCTGACCCATCTTTTCAACATGTGATTCACGAACAAAGATCTTAGTAGGTGTACGCCTGATAAATATATAGAAACCAATGTTTAACACAACTTTATGATAAATTACCATATATCCAGATACCTACAGCCAAATTATAACAAAATTAAATAACGTCTATCTGGTAATGGACATGAAATCATGATTTGAGATCATCCTTAGTTCACTAATTCACGTGTATTATATTAAGGTAATGACATGATGTTATACATGAGAACATGAAATAGGTACAGAAAAGGAAATACTGCATTGTCTTTAAATATGATGATAATGATGATAATAATAAATAGGCCAATAAATATGCGTGAACAGGACAAAGAGATAAAGTTTGTATTGTAATATTCGATTTCCAGTCAAATAATAGGACAATGTGGGAAAGTGAATAATCATTTTTTTCTTTTTGAACTAAAACTTGTCTGGTGCATAAGAACCTAATATTCTGCTCCCTGAATAAGTAAACTACCTGTAGAAAAAGAAGCCAAAGTTCTTTGCTGCAGACACCAAAGCAGCCTCATCAGGAGAAGCAGCTTGATAACGAATTCTTTCTGGAGAATCTTCACCTTCAGGGAGTACAGTATGACATATTGCGAGGCATCTGAAAAATTCCTACACAACAACAGCTCTTTCACCAAAATCGTCAAAATTAAAACAAAAACATAGTGAACTGTTGATGAATTTGTGTATCAAGTATATAGCTTGAATCATTCAATTTGCACAACAAATGGAATGTGCTTCATTTCCCTACCGATGAGCATCCCAGGAAAAAAACGTTCCACTGATTTGTTAGGAAACACAATTAATACATTATTAGTTAGATAATCAGAATAATTGATTTTTGTGTCAGTTACAAATTTCGTACAGTGGATTTGGTGGTTCAGTTAAATAATTAGAATAATTTGGAATGGAGGATTTGGTGGAACTAATTATGTTTTAGCTTTAGTTTAGGAACAAGGAGTTTATGTTGGGATTATAAATTGGATAATATCAAATTGATCACTGGAGTGGAGATCATATATCACTTAATTCACTGATTTCAATGGGGTATCATTTAAATCCCTGATGTCATAATGAATATCAAATAAGTACCTCTAAATATGTGTTCAGGGAGTAAAAAAAAGTCTGTTAATTAAACTCTACACATTTCTTTTGATTGCTACCATAACCATATGAAAAGCTATGAACTCTAGTATCAGATAATATAGTTAGATTTAAAAAAAATTATTTGCTATTTGTTTTTAACTTTATAATTATTTTTCTTTGATAAAAATTAAAAAAATATCAAAATAGTAAACTCTTGTTTTTTTGCACGATACCACCTAGGAATAAAACTTTATGTTTAATTTGATTGTCCATAATTTTCTCATATTTTATTATTTAAAAAAATATATATACTCATTTTTTCAAAAAAACAATTAGATTTAACTCATTTTTTCAATTTAAAAGTTACTAAAGTGATATTTATACAAACTAAAATGATTTAGTGAGACTCCGTTGAGATTAGTTAACAAAGTGATATATGGCTCCACTTTAGTGACCAATTTGATATTTAACCCGATTAAGAATGATAGAAGCATGTGTGGAAAACGGGTAGTCTCTCGAATACCACCTAAATATTTTGTTCTCAGCTAGTCTCATTTTAAATCAGATTTTTTTTCTACTCTTTTCAGATTGTTACTAAATAAAAATGCAAAAGTTCTTTCACTCTACATGAGTTTATTGGGAGTTGTCCCACATCGTTTGTGAGACCAAAAACAAATCCGTACAGGCTCGGCGAGCGGACAACATCATACTATTGTGGAGTTAAGGTCTGCTCCGCGGCCCAACACAGTTCATTACATAATAATACAATATTCATTATTTTTATGAGTAAATTAGAGAGTTGTGGTTGAACTTAACCCTTTTAGCATTTATAATGGCCGGAGCTTCAAATTTTCCATATGGTGGCCAAACATTGCTTTTATTTATCAAAATGGTGCCTATGGCCACTTTTCTGAGAACAAAATGTCATTATTTTTTTTCTCAAAAAAGTGGTCCTTAGCCACCTTTTCGAAGAATAAAAGCAATGTTTGGTCACCATATTGCAGATTTGAAACTCCGGTCACCAAGGTGCTAAAGCGGGTAAAGTTCAACCATCACTTTGCAATTAACTTATTTATACCATAAAATTTAGAAATACACTTCTTTATCTAACATATACATATATGTATATATCTTTTACAGTCTGATGTATCTCAATGGGCATTAAAGGTTCAAATATTAAGTTTCTTTAGACAATTAATGGTTCAAATAATTAACAACAGCTAACAAATTAACCCACCTTGCAAGCATCAGAATTGGGTTCATTCCTCCAAGCGCCTCGCATAAGCCTTTCATCGTTAAAGTTGAAACCCTTATCACATATCAGATTTGATGATTTCTCCCCCTGTGGGGTTATACTGCAATAAGATATTTAAACCTAATGATAACCGATAAATCCATATCTACACTTTGGAGCTTTGATACCTCTTCAAGAATTATGCCGTTGCGCTGAGCCCCTCCCATCTCAATTTCAGTAACACCAGTTCCATAAGTCTCCCCTCCAATAGAACATTTAAAGAACTCCATCATATTTCTCGTTAATGTTCCTGTTTTATCTGAGAATATGTATTCTATCTGAAACAGCAAACAGTCATATCTAATTAGCAAGGATTTTAGACAAAGCACATTAAATAATAATAACAGATTAAAGATGAAACAACAATTAATATGTTTGAGACACAGTACCTTAAATTTATGTTTTAAATAATGTTATTTTTTGAAGGACTTAGCAATGACTTAAAAAGGACCTGATTGATGTTGATGTAATTTAATCAATTCAATTCTTTAAAATCTTTTGTTTAAAAATTATGTGTTAAACAGATAGACAATAATAATCAAAGAGTGAAACCTAGAAGGACATGATAATTTTCAAGAAAACAAATTAAAACAGAACTTACTTGTCCGAGTTCCTCATTAAGATTTGACGTACGTGCTAAAGCTGGTGTATTGGTTGCAGCATGGTACATGTGCAAGTCATTGTTAATAAAGTTGGAAGAGTGGATAAATTTGATGGTCTGAAAATAAAAAGTCAATAAGTGGCTGAGCATAAGAATAACAAAAACTTTAAAAGGCACATAAAATTAATTATGGTCATCATACCTCAACAGTAACGTAAAGAGAAATAGGGATGATTGGTGAATAGAGAGTGATCAGAGTAAAAATAGAAAGGCCAGCAACCTGGAGAGCAATAATACACATGAGCTAAATAGCACAAGAATTCTTATCATTCTAGTCTCATTGTATATATCACTAAAAGTATGGTCGATTTAGGAATATGTATTATATCTTTTAATGCATTGTTATATCTATTTATGATTCTAGAGATTAAATGTGTTTGAATTATTAATTTAATGAATAAAATTATGGCTAATCCTGATATCTTGGTTAACTATATTTATTTTTCATTGTTAATCATATTATCTTAATAAGACAATTCAGAGGGAACCCTGTATATAAAAGATTGATAACTTACCTTAAGCCTCTGATTTGGGTTGAACTGGTCCAGTTCACCTGAGTTTTTAGCCTCAAGATTCAGGTAGTAATAATCGTTATTCACAAACACAGCACTACAGCATTTCACAAAGCATAAAACATATACAATCAAATATCCCATAAAAAATTGAAATTGCATGTAAAATTTAACCACAGACTCGATAATGTCAAACCTGCCAATAGCCCCTATAATACACATGCAGAAGAGAAGGCAGAAAAGAGCAAGAATCACTTTGTCGAGTTTCTTTTCTAGCGTACTTCTTTTAGAAGGAACATTCATGGAATTCATCATCACCTGCATGCAATATCATAAACACATAGTTGCTTAATAAATAATAACAGAGAAGATTTGGGATAGACAATAAAAGACAGAAAAGCGAACGATTTTAACTTAAAACATAATAAAATATCTATAACCTTTATTAATAAGCGAAACCATTTTTGATGGTACTCTTTTTAGTAAATTTGGTTCACACCTTTTTTTTGGTTTCACCCTAAAATCCTATCTCACATAGAATTCCTATTTCACATAGAATTTTATGTTGTTTTTCAAAAAAAAAATTAATCTAAAATATATTATAGTATCATTATTGTACCAAAATATATTATATTATTATACCCATCACCCATCACCATCAGACCAGCCACCATACCCAATTATAATCACTTGGTTTTTTAATGAAGATACTAATCTAAATCTATTTATACCACTGAATATGTTATCTTGATCTCCTTTGTACGGAGTATCTACCCACACTCAAAACTACATGTATCAATCTCCTCCTAACTGTTATGAGTATATCTCCTGAGCTTATTTTAAGCATAATTCTTATTTTCATGTGTGATCAAGTTGAAAATATTTGCAATTTTTTTAAATTCTTTTTTTACTCCCATAACAATTGGCTTGCTTGACTAAATTTTAATGGAGCATGAATGTTGCAACTCATATTTAGTTTCTCATCAAATACACGCAGAATTTGCACTATTAAAAATGGATAAATAATATATAACAAGCAAACTAAATAACCTTTATTTATTTATTTTTGGCCATCTAAAATTTGTATCGTAATTCTAATTCTTTTATTATAACCTTAGTAGTTTATTCATATAATATACATAATTTAAATTTTTAAACAAATTAACTAGGCCCGTTCGCACGGGTTATCATCTAGTAAGAAGTAATACTACAAGTTCTAGTATCATGATGCATGTGCAAACCAGTGCTGTCAATAGAATTTAGATCTTTCTTCAGATGCAAGAGTATATAGAAGTAACAGATGGAAGTATTTAAAAATTATCAGCACGCACTTGCCTAATTATCATCGAGGCAGAAACTCTGCCTTTATTTGTTGGGATGCCTACTGCCTAGGCAGATATATTCCTATTTGACTAGACTGTCAGTTTAACAAACACTCTAAAACTTTAAAAAAGAAAATTACTTCTGACAGCACCTTATCCTTACATACATCTGTACAGGCTCATGTTTGAATAGAAACCATTTTAGCCTACAAACTACATACTATGGTGAACAATATCTATATAATTAGTTATTAAAGATAAATTTTAAAGAACACAGTACTTTTCTATTATTCGTATTCAGAACATTTGGTGAACCCCACTTGTATGTTTGGTACATCATGTGTTGATAGTGATAAATTCTAGAGGTTAACAGGCTAAGAGTTTGTAGTAGAACATGCCCCTTTATATATACATATATATATAGAGAGAGAGAGAGAGGAAGAGGGGGAGAGTGAGAGCGGGCAAGGTTCTACGGGGAACCATATGGATGGAGATGTGTAGAACAACGTTCTTTTTCTGGAAAAATGGTTACTATATCCAACGAAAATGAAAGTACTCTCAAGAACATGATGGTTTATGGTAAAAGAAACTCTGACAAAAAGTAAATAACAAATTTTGCAGAACAAAACATAGATAATAGTGCATAACATATCAAGTCTCTGGTTCTCCAATTAATAGAAGTACTTGATTTAACTTCTTTATATACATCAAACATCTACAAAATATGTATAAAAATAATAAGCCATGACTCCAGAGAGGCCTAAATATGTATACGAAAAATAACCATGCCTCCAAAGAGGCCTCTCCACGACCTATATAGACTTCAAAACACTATATTTGAAATACATTAAACCAAAAAAAAAAAAAAAATCCCGTCTTCACTATGATTTAAAATGAAACAAAAAAAAGACCAAAAATTATTGCATAGGAAGACAAGAGAAGGGAAAAGAATAGTTAAACAGTCAACATAATGTAACGCACCTTAGTCTCTGGCCCAGTAAAAATAACAGTTCCAACTATGTAATCTGTGTTCTTTAGACTGCATCCCTGTAAACCGCATGGCGCAACAGAAAGTGAACAAATGGTAATTATTTGTTGTGCACAAAATAATTAGGAACTTTAGGACAACCTCTAGGATCAGAACACATTTGTTAAATAAAAGGAGCAAAGAATAATTTTTCATAAACTTCAAAGTAGACACATCAACATGGTCAAACCCACACTTGTGTACATGTCCATATTTTATTTTGAAAATGTTGTATGAAGAGCTGCCTTAGTTACTATATTGCAATTACTTGTCACAACTCACAAGTAGCGCTGACACTATACACGTACAATTTGGCATGTCAAGAACAATTGGTGAAAAAAAAGTAAATCATAGTAAAAAGCAAGAGAGAGAGTGATAATCACAAATATGTTCATGGCCACATATTCCTAGCTTGCATGCCTTTCATTTTTGAAAGAGAAAAGGGTATTTTTTTTCAGGCTGGTAAGGATATTTGATTATCTAATACCTACTTTGTTCAAAATGAATTAAAACTACCGTGTGACTGTGTCCTAGAAGTATCAAATAACAGTACCCACAAATCCAACTCTAATGTATTGTGCCAGCACTGGCACTTGTTCTCAACTGCGTAATCATGATGTGATTAGTATAACTCGAAAATATGGTGCGAGTGTGTGCGCATGTGTGTGTCGCAATTAGCATATACCCGCAATAGAATCTGATTCGGACTAAGAGGTAATGTTTGTTTTTGTATAATCAAATTGCCGGTGAAGGTGTAGAGTGAGTTGTTTGGTTGCTCACATTGTACTTCGCCTGCAATTAATCCAAAAATAGAAAGAAAAAAAATATATAATTATAGACAGGATAACAGATGCAATACAAATATAAATCTGTGTGCACACAACTTTAACACCTGTGGTGTGAGTGTGTGACTACACATATATTTTACTACTAAAAAGAAAGCCTTTTTTGACCAGATAGTTGACAGACAACCAAAGCAGATAGTTGAGCATTAGTAGACAAACCATCAAATTCCGAGGCTTTCTCAGGAGTCAAAAAATCCCACGTTTTCTCCAGCGCTTTTCGGATCTTTAAATTTGTTTCACCATCCAAATTTGCAGTCTATAAGAAATGAAACAAGAAAATTTCATGAGAAGGTGATAAGAAAGATGAAATTACATAGTATTAACCCTTACATAAACATAATATTTTGCTAGATAGCTCAGTATAGACTTCAAAGTAGGCTAAGTTGCAGACTGCAAGTGAACCTCAGTGTAGCAAACACCGTCTGGGTTGGTAGTAGCAAGAAATAGCAAATCAGCTGGAAAAAATTCATCCTGCTTAACCTGTGAAAGGAGAAATATTACAAAATAATGTACTCTTACAGAATTAACCTTCGACAAGAGAATTGTTTACCATGCTTCTCTGCTCTACAATTTAAAAATCTTGAAACACTTGATCTTCCATAATCAAATTGTATGACCAAGTTGGTGGTCATTTTTCTTCTCACACTCAAAAGCATGTAAATTCATATCATCACAGGAATGCCGGATTCTTTATAAATTTACTAAAATGCTACCCAACCATTTTGGTTCCAATGAATTAAGAGACCAAAGGTAGGCACGTCTTCAGAATATCAAATTGTTACTCAGCTCGTACTCAAAGAAAGTACCGTTTGATGGATTTAAGATCGCCATTGCTATTCTTAGATCAACTAGTTAATATCACTGAGAACAAGGACATTCTACACATGCCACACTACTCACATGTAACAGAATTTGGTCAGCTCTCATTAGACGAGCATCTCCAATAGAGACACCCTTACGGGGTGCCAAACATGTCCAACACATCATAAATAATCACTTTTTATTATTTTCTTCACCTATGTAACATTTAGCACCCTTCAAATCCAATAGTTGACACGCCATGTAAGGTGCTTAGATGGTCCACAAACAACTAATATAATAACTAGATACAGTGAAATATGTGTGTATATATATATATATATATATAAGTATTTGAAAAAATTTCCATTTAGAGGGGGTGCCAAGAGTTTAGAAACTTCTCTTGGCACCCTTGTCACTCTTGTCACTCTAATAGGGAAGCACCCAAGAGTGTCATGCCACATAGAATTTGGCACCCGCTATTGGAGATGCTCTAACATTACATCTATAGGCAAGAGTACTAGTTTCACTGTTTTGCTCAAGTCCATAAGATTGCCACTCCCTCCTTAACAAATCACAACCATATACAACCAATATAATCTTTGTGAAGTCAATAATGAATTTGTATAAACTTTATATTTCATGGGCTTAATTTGAATCGTCTAAGCAATGAATCTTGTAATGAATCTTGTAATTTCTTAGCAGAGTCTAATATTCGGAGTTACACTCCAAACTAAATTATAATTACATCGAGATCACATACATTGTTAGGAAATTATATTAATTATATATTATATTATATTTATGGGTTTATTATGAATTATTAACATTGTAATATTGGGGTTTATATATATAACCTCAAACACATATTATTGGAGACTTTTGATGATTGAATAACAAAAGATACACTTTTACCGACTTTGTCATGTAAATTGCCTTTACGAATCAAAATATTTGGAGAATTACTGACTGCCCATATTACGCACAACACATAACTGAACAAAAAGCAAACACTCGGCATGCTGGAAACGGAACACAAGTAAAAACATACCGCAGATATGAAGAAAATATAAAATGAGTAGTAGAGACAATTTAAAACATTCATTTTTTAAAACTAATCGAAGAATGTAAAAATCCAAAGATGAGAAATTTTGTGCAATACTTACTCTCACTATATCTCCAACTTGTAAATTCTTCCAAGGCACGGATTCCCACCTTTGAACTTGTAACAAATCTATAGGAGAATTATTTATTGACTTGTCATTTTGAAGGCGCTTCTGTTACAAGGAACATAAACAAGAATGCAAGTACTTAATACACAAACTCACATAACATCGACCTTAGATTTTAATACAAAGATGCAATAAGTTCAAAGACTCAAAACATAATCAACATCAGCTAATGATAAATTAAAAGTTAATTATTCTTCAGTTTACAAATAATAGAGTGGATATAATTTAATTAACAATCTATTTATCTGTGGAACACAAATGAGTACTACTCACCCAATCCTCAAAAGCCTCCTTAATAAGAGAGACTATAAGCACGATAGATAATGGAGCAACATTTGTATACGGACTCACAGGGCTGCAATGAACAAAAACTTCTTCAGGAGTAGATGCGAAATAGTTAAAAAGAATTGAGTTATAAATAAATAGTGACTCTTGATTAAAAAAAATTCCCCTAAAAATCAAGTGCAGCAAGTAGAAAGGAGAATAAGGATAGACACCCATAGCATGGACAACGATATTGGAAAGAAGCTTTGTCTCAGAAAGAGAATATGTTAAAGGCTTGCAGTTCAAATGGAAATCAGCAACAAAGTGATACAAAGGGCTGAGGGATGACATATCGTGTCAGGTAGATCGTTTTAGACATAATTAAATACTTTTTCAATCAACATGAAGATTCAGTACGAACTTCCGTAGCAGCAATATTGGTTATTCAATATATATAGATTAAGAGCGTACGTCTTCGTCCATCAAATAAATAACATCATGGAGCTTCCTAAAAATGGCAACAAGATTTAAAACCAAAATGCATAATTCATCAAGATATGTATATACCAATAACGGATTATTCCGTATGTCATCTTTAACAAATTAATGTATACATTCTTTGACAAGTTATGTTGAAAGTCAAGAAAAAAAGCAGGGAGTATAAGTTACATATCAACCCATCAGCCTATACACTTGGTGTGGGGGGGGGGGGGGGGGGGGGGGGGGGGTCTAGCAGAAAACCCAACCCTCACTTACAAACAATTATAGAACAGTCCAAGACCTGCCAAAAGTTCTCTTAAATTTAGACAACATATGTAACTAAACTTGGCCAGTTGGTGGAGAAAGATTGGCGATACAGGTCATAATTTATGCAGTGCTGTTGAAGTTGCTATTTTCAAATGATCACGCATTTCTTACTTACATGTGCATGCATACCTGACAGGTGTGAAAGATAACAAGGAGATCATAAGAAAGTAGCAGTTAGCCAGCCTCCTAAACTGCCATTGTGAACACAAACGAACTCAGAAAGCAGATAAGACAGATGGCTACAAAGAATATATGTCATGCTTAAACTGCGAATAGTGAAGACACTTTTTGTGTATGTAAGAAATTATATTCAGGTTTCAGTTTAAAATTCGAATTGACACTATAGACTTAAAAGGTTATAAAAGAAAGGACCAGATTCAGACTCAGACACTCCATTATGATATATAAACTTACCTGTTCATATAGCCCTTTGGGAAGAAATGTCAATAAGTTGTACTTTGTCGTTGATATGGAATTTCCCTGAAATATTTGTTTGATACCAAACAAGATCAGATTCTTAATACGCAAGTCTAACACTTTCCATTCCAAATGAGTTAGATGAGAGGTAAAACGAAAAAGTTTTGAAGTTTCCAAATACTACAATCCCGCCATACATAAGAGGACCCTGATAAACCACTAAACCAGTACAATATTTCACAAGAAGATAGGCATTTAATAATGATATAAAATGACTTTCTATGATGATAGTCAGTGCCCCTCTTAAAGAGTAATTAATAGCTAGTAGATCTTTAATAAAGCCATGTCAATATATACTTCAGTAGAAAATAAACTAGGATTTCATTATACTTCTTAAGCATGAAATGCTAGATAACATATGTTGTTGTTAAAGGTGCTTTATATGTTATGGCCAATGTCTGGATGTTATTGCTATCTAAGTTAAACTGCTTGATCGTTGCGACTTAATGCATTTCTAACATCTGCAATGCACAATATTGGTCCTTTATAAGATTCATCTCTGTTTAAGAAAACCCATAAATGCTACATGTTTTATTTACCAAAAATGTTTAAAATAAAGTACGATTATTTTCATACTAATTTGCTAAGTACTTGCTACTACGTTTTTGTTATCCAACTATTTTTGCCCTTATATATCATATAAATAACACTATAAATAATCCAAAATTAAAAACAAAAGTCAATTATGACATCCATGGTAAACTATCTATTTGGCACATGAATTTAATTTTACCCTACCCGTGAACAAAAGTTCATTCTTATATTCTTTTATTAAAGTATAGCATAATCTAAGCTCTAATAAACGATTGGTGCGCATAAAATTCTTCACTCTTCTATTTGAATATAAGGTCTGATAATAGCCACTTAGGATTTCACAGTATTTACATCTCCTTTCTGTATTGTTTACTTCTCCTTTTGGTACTTGGCAATCACCTGGTTATATATTCATTTGATGTTTTCTTCTACTTCACATAAAATCAAATTATCAAAACACAATTAATATTGCAAAAACAAAAGATCCCTAAAATCTACATTAAAAAAAAAGAAGAGGAACTCGAACAGTTGCTTGTAACTAATTGTGGCTATACATATGATGAAATTAAACATTAAATGGTAAACATATGTGCATGCATGTTTGTACCTTATATTTATCGGGAGCATTGGCTTCACGGTCATGACAAAAGATAGTACGATTACCAGGAACCTGTGTCATAACACGGCCGATTGTACTTGTTCGAGACGTCTTTAAACCTCCCAAAATCTCGGTGTTTTGTAACTTGCTGTATTTCCATCCGGCCATATGCAATTCCTCCGATCGCCGGAACGAAAATTCAAGCACAGAATGTTAAATTTTGATCACCGAATTTCTCGCTCTGATTTTTTACTATTTTTTGGGTCTTTGTTTTTGGCAAACCAACTGTTTGAATTCAGGAGTATTTGGATGAAACGGATTTAAATTATGGTGCCATTTGAGCATCTCCGATAGTACTGGTCAAAGTGGTTACTTGAAATAATATAAAATACTGATTATTTAAAATTTATCGAACATGTAAGGTATTGTGCTCCAATGGAGTTAGCTATAATAATTGATTATATTTTAAAAATATTATGTTATTATTATTTGAGATCGTTAAAAATAGAATATGTTATTTTAATAAGGCAATAGATGATGTGGAATATTGATACAGGTCCTAGAGGTTCAGCAAATATAGCCAACGTAACGAGATTAGCTAAATTTTTTGCTAAGAGGAATGGACCATTGGAGTACATCTTTTTTTAACATTATCTTTATAATTGATAATTATGGCATGTTAATTTGAATTTTAGCTAAGGGGTTGCTCTCATCGGAGATGCTCTTACGTGCCATTTTTCTTCTGGTTTGCCTAACCTTAAAATTATTACTTATAACTTAAAGTTGCTTAAATTGATAAATATAAAATAAAAAATTTAAGTTAATATCTGTTTGGGTAATATTGCATTATGAGTAACTTAATGAGTTTTAAAATTGTAATAATAAAAATAAATTTGATAAATAATACATTTGAATGGTTATATTAAGAGTAAATTTCACTTTGCATCCTATTATTTTTGTTTGAAAACAGATTGAGTTTAACACTTTTAACAAATGCACTTTGTATCCCACATGAATGTTTGCCAATACAGTTTGCACCAATTTTGTTAAGTCATCTGGATTAGCTCCGTTAATGTTAAATTATGAGGTTATTTATGTAATTGGACAAATATATATGCATTGTGCACATAACAAAACCCGTGGCCAGTGGAGCTATATTGAGCTAGTGGGGATTATAATTTCATAAGGATCAGAGTAAATTTGTAATTTATAATGTTAATATTTTTAGCCTTACTGCATTTAAAAATAATAGCTAGTTATACTTATTTATTTATACTTAATTATTGTAAATTTTTAATTACATGTTTTAATTTTCTACTGTATACATAACATATATATTTTCTTTGAATTCAAAAGGGTTTAATACAATCTAATTAGTCCCACATTATAACAATTATTTGAATTTTTATACTGTATATTTTTATCTTGTTTATTATATTTGAACATGTATATATCATATTCAATCACAATTTTTACTTGTAAATTACTTAATCTCATATCAAAAATATTAAAAGTTATATAAATTTAATTGCATTATGTACTCTTTGTCTCTTTCTAACTAATAAAAATATACCTTTAAAAATTTTCACCTAAACAATAAATTATAATTACTAGTGTATTAGTGTTGTGTGCTCCTTTTTGTCTTGTCAAATTGTACATTTTCTATTTCATCACTCTAATATTGGCAAGATATCTATATTTTGTTCATCATATTTTAAAGTAATTTCTAGTATATTAAAAACTTGTGTAAAGGATTAAAATTTTGTTTGTTATATTAATGAACTCCATTATGAATTAAAATTAAATTATTATTATTATGTAATATTTCAGTAATTATAGTAAATAAAGATTTTAATTTAAAATTTTGTTTTAATATATTAATAAACTCTATATATATATATATATATATATATATATATATATATATATATGCATTTTGCTATTTATAAACTTGGATATATTTCCCTAATTATCCTTTAGCTTATTAATGATTACATATGATCCCGTTGATTTTGATAGAAATGGTGCAAAGTGCACCAGGAAACACTGTTATGGAATGTAAAATGCATTGATTAGAAATATGAGACCCAATCTGATTTCAAACGAAAATAATAGGATGCAAAGTGAAATTTACTCTTATATTAACTTTTATCAAATAAAATTAGTAAAAAAAATAAGTCATTCAAAAAAGTACCTCCTACCAACTTCAAATTTTAAGTTATTTTTCTGATTTTAAGTCATTTTCTGAGCTTAAAGTCAAAAATCACTTTAAGTCTCTGCTTAAAGTAGTAGACAAACACCCTCTAAAACATGGAAAAAGACCCCATTTACTTTCACTTTACAACATGAGGAAAAACACCCAAAATAAAATTAAGAATCTACTATCTATTTATGTACTATACTACCATCATAAGCAAACTACCCTTTTGGTTGGTTGTTAGTTTGGTACTCTAAATAACAACCGTTAGATGATAAACGAGAACTGTAATATCCGTAAACTTTATTAATGATATAAATTATATTTTATGTGTAGAATAATTATTGTGGAGTATTTGGAGTCTTAATGGTTAAGGTTATTGAGTAATAGTATGCTAATTGTTGTGTCGAAAGCCCCTTTCGAATATCTTTTCATTTAGAAATATCTTCAGTTGTGAGCCCCGTTTTGAAAATTCAAGGGCCCCGTTAAAATTTTGTACATCATTATTATCCCTTCGTCTTTCGTATCCGAATCATTATCGGAAGATTTCTTCGTATCATTATATCACTAATTATCCGATACTATCAATAGTATTTGTTTTATTCAAAAAGGGAAAAATTATTCTGTACCCTAATTTTTTAGGGCGATTGATATATCGTTCATATCAATAATACATCTGTTATAGCCCCTGTATTCTTGAGCAGTCGTTATATAAATGATATGTATTGATATGGATAATTATCAGTCCTTGTGGATAATTATCACCTCGTAAAACGTGAACTTTACTTTATTAAAGATTCAAAGCGATCCAATGGATCAATATCGATCCAAAAATGTCATTTGGGGTATTATTTTCCACTAAGTATAAAAAGACGAATCGTACATTATCCTACGTATAATACATATATATATAGACAAAAAATATAAAACTTCCTGAACCGTGTTCTTCGTGTTCTTGAAGATTAAACTCAATCTTAGAAGTGTTATTGGAATCCAAATCTCAAGTTCAAGTACTCAAATCAAAGCTCTTGATCTCTAGTTTCATAATCTTCCAACCGTATCATCATCTGGTAATTTTTCAATTTATTATGATTTTTTCAATATTCGAATTAAAATTAGGGTTCTTGTTCGAATTGGGGATTTTCATTCTGTTGATTCTCCGAATGAGTAGGAATCCATGCTTTAATTTCATGTTTATGTTCGATTTTGAGAATTTCGATTTTAGGGTTTTTACCCGAAATTTCTTTTGAATAGTCCGTTCATATGATTGATCTGACATTGTTTTTGATAGAGGGCTTTCATTGTATGTGTTCTTAGCTTCATTTTAACATAAAAACGAAGAGTTTCATGTAGAAATAAGATAGATTGGAAAATTTGCTTGAGATCGCCGGAGTTTAGTCGGGATTGAAGTTTCGGCCATGGTTTTGGTATGTTTTTGGTCGGAATGAATTGCTGAGTTAATAAGGAGTGTTTTGATATAAAAAGCCCCAAATTTTGTTACGTTTTTGGCTCGCCGGAATCTGGAATTGTCGCCGGATTCTGGGAAATTCCGGGTTGTTCTTCCCGACCCATTTCTGTTCTTCCCGACCCGTTTACCCGAAATTCTGACCTGGTTTCAATCTTCGAAACCCTAATTTATTTTCAGAAAACAGTTTTTGGATTTTATTTTTAAAAATAATTCGAAAATAGTTTAAATAATTATAAATATCATATTTTTATTTTAAAAATACATTTTTAAATTCAGAAAATTTTGTAAAATTATAATTATTTATTTAAATTCGAAAACTGATTAAATTTAATTATTTTAAATATTTTTGATTAATAATTAATTAATTTAATTAATTGATTAATTCTATTAATCAGTTAATTCTTATTAATTACTTATTAATTAGATTTAATTAATTTAAATTAAGTTTAATTATTTTCTAGCTTTGTTTAATTATTTAAAAATAGTTT
This sequence comes from Heracleum sosnowskyi, assembly GCA_030848705.1. NCBI lineage: Eukaryota > Viridiplantae > Streptophyta > Magnoliopsida > Apiales > Apiaceae > Heracleum > Heracleum sosnowskyi. The sequence continues at coordinate 86,581,188 of CM061243.1, forward strand.
GAGCATTTAGAAAGTGTCAATTAATTTTATATTAATTGATTTAATTGTTTTTAAATACTTATATTGGGATTAAATACTTATTTATGACTTATTTAAATTTAAATAAGCATCGAATATTGTTTTAAAAATATTTATAAGTGCTATATGGTTTGTATTAGTTGAATAATGTGTTTTATTGTCCATAAATGCTTTGTATGAGGGCTAGTGTCTGAGTTTTGATTTTCGTAAAATAGAACGAGCGTCCGATAAATGCTAATAATTACCCAATTACTTGTTTAGACTTAAAAATGGTTATGAGTATATGTCAAAGATAGAATGAGGATAGTTAGACTTATTATTATGAGTTGTTTATTATAGAATCGAGTTCCCGAAGCAAGGGAAAAGAGAAGGTAGGATAAGCAAGATAGACCGAAGTCAGCTACGTAGACCAGGCAAGTATCTGTGCATTTACTTGTTGATTCAATTGACATTGTTTCCTATGATTATGCATGTTACCATTAGAACAATTCAGATTATTCAATCTTTACCCCGTATTTGAGCAACTGATGTTATTTCCTTGAATATTCCTTATTCTTTGATCTATCCACCATCATGTTGAATATCAGAAACCTTCACCTTCAATTCAGTTTATATTGATGATAACCATTGATTACCTTCCTAATTGAGTACATTGTACCATTGAAACCATTCCGAATCTATTTCTCGGACTTCATTTGATATTGAGCAGTTGAAGCTCTTTTGCAACTATTATACCTTGTCGTTGTGTACTTATCTACCATTGAAACTATTCCGAATCTATTTCTCGGACTCCATTTGATATTGAGCAGTTGAAGCTCTTTTACAACTATTATACCTTATCATTGTGTACTCATCTTGTGATGCATGTTATTGCTTATACTCTGTAATAGAATTGGCTTGTTTTTAAAATGGACCAATAATGGTCGGACCATATTCATGGTCGGAATAATTTAAGGCCAAGATGACCATGGATCCTAGTGGAGGACTTTGTTATAAGCAAGTCCGGGGTTGATGCGTGACTGATCAGCAGCTTAACCTTTTGTTTTGAAAAATGTAGAAGTCCAATTCTAATCCCTTTTACTCCCATTGAGATTGTTAAAAAGCATATGTTTGGCTTATATATTGTTGATTCAGATAATTGTGATCTTCCTTTCATTATGGAACTGTGATTGATATATATTATGCTTGCTGAGCACTTGTGGCTCATACTTGTTTTGTTTCTAACCCTATTCCAGTGAAGCGAGAGTATGAGCAGACACATCGCGAGCGATAGTTCTCCAACAGCTAGGAGATCACCTCGAGTGGTTGTCATTGGCAGGGTAGTTGTCCATTTGGTTAGTTAGACTAGATGTCTAGCTTTGAACTTTAAGTTGTGTAATAATAACTCTGAAAACTGGTTTGTAATATAACTTAGAAGCTTGTTCAATGCCATAATGTGGATGCGGTCTTGGTTAAGGGGTGTTTTATGTTATTATTATATTATGCATGTGTTATATCTAGGATATTGTGTTTCGTTGGTCGAGTGACTCCCCAAATCTGTGCCCCGGGTTTGGAGGGCGCCACAAGAACCGTTGGATATAATGTTAAGTAAATATTACTTTTTTTATATCTAATATACTCCCACGGGTTCAATGTTTGAATCCCGTCAACAACATATTATTATTCTGCTAAAGTACGTTTAGAAGTTCAAGATTCTATTCCTGTTTACAACATATTAATAATTTTTATTATCAAAATACAAACAAATGCTTAGAATAACATCGTACATATATTATTATATTTTATAATTTATATTTCTACTGATAAAATCATATAAATCAATATATCTATATTATCTATACTATATTATTAAAGTCGAAACATTGAAAATTTTGGTTTTCGGTTTTTGGTCCTTTATTCTATTTAATAAATAATAAAATAATATAAAAATAGTAACTAGATGATTGTCTTTTATAATTAAAACACTTTTTCCTAACAAAATATACTCATTTTCCAAAAATATCACGGGTAGTTACCTTTAAATTAAAAAATATTACCTTTTATATTTGTTTTCACTAAAATTTTTCTTTTCCAAAAATATCAAAGGCATTTACTTTTTTTTAATTAAAACATGTTAGCTTTTGTATTTGTCCTCATTATTAATATTATTTTATAAATAATAAAATAATATTAATATCTATATCTATATTATTAAAGCTGAAACATTGAACGTTTTGGTTTTCGGTCATTTATTCTATTTAATAAATAATAAAATAATATTAATATATGTAATATCCCAAAATTGTAATATTTGAAACCCTGATGAATAGTAAATTTGCTGATGAAAATATTTTCAGACCACACTATGTGGAAGACATGGAATAAATGTTTCGAAGTTATATTATTGATGTATAGGAAGAATAAGAGAATGTAAACGCAATCAGAATTAGGAGATTCCCATTCGAGTTTTAAATCACTATTCACTGGACAATCAGGGACATATTGATTTGATCGTTTCGAGAAAATATGTAGAATGAGAAATCCATGATCACATATTAAGCCAAGGTGAGAAATCGATGATCACATATTAAGCCAAGGTAATAAAAAGGTCAAGGAAGTATCTCCTAGCATTGGTACAGAGAAACGTTTTTAAAATCACTTGAACCTATCACGAAACTTAGCGACAAAACAAAAGCGTAACGAATTATGGATTAAACCCTAACCAAAGGAGAAGTATCATATAAGATCATCAAGTCCAACATATAAGAGGATTGATGACACAAATCATGACATAAGCATGATACAGGAGGATGACATAGGTGATGACAAGGTGATGAATCACTACCTTGTCACCACTTTCACCACACAAATTGCCAAAGCTTGACATGTGTCCTTGGGTGACAAAACAAATTAAAGACCACAAAAATTAAAAAGGCTTGTAATTAGTGTTTATTAGACAAAAAGAAAAGAAAAATCAAGAAGAAGCATCAAAGAAAAGCTTCAAACTTTCGGCCATTTCATTTCTCCAAAGATAAGGAAAATTTTCCTCAAGTTCTACTCCACTAAAAATCATCATCTTGGGCTCTAAATCATCCTCATCCATACACTAAGGTAAATCCTTGATCCTAGCTTCATCCATGGATGTTATCATGCTCAAATCATGAGCTAAAGTTGATGATGAATAGTGAAATGAATAGTAATTCTTGATTTTCTTGTTTTGATCTTGAAGTTTAAGACTTGTAAAGGATAATAAAGAGGCAAGGAAGAGTATACTAGCCATCTATAGTCCATATTAAGTACCTGTTGGGTTTGACCGGTTGTTCAACCCAATATGGTAATATGAGTTTGGGTGATTAAGACTGTTTTGGTAATAATTGTATGGGTAGACAATTATTATATATGGTAATAATTGTATGGATAGACAATTATTATATATGGTATGTCTTGGTCATTATATTAGGGAATTAGGTACTAAGAATAAAAAGTCTTGTAAAACAAGTATGGTAAGTCTTGTAAAACAAGTATGACAAGTCTTGGTGGCTAAGTTTTGGATGACTATATAAACATAGTCATATTGTATTTGTTTGATATGAGTGCTTAAGAGATGTAATCGTCTTAGGTATTGTTTGAGGATGTTTGAGCATTGTTTGGCTCAAGTATCGAGTTTGGGACACCATTGAGGTGTTATTGTTTTGATTGTATTATTGATAATCGTTTTGATTAATAATACAAGTTGGGACGTGGGTGTTTCCACGTCAAATATTTGTGTGTGTTACTAGTCAACAAATCATATGATTGTGTGTGTGCTCTGCATTGATGTATTGTGAATCTCGAATTCCTGTGTAGTCCCTCAACCTAACAAGTGGTATCAAGAGCCAAGGTTCGTGGATCGAGATGGATGGGGTTAGAGGAAAGATCGAGATTCAATTGATATGGAGGAGTACAATGAATGATTCGCTGATAAGAAGCCTATTAACGTGGGAGGAGACAAAGTTACGTGCAGTATGGCGGTTGACTTGCACCGTGGTTCAATTTGTTTGGGCTCGAGATGGAAGAAGATGGAAGAGATCATTTGAATCGTTTTAATGGCCTGATCAACCAGCTGAATAATTTGGATGAAAAATTGAAGGATGAGGACAAAGCTGTTCTTCTACTTGTGTCTCTACCAAAGAAGTATAGTACTGTGATTACTTCTCTGTTGGTTGGGAAAACGAAGTTAGCTTTGGATGAGACCATTGTCGTTCTTCTAGAGGCCGAAAGATTGATGAAACAAGGATCGAGTGACGCATCGAATGGAAGTGCACTCGTGGTGGATGCGCGTGACAAGAAAAAGAAGTATGGTAAGAAACATAACCCAAATATCAAGTGCTTTTATTGTGAAGAATTGGGGCATATACAATCTATGTGTCCAAAGGCAAAAGAAGACTTGAAGGAGTTGAAGAAAACTCGAGGAGGGGGTAATGTTTCGCTTGTGGCAACTGATGATGATGCTCTTTTGGTTCAAGAAGATAAGGGATCGAAAGAAGAATGGGTGCTTGACTCGGGATGTTCTCATCACATATGTGCTAGGAGGGAGTGGTTCTCGTCCTAGAAGAAGTGTGAGGGAAAGATGGTAGTTTTACCAAACGGTAAAAGGGTAAAGGTTGCTGGAATTGGTGAGGTAATGATGAAACTTCACAATGGTCATGTTCGGAAGTTAACTCAAGTAAGGTACGTGCCGGAGTTAAATCGAAATCTAATTTCATTGGGTAAATTAGTTGATTTGGGATATACTATTATGATGAAGAGCGGAATGTTGGAGGTCGCTAAAAGGGATTTAGAGATACTCAAAGGTTTGAAGAGCAAGAGGGTTCTTGTTTGAGGGGAGGCATGGCGGATGGACGTTGATGTGTCTGATGGTTACTGAACGTTTGGAAGAGCAAGATGATTCTTGTTCGAGGGGAGGCATGGCGGAGGGACGTCGATGTCGTTGATGGATATCGTTCAACACCTGATATGGGTATTGGGTTGAAGGGGAGGATTGTTGGGTTTGACCGGTTATTCAACCCAATATGGTAATATGAGTTTGGGTGATTAAGACTGTTTTGGTAATAATTGTATGGGTAGACAATTATTATATATGGTAATAATTGTATGGATAGACAATTATTATATATGGTATGTCTTGGTCATTATATTAGGGAATTAGGTACTAAGAATAAAAAGTCTTGTAAAACAAGTATGGTAAGTCTTGTAAAACAAGTATGACAAGTCTTGGTGGCTAAGTTTTGGATGACTATATAAACATAGTCATATTGTATTTGTTTGATATGAGTGCTTAAGAGATGTAATCGTCTTAGGTATTGTTTGAGGATGTTTGAGCATTGTTTGGCTCAAGTATCGAGTTTGGGACACCATTGAGGTGTTATTGTTTTGATTGTATTATTGATAATTGTTTTGATTAATAATACAAGTTGGGACGTGGGTGTTTCCACGTCAAATATTTGTGTGTGTTACTAGTCAACAAATCATATGATTGTGTGTGTTACTAGTCAATAAATCATATGATTGTGTGTGTGTTCTGCATTGATGTGTTGTAAATCTTAGAATTTGTGTAGTCCCCCAACCCTAACAGTACCAAGGAAGGTATAAACTCTCTCACACTTTTACTTATACTTTGATATTAGTGATTAAATGGATGATTATTAGTGATAGTGTGACTTAGAAGTAACATACTTGTTAAAGAATGATGTTTAGTGGATTGGTTGATGGATGAACTTGTGAATGATGGTATGAACTTGTTTAGACAGAAATAAGTTGGTTTAGATGAGAACTTTGAGTTATGGTTGCTTGGGTATTGATTGATGGATTGATTGGAGTGTTTTAAACACGGGAATCACGATTAAGCGTCGTTACCATGTCGGATTTTCCTTAGAAAGTTTAGACAGAGACCACGGTTACCTTCTAGACATAACCATAAGACTTTCTGACCATGATCATGTAGGTCTTGTGTCGTAGTTTGTTTTGGCGAAAGAATCGTATCGTTTCGATTTACGGTTTAGGAGAAACACCCGTTTTAGTGAAAGCGGTTTCGGATAACTAAGTAGTTCACTATATGAACTTTGAGATTGTGATCAAACCCTCTAAAAATAGAATTGGGTCGTGATATTAAAGTGGATACTAGCATGGACAGTTAGGAAAGGAACCGAGAAGGTTTCGTGTTAAAAAGATGATTTTTCGATTTTATAAAAATGCGGGAACAAAAGTTGCGCGAGTGAAATACCCTTAAGGGGATGGTTAAAACGATGAGTTAGTAATGGTAAAGTACTTGGGTTTTGTGAATAGATTTCCACCCAAACTTTTGATTTAGGAGTTTACGGAATGTCATGAGGTTATAAGTGACCAAGAGCGAGACATTTGATTTTCATTAATAGAACTTTAGTGCTTAAGTTAGTAGCATATTAATTGGTTCTAGGGGACTGATTGTGTATTGTGTATCTTATTATAGATCGACGAGCACACTCCCAAGCCCCCACTACCACTTCACCGAGACACCAAGGCAAGTTTTCAAACCCTACATCTTATAGAGATGTTGTTGTGATTTAATGTTGTGATTGTGATATATACTATTTTATTGCTTTAAAAGAACCATGAACTGATTTATGCTTTTGATTAAAAGCTTTTGTAAGATTATATGGTTTATATGCTATGATTATATTAGATATAAACCGAGATTTGATAAAGGTTCTAAGCGTAGAGCACTTGTATGATGGTTTTAAAACTTAGACGGGAGTCAAATTATTATTTTGTCTTTATTATACTGTCAGAAGCTGGAGGGTTCCAGGGACAGCTACATTTTAAAATGTTGATTAAATATTCCAATATATATATATATATATATATATATATATATATATATATATATATTATTGGATATTTAATGTGAGATATTTAAATAATATTATTATAAATATTATTTGAATAATTATTTAATTAAGTGAATATTATTTTGGATATTCACTTAAGTGGAATTTTATTGAATAATAATTCAATATTTATTATTTGAATATTTATTAAATATTCCAAATATGATTTAAAAATCATAGAACCTTATTTATATTATTATTTAAGGTTCCAATAATTACGCAAATATTTCTGATCTTCAGAAAATATATTTAAATATAACAGGGATTCCCAAATATTATTCTAAGTTTATTAAAATATTCAAATGCGAATAAATATTTCCTAAACTCATCAAAAATTGGGAATCCAATCCAAGGAGTCGAGTAAATGGTTTTACTCCCTCTATTCCTCAAGAATACCCATAGTTGGGGATGACTTCCCTATTCAATCAAAGCATTTTAGTCTCGATAATTTTCAAAAAAATTCCGATTAACTCCCAGGTCATGATTTTCAAAATACGTGATAATTATTCATAGTTTCGTTGACTAATGTCAACCCACATTGTGACTTACTCCTTTCAAACATTCCGGGGTAAGAAAATATGAACTGTTGCAAAGTTTTGACAAGTATTTTGTACTTGGGGAACTAGGATTAAATTCTGATTCCCGTTTCATTAATTTTTCATCCGGGACTAGGAGGAAACATGTAAGAGGCTGTGGGACAGTCCATCAAATTATATGGCGTAAGAGGTTGCGGGGCAGTCCAGCAACTATCTCGCGTAGGAGGCTATGGGACAGTTTACTCACAATTATTATCAAATTATAATAAAATTTTATAATAATCACAATTATTATCAAATTATAATTATTATCCAATAATTTACTCACAATTTTATAATAAAATTATATCAAATTTACACAACAGTTTTTTTGCAACATTGTCTTACGTTTATTCACACAATACGACTAAGACAACCGTTGTCTCAATCCAACAACGGTTAAATTAAAACATTGTCTTAATATTATTTAGACAAGAGTTAAAAAAAACTGTTGTCTAAACCCATTCATTTGCGTCGTCTATATCCACTATTTTTCACTTTCTTAGACAACGGTTCGCAAACCGTTGTAATGTAGTGAATTAGACAATATTTTTTCGAGCCAAAAAATAAATTGTCGTCTGTTAATTTAAGGCAACACTTTTTCGGCCTCCGTTGTCTGAAAGGTGTCGTCTGATTCAGTTTTTCTTGTAGTGCATCAACATTACTAAATATTAGAAATACGCGGATTTTAATTTTATAAAATGTTAGCTTTTAGCGTGATTGTAGAACATTTGAATTGTGGATATAGATCCCAATAAATAATTTAGTTGCTTTTTTAATGTTTAGTACTATGTTTAAATTAGAAAATATGACTCAAGTTAATTCTCTCATTCTTGACTTGCAGTTTAAGGGCTTTGAGGGCCGTAGTATGTTTGTGCAGAGACGTTTTATAGGATTTTTAACTCGCAAATCTTGACTACCTTCTCATTACTAAAGTGAAAAATAGTTTTTTTATATCTATTAAACTAAAAATAATAGAGTACGTTGTTTGATAATTCGTGACAAAAAGTTCGCAAGAAAAGTTGCAGGGACAAAATACAGGGTAAACTGTTTTTCTTAGACCATCTCTGATGCATAACACTAAAATAGTGTAGATTTTACACTATTTTGGTGTAAAAATAACACCATCCACAAAAACAACTCCAACCCATTAACACTATATCTTACACTAAAAGTCTAAAAGAAGATAATTGTTTTCACCTTTTCAAAGTAACTATCTTGTTTGGGTTATAATAGAATATAAATAGGGCATGAAGGGAATATACTTGTTTTTGTTAACTAATATGAGAACATAATGGGAATTATGAAAGACGCCAAAATGGTATAAAAATTACACCAAATGTACTTTTGACACCAAATTTGGTGTCACACTATTCATTTGGTGTAATTTTTACACTATTATAGTGTTGCATTGGAGGAAATTTTACACTAAAATTTACACCATTTTGGTGTTATAGTGTTGCATTGAAGTTGCTCTTAACGATAAGAAACAAGTGCAATCTTATGAAAGTGCATATGCATGGTTAATAAAAATTAACGTTCTTTATTACATGGTCGATGAATGTGATCATTTGCATTGTCTCACAAGTATTTCTTGTTTTTGTACCTCTCCTCTCCCACACAAATGCATCATATCAGTACACGACCTTTAGAAAGGTTTTTAATCATTAGCATAAATATGTTTAATAAGGCCAGTTTTTTGTTGGCAAAGTTTTCTTATGCAACCGTGGAACACCCTTTAAGCCAAAATCAGGAAAAACAATAATATTTCAGTTTTTATTATGTTTATTAGTAATGAAAGTAGGCGTCATTTCAAATATCTTTCTTCATATCTGTCTTCAAATCTTTTGTCCAGAAAAAATTCCATGGATGTACTTTGAATTTTTCAGTAAATACAATGCATGCACTTGCAATCTTCAGTATGTACAAGAATTACTGAAGGCGAGGCATGGTGACAATACATGACAAAAAATGACCTCTCTAAGTTAATAATTTTCCTCGGTCCCGACTTGGGCCAGTTCAAAAAATGACAAATTTCGATATTATAATAAGATAATAATTTTTTGAAAACATCTATGTATAAATATATGGTACCAGTAATATTATAAATTAATAATTCCCTTATAATCAAAAAATATATTATGTATTACACTTTTGCTAAAGATTATTCTAGTGTTGTCGGTTTTTTCTTAAAATTTGTATTTACATGAAGCTCCTGCCGAACTTTCCTTATTGTATCCAAAAGTTCCATGAAGCTCCTACCTAACTAATTTCCTTTGTATTCAAAAGTTCAGGGGTGGTGTTTTCGTATTACATCAAAATGTTATTAAAAGTTATTAAGTGTTTGTGATGGCTTGTGTGCTTCTTTAAGTGTAACATCTTTAAGTGCAACAGGTTTGAAAGATGTTGTATCGTCTTCAATATGGTATTCAGTACTATTTTAAAGGATGCTATTAAAAACTCTCTATAAATTAATAATTATTAATTTATCGATTAAAGGCAATCCAGCAAGTTAGATTTACTTTAGTCAAATAAGTCAAAGGACATTGTGGTGATTTCATATAATAGTCAGGGGCTTTTTAGTCTTGACAATGTAAATTCTGTTACTAAATTCTATTACAAAAGTAGTGATATAACATTGAGTAAGGTGGAGGCATAAACAAGATGAATGATTGTAAGCTTGAGATTTTGTAACTACTTTCTGGAAGTGGATTCATTTTATCATTGGCTTAGTTTTCTTTATGGTATCAGAGCTGCCAATTGAAGATAAAGTGGATGATACTCCATTGTTGAAGGTGTAAGTCTTGTATGGAGCTTGCGTAGAGTCATCGTCTTCGTTGAGATTTGGTTTGAGAACTTCAAGTCATTTTAATGGCGGCAACTAGTCTATTCTCATTTCAGATCTACAAAATCCGTTATTCCTTCATCCGAGTGATGGTCCTACATCAGTTAGTGTTACGAAACTACAAGGTGCGAGTGATTATCGAACTTGGAAGAGGTCTATGGAGATTCAATTAGTTTCAAAGCGGAAGCTAGGGTTTGTTACTAGTACTCAAATCAGAAGTGTAACAGATGCAACTGATGCTTTGCAATGGGAAACCTGTAATACAATGGTAATTTCTTGGTTCCATAATAATGTTTCTGATTCGATTAAGAAATCAATTCTGTTTGTTAATTCTGTGAGTCAAGTTTGGAAGTTGTTAGCTACTCGGTTTCAAGTTGTGAATGGATCGAGAAAATATAAAATCAACAAAGATTTGTTTAATCTTAAAAAAAATGGAATGACATTAGTTGAGTACTACATTGCAATCAGTGCTTTGTGGGAAGAATTAGAAGATATGAATACTTTACCTATGATTGCTGCAATCACAGATGAAATTACTGTGTTTCTTAAGGCTATAGAGGTTCACAAACAACAATCTAGATTATTTCAGTTTCCAAATGGTTTGGATGATGAATATGGACCTCAACGTAGTCAGATCTTGATGATGACTCAATTGCCAACTGTTGAAATGGGTTGTTCTATGATTCAGCAAGAGGAATCACAGAGAGAAAATGTGAAACATGTGGTAAGTCATGAAATTGTAGCTATGTATGGTAACAGTGCTCAAGGTAATGTCGATAAATGTCCTAAATGTGGTGGTAGAGGTCATAATAAGGCTAACTGTTGGACAATTATTGGCTATCATAAGTGGCACAGTAAGCATAAAAGAGTTGGTTCAGGAACTCATAGATTTCCACCTGGAAAATGGCAAGGACATAGAACTAATTCTGGAGATAGGATGGCTAATGCAGTTGAGACGTGTGGTGATAGTGATCATGAACAAGTGACTTTGGCTCCGTTTGGCATTGCTGTTGCAGACAACAACAACAGCTTTTTTCTGAAAAGCAGCTAAAAAAGTGTTTGGTAAAATTTAAAAGCTGCTTTTAGAGAAAGCAGGCCCCCCATGCTTTTGAAAAAAGCTGCTTTTCAGCTTTTGCGGGAAGCAGCTACTGGTTTCAATATCAAAACTCACCAAAAACATTAATTTTTTATATTATACACCAAAACATGCACATATCAAAAATATTACCAAACAGTTATCTGATTTTCACAACAGCACTTATTTTAACAGCACTTTTTTCAACAGTACATCAATTTTTAACAGCAATCCCAAACAGAGCCTTTGTTTGCTAAACAGCTAGAACAGTTGTTGAAATTGTTGCCAAATTCTGGGATGTCAAGTTTGCAGAAAGAGGATATGAGTGCTTTGGATAGTTCTTTCTCTGGTATGGCTGCTGGAGTGTCACAAGAGTGCAATAAATCTGAATGGATCATGGATTCTGGTGCAACAGATCATATGACTTCAAATTTGAATTTGCTGAGTAATGTCACAACTGCTGCACCAAACTTTACCATCAAATTACCTACTGGAGATACAACACACATCACACATGTTGGTGATGTAAAGTTGAATAATGGATTATTGTTGCTTGGTGTGTTGTGTGTTCCACAATTTAATCATAATCTTCTGTCTATCCATAAGTTGGCACAGGACAATGGTTGTCATGTTCTGTTTCAATCACAGAAATGTTTGATTATGAAGTCTAATTCTCAAGCACTGGGAATATTGAGAAAAGGTTTGTACTATCTAGTTGATTTAGTTGCAGAATGTAATGCTGGTATAGTTGATAAGCATGAAATTGACCAGTATGAAGTCTGGCATAATAGACTTGGACATGCGCCTCAGTCGAAGATTATGGCTATTCCTGATATTAAAACTAAAATAAGACCTGTTCCTTCTCATATCTGCATCACTTGTCCTTTAGCAAGTTTCACCAAACTACCATTTCAACTAAGTACTTCTCATGCTATTGCAGTTTTTGATTTGGTTCATGCTGATATTTGGGGACCCTCCAAGGTTGTTACAAGAGGTAAATATAAGTATTTTCTGACCTTAGTTGATGATCATTCAAGAATGGTGTGGATCTATTTACTTCAATATAAGTATGAGTTTCTCGATAGCATGAAATCTTTTTCTGCGTATGTTACTACACAGTTTAATGCACACATAAAGATACTCAGAACTGACAATGCTTTAGAGTTTAAATACAAGCTCTGTGTTGATTTTTATGCTACCAGTGGTATGTTGCATCAAACCTCATGTGCATACAAACCTCAGCAGAATGGCAGAGTTGAGAGAAGGCATAGATATATTTTAGAGATGGCAAGAGCATTGAAATATCAATCAGGTCTGGGAATAGAGTTTTAGGGTGAGTGTGTGTTGACTTCTGTGTATATAATAAACATATTACCTTCTTCAGTTTTGCAAAACAGGTCACCTTATGAAGTGTTGTATAAAAAGATCCCACATTATGAAGATATGAAGTCTTTTGGGTGTTTAGCATTTGCAGCAAACTCAGAACATACAACAGATAAGTTTGCCTACAGAGGGGTTCCATGTGTGTTTTTAGGATATACTCCAACACATAAAGGCTATAGATTGCTGAATTTGATTAATAAGGACATCTTTATTTCCAGAGATGTACTTTTTAAGGAATCGATTTTTCCTTACAACAAGACTGCAAATGCACAATATCTGGAACCCTTACCAGTACACTTGCCTGAATCATTTGTTCTTAATGCTGGCTACCTAGATGATTTTGATTTTACTGCTAGCTTGCACTCAACAGATCAGTCTTCCACTTCTGAATCTGCTGCTCCTGAGCTTGATTACTCTATTGAATCTACAGAGGCCATAAATTGTACTAATGATGGGGTACACGTGTGGAGATCAACCAGAATTAAGAAAGTTCCTTCCCGGATGGACAATTATACTTCTAACTGTGTTACTTTCTCAGATATCCATTGTGTGTCAGCAGTAGTGAATCAGGTTGTAGAACCTAATTTTAACTGTTTTCTTACTTCTGTCACATGTGCTGCGGATCCAACTTCTTACAAACAAGAAGTTAAACATCAACACTGGATTGATGCTATGAACACAGAAATTGCAGCATTGGAAAGAAATGGCACTTGGATTATTACTTCTTTACCACCTGGAAAGGTTGCTTTTGGGTGTAAATGGCTATATAAAACTAAATACAAAGCAAATGGGTCTATTGACAAGTTCAAAAGCAGGATGGTCATTCTTGGGTGTAGACAACAACATGGAGTTGATTATGGAGAGACCTTTGCCCCAGTTGCCAAGATGGCGACTGTAAGAACACTTTTAGCAGTAACAGCTATCCAAAATTGGCATACACTGCAGATGGATGTTATAAATGCCTTCTTTCATGGTGATTTGCAAGAAGAGGTTTATATGAGCTTTCCCAAAGGGTACACAGGTTGGGGTAGCAGAATTGGTTCTGTTGGTCAGGGGGAGCAAGGTATTTACTTGCCTGGTTCAAGGTTAATTTGCAAACTAGTTAAGAGTTTGTATGGTTTGAAGCGGGCACCAAGGTACTGGTTTAGCAAACTATCAGTCACATTACTGGAAAATGGCTTTGAACAATCTAAAGCAGATTATAGTTTGTTTACTAAAACTAGTTCAACTACTATACTGGTTACTTTAGTATATATTGATGATTTGCTAATAGCTGGAACATCTACTACTAATATTGATTGGCTGAAATCCATGCTCTCCATGCATTTCCATATGAAGGATTTGGGTGAAGTTCGATACTTTCTGGATTTAGAGGTACATAGATCCTCAAATGGTTTTTTCGTTTCTCAAAAGAAATATACAATGGATTTGTTGGAAGAGTGTCACATGACAGGGGTTAAGCCCAGTAAACTTCCTTTGGAGACTAACTGTAAGTTATTGCCTGATAAGGGTGAGGCTTTACATGACATTCAACCATTTCAAAAACTGTTGGGCAAGCTCATCTATCTTACGGTTACTCGACCAGATATTGTGTATGTTGTTCATGTTCTTACGCAATTTATGCAACATCCTACCACTATTCATATGCAAGCTGTAAAACGATTGTTGAGGTATTTGGCCGGCAATCCAGCTCAAGGTATTCTACTGGCTACAAAGTCTGCAGCTCAGTTGACTACGTATTGTGATTCTGATTGGGTTGGGTGTCCTTATTCTCGACGCTCTACTTCTGATCGTTCTATGGCTTTAACAAGTTGTGAAGTCACCTGGTTATCCACATTACTTCATGACTTAGGACTGCATCACTTGCCACCAGTGGTCTTGAAGTGTGATAATCAGGTAGCATTGGCCATTGCAGCAAATCCAGTGTTACATGAACGAACAAAGCATGTTGAATTTGATGCTCATTTCATACGAGATAAGGTGGCTTCAGGGGCTATCATTCCTCAGTATGTTCCTACTTATGCTCAGGTGGCCGATGTTTTCATGAAGCAATTGACTGCTAAACAACATACCTACTTGCTCAACAAGCTGGGTGTTGCTGTCTCGAACACGCAGCTTGAGGGGGAGTAAAGGCAATCCAACAAGTTAGCTTTACTTTAGTCAAATAAGTCAAAGGACATTGTGGTGATTTCATATAATAGTCAGGGGCTTTTTAGTCTTGACAATGTAAATTCTGTTACTAAATTCTGTTACGGATGTAGTGATATAACATTGAGTAAGGTGGAGGCATAAACAAGATGAATGATTGTAAGCTTGAGATTTTGTAACTACTTTCTGGAAGTGGATTCATTTTATCATTGGCTTAGTTTTCTTTATCGATTAATTAATATCTCTCTAAATTAATTGAATTCTCCGGCCCCAAGTATATTTATTTTATAGAGGTTTTATTATATCTCAAAATGGATTTTACTACTCTTTCGAAAGATGTAAGTTGGCCGCAATTTCAGTGTTTTCATGCCAGTTCTATTTCATAGTTCAATATCATATATGTGTATATGTGTGCTAATTTTTAGATTTTCCAATCTTGGGGTTTCCCCAAAACATATATCCAGTGGATGCATCGGCTCAGACTTTCCTCTTATCTAATATACATAGTTACATGACACCTAATGCACAAAAAGTCTATCACTAATGAACTCGTTGACTGCTACAATTTGTCGAAATCCGGGCATGAAACATCCCCTGACTGATGGATATAACAGATATAACACAGGTGTTGCCTCTCATGTACTTGACATGTGCATTAGTGATGAACACTTGGAAAGTTTAGATCTTTTGCTCGTGGGCAATAGCAGTGCTAATGATTTGTAGTGCTCAGCAAAATCCATCCCAAGTTGGTTCTGCAGGCATCCATGCAGCTGGATCAGATATGTGTCTCTAATTTTTAGGACACTAGGAATTATACCTGTAAATGCCTTTACATTTCTCGTCAGTTTAATTATGCAACAACTGTTGAAATATAGCATAAGATCCATTTGGGGCCTTCCTCTAACACCTTAAGGTTTTAGATGAGCTGGTTACTCAACATGGTATAAGAGCTCTGGTCGGCGGGGGCCACGAGTTCAACTCCCTGCCACCCCCATTATTCTCACAATTTATGAAGGACACGTAGGCAAATTAATGCCCCAAAAATGGGCGCCCATGATCCACTCTTCAACCCAAAAAATGGAATTTCGAGTGAGGGGGAGTGTTGAAATATAACATAAGATCCGTTTGGGGCCTTACTCTAACACCTTAAGGTCTTAGATTAGCTGGTTACTCAACAACAACAGTTTGGACAAGCATGTTACTTTGTACTTGCAATAGAGCGGTGCAATAGAGCGGTCCCCGAGTATGTACATTCGTTCTCTTTCATGTGTATTTCTCCAAAAATTACATTTGCGATAAAATAGTCTAAAAGAAAATTGTACTTTTTTTGTGGCGCAAATTACTAAAAAAAATTGTTTGCTAATTGTTTACAAACATTTTGTAGACATAATATTTTGGAATGACCTCAAAGAAATAGTATAACCACGAAATCACAACATAGTATGAATTTGTATACGAGGTATGTGCCTTGCACGAGCACTAATGCTAGTTTACTATTAGAGTACAGTAAAATTTTGATAAATTAATAATCTCGATAAATTAATAAAATTTATCGATTCGAGGCTATAAATTTATCATTCTTCTTATAAATTCATTTTTAACTCATGTAGAACAACTAAGCTTATATGAACTTGTATTATGCACCTTTTACGAATTAATGAAAACAATTCGGATTACTATAATCAAATATTTTAGTATTTATAAATTGAACTAAATTTTGAATATAATGTTATTTTCGTATCGTGATTAATCTAAAATTTTGGAATGAGATCTATACTAATACTAAAAGACTAAAAGAGAGAGTAACATAATCAAAGATAGTGTGTTGTGCTCTCTTTAAATTGCTTATATCATCTTCCATTATCTCTTTTTTACTAATTAATTTGTGTTCTCTCTCTATTAATTAGAACCCCACTAATTCTCTCGCTTTCTTATTTCTCATCAAATTCTCTCTCATTCTCATTTGTTATTGTCATCTATTTTTATGATCTTATTTTATTTTCCTAAATATTTATTAATTTATTTTATACTTTTAAATCCATAATGATATTGAAACAAACGCCCACTAGCCACATGACAACTTCTTATCATTCTCATTTTATTTTTTATTTCTTTTTACACATTGTGATTGTCTAGTTAATTAGTAATTTAGTACCTTATGGTTGATTAAAGTTTACATTATATGTTATTATTTAAAATTGATTATGATTTTTCAGTAATATTCACCATCATTTCAAAAACAAAAATCTATAGTACCTCCATTTTGTCCCCATGTTTTATGTCCTTAGTTTTATTGGGTGTTGGCTCTTTTTATAAAAATTTAAATTAAAATGGTTCAATATATCACAATCTGGAAGATGAGCTTTTTGTAATATCCCGTATTTTTTTAGAATAATAATAATAGCATAATAATAGAAAAAGATATTAAAATTTGATAAAGAATATGATTTAATGATTAAATTAGACTAATGGACCTAAATATGGATCAATTTTTAAATGGATAATTAGTAGGCTTGAAGTTAGGGTTTGGTGCCTTTATATAAACATAATATTCTCTTTCTGGTTTTTATTGTCAAAATTCGTAGGTTTTTGTTTCTAAAAAATCAGCAATCTTGTAAAATTCGTAGTTAATTCATCGTAAATCGGAATTCGTTGATTCTGAACTTTTCAGAAAGTTCTTTTCGTTCTCTACAACTTCCATCCTTTGAGTTTTTCAAGAAAACATCGTTTAGAGGGTAAAAAAGGCTAAAAACAGTTCTGATCAGAATTCGATACGTGCTCTAGGATGATTTGATTCTTGATTTTTCACGTAGAGGTAAGTTTCCGATTGATTTATCTAGTATTTTCGAAATTATGTGTTGTGTATATATATATTTGATTATATAAACTTGGGCTAAGTGATGATATACTTTGAACATATATGTATTAGTGTATCTATGTGGCGTCTATACGATAATTTTGAGACTCTGATTTGTGTCATGATTTGTGAAAATATCGAATAAGAATAAGGACCGAGTCACCAGGTTGTAGTGACAGCTTTCTGAAAATTTAGGACCGTTATCACCGGGTTGTAGTGGTTGTGGCATGAATTGTGAGTTTCGAGTTATTGTTGTTATGTGATGTTGTATCGTATATATCGAAATAATATGAATTGTATTGTCTTATGTGTATACATGTCATTTGTCCCACTAGTTGGATCGATTGGTTTCTTGCTGGGTTGTAGGGCTCATTCATTACAATTTTCATGTTCGAGTTAAGATCGGGTTGGATAACATTGGAGTTCGATGAGCTTAGGTTCAGAGTAGTTGGTCTTTTGTATTAGATATTTTTGTAATAAAATTTTTGTCACGCTTCCGTCTGTAATTGTCACTGTATAGTTTATTTTTTATATTTATTGTGATATTAATAGCCCGAAAAAGTGCGGGCTATTACAAGGACAACCTGGGTCAAATCCCGAGCCTTTTTCGAAAATCGGGTCAAGTCCCGATCACAAGTCTGAAAATAAGCCGAAGCCTACTGGCCCAACTGCAACCAACTTGAGTAACGACAATCCCACCATAGCCCCCCAAAAGATCATGATTTGTTGGTCCAATTGGTAGTAGTACTTTTGCCTTATAAACTGAACTAAATTCCCAAATCTCCTCGATGTGGGACTGAGGTGTTACAAACTCCCCCACTTAAACTCCTGACATCCTCGTCAGGCCTGAACGGATAGCCCATAGGTTCTGATGTGTAAAAATAATGTAAACTGCAAGCGCACAGTGTTTAGTTGTAGCAATCACAGATCGATCCACAGAGACTATGAATTTTCAAAACCGTAACAATTAACTCAGGCGAACTAGACAATAAGATTTGAGATGAGATTTGTTTAACCTAATTAACAATTAAAATTATATCTGGAAAACCTAGGAATCCGAATCCATTAATCAATCACAATTAATATCAACTCTCCTTAAAATCAATTCTCTTTCCTTCACAAATAAGATATATCAATTAACGAGACAAACATATACTATGAAACTTGTTATCTAACAATAACCTATCAAAACTTCATGGAGCAAGCATAGGCTATGAAAAATAAATCCGGTAACAATAATATATCAAAATCAGTTTGTCAATTGACCAATTAAGCACCAAGAAAAATTATGAGAACCAATTAATAGGAACGAGAAGATATCAAAAATAATTAAATTAACTTCATCTTCATCCTAGGAGAATTAACTTTGCTAGACATGGTAGAAGAAACAAAACAATTAAATATAAAGAATGCAAGCAAAAGTGTTTGAATAGAATAAAGAACTTGTATTGAAAGACAATAAAAAATATATCCTACTCCTAATTATCAGATCTAGTCTAAATTGATGTCTAAATTCTAGGTGTCTAAAATACAAGAGAGGAGATCCATATATATAGGAAAAATAATGGGTTTGGGCTCTTTGACTAAAAATCGGATTCTAGAAATATTTCCTCAATTCCTTTTTCTTCTCCGATAAGTTTTCCAATTTTTCTCCAATTTCCTTTTGACTTCAAGTATTTCCATCTCCTTGCCTTTTTTCATCTTTTTCTGTTTGAAATATGATTTTATTTATTTTCCTACAAAACAAAAGAAAACAATTTATTAAATAATAAAATTACGAAAACAGACATAAAATAGGTATTAAAATTGTATTAAACTATGGACCTATCATGTTCTAAGATCGTTCCTCCCTAGCCATTGTGGGATAATACCGGCTGGTTTCGTGTCCCCACCTCCGGACCACTGTCCATTGTGGGATAATACCACCAGCCTTCGCGTCCCCACCTTCAGCAACTTGCGTTAACAAGTTTTCGAGAGTCGACTCTGATACCCTATGGGACAACCCGAGTCAAATCCCGAGCCTTTTTCGAAAATCGGGTCAAGTCCTGATCACGAGTCCGAATAAAAGTCGAAGCCTACTGGCCCAACTTCAACCAATTTGGGTAACAACAAGCCCACCACAGGCCCCCAAAAGATCATGATTTGTTGGTGCAATTGGTAGTAATACTTTTTTCCTTATAAACTAAACTAAATTCCCAAATCTCCTCGATGTGGGACTGGACTGAACTAAATCATCTTGCACATATTCATGTCCTTCTAATTACTTGCAACATTCAGTAAGTCTACTAGTTTCACCTTGCTAGTGTATGATTATGAACAAGAACTTAGTAAATCACTTCTCAATCAAAAGTATCAGAAACACAAGATTACTATAGCATGTAAGGGTGCATCAAGCAACAAGCAATCGTTTCACAAGGCTAGAATTCTACAATTTACAAGACTAAAATTCTTTTTGGATTTTTTTTTCATTTTTCAAATTTTTTTTGGATTTTTTGTTTTTTTTAATAATACTACTAAACCCCTCCCCCATACCTAAATCATGCATTGTCCTCAATGTATGCAAATGAGAGAAAATGACAAAGTAAAAGGATGAGAATACCTGATAAGGGCATGACGGAGATACATAATACCTATAACACAGACAAACTCACACAGAAACACACACACACACACACACACACACACACTCCCCCATACCTACACTTAACTATGGGAGACACAAAACAAAAGCATATACTAACCAATACCAAATCGAGGGAAAACTACATTCGTAACAGAATCATCAAACATGTGAAACTCACCCACAAAGACAACATTATCCACTAGAGAAAAATGATCTTGAACCAGAATAAAACTCATACCACTAACATAATTCATAGACCAATTAAACGCTTCTTTATGTTGTTTAAGCAGATTAATTACTTGAAATTCTTGGTTATGAACTATGTCACTAGAGATAAAAACATGATGAGTTTCATTATTAACTACCAAAGACTGATCAAGAGTGGAAAAAGATGGATTAAAATCAAGTGGGGGTGGCTCACCAACAGAAGTCTTAAGAATGGACTTAGGATTCAAAGAACTATCCTCAAGTTGAGTTTCATGCTTACAACAAATAGCATTCAATTCATCTAACATCTCATCAGAAGAAAAATTCTTATACAACTCATGAAGTTCTTTATTACTCCCATACTCTAACAAAATATCATCATCAAGAAAAGACTCAATTTCACTATCCTCAAGATTCAACCATGAAACAACCTCATCAATCAAATTAACTCCTACGGGTTGTTCAAAAAGCTCATTAGGTTGATTACCTACATTAAAGACATTAAGATCTATCATCATATTTCCAAAAGTAAGTTTCATCAAACCATTCCTACAGTTAATCAAAGCATTCGAGGTGGCAAGAAAAGGTCTTCCTAGAATGATGGGAATTTGATTTTTGAGATTTTGGACAGGTTCGGTTTGTTAGGAATATGTTGTTCTTGATGATATTTATAAAAACACTTAGTAGATTTTGTATTAAGTCACTTTTGTAACTGTCAACGGAATGGTATGCTTTGCAGCTTCCGTTGACAGGTAGCTCATCAACGAAATGAGTGATGTAGCAATTGCACTGTACAATACTTCACTGGTTGATATACATTTGTTGTAGGTATTAGATAGGTTTTCTAAGTCATGTTGACTATGTTCTAGATAGGCAAAATAGGTTGGTTAAGTGTAAATATATTGTGCCTTGTAATTTTGCCTAAGTGAAGACATGTCAACGGAATGAAGATTAGTCTATCAACGGAATGAAGATTAGTCTATCAACGGAATGAAGAATATACCATCAACGGAATAAAGAATAAAGCTATCAACGAAACACATCTTCCTGCTATCAACGAATCATTATCACTTTTCTGAATAGTTGACAAAGTGATAGTGACAGTTTTCTAACAGATCAAAAGGTGATGTAAAAGTGTACTTTGCATGGGAAGCCATCAAAATGGACACTGGGAATAAGGAAACATTCCAATTTCCAATTAAGTTCTTGAGTGGGATCATAATAAGCATGAAGACAAAAGACAAGATCTCCAAGAACCATTGGACAAAAGGGATGAAAAGCAAGCTACTGGCGGTTACCTTTAATGTATTTTAGAGTAGCCAAAAATAGCATTGTAAACTTGGGTTTTATAACCAAGTGTAGCAGTTCATTTTTAAAATAAGGGAGTGAGATAAAAATAGTTTGTATTAGCTTCTTTCAAGAGCACTCTCACTCCAAATCAGGAACTGAGCAGCTGTGATACTTTTGTAGCACGGATTATTTCCGCAATAAAAACATCTCAGTTGGATCCTCAAAACATCCAACTGAAATTTTATATTTGCTTGTGTTTTTATTTTCAGTGTTGTTTTATTTGAAAGTTGTTTTAAGTTTAGAAATATCTAGAATTGTATTCAACCCCCCTCCCCCCTTCTACAATTCTGTTAGGTCATTTGGGATTAACAATTGGTATCAGAGCAAGCTTCTAACATAAAAGAAGTTTAAAGATCAAGGCCAAAACAGAAACCATGGTGAAGAAGGATGCAGGTGTAAAGATACCAGTTCTAGATAAGGACAATTACTTTCACTGGAAAGTAAAAATGCATCTACATCTCATGTCTATGGATGAGAGATATGTAGACTGCATTGAGAAAGGTCAACACGTTCCCATGAAGTTTGCATCTAGAGTTGGACTGCCAGATGATGCTGAAGATGTAGAAATTCCAAAACCTGTCTCAGAATGGACTGTTGAAGATGTTGCAGAAATCCATAAAGATAAAAGAACCATGAACATTCTGTTTAATGGTTTGGAGCAAGAGATGTTTGACAATGTTATAAACTGTACAACTTCTAAAGAAGTATGGGACACTGTTAGAACACTCTGTGAAGGAACTGAGCAAGTTAGGGAGAACAAAATGCAACTCCTCATACAACAATATGAGCACTTTCATTTTAAAGCTGGTGAAACCCTAAATGACACGTTTAGTAGGTTTCAAAAGCTTTTGAATGGATTGAATTGTATGGGAGGGTCTGTTAATCCCAAATGACCTAACAGAATTGTAGAAGGGGGGGGGGGGGGGGTGTATACAATTCTAGATATTTCGAAACTTTAAAACAACTTTCTAAAATAAAAACTGAACTGAAATAAAAACACAAACAACTATAAAATTTCAGTTGGATGTTTTGAGGATCCAACTGAGATAATTTTTATTGCGGAAATAATCTGTGTTACACAAGTATCACAGCTGCTCAGTTCTTCATACAAAGTGAGAGTGCTCTTGAAAAGCTAATACAAACTATTTTATCTCACTCACTTCTATGTTTAAAATGAACTGCTACACTTGGTTATATAACCCAAGTTTAAAATTCTATTTTTGGCTACTCTAAAATAATCTAAAGTAACTTTCAGTAGCTTGCTTTTCATCCCTTTTGTCCAATGGTCCTTGGACATCTTGGATTTTGTCTTTATACTTATTATGATCACTCCCAAGAACCTAATTGGAAATTGGAATGTTTCCTTATTTTCAGTAACCATTTTGATGGCTTCTAATGCAAAGTACACTTTCATATCTCCCTTTTGATCTGTCAGATAACTGTCACTATCACTTTGTCAACTATTCAGAAAAGCAATAATGATTCGTTGATAGTAGAGAGATGTGTTTCTTTGATAGCTTTATTCTTCGTTTCGTTGATGGTATAATCCTCGTTTCGTTGATAGAGTAATCTTCATTCCGTTGATAGAGTAATCTTTCACTTAGGCAAAATTACAAGGTATGATATATTTACAATTCACCAACCTATTTTGCATATCTAGTACTTAGTCAACATGACTTAGAAAACCTATCTAATACCTACAACAAAATGCATATCAAACTATGAAGTATTGTACAGTGCAATTGCTACATCACTCATTTCGTTGATGAGCTTCCTGTCAACGAAAGCTGCAAAGCATGCCATTCCGTTGACAGTTACAAAATGACTTAATACAAAATCTACTAAGTGTTTTATAATTATCATCAAGAACAATATATTCCTAACAATCTCTCCCAATTTATGACTGATAGAATAACAGCCATAAATCAAGAGCCTTGATGATAACAAAAACACTCAAACAAATTACAAATGATAAAAGTAGAAATTGCATTGAGCTTCATTGAATTTTAATTGAAATACAAAGTAGAAAATCTTACAAAACAAGTGCACAAAGTTGCTCCTCTAGTCTGAGCAGATTTTTCATCTTTGCCTCTGTGGTCTTGTTTTCTTCCCTTTTCTTGCATTGTTCTCCTCAATCTGAGCTTGAAGTCTTCTGTAGAAAATCTTCTCTTCTTCATCTTGATTCCCCAACTTGGATTTCATTAATCTCAGAGTTTCATTGGATGCCTTTTCCAGTTGGTCTTCTATTCTGAAGAATCTTCTATAGTTGTCCTTGTCTATGAATTCCATCATCCAAAAAGGTTGAAGATGGATATTCTTTCCTGTTTGAGGGACCTTCAATACTCTGGGAAGTGCACCAGGCTTGTTCCAGCTAGCTTTGATTTGGCAGATTTTGGAGACAACCTCAGACTTGGCTGTTTTGGTAAAACCAAAATCTTTCTTCAGACATTTGAACACAGATAGCAGTGTCTGATAGTCTTCTCCCAGAATTCTGTGTAGAGGCCAAATCTGTTCTCTCCCACCCTTGTAGACAAACACTAATCTCTCTGGTAGTTTGTAAGAAGCTGCTATTCCTCTCACTTCAACCAGGTCATCAGGTCATACTCCTCCCTGATATCAGCAATGTAGATGAAGTCTTCTGGGTTGGTAGGGGGTTTTTCAGCTTGTGGTCTCCTTACAAAATTTGGCTTAGCCTTGGCAGCCCTCTGCTTAGATATCTTCTTTGGATCCATTTCAAAGAGGAATTTTGGAAAGTTGGCCTCATCAAACTCAATTGGCTCTTCCTTTGGCTCAATTGGCTGATCATGGAAATTTACTGGATGTTTCGGATCACAGGCTAACTTTACCTCAGAAACTGGATCAGGAATTGTTGGAGGTGCAATAGGTGCAGAAGAGTCTGTTGCATTGCTCTGAGAGTCATCATTCTCAAAAGCTATGTTTCTTTTAGCTCTTTCCTTGGGTTGCCTTATGCTCTTCTTTGTACTCCTTTCCTCTTTGGCTCTTTCCTCTTGCTGTCTTTCTTCTTCATCTAGAGATTGAGCAACTGCAAGGGCTTGCATAGCTGCTCTTTCTGACTCCTCAGCCTTAGCTTCAGCAAAATTTGGGTGACCAGCCCAAACACAAATTTCCTGTCCATTTCTGTAAACAATTGCTCTTTTCTTCCTTATCTCAGGATTATTGCTTTCCTTGCATTTTGTGATAAGTAGTCCAAGAAGCTTGAGCTCATCTGGATAGGGTGAAGGATAGA
Organism: Heracleum sosnowskyi; assembly: GCA_030848705.1. NCBI lineage: Eukaryota > Viridiplantae > Streptophyta > Magnoliopsida > Apiales > Apiaceae > Heracleum > Heracleum sosnowskyi. The sequence goes on from CM061243.1 coordinate 86,606,400, forward strand.
AAGTCCTTGCTATATTTTTGCTTTTTGGTTTAGCAAGAGACTTGGGAGATAGGCTTCCTTGAAATGTAGCTTGTTCCACATCCCTAATGCATGAAGTTTGTCCTTTTTCTTTCCTTGGACCTTGAGTGACTCCATGTAGAAGGGGTTTTACCTCATAGAAAGAATTGGTCTGTGGCTCCCATTTCATTGATGCTAAAACCATGGCATTCGTTGATGGTGTTGTAGAAGTAGTTTGATCCGTTGATGGATTTGAACTCTTTGCAGTTTCAGCTATCTTCTTGACTCTTGCATCTATGCTGGACCAGTGGTCTTTTATTTGTTCAGCAAGTTGTAGCCTCATAGATGCTTGCTTAATCAAGTCAATACCATCCAGTTTATCCTTTCCTGAATCCCCCATAGCTAGTGGCTCCTTTGACAGGGAAATGGCTGGGACCATAACCTTTGTGATTTGAATGTCTAGCTCCTTAGATTTCTCCCCCCTTTTGTTATCATCAAAAGGGATGATTGGGAGTCCTTGAGATGCCACTAGCTGGGCTAAAAGTTGGGTTTGCTTCTCCTGTTCCCTTGCATGTGAGATAAAGTAGCTTCCACCTTGTCCACTCTAGAAGAGAGAGTCTTCAAGGAGGTAGACACCTCAGGTTCTTTAGAGAAAAACCTGTTCATCTTGGACACAGTGAGAAGAGGAAGCTTTTCATCCAGCCTCCTGTCAGTAGCATCCTTAAGATTGCTAATGGAGTCCTTGATTTCTCTAGCTTCAATCCTTGTCTGTATCATCTGTAGCCTTTGGATTTCTAGTGAATCCATAATAGCCTTATAGAATTTCTTGTCATTGGCATTTCCAGACTCATGAGCCAGATAGGCCTCATTGTACTGCCTTGTGATTGCAGTATCCAGGGTGAGTCTTCCTTGCATATCTTGAGAAAGCCAGTTTGGTGTAGGGGGCACCACAGAAGTCCCAGTTTGTGAAGTGATGGCCACCTGTAGATTTTCACCAAAACTGTCATCATCATCAGAAAAATCAAACTCACCACTGGCTGCAGCTCCTGGAGACAGATTGGTGATTGCATCCTTTGCTCTTTGCATAGATGCAATTGTATGGATTAGGTTGAAAGACCTTTCTGCCTCCACATTGCCCTGCTGAGCCATAACTTGATTGGCTGGCACAGGATGAGTAAAGGTCTCAGGATCCAGGGAAATACTATCCAGAGTTTGTTGATAATGCTCTTGGAAAGTAAGTTCTCTTTCTCCCTCATGAACCTCCATTAACTCACTTGCAATAGCTGCTTCCTCCCTTATAGCTCATGTAGTCCCTTCTCCCTCTCCACTCTTTTCTTGCATAATGGGCTCCCCATGGCTCACACCTCTCACACCCTCACCTTCACCTACTAAGGTGGAACCCTCAGCCTCTCCTTTTGCCTGACTGGAAGAAATAGTCAGCCTCTCACTCTCAGCCTCTCCTTTTGCCTGGCTGCAAGCCAGCCTCTCAGTTTCACTCCCTCTCATTCCTAGAAGTGTTTCAACTACCACTAGATCATCTGCACTAGTTTTGGAAACAACTTGATTTTCAATAAGAGGTGCAGAATGAACTATCAACGGAATGGTAGTTTGAACTGTCAACGGTATGGATACCGTTGATGGAGAAACACTTGTCAACGAAAGAGACTGTTTTGTTGATGAAGTCAAGAAAGCACTTTGAGAGAGTGAGATTATAGTAGAATCTATGGTGATTGATTTTAAAGATTGTGCCACAGATCCTCTTGTAACTTCAGAAAAGGATGATTGGTGGCCCAACAAATCACTTAACAAGTGATGACCACCAATTTCAGAGTGGGGCTTCTCCAAGAAAATAGTTGGAGAATCAGGAATAGATAAATGGATCATATCCACATCTAATGACTGAGTTGGAGAATTTTGTGAAGTTGGTTCAAGATTGATGTTTAAAGAATGGGACTGTAACACCAGAGTAATGATAAGGGTTACATCAAACTGAATTTGAGGTATTGGAAGTGTTGCTTCCAGTGTGTGTGCACCCTGTGAAACCTGGGATTTTTGTTTCACTCTCCTTTGGTATTGGGAAATTGTAGTCTGTGGGCTTGAAGTGTCCCTTACCCTCTTGGAGTGTGCTCTTGGAGAAGAGCTTGTTTCAATAATTACATCCTTTTGGGAGGATGCAACTAGACTTGTGCTTAAATCCATTTTACTCATTGTGCCTTGTTGGGAAGACATAATGAGGCTAGGCTGGATCTCACCCATCTCTCTTTCCTTATCCTTAGGGTTTCTTTTATGGTCACCCCTTCCCTCACCTCTCACACCACCTACACCACTCCCCTTTGGTTGTGTAGTGGATTTTACAACAGGTGCCTTTTGAGAAGCACATGAGGTTGGCTTGGAAGATTTCTTTGATTTTGGTTTTGCTGCTGGGGCAGGAGCCTGTTGGGTCACAACTATAGACTCCATAGCAACAGGGTTGGGTGAAACAGTAGAAGTAACAGCTATACTAGCAGGGATAGTAGTAGTTACCTCAATTATTGGCAGATACACCACTGGGACATCACCATTGTGGTTCAGCCTCAGTATGTCTGTCAAGACCCTCTTCTCTTGCACAAAGCAATCAAACCTGGAAATAGGGTTAGAGATAACCAATGGTGCTGGACTAACATGGTTAGCCAGCATCATCAGAAATCTTGCATAATAGATAGTTTTCTTCCTATTTGCCTTATCACCCAACTTAGCACCAATTTCATACATAAGTTGGGTGCTAAAGTTGTAATATCTATCAGTTAGGAGCATGGTAAATAGAATCAACATAGAGTTAGTTAATGCACCAAAATTACTAATTTTACCAGAAAAGACCTTGATGAAAGCATCAGCTAAATAACTATATTCCCTAACCAAACCTCTCCTAATTATTTTACCCAGATTATAAGTAGGCAAAGAGTAGTTTATGGAATTTAGCATGTTAATCATTTCAGTATATGTAGGCAAAACAGAGCAATTATTTTCAGGAAGGTGTAAGCATGCTTGCAACACATCAGAATTGACTATGTACTCATTACCTTGAATGGTGAATTACAAAGTGCAATTTGTCCCATTGTACTCACATGAGGTCCAAATCTCCTCGATTATCTCATTTTAGAGTGGAGTTGAGTGAAACATTGCGTAGCTCAGTTTGCAGTTCATCATGAAATCCATCATTTTGAAAAAGAGTCTGTTCGGGCTTTCCTTGACAACAAAAGGGATGGAGTTGTTCTTCTCATAGATGAACCCTCTAGCTGACATGAGTTTTACTATTGGTGCCATTGTTGAGTGAGAAAAAGCTTGAACTTGGATTTGCTTTGACAGAGAAGATGTAACAGCCCCAGATCCGGGGTCGGGGATCCGGTCGTTACGGTCTCAATTCCCATCAATAATACTTGCACTTGAATCAAAACAATTAAACTACATGCTGTGACCCTACAATAACAACACCACTCACACAACAAGTTATAGTTCCAGAGATGAAATTGGAATAAGTATCCAGTCATATGATCCACAAGTTATAAGTTATTACAAACCCAAAAGATTACAGAGCATTTAAAAGTTCTTGCCGTTGATTACATTAATCATAAGATACATAAGTCTGATACACAAAAGCTGAAGCTTAGAACACTAGTGGTTACTACCTCAGCTATGGCGGCTACGACATCAACGGGTAAATCTCTGACGACTGCTACCCGCTTTCGCGGGGTGTGACTGTTGCGGGCCATCTGCTCTAGCTGTTGTTGTGATATAAATAAATAAAGCAAGGGTGAGCAATAGAGCCCACCAAAAATAACTTATAACAGATTACCAAAATATAACAATTCAAAGATATATTGCAGTCACATGTTATGCCTTCAACAGATAAGAAGCTAGTATAGCGTAAAGGATGAAGTTACGAGGAAAATTAATGGGATATTTTCGTAACCCAAAATCCACTTATGCATATATATCCTTAATCAGGTTTTACCAGAGTCATAACTTATAGAATAAAAGATGAAGTTGCATGAATTTGTTGTCACTTCATTCCCAAACGCTTTTCGACCCCCTGCCAACAAGTTTGGTTCTTCACCCCAATACATGTTGCAGGAATATCCAAATTGGATGATGAACCAATACCGGAGTTGCTACCGCGCCCGCTGTGCCTAACCTTGCTATGATCAGTAGCAGGTCGCACCGCTCAAATAGTTTTCTACATGTAGATGGAAGAATCACGACAGCCTGACATTGTCTACCGCCTTACAGTGACCTCCCGGCCAACGGTTGGGCCAATAAAAGTTGGATGGGTCCGCGCAACTAGACCACTTACACCACTCCTAGTTCAGATGAAATCCATGATTCTGAAACATAAGGATCGTCCTCCTTTCCCCAAGTGTAGAACTTGTTGATACGACTCCACTAAGTAGTTATATCTAGGTCGGAAAGGAAGATTCTCCAATATTTCCCAAGCTATTGCTTGTTAATGGACATCGATTTGTTCCATGAATTTACCCCTCGATCGTTGAGGTGGTAACACAATATTTAACTTGCAGCAACCAAATTGCTTTGAGAAAATATCTGTCCCTTGACAGTTTTTGAACTGAGAGTTTAAAAAGAGTAGTAGTCACTTAAATCAGGTTTCCCATATTTTTGATAGTTGAGCGAGCATTTGAATCTTCTTTAAAAGACAGATTCAAATGGAAAAACAGTGTTTTGGGAACCTCTTTTTGATTGGAAAACAGTTAATAACATTTATTAAACAAGTAAACCTCCAAATGAATATTCGAAAATAATATTCATCAAATAAACAAACCTCGAATGAATATTTAGAAATAATATTCATTAATAAATAATCCTCAAATGAATATTCAAAAGTAATACTCATTAATAAATAATCCTCAAATGAATATTCAAAAATAATATTCATTAAATAAATAAATAATCCTCAAATGAATATTCAAAAATAATATTCATTAAATAAATAAATAATCCTCAAATGAATATTTGAAAATAATATTCATTCTATAAATAAATAATCCTCAAATGAATATTTGAAAATAATATTCATTAAATACTAAATCTCAAATGAATATACGGTAATAATATTATTAAAGTCAATAATCCTCGAATGAATATAAATGATATTTCTTAAGTCAATAATTAATCCTCGAATAACAGTTACCCGATATCTTATCGGAAATAACCTTTAACATATACCGAAATATAATTATTTCTGATCTTAGAGAAAATCACCTGCCCTTATCCTAGGGCATTATATACAAGACTGGCTTATAACTGATATCCCATTTCTAGCTTATAAGCCCCACATCAATCATATCCTCAAGTATTGCTATATATAGCAATTCGAAAACAAGTATGCAATTTATATATATCGCAATCGCATATCATAATTGAAAACAGTTATTATCACAACAACAGTAGTATAGGTTTAGAAAACTTGCCTGGTGGTGAGGTAGGGGTAGTGTGCCTCGAGTCAATCCGGCGATCTATACATAGTCAAAAGATCCAAGGTTAATCACTTGAATACTTGCACGAAACTAAGTATGTACTTTACTTAAACCAAGACATGATTTCTAGTTAACTCCTTAAGAATCCTCTTGCGCACGCTCGACTCGAACATTTTTATAAAATAGAGATTAAATCCTTTTAACACGAAATCTTTTCGAGGGTCCTCCTAAACATACCTAGCATGTTAACACAAAGTTTCACATTCTGATTGGTCACTTAAGGGGTTTGATCATTGCCTCAAAGTTGGCTAAGTGGTATAGCTCGGTTTCTCGAAACATCCTTAACTAAAACACTCGTTTCTCCTAAACCGTAATTCGGAATCACATGATCTTTATATCAAAACGAACCTTGAAACAATACCTACACAATACTAGGCAGTGGTGACTCTGGACAGAAGTCCTTATGTCCGAACATCACAGACACAACAGAGCTAGGGAAAATCGGGCATTATAACGGCTATGTTTTAACGATTCCAAAGTTTAATCATAAACTTACAAGACCAATCCAAACCAAATCACCAAGTCAAATCCTCAACATCATTACTAATCCATAATCATCACAAATCAGTCAAAACCAACATCTACTTGCTTATCATCAAAACAACATCAAACTTTCATCAAACCTCCGTTAAAACCACTCAATCATCCTTATGATTATACCAACTAAAGTATACTCAAAACTAACCATATAAATCATATTATAACTAAGAGTTTCAAGAGATTATACCTTCCTTGGAGTGTATATGATCGTAATAAGCCTTGTATAGTCCTTATCTAACCTTAAGCTAGCTTGAATCATCAAAAGAAACCAAGAATCAAAAGTTAGTTCTTGAAATCACTATTCATTTCACTATTCATCCTCATCTTTAATCAAGGATTTGAACATGATAACCTTAATAGATGGTTCTAGGATTTAGAGAATACCTTAGTTGTGAAATATGGAAGCTTTTGAATCCAAGAACATGAATTATGGATGCTTGGATGATGGATTCTTGAAAAAGTATACTTGTTTTCTTTAAAATAGCCGAATGTTTTCTTTTTGGGGGTGGGAGTTGTTCTTTCTTTTCTTGCCTTGGATAATGATAGAAATTCTGATATTTTGATGGCCAAATGGTGAGTCATCAAGTTTTGGCTTGTCACAGGGGCACGTGTCGCACATGCAGGAGTCTTGATAAAGTAGCTTTACTGGTTTGCTTTATTGGTTTGTTTCCTTTCACATGGATGATCCAAATGTTGCATTCCTCGACTTAATCTTGTTACATGTTACTTCCATGTCTGTATTTAATCTCGTAAGTGTCCCGTTGTTCCGTCTCCGTTTAATCGCGTAAAAAGTTCGCAGGGTTTCTTAAGTGTTCTATCGAGGTAGTTTATCGTAATCGTTCTTAATATCTCTAATTCTTTTATTAAATCCATATCCATGGAATTGATAATTTAAATTCTTAATTATTCTCAAATAATAATTAATCCGTCCGTTAATGGTGAAATTTCGGAGAAAACGGAAATGCTATTTTTCCGATTCTGACAGCTTTTGCATTCCTTTATTTTCATCGTAGATCACTAATACGGCTTTGAAAGTTCATCATATCGACCCGTATATAGGGTGGTCTAAAAAACTTTTAAACGACAAAATTTACTATTCATCAAAAGTTACTATTCATCAGTGGTTTTTCTATAATCCTTTGGATCAATATTCGTTCCAATATTCCTGGTTTACTTCTCTTTACTCTTTGCACTTAGAAAACGTTCTAGTGCTTTCTCGGGCATACGCTATCTTGTTTACGGAGTTGTCGGATGCATTCCAGATATTGATTTGGATGACATAAAAATACTTTTCTTCCCTGGAGTATTGTATTATTACCTTCCAGATTGATTGTTCTTATTTACATGATCAGTCCCTTCTTATTATTCTCAAAATGTTTGAAAACTGACATCCATATTCATTTCATACTTAATTCTCCAAAAACCATTACCACCATCCACATATATATATATATACATCATCATACAATAAAAGTTTTAATTCTACCCAAAAATCTGGGATTTTACAGTCTCTCCTCCTTAAAAGGATTCCGTCCCGGAATCACTCTGAAAATAAATGGGGATGTTTTTCTAGCATCTCGCTCTCTAGCTCCCAAGTCGATTCTTCCACATTATGGTTATGCCACAAAACTCTGACTAGCTTGATGACCTTGTTTCGGAGCACTTGTTCCTTTTGATCTATGATTTCCACTGGCTGCTCCACATAGGTTAGGTCTGGCTGCATGCCTACTTGTTCGTATTCCACTATGTGCTTAGCATCCGGGTTGTACTTCCTCAACATTGAAACATGAAACACATTGTGCACTTGTTGCAGGTTTGGGGGTAATGCTAGCTCATATGCTAAGTTTCCAATACGTCTTAAGATCTCAAATGGTCCAATGTATCTAGGACTCAACTTTCCTTTCTTTCCAAACCTCATCAAACCTTTCCAAGGAGATACCTTTAAGAAAACTAGGTCTCCCACTTCATATTCCTTGTCCTTCCGGGCCAAATCAGCATACTTCTTTTGTCTATCTTGGGCTGCTACCAGCCGTCCTTTGATTAGTTCTACTATGTCCTTAGTCCGTTGGACCACTTCGGGCCCAAGCATCTTCCGCTCTCCAACTTCGTCCCAATACAAGGGAGATCGACATCTTCTTCCATAAAGGGCCTCGTAAGGTGGCATTCCTATACTTGAATGAAAACTATTGTTGTAGGAAAACTCAATCAGTGGTAGGTGATCATCCCAATTTCCTTTAAAGTCTATAGCACAGACCCTTAACATATCCTCTAGTGTTTGGATGGTCCTTTCACTTTGTCCGTCTGTTTGGGGGTGATAGGCAGTACTCATGTTCAGCCGGGTTCCTACACATTCCTGGAAGCTCCTCCAGAATCTGGAGTTAAATCTGGGATCTCGGTCAGATACTATGGCGACTGGGACTCCGTGCCGCGCCACTATCTCTTTCAAGTAGATATCCACTAATCTGTCGACAGTGTACCTTTCGTTGATCGGAAGAAAGTGGGCTGACTTCGTTAATCGGTCTATGATTACCCATATGGCATCGTGATTGGCCTTGGTCCTTGGTAAACCCACTACGAAATCCATGGCTAGATGTTCCCATTTCCATTCGGGAATCTCTAAGGGTCGTAAAAGTCCACTGGGCCTTTGGTGTTCCGCTTTCACTCGTTGGCAGGTCAAGCATCTGCTTACCCACTCTGCTACGTCCTTTTTCATGTTAGGCCACCAGTAGTATTCTTTCAAATCTCCATACATCTTTGTGCTTCCTGGGTGGATTGAATACCTAGAACTGTGACTCTCGTATAAAATTTCGTCTTTCAGCTCTCGAACATTCGGAACCCAAATTCGGTAAGTATACCTCCTTATTCCTTTATCATCCTCGACAGTGTGGATCTCTTCTCCGGTCATTGACTGCCTGTCTTCACTTATCATCCTTTCCTGACACCTTCTTATCTTTTCTAACAACTCTGGCTGCAAGGAAATCTCAAACAGCTTTTCGGTACCGCCTCCGGTCACCTTCACTTCTATTTCCATATTTTCAAATTCTCTGATCAGTTCTTCTGATGTCATTATCATCTTGAGTCTCTCTTTCCTACTAAGGGCGTCAGCCACCACATTGGCTTTCCCTGGGTGATACAGAATTTCACAGTCATAATCCTTGATCAGCTCTAACCATCTTCTCTGGCGCATGTTGAGCTCCTTCTGGGTAAAAATGTACTTGAGGCTCTTATGGTCAGTGTAAATCTCGCACTTCTCTCCATACAAGTAGTGCCTCCAAATCTTTAAAGCGAAAACTACTGCCGCTAGTTCTAGATCATGAGTAGGATATCGAATCTCATATTCCTTCAATTGCCTTGACGCATATGCGATTACCTTACCGTGCTGCATCAGCACGCACCCTAATCCCTTATGCGAAGCATCACTGTAAATCACAAAATCTCCTTTTCCGTCTGGTAATGCCAACACAGGGGCAGTCACCAACCTCTTCTTTAACTCTTGGAAACTACTCTCGCACTTTTCCGTCCATTCAAACTTCTCAGTTTTTCGGGTAAGTCGGGTTAACGGGGCTGTGATCTTCGCAAAATCCTTAACGAATCTTCTATAATACCCTGCTAACCCTATGAAACTTCTCACCTCTGTTGGTGTGGTTGGTCGTTCCCAATTTGAAACTGCCTCTATCTTGGAGGGGTCAACCAACACTCCCTCCTTATTGATCACATGTCCTAAAAACTGAACCTCATTTCGCCAGAATTCACACTTTGCGAATTTGGCATACAATTGTTCCTTCCTGAGTATTTCTAGAGTTATCCTCAAATGTTCTGCGTGTTCTGCCTCTGTCTTTGAGTAGATAAGAATATCATCTATGAAAACTATAACAAACTCGTCCAAATACTTCTTGAACACCCTATTCATTAAATCCATGAAAGCTGCTGGGGCATTGGTCAATCCAAACGACATCACTAAAAACTCATAATGTCCATATCTAGTACGGAACGCAGTCTTCGGAATATCTTCGGGTTTAATCTTTAATTGGTGATATCCGGTTCTCAGGTCAATCTTAGAGAAGTACACAGCATCCTTTAGCTGGTCAAACAAATCGTCTATTCTGGGTAATGGGTACTTATTCTTTATAGTTAGCTTGTTCAATTCTCGGTAGTCGATGCATAACCTCATGCTCCCATCTTTCTTCTTAACAAACAACACTGGTGCCCCCCACGGCGACACACTGGGTCTTATCATACCCTTATCCAACAGTTCCTTTAACTGGGTAGCTAACTCTTTCATTTCTACTGGGGCTAACCGGTACGGGGCCTTCGAAACTGGCGCCATCCCCGGGGCTAATTCGATAGCAAACTCAATTACCCTATCGGGTGGTAGTCCTGGGAGATCCTGTGGAAACACCTCTTCGAACTCATTGACTACTGGAATGTCCTGTAACCTAGGTACCTCTCTCTGGGTGTCTACCACATAAGCTAAGTAAGCCTCGTTTCCTTTCCGTAACAATCTTTTGGTCTGCGCCATGGTTAGAAACTTCTGTGTCTGTTTCATCCCCCTAAACACTATTTCCTTCTTTCCTGGGGTATTCAATCTAACCTTCTTCCCTTTACAATCTATCTGCGCGTTATTGCGAGACAACCAATCCATCCCCAAAATGACATCAAATTCTCCTAGTTTAAAAGGAATCAAATCCACACAAAAAGACTGTTCCCCTATTTCCAATTTGCAGTTGGGGTGAATCTGATTAACTAGGACTATGTCGTGGTTAGCTATTTCTACTTGTAGGGAATCCTTTAATGGTTGGGCCTTAAGTTTCAATTTATGCGCAAAATCCCTCGATATAAACGATTTAGTCGCTCCAGAATCAAATAAAACATTTGCGCTAGCTGAATTTAGAGAAAAGGTACCTGCTATCACATCCGTGTTCCTCACGGCATCCTGCACTGTCATGTTGAAAGTCCTAGCAGTTGGTGGTTTGTTGGAGGCAGCTTTGCTCGCCCCCGAAGCTGCGGGTCGGTTCTTGGGGCAATCCTTCCTCATGTGACCTTGACGTCCACAGTGGAAACAAGTGAGGTTTGTGCTGACGAAAGGGTTAGTCGTGGTACAATTCTGAGCATAATGGCCCCCTCGTCCACACTTAAAACAGGTTATCTGTTTCTGGTTGCACACACCTAGATGTTTCCTTCCACAAGTTGTACATACTGGTAATGGAGGTCGAGATTGGTAGGAGCGGGACACTACTGATGGGTTGCCGCCCTGGTTCACACTTGAGTTTACGGTTCGCTTGAAACCCGTATTCCTCTCAGGTAGGGAGACTGCTCCGCGGTTAAACCTATTTTGGGGGTTTCCTCCTGAAAAACCTCCACCCATACTTGCATGTTTTCGTTTTATTCCCCCTTTCTCTCTTTCCTTAAGCATCTGATCACTCCCTGCTTCCACAATCGAAGCCTTTTGCACCAATGTGGCGTAGTCTGTAATCTCTAGGATCGCCACGCGATTCTGAATCCACTGCTTCAATCCCTGTTGAAACCTATTAGCTTTCTTCTCTTCGGTATCTACAAACTCTGGCACAAACCTTGATAGCTCGGTAAATTTTGCCTCATACTCAGCCACTGTCAGGTTATTCTGCTTTAGCTCCAAAAACTTAAGCTCCATCTGAGTCTTCATAAACCTTGGGAAATACTTTTCTAGAAACAATTGCTTGAACCTTTCCCAAGTCACGATAACATCCGTCTCCATGTTCTTTTTGGCCTCCCACCAATAGTTGGCCTCTCCTTTCAGTAGGTAAGTGGCAAAAACGGTCTTCTGCGCCTCTTCAATGCTTAAAATCTCAAAGGACTTTTCCATTTCCTTTATCCAGGCTCTTGCCTCTACTGGGTCAGCCGACCCTTGGAATTCTGGGGGCTTGAGTGACTTAAATGCCCTGAACGAGTTCGCTATGGTATTGTTGTTTCCTTGGAGTGGTTGGGGATAACGGTCCAAATTTTGCCTGAGTAGATTCATGAACTGACCCATGGGATCTCCACCCTGGTCCTCTATTCTTTGTTCCTCTTCAACTTCCTCTTCTTCATTCTCAACGTCTGCGGTGAAAAAGGATTCCTCAGCCTCCCCATACTGGGAGTCGTCCTGTTCATTATAATCCTCATCCATTTCTTCATTATACTCAGGGTCTTCCCTATTTTGATTATGGCTTTCTTGATCTTCAGATTCAGGGGGATTAGCCCTAGTTCCCACTCTTCGTGGAGGCATCCTACTGAAATTTGGAAAATTCACATTAGGCTCATCTTCTGGGTTACAAACACAGTCGTTACATAATTGGAAGTAGACTTCCGCAGTTCTATATTTTATCGCAATTCTATCATATGGTGCAGACAATAGTATAGTAAACTTGTGATCGAGTCATAACAGGACTGGATTCAACTGAAAGGAAACAAATATATACATAGTACTGAAGATACAAAGTCTGGGTCAACATCAACAGTTTGTAAGTACAACTGTTCTACCAACATCTAGTCAAAAGTGAAATACATGGTCTATCCTTCTAGTCAGAAAGGGATAACATATACAATGGAACAATCCCACCAAAAATCGGCACTACTATGTCCGTACATGACTAGAAGACTAGACTACCATATCACTAACTCTGAAATCAGCCACTGGTGCGGCGCCATGCCCTCACCCTCGCCATGGCTATGCGAAAGATCTCCTCAGCATCAACCCTAGATATCCTGCCATTGCCATCAGTAGGCAAAGCTCGAATCCTCATCCGTGCCCTCAACTCAATGCGAGTCATCGCCCTCCGGGCAACCCGAAGGGGCACAGACCTCCCGCCGCCCTGGCGTACCATCCTGGCATCCCTCTCTACTGCTAGCTGCATCCGGGACTCTGCTAGTCTAGCCTCAGCGACCACCAAATCTGTCTGAACTCTGCTCACGGTCCAGTTGTGCACACACACTGGTATCCCCTCTAACGGAACATGGGGTGGGGTAACCGGCTCGGCTGGTGGTGCAGCCTCTGCCTGCTGTGGCTCAGGGGTAGGCTCCTCATGATCATCAGGGTAAGGGCTCAAGGGCAGTGGTGGAGGGGTAGGGGCTCTCTCAGTAGGAAGTGGAGGCTGGTCCTCAGCATCCCCTTCCACATCCTCAGTATCCGCTAGGGTCTGATCCTCCTCTGGATCCTCATCATCAGAATCCTCGATATCCTCGGTATCCGCATCTATCTGGACCTCCTCCGGGTCCTCCTCAATATCCTCATAGTATGGATCTGAAGTCCTAAGCAAGTCCTCGTCGTGCTGTCTCTCATAAGCCTCAGGGTCAGAGATATAGCTCACCTACACAATAACGAACTATGTTACTATCATGATATTAAAGTTCCCATAAGGGTTTTAGTCGAACTTGGCAAGAGTTCTTATTATCTTAGTGAATTTATTATTGTAACGCTGCCTCATCTCTGGGGTTTATAACTCTAACGCTCTGATACCATTTCTGTAACAGCCCCAGATCCGGGGTCGGGGATCCGGTCGTTACGGTCTCAATTCCCATCAATAATACTTGCACTTGAATCAAAACAATTAAACTACATGCTGTGACCCTACAATAACAACACCACTCACACAACAAGTTATAGTTCCAGAGATGAAATTGGAATAAGTATCCAGTCATATGATCCACAAGTTATAAGTTATTACAAACCCAAAAGATTACAGAGCATTTAAAAGTTCTTGCCGTTGATTACATTAATCATAAGATACATAAGTCTGATACACAAAAGCTGAAGCTTAGAACACTAGTGGTTACTACCTCAGCTATGGCGGCTACGACATCAACGGGTAAATCTCTGACGACTGCTACCCGCTTTCGCGGGGTGTGACTGTTGCGGGCCATCTGCTCTAGCTGTTGTTGTGATATAAATAAATAAAGCAAGGGTGAGCAATAGAGCCCACCAAAAATAACTTATAACAGATTACCAAAATATAACAATTCAAAGATATATTGCAGTCACATGTTATGCCTTCAACAGATAAGAAGCTAGTATAGCGTAAAGGATGAAGTTACGAGGAAAATTAATGGGATATTTTCGTAACCCAAAATCCACTTATGCATATATATCCTTAATCAGGTTTTACCAGAGTCATAACTTATAGAATAAAAGATGAAGTTGCATGAATTTGTTGTCACTTCATTCCCAAACGCTTTTCGACCCCCTGCCAACAAGTTTGGTTCTTCACCCCAATACATGTTGCAGGAATATCCAAATTGGATGATGAACCAATACCGGAGTTGCTACCGCGCCCGCTGTGCCTAACCTTGCTATGATCAGTAGCAGGTCGCACCGCTCAAATAGTTTTCTACATGTAGATGGAAGAATCACGACAGCCTGACATTGTCTACCGCCTTACAGTGACCTCCCGGCCAACGGTTGGGCCAATAAAAGTTGGATGGGTCCGCGCAACTAGACCACTTACACCACTCCTAGTTCAGATGAAATCCATGATTCTGAAACATAAGGATCGTCCTCCTTTCCCCAAGTGTAGAACTTGTTGATACGACTCCACTAAGTAGTTATATCTAGGTCGGAAAGGAAGATTCTCCAATATTTCCCAAGCTATTGCTTGTTAATGGACATCGATTTGTTCCATGAATTTACCCCTCGATCGTTGAGGTGGTAACACAATATTTAACTTGCAGCAACCAAATTGCTTTGAGAAAATATCTGTCCCTTGACAGTTTTTGAACTGAGAGTTTAAAAAGAGTAGTAGTCACTTAAATCAGGTTTCCCATATTTTTGATAGTTGAGCGAGCATTTGAATCTTCTTTAAAAGACAGATTCAAATGGAAAAACAGTGTTTTGGGAACCTCTTTTTGATTGGAAAACAGTTAATAACATTTATTAAACAAGTAAACCTCCAAATGAATATTCGAAAATAATATTCATCAAATAAACAAACCTCGAATGAATATTTAGAAATAATATTCATTAATAAATAATCCTCAAATGAATATTCAAAAGTAATACTCATTAATAAATAATCCTCAAATGAATATTCAAAAATAATATTCATTAAATAAATAAATAATCCTCAAATGAATATTCAAAAATAATATTCATTAAATAAATAAATAATCCTCAAATGAATATTTGAAAATAATATTCATTCTATAAATAAATAATCCTCAAATGAATATTTGAAAATAATATTCATTAAATACTAAATCTCAAATGAATATACGGTAATAATATTATTAAAGTCAATAATCCTCGAATGAATATAAATGATATTTCTTAAGTCAATAATTAATCCTCGAATAACAGTTACCCGATATCTTATCGGAAATAACCTTTAACATATACCGAAATATAATTATTTCTGATCTTAGAGAAAATCACCTGCCCTTATCCTAGGGCATTATATACAAGACTGGCTTATAACTGATATCCCATTTCTAGCTTATAAGCCCCACATCAATCATATCCTCAAGTATTGCTATATATAGCAATTCGAAAACAAGTATGCAATTTATATATATCGCAATCGCATATCATAATTGAAAACAGTTATTATCACAACAACAGTAGTATAGGTTTAGAAAACTTGCCTGGTGGTGAGGTAGGGGTAGTGTGCCTCGAGTCAATCCGGCGATCTATACATAGTCAAAAGATCCAAGGTTAATCACTTGAATACTTGCACGAAACTAAGTATGTACTTTACTTAAACCAAGACATGATTTCTAGTTAACTCCTTAAGAATCCTCTTGCGCACGCTCGACTCGAACATTTTTATAAAATAGAGATTAAATCCTTTTAACACGAAATCTTTTCGAGGGTCCTCCTAAACATACCTAGCATGTTAACACAAAGTTTCACATTCTGATTGGTCACTTAAGGGGTTTGATCATTGCCTCAAAGTTGGCTAAGTGGTATAGCTCGGTTTCTCGAAACATCCTTAACTAAAACACTCGTTTCTCCTAAACCGTAATTCGGAATCACATGATCTTTATATCAAAACGAACCTTGAAACAATACCTACACAATACTAGGCAGTGGTGACTCTGGACAGAAGTCCTTATGTCCGAACATCACAGACACAACAGAGCTAGGGAAAATCGGGCATTATAACGGCTATGTTTTAACGATTCCAAAGTTTAATCATAAACTTACAAGACCAATCCAAACCAAATCACCAAGTCAAATCCTCAACATCATTACTAATCCATAATCATCACAAATCAGTCAAAACCAACATCTACTTGCTTATCATCAAAACAACATCAAACTTTCATCAAACCTCCGTTAAAACCACTCAATCATCCTTATGATTATACCAACTAAAGTATACTCAAAACTAACCATATAAATCATATTATAACTAAGAGTTTCAAGAGATTATACCTTCCTTGGAGTGTATATGATCGTAATAAGCCTTGTATAGTCCTTATCTAACCTTAAGCTAGCTTGAATCATCAAAAGAAACCAAGAATCAAAAGTTAGTTCTTGAAATCACTATTCATTTCACTATTCATCCTCATCTTTAATCAAGGATTTGAACATGATAACCTTAATAGATGGTTCTAGGATTTAGAGAATACCTTAGTTGTGAAATATGGAAGCTTTTGAATCCAAGAACATGAATTATGGATGCTTGGATGATGGATTCTTGAAAAAGTATACTTGTTTTCTTTAAAATAGCCGAATGTTTTCTTTTTGGGGGTGGGAGTTGTTCTTTCTTTTCTTGCCTTGGATAATGATAGAAATTCTGATATTTTGATGGCCAAATGGTGAGTCATCAAGTTTTGGCTTGTCACAGGGGCACGTGTCGCACATGCAGGAGTCCTGATAAAGTAGCTTTACTGGTTTGCTTTATTGGTTTGTTTCCTTTCACATGGATGATCCAAATGTTGCATTCCTCGACTTAATCTTGTTACATGTTACTTCCATGTCTGTATTTAATCTCGTAAGTGTCCCGTTGTTCCGTCTCCGTTTAATCGCGTAAAAAGTTCGCAGGGTTTCTTAAGTGTTCTATCGAGGTAGTTTATCGTAATCGTTCTTAATATCTCTAATTCTTTTATTAAATCCATATCCATGGAATTGATAATTTAAATTCTTAATTATTCTCAAATAATAATTAATCCGTCCGTTAATGGTGAAATTTCGGAGAAAACGGAAATGCTATTTTTCCGATTCTGACAGCTTTTGCATTCCTTTATTTTCATCGTAGATCACTAATACGGCTTTGAAAGTTCATCATATCGACCCGTATATAGGGTGGTCTGAAAAACTTTTAAACGACAAAATTTACTATTCATCAAAAGTTACTATTCATCAGTGGTTTTTCTATAATCCTTTGGATCAATATTCGTTCCAATATTCCTGGTTTACTTCTCTTTACTCTTTGCACTTAGAAAACGTTCTAGTGCTTTCTCGGGCATACGCTATCTTGTTTACGGAGTTGTCGGATGCATTCCAGATATTGATTTGGATGACATAAAAATACTTTTCTTCCCTGGAGTATTGTATTCTTACCTTCCAGATTGATTGTTCTTATTTACATGATCAGTCCCTTCTTATTATTCTCAAAATGTTTGAAAACTGACATCCATATTCATTTCATACTTAATTCTCCAAAAACCATTACCACCATCCACATATATATATATATATACATCATCATACAATAAAAGTTTTAATTCTACCCAAAAATCTGGGATTTTACAGAAGAAGTAAGAAAACCTTTGGAAATTTTGAGAGCAGGTAGAAAAGAATTAAAGAAAACAAAATTTCTTAAATACTCCCCCAAAATTTCTCAAAAATTAAGTCCAATAATAAATATAAATTACTGGATTGGCTTTAAAATGTAACCGTTACAATTAAAATATCACCATGATTTATACTTACAGGGGTGTATGCATAGATCGTGGTAAAAGACGTGACAATTTTCAACGGTTCAGATTAAAAGCGCTATATCAACGAATCAGAATTGGGCGTTTAAGGTCCCGTCTATTTCGTTGATAAAGCTGCGTTTCGTTGATATAAGAGAGCTATCAACAAAACACCCAGAAAAATGCTAAGACTGTCAACGAAATGGTGCGTTTCGTTGACATAGTAATTTTGACTTAGACAAAATTACACTTTTTCCTGAGAAAATTAATTCACAGAAAAAAAAACATAGCAAGATTCTGACTTCTTTATAACTTGCAAAAATCTCAGAAATAATTAAGAGAAATTTAGCATACCTAGCTCACTTACTAATCTTGAGAATGTAGATTCATCAAGTGGCTTGGTAAAGATGTCTGCAAGTTGTTGTTCACTTGGAACAAAATGTAACTCCACAATACCATTCATAACATGTTCTCTAATGAAATGATACTTGATGTCAATGTGCTTGGTCCTTGAATGCTGCACTGGATTCTCAGTAATGGCAATGGCACTAGTGTTGTCATAGAAGATAGGAATTTTCTCAACTCTTAATCCATAATCAGGTAGTTGATTTTTCATCCATAAAATCTGTGCACAACAATTTCCAGCTGCAATATACTCAGCCTCAGCTGTGGAGGTAGAAACTGAGTTTTATTTCTTGCTGAACCATGATACAAGCTTGTTTCCTAGGAATTGACAGGTGCTTGTTGTTCTTTTCCTGTCAATTTTACATCCTGCATAATCTGCATCTGAATAACCAATTAGTTCAAAGCCAGATTCTCTAGGATACCAAATGCCAAGGTTTGGTGTTCCTTTGAGATATCTGAAAATTCTTTTAATAGCAACTAAATGGGATTCCCTAGGATCAGCCTGAAATCTAGCACATAGACATGTAGCAAACATAATATCAGGTCTACTAGCTCTTAAATATAAAAGTGAGCCTACCATGCCTCTATAACTTGAAATGTCCACAGATTTTTCCTTAGTATTCAATTCAAGTTTGGTGGCAGTAGGCATGGGAGTTTTGGCAGGAGAGCATTCCATTAAGTTAAATTTCTTTAACAAATCATGAATATATTTTGTTTGACTAATGAAAATGCCTTCATTAACTTGCTTCACTTGGAGACCAAGAAAGTAAGTTAATTCTCCCATCATGCTCATTTCATATTTACTCTGCATAAGCTTGGCAAACTTTTGACAAAGTTTTACATATGTAGACCCAAAGATTATGTCATCTACATAAATTTGAACAAGTATAGTAGAGCCATTCACAATCCTATGAAAAAGAGTTTTATCTACAGTACCTCTAGTGAAGTGATTCTCAAGGAGGAACTGTGAAAGTGTGTCATACTAGGCTCTAGGTGCTTGTTTCAAACCATAGAGTGCTTTAAGGAGGAAGTACACATACTTTGGAAAATCATCATCTTCAAAACCAGGAGGTTGACTTACATACACCTCCTCTTCCAATTCCCCATTCAGAAAAGCACTCTTCACATCCATTTGATAGACCTTGAAATTGACATGGGCTGCATAGGCTAGGAAAATCCTTATTGCTTCTAGTCTTGCAACAGGAGCAAAGGTTTCATCAAAATCAATTCCCTCTTCCTGTGAATAGCCTTTTGCAACCAATCTAGCTTTGTTCCTTGTGACTATGCCATTTTCATCCATCTTGTTTCTGAACACCCATTTTGTGCCTATAACACTCCTGTCCTTAGGCTTGGGCACCAGCTTCCAAACTTTGTTTCTCTCAAATTGGTTTAGCTCCTCTTGCATAGCTAAGACCCAATCTGGATCTATAAGTGCATCCTCAACTTTCTTTGGCTCATCTTGAGACAGAAAGCTACTATATAAACATTCCTCTTGAGTTGCTCTTCTAGTTTGGACTTTTGAAGAAACATCACCTATAATAAGTTCAAAGGGATGATCTTTAGTCCATTTCCTTGAGGGAGGTAGATTTGCTCTTGAAGAGGTACCTTCATGATCATGATTGCCTTGATTAGATATTTGTCCTTGAGAAACTCCCCCTGAGTTTGTTGTCCCTAAATGATCACTTCTAGAGGCATTTCTATGACTGTCAACGGTATGACCATTTTGATTGTCAACGAAACGTTCATCATGACTGTCAACGAAATGACCATTTGGTCTACTAGCAGCTATTCTTTTCAATCTCAATGCAACAATTTCATCTTCACTGCATCTTTCATCTGTGCTAGATACAACAACTTTAGGCTGTTTCTCTATAGCCTTGACATGATTGACTTGATCTCCTTCCCCGTTCTCAAAAGAAAGACTTTCATGGAAACCTTCATCACAGAGACCTTGAATTTTGAGATCATCAAAAACAACATGTACAGATTCCATAACAATGTTGGTTCTGAGATTATAGACTCTGTAAGCTTTCCCTGCTGCATATCCCACAAATATTGCTTCATCTGCCTTTGCTTCAAATTTCCCCAAATGCTCAGCTTGATTTCTCAAAACAAAACACTTGCATCCAAAGACATGAAGAAAATCCAACAGTGGCTTCTTTCTTTTGAGTAGTTGATAAGGGGTCATTCCTTTGGCCTGATTAATCAAAGAAATATTTTGAGTGAAGCAAGTCGTGTTAACTGCCTCAGCCCAGAAATAAGTTGGTAACTTTTATTCATCTAGCATTGTCCTTGCAACTTCAATAAGTGTTCTGTTTTTCCTTTCAACTACACCATTTTGCTGTGGTGTTCTTGTTACTGAAAATTCATGCAAAATACCATTTTCTTCACAGAACACCTTCATGCTTGAATTCTTGAATTCTGTCCCATTGTCACTCCTAATCCTTCTTACTTTGAAATCAGGATGATTGTTTACCATCTTGATGTGATTGATAATGATTTCACTTGCCTCATCTTTGGAGTGCAAAAAGAAAGTCCATGTAAATCTAGAAAAATCATCAACAATCACAAGACAGTATTTCTTCTTTGAAATGGACATGACATTTACAGGGCCAAATAGATCCATATGAAGCAGCTCAAGCTGTTGGACAATTGATGACTCTGTCTTGCTTTTGAATGATGCCTTCTTTTGTTTCCCTTTTTGACAGGCATCACACAAACCATCTTTGGAGAATTCCACAGGTGGAATTCCTCTGGCAAGATCTTTCCTTACCAAATCATTCATAACCTTAAAATTCAGATGAGATAATTTCTTGTGCCATAGCCAACTTTCATCCTTGCTTGCCTTGCTGAAAAGACAAGTGATGGTGTCTGGACTTGTGCTACTAAAGTCAGCAATGTACACATTCCCTCTTCTGAATCCAGTCATTACCACATTGTTGTTTCCTCCTTTAGAGACAACACATACTTCTTTAGAAAAAGTAACTAAAAATCCTTTGTCACAAAGTTGGCTGATACTAAGCAAATTGTGCTTGAGACCATCCACCAATGCAACCTCATCAATGATGACATTTTCTTTTGAAATCAAGCCATATCCCTTAGTGTAGCCTTTGCTGTCATCTCCAAAAGCAATACAAGGGCCAGCTCTTTCCTGAAACTCTGTGAGCAGGGTAGAATCACCAGTCATGTGTCTTGAACATCCACTATCCAAGTACCAAAGATTCCTTTTGTCTCCCTGCACACAATAAAATCAAATCAAGTTGATTTTGGTACCCAAGTTTCCTTGGGTCCTGTTTTGTTAGCCTTTGATTTACCTTTTATATCATTTTTCACCTTGGGCTCAGTTGATTTAAATCAACCTTTACCTTTGGTATTAATTCTGAGGGTTGCTCATATTTTCATTCACAACATGCATAGATGGAGGAACAAACATGTTATTCATATTCCATGGCATTTGTGGCACATTAAACATATTCATGTATGGATTAGGCACAAATGGCATGCTAGCATATGGATTCTGAAATTGTGCATATGGAGCAAACATGTTAGGCATAACAGGAATTGTAGGCATAGAACCATTCATTGCAGGCTTAGGCATTTTCACATTAGCAGTCTTCTTAACAGATTTGCAGTTAGTAGATAAATGACTAACACTACCACAATTAACACATGTCTTTCTAGGAGCATATTTATCAGGTGTGTAATTGTTATGTTTGTTAATCCCTACTTTGCCATTCCTGTTATTCTTTTTATTGCCCTTAGTCTCAACTTGAATTTTCTCTAACTTGTCTTTCAATTGCTTGTTAGACAAGTGACCTACATTTGCTCTTTCAACAGGCTTCTCAACTTTCTTTGATTTACTAGACTCGTCTTGAACAAAGTTCTTGGTGACAGGACCATACTTGTTATTAAGTCTAGTGAGTTCTTCTTTCCTTTTCTCTGTCAACGAAACAGCCTGATCGGTTGATGGTTCATCTGTCAATGAAACTTTGCATTCCGTTGACATATCAACCTTCAACAAATGATCATTGTTGTTTGTTGACTCTGTTTCTGATTCTAAGGTTTCACCAGCATACCCTAGCTTCTCTTTGTTCTTTTTCCATGATTGCTCACAGAAAGATTCCATACCTTGAACATTAATGATGTTGGTAGCAACATTCCTGGAATCTTTCCATTTTGCAATCACACTTTGTTCTATTTCAAGTTGTGTTTTAAGAATCTCTTCCCTTTCTAACACTTTCTCAAGTTCCTTCTTAGCATCCCTACTAACACACCTCATTTTCTCAAACTCAATGAGCTGTGCTTCTAACATGGCATTTCTATCACTTAAGAGCATATTAGACTCTTTGATTCCTGAGTTCTCTTTTGTAAGTGATTTAAGAGTAACACGCAAATTATATAATACAGTAGACATTTCATTTACTGAACTTTCGCATTCCTCTTTAGAAAGCTCAGAAAGATTAGTAATTGTTACCTGATTGCTAGAGGAACTTGCTTCCTGCTCATGATTGTTAGCCATTAGAGCCAAGTTGACATACTCAACATCATCATCAGAATCTTCACCATTACCAGCCCAATCATACTCCTGAGACATGAAAGCTTTTTATTTCTGCTAGAGAAGTTCAAAGTATTTCTTTTTATAATCAACAGGCTCAAATTTCCTGTTGCCCTTCTCAACTTTGGGCTTTCTGCAATCTCCAGCAAAGTGACCAATCATTCCACATTTGAAACATTTAGACTTAGACTTTTCAATCCAATTATTTTTGCTAGGTTGAAAGTCTCTCCTTGGCGGCCTTGCTTCTGAGTTTCTCTTGAATTTGAACTTAGAAAATTTCCTTGAGAGAAAAGCTATATGTTCATCAATCTCATCTAAGTCATCCAAGTTGGCTGGTTCTGGTTCTTCTTCTGTCATCTTGCCTTTACCCTTGCTAACATCACTCCTACAACTAGCTCGACTAGTTGTGGCTTTTGCAGTTTCTTCATTGTCATCTTCTAGTTGGTTCACAGATGCAATCAATGCAATAGATCCACCTTTCTTTTGTACCTTCTCAATTTCTTCATATTGCTCCATTTCCAACTCATATGTCTTTAAAGTTCCATAAAGCCTCTCAAGAGTGTAGTCTTTGTACTCCTGAGTGTTTCTCAAGGAAACAGTCATAGGCTTCCATTCTTTTGGAAGAGCTCTAAGAAATTTGAAGTTTGAATCCTTGGTTTGGTAGATTCTCCCATACAGCTTTAATCCATTCAAAAGCTTTTGAAACCTACTAAACGTGTCATTTAGGGTTTCACCATCTTTAAAATGAAAGTGCTCATACTGTTGTATAAGGAGTTGCATTTTGTTTTCCCTAACTTGCTCAGTTCCTTCACAGAGTGTTCTAACAGTATCCCATACTTCTTTAGAAGTTGTACAGTTTATAACATTGTCAAACATCTCTTTCTCCAAACCATTAAACAGAGTGTTCATGGTTCTTTTGTCTTTATGGATTTCTGCAACATCTTCAATAGTCCACTCTGAGGCAGGTTTTGGAATTTCCACATCTGGAGCATCATATGGCAGTCCAACTCTAGATGCAAACTTCATGGGAACGTGTGGACCTTTCTCAATGCAGTCTACATATCTCTCATCCATAGACATGAGATGTAGATGCATTTTTACTTTCCAGTGAAAGTAATTGTCCTTATCTAGAACTGGTATCTTTACTCCTGCATCCTTCTTCACCATGGTAACTGTTTTGGCCTTGATCTTTAAACTTCTTGTATGTTAAAAGCTTGCACTGATACCAATTGTTAATCCCAAATGACCTAACAGAATTGTAGAAGGGGGGGGGGTTGAATACAATTCTAGATATTTCGAAACTTTAAAACAACTTTCTAAAATAAAAACTGAACTGAAATAAAAACATAAACAACTATAAAATTTCAGTTGGATGTTTTGAGGATCCAACTGAGATAATTTTTATTGCGGAAATAATCTGTGTTACACAAGTATCACAGCTGCTCAGTTCTTGATACAAAGTGAGAGTCCTCTTGAAAAGCTAATACAAACTATTTTATCTCACTCACTTCTATGTTTAAAATGAACTGCTACACTTGGTTATATAACCCAAGTTTACAATGCTATTTTTCGCTACTCTAAAATAATCTAAAGTAACTTTCAGTAGCTTGCTTTTCATCCCTTTTGTCCAATGGTCCTTGGAGATCTTGGCTTTTGTCTTTATGCTTATTATGATCACTCCCAAGAACCTAATTGGAAATTGGAATGTTTCCTTATTTCCAGTAACCATTTTGATGGCTTCCAATGCAAAGTACACTTCCATATCTCCCTTTTGATCTATCAGATAACTGTCACTATCACTTTGTCAACTATTCAGAAAAGCAATAATGATTCGTTGATAGTAGAGAGGTGTGTTTCGTTGATAGCTTTATTCTTCATTTCGTTGATGGTATAATCCTCGTTTCGTTGATAGAGTAATCTTCATTCCGTTGATAGAGTAATCTTCACTTAGGCAAAATTACAAGGTATGATATATTTACAATTCACCAACCTATTTTGCCTATCTAGTACTTATTCAACATGACTTAGAAAACCTATCTAATACCTACAACAAAATGCATATCAAACTATGAAGTATTGTACAGTGCAATTGCTACATCACTCATTTCGTTGATGAGCTTCCTGTCAACGAAAGCTGCAAAACATGCCATTCCGTTGACAGTTACAAAATGACTTAATACAAAATCTACTAAGTGTTTTATAATTATCATCAATAACAACATATTCCTAACAGGGTCTACCCAACCAAGGATTCAAATCTCAAATTTCTTAGAGCTCTTCCAAAAGAGTGGAAGCCTATGACTGTTTCTCTGAGAAACACTCAAGAGTACAAAGACTATACTCTTGAAAGGCTTTATGGAACCTTAAAGTCATATGAGCCGGAAATGGAGCAAGATGAAGAAATTGAGAAGGTATAAAAGAAAGGTGGATCTATTGCATTGATTGCATCTGTGAACCAACTGGAAGATGACAATGAAGAAGCTGTAAAAGCCACAACTAGTCGAGCTAGTTGTAGGAGTGATGTTAGCAAGGGTAAAGGCAAGATGACAGAAGAAGAAGAAGAACCAGCCAACTTGGATGACTTAGATGAGATTGATGAACACATTGCTTTTCTTTCAAGAAAATTTTCTAAGTTCAAATTCAAGAGAAACTCAGAAGTAAGGCCACCAATGAGAGACTTTCTGTAACGCCCCAAATCCGGGGTCAGAGGATTTGGTCGTCACACTGCACCCTTAATTCAAACAACCTGTTCAATAATAAATCAACAAAATAATAATATCTGTGACCCCAACTCTAACAAGAATCTTTAAAGGTTATAGTGCTAGAAACAAGGATCCAAAATTCCATTACATAAAATTTTTCTTCTTTACAACCACTCTTTACATAAATTCTAAAACACTAGTATAACTTCGATAAGAAGTATACCAGGCAACTAACTTATACAATATAACTTTCAATAGAAACATCTATATATAAAACCTATCACTAGCTCCAAATACTCTGGATCAAAATGTCTTTCGCTAATATCCTTCCCCATCTCTGATCAGCTACGCGGACAACTCTCACCAATACACCTTCTTACTGGAAGGCTAAAATATATATAAAGAAAACAAGTATGAGCGAAAGAATTGCTCAGCAAGTGCATTATCAGGTATAATATACAATTTTCCAAAATAAGCTTTGGATTTTCAAATAAACAAACTTCTATTTTGAACATTTGTAAACTCAACAATTCTCAAATCAAGCTTAGTAATTTACCACAACTTTTATTTTAGTTTTTTTTCGCAACTGAATAGTTTAAAACACAAAAGATTTATATTGGTCGTCACGGTGACCGAATCAACAATAACTACAATAGTATGTAGAAAATATGAAATAATTATAACTCATCAAGATAGATATATCACAACTGCCAATGGAATAAAAGAAGTGGATTTCGACTATTTGGAATCCAAATGTATTAAGAGTAAGTGATTTCAGCAAGATTGAAACCACTATTGCTAATCAACGAACCAACAACTTCACGCAATGAATAAACCTGAAAATCAGTTCATAACTCACAAGTACAAAACATATGGATGTAACTCATCTCAGAAATAAGAACTTATGTTAGAATTGGATTTTTATTTATCTCATTCAAATCAAAGGTTGAGCTGCTATCCAGCCACGCATCAACCCCGGACCTGCTTATAGCAAAGCCCTCCATTGGATCCTTGGCCATCCTGGCCTTAATTATCTTCGACCATAAATTTGGTCCTCATTTTAAAAACATTCCAATTCTATTTTACATACATCAGGTGTCAGAACAATTGACAACCTTACTTACGACAACCAGGTGTCAGAAGAATCGACAACCTTAATACAACAATTGCTGGAAAACTCACGTTCCATGAAACAACTCAACTATGAAGAATTCATCAAGGAATAACAATACAATCTAGTATCGACAAGATCGATGCAACAATTGGGATGATAATGAAGAATCAACAACAACATGCTTAACAAGGTTAAGTCTGATATAAAACAGGCATTATAATAACAACAGAACTTGCAACAGCTCAATATGGAGTAGGGTTCAAAGAACAGGTTCCAGATGGCCTCAATAGTTGACAAGAAAGCCAAGTTCGAGTTTAAGAAAGATTCAAGGTGAAGTTTATAAATAGGGAAAACAATGCTTGCATAGGTGCAAGATGGAAAATAGAATACTTGTAGAACAAGTACCACAACTTCAGAATTTTTAATTAACATATTACCCTCATAGGGTTCACAAGTTCCCACTCATCTAGGGTTGGCAATATTCCAACCTAATATTTTTAAATCAAGATTTTTGAAAGAAAGCCTCAGTATACGGCCCATAACTATCTTTTCAATCATTTCAATATAATAAGTATATCTTTCCAATCAACATAAAAATATGAATCTAAGTTCATAAAGTATAAAGGAATACTCGTCAATTTACGAGATTAAATAAAATACTTGCAGTTCAACGCAAAAGAGTCGTCATTTAATATTTAGGAAAAAGTATGCCAATTGCATAATAATAATTCAAGGAAATATCAATCAATTAATAAGCAAGGGTATAAACACTTGCCTCTGGTCCTTAGTTATATTGTAAAGCTGAAATAATACGATTCCTTCCTTATTCTGTCTTATCGCACGATCCTCTATTTCCGTCCTTCTTTGCTTTAACGCTCTCGTGAATACCACTTGTCTGCTCCTACCATTTTGAATCCACGTGTCTACCATTCTTACCGATATCTCCGTTGGAAGAAAACACTTGCACATGTCCTCTACGAGTGTTGACGTCCCCTTGCTGCTACGTCACCTCACAAATAACCCAGTCCGTCGTAAACAATATCTCATCCTTTTCCGATGTCTTTTATTTAACACACTTCGATAATCTGACTCGTCTCGTCCAATAGTCTCTGTTGCATAGACAACCATATTTCAATTGATAGACTAATCACAATCAACCACATAAGTAATCCACGTAACTCGCTCGTCGAAAATCTCTATACCATAAAAGTCAACATCCAAGTCAACGATCTCACAAATCTCATTTTCTAACATTACCGACAAATTTCTATTCCAACTACCCCTCGTGATAATATTAGACACGACCTAAGCATTTAAACAAGTCGCAAAACAATTATTCGCATTTATGACTCGACAACCAGATAATTCACATAATTCACATAATTTATGTAGCACATATTGACATTTAAATGCACTAATTACATCACATATGTCATGTAACGTTCGAGAAATAATTTGTGACTCGAAAGAAAGGCCTAAAATGATTTTATAAATCATTTAGGAATTTTAAATAATTAATAAGACATTTTTAAGAATATTTTTCCTAATTTAAATCACTTTTAAATCATTTTCCAAAATAATTAAAGAATTTTGGAAAATAAAAATATCAAAATAATTCTCAAATAATTAAGGAATAATGAAATAAAAATTTCCAGAATTTAAAAGAAATTTTTAGAATTTAAAAGTCATTTTTAAAACTATTTTTCAAAATTTAAATAAACAAAACAGATTTTTATAAATTAAAAATAAATAATTTAGAAAAAAATTTTGGTCAGGGGACCAATTTGCAACTTTGTAAAACTTCAGGGACCAAACTTCATCATCTTCAAAACTTGAGGTACTAAACTGCAAAAAAAACTCCGTCGCCAGCTTTAATGGCCAACCGGCGATAAAGTCCGGCCAAAAATCCGGCCAAATTCGTTTCTACACCAAACCTTAACCAAACTCAATGTTCTATATACCAAAACAAAGCTTGAAACACGCACAATCTAATCCACATATCCACATACACAAACAATCAACAGATTTTACGAACTAATGGCTTGAAAATTCGAAAAAAACAAGAATTCGAATTAGCTAATCTAGGAATAGAACGACTCAATTAAACATGTAAATCGATTATCCATGATCATATGAAGCTATAGGAACCATCAAAATCAACGGACAAACTCTAAATCAAAAAGCCCCAATTTTCGAGCTCAAGAACCCTAAATTTTTGAATTGGACAATCCGGGAATCAAACAATGAAATTGAACACATATTTGGACTCCCTACAACCATACGAAGCTATACATATCATCAAATCACATGAACAAGCTCAAAATAAAAAAGCCCCAACTTTGACATGAACCCTAATTTTCCAGAATTAAAGAAAAATTCGTATGAAATTTAAATATTACCCCACGCAAAATCTGATGGTAGATTATGAAACTAGATTCCAAGACCTTCGATTTGACTATAAGAACGTTGAAATCGGACTCCGGTAACGCCTTCAAATTTGTGTTTGATTCTCAAGAACACGAAGAACACGGTTCAGAGATTTTAGATATTTAACTGTAATTAAGCTTTGTTATACGCAAAACAAAGTACTATTAGCCTTTTTATATTAAACGGAAAATAATACCCCAAACGACATTTTTGGATCATTTTTGGATCGATACTGATCCGATGGATCGCTTTAAATACAATTTAACAGAATAAACGCTTTAAATCTTTAATAAAGTAGAATACACGTTTTACGAGACGATAATCATCCAGAATGTACGGATAACTAAGAGTATCGTTTAATAAAAGATATACGAACCAAAATACCTCTATTACGAGTATTTCTGAATACTTCCCTCTTTAACGAATGAAATATTGGTACGAACGATATACCAATTCCCCGAATAATTTGGGAACGATCTAAATTTTCTTTTCGATAATCAAAATAGAATAAAATAGTGTGACATCCTTTTCAAAATAATTCCTAATTCCCCACACATTTAAGCAGATAAAACATTTAATAAATTTTAATATGAAAATAAAATTTCATTTCACATCAAATATTAACACGTAATTTTCTCGGATCTTACATCCTTCCCCCTTAACAAGATTATGTCCTCAGAATCAGCTTGCGCAAACATATGTGGACATTTCCAACATTAACATTCTTTTACATCTCCTACGTATCCTTGTATTTCCTTCTTATCCCTTATACTTTCTCATTCCCTTCCTGTAATTACATTCCATTTCTCTTTCCATAACTCTTCCCTTAGTATAGCCCTTTCTCTTTGATCAATTCTGGTCGAATCCTAATTCCAATCATTCCTTCTTGTTAATCTCTTGTTATTATAACCTTAAAGCTCTGTCATTCCCAATTCTCGTACCGAAGATATTTACATCTTAAATCTCGCTTTCGCTCGTGGTAATTCGATCGCAATTTCCTTCGTTCATTAAGGTGAGGTAGATTATTCTCAACCTGGTGGCATACCTTCAAGATTATAGAGACAACACGATTCATGATATTGAAATGAAAAGGTTCTGTATCATAGCAAATGTCCGACCATTGTGGTTACCAAGTCTGCATATTTTAGAGCAAACATCATTGGAAATAAAAGAATCACTGAGAGATCAATTTGATCACATGAACTCAATGTTGTGTGTCTCAATTTAGACAGTACTAAAGGTAATTAGCCTTCTTGTATTGCACAACACACAAGTGACGACGTCCCATCAGACTTCTATCACACAGACAGATAGTCCTTGTGTCCCCTATAAATAGGGTTGTTTGTCTCAGTTGGAGTAGAGAAATATAAAAGAATTTTAGAGTCAGAATAACAACCAGGGCCTTTCGATAAGAAATCTTAAATAGCTGTTAGATATAATTGCTGATGATTGTTTATCAGTGTTTAAGCAACAGGTACTCATCAGAGTTTATGATAGAAGCCAGTCAGAGTTTGTTAAAGTCTGACGGGGTGAAAGTTTGTTGAAGCTGTCGGTGCTAATATGAAGATTCTAGAAGCAATATATCTTGAAGATGGAAAGAAGCAAGATATATTGAGATAGCTAAGGAAACGGAACAGAAGACAGAAGCAATCCTAATTTGATATAAATTGTATAGCTAATTTGTAGGAATATCAATTAGAGATTGAATCTATGTAGCTGTGTACTATATAAACACAGATAGGTTAACCCTAAAAGGGACGCGAATACTGAATACATTATTCTTGTAACCTAGCAGCTCTCTGTGATATTTTACATCACTGAGAGAGGAGTTTTTAATTCCATTCAGTTTATTATTCATAAACAGTGTTCTTATCGTTATTCTCATACATCTACTTGATTATATATTGTGTATTCGGCCTAACAATTGGTATCAGAGCAAAGGTTGTTTAATATATACAGTTTTACGATTCAAACACAAGTATAATCATAACTGAAAACTCTCAGGAAGGTTCTATTGCTCAAAAGGTTCAATCTGCTTCTGTAAGTCGATATGAATCAATCAGGGTTCCAATGCTCAAACCAGTGGAATATCCAATATGGAAGGTTAAGATGACCATGTTTCTAGAAGCCACAGATCCAGAATACCTTGATAGAATCTATGATGGTCCTCATATGCCAACTAAACTGTCTCCTGTAGTTGCTGGTCAAGAACAAAAGACTGTTCCGAAGGAAAAGAAAGATATGACTCCTGAGGACATCTCATCAATTGCGAAGGATGCAAAAGTTAGACATCTTCTTCATAGTGCCTTAGATAATGTCATGTCTAACAGAGTTATTGGTTGCAAGACTGCCAAAGAAATCTGGGATGCTTTAGAAGTCAGGTGTCAAGGAACAAGTGCTATAAAGAAGAACAGGAAGACTATTTTAACACAGGAATATGATCACTTTGACTCTAGATCTGATGAAACTTTGACAGATACATATGACAGATTCTGTAAATTGTTGAATGATTTGTCTCTTGTTGATAAAGAATATGATCTTGAAGAGTTAAATCTCAAGTTTCTACTATCTCTACCTGAAAAATGGGATTTAAAGGCAACATCAATAAGAGATAATTATGATCTTGCAGAAACAGATCTTGATGAAATTTATGGGTTGCTTAAAACTCATGAACTTGAGATAGAACAAAGAAACAAAAGGTCTGGAAAGAAGACAAAATATGTAGCTCTCAAAGTTGAAGAAAAACTCATGAAGAAAGAAACATCAAAGAAGAAAGCTAAGGGAAAAGCTTTGGTCATAAACTCTGAAAGTGAGTCATCAAACTCTGATGGTGATTCAAACTCTGATGCTTCTTCTGAATCTGAGGATGATGAAGAACAACTGATGCAAATGGCTGCTTTGATGGTGAAAACCTTCAAGAAGATGGGTTTTAAGAACTTCAAGAAGGGAAAAAGATTCTCGAGGAAAGATTCAAACTCTGAAAGAAAGAATTTCAGAAAGTCTGAAGGAAGGGATACCAAGTATGGAAAGAAAGACAAGTCTGAGATCCAGTGCTACAAGTGTAAAGAGATGGGTCATTATGCTCCAGAGTGCAAGAAAGGAAAATCTGAGAAAGCACTCATCACTAAAGGAAAAGACTGGGCAGACACTTCAGACTCTGATGAAGATGTCAGCTATGCTCTTATGGCAACTGTTGAAGATAAATCTGAGACATTTGAGAATAAGGTACCCCTAACAACTTATGCTTATGATATTGATAATATATCTGAATTGAGAATTTATCTTAAAAGCATACATGTTAGTTATAGAGATCAGACTTTAGAAAATGAGAGAATTAAAACTGAGAATCTTAAGCTTAAAGATAGAAATAAATTTCTTGAAGAAGAGCTTGTTAACATGCAACAAGTTCAAAAGGAAAGAGATGATGCTGTTTATGTTGAGCAAGAGTTGTTAAAGAGATTTAAACAACTAGAATCTGATTTGGAGAAAGAGAGGAAGGTGATTAAAACCTGGACTAATTCTGGAAAGGACACACATCAGGTTTTTCAAACAGATACAGTTGGGTTAGGTTACTGTGAGGAAGATGAACTTAGGTTTAAAGATAAAGTTAAAGTCAAACCACAACTTAAACCTGTGAAATTTGTTTCTGAATCCAGCAAGCTAAAATCTGTAGTTGTGAAAGAAGCTGTTAAAGAACCAGTAAAAATCTGTGATAAACAGGTTAATGTTGGTTTGATGACAGAAAAACAATTCAAACATAAGCTCAAAGAGGTAAAGTCTGTTAACAAACAGAAAGTGTCTAAGAAGAATAGGAATGGAAAAGTAGGTATTAATAAAAGAAATGATTATCTGCCTAATTCTGATGCTCCTAGAAAGACATGTCATAGTTGTGGTAGTACTAACCATCTGGCAAGTTTCTGCACGAAAAACAAAGATATTAATTCTTTACCCTCCAATTCTGGAGTGAAGGATGATCATGTTAGGGTTAGACCACAGACTTTATGCACTCACTGTGGGAGCACTTGGCATTCCATTTATACTTGCAAGAGTTATCATGCTATTTATCACAATTATTATGAGTTGAAGCCCAACTTGAAATGGGTTAGAGCAAACTCTGCAAGTGTAAAGTCTGATACTGTTAGCAATTCCGCTGCAAAAGCTAACAATGTTAAGAAAGCCAAAGGATCCAAGCAAGTCTGGATCCTTAAATCTAACTCTTTGTAATTGTTTGTGATTGCAGGGCATAAGGGAAAGTACCCTCATCTTGGACAGTGGATGTTCAAGACACATGACTGGAAATAAAGCCCTGCTATCAGACTATGAGGAAAAGGCTGGCCCAAAAGTTTCCTATGGAGATGGCAACATAGGACGTACTATGGGATATGGCAATATCAATCTTGGAAGTGTCATCATCACAAATGTAGCTCTTGTCCCAGGACTCAAGCATGATCTGCTATCTGTGAGTCAAATCTGTGACAGAGGATATCATGTAGATTTTCAACCTGAATACTGTGAGGTTGTTTGCAAATCTACAGGGAAAGTTGTTCTAGTTGGACACAGATGTAACAATATCTATGAAGCAAGTTTGGTAACAAACTCTGAAGGAAAAGCTGTGTGTCTGTCTGCAAAAATGTCAAATGAAGAGAGTTGGAAATGGCACAAGAAGCTCTCTCACCTAAACTTGAACAACATCAATGAGCTAATTCGAAAAGATCTTGTAAGGGGACTTCCAAAGTCAATACTAAGCTTAGATGGTCTGTGTGATTCTTGTCAAAAGGCCAAGCAAAGGAAGTCATCTTTCAAGAGTAAGTCTGAATCTTCAGTTGTGGATCCTTATCATCTTCTTCATGTTGATCTATTTGGTCCAGTGAATATAATGTCTCTTGGCAGAAAGAAATATGCTCTTGTCATTGTTGATGAGTACACTAGGTACACTTGGGTGTATTTCTTAGCAAAGAAGGATGAAACTACTTTAACTCTGATGGATCATGTAAAGCTACTGGACAAAGGATCACAGTATAAAGTGAAAATTATCAGGAGTGATAATGGTACTGAATTCAGAAATGCAATAATAGAAGAATTTTGCAAAGAAAGAGGAGTGAAGCAAGAATTTTCCGCACCAGGGACTCCACAGCAAAATGGTGTAGTTGAAAGAAAGAACAGAACTCTAATCGAAGCTACCAGAACAATGCTTGAAGAAGCAAAATTGCCAACCTACTTCTGGGCAGAAGCTGTTCAAACAACTTGTTTTACTCAAAATGCTACACTGATCAACAGGCATGGGAAAACACCATATGAGATGGTGAAAAATAAGAAGCCAAATTTGAAATATTTTCATATTTTTGGATGCAAATGCTTTGTGCTGAAAACTCATCCTGAATAGTTGACCAAGTTTGACTTAAAAGCTGATGAAGGAATTTTTGTTGGATACCCGCTGTCAACTAAAGCATTTAGAGTCTACAATCTGAGAACTAAAGTAATCATGGAATCTATACATGTGTCATTTGATGACAAGAAAATAACTGGAATAGAAGATGAAGAATATCATGATCAACTTCACTTTGAAAATGAAGATCTAAACTTTGATGACGTAAACTCTGATGAAGCAAATCCAACAAACTCTGATGAAGCATACTCTGAACCTCTACTGGTAAACACTGAGGAATTTTCTCTGATAGAACAAAATAGAGAACCAGTTGAGGGGTAGCGTGAAGATACTTCAGCAACATCTCAAAATGATGACTCAAATTCTGAAAGTGAGTCAGCTGAAGAATCAAATAGAAACTCTGGGTTAAACTCTGAAAGTTCAAATACTGAACAGTCAAATTCAGGGGGAGCCTCAGAGAATGCAAATGGTCAAGAAGAAAATCAGGAAAGCATGGATCAAGGGGGAGGATCTAATGATATTAGAAGCCAATTACCTACAGCAAGAAGGTGGACACAAGCTCACACACCTGACTTGATAATTGGAGATCCAGAAGCTAGTGTGAGAACTAGAAGTGCTACAACTAAGGAATGTCTGTTTCATGCATTCTTGTCTCAAACTGAGCCAAAGAAAGTGGAAGAAGCTCTTCAAGATGCTAACTGGATAATAGCTATGCAGGAAGAGTTAAATGAATTTGAAAGAAATGAAGTATGGACCCTTGTACCAAGACCCAAAAACAGATCTATTGTTGGTACAAAGTGGGTTTTCAGAAACAAAACAGACAGTGATGGAGTGATTACAAGGAATAAGGCTAGACTTGTGGCTAAAGGCTATTCACAGCAGGAAGGAATTGACTATGATGAAACCTTTGCTCCGGTTGCAAGATTGGAGGCCATAAAGATTTTTCTAGCATATGCTGCTCACAAAAAGTTCAAAGTCTTTCAGATGGATGTGAAAAGTGTTTTTCTAAATGGGAAACTTGAAGAAGAAGTCTTTGTTGAACAACCACCTGGATTTGTGGATCCCAAACATCCAGATTATGTCTACAGGCTTGACAAAGCTCTTTATGGACTAAAGCAAGCACCTAGAGCATGGTATGAAACTCTGGCTCAATTTCTTTTAGAAAGTGGGTTCACTAGAGGTACAATTGATAAAACCTTGTTCTATTTCAATACTGGTAATGATCTGTTGTTAGTTCAAATCTATGTGGATGACATAATCTTTGGGCCTACTAATGATAAACTCTGTAAGAAGTTTGCAAAGCTAATGCAGTCAAGATACCAAATGAGCATGATGGGAGAGCTTAGTTATTTTCTAGGCTTGCAAGTAAAGCAAACAGATGATGGGATTTTTATCAATCAAGCAAAATATACCAGAAATCTTCTCAAGAAATTTGGTATGATTGATAGTTCATCTGCAACAACTCCTATGGCAACTGCAACAAAGCTAGACAAAGACACAGGAGCCTTAGTAGATATGACAAACTACAGAGGGATGATAGGGTCTCTTCTTTATCTAACTGCAAGTAGACCAGACATCATGTATGCAACTTGCCTTTGTGCAAGATTTCAAGCAGATCCCAGAGAGCCTCATCTAACAGCTGTGCAGAGAATTTTCAAATATCTCAAAGGAACCATAACTCTTGGTTTGTGGTATCCTAGAGAATCAGAGTTTAAATTAATTGGTTACTCTGATGCAGATTTTGCAGGCTGTAAGATTGATAGAAAGAGCACAAGTGGAAGCTGTCAATTTCTAGGTGACAGATTAGTTTCTTGGTACAGCAAGAAACAGAAATCAATTTCCACATCCACAGCAGAAGCAGAGTATATTGCTGCTGGTAGCTGTTGTGCACAGATTTTTTGGATGAAGAATCAATTGCTGGATTATGGATTAAGGTACTCTAAAATACCTATTTTCTGTGATAATCAAAGTGCTATTGCTATGACAGGTAATCCAGTACAGCATTCCATGACCAAGCACATCAGCATAAGGTATCATTTTATCAGGGAACATGTGGAAGAAGGAAATATTGAGCTTCATTTTGTCTCTACAGACCAACAGCTTGCAGATATCTTCACCAAGCCTTTGAGTGAAGCTACTTTTACAAGACTGGTAAATGAACTTGGAATGATCTCTGGTTTTGATTAGAGATACTGGTTAGACTCAAAATCTATACTTCTGTGATTTGTTGCTCATGATTCTTTGCATATGTTAACTGTCATTCATACCAGTTTGTCAAACTCTGAACTCATACTCTGTTAGTCATACTCTGTCAGTTAGACTCTGATGTTAAACTCTGATTGTGATTTTGTCTGAAACATATGAACCGATGAAGAAAATTGTGTGAAGCATGATTTTCAGTAAGTAATCATGAATCTTTCTGAGTGATATGAATTCTGATTTCAAAATGTGCAGAAATTTTACACAGCATGATACTGTCTCTATATTTATAGCATCTCTTAGTTTATTGATCCTATACACTGAGTCTGTATTAGCTGTTTGCACTTTCTCTCATAAATTAATTGTATTAACTGATGAAAGTCTAAACTCTGAAAATTAGTAGCTCATATTTCACCCTCAAATCAAAAGATGCAAAAATATGCACAAATTCATTTGAGATCAAGTTGTGCCTAGGAAGACCCATGAACTTATTGTATGAAATAAGGGCTAAATTTTTTGATTTTTGGTGACTAGTGCCAACCACTGATTACTGGAAAAAAAAAAATCGAAGGGGGTGAAAATAATAAATTTAGAAGTACAGAGTTTAGATGAGATCAGATTTTATATTATACATGAGAGTTTGGGAAACCAGTTTTTACTGATTTATTTTGTGGATTTTATGCACTTTGAGATGATCTAAATATTTATATTCAGTAAACTCTGCTAAGTCACACACAATTATTCACACCTGTACAGTTTGTGAAAAGAGTTTATGAATAAAGAAGGAGGATTGGTAAACACTGATGAACTGTGTACTCTACGCCGAGGTAATTTCTTTTCAATCTCTGATGATTAAAATAAATAAGGGTGTTTCAGACATTTCATAATTATTGAGGAACATTATTTTTGGAAAATAGAGAGTATGATTGATAACGGTTTGTTGAGTTTTGAAAATGATAAAAGGTGTCTAGAAAGTAGCAGTAATTAGTGCCTTTTACTGCGCATGCGTGTTGAAAACTACCGTGATTAATGTGTGAGTTAATGCATGTGTGACAACTGTCCCACTCACACACTTCACGAGTAAGCCTGTTGTGCATCTTAATGATTAAAACTCTTCAGTTTTTAATTCATAATTAATCATTAAACTCACAACGTTTCAAATTTTTACAGACTTACTCTTTTCACAGGACATTTTCACATAAGCATATTCACAAACACTTTTCTGCATCATTTTCTCAAACACTTTTCTAAGCTTAAACTCTGATTTATTTCAAAGCTTTCTAATGGCAACTACCATGTTTCAATCTTTTGGTCTCGAATTTGTTCCTAACAACTATGCAGCACCACTATCTACTGAGAATGTCCTAGAGGCGTTTCATCTTTTTCAGAACTTTCTTGCTCAATCTGATATTGGGCATGCACTGGTGGCACCAGCAAAGTTATCTGGTTCTCAAATCAAAGCCTTCTGGGAGACAGGCGTGTATGATGATGGAGGTGAATCAGGCACTCCTTCTATAATCTTTGAATTTGCTGAAGAAGAGTATGTAGTTACTCCAACTACTGTAAGAGATGCTCTTGGATGTGAAGATTTCAATGCGTTCACCATTTCTGTTGGTGATTCTGATCTTCAGCGTATGATGAGGGAGATTGGTTATTCTGGGTCTTTAGCAAGAACAGGAAATTTGAAGTGACCGTTCTTGAGGAAGGAGTGGAGTTTCTTCTTCGATTGCATTACAAGGGCGTTCGGGAAGAAGTGTACAAATTGGGATGCAATTCCAATCGACAGTCTACAAATTGGGTATTCTCTTCTCTATGGTTCTCATTTTGACTATGCTAGACTTGTTTTGAACAACATAGGTGAAAAGATGACAGAGAATTGGAGTGTAGTTTACTTTTCTCGTTTCTGTCAATTAATCTTTTCTATGTGTGTTGATGGGGTTGAGATAGCTGAGGAGGATGTCATTCCCTCATTTAAATTACATAAGAGAATATTCTCTGATCTCACAAACAAGGATGTTAATAAAGGGAATGTTGATGACTTGATGCTCCCTTCTTCAGTCCAACAGTTTTTAAACCCTCAACCACAACCACAGGCACAACCAGAACCAATTCAGCCTCTAAACTCTGAACCTCTTCCATCTACATCTCAAAAACCAAAGGCTGGGGGTAGAACAAAGCATAAGGCTTTTAAAGTTTCTAAATCTCTAAATACTGATGATGTTCCAGTATCTGTTGGTACTTCAAGGAGAAAGAAGAGGGCACACAGACCTGTTTCTGATGCAAATATGCCTCCTGATGAACCAGAATCTGCTAATGCTAAGAAAAGGAAGCTTGTTGCTGCTTATTTATTTGATGGATTGATTCCTGGTTCTACACATATTGAATCTCCTGAGGTTATAATTGAAGATGCTACTGTGCCTGAAGAAGCCAGAGCAGATACTGATAATAATGATGCTGTCCATGATGATTTTCTTGAACCCATCTTGGAGATGG
The DNA here is from genome assembly GCA_030848705.1 of Heracleum sosnowskyi. NCBI lineage: Eukaryota > Viridiplantae > Streptophyta > Magnoliopsida > Apiales > Apiaceae > Heracleum > Heracleum sosnowskyi. Next base: position 86,645,617 of record CM061243.1, read on the forward strand.
ATTTTGAAGATGAAGTTGAAGCACATCCTTCTGCAACTCTAGAATAGTTTGATAGTATTAATGAAATGGAGGATGTGGCAGCTGATCAACCTACACTCATAATAGATGAGTCACTAGCTACTCATACAGAGGTTCTCTCTGTCAATCACCAGGTACTTAAGAAAGGTGATGAGGTTGATCAGACAGCAAAGGTTGTAGCTGCAGAAAATATTATTGAAGAAACTGCAGAGAATAATGTTGAAGAAATTGCAGAGATTGTTGTTGAATCTACTGCTGTTCATGCTGAAAATGAAGAAAATGCTCAAGATAATATAAACTCTGAGAAGCTTGCAAATGCTGATGCTCAGGAAACATTTGCTGAGACTATTCCTCATTCTTCAGATGCTAAGTCTTCTACAAAGTCTGATGATGATCATGATGATTCATCTTCTCAAAGACTTTCTGCTCAACAAAATTCAAAGGATATTCAGCATGCCACTGAACTTCACAATCATAATATGTACTTTTCCAAGTGGTCAAACAAGGATTGTATATTCACTGATCAAAGGGCTGCTGACTTTGTCACAAAATCTGCTGCATCAATTACAAATCCAGAACTTCTTACACATCTCAAGACAACTATTGTTCAAGTCAAATCTCTTCATAATCGTTTTGATGAAACTCAGAAGTCAGTTACTGGGTTGAGAAATGATGTGGTTGCTAGAGATATGTCTCTAAAGCAAGATAAGTCTATGATGCTTATTCTGGTCAAGGATCAAGAAGTTCTCAAGAACAGATTGACTAAGGTTGAAGACAATCAGACTGTAATGTCTACTAAGCTTGATACTGTTGCTGCTTCTCTGGAATTGCTCACCTCAGTGTTACTTCAAGATGATGTCAAAAAAGGGGAGAGAGTACTTAAAGACAAATGCAAAAAGTCTCAAACTCTGAGTAGACAGGATGATTCTACTGATGGTGGTGCAAAGGGAAAAGATTTCAAATCTAAATCTACTCTACAGCAAGGAAAGCTAACATCAAACTTTGATGCTACAAACTCTGAAAGGACAAACACTGGTGCTCAATCTTCTTCAAGAGCTAGAAGCTTATTGCTTACTTCTCAACCAAACACTGATGAAGAGATTGCAGCTCAGCTGTTTATAGAAGAACATGGTGCTGATGCAACCATAGAAGACATTCAAGCTGAAGAATTGATGCTAGCTGAAGAGCATGAAAAGAAGTTAAAGTCTGGGAAGTTGAAGAAAGTCAAGAAGGCTTTAAGGCCAAAGGAAAAAGGAATTGTAATCAAGGAAAATGTAAACTCTCAACAGAGTTTACAATATTCAAGAAGGCCTGTTGAAGCTAGCTCAGATAAAGGTAAAGGGAAGCTAGTTGAAGAAAAACTAGTACAGAAGAAAGCTCAAACAATCTCTGACATTTCTCAAGTTGTTCAAACAATAGAAGCTGTGACAACCTCTGATACTACTCAAGTTGTACAGACAAAATTATCTTCACAATTACAAAGGACTTTTGCCAAGCCAATCACTGTTCAACACTCTTTGATTCCAGCAAATATAAATCTTCTCCAAAGCAGAACACTCATGGGAAAAGAATCAAGAGATAAATCTGGGCTTGGATCTCATAGAGATAAAAGAGTGAACAATAGTCCAATGGATCATACTTCTTTAGCTGAACCTGGTGTTGGGGTAACTCAAGAAAATCTTGATACTCTAGAATCAGTTTAGTTAATATACCACAGAGGGTTAAAGAAGGATTTTCTGTTATACTTCAAATCTGATGGCAGAGTATACAGAGTTAGTGAAGATGATATTGGTTTAAAGATGAAAGAAGAACTGGAATATGTGTTGTATCTGTTGAAAGTTAAAAATCAAAGAACTCATCAAGCAGCCGAGGTGTTAAGAAGCAGAATGATGAAAGCTAGAATTCTTTCTGGTTTTAAGTCTGCTGGCTCTTACATACCAAGGTTCAGAGATTACAATGGAAAGCTTGTTGAGATGCAAAGAAACAGTGCAAGACTCAGAACAGATTTTGGCATAAAGGTGTTGGAATTTAATCTGGAATCAGATAAATCCTTCATAATTAAGCTAGGAAATGATATGAGGAAGAACAACATTTATTCACTAAGGGCAGCTATCTACCAAACTGGAGTGAGTGATCCAGAGTTAAGGGAGATAAAGAAAATAATGATAGCTGAGTTAGAAAGAGCTGAAAGAAAACTACTTCAGGACTACATCAGGACTGTGCCTGACATTGAAGAGATTAAGTAACTGAAGTCTGTAAGTTTTTAAAATTTTTCTGTTCTAAGTTAAAAATAAACTCTGTTATGTTATAAACACTGCATTTGTTGTATGTTTTGACATCATCAATTATCTTTTAACTTGTACATTTTTGTTATGCACAAATCGGGGGAGATTGTTAGATATAATTGCTGATGATTGTTTATCAGTGTTTAAGCAACAGGTACTCATCAGAGTTTATGATAGAAGCCAGTCAGAGTTTGTTAAAGTCTGACGGGGTGAAAGTTTGTTGAAGCTGTCGGTGCTAATATGAAGATTCTAGAAGCAATATATCTTGAAGATGGAAATAAGCAAGATATATTGAGATAGCTAAGGAAACAGAACAGAAGACAGAAGCAATCCTAATTTGATATAAATTGTATAGCTAATTTGTAGGAATATCAATTAGAGATTGAATCCATGTAGCTGTGTACTATATAAACACAGATAGGTTAACCCTAAAAGGGACGCGAATACTGAATACATTATTCTTGTAACCTAGCAGCTCTCTGTGATATTTTACATCACTGAGAGAGGAGTTTTTAATTCCGTTAAGTTTATTATTCATAAATAGTGTTTTTATCGTTATTCTCATACATCTACTTGATTATATATTGTGTATTCGGCCTAACAGACACCTTGGATTGAAACTGAGTAAATTCCCAAAGGTGTTTCTTCAGAAAAGGGGAATCACCAGAAAAGAAAGTATCGAACCAAAAAGGGTTACATTTCAATTAGAGAGATTCACCCCTGAAGAATAAAGGAGTTGAACTTCAGATAACAATTTTCAACAGGCCTCAAAATTCGAAATAAATATCACAACAACCTCTGATGCAATTGCAAACATGATTGATCAAGAGTATCAAATACAAAGTCAAAAGGTGGAATATATTCACCAACACAAGTTTCGCTTAAAGGAATGTCAAATATTTCATTAGGATGGGAAGGTATTGCCAAGGTCTCCACATACGCCTTCTCCGTTGACTTCCTCGATAGCTCGTTATCCGATTCTACGCCCTTCTTTTCCACGTCGTAAAGTTATCAATATCGTACTTTGTCGTCGACTCGCAATAGTCCTCGAAGATTCCGCCGTAGACATCTACAACCGAAAGAAGTTCCATCCATCTCAGCACAACCATCTTAATCGAATACCCCTATCTTAACTCACTCATTGGTACTACATCCAATAGTCCAACACGAACTCTAAATGAGCTCTGACGTGCCTTATATAACTATATACACTCCTACACACTCTCGTTTCTAGTCTTACTATAACCCTGCTCTGATACCAACCTGTAACGCCCCAAATCCGGGGTCAGAAGATTTGGTCGTCACACTGCACCCTTAATTCAAACAACCTGTTCAATAATAAATCAACACAATAATAATATCTGTGACCCCAACTCTACCAAGAATCTTTAAAGGTTATAGTGCTAGAAACAAGGATCCAAAATTCCATTACATAAAATTTTTCTTCTTTACAACCACTCTTTACATAAATTCTAAAACACTAGTATAACTTCGATAAGAAGTATACCAGGCAACTAACTTATACAATGTAACTTTCAATAGAAACATCTATATACAAAACCTATCACTAGCTCCAAATACTCTGGATCAAAATGTCTTTACGCTAATATCCTTCCCCATCTCTGATCAGCTACGCGGACAACTCTCGCCAATACACCTTCTTACTGGCAGGCTAAAATATATATAAAGAAAACAAGTATGAGCGAAAGAATTGCTCAGCAAGTGCATTATCAGGTATAATATACAATTTTCCAAAATAAGCTTTGGATTTTCAAATAAACAAACTTCTGTTTTGAACATTTGTAAACTCAACAATTCTCAAATCAAGCTTAGTAATTTACCACAACTTTTCTTTTATTTTTTTTTTCGCAACTGAATAGTTTAAAACACAAAAGATTTATATTGGTCGTCACGGTGACCGAATCAACAATAACTACAATAGTAAGTAGAAAATATGAAATAATTATAACTCATCAAGATAGATATCTCACAACTGCCAATGGAATCAAAGAAGTGGATTTTGACTATTTGGAATCCAAATGTATTAAGAGTAAGTGATTTCAGCAAGATTGAAACCACTATTGCTAATCAACGAACCAACAACTTCACGCAACGAATAAACCTGAAAATCAGGTCATAACTCACAAGTACAAAACATATGGATGTAACTCATCTCAGAAATAAGAACTTATGTTAGAATTGGATTTTTATTTATCTCATTCAAATCAAAGGTTGAGCTGCTGGCCAGCCACGCATCAACCCCGGACCTGCTTATAGCAAAGCCCTCCACTGGATCCTTGGCCATCCTGGCCTTAATTATCTTCGACCATAAATTTGGTCCTCATTTTAAAAACATTCCAATTCTATTTTACATACATCAGGTGTCAGCACAATTGACAACCTTACTTACGACAGCCAGGTGTCGGAAGAATCGACAACCTTAATACAACAATTGCTGGAAAACTCACGTTCCATGAAACAACTCAACTATGAAGAATTCATCAATGAATAACAATACAATCTAGTATCGACGAGATCGATGTAACAATTGGGATGATGATGAAGAATCAACAACAACGTGCTTAACAAGGTTCAGTCTGATATAAAACAGGCATTATAATAACAACAGAATTTGCAACAGCTTAATATGGAGTAGGGTTCAAAGAACAGGCTCCAGATGGCCTCAACAGTTGACAAGAAAGCCAAGTTCGAGTTTAAGAAAGATTCAAGGTGAAGTTTATAAATAGGGAAAACAATGCTTGCACAGGTGCAAGATGGAAAATAGAATACTTGTAGAACAAGTACCACAACTTCAGAATTTTTAATTAACATATTACCCTCATAGGGTTCACAAGTTCCCACTCATCTAGGGTTGGCAATATTCCAACCTAATATTTTTAAATCAAGATTTTTGAAAGAAAGCCTCAGTATACGGCCCATAACTATCTTTTCAATCGTTTCAATATAATAAGTATATCTTTCCAATCAACATAAAAATATGAATCTAAGTTCATAAAGTATAAAGGAATACTCGTCAATTTACGAGATTAAATAAAATACTTGCAGTTCAACGCAAAAGAGTCGTCATTTAATATTTAGGGAAAAGTATGCCAATTGCATAATAATAATTCAAGGAAATATCAATCAATTAATAAGCAAGGGTATAAACACTTACCTCTGGTCCTTAGCTATATCGTAAAGCTGAAATAATACGATTCCTTCATTATTCTGTCTTATCGCACGATCCTCTATTTCCGTCCTTCTTTGCTTTAACGCTCTCGTGAATACCACTTGTCTGCTCCTACCATTTTGAATCCACATGTCTGCCATTCTTACCGATATCTCTGTTGGAAGAAAATACTTGCACATATCCTCTACGAGTGTTGACGTCCCCTGGGTGCTACGTCACCTCACAAATAACCCAATCCGTCGTAAACAATATCTCATCCTTTTCCGATATCTTTTATTTAACACACTTCGATAATCTGACTCGTCTCGTCCAATAGTCCCTGTTGCATAGACAATCATATTTCAATTGATAGACTAATCACAATCAACCACATAAGTAATCCACGTAACTCGCTCGTCGAAAATCTCTATACCATAAAAGTCAACATCCAAGTCAACGATCTCACAAATCTCATTTTCTAACATTACCGACAAATTTCTATTCCAACTACCCCTCGTGATAATATTAGACACGACCTAAGAATTTAAACAAGTCGCAAAACAATTATTCGCATTTATGACTCGACACCCAGATAATTCACATAATTCACATAATTTATGTAGCACATATTGACATTTAAATGCACTAATTACATCACATATGTCATGTAACGTTCGAGAAATAATTTGTGACTCGAAAGAAAGGCCTAAAATGATTTTATAAATCATTTAGGAATTTTAAATAATTAATAAGACATTTTTAGGAATATTTTTCCTAATTTAAATCACTTTTAAATCATTTTACAAAATAATTAAAGAATTTTGGAAAATAAAAATATCAAAATAATTCCTCAAATATTTAAGGAATAATTAAATAAAAGTTTCCATAATTTAAAAGAAATTTTTAGAATTTAAAAGTCATTTTTAAAACTATTTTTCAAAATTTAAATAAACAAAACATATGTTTATAAATTAAAAATAAATAATTTAGAAAATAATTTTGGTCAGGGGACCAATTTGCAACTTTGTAAAACTTCAGGGACCAAACTTCATCATCTTCAAAACTTGAGGTACTAATCTAGGAATTCGAAAAAAAACAAGAATTCAAATTAGCTAATCTAGGAATAGAACGACTCAATTAAACATGTAAATCGATTACCCATGATCATATGAAGCTATAGGAACCATCAAAATCAACGGACAAACTCTAAATCAAAAAGCCCCAATTTCGAGCTCAAAAACCCTAAATTTTCGAATTGGACAATCCGGGAATCAAACAATGAAATTGAACACATATTTGGACTCCCTACAACCATACGAAGCTATACATATCATCAAATCACATGAACAAGCTCAGAATCAAAAAGCCCCAAATTTGACATAAACCCTAATTTTCCAGAATTAAAGAAAAATTCGTATGAAATTTAAATATTACCCCACGCAAAATCTGATGGTAGATTATGAAACTAGATTCCAAGACCTTCGATTTGACTATAAGAACGTTGAAATCGGACTCCGGTAACGCCTTCAAATTTGTGTTTGATTCTTAAGAACACGAAGAACACGGTTAAGAGATTTTAGATATTTAACTGTAATTAAGCTTTATTATACGCAAAACAAAGTAAGATTAGCTTTTTTATATTAAACGGAAAATAATACCCCAAACGACATTTTTGGATCATTTTTGGATCGATACTGATCCGATGGATCGCTTTAAATACAATTTAACAGAATAAACGCTTTAAATCTTTAATAAAGTAGAATACACGTTTTACGAGACGATAATCATCCAGAATGTTAGATATAATTGCTGACGTTTGTTCATCAGTGTTTAAGTACCAGGTACATATCAAAGTTTATCTAGAAGCCAGTCAGAGTTTGATAAAGTCTGACTGGGTGAAGAGTTCATATGGAAGCCGGTCAGAGTTTGTTAAAGTCTGACAGGGTGATAGTTGACTTAGCTGTCGGTGCAAAGATAAAGATTCTAGAAGCAATATATTCTGAAGATGGAAAGAAGCAGAATATATTGATACAGCTAAGGAAACGGAATAGAAGACTGAAGCAATCCTTGATTGATATGAATTGTATAGCTAACTTATAGGAATATTAATTAGAGATGGATTGTAAGTAGCTGTGTACTATATAAACACAGATAGGTTATCCCTAGAAGGGATGCGTATTGAAATATTATTCTTGTAACCTAGTAGCTCTTTGTGATTCATTAATATCACTAAGAGAGAATTATTTAATATAATTCAGTTTGTTGATTTACAAACTTGTGTTCTTGATTGTTATTCTCATACATACTTGATTATATATTGTGTATTCGGCCTAACAATTGGTATCAAAGCCAAGGCTGTTTAATATATACAGTTTTACGATTCAAACACAGTAATAATCATGTCTGAAGAAAATCAAACTGCTCCCAAGGCTGAACAGGTTAAGCCTAATTCTGTGAGTCGATATGAAACAATCAGGGTTCCAATTCTCAAACCAGTAGAGTATCCAATTTGGAAGGTGAAGATGACCATGTTTCTGGAGGCTACAGATCCAGAATATCTTGACAGAATTTATGATGGTCCTCATAATCCAATCAAACTAGCCCCTGTTGTTGATGGTCAAGAATAAAAGACTGTTCCAAAGGAAAAGAAAGATATGACTCCTGAGGACATCTCATCAATTGCAAAAGATGCAAAGGTTAGACATCTTCTCCACAGTGCTTTAGATAATGTTATGTCTAACAGAGTAATTGGCTGCAAAACTGCCAAAGAGATATGGGATGCTTTAGAAGTCAGATGCCAGGGAACAGGTGCTATTAAGAAGAACAGAAAGACAATACTCACACAGGAGTATGAGCACTTTGATTCAAGACCTAATGAAACCTTGACTGAGACTTATGACAGATTTTGCAAACTATTGAATGATCTGTCTCTGGTTGATAAAGAATATGAGCTTGAAGAGTCTAATCTCAAGTTTCTGTTATCTCTACCTGAAAAGTGGGATTTGAAGACAACCATAATAAGAGATAATTATGAGCTTGCTGATACAGATCTTGATGAAATCTATGGGTTGTTGAAAACTCATGAACTGGAGATAGAACAAAGGAATAGAAGATTAAGTAAAAAGACAAAATCTGTTGCTCTCAAAGTTGAAGAGAAGCCCATTAAGAAGGAATCATCAAGGAAGAAAGCCAAGGGAAAGGCTTTAGTCATTAAATCTGAAAGTGAGTCATCAAACTCTGATGATGACTCAAACTCTGATGAAGCTTCTGACTCTGAGGATGATGAAGAACAGATGATGCAAATGGCTGCATTGATGGTGAAGACCTTCAAGAAGATGGGATTCAAGAACTTTAAGAAAGGAAAGAGATTCTCAAGGAAAGATTCAAATTCTGAAAGGAAAGGTTTTAGAAAGTCTGATGGAAGGGAGACCAAGTCTGGCAAGAAGGATAAATCTGAAATCCAGTGCTACAAGTGTAAGGAGATGGGTCACTATGCTCCAGAGTGCAAAAAAGGCAAATCTGAGAAAGCACTCATCTCTAAAGGCAAAGACTGGGCAGATACTTCAGACTCTGATGATGGAGAAAATTATGCTCTTATGGCAACTGTCAGAGATGAGACTGAATCATCTGAAAATAAGGTACCCCTAACTACTTATGCTTATGATACTGATAATATATCTGAGTTAAGAGTATATCTGAAAAGCGTACATGTTAGTTATAGGGATCAGACTTTAGAGAATGAGAGAATTAAATCTGAGAATCTTAGTCTTAAAGAAAGAAACAAGTTTCTTGAAGGAGAACTTGAAAATATGAAGCAGATTCAAAAAGAAAGAGATGATGCGAGAGATTGGGTATTCTGGACCCTTGTCGAAGATTGGACAGCTCAAACGACCATTCTTAAGGAAGGAGTGGAGTTTTTTCTTTGATTGCATCACGAGGACATTCAGCAAGAAATGCACAAACTGGGATGCTATTCCCACAGACAGTCTGCAAATCGGGTATTCTCTTTTATTTGATAATCATTTTGATTTTGCACGACTTGTTTTGAATAATTTAGGCGAGAAAATGAGAGAGAATAGAGGAGTAGTCTATTTCTCTAGATTCTGTCAGACTTTGTTCTCTTACTGTGTTGAAGGCGTAGAAGTAAGTGAAGAAGCTGTTTCTTGTTTTAAATTACATAAGAGAATATTTTCTGATCTTGTTAACAAAGATGTTAAGAAAGGGGTTGTTGGAGACTTGTTGCTACCTCCATCTGTGCAACAGTTTTTGAATGCTCAAGTCAATCCACCAACACAAGCTTCTTCTCAACCTGAGCCTCTACAACAAGAACTGCCTCCGTCAACTTCTGTTAAATCTGCAAGGGGTGGTCGGACTAAGCATGTTGGTACTAAACCTGCAAGGATTGCTAAGAAAGCTACTGAAGCTGGGGTATCAAATACTGATGATATGCCTCAGAAGAAAAGGATAAAGAAAAGAAGGGCCAACAGGGAAAAGGCTGATGCTGCTAATGAGGAGAGTGAAACTAATGAAGAAACTCTTCATCAGAGAAAACGAAGATTGGTGGCTGCACATCTCTTTGGTGCATCAAATGTAAATGCTGAAGCTGTCAATTTGGACAGAGTTTTTGAGGAAAATGTAAGTGCTGATAAAGAAGCTCCTACATCAAACGCTGATGATGTAGTTGAGGAAGCTGCAAATGAAGCTGCAGATGAAGCTCCTGAAATTCTTGTTCAGGAGGCTACAGAAAATGTTGAGGCTGAGATTTTTGAGCCACAGGGATTTGATATGGATGTTGAAGCACACAACTCTGTAAACTCTGACTATCTTGAAGTTTTTGATGAAACAGAGGGTGTGGAAGCTGATCACGCCACGGTTATTCTTGAAGATTCTATGGCTACCCACACAGAGATTCTCTCTGTTACTCACCAGGTAATTGAAAAGGGTGAGGAAGTCGATCAGACTTTAGCTGCTAATGCTACAGAAACTGTTGCTGCAAATCCTGATGTTACTGACAAGGATGCAACAGAAAATGTTCCCATAGAAGCAGAGTTTGTTACAAACTCTGAGACTAATAAAGCTGAGCAGATACCTACTGAAGCTGTTGTAGAGAATTTCGATGAAGCTATGGCAGAATCTGTTCCTGTTGAAACAGAGTTTGTTGCAAACTCTGAGATTCATGAAGCTGAGCAGATTAACACTGAGACTGCTGCAGAGAATGTTCCTGAAGAGAATATAGCAGAGAATGATAATGATGATGAAAGTTCTGATCATTCCCAAGAGGAGTTATTTGGTAGTCAAGCAAACTCTGATGAGCTAAGAGAGGTCAATCGAGCTACGGCTGAGCATTTTCAAGATATGTACTACAATAGATGGGCTGCTGCAGATTGTATCTTTTCAGCACAGAGGGCTGCTGATTTTCTTGGTGATTCTGTGAAGACGATTTCAAATCCTGATATTCTTACAAGTCTAAAGGCTACTGTGATTCAAATTAAATCTCTCCACAACAGATTTGATGAGTCTCATAAGGAAGTCACTGCTTTGAGGAATAAAGTTAGTCTGAGGGATCTTACTCTGAAGAATGATAGAACTTACTACAATTCTATGTTCAAGAAGCAAGCTAAGGACTCTGATGACATTCAGACGAGGCTTGGGAAAGTTGAGGACAACCAGACTGCTATGTCTGCCCAACTGACTTCAATTTCTAATGCAATTGAGTTGTTGACATCGGTACTACTTTCTGATGATGTCAAAAAGGGGGAGAGTGTACCAAGTGACAAATGCAAAGACACTCAAACTCTGAGACGGAGGGATGATGGTAATGATGGTGGTAACAAGGGAGATGGAAAGAGCTTAAGATTAAATGCTGATAGAAGACTACTTTCAAGAAGATCAAACTCTGATAAAAGATCAAACTCTGGAAAGGGACATGCAAACTCTGCCAGTGGTTCAAGATACAAAAGTTTGATAATCTCTGATAAGCCTACCACAGATGAGGAAATTGCTGCTAAGGTGTTTATGGCAGAACATGGAAAAGATGTTACAATTGAAGATATCCAAGCTGAAGAGCAAATGCTTGCTGAAGAACACAAGAAGAATCTTGAAGCTGGAATCTACAAACAGAAGGTTATCAAGGCTCCAAGGAGAAAAGAAAAAGGAATTGTTATCAAAGAGAATGTAAACTCTGATCAGAGTTTACAGTACTCAAGGAGGCCTGTGATGCCTGTGATTAAAAATGCTGACAAAGGAAAAGGTAAACTGGTAGAAGAAGAACAGTTACCTAAGAAGATTTATTCAACCTCTGACATTGCTCAAGTTGAAACAAGATTAGCTAAATCAACCTCTGACGCTGCTCAAGTTGATGTTTCTACTAAAGTTATGACAACCTCTGACGTTTCTCAAGTTGTACAGAAATCTACACAACTTCCAGGATTCAACAAACCTAAAATTCTTGAAGACTTAAAGCTTGAAGCTGTGAATTTCTCAGAAACCAGAACAGTATTGGGAAAAGAAGCTTTTGATAAATCTGGACTGGGATCACACAAAGAGAGAAGAACAAATAACAGATCTCAAGATAACATTTCACTGGCAGAATCTGGTATTGGGGTTACACAAGAAAGCCTTGATAAGTTAGAATCTGTTCAGTTGATTTTTCATAAAGTATTGAAGAAGTAGTTTTTGTTATACTTCATGAGTGATGGAAGAATTTATAAAGTTGGAGAATCTGATGTTAATCTCAAATCATGGGAAGAACTGGAATATGTACTTTATCTTCTAAAAGTCAAAAACAGACATACTCATGATGTTGCTCAAGTTTTGAGAGAAAAGATGCTGAGATCTAAAGTTATGCTTGGAGGAGGAGTCTCAAGTGTTTATATTCCAAAGTATAGGGATTATACTGGAAAGTTAGTGGAGATGAAGAGAAACAGTGCTAGATTTAGAACTGCACTTGGAATAAAGGTTTTGGAGTTTAACTTGGAGTCAGACAAGTCTTATTTTATTCGGCTAGGAAATGATATGAGAAGAAATAGCATATATTCTCTAAGAGCTGCTATCTATCAAATGGGGGAGAGTGATTCAGAACTTAAAGAGCTAAAAGAGATTATGGTGGATGAGCTAGAGAAGGCTGAAAGAAGACTGCTGATTGATTATCTCAGGACAGTACCTGATATTGAAGAAGTCAAGTAAAGTCTGACTGTAAGTTTTTATGTTTTCTATTCTAAGTTAAATTTAAACTCTGATATATTTTAAACACTGCATTTGTTATATGTTTTGACATCATCAATTATCTGTTTAACTTGTACATTTTTTTATTATGCACAAGTTGGGGGAGATTGTTAGATATAATTGCTGACGTTTGTTCATCAGTGTTTAAGTACCAGGTACATATCAAAGTTTATCTAGAAGCCAGTCAGAGTTTGATAAAGTCTGACTGGGTGAAGAGTTCATATGGAAGCCGGTCAGAGTTTGTTAAAGTCTGACAGGGTGATAGTTGACTTAGCTGTCGGTGCAAAGATAAAGATTCTAGAAGCAATATATTCTGAAGATGGAAAGAAGCAGAATATATTGATACAGCTAAGGAAACGGAATAGAAGACTAAAGCAATCCTTGATTGATATGAATTGTATAGCTAACTTATAGGAATATCAATTAGAGATGGATTGTAAGTAGCTGTGTACTATATAAACACAGATAGGTTATCCCTAGAAGGGATGCGTATTGAAATATTATTCTTGTAACCTAGTAGCTCTTTGTGATTCATTAATATCACTAAGAGACAATTATTTAATATAATTCAGTTTGTTGATTTACAAACCTGTGTTCTTGATTGTTATTCTCATACATACTTGATTATATATTGTGTATTCGGCCTAACACAGAATGTACGGATAACTACGAGTATCGTTTAATAAAAGATATACGAACCAAAATACCTCTATTACGAGTATTTCTGAATACTTCCCACTTTAACGAATGAAATATTGGTACGAACGATATACCAATTCCCCGAATAATTTGGGAACGATCGAAATTTTCTTTTCGATAATCAAAATAGAATAAAATAGTATGACATCCTTTTCAAAATAATTCCTAATTCCCCACACATTTAAACAGATAAAACATTTAATAAATTTTAATATGAAAATAAAATTTCATTTCACATCAAATATTAACACGTAATTTTCTCGGATCTTACACATTCAACCTAGCAAAAATAATTGGATTGAAAAGTCTAAGTCTAAATGTTTCAACTGTGGAATGATTGGTCACTTTGCTGGAGATTGCAGAAAGCCCAAAGTTGAGAAGGGCAACAGGAAATTTGAGCCTGTTGATTATAAAAAGAAATACTTTGAACTTCTCAAGCAAAAAGAAAAGGCTTTCATGTCTCAGGAGTATGATTGGGCTGGTAATGGTGAAGATTCAGATGATGATGTTGAGTATGTCAACTTGGCTCTAATGGCTAACAATCATGAGCAGGAAGCAAGTTCCTCTAGCAACCAGGTAACAATTACTAATCTTTCTGAGCTTTCTAAAGAGGAATGCTATAGTGCAGTTAATGAAATGTCTACTGTACTGTATAATTTGCGTGTTACTCTTAAATCACTTACCAAAGAGAACTCAAGAATTAAAGAGACCAATTTGCTCTTAAGTGATAGAAATGCCATGTTAGAAGCACAGCTAATTGAATTTGAGAAAATGAGGTGTGTTAGTAGGGATGCTAAGATGGAACTTGAGAAAGTGTTAAAAAGGGAAGAGATTCTTAAAACACAACTAGAAATAGAACAAAGCGTGATTTTAAAGTGGAAAGATTCCAGGAATGTTGCTACCAACATCATTAATGTTCAAGGTATGGAATCTTTCTGTGAGCAATCATGGAAAAAGAACAAAGAGAAGCTAGGGTATGCTGTTGAAATCTTAGAATCAGAAACAGAGTCAACAAACAACAATGATCATTTGTTGAAGGTTGATACGTCAACGGAATGCAAGGTTTCGTTGACAGATGAACCATCAACCGGTCAGGCTGTTTCGTTGACAGAGAAAAAGAAAGAAGAACTCACCAGACTTAATAACAAGTATGGTCCTGTCACTAAGAACTTTGTTCAAGGTGAGTCTAGTAAATCAAAGAAAGTTGAGAAGCCTGTTGAAAGAGCGAATGTAGGTCACTTGTCTAACAAGCAATTGAAAGACAAGTTAGAGAAAATTCAAGTTGAGGTTAAGGGCAATAAAAAGAATAACAGAAATGGCATGTTAGATCAGAATTCAATGATCGTCAGAAGCTAGACTCAACTGATCAGGATTGCTGACGTCATCAGTATTGCATGGTCATCAGTATTTGATCAAGCGTCAGTATCTTATTGATCATCAGGATTCCTACTCAGACTATGATCAGGTTTGATCATCAGGACTTGAAGCTGATCAGGATTCCTACTTCGAGTTATATTTGGAGTCTAGATAAACATGGAAGTTTGTTCCTGGTTTGTAGAATGCAGCTATCGATTAAAGATATGTTTCTATCTTTATTATGATTAGGACTTATCTTGTTATTGATAGAGAAGCTGTGTGCACTATATAAACACAGTTTTGGTTTCGATTTATGTACTCATCAGAGAGAGAGAATTATTCATTCGAGAGAGAACATAATCGGAGAGAAGCTCTTAAGAACAGAATTTCTTGAGAGAGTTTTTGTAAGCTAGCAGCTCTTAAGAACATCAGAATTTCTTAAGAGAGTTTGTAAAAGTTTTATATCAAAGTTAATAAAGCTGTTATTGTTATTGTTATTGATCTTTCATATTTGTGTTATATAAAGTCGAGAATCTTATACAATTGTATTCAACCCCCTTCTACAATTGTTATTTACTGGGCAACAATTGGTATCAGAGCAAACTGATTTAATTCTGAATCAGATACGATCTAAAGATGTCGACAACCAAGTATGAAAGCATGAAGATTCCCATCTTGAAGATATCAGAATATCCCACATGGAGGGTAAAGATGCTGATGTACCTGGAGGCTATGGATCCTGACAATCTGGACAGGATTCGTGATGGACCATATATACCAACAAAGTTCGTAGAACGAACAGATACTGTACCAGAACATTATGTGGTCAAGGCTAAATCTGAATGGACTCCAGAAGAAAAAGCTCATGTACTCAGGGAACCAAAGATAAAGAATATCTTGCACAATGGTCTTGATGCTGTTATGTCAAACAGAGTGATTGCATGCAAGTCTTCAAAAGAAATCTGGGATACTTTGGAAACTCAGTGCCAGGGATCTGCATCTGTCAAGAAAAACAGAAGGGCGCTATTGATTCAAGAATATGAACAATTCGATGCAAAACCTGAAGAGAGCCTGACTGAGCTATATGATAGATTCCTGACACTATTGAACAGCTTATCCTTAGTTGACAAAGTATATGAAACTGAAGATTCAAACACCAAATTTCTTAGAGCTTTACCTGAAGAATGGGATACTCAGACCTCAATCATTAGACACCAGTATGATCTGAACATTGTGTCTCTTGATGAGATCTATGGGATGCTAAGAACTCATGATCTTGAAGTTCAACAGAGAAAGAACAAGAAAAGCAGCAAGGCAAAGTCAATTGCTTTGAATGTAGAAGCAAAATCAAAAGAGAAAGCTATGGAGGTCTCTAGAAGGAAAGCAAGAGTAGCTGAGTCAGATCCTGACGACTCTTCATCAGATACTGATGGCAATCCTGATGCCAATACTGGTGATGAATCTTCTGATTCAGACATGGAAGAGATGGTTGCTATGATTGTCAGAAACTTCAGAAGGATGAAGTTCAGGAAGAATAGAAGACAGGGCAACTTTCAGAAAAAGACCTTCAAAGCAGACAAAGACAAGTATATCAAGAAGGACAGCAAGGGTAGCAAATTTGACAAGTCAAAGGTTAGATGCTACAAGTGTAATGGTATGGGTCACTTTGCTTCTGAATGCAACAAGACAAAGGCACTCATCACATCAAGCAAGGATTGGATGGACTCTTCCTCAGAATCTGATACTGAGGTAGTCAACTATGCGTTAATGGCCAATGCTGATGTAACTGCTGCTCCTGATGATAAGGTACTAAATACTATCTTTGATTTTGATACTGATAATGCTTCTGAGTTAAGACGTTTTCTAAAGTCATTACATATTAGCTTTAGAAGTCAAACTGCTGAGAATACTAGAATCTTATCTGAGATGTCTGACCTTAGAAAGAGGAATGAGATATTAGAAGCTGAATTTTCTCGTATGCAAGAAGTACAAAAAGAATGTGATAATGTTAAGCACATGCACTTAGAGATGACATCTAAATGTACTTCCCTTGAAAAAGAACTTGAATTTGCTAATGAGAAAATCAGAACCTGGACAGACTCTGGTAGGAAATTTCATGAGATTAATACCTCTAAGAATTGGAAAGAGTGTCTAGGATATAAGTCAGATGAAGATAAGAAATTAGCAGAGAAAATTGTCATTGATGAGACAGTCAGTCCAAAGACCTATAGACATGTTATAGACTAAACCAAATCTAAGATTACTCCTGTTAATTTTGTTTTTGGTAAGGATTCCAATTCTACTTTTGAAAAGGGATCTTCTTCTACTCAAGGAATTAAAATTATAAAGTCTAAACCTGTCGTGAATAAAGTCACTAAGAATGTAGGTCTATTGTCTCAGAAACAGCTTAAAGATAAAATCTGTGAGGTTACAGATAAGAAAAAGGAAGCTACTGTTAAGAGAAACAGGAATGGTAAAGTTGGGATCAATAAAGAGAATGGTTATAACTATATCCCAAATGCACCTAGAAAGTGTAGTTTTAACTGTGGTAACTCTAATCATCTTGCTATTGATTGTAAGAAGAGTAAGAAGAAGATTACTGATATTCCTAAGTCTGATGTTAGGAATAAATCAGTACTCTATAAACCGCAGAAGTCCTGTTTTCATTGTGGTAGTCTATGGCATTCTATTTATACATGTAAAGAGTATCATGATTTGTACTATAACTTTTATGATCCATTGCCTAAGTTTGAAAGTAGTACAAAGTCTGATAGAACTGAAAATGTCATGAAGAAGCATGCTTTTGTTAATACTGATACTGACAAAGCAAATCCTGATGGAGTAAATCCTGTCAGGACTGCTAAAGTCAAAAAGTCTTCTGCTGTTAAAATTAATAAATTGCATGAGAAAGGAACCCAACATGTATGGGTTCCTAAGTGTTCTAACTAGTGTGTTTCTATTCTGATGCAGGGTAAAAGGAAAAATGTGTTAGTCATGGATAGTGGATGTTCTGTGCACATGACTGGAAACAAAGCCCTGTTATCAGAATATGAGGAAAAAGCTGGCCCAACTGTGTCTTATGGAGATGGCAACATTGGACAAACCTTGGGATATGGCAATATAATCATTGGAAATGTCATCATTGAAAAAGTAGCTCTAGTGAAGGGACTAAAACACAACTTGTTGAGTATTAGTCAAATCACTGACAGAGGTTATCATGTCAATTTCTACTCCACACATTGTGAAGTAGTCAGTAAAGCAACAGGGAAGATAGCACTAACTGGCTACAGGCATGGTAACATATATGAAGCCAACATTCTCTCAGATACTGATGGCTCCCCTACATGTTTCATCAGTAAAGCTTCAGTAGATGAAAGTTGGAATTGGCACAAGAAGCTTTCTCATCTCAACTTCAGCAACATCAATGAGTTGGTTAAGAAAGAATTAGTAAGAGGATTACCTAATGTCTTATATACACCTGATGGACTCTGTGATGCATGCCAAAAAGCAAAACAAAGAAGGACATCATTCCAGAGTAAATCAGAATCCTCTATTGAAGAACCATATCACATGCTACATCTTGATCTGTTTGGTCCAGTCAACATCATGTCCATCAGTAAGAAAAGGTACACTCTTGTAATTGTTGATGAATATTCTAGATTCACCTGGGTGTATTTTCTGCATAGAAAAGATGAAACTCCTGAAGTTCTGTTGGATCATGTGAGGATGATTGAGACAACCACAAAGTACAAAGTCAAGATTCTGAGAAGTGATAATGGTACTGAATTTAAGAATTCAAAGATGGAAGAGTTCTGCAAATACAAAGGAATCATTCAACAATTCTCTGCTCCTGGCACACCTCAGCAAAATGGAGTAGTAGAAAGGAAGAATAGAACTCTTATTGAAGCTGGCAGAACTATGTTGGAAGAAGCTAAATTACCTACATATTTCTGGGCAGAAGCAGTCAACACAGCATGCTATACACAAAATCTTACATTGATAAACAGGCATGGTGTCACTCCTTATCAGTCTCTCAAAGAGAAGAAGCCAAGTCTGAAGCATTTGCATGTGTTTGGCTGTAAATGTTTTGTTCTCAGAACTCATCCTGAACAGCTAGGGAAATTTGAAACAAAGGCTGATGAAGGAATATTCATAGGTTATCCTACATCAAGAGCCTTCAGAGTTTTTAATTTGAGAACAAGAACTGTCATGGAGTCAATACATGTATCTTTTGATGACAAGAAGATAACTGGAATCATTGAAGACTCACATGATAGATTACTATTTGAAAATGAAGCTTCCAAGGAACCTGAAGAAAGTGAATCAGAAGCTGTCCATTCATCCAGTACTGACGGGTCACCAAATCCTGATGACACACCAGATACTGATGGTGCTAATACTGATGATACAAACAACAGTGATACAACTAGTAGTGCTAATGTTGAGGGGGAGCAACGGCATTCAACTACAAGTTCAGAGTCAACTCAATCATCAGGACAGAATTCTTCAGATACTGATTCAAGTGAAGATCCTGATAACACATCAGGAGGGCATAGCAATAATTCAGGGAGAGCTTCAAATCAATCAAATTCTTTCAATCAAGATAACACCAATCCAGGGGGAGCATCTACTTCAAGAAACAATTTGACACCAGCAAGGAAATGGACAAAAGATCATACTCCTGATTTGATAATTGGAGATCCTGATGCAGGTGTTCAAACAAGAAGTGCAACTCAGAATGAATGTTTATATAATAACTTTCTATCCAAGGAGGAGCCTAAGAAAGTTGAAGATGCACTTAAAGATGCTGATTGGGTTACTGCAATGCAAGAAGAACTGAATGAATTTGAAAGGAATGAAGTCTGGAAACTGGTACCAAGACCAAAGAATAGATCAATAGTTGGTACAAAGTGGATTTTCAAGAACAAGACTGATTCTGATGGAGTCATTATCAGAAACAAAGCAAGACTAGTTGCAAAGGGGTATTCCCAACAAGAAGGAATTGACTATGATGAAACTTTTGCTCCTGTTGCAAGACTAGAAGCCATCAGGATATTTCTTGCTTATGCAGCACATAAGAAATTCAAGGTTTTCCAGATGGATGTTAAAAGTGCTTTCTTAAATGGTGAACTGGAGGAAGAAGTTTATGTTGAACAACCTCCTGGTTTCATTGATCCTAAATATCCAGATCATGTCTACAGACTGGATAAGGCACTTTATGGACTAAAGCAAGCTCCAAGAGCATAGTATGAAACCTTAGCTCAATTCTTACTGGAAAGTGGATTCAAAAGAGGTGCAATTGATAAAACTCTATTTTATTTGAATCATGTCAAGATATCAAATGAGCATGATGGGAGAAATGAGTTACTTTCTGGGTCTTCAAGTTAAACAGACTGATGAAGGGATTTTTATTAATCGGTCTAAATACACAAGGAATTTACTGACAAGGTTTAACATGCAAGACAGTACTCCTGCTTCAACTCCCATAGCTACAGCTACCAAACTTGATCCTGATCAAGGTGAAGAGGTAGATGTAACTCACTACAGAGGAATGATTGGCTCTTTATTGTATCTCACTGCCAGTAGACCAGATATCATGTTTGCAACCTGTCTATGTGCAAGATTTCAAGCAAAACCTAGAGAACCACATCTGATTGCAGTCAAAAGAATTTTCAGATATCTCAAAGGCACTCCTTCACTTGGCCTTTGGTATGCAAGGGAATCAGATTTTGGGTTGTGTGGTTATTCAGATGCTGATTTTGCAGGATGCAAAATAGACAGGAAAAGTACTTCAGGAAGTTGTCAGTTTTTGGGTGGAAGACTAGTTTCATGGTTCAGTAAAAAGCAGAAATCTATTTCCACTTCAACTGCAGAAGCTGAGTACATTGCTGCAGGAAGTTGTTGTGCTCAGATAATGTGGATGAGAAATCAGTTGTTAGATTATGGCCTGTCATACTCAAAAATCCCTATTTATTGTGATAACCAAAGTGCTATTGCAATGACAGGAAATCCAGTTCAGCATTCTCTTACTAAACACATAAGTATCAGATATCACTTTATAAGAGAACAGGTTCTGGAAGGAACAATTGAACTTCACTTTGTTCCTACTAATCAACAACTAGCTGATATATTCACCAAGCCACTACCTGAAGCTACTTTCAATAAGTTGGTGAATGAACTTGGAATGATGAATTTTGAGAATTTCTGAGGAAAAGCTACAGAGAGGAAATCCTGATAACTGTCAAATCCTGATGGTTATTCAGAAAGGTATGTATCTTTGATCAAATCCTGATAGGACTCAATCCTGACAGGAAGTCCACTGGTCAAATCCTGATGCTCAGATGTTTGAAGCTAGTATGAAAACCAGAGGTTCTATGCTAATTTGTCATCAACACTCCTGGTAAACTCTGGACAATTAGATTACTACTTAGTCTTTGATTAAGTTTTCAGTCTTAATTATCAATTTCAATTTCATTATTAACAGAGTTTATTATTTATCATCTCTATATCACTTTGAGTGTTACTAACAAATTTTGCAGACAAGTACAGGAAGCAAACAATTGAGAAAATAGACAAATTTCATTAATACTTGAAGATACATTACACATGAAATATGGAAATTACATATTTGTTTTCCTAGTCTATTTTCTACTCAGGAACTCGTGCTTTACAGATAAGCATGAACACGTGCCCTGCAAATTAGCATGAATGCTCCTGAGCAGCTTCACAGTTCATCAGAACTGGAAGGTCTCTTGTTCCATCCTTAAGAGACAAGAAGAGGAGCTGATTTACTTGAAGGCGGATCGTCACCGTGACCACCGGGACGCCTCCGTGCCTCCAACTTGCATGACATACAAGCATCACGGACTCTCTTCTTACGTTTCTCAAGCTCTCGGACGAGCTCTTCATCATCTTCATCCTCATCCTCTTCATCATCCCAATCGTCTTCATCCTCTTCATAGATGAGATTCTCAAGAGGATTCCAGCCAGGATTGGCTTGCACAAAGTCGTGCCACACCACATCAACCATTGCGTTTATAAATGCTTCATGTTCCTGAGGGTCAGGAACTGGTTGTGGCTCCATCTCAGCAAGAGCCTCATCCATTTGTTGCCAAATTCTATCAAGTTCTTCATCAGGTATGTTGTTTTGATTGTTGGCAGCCATTGAAAAACAAAGAAGGTGAAAGGTTTTCGTAAGTTTTTCTCTGGAGAGGGTTTGTGTTTTAATAGATATATGATGATTATGCTTAACAGTTCTCTTTTATAGAGAATGTGTATTAAGGGTGCAGGTCATTTCTACAATCTCGATGAGACGGTTCGGTTTTCCATAAATATTTTTGCCTTGTTTGGTGGTAAGTGTGTTTTAATTCTATGACCATTAATTTGGTTATTTTTCTTAAACCAAAACGCTATTCAGGATTGTTAAAATAAATTTTGTTTTCTTAAATAAAATTTTATTTTAATCTTATTGAATATTTTTTTTTCAATCCTGATATGGCAAAATATTTTGTGCGGAAATGCTTTTATTCCTGATGAGGTTAGGTTTTTCTTACATCAGAAAATGCCTACTCGTTATGGACTACTTTCTAATGCTATGGTACAAGGACCAACCCACCTTGTTCCTGACACAAGCATGCAACCTAAACAGTCTAAACAGTTAACAACCACCTCTACTGTCTCTCAAAAGACTTTAGTTGTAAAATCAAAGAAATCAGCTAGAACTGATGTGTCTGGAAGGCAATCAGGTTCAAAGGATTTTTCCTCTACACCACTCACTAAAAAGAAGATACAAGGGGGTGTACAAGGGGTCCTGGTGAAGAAAGCTGCTAAGGTTGTTAAGGATGTTCCTGTGAAAAGGAAGTTAAGGTTGATTGATGAAAGTGATTCAGAGGATGACTTACCTATTTCCTCTGTGATGAATATGAACAAGGAAGTTGCTGATACTGCTACTAAAGCTGTGGTACCTTCATCAAAACCACAAAAGACAAGGAAATTATCAAAGAGCAGGTATCATATTCCTTTGACAGTGCAAATGAAGGATACTGATATTCAGACATCAAATCCTGATGTTAGTATTCCTGATGCAACAACAAAAGTTGTCTCTATATCAGACTCTCCAGCCTCTCCATCTCAGATTCAAGGACATTCTTGGGAGAAGGTTTCTACAACTGCTTCCTTGGTTGGTCTTACACCTACATCAAAGAAAAAGAGGAATGCAGAAGAGTTAGTCTATCAGAGACAGAAGAAGCTGAAAGGATCAAGCCCACAAGAACCTGAATTTCAGAGTAATTCAGCAGCTACTGTTGATCCTGCCACACAAGAACCACTCAATCAAAGTTTGGGTGAAGGCTTAGCTAGTGGAATGGTCACACAAGAACCATTTTCTCAAAGGGAGAATGAAGACATCAACATTCCAGCTACACAAGAACCATCTTCTCAAAGTGAAGATGCAGGCAAAGCTACAGCTTCTGTTGAAAGATTGGTCGAAAACATTGTCAATGAGGGAAGCACACAAGAACCTTTAGCTCAAAGTGTTGAAGCAGCTTCTGAACCTCAAGCTCCACAAGAACCATTGGTAGCAAATACTGATGCAAGCATATCAAATCCTGACGATGTTCATCCTGACGCTAGTGGTGCTCCTGATAATGAACCTATTTTGATACAGCCACTTCGTTCAAGACCAATGGATCATCCTATCTCAGAATCTCAGGATAAACTGAAAGGTATTGCAATTCCTGATCCTGATAAATCTCATGGTTCTGATGATGATAATTCTGATGATGATAGTGATGATGATAATGAGAATAGAAAAGAGAAGGAACAGCTTGCTACAGCACTCAAGATTAGTCTTGGAACTAATTTTGGTTCATCAAGTACATATATGGCTGGCAATGCTTTCACTGGGAAAGATCAGAGACAAGATTTTTCTACTCCTTCCTTTGATCCTGCAGAGGCATTTAGACAGAATGAATGGAACAATTCATGGCACAATTCTGATGAATCTATCAGTTTTTCTTCTGCTATTGAACATGCCTATAATGCAGTGAAGTCTATAGAGAATCAAGACTTGAAGAATCATCTGAAGGCTACAACTCTGTTATCCAAAAGCCTGAAAAGTGAGATTGATTCTATCAAGGGTTCAACTGAAAAAGTGAGGACTGATATCTTTAATAATTTTACAAAGGTGCCTACTACTTTTCAACTAAGGGTAGTGGAATCCCAAGTGAAATCTGTTGTTTCAGAACAAACCTCAATCAATCAAAGAATTGATTCTCTGGATACTAAGGTAACTGAAATTCAAGCCTCTCTTTCCTTAATTTTGCAATTATTGTCAAATCCTGATGTCAAAAAGGGGGAGAAGGTTATTCAGACAAAATGTACACCTGATCTAGTATTAAGAAATAATGATGATGATACTGGAGATGATGGTGGTGACAAAGTGATACAAGGAGAAACCTCTGATGCCGTGGTTTTGAAGTCTACAATTCAAACTTCTCAAAGTCAAACTACGCGGTCAACTCATGTTTCTGATTCTGGAGTTAAGACAGTAAGAACATTGGTGCAATCTCAGATCCTGACGGAAGATCAAATCCTGACACCTGGTCATGGACACATTCTTGCTACAATTCCTGAAGGTGATGAAGATGTGATTATTGATAATCCTGAAGATGCATCAAATTTATTCCAGAAGTTTTCTACAAAAGACGGCAGAATTGTTACTCTATATCACACTGATAAAAGAGTTCAACAATTATATGCAAGAAAAGCACTCTCTACAGCAAGTGAAGAATATCCAGATCTCTCACATGAAGAATTTTTGAGACTACAAAGAGAGACAATGGAAAGCTATACTGCTCCTGCTAGAGGTAGAGGAAGCAGAGGTAGGAGAGGTGCTAGAAGAAGTAGAAGAGGTTCTTCAACTCAAACAGTACCTAGACAGACAAGGTCTAGAGGGTTAAGAATTGAAGAAATTCCTGAACCTATTCAAACTCTAGTAGTTCCTGACAGATCTACTTTTGGTGATGATGGAATTGTTGAAGAAGAACCTGAATTGAGAAGAAAATCAAGAAAATCAACTCTCAGCAATACAAATCAAATTGAAGATTCTAATCCTGACAATATTCAAGATCCTGACGAATCTGAAATTCTGCAAGAGGTTGATTTGATAATCTTATCTACTGTTGTTGATTGTCACAACAAAGAAGTAGATGAAGAAGAAGAAGCCAGAAGAAGAGATATTACAAGAAGAACAAATAGAGATTTCAATCTCTATGTACAAAGGCTTAAACTCTCAAACAGAAGAAAATGGAGGAACTCAAGCAGACAAGAATCTTCGCTGGAAAGAAGCTATGTCTTTGAAAAGGAAAAGGACAAGAAGTGGAAACATATTAGCACATTAAGTTGTGATACACCTATCAATTTTCAGTCTGGTGGAATTATTACAAGCGCTTCAAGTGTTGTTGATTTGTCTGATATGGCTAGATCAAAAACACTCTGGTTAAAGATGTTTTCAAATCTGAAGCAATTGTCAAGTAATTCAAGAGGAGGTATTGGACACAGAGATGGTGAATATCTGAATATGTCATATGTTGATCCT
This sequence comes from Heracleum sosnowskyi, assembly GCA_030848705.1. Taxonomy (NCBI): domain Eukaryota; kingdom Viridiplantae; phylum Streptophyta; class Magnoliopsida; order Apiales; family Apiaceae; genus Heracleum; species Heracleum sosnowskyi. Next base: position 86,670,965 of record CM061243.1, read on the forward strand.
TACTCTTTGACAGAAATTGGAGGTATTTTAACTTCTGAAAACCTGAACAATTTATTAGCTGTTGATATAGTTATAGATTGTCATGATGGTTTTGAAAAGAAAGAAAAGCTTCTGTACTTCATGAAAGATGGTAGTGTGAAGATTCTATCTATTCAAGATCTGCTGATGAAAACTACACAGGAACTGAAATATGTTCACTATCTGTTAAGATGGAAGAACCAAGTGTACAAAGAATGCAGTGACATGATTTTGTCAACTATAAGAAGAAGACTGGATGGAAACAGTAATTTCAATGGTAATTATACTCCCATGTACTTAAATCAAAGAGGTCAGGATGTGGAAATGCAAAGGGGTACTGCTGTTAAAGAAGTAAATTTTGGCATGACTCATCTTTCTCTCAATCCTGATGGGAAGGAAATTGCTTATCTTTTGCTTGAAGAGCACAGTCTACAGAGAAACTCCATACAGAATCTCAGAGCAGCTATCTACCAGATTAATGAGGAAGATGAAGAACTCAGAAATCTTAAGGAAAGACTGATTCAAATTCTTGAAGAAAAAGAAGAAAGTTTTTTATCCAACTTCTTGAAGATGAATCTGTTCTATCAAAAAGCTTAAACAGATAAGTTGTTTCTGAAGATACTCGTACATTTTGATACATGTTTTTGACATCATTGAATATTTGGAATCTATACTTTATTTCACAAAGTATGAGATTGGGGGAGATTGTTAGATCAGAATTCAATGATCGTCAGAAGATAGACTCAACTGATCAGGATTGCTGACGTCATCAGTATTGCATGGTCATCAGTATTTGATCAAGCGTCAGTATCTTATTGATCATCAGGATTCCTACTCAGACTATGATCAGGTTTGATCATCAGGACTTGAAGCTGATCAGGATTCCTACTTCGAGTTATATTTGGAGTCTAGATAAACATGGAAGTTTGTTCCTGGTTTGTAGAATGCAGCTATCGATTAAAGATATGTTTCTATCTTTATTATGATTAGGACTTATCTTGTTATTGATAGAGAAGCTGTGTGCACTATATAAACACAGTTTTGGTTTCGATTTATGTACTCATCAGAGAGAGAGAATTATTCATTCGAGAGAGAACATAATCGGAGAGAAGCTCTTAAGAACAGAATTTCTTGAGAGAGTTTTTGTAAGCTAGCAGCTCTTAAGAACATCAGAATTTCTTAAGAGAGTTTGTAACAGTTTTATATCAAAGTTAATAAAGCTGTTATTGTTATTGTTATTGATCTTTCATATTTGTGTTATATAAAGTCGAGAATCTTATACAATTGTATTCAACCCCCTTCTACAATTGTTATTTACTGGGCAACATGGCAAAGTAGGGATTAACAAACATAACAATTACACACCTGATAAGTATACTCCTAGAAAAACATGTGTCAATTGTGGTAGTGTTAGTCATTTATCTGCTAATTGCAAATCTGTTAAGAAGTCTACTAATGTGAAAATACCTAAGCCTACAATGAATGTCTCTATGCCTGCAATGCCTGTTATGCCTAATGTGTTTGCTCCATATGCACAATTTCAGAATCCATATGCCAGCATGCCATTTGTGCCTAATCCATACATGAATATGTTTAATGTGCCACAAATGTCATGGAATGTGAATAACATGTTTGTTCCTCCAAATATGCATGATATGAATGAAAATGTGAGCAACCCTCAGAAATCAACACCAAAGGTAAAGGTTGATTTAACTCAATCTGAGCCCAAGGTGAAAAATGATGTAAAGAATAAATCAAAGGCTAACAAAACAAGACCCAAGGAAACTTGGGTACCAAAATCAACTTGATTTGATTTTATTGTGTGCAAGGAGACAAAAGGAATCTTTGGTACTTGGATAGTAGTTGTTCAAGACACATGACTGGTGATTCTACCCTGCTCACAGAGTTCCAGGAAAGAGCTGGCCCTTGTATTGCTTTTGGAGATGACAACAAAGGCTACACTAAGGGATATGGCTTGATTTCAAAAGAGAATGTCATCATAGATGAGGTTGCATTGGTGGATGGTCTTAAGCACAATTTTCTTAGTATCAGCCAACTTTGTGACAAAGGATTTTTAGTTACTTTTTCAAAAAAAGCCTGTGTTGTTTCTAAAGGTGGAGACAACAATGTGGTAATGACTGGATTCAGAAGAGGGAATGTGTACATTGCTGACTTTAGTAGCACAAGTCCAGACACCATCACTTGTCTTTTCAGCAAGGCAAGCAAGGATGAAAGTTGGCTATGGCACAAGAAATTGTCTCATTTGAATTTTAAGGTTATGAATGACTTGGTGAGGAAAGATCTTGCTAGAGGAATTCCACAGGTGGAATTCTCAAAGGATGGTTTGTGTGATTGATAAGTGGATTTCATATCCACTTGGATCGTTCTAAATCGGCTTAAATTGGCTGTTTGTACTCAAGTACTTGTCGTTTTTAATGTGTTTTGAGTTAGTAAGTGCATAGTCGTATTGTTGGTGGAGTATTTGAGTTATCTTGACTTGGTGGTGGTGAATGAGCTTTATTGTGGAAGTCGTGAAGTTGCGGGACTTGAGAACGTGAAGAAAACTCAAGAAAATGCATTTTGAAGAAATATGGCAGAAAGTCAAGGGTCCCCTCCCCCTTCCAAGCGCGCCCGCGCCCACTCCAATTCAATTCAAGCGCGGCCACCCCTAAAACATTTTGGAAAAGGCAATTTCAAGCCAGAATTGGAAACCAGCAGAAGACCAGTCAACTCTAAGGCCTATATAAGTAATTGGTGGACGTTTTCAGAGCATATAATTCATATGCAATCATATACTTACATACATATTCATCCACCGGTGAGGAGAACAAGAAGACGGCTGATTACGAAGATCTAGATTTCATCTTTTCTTTGTATTCTTCTAATTAGGCGATACTTTGGATTTTTGTTGGTTTTGTTTGTTCTTCCTTAAACCCTATCACTTTTATTCAGTATTCTAGACTTATTATTATCATGTTTTCATCAGAACCCACGATGATGAACGGTTCGATTATGAACTAATCGTCGTCGTGGGATTCTAACGGATTTATTTATGGATTTTAGTAGTTAATTGTTTTAAAGATGTGTGTGTGATGGCTAATTGATATCCTAGTTTGGTCGTGCTTATTCTTCTTGGATGCGTAGCTAACATCTAAGATTGTTTGTTAATCTCTATTGAATGTGAAAGTGGATATAGAGGTTTAGAACTTGCCATGCTAGCATAGGTTTATGTATGTTTGGCATGCATGATTCGTAGGTAATTTTAACCATCTTACCTGCCCTATGTAATCTGAATGGATAACTTGCTCGTTAAACCGTTATGTTTTCAAATCTTATAGACATATAGGGTCTAAGCATAATTGGTGTCTACCCAACTTCTATCTCTTTTGTGGATGTTTGAGTAGTTTGGTATACGTATACTGAAAGGTAGCGTGTACTGATTTCGTGTTATCCAATTAGTTATCACAACTGTCACATGCATTGATTAAAGACAAAAGACTCTAGATGAAGTATTTAATGAAGTTAGGATCCCATGTTTTATTCTCATAAGTAATTCAACAACAATCTCTTTAGTTAATTATAATCTTGTTAAGTTAATTAGTTAATTTAGATAATCAAAACTCAAATTTGATACTTGTCTTAGCATTGAACGATAGCCATACATTGTTTCATAAGTGCATAACTATAATAACCAAAGCAGTCTCTGTGGGAACGAACTCTACTTATTCTTATATTACTTGTGACCGCGTATACTTGCGTGATATTGTGTGAACAAGTTTTTGGCGCCGCTGCCGGGGACTCGGTGTTATTTATATAGTTTATGTGCTTGTCATCAGTGGTCGTTAAAGTTCACTGACTCGGATTATACTCATTAATTTTACTTTGTTTGGTGTGTTTCAGTTTCTTTAGTAAGCGTGTATGCGAACATGTTCTCAATCTCGGAAAGAAGAACTTGAATCAAGTCTAGTTATGGGAGATCAATTAGCACCAGAAATGAAGGCTTTGAAGAATTATTCTCAGCCGAAGATCAATGACATTCAATCTAGCATTGTCAGGCCGGCTATTGCAGCTAATACTTTTGAAATCAAGCCTGGCACGATTCAGATGGTGCAGAATTCAGTTCAGTTTGGTGGTGCTCCAACGGAAGATCCTAATATGCATATTAGGGATTTCATTGAGATCTGTGGCACCTTCAAGTTCAACGGAGTGTCAGAAGATGCTGTGAAGCTTAGACTTTTCCCATTCTCTCTGAGGGATAAGGCTAAAGGCTGGTTGCACTCTCTACCAGCAGGTTCTATTACTACATGGGAGGATCTTGCTCAAAAGTTTCTCACTAAATTCTTCCCCATGGCTAAAACAGCTGCAATCAGGAATGCTCTTACTCAGTTTGCGCAACACTCTGGAGAAACTTTATGTGAAGCTTGGGAGCGCTACAAGGAGATGCTTAGGAAGTGTCCTCATCATGGAATGCCTGATTGGATGGTGATAAATTGCTTTTATAATGGACTGGGAGGTCAATCACGACCAATGCTAGATGCGGCATCAGGTGGAACTCTGTGGGCTAAGAGCTACGATGAAGCTTATGAACTTATTGAGATGATGGCTGCTAATGAATACCAGAATCCAACTCAGAGGTTATCACAAGGCAAGGTAGCAGGAATTCTGGAAGTGGATGCAGCTATAGCCATAGCAGCTCAGTTAAAGGCTTTGTCCATGAAGGTTGATTCTTTGTCTAACTATGGAGTTCAGCAGGTGGCTAGTGTCTGCGAGCTTTGTGCAAGTGCACATGACACGACTCAGTGTGCCATATCTAATGAATCGGCGCAGTTTGTGAGCAATTTTCAGAGATCACAGCAGCCAGTGCCTAATGCCTATCATTCGAATAACAGGAACCATCCTAACTTCAGCTGGAGTAACAATCAGGGTGGTCAGAATCAGCCACAACAGCCTTATCAGCAGTATCAAGGTCAGAAATTTGGAGCTAAGCCATTCAACCCTTCTGGTTTTCAGCAACAGTATGCTCCAAGGCAACCGTTTCAACCACCAGGGTTTCAACAACCATCTCATGGCAATGCTGGTCAATCATCTAATGAAAAGTCTGAATTGGAGGAATTGAGGCTAATGTGCAAGAGCCAAGCCGTTTCAATCAAGACTCTGGAGAATCAAATCGGTCAGATTGCCAATGCATTGTTGAATAGACCACAAGGAACTCTCCCTGGTGATATGGAAGCTAATCCAGGCAAACGGGAGGTCAAGAAACATGTCAAAGCAGTTACCTTGCGATCTGGAAAGGTTACGAATGATCAGAATGCAGAAACGGATGAAAAAGAAGAAATTTAGAAAAATGGCCAGAAGGTGGAGCGCGCCCTCCCCCTCTCAAGCGCGCCCTCCCCTGCCCTTCTGCCAGAAAATGAAGAAAAAGTTGAAAAAGCTAGTTTGGGGGTGAACGAAGCGGAAAATGTTGACCATTCTTCTAAGAAACCTATTCCTAAGCAAGCTACAGAGAGCAAGGAGGTCTATCCTCCTCCGCCATTCCCTAAACGTCTTCAAAAACAAAAGTTGGATAACCAGTTTGCTAAGTTTCTCGAAGTTTTCAAGAAGTTGCATATCAATATACCTTTTGCGGAAGCTCTTGAACAGATGCCGAGCTACGCAAAGTTCATGAAGGGTATTCTATCTCGGAAGTTGAAACTCGAAGACTTGGAGACCGTGGCTTTAACTGAAGAGTGCAGTGCTATTCTACAGCAGAAGTTACCTTCAAAACTCAAGGATCCAGGAAGTTTCACCATACCGTGCACAATCGACAATCTATCTTTCAATAAGTGCTTGTGTGACTTGGGAGCTAGCATTAATCTGATGCCGTTGTCTGTCTTCATGCAACTTGGGCTGCCGGAGCCTAAACCGACTACTATGTCTTTACAGTTGGCTGATCGGTCGATCACATATCCAAGGGGTATAGTAGAGGATGTCTTGGTTAAAGTGGATAAGCTCATTTTTCCTGTTGATTTTGGTATTCTGGACTATGAGGAAGACAAGAAGATTCCGATTATCTTGGGAAGACCGTTCTTAGCTACAGGCCGAACTTTGATTGATGTGCAAAAAGGAGAGCTGACAATGAGGGTTCAAAATCAGAAGGTCACTTTTAACGTGTTCGAGGCAATGAAATTTCCAACTGAGGAAGAAGAGTGCTTTAATTTGGAGATGGTCGATTATGTCGTCAATACAGAGATTGAACAACCGCTGAAGTCAGATACAGTGGAGAGAGTCTTGATAGGGGATTCTGATATCGAAGACGAAGAAAGAGTAGAGCAACTTCAGTTGTTGAATGCACCTCCGTGGAAAAGGAAGATTGACATGCCATTCGAATCTCTTGGATTAGTAGAGCTGAACAATTCTCAGGAGCAACTTAAACCATCTATGGAAGAAGCTCCTACACTTGAACTCCAACCACTATAGGATCAATTGAGGTATGGTAAAGTCTACGAGAGCAACAAGCTATATAAGGAGAAGGTTAAGGACTGGCATGAAAGAAGGGTGGTGAAACATTCATTTGTGCTTGGTCAGCTAGTTCTGCGTTTCAAGTCTCGTTTCAGATTTTTTCCAGGAAAGCGTAAGTCGAGGTGGTCGGAGCCTATCACGGTTAAATCAGCATTTCCGCATGATGCAGTAGAGATTTTCCATAAGTTTCCGGATGAAGCGTTCAAGGTTAATGGTCAGAGGTTGAAGCATGACGTTAGTAATACGGTGAACCGTGAGTCGAGGTTCACCGTTCTTGCGACTGGATGAGAAGGATTCACGTCAAGCTATTGACGTAAAACAAGCGCTTCGTGGGAGGCAACCCACACAATTGTTATAGTATTGTTCTGTAAAAAAAAGAAAAAAAAAGAAAGTTTGTGTTGTTTCCCCTAGGATCCATCTGGGATTCAGCGTGAGGTGGATAGGTCTGGATTAGGAAATGTGCAGTATAGGCGGCTGACTCGGCGTATTGACGCCATGCATGACATTCAAAGTCGCTTTGCTCAGGACTTGACTCAGGCATTGGGTACTGCTTTCCGCGCCAATGGAGTTGATATTGTGTGGCCCACCTTTGGAGCTGATTCTGTTTATCCACCACCGGATACACCACCCGAGGAGGTGGTCCTGCTGATGATTAGGTATTCTCTGCATCTTTCCTTTTTATTACCTTCAATGAGGACATTGAATATTGTAAGTTTGGGGGTGGTAATTAGGGAATGTTGTGTGTGTTCATATAGGATTCATTTTGCATATGTAGTTAATTCATTCATATCTTAGAATGTTTTTGTCATATAGAGCATTCTGTTTGCATTAGTGTTATATTCATTATGTGAGTCCATTTAGTTGCATTTTCATAGCATGCATATTTCATGATCCCGTAGGACTTGACTATTTCTTGGTTGGTGAGTTGATGTTGATGGGAGTGTGGTTATGATGAATAGAGGGTTGATTAAGTTCCTATGAATTGAATTGCATGCCAGAAACAAAATAATTTCACAAGTCTCATTGGTTGCTTTTGGATTTGATCAGACCATGCTTGTTTTGATGTTAGAATTTAACCACTTGCTTATATTTAGAATGTTTTCTATTCTCTTGAAAACAAAGAAGCACTTAAGTCTAAGTTTGGGGGAAAACAGGGATTTCATGCTAGTTGTCAATAAAGGCTAGGCGTCAAATGGCTAGTAGCCGGCTCATTGAAAAGATGAATAGTCTAGGGTGGGATGAGAAAAAGACAAAGTGCACTCATTCCGAAATTGTTGAAAAAAAGAAAAAAAAAGGAAAAAGAAAAAAAAAGAGTTGTGTTTATGCAGAATTGATCAGGTTGAGCTCTTTAATACTCGAGCAATTAAGGTCTAGGGGACTTTGTGCCTAGTGACCTAAGATTTTTCCGGTCTGGGATCCACTAACCTAACGCTCGCTACATGGTTATTATTGTATAAGCCTTTAGGGGTCTCAACCATTGCACGGTCAAATAAGCATGTATGTAGTAATAAAGCATGAATTCCTGTCTAGCTCAAGTGGATTATGAGGTGTCTTTAAGTGGTTTCTTGTGTCTAGAGTTCATTCTGTTTATAAGCTTGTGGTTGTTTTGGTGAAGAATAGGATATGGTTTTGGTTTAGTTTGGGAGTATATTGATGAGCATTGCACACACGCACGTTTCTGTGTTTGTTTGTTAGTATAAGGGGATTTGGTTGAACTCTGTTTGAAGAATTGCATTCCTTGAGATGTTGGCTTGTTGATTGGTTTTGGTTAGTCTGAGGGGATCGTTTGCATTAGCATATTAGTTGCATTCATGCATTGCATTGTATTTAGAGTCTGTTTATGCTTGAGGACAAGCATTAGTTTAAGTTTGGGGGTGTGATAAGTGGATTTCATATCCACTTGGATCGTTCTAAATCGGCTTAAATTGGCTGTTTGTACTTAAGTACTTGTCGTTTTTAATGTGTTTTGAGTTAGTAAGTGCAGAGTCGTATTGTTGGTGGAGTATTTGAGTTATCTTGACTTGGTGGTGGTGAATGAGCTTTATTGTGGAAGTCGTGAAGTTGCGGGACTTGAGAACGTGAAGAAAACTCAAGAAAATGCATTTTGAAGAAATCTGGCAGAAAGTCAAGGGTCCCCTCCCCCTTCCAAGCGCGCCCGCGCCCACTCCAATTCAATTCAAGCGCGCCCACCCCCTTCCAGGCACGACCACCCCTAAAACATTCTGGAAAAGGCAATTTCAAGTCAGAATTGGAAACCAGCAGAAGACCAGTCAACTCTAAGGCATATAAGTAATTGGTGGACGTTTTCAGAGCATATAATTCATATACAATCATATACTTACATACATATTCATCCACCGGTGAGGAGAACAAGAAGACGGCTGATTACGAAGATCTAGATTTCATCTTTTCTTTGTATTCTTCTAATTAGGCGATACTTTGGATTCTCGTTGGTTTTGTTTGTTCTTCCTTAAACCCTAGCACTTTTATTCAGTATTCTAGACTTATTATTATCATGTTTTCATCAGAACCCACGATGATGAACGGTTCGATTATGAACTAATCGTCGTCGTGGGATTCTAACGCATTTATTTATGGATTTTAGTAGTTAATTGTTTTAAAGATGTGTGTGTGATGGCTAATTGATATCCTAGTTTGGTCGTGCTTATTCTTCTTGGATGCTTAGCTAACATCTAAGATTGTTTGTTAATCTCTATTGAATGCGAAAGTGGATATAGAGGTTTAGAACTTGCCATGCTAGCATAGGTTTATGTATGTTTGTCATGCATGATTCGTAGGTAATTTTAACCATCTTACCTGCCCTATGTAATCTGAATGGATAACTTGCTCGTTAAACCGTTATGTTTTCAAATCTTATAGACATATAGGGTCTAAGCATAATTGGTGTCTACCCAACTTCTATCTCTTTTGTGGATGTTTGAGTAGTTTGGTATACGTATACTGAAAGGTAGCGTGTACTAATTTTGTGTTATCCGATTAGTTATCACAACTGTCAGATGCATTGATTAAAGACAAAAGACTCTTGATGAAGTATTTAATGAAGTTAGGATCCCATGTTTTATTCTCATAAGTAATTCAACAACAATCTCTTTAGTTAATTATAATCTTGTTAAGTTAATTAGTTAATTTAGATAATCAAAACTCAAATTTGATACTTGTCTTAGCATTGAACGATAGCCATACATTGTTGCATAAGTGCATAACTATAATAACCAAAGCAGTCTATGTGGGAACGAACTCTACTTATTCTTATATTACTTGTGACCGCGTATACTTGCGTGATATTGTGTGAACAATGATGCCTGTCAAAAAGGGAAACAAAAGAAGGCATCATTCAAAAGCAAGACAGAGTCATCAATTGTCCAATAGCTTGAGTTGCTTCATATGGATCTATTTGGCCCTGTAAATGTCAAGTCCATTTCAAAGAAGAAATAATGTCTTGTGATTGTTGATGATTTTTCTAGATTTACATGGACTTTCTTTTTGCACTCCAAAGATGAGGCAAGTGAAATCATTATCAATCACATCAAGATGGTAAACAATCATCCTGATTTCAAAGTAAGAAGGATTAGGAGTGACAATGGGACAGAATTCAAGAATTCAACTATGAAGATGTTCTGTGAAGAAAATGGTATTTTGCATGAATTTTCAGCAGCAAGGACACCACAACAAAATGGTGTAGTTGAAAGGAAAAACAGAACACTTATTGAAGCTGCAAGGACAATGCTAGATGAATCAAAGTTACCAACTTATTTCTGGGTTGAGGTAGTTAACACGGCTTGCTTCACTCAAAATATTTCTTTGATTAATCAAGCCAAGGGAATGACCCCTTATCAACTACTCAAAAGAAAGAAGCCACTATTGGATTTTCTTTATGTCTTTGGATGCAAGTGCTTTGTTCTGAGAAATCAAGCTGAGCATTTGGGGAAATTTGAAGCAAAGGTAGATGAAGCAATATTTGTGGGATATGCAGCAGGGAAAGCTTACAGAGTCTATAATCTCAGAACCAACATTGTTATGGAATCTGTACATGTTGTTTTTGATGATATCAAAATTCAAGGTCTCTGTGATGAAGGGTTCCATGAAAGTCTTTCTTTTGAGAATGAGGAAGGAGATCAAGTGAATCATGTTAAGGCTATTGAGAAACAACATAAAGTTGTTGTGTCTAGCACATATGAAAGCAGTAGTGAAGATGAAATTGATGCATTAAGATTGAAAAGAATAGCTGCTAGCAGACCAAATGGTTATTCCGTTGACAGTAATGGTGGAAGATTCGTTGACATACAAAATGAGCATTTCATTGACAATCAAAACGGGCATTCCGTTGACAGTCATGGAAATGTTTCTAGGAATGATCACTTAGGGACAACAAACTCAGGGGGAGTTTCTCAAGGACAAATATCTAATCAAGAAAATCATGATCACGAAGCTACATCTTCTAGAGCTAATCTACCTCCCTCAAGGAAATGGACTAAAGATCATCCCTTTGAACTCATTATAGTTGATGTTTCTTCAAAAGTCCAGACTGGAAGAGCAACTCAAGAGGAATGTCTATATAGTAGCTTTCTATCTCAAGATGAGCCAAAGAAAGTTGAGGATGCACTTCTAGATCCAGATTGGGTCTTAGCTATGCAAGAGTAACTAAACCAATTTGAGAGAAACAAAGTTTGGAAGATGATGCCCAAGACTAAGGACATGAGTGTTATAGGTACAAAGTGGGTGTTCAGAAACAAAGATAGATTGGTTGCAAAAGGCTACTCATAGGAAGAGGGAATTGACTTTGATGAAACCTTTGCTCCTGTTGCAAGACTAGAAGCAATAAGGATTTTCCTAGCCTATGCAGCCCATGCCAATTTCAAGGTCTATCAAATGGATGTGAAGAGTGCTTTTCTGAATGGGGAATTGGAAGAGGAGGTGTATGTAAGTCAACCTCCTGGTTTTGAAGATGAATATTTTCCAGAATATGTGTACTTCCTCCTCAAAGCACTCTATGGTTTGAAACAAGCACCTAGAGCCTGGTATGACACACTTTCACAATTCCTCCTTGAGAATCACTTCACTAGAGGTACTGTAGATAAAACTATTTTTCATAGGATTTTGAATGGCTCTACTATACTTGTTCAAATTTATGTAGATGACATAATTTTTGGGTCTACAGATGAAAAACTTTGTCAAAAGTTTGCCAAGCTTATGCAAAGTAAATATGAAATGAGCATGATGGGAGAATTAACTTATTTTCTTGGTCTCCAAGTAAAGCAAGTTAATGAAGGCATTTTCATTAGTCAAACAAAGTATATTCATGATTTGTTAAAGAAATTTAACTTAATGGAATGCTCTCCTGCCAAAACTCCCATGCCTACTGCCACCAAACATGAATTGAATACTAAGGAAAAATCTGTGGACATTTCAAATTACAGAGGCATGGTAGGCTCACTTTTATATTTAACAACTAGTAGACCTGACATTATGTTTGCTACTTGTCTATGTGCTAGATTTCAGGCTGACCCTAGGGAATCCCATTTAGTTGCTATTAAAAGAATTTTCAGATATCTCAAAGGAACACCAAACCTTGGCATTTGGTATCCTAGAGAATCTGGCTTTGAACTAATTGGTTATTCAGATGCAGATTATGCAGGATGTAAAATTGACAGGAAAAGCACAACTGGCACCTGTCAATTCCTAGGAAACAAGCTTGTGTCATGGTTCAGCAAGAAACAAAACTCAGTTTCTACCTCCACAGCTGAGGCTGAGTACATTGCAGCTGGAAGTTGTTGTGCACAGATTTTATGGATGAAAAATCAACTACTTGATTATGGATTAAGAGTTGAGAAAATTCCTATCTTCTGTGACAACACTAGTGCCATTGCCATTACTGAGAATCCAGTGTAGCATTAAAGGACCAAGCACATTGACATCAAGTATCATTTCATTAGAGAACATGTTATGAATGGTACTGTGGAGTTACATTTTGTTCCAAGTGAAGAACAACTTGCAGACATCTTTACCAAGCCACTTGATGAATCAACATTCTCAAGACTAGTAAGTGAGCTAGGTATGCTAAATTTCTCTTAATTTTTTTTGAGATTTTTGCATGTTAACTTGCAGCCAGAAATTTGCTATGACTTTCTGTGAATTAATTTTCTCAGGAAAAAGTGAAATTTTGTCTAAGTCAAAATTACTATTTCAACGAGTAAGTATAAATCATGGTAATATTTTAATTGTAACGGTTAGATTTTTAAGCCAATCCATTAATTTATATTTATTATTGGACTTATTTTTTGAGAAATTTTGGGGGAGTATTTAAGAAATTTTGTTTTCTTTACTTCTTTTCTACCCTGCTCTCAAAATTTCCAAAGGCGAAAACTTCTTCTCTCTCAAAGCAAAACAAAGTTCGAGCTTTTCTTCACTCAACAATGGCACCCATAGTCAAACTCATGTCAGCTGGAGGGTTCATTTACGAGAAGAACAACTCCATTCCATTTGTTTTTAAGGAAAGCCCAAACAAAATCTTTCACAAGATGATGGATTTCCTGATGAATTGCAAGCTCAGTTACACGATGTTTCACTCCACTCCGCTTTAAAATGAAATCATAGAGGAGATTTGGACCTCCTGCGAGTACAGTGGGACTAACTGCACTTTGCAATTCACCATTCAAGGTAAAGAGTATATTGTCAATTCAGATGTATTGCAAGCATGCCTTCACATTCCTGAGAATAATTGTTTAGCTTTACCAACACATGCTGAAATTGTTAACATGCTTAATTCAATAAATTACTCTTTGCCAACTGAGAATTTAGGTAAAATTATTAGGAGAGGCTTGGTAAGGGAGTGAAGTTATTTAGCAGATGCTTTTATTAAAGTATTTTCTAGTAAAATTAGTAATTTTGATGCTTTAACTAACTCCATTCTGATTTTTCTTACCATGCTTCTCACTGATAAATACTATAATTTTAGCACTCAATTGATGTATGAACTAGGTCCTAAGTTAGGAGATAAGAAGTCTAGGAAAAAGAATATCTATTATGCTAGATTTCTAATGATGTTGGCTAACCATGTTAGTCCAACACCATTAGTTATCTCTAACCCAAATTCCAGGTTTGATTGTTTTGTCTAGGGCTGAGCAAAACCGAACCGAAACCGAAAAACCGATCCGAACCAAAATATTTCGGTTCGGTTTGGATTGAGTTTTTTCGAAAATTTCGGTTATTTCGGTTTTTCGGATTAAACCGAAATAAAATCGGTTCGGTTCGGTTTTCAGAATTATGGTTCGGTTAAAAACCGAAAAACCGAAATATTTTTTATGTTTTTTAAAATTATATATATATATATATATATATATATATATATATATATATATATATATATATATATATATATTAGCTTAAAACCCGGGAGATGCACAGATTGTTTGTAATAATTGTTACTTTTATGTTTTAATAGGTATTAAAATAAATAAGTAAGGATTTGTCCGTGATATTTTTGAAAAAGAAAGTATTTTAGTACGGAAAAATAAAAAAAATAACATGTTTTAGTTGAAAAAGTGTAATTTTTTTTTAAAAAATGGGAATTTTGTTTAAAAAACCATATATTTTAGCCGAAAAGGTAATTGATTATAAATAATGTTACTATTTAATAATAATTAATAATTTTTTAAAAAAATGTTTTAAATTTCGGTTTTTTAATAAACCGAACCGAAAAACCGAATTATTTTGGTTCGGTTTTCGGTTCGGTTTTAATAAAACTTCGGTTCGGTTCGGTTTCACTAAATCAATATTTCGGATTTTCGGTTTTTCTAATTCGGTTCGGTTTTTAACCGAATTAACCGAATGATCACCCCTAGTTTTGTCCAAGAGAAGAGGGTGCTAACAGACATCCTGAGGCTGAATCACAATGGTGATGTCCCAATGGTGTATCTGCCAGTTATTGAGGTAACAATTTCTCAACTTGCTAATTCAAATGTTACTTCAGTTTCTGCTACTGTTTCCACTTTTGTTGCAATGGAGTCTGTAGCAGTGACCCAACAGGCTCCTGCCCCTGCAACTAGACCCAAATCCACAAAATCTAAATCTACCAAGCCAAACTCAGGTGCTTCTCAAAAGGCACCTGTTGTAAAATCCACTACACAACCCAAGGGGAGTGCTTCTGGTGTGGTGAGTGGTGAGTGAATGGGTGAAAATCAAAGAAACCCCAAGAATAATGTGGGAGAGGTGAGTGTTTCCCAGACTAGCCCCATTGTGTCTTCCCATCAAGGCACAATGAGTAATATGGATATTAGCACAAGTCTAATTGCATCCTCCCAAAAGGATGTAGTTATTGAAACAAGCTCTCCTCCAAGAGCACACATCAAAAGGGTAAGGGACACATCTAGCCCCCAAACAGCTATCTCCCAATACCAAAGAAGGGTAAGACAAAAATCCCAGGTCACACAGGGTGCACACACACTGGAAGCAACAATTCCAGTTTCTCAAATTCAGTTTGATGTAGCCCCAATTTTTACTCTGGGGTTACAGTCCCACTCTCTCAATATTAATATTGAGACACCTCCACAAAATTCACCAACACAGTCATTAGATGTGGATATGATCCATTCATATATTCCTGATTCTCCAACTTTGTTCTTGGAGAAGCCCCACTCTGAAATTGGTGGTCATCACTTGTTAAGTGATTTGTTAGACCACCAATCATCTTTTTCTGAAGCTACAAGAGGATCTGTGGAACCATCTTTAAAATCAATCACCACAGATTCTACTGTAATTTCACTTTCTCAAAATCCTTTCTTGACTTCATCAACGAAATAGACTCTTTCGTTGACAAGTGTTTCTCCATCAACGGTATCCATACTGTTGACAGTTCAAACTACCATTCCGTTGATAGTTCATTCTACACCTTTTATTGAAAATCAAGTTGTTCACACAACTAGTGCAGATGATCTAGTGGTAGTTGAAACACTTCTAGGATTGAAAGGGAGTGAATCTGAGAGGCTGGCTTGCAGCCAGGCAAAAGGAGAGGATGTGAGTGAGAGGCTGGCTATTTCTTCCAGCCAGGCAAAAGGACAGACTGAGAGTTCCACCTTAGTAGGTGAAGGTGAGGGTGTGAGAGGTGTGAGCCATGGGGAGCCCATGATGCAAGAAAAGAGTGGAGAGAGAGAAGGGACTACAGATGCTGAAAGGAAGGAACCAGCCATTGCAAGTGAGTTAATGGAGGTTAATGAGGGAGAAAAAGAATTGACTTTCCAAGAGCTTTATCAACAAACTCTGGATAGCATTTCTTTGGATCCTGAAACCTTTACTCATCCTGTGCCAGCCTATCAAATCATGGCTCAACAGGGCAATGTGGAGGCAGAAAGGTCACTACATCTTATTCATACAACTGCATCCATGATGAGGGCTAAGGATGCACTTGCCAATTTGTCTCCAGGAGCTGGTGGAAGTTTTGAATATGATGATTCTTCAAGTGATGATGATAGTCTTGATGTTATTCTACAGGTGGCTACTAATGCACAGACTGGGACTTCTGTGGTGCTTCCTAAGCCAAGATGGCTTTCTCAAGACTTGCCTGAACATCAAAGTTTGGATGCTGCCATCACAAGGCAGTATAATGAAGCATATTTGGCTCATGAGTCTGGACCTGCCACTGAAAAGAAATTCTACAAGGCACTCATGGATTCTCTAGAAATTCAGAGACTCCAGATGTTGCAGACAAGGATTGAAGCCAGGGAAATCAAGGACTCCGTTGAAAATCTAAAGGATGCCACAACAAGGAGGCTTGATGAAAAACTCCCACTTCTCACTGTTGCCAGGATGACCACTTTCTTCAACAAGGATAATGAGGTGGCAACTACTTTGAAAACTCTTACTTCTAGGGTGGACAAAGTGGAAGCCACATTAACTCAAATGCAGCAGGCACAAGATAAACAAACTCAACTTTTGACTCAGCTAGTGGCAGCTCAAGGTCTCCCTGTTATTACTCTTGATGATAACAAAAAGGGGGAGAAATCTAAGGAGCTTAATATTCAAGTCACAAAAGTTATGGTCCCAGCCATTTCTTTACCACAGGAGCCATTAGCTATGGGGGAGTCACTAAAGGATAAATTGGATGGCATTGACCAGATTCAACAGGCATCTATGAGGCTACAACTTGCAGAATAGATAAAAGAACAGTGGTCTAATATAGAGCAAGAATCAAGAAGATTGTTGAAACTGCAAAGAACAAACATCCTTCAACGGATCAAGTTATTTCTACAACACCATCAACGAATGCCATGGTCTTAGTGTCAACGGAATTGGAGCCATAGACTAAATCCTCTTATGATCTAAAGCCTCTTTTACATGGAGTGATTACTGGTCCAAGAAAAAAAAAGGGACAGACTTCATGTATTAGAGATGTGGACTCAGCTACTCTTCAAAGATGCTTATCTCCAAAATCCCCAGCCAAACCAAAGGGCAAGAATATTGCTAGGACATTCTATCCACCTCCATTCCCAGATGAGCTCAAGGTTCTGAGTGAACTTATCAGAAAATGCAAGGAAAGCAATGTGCCTGAAGTAAGGAAGCAAAGAGCAATAATCTACAGGAATGAGCAAGAGATTTGTGTTTGGGCTGGTCACCCAAATTTTGCTGAAGCTAAAGCTGAGGAATCAGCTAGGGCAGGCATGGAAGCTCTTGCAGTTGCCCAAGCTCTTGATGAAGAGGAAAGACAGCAAGAAGAAAGAGCTAGGGTTGAAGCTGAGGAAGCAAAGGAAAAGAGAAAAAGTACAAGGCAACCCAAGGCAAGAGCTAAAAGAAACTTGGCCTTTGATAAGGATGATTCTCAAGACACTGTAACAGATGCCCCTGTAACAGCTGTGCCTTCACCTTTTTCAGATCAAAGCATTGGAGGAAAATTAGCTTGTGATCCTGAACATCCTGTTAATTTTCAAGATCAACCAATTGTGCCAAAGGAAGAGCCTTTTGAGTTTGATGAAGCTAATTTTCCCAAATTTCTAATTGAGATGGATGCAAAGAAGAAATCACAGCAGAAGATTTCTAAGGCTAAGCCAGTTTTTGTGAGGAGGCCACAGGTTGAGAAACCACCAACAAACCCAGAGGTCTTCATCTACATTCCTGACATAAAGGAGGAGTCTGACTTAAACCTATATCTTGAGGACTTGGTAGAAGTGAGAGGGATAGCAGCCACTCAGAAATTACCAGAGAGATTAGTTTTTGTGTACAGGGGTGGAAGGGAAAGAATCTGGTCTCTGCACAGAATTCTAGGAGAAGACTATCAGACACTGATGGTGGTGTTCTAATGCTTAAAGAGAGATTTTGGGTTCACCAAAACTGCCAAGTCTGAGGTTGCCTCCAAGATTTGTCAAGTCAAAGCTAGCTGGAACAAACCTGATGCACTTCCCAGGGTTCTAAAGGTCCCTCAATCAGGAAAGAAAATTCATCTCCAACCCTTTTGGATGATGGAATTCAGAGACAATGACAACTGCAGAAGATTCTTCAGAATGGAGGACCAATTGGAAAAGGCATCTAATGAAACTCTAAGATTCATGCAATCCAAGTTGGGTGAAGACGATGAAGAAGAGAAGATTTTCTACAGAAGGCTCCAAGCTCAGATTGAGGAGAACAATGCAAGGAAGGGGAAGAAAACAAGGCCACAGAGACAAAGTTGATAAATCTGCTTAGGCTAGAGGAGCAGCTCTGTGCACTTGTATTGTAAGAATTTCTAATTTGTGTTCAGTCAATTTTCAATAAATCATGAAGCTCAATACAAATTCTACTTTTGTAATTTATAATTTGTCTAAGTGTTTTTGTTATCATCAAGGCTCTTGATTTATGGCTGTTATTCTATCAGTCATAAATTGGGGGAGATTGTTAGGAATATGTTGTTCTTGATGATAATTATAAAAACACTTAGTAGATTTTGTATTAAGTCACTTTTGTAACTGTCAACGGAATGGTATGCTTTGTAGCTTCCGTTGACAGGTAGCTCATCAACGAAATGAGTGATGTAGCAATTGCACTGTACAATACTTCACTGGTTGATATACATTTGTTGTAGGTATTAGATAGGTTTTCTAAGTCATGTTGACTATGTACTAGATAGGTAAAATAGGTTGGTTAAGTGTAAATATATTGTGGCTTGTAATTTTGCCTAAGTGAAGACATGTCAACGGAATGAAGATTAGTCTATCAACGGAATGAAGATTAGTCTATCAACGGAATGAAGAATATACCATCAACGGAATGAAGAATAAAGCTATCAACGAAACACATCTTCCTGCTATCAACGAATCATTATCACTTTTCTGAATATGTAACACCCCAGTCCCACATCGAGGAGATTTGGGACTTCTGTTCAGTTTATAAGGCAAAGTACTACTACTAATTAGCACCAATAAAATCATGATATTTTGGGGGCCTATGGTGGGCTTGTCGTTACCCAAGTTGGCTGCATTTGGGCCAGTAGGCTTCAGTTTATTCGGACTCGGAATTGGGACTTGACCCGATTTTCGAAAAATGCTCGGGATTTGACCCGGGTTGTCACATATGGTATCAGAGCTGACTCTCGAAAGCTTGATTCGTCAAGTTGCCGGAGGTGGGGACACGAAGGCTGGTGGTATTATCCCACAATGGACAGATGTCCGGAGGTGGGGACACGAAGCCAGCCGGTATTATCCCACAATGGCTAGGGAGGAACGATCTTGGAACCTATGAGCTATCCATTCAGGCTTGACGAGGACGTCAAGAGTTTAAGTGGGGGAGTTTGTAACACCCCAGTCCCACATCGAGTAGATTTGGGACTTCTGTTCAGTTTATAAGGCAGAGTACTACTACTAATTAGCACCAATAAAATCATGATATTTTGGGGGCCTGTGGTGAGCTAGTCGTTACCCAAGTTGGCTGCGTTTGGGCCAGTAGGCTTCGGCTTATTCGGACTCGGAATCGGGATTTGACCCGATTTTCGAAAAAGGCTCGGGATTTGACCCGGGTTGTCACAGAATAGTTGACAAAGTGATAGTGACAGTTTTCTGACAGATCAAAAGGTGATGTAGAAGTGTACTTTGCATTGGAAGTCATCAAAATGGATACTGGGAATAAGGAAACATTCCAATTTCCAATTAGGTTCTTGAGTGGGATCATAATAAGCATGAAGACAAAAGACAAGATCTCCAATGACCATTGGACAAAAGGGATGAAAAGCAAGCTACTGGCGGTTACCTATAATGTATTTTAGAGTAGCCAAAAATAGCATTGTAAACTTGGGTTTTATAACCAAGTGTAGCAGTTCATTTTTAAAATAAGGGAGTGAGATAAAAATAGTTTGTATTAGCTTCTTTCAAGAGCACTCTCACTCCAAATCAGGAACTGAGCAGCTGTGATACTTTTGTAACACAGATTATTTCCGCAATAAAAACATCTCAGTTGGATCCTCAAAACATCCAACTGAAATTTTATATTAGCTTGTGTTTTTATTTTCAGTGTTGTTTTATTTGAAAGTTGTTTTAAGTTTAGAAATATCTAGAATTGTATTCAACCCCCCTTCTACAATTCTGTTAGGTCATTTGGGATTAACACGGTTTCTAGAACAATGAAATCGACGGGGAAGACAAAATCACCAACCTTAATCAACACATCTTCCACTATACCCTTAGGAATTTTTACAGAACGGTCAGCTAACTGAAGAGTGATAGTAGTCTCTTTAAGTTCACCTAAACCCAGGCCTTGATAGACAGATAATGGAAGAAGATTCACATTAGCTCCTAGATCGAGTAAAGCTTTATCAATGAAAGTATTACCAATGACACAAGAAATGGTAGGACAACCAGGATCCTTATACTTCAAAGGGATTTGATTTGACAAGATAGAGCTAACATTAGATGTTAGGAAAGCTTTCTTAGGAACATGAGTGGTTCTTTTATGAGTACACAAATCTTTTAGACACTTAGCATAAGAGGGAACTTGTTGAATGACATCTAAAAGAGGAATATTAAGCTTTACTTGCTTGAAGACTTCCAAAATCTTATCTAATTGAGCAGATTGTTTGTTTGAAGTAAGTCTATGAGGAAACAGAGCTTTTGGCTTAAAGACTTTTTCATTAGATACATTATAGTGGGATTTTGAAGGTGGTTCATCGGAGGGTGATGACTCATTAGATTCAACTTCTTCAGGACTCTTGGCATTGGAAGATTGTTTAAGACTAGGATTCAAGAGTAACGGATTTGGTTCAGATGTAAGCTTATCTTCTGTTTGAGTATTGACACCAGCATGATTATTGAATTGATTACTAGACCTTAGAGATAACAGAATTCACATTTTCATGAGACTTTTGATTTGGATGAAATTTAGGATTAGGTTCAGGTTGACTAGAAAATCGATTTTTCTCTCTCTCACTAATGGTGTTTGCCAACTGACTGACTTGGACCTCTAGTTTAGATATGGCTTGAGTGTTGGAATTTAGCAATTGCATATCTTGGGTCATAGTGTTCATGAAATTTTGTTGAGATTTGAGCAATGCCTCTAAACTCTTTTCAATGGAAGTAAATCTTTTGTCAGATTCGGTAAAACCAGGAGGATTCAAGGGGATTGAATTTGGATATTGACCGAGATTTTGTGGAGGATATGAGTTAGGATTTTGAGTTGGGTATGGACCAGGATTGGGCTTTTGAAAAGCATGTTGATAATTTTGGTTATACTGATTGTATTGACCTTGGTTCCATGAGAAATTTGGATGATTTTTCCAACCAGGATTGTATGTTGATGAATAGGGATCATTCCTAACTGTAGATTGAAACATGGCATTGGCTTGTTCAATTTCAGGACAATTTTCTATCAAATGAGTAGGAGAATTACAGTTTGCACAAAGAAACACTTGTGAGGACACCTTGTTGGTTTCTAAGGCTTCTAGACGTCTAGTGAGAGTAGCTAACTTAGTTTCGGTTGCAATAGAATTACCAACTACGTGTACGCCCTTAGATTTTTCAGTTTCCTGACTGGGTTCCCTAGTTGACTCCCACAACATTGTTCGTTCAGCTAACTCTTCAAAAAATTGCCAAGCTTCTTCATCGGTTTTATCCATAAACCTACCATTACACATAGACTCTAATAAGGCAGTGGTTTGGCTATCTAAGGATTCATAAAGAATTTTACAAAGTCTCCATTTTTCTATACCATGTTGAGGACACTTAGACAACAACTTTTGAAATCTATCAAAATATTTCCAAAAAGGCTCATTTCGATTTTGTTGAAATTGGTTGATTTCATTCCTAAGCTTGTTAGCCTTATGATTGGGAAAATATTTTTTAAGAAATAAAGCAACAAATCCCTCCCATGTGGAAATAGAATTAACGGGTAGACTATACAACCACTGTTTAGCATCTTCTTTTAAAGCAAAGTTAATGAGTCTAAGCCTAATGGAATCCTCACTTAGTTGTTGAAGTTTTTGTAAAGCACACACTTCCTCAAATTCTCGAATGAAAAGATATGGATCATCTTCCTCTACCCCAGCAAACCTAGGTAACATGCTAATGTTATGATGTTTGATTTCAAAATTGTTTGCAGTTACTGCTGGTAGCACTATGCATGAGGGTTGAGCGGTACGAGCGGGGTAACAACGTTCTTTAAGAGAGACATCCATGATGGTTGTTGGAACTTCTACTTCTTTTGACTCAATTTTAGTGGGTGAAGAGAAATCGAGTAAACATGTAGCAGACAAGAGCTATAAGTAAACACCCAAGAAAAAAAATGGAAAATTAAAAGAAAAAGCTATCTTATCCTAAAAAATCTAGACCTTGCTCCTAACAATTAGATACTACTAAAAGTAACAGCTCAAAAAGCATTCGTCGTGACTGGTCAGGCAGGAGGAAGCATTTCCAAGAGGCTAACCACCATTCTAGGCACCAGTCTAAAGGCCAGGTAAGCTTTCGCTAGCCTAGACACCACCGAAAAATACTTAGTGATTTGTTCCTCCTAGATTCTCTTCCTAGTTGAGCGCGATATCCTAGGGGCTAACGTCTAATTTATTTTATTAAGGAAAGGGAATGCAAGATGAATGAATAGTGATTTCTAGGCCAAGGAAAGAGTGATGAAATCCCTCACCTTATCTTGAAATTGGGTGGCGCCCTTAAGATTGATTAGATGATGCAACACACAAAGAACGAGAAATAAACACTTATGGATGCACTACACTACGTGTTCTATTCTAAATTGTACGTACCTCTTTCCTCCAACAATCACCACAATTGTATAAGATGGAAAGCGATAAAGACAATAAATAAATATAGATGATGTGCTCCTATGTGAGAGAATGAATGATGCAACAAGTTGGTTTTAACAAATAACTAACTAATATTTTTGGATTTTTCAAATATTTTTTTTTTGTGTTTTTCAATAATGATGGAAAGAAAATAGAGAGAGGTGATACAGAATACCAAAAAGCGCTTCCAAAAATTTCACAAGAGACAACGAGCCTTCTAGCAATCTTCTTGTCCAAGCTTTCCTCCGCTTCACTATTCCCTAAAAGACAAACAATGCAGAACAAGAAACTAATCCGAATAATTAAATATCAAGGATTGAAAATTACCAATAATCCCCGGCAGCGGCGCCAAAAACTTGATGTGTAAAAATAATGTAAACTGCAAGCGCACAGTGTTTAGTTGTAGCAATCACATATCGATCCACAGAGACTATGAATTTTCAAAACCCTAACAATTAACTCAGGCGAACTAGACAATAAGATTTGAGATGAGATTTGTTTAACCTAATTAACAATTAAAATCATATATGGAAAACCTAGGAATCCGAATCCATTAATCAATCACAATTAATATCAACTGTCCTTAAAATCAATTATCTTTCCTTCACAAATAAGATATATCAATTAACGAGACAAGCATATACTATGAAACTTGTTATCTAACAATAACCTATCAAAACTTCATGGAGCAAGCATAGGCTATGAAAAATAAATCTGGTAACAATAATATATCAAAATCACTTTGTCAATTGACCAATTAAGCACCAAGAAAAATTATGAGAACCAATTAATAGGAACGAGAAGATATCAAAAATAATTAAATTAACTTCATCTTCATCCTAGGAGAATTAACTTAGCTAGACATGGTAGAAGAAACAAAACAATTAAATATAAAGACTGCAAGCAAAAGTGTTTTAATAGAATAAAGAACTTGTATTGAAAGACAATAATAAATATATCCTACTCCTAATTACCAGATCTAGTCTAAATTGATGTCTAAATTCTAGGTGTCTAAAATATAAGAGACGAGATCCATATATATAGGAAAGATGATGGGTTTGGGCTCTTTGACTACAAATCGGATTCTAGAAATATTTCCTCAATTCCTTTTTCTTCTCCGATAAGTTTTCCAATTTTTCTCCAATTTCCTTCTGACTTCAAGTATTTCCATCTCCTTGCCTTTTTTCACCTTTTTCTGTTTGAAATATGATTTTATTTATTTTCCTACAAAACAAAAGAAAACAATTTATTAAATAATAAAATTATGAAAACAGACATAAAATAGGTATTAAAATTGTATTAAATTATGGACCTATCAGGTTCTAAGATCGTTCCTCCCTAGCCATTGTGGGATAATACCGGCTGGTTTCGTGTCCCCACCTCCGGACCACTGTCCATTGTGGGATAATACCACCAGCCTTCGTGTCCCCACCTTCAGCAACTTGCGTTAACAAGTTTTCGAGAGTCGGCTCTAATACCCTATGGGACAACCCGGGTCAAATCCCGAGCCTTTTTCGAAAATCGGGTCAAGTCCCGATCACGAGTCCGAATAAAAGCCGAAGCCTACTGGCCCAAATGCAACCAATTTGGGTAACAACAAGCCCACCACAGGCCCCCAAAAGATCATGATTTTTTGGTGCAATTAGTAGTAATACTTTTTTCCTTATAAACTGAACTAAATTCCCAAATCTCCTCGATGTGTGACTGGGGTGTTACACTTTTATATCACATAAACATGTAGGTCTCAATTGTGTTTTTACAAAAATACTTTTGTAATTTTGATTTTTTTACCATCAATACATTTTTTATTCTCATTTATAGTTCAGCAGAAAAAACCAAAACCGATAAACCACATCGGAAAAAAAATCAAACCAAAGAAACTGAAAAAAAATCGAACTGAAATACTGGAATTAGTGCTTTGGTTTTCAGTTCCGGTTTCTAGTCAAAACCGAACCAAAATTAACCGAATCGCTATTAATAATATATATATATATATATATATATATATATATATATAGGTTCAAAAGAGACCGTTCATTAGCAAGAGACGAAGAGACCCTGCTTATTTACCATTGATTTGATACTCATCCTATGGTTCAGATTATGTACATATTTAATAGTATATATCTAGTTTCTATGTATAAGGGCAGTAGAATATGTTATAAAAAATACAAACTGAACATACATATCTCCCTACATTAATTACCATATTTGTAAAGATTGGAGGAGATTTGCTCTACCATCAACTTTTCATTTTCTTTTTAACAGTTGTCAATGAATTTAACGTAACTAATTCTTCTAAGTTTCTAATAATTTTAAATACGCAAATTGTGAGTATAAGTATGTCACAATTTCTAATTTTTATTCGGCGTTTTAAGTTGCAATATCAGTTTGTTATATTTTTTAATCATTGAAGCTCACACTGTTCTAACCTACGATGAAGAATATCATGGAGAAGGAATCGTGCATTGCTAAATTCAATGTTATATCAATTTTAGTTATGGGCTTCCTGTTCCAATATGCATGGATCATTTTTGGTTAGGATTTTTGTCAGTGTTCTTAAGCTATCGCTTTTAGGTAGTTACGTACTTGACTGCTTTTAGGTAGTTACATACTTGACTACAATGTTTTTCTTTTAATTTTCAAACATTGTTGTAGTTGTTGAAGTCAATAATAAAATGAAGTTTGTAGCAATTGATAATGGTTGTGAAAGTGTTAATGTTCACACGAGTTGTGATACTTCTATTTAGAGTTCTTGTCAGTGTTTTGTGGCACATAAGATGGCAAAGATGGCTCCTGGCAATGCAAATTTTACGGCTGCAACACTTCACTTGCAGAGTTCCACAAAAATACAGTTTATATCATCATTAAACATACGTAATTCTCAAGATTCATTACTATGTCTTTAAAATTTGCTAAAATTTTGTTACTTGTTAAGTGTACACTTGCCATTGCCATATATGATTCTGTCAACTATTTTATATAATTTGATATAAAGTCGTAAGATATGTAGAGATTCTATTATCTTATCTTAATCCAGTTCAAGAAAGTCGGTGCATTAATTTAAAATCATTTCTATATTACAAAATATTAGTTGTTGTACAACTTTTTGCTAAGTAATCATCCTAATGTGTTCCAACAAAATCTACTATGTTTTTTTATTCTACTATATAGTATATACCCATATAAGAACACGAAAATCAATGGTAAAGTTCTGTTGGGTGTTGTAAGTGTAATACATATATACCATATGAGAACAAGAAAATAAATGGTAAAGTTATGTTGGGTGTTGTAAGTGTAATACATCATATTATGCATCAACATAAAATAGATTTTATTCAAAATATATGTTTATTAAAATTAATATTATTAAAGAAGTGAATGTACAACTTTTAATATTATTTAATAAATTGAAATTTTATTTTTCAATTATTTTTAAGTAAAAGGTACTTTAAGATTTTACTAAAATTCTTTTTGTGGTAAGATTCACCAAAGTGTTTTCGTGTAAATTTTGAGAAAATGTGTTATTTTAATATATTGAAATTCACTATTATCTTTTGCAAAACATTTAAAAAAATTATGAGAATCTCTTAAGTGTTTTAGCACAATATTTTTAATGTTTTGGGGTTTTTAATCTTTCAATTTATTAAATAATTTAACGATTGACTTTTTAATATTATTTATAATAAATTGCATTTTTATTTTCAATTGTCTTTAAATATAAGGCATTTTAAGATTTACTAAATTTTCTTACATTTTGTAAGATTCGTTCCCGAGTAAAAAATATGTAGTTAACGAAATCTTAATAAACTATTCAAATTCTTTATAAAGTATATTTAGTTTTATGTAATATCTATTTTAATGAACATTGAGATATCATAAAAGACGTATCAAAAGTATTTTAAAGATCTGCCCAAATGTTTCACACTAATTTTGAGAAAGTATATTATTTTTTAAAAATTGAAATTCAATATGATCAATTACAAAACTAAATTTTTTACGAGTTTCTCTTAAGTGTTTTAGTAAAATATTTTTAATATTTTTGGGTTTGTAGTTTTTGTATTTATTAAATAAGTTAACATATTACTTTCTAAGATTATTTAATAAATAAAGATTATACATTTTTCAATTATTTTTAAATGTAAGGTACTTTAAGAATTCTGTAAGATTCAGTTAGGTATCTCATGCTAGATTTTGAGGATGAATGTTATTATAATATAATAAAATTCACTATTGTATTTTTGAAAAATACATAAAAATTTAATTTGTTTACTATTTTATATGCATTTCTAAAATTTAGATATCATAAAAAATATTTACTAACAATATTTTAAAGATTAACTTAAATGTTTTAGAGTAATTTTGAGAAAATATCTTATTTTGAAAAAATAAAATTCAATATGATCGTTTACAAAAAAAATAAAAAATGAGATTTTGTTAAGTATTTTAGTACAATTTATCTTAATATTTTTAATATTTTGAAGTTTTTAATCTTTCAATTATTTAAACAAGTTAACGTATGATTTTTTTATAATAATATTTAGTAAATAGAGATTTTATGTTTCAATTGTTCTTAAGGAAAAAGCACATTAATATTCTCTTAGGTGTTGTAATATGCGCTTAAGTGTTTGAGAATAGATTTTAAAATTGTATGTTATTTTAATATAATGAAATTCATTATTGTCCTTTTTACAAAATATGTAAAATTTTTAAAGTTTTATGAAATTATGTTTAAGAGTAATATTTTGAATAATGTATAGTTTAAAATATTTGTTTTTTTATAAATAAATTGGCGTTTTCATTTTTTTTATATTAGATTTGGAGTTTGGCCTTTTTTTATAAGGTTAGTTTCTTATTTATTTAATGTTTATTGTAAGTTTAGTAAATGCATTATAAAATTCACATATCATAACAGACGTACAAAAAGTATGTTAAAGATCTAAGGAAGTGTTTCACACTAATTTTTAGAAAGTATCTTATTTTGAAAAAAATGAAATTCAATATGATTATTTACAAAAATTAAAAAATGCATATTTTTTTAGGAGATTCTCTTAAGTGTTTTAGTAGAATATTTTTAATATTTTGGGGTCTTTAGTACTTTTATTTATTAAATAAGTTAACATATTACTTTCTAAGATTATTTAATAAATAAATATTATATTTTTTCAATTATTTGTAAATGTAAGGCACTTTAAGTTTTTATAAGATTCTATTAAGTACCTCAGACAAGATTTTGAGGACGTATGTTAATATAATATAATAAAATTCACTATTGTATTTTTGTAAAATATATAAAAATTTAATTTTTTACTATTGTATATGAATACCTAAAATTTAGATATCATAAAAAATATGTATTAACAATATTTTAAAGATTCGCTTGAGTGTTTTAGGGTAATTTTAAGAAAATATCTTATTTTGAAAAAATGAAATTCAGTATGATGGTTTATAAAACAAAAAACAATACGAGATTCTGTTAAGTGTTTTAGTACAATTTATCTTAATATTTTAATAGTTTGAGGTTTTTAATCTTTCAATTCATTAAACAAGTTAATGTATAATTTTTTTAATATAATTTAGTAAATAGAGATTTTAGTTTCCAATTGTTCTCAAGGAGGAAAAGGCACATTAAGATTTTATTAAGATTCTCGTAAGTGTTGTAATATGCCCTTAAGTGTTTGAGAGTATATTTTTAAATTGTATGTTATTTTAATATAATGAAATTCACAATTGTCCTTTTTACAAAATATGTAAAAATTTTAAATTTTTACGAGAGTCTCTTAACTGTTTAAGAGTAATATTCTTAATAATGTATAGTTTATAATATTTGATTTTTTTTATAAAAATTGGCGTATTCATTTTTTGTATTAAATTTAGAGTTTGGACTTTTTTAATAAAAATTATTGTTCATTCTTCACATATGTTTTTTCCTATAAAAAAACCGAGAATTGTCATTTTTTTAAACTTTTCACTTTTTGTATTTTCTTAAGGCATTAAAATTTTAAATTACCATAAGAACACTTATTAGAGCCCAAAAAACTAGAAATTTTATTTTCTAAAAAGACCCAATAAAATTTGGACAGAACATATCAAAATAAGAAACTCCCTTACAAGTTGCTTTCAGTCTTTTATGGATCAAAAATTAATGTCACAGACACATAATCACCAAAATGATAAGATTTGGTGTAAATAACTAAATAAACAATATCTTGGTATGTTCTTAGTGTCAATTTACAGAACCTTGGTACATTGTTTTCATGCATGCTTCCTTATAATTTTTTACACAGTTTCAGTTTGCAAGATGCACTATTGAGATTGCAAGTCACCTTCAATGCATTGGTCGGCTTTTCCTCCTCTTCTCCGAACGTTGTGCCATACTCTATATACTTGGTAGCTCTTTGAGGTCTTCTATATATTTACCAGCCTTAAGCATGCAATGATCATCATCCTTCTCGATACTAGTGGTGTTCTTGTCCCATAACTCCTTCTCTTTGACAAATATTACAAGTTCGATCTCATAGTAAAGGGATGTTAGGAATATGTTATTCTTGATGATAATTATAAAAACACTTAGTAGATTTTGTATTAAGTCACTTTTGTAACTGTCAACGGAATGGTATGCTTTGCAGCTTCCGTTGACAGGTAGCTCATCAATGAAATGAGTGATGTAGCAATTGCACTGTACAATACTTCACTGGTTGATATACATTTGTTGTAGGTATTAGATAGGTTTTCTAAGTCATGTTGACTATGTACTAGATAGGCAAAATAGGTTGGTTAAGTGTAAATATATTGTGGCTTGTAATTTTGCCTAAGTGAAGACATGTCAACAGAATGAAGATTAGTCTATCAACGGAATGAAGATTAGTCTATCAACGGAATGAAGATTAGTCTATCAACGGAATATGGTACCGACTGGATATGCGGTATGAATAAAACTCATCAAGATAGATATCTCATGATTGCCAATGGAATCAAGGAAGAGGATTTCGACTATTTGGAATCCAATATATTAAGAGTAAGTGATTTCAGCAAGATTGAAACCACTTCTTATTAATCAACGAACTAACAACTTCAAGCGAACAAATAAACCTGAGTATTCAGGTCATAACTCACAAGTACAGAACATATGGATGTAATCCATCTCAGATATAAGAAGTGATATTAGAATTGTATTTTTCACATTTATCAAATCAAAGGTTGAGCTGCTGATCAATCACGCATCAACCCCGGACTTGCTTATAGCAAAGTCCTCTACTGGATCCTTGGCCAATCTGGGCCTTAAGTTATCCCGACCATAAATATGGTCCGACCATTATTGGTCCCATTTTAAAAACATTCCAATTCTATATTATATACATCAGGTGTTAGTACAATTGACAACCCTACTTTGACAATCAGGTGTCGGAAGAATCGACAACCTTAATACAACAATTGCTGGAAAACTCACGTTCCAGGAAACAACTTAACTATGAAGAATTAATAGGGGATATCAATACAATTTAGTTTCGACGAGATCGACACAACAATGGGGGTGCACATGAAAAGTAACAATATAATAAACATCGACGAGATCGATGCAACAACTGGGATGATAATGAAGAATAAACAATAACATGCTCAACAAGGTTAAGTCTGATATGAAACAAGCATTATGATATCAACAAAAATTGCAACAACTTGATATAGAGTAGAGTTCAAAGAACTGGCTCTAGATGGCCTCAATAGTACAAATTATCACATTATAGAAAAATTAGTTACGATTCACCAATTTGGTAAGTGACAAGAAAGTCAAGTTCAAGTTTAAGGAAAGTTCACGGTGAAGTCTATAAATAGGGAAAACAAGGGTTTACTGACTTCTGATAGAAATAGTTTAAGTCCTTCGAAAATAAACTTATAATAGATAAGCCTTATATTTGAAGGAAATAAACTAAATCATACACAACATACATGAATTCGAATCAGGGACTGAATCAGATAATCGCATTAACAAGAAATGGTAATAATACTTGCATAGGTGCAAGATGGAAAAATAGATTACTTGTAGGACAAGTACCATAAATTCGGAATTTAATATAACATTTTACCCTCATCGGGTTCACAAGTTCCCAATCATTTAAGGTTGGCAACATTCCAACCTAATATTTTTAAATCAAAATTTTTGAAAGAAAGCCTTAGTATGCGGCCCATAACTATCTTTTAAATCGTTTCAATACAATAATTATATTTTTCCAATCAACATGGAAATATGAATCTAAACTCAAAAGGTATAAAAGAATACTCGTGAATTTACGAGATTAAATCATACTTGCAATTCAATGCAAAGGAATCGACATTTGGAAATTCAGTGAAAAGTATTCAACTTGTATAATAATAATTCAAGATAACATCAATCAATAATATATGAAAGGAATAGACACTTGCCTCTGGTCCTTATCTATTTCGTAAGGCTGAGATAATACGATTCCCTCCTTATTCTGTCTTATCGCACGATTCTCTATTTCTGTCCTTCTTCGATCTAACGCTCTTGTGAATACCATTAATTTGATCCTACCGTTTCGAATCCACGCATCTGCCTCGATAGTCAAACATGTGACGGTACTTTAGTCTTCAGAGTATGATTCTCACATTCCATAAACGATTGTAATTTAATTCCGACGCACCTATTAATCTTACCGATATCTCTGTTGGAAGAAGATACTTGCAACTGTCCTCTACGGTGTTGACGTTCCCTTGGTGTTATTTCGCCTCACAATTAACCCAACCAGTCGTACACAATACCTCATCCTCCTCCGACGTCTTTCATTTAATATGCTTCGATAATCTGACTCGTCTCGTCCAATCGCCTCTGTTGCATAGACAACCATATTTCAATTGATAGAATAATCATGATCAATTAAATAAATAACCCATGTATCACGCTCGTCGAAAATCTTCATACTATAAAGGTCAACATCTAAGTCAACGGTCTTGTAAATCTCATTCTCTAACATTACTGACAAATTTCTATCCCAACTACCCCTCGTGATAATATTAGACACGACCAAAGTATTCAAACAAGTCTGAAAACAATTATTCGCATTTATGACTCACTAACCAGATAGTTCACATAATTCACATAACACATTTTGTCATTTAATTGTGATAAATAAATCACATAAGTCTCGTAACATCAAAGAAATAAGTTTAGAAAAATATTCGACTCTCGTTTTAAAGAATTTAACCCTCAAATTATTTTCAGGTCAAAAATCGGATCATTTATCCCAATATAAAGATTTAAAAACAATTTAATCAATTAATATAAAAATTAATTGACTAATTCCAACACTCCAACTATTTTTAAATAAATAAACAAAGCTAGAAAATAATTAAACTTTATTTTAATTAATTAAATCTAATTAATAATTAATTATTAAGAATTAACTGATTAAAAGAATTAATCAATTAATTAAATTAATTAATTATTAATCAAAAATAATTAAAATAATTAAATTTAATCAATTTTCGGATTTAAATAAATATTTATAAAATTATAAAATTTTCTGAATAACAAAATGTATTTCTAAATTAAAATTTTGATTTTTAGAATTTTTAAACAATTTTTGAATTATTTTTGAAAAATAATACTCAAAAACAGTTTTTTCACAACACTGTTAGCAGCAAAACGGATCAAACGACGGTTTCACCAAGAAACTCGCCGGAAAGCTAAAGAACAGCCGCCGGAATCTACAAATATTTCCAGAATCCGGCCGGCAACCCCGCCGCCGGCGAGTTCTCCGGCGAGTCCAAATCGCCTCAAAACGACTTCAAAACACATGGATTTTTATGGAGAAATCACAGGAACGCCTCGACAATAACAATACCGAGCCTAGTTAACCGAAACCGAAACCACATCATAATCGTTCGAAACGAACGAAAAGAAACGGCGGCGCCATTTTCCGGCCAACCGAAATCGAACACCAAACTCAAAACTGTTGACACCTATAATTTCCTCATCTCACGATCTATCTATTGATATAAACACATGCAAGAACCAATCAATCAAACTCAAAATCCGGCAAAAAGTAAAACTTTTCCGGTGAGCTTCTAAAACCTCCGATTTGCTCGATTTTATGCTCCAAATTCATATTAAAAATCACATACATACTCCACATCACTTAATAAACACAACCATGCCATCAATTCACACGAACAATCAATGTTACAATTTCCCCCAAATTAAACTAATAAATTCGAATTAATTAAATAAAAAAAAAGAAGAAAAACTCAGAAATCATACCCAATCAAATTTCGATGATGGATTTGGATAGATGGTGATGAGAGATTCGATTCGACTACTAGAACGTCGAAATCGGATTCCGATAACGCCTTCAATTAACCCAACCAGTCGTACACAATACCTCATCCTCCTCCGACGTCTTTCATTTAACATGCTTCGATAATCTGACTCGTCTCGTCCAATCGCCTCTGTTGCATAGACAACCATATTTCAATTGATAGAATAATCATGATCAATTAAATAAATAACCCACGTATCACACTCGTCGAAAATCTCCATACAATAATAGTCAACATCGAAGTCAACGGGCTTGTAAATCTCATTCTCTAACATTACTAACAAATTTATATCCCAACTACCCCTCGTGATAATATTAGACACGACCAAAGTATTCAAACAAGTCTTAAAACAATTATTCGCATTTATGACTCACTAACCAGATAGTTCACATAATTCACATAACACATTTTGTCATTTAATTGTGATAAATAAATCACATAAGTCTCGTAACATCTAAGAAACAATTTTAGAAAAATATTCGACTATCGTTTCAAAGAATTTACCCCTCAAAATATTTTTAGGTCAAAAATCGGATCATTTATCCCAATATAAAGATTTAAAAACAATTTAATCAATTAATATAAAACTTAATTGACTAATTCCAACACTCCAAATATTTTTAAATAAATAAACCAAGCTAGAAAATAATTAAACTTAATTTTAATTAAATAAATGTAATTAATAATTAATTATTAAGAATTAATTGATTAAAAGAATTAATCAATTAATTAAATTAATTAATTATTAATCAAAAATAATTAAAATAATTAAATTTAATCAATTTTTGGATTTAAATAAATATTTATAAATTTATAAAAATTTCTGAATAATAAAATTTATTTCTAAATTAAAAATATGATTTTTAGAATTTTTAAACAATTTTTGATTTTTTTTTTGAAAAATAATACTCAAAAACAGTTGTTCACAACACTGTTAGCAACAAAACGGATCACACGACGTTTTCACCAAGAAACTCCCCGGAAAGCTAAAGAACAGCCGCCGGAATCTGCAAATATTTCCAGAATCCGGCCGACAACCCCGTCGCCGGCGAGTTCTCCGGCGAGTCCAAATCGCCTCAAAATGACTTCAAAACGCATGGATTTTTATGGAGAAATCACAGGAACGCCTCAACAATAACAATACCGAGCCTAGTTAACCGAAACCACATCATAATCGTTCGAAACGAATGGAAAGAAACGGCGGCGCCATTTTCTGGCCAACCGAAATCGAACACCAAACTCAAAATTGTTGACACATATAAGTTCCTCATCTCACGATCTATCTATTGATATAAACACATGCAAGAACCAATCACTCAAACTCAAAATCCGGCAAAAAGTAAAACTTTTCCGGTGAGCTTCTAAAACCTCCGATTTGATGGATTTTATGCTCCAAATTCAGATTAAAATCACATACATACTCCACATCACTTAATAAACACAACCATGCCATCAATTCACACGAACAATCAATATTACGATTTCCCCCAAATTAAACTAATAAATTCGAATTAATTAAATAAATAAAAAAAAGAAAAACTCAGAAATCATACCCAATCAAATTTGTATGATGGATTTGGATAGAGGATGATGAGAGATTCGATTCGACTACTAGAGCGTCGAAATCGGATTCCGATAACGCCTTCAATTAACCCAACCAGTCGTACACAATACCTGATCCTCTTGCGACGTCTTTCATTTAACATGCTTCGATAATCTGACTCGTCTCGTCCAATCACCTCTGTTGCATAGACAACCATATTTCAATTGATAGAATAATCATGATCAATTAAATAAATAACTCACGTATCACGCTCATCGAAAATCTCCATACTATAAAAGTCAACATCTAAGTCAACGGTCTTGTAAATCTCATTCTCTAACATTATTGACAAATTTCTATCCCAACTACCCCTCGTGATAATATTAGACACGACCAAAGTATTCAAACAAGTCTGAAAACAATTATTCGCATTTATGACTCACTAACCAGATAGTTCACATAATTCACATAACACATTTTGTCATTTAATTGTGATAAATAAATCACATAAGTCTCGTAACATCTAAGAAATAATATTAGAAAAATATTCGACTATCGTTTCAAAGAATTTAACCTTCAAAATATTTTTAGGTCAAAAATTGGATCATTTATCCCAATATAAAGATTTAAAAACAATTTAATCAATTAATATAAAAATTAATTGACTTATTCCAACACTCCACCTATTTTTAAATAAATAAACCAAGCTAGAAAATAATTAAACTTAATTTTAATTAATTAAATCTAATTAATAATTAATTATTAAGAATTAACTGGTTAAAAGAATAAATCAATTAATTGAATTAATTAATTATTAATCAAAAATAATTTAAATAATTAAATTTAATCAATTTTCGGATTTAAATAAATATTTATAAATTTATAAAATTTTCTGAATAATAAAATGTATTTCTAAATTAAAAATATGATTTTTAGAATTTTTAAACAATTTTTGATTTTTTATTTGAAAAATAATACTCAAAAACAGTTTTTCACAACACTGTTAGCAGCAAAACGGATCAAACGACGGTTTCCCCAAGAAACTCGCCGGAAAGCTAAAGAACAGCCGCCGGAATCTGCAAATATTTCCAGAATCTGGCCGGCAACCCCGCCGCCGGCGAGTTCTCCGGCGAGTCCAAATCGCCTCAAAACGACTTCAAAACACATGGATTTTTATGGAGAAATCACAGGAACGCCTCGACAATAACAATACCGAGCCTAGTTAACCGACACCACATCATAATCGTTCGAAACAAACGGAAAGAAACGGCGGCGCCATTTTCCGGCCAATCGAAATCGAACCCCAAACTCAAAACTGTTGACACCTATAAGTTCCTCATCTCACGATGTATCTATTGATATAAACACATGCAAGAACCAATCACTCAAACTCAAAATCCGGCGAAAAGTAAAACTTTTCCGGTGAGCTTCTAAAACCTCCGATTTGCTCGAATTTATGCTCCAAATTCAGATTAAAAATCACATACATACTCCACATCACTTAATAAACAAAACCATGCCATCAATTCACACGAACAATCAATATTACGATTTCCCCCAAATTAAACTAATAAATTCGAATTAATTAAATAAATAAAAAAAAGAAAAACTCGGAAATCATACCCAATCAAATTTTGATGATGGATTTGGATAGAGGGTGATGAGAGATTCGTTCGACTACTAGAGCGTCGAAATCGGATTCCGATAACGCCTTCAATTAACCCAACCAGTCGGACACAATACCTCATCCTCCTCCGACGTCTTTCATTTAACATGCTTCGATAATCTGACTCGTCTCGTCCAATCGCCTCTGTTGCATAGACAACCATATTTCAATTGATAGAATAATCATGATCAATTAAATAAATAACCCACGTATCACGCTCGTCGAAAATCTCCATACTATAAAAGTCAACATCTAAGTCAACGGTCTTGTAAATCTCATTCTCTAACATTACTGACAAATTCCTATCCCAACTACCCCTCGTGATAATATTAGACACGACCAAAGTATTCAAACAAGTCTGAAAACAATTATTCGCATTTATGACTAACTAAACAGATAGTTCACATAATTCACATAACACATTTTGTCATTTAATTGTGATAAATAAATCACATAAGTCTCGTAACATATAAGAAATAATTTTAGAAAAATATTCGACTATCGTTTCAAAGAATTTAACCCTCAAAATATTTTTAGGTCAAAAATCAGATCATTTATCCCAATATAAAGATTTAAAAACAATTTAATCAATTAACATAAAAATTAATTGACTAATTCCAACACTCCAACTATTTTTAAAGAAATAAACCAAGCTAGAAAATAATTAAACTTAATTGTATTTAATTAAATCTAATTAATAATTAATTATTAAGAATTAACTGATTAAAAGAATTAATCAATTAATTAAATTAATTAATTATTCATAAAAAATAATTAAAATAATTAAATTTAATCAATTTTGGGATTTAAATAAATATTTATAAATTTATAAAATTTTCTGAATAATAAAATGTATTTCAAAATTAAAAATATGATTTTTAGAATTTTTAAACAAATTTTGATTTTTTTTTTTGAAAAATAATACTCAAAAACAGTTTTTCACAACACTGTTAGCAGCGAAACGGATCAAACGACGGTTTCACCAAGAAACTCGCCGGAAAACTAAAGAACAGCCGCCGGAATCTGCAAAAATTTCCAGAATCCGGCCGACAACCCCGCCGCCGGCGAGTTCTTCTGCGAGTCCAAATCGCCTCAAAACGACTTCAAAACACATGGATTTTTATGGAGAAATCACAGGAACACCTCGACAATAACAATACCGAGCCTAGTTAACCGAAACCACATCATAATCGTTCGAAACAAACGGAAAGAAACGGCGGCGCCATTTTCCGGCCAACCGAAATCGAACACCAAACTCAAAACTGTTGACACCTATAAGTTCCTCATCTCACGATCTATCTATTGATATAAACACATGCAAGAACCAATCACTCAAACTCAAAATCCGGCGAAGAGTAAAACTTTTCCGGTAAGCTTCTAAAACCTCCGATTTACTCGATTTTATGCTCCAAATTCAGATTAAAAATCACATACATACTCCACATCACTTAATCAACACAACCATGCCATCAATTCACACGAACAATCAATATTACGATTTCCCCCAAATTAAACTAATAAATTCAAATTAATTAAATAAATAAATAAAAGAAAAACTCAGAAATCATACCCAATCAAATTTCGATGATGGATTTGGATAGAGGGTGATGAGAGATTCGATTTGACTACTAGAGCGTCGAAATCGGATTCCGATAACGCCTTCAATTAACCCAACCAGTCGTACACAATACCTCATCCTCCTCCGACGTCTTTTATTTAAGATGCTTCGATAATCTGACTCGTCTCGTCCAATCGCCTCTGTTGCATAGACAACCATATTTCAATTGATAGAATAATCATGATCAATTAAATAAATAACCCACGTATCACGCTCATCGAAAATCTTCATACTATAAAAGTCAACATCTAAGTCAACGGTCTTGTAAATCTCATTCTCTAACATTATTGACAAATTTCTATCCCAACTACCCCTCGTGATAATATTAGACACGACCAAAGTATTCAAACAAGTCTGAAAACAATTATTCGCATTTATGACTCACTAACCAGATAGTTCACATAATTCACAGAACACATTTTGTCATTTAATTATGATAAATAAATCACATAAGTCTCGTAACATCTAAGAAATAATTTTAGAAATATATTCGACTATCGTTTCAAATAATTTAACCCTCAAAATATTTTTAGGTCAAAAATCGGATCATTTATCTTAATATAAAGATTTAAAAACAATTTAATCAATTAATATAAAAATTAATTGACTAATTCCAATACTCCAACTATTTTAAAATAAATAAACCAAGCTAGAAAATAATTAAACTTAATTTTAATTAAATAAATCTAATTAATAATTAATTATTAAGAATTAACTGACTAAAAGAATTAATCAATTAATTAAATTAATTAATTATTAATAAAAAATAATTAAAATTATTAAATTTAATCAATTTTCGGATTTAAATAAATATTTATAAATTTATAAAATTTTCTGAATAATAAAATGTATTTCTAAATTAAAAATATGGTTTTTAGAATTTTTAAACAATTTTTGATTTTTTTTTTTGAAAAATAATACTCAAAAACAGTTTTTCACAACACTGTTAACAGCAAAACGGATCAAACGACGGTTTCACCAAGGAACTTGCCGGAAAGCTAAAGAACAGCCGCCGGAATCTGCAAAAATTTCCAGAATCCGGCCAGCAACCCCGCCGCCGGCGAGTTCTCCGGCGAGTCCAAATCGCCTCAAAACGACTTCAAAACACATGGATTTTTATGGAGAAATCACAGGAACGCCTCGATAATAACAATACCGAGCCTACTTAACCGAAACCACATCATAATCGTTCGAAACGAACGGAAAGAAATGGCGGCGCCATTTTCCGGACAACCGAAATCGAACACCAAACTCAAAACTGTTGACACCTATAAGTTCCTCATCTCACGATCTATCTATTGATATAAACACATGCAAGAACCAATCACACAAACTCAAAATCCGGCAAAAAGTAAAACTTTTCCGGTGAGCTTCTAAAACCTCCGATTTGCTCGATTTTATGCTCCAAATTCAGATTAAAAATCACATACATACTCCACATCACTTAATCAACACAACCGTGCCATCAATTCACACGAACAATCAATATTACGATTTCCCCCAAATTAAACTAATAAATTCGAATTAATTCAATAAATAAAAAAAAGAAAAACTCAGAAATCATACCCAATCAAATTTCGATGATGGATTTGGATAGAGGGTGATGAGAGATTCGATTCGACTACTAGAGCGTCGAAATCGGATTCCGATAATGCCTTCAATTAACCCAACCAGTCGTACACAATACCTCATCCTCCTCCGACGTCTTTCATTTAAGATGCTTCGATAATCTGACTCGTCTCGTCCAATCGCCTCTGTTGCATAGACAACCATATTTCAATTGATAGAATAATCATGATCAATTAAATAAATAACCCACGTATCACGCTCGTCGAAAATCTCCATACTATAAAAGTCAACATCTAAGTCAACGGTCTTGTAAATCTCATTCTCTAACATTACTGACAAATTTCTATCCCAACTACCCCTCGTGATAATATTAGACACGACCAAAGTATTCAAACAAGTCTGAAAACAATTATTCGCATTTATGACTCACTAACCAGATAGTTCACATAATTCACATAACACATTTTGTCATTTAATTATGATAAATAAATCACATAAGTCTCGTAACATCTAAGAAATAATTTTAGAAAAATATTCGACTATCGTTTCAAAGAATTTAACCCTAAAAATATTTTTAGGTCAAAAATCAGATCATTTATCCCAATATAAAGATTTAAAAGAAATTTAATCAATTAATATAAAAATTAATTGACTAATTCCAATACTCCAACTATTTTAAAATAAATAAACCAAGCTAGAAAATAATTAAACTTGATTTTAATTAATTAAATCTAATTAATAATTAATTATTAAGAATTAACTAACTAAAAGAATTAATCAATTAATTAAATTAATTAATTATTAACCAAAAATAATTAAAATTATTAAATTTAATCAATTTTCGGATTTAAATAAATATTTATAAATTTATAAAATTTTCTGAATAATAAAATGTATTTCTAAATTAAAAATATGGTTTTTAGAATTTTTAAACAATTTTTGATTTTTTTTTTTGAAAAATAATACTCAAAAACAGTTTTTCACAACACTGTTAACAGCAAAACGGATCAAACGACGGTTTCACCAAGAAACTTGCCGGAAAGCTAAAGAACAGCCGCCGGAATCTGAAAAATTTCCAGAATCCGGCCAGCAACCCCGCCGCCGGTGAGTCCAAATCGCCTCAAAACGACTTCAAAACACATGGATTTTTATGGAGAAATCACAGGAACGCCTCGACAATAACAATACCGAGCCTAGTTAACCGAAACCACATCATAATCGTTCGAAACGAACGGAAAGAAACGGCGGCGCCATTTTCCGGCCAATCGAAATCGAACCCCAAACTCAAAACTGTTGACACCTATAAGTTCCTCATCTCACGATGTATCTATTGATATAAACACATGCAAGAACCAATCACTCAAACTCAAAATCCGGCGAAAAGTAAAACTTTTCCGGTGAGCTTCTAAAACCTCCGATTTGCTCGAATTTATGCTCCAAATTCAGATTCAAAATCACATACATACTCCACATCACTTAATCAACACAACCATACCATCAATTCACACGAACAATCAATATTACGATTTCCCCCAAATTAAACTAATAAATTCGAATTAATTAAATAAATAAATAAAAGAAAAACTCAGAAATCATACCCAATCAAATTTCGATGATGGATTTGGATGGAGGGTGATGAGAGATTCGATTCGACTACTAGAGCGTCGAAATCGGATTCCGATAACGCCTTCAATTAACCCAACCAGTCGGACACAATACCTCATCCTCCTCCGACGTCTTTCATTTAAGATGCTTCGATAATATGACTCGTCTCGTCCAATCGCCTCTGTTGCATAGACAACCATATTTCAATTGATAGAATAATCATGATCAATTAAATAAATAACCCACGTATCACGCTCATCGAAAATCTCCATACTATAAAAGTCAACATCTAAGTCAACGGTCTTGTAAATCTCATTCTCTAACATTATTGACAAATTTCTATCCCAACTACCCCTCGTGATAATATTAGACACGACCAAAGTATTCAAACAAGTCTGAAAACAATTATTCGCATTTATGACTCACTAACCAGATAGTTCACATAATTCACATAACACATTTTGTCATTTAATTATGATAAATAAATCACATAAGTCTCGTAACATCTAAGAAATAATTTTAGAAAAATATTCGACTATCGTTTCAAAGAATTTAACCCTCAAAATATTTTTAGGTCAAAAATCAGATCATTTATCCCAATATAAAGATTTAAAAACAATTTAATCAATTAACATAAAAATTAATTGACTAATTCCAACACTCCAACTATTTTTAAAGAAATAAACCAAGCTAGAAAATAATTAAACTTAATTGTATTTAATTAAATCTAATTAATAATTAATTATTAAGAATTAACTGATTAAAAGAATTAATCAATTAATTAAATTAATTAATTATTCATAAAAAAATAATTAAAATAATTAAATTTAATCAATTTTGGGATTTAAATAAATATTTATAAATTTATAAAATTTTCTGAATAATAAAATGTATTTCAAAATTAAAAATATGATTTTTAGAATTTTTAAACAAATTTTGATTTTTTTTTTGAAAAATAATACTCAAAAACAGTTTTTCACAACACTGTTAGCAGCGAAACGGATCAAACGACGGTTTCACCAAGAAACTCGCCGGAAAACTAAAGAACAGCCGCCGGAATCTGCAAAAATTTCCAGAATCCGGCCGACAACCCCGCCGCCGGCGAGTTCTTCTGCGAGTCCAAATCGCCTCAAAACGACTTCAAAACACATGGATTTTTATGGAGAAATCACAGGAACACCTCGACAATAACAATACCGAGCCTAGTTAACCGAAACCACATCATAATCGTTCGAAACAAACGGAAAG
The DNA here is from genome assembly GCA_030848705.1 of Heracleum sosnowskyi. Lineage (NCBI taxonomy): Eukaryota > Viridiplantae > Streptophyta > Magnoliopsida > Apiales > Apiaceae > Heracleum > Heracleum sosnowskyi. The sequence continues at coordinate 86,713,329 of CM061243.1, forward strand.
AAACGGCGGCGCCATTTTCCGGCCAACCGAAATCGAACACCAAACTCAAAACTGTTGACACCTATAAGTTCCTCATCTCACGATCTATCTATTGATATAAACACATGCAAGAACCAATCACTCAAACTCAAAATCCGGCGAAGAGTAAAACTTTTCCGGTAAGCTTCTAAAACCTCCGATTTACTCGATTTTATGCTCCAAATTCAGATTAAAAATCACATACATACTCCACATCACTTAATCAACACAACCATGCCATCAATTCACACGAACAATCAATATTACGATTTCCCCCAAATTAAACTAATAAATTCAAATTAATTAAATAAATAAATAAAAGAAAAACTCAGAAATCATACCCAATCAAATTTCGATGATGGATTTGGATAGAGGGTGATGAGAGATTCGATTTGACTACTAGAGCGTCGAAATCGGATTCCGATAACGCCTTCAATTAACCCAACCAGTCGTACACAATACCTCATCCTCCTCCGACGTCTTTCATTTAAGATGCTTCGATAATCTGACTCGTCTCGTCCAATCGCCTCTGTTGCATAGACAACCATATTTCAATTGATAGAATAATCATGATCAATTAAATAAATAACCCACGTATCACGCTCATCGAAAATCTCCATACTATAAAAGTCAACATCTAAGTCAACGGTCTTGTAAATCTCATTCTCTAACATTATTGACAAATTTCTATCCCAACTACCCCTCGTGATAATATTAGACACGACCAAAGTATTCAAACAAGTCTGAAAACAATTATTCGCATTTATGACTCACTAACCAGATAGTTCACATAATTCACATAACACATTTTGTCATTTAATTATGATAAATAAATCACATAAGTCTCGTAACATCTAAGAAATAATTTTAGAAATATATTCGACTATCGTTTCAAATAATTTAACCCTCAAAATATTTTTAGGTCAAAAATCGGATCATTTATCTTAATATAAAGATTTAAAAACAATTTAATCAATTAATATAAAAATTAATTGACTAATTCCAATACTCCAACTATTTTAAAATAAATAAACCAAGCTAGAAAATAATTTAACTTAATTTTAATTAATTAAATCTAATTAATAATTAATTATTAAGAATTAACTGACTAAAAGAATTAATCAATTAATTAAATTAATTAATTATTAATAAAAAATAATTAAAATTATTAAATTTAATCAATTTTCGGATTTAAATAAATATTTATAAATTTATAAAATTTTCTGAATAATAAAATGTATTTCTAAATTAAAAATATGGTTTTTAGAATTTTTAAACAATTTTTGATTTTTTTTTTGAAAAATAATACTCAAAAACAGTTTTTCACAACACTGTTAACAGCAAAACGGATCAAACGACGGTTTCACCAAGAAACTTGCCGGAAAGCTAAAGAACAGCCGCCGGAATCTGCAAAAATTTCCAGAATCCGGCCAGCAACCCCGCCGCCGGCGAGTTCTCCGGCGAGTCCAAATCGCCTCAAAACGACTTCAAAACACATGGATTTTTATGGAGAAATCACAGGAACGCCTCGATAATAACAATACCGAGCCTACTTAACCAAAACCACATCATAATCGTTCGAAACGAACGGAAAGAAATGGCGGCGCCATTTTCCGGACAACCGAAATCGAACACCAAACTCAAAACTGTTGACACCTATAAGTTCCTCATCTCACGATCTATCTATTGATATAAACACATGCAAGAACCAATCACACAAACTCAAAATCCGGCAAAAATTAAAACTTTTCCGGTGAGCTTCTAAAACCTCCGATTTGCTCGATTTTATGCTCCAAATTCAGATTAAAAATCACATACATACTCCACATCACTTAATCAACACAACCGTGCCATCAATTCACACGAACAATCAATATTACGATTTCCCCCAAATTAAACTAATAAATTCGAATTAATTCAATAAATAAAAAAAAGAAAAACTCAGAAATCATACCCAATCAAATTTCGATGATGGATTTGGATAGATGGTGATGAGAGATTCGATTCGACTACTAGAGCGTCGAAATCGGATTCCGATAATGCCTTCAATTAACCCAACCAGTCGTACACAATACCTCATCCTCCTCCGACGTCTTTCATTTAAGATGCTTCGATAATCTGACTCGTCTCGTCCAATCGCCTCTGTTGCATAGACAACCATATTTCAATTGATAGAATAATCATGATCAATTAAATAAATAACCCACGTATCACGCTCGTCGAAAATCTCCATACTATAAAAGTCAACATCTAAGTCAACGGTCTTGTAAATCTCATTCTCTAACATTACTGACAAATTTCTATCCCAACTACCCCTCGTGATAATATTAGACACGACCAAAGTATTCAAACAAGTCTGAAAACAATTATTCGCATTTATGACTCACTAACCAGATAGTTCACATAATTCACATAACACATTTTGTCATTTAATTATGATAAATAAATCACATAAGTCTCGTAACATCTAAGAAATAATTTTAGAAAAATATTCGACTATCGTTTCAAAGAATTTAACCCTAAAAATATTTTTAGGTCAAAAATCAGATCATTTATCCCAATATAAAGATTTAAAAGAAATTTAATCAATTAATATAAAAATTAATTGACTAATTCCAATACTCCAACTATTTTAAAATAAATAAACCAAGCTAGAAAATAATTAAACTTGATTTTAATTAATTAAATCTAATTAATAATTAATTATTAAGAATTAACTAACTAAAAGAATTAATCAATTAATTAAATTAATTAATTATTAACCAAAAATAATTAAAATTATTAAATTTAATCAATTTTCGGATTTAAATAAATATTTATAAATTTATAAAATTTTCTGAATAATAAAATGTATTTCTAAATTAAAAATATGGTTTTTAGAATTTTTAAACAATTTTTGATTTTTTTTTTTGAAAAATAATACTCAAAAACAGTTTTTCACAACACTGTTAACAGCAAAACGGATCAAACGACGGTTTCACCAAGAAACTTGCCGGAAAGCTAAAGAACAGCCGCCGGAATCTGAAAAATTTCCAGAATCCGGCCAGCAACCCCGCCGCCGATGAGTCCAAATCGCCTCAAAACGACTTCAAAACACATGGATTTTTATGGAGAAATCACAGGAACGCCTCGACAATAACAATACCGAGCCTAGTTAACCGAAACCACATCATAATCGTTCGAAACGAACGGAAAGAAACGACGGCGCCATTTTCCGGCCAACCGAAATCGAACACCAAACTCAAAACTGTTGACACCTATAAGTTCCTCATCTCACGATCTATCTATTGATATAAACACATGCAAGAACCAATCACTCAAACTCAAAATCCGGCAAAAAGTAAAACTTTTCCGGTGAGCTTCTAAAACCTCCGATTTACTCGATTTTATGCTCCAAATTCAGATTAAAAATCACATACATACTCCACATCACTTAATCAACACAACCATACCATCAATTCACACGAACAATCAATATTACGATTTCCCCCAAATTAAACTAATAAATTCAAATTAATTAAATAAATAAATAAAAGAAAAACTCAGAAATCATACCCAATCAAATTTCGATGATGGATTTGGATAGAGGGTGATGAGAGATTCGATTCGACTACTAGAGCGTCGAAATCGGATTCCGATAACGCCTTCAATTAACCCAACCAGTCGTACACAATACCTCATCCTCCTCCGACGTCTTTCATTTAAGATGCTTCGATAATCTGACTCGTCTCGTCCAATCGCCTCTGATGCATAGACAACCATATTTCAATTGATAGAATAATCATGATCAATTAAATAAATAACCCACGTATCACGCTCATCGAAAATCTCCATACTATAAAAGTCAACATCTAAGTCAACGATCTTGTAAATCTCATTCTCTAACATTATTGACAAATTTCTATCCCAACTACCCCTCGTGATAATATTAGACACGACCAAAGTATTCAAACAAGTCTGAAAACAATTATTCGCATTTATGACTCACTAACCAGATAGTTCACATAATTCACATAACACATTTTGTCATTTAATTATGATAAATAAATCACATAAGTCTCGTAACATCTAAGAAATAATTTTAGAAAAATATTCGACTATCGTTTCAAAGAATTTAACCCTCAAAATATTTTTAGGTCAAAAATCGGATCATTTATCTTAATATAAAGATTTAAAAACAATTTAATCAATTAATATAAAAATTAATTGACTAATTCCAATACTCCAACTATTTTAAAATAAATAAACCAAGCTAGAAAATAATTAAACTTAATTTTAATTAATTAAATCTAATTAATAATTAATTATTAAGAATTAACTGACTAAAAGAATTAATCAATTAATTAAATTAATTAATTATTAATCAAAAATAATTAAAATTATTAAATTTAATCAATTTTCGGATTTAAATAAATATTTATAAATTTATAAAATTTTCTGAATAATAAAATGTATTTCTAAATTAAAAATATGGTTTTTAGAATTTTTAAACAATTTTTGATTTTTTTTTTTGAAAAATAATACTCAAAAACAGTTTTTCACAACACTGTTAACAGCAAAACGGATCAAACGACGGTTTCACCAAGAAACTTGCCGGAAAGCTAAAGAACAGCCGCCGGAATCTGTAAAAATTTCCAGAATCCGGCCAGCAACCCCGCCGCCGGCGAGTTCTCCGGCGAGTCCAAATCGCCTCAAAACGACTTCAAAACACATGGATTTTTATGGAGAAATCACAGGAACGCCTCGATAATAACGATACCGAGCCTAGTTAACCGAAACCACATCATAATCGTTCGAAACTAACGGAAAAAAATGGCGGCGCCATTTTCCGGACAACCGAAATCGAACACCAAACTCAAAACTGTTGACACCTATAAGTTCCTCATCTCACGATCTATCTATTGATATAAACACATGCAAGAACCAATCACACAAACTCAAAATCCGGCAAAAAGTAAAACTTTTCCGGTGAGCTTCTAAAACCTCCGATTTGCTCGATTTTATGCTCCAAATTCAGATTAAAAATCACATACATACTCCACATCACTTAATCAACACAACCGTGCCATCAATTCACACGAACAATCAATATTACGATTTCCCCCAAATTAAACTAATAAATTCAAATTAATTAAATAAATAAATAAAAGAAAAACTCAGAAATCATACCCAATCAAATTTCGATGATGGATTTGGATAGAGGGTGATGAGAGATTCGATTCGACTACTAGAGCGTCGAAATCGGATTCCGATAACGCTTTCAATTAACCCAACAAGTCGTACACAATACCTCATCCTCCTCCGATGTCTTTCATTTAAGATGCTTCGATAATCTGACTTGTCTCGTCCAATCGCCTCTGTTGCATAGACAACCATATTTCAATTGATAGAATAATCATGATCAATTAAATAAATAACCCACGTATCACGCTCATCGAAAATCTCCATACTATAAAAGTCAACATCTAAGTCAACGGTCTTGTAAATCTCATTCTCTAACATTATTGACAAATTTCTATCCCAACTACCCCTTGTGATAATATTAGACACGACCAAAGTATTCAAACAAGTCTGAAAACAATTATTCGCATTTATGACTCACTAACCAGATAGTTCACATAATTCACATAACACATTTTGTCATTTAATTATGATAAATAAATCACATAAGTCTCGTAACATCTAAGAAATAATTTTAGAAATATATTCGACTATCGTTTCAAAGAATTTAACCCTCAAAATATTTTTAGGTCAAAAATCGGATCATTTATCTTAATATAAAGATTTAAAAACAATTTAATCAATTAATATAAAAATTAATTGACTAATTCCAATACTCCAACTATTTTAAAATAAATAAACCAAGCTAGAAAATAATTAAACTTAATTTTAATTAATTAAATCTAATTAATAATTAATTATTAAGAATTAACTGACTAAAAGAATTAATCAATTAATTAAATTAATTAATTATTAATCAAAAATAATTAAAATTATTAAATTTAATCAATTTTCGGATTTAAATAAATATTTATAAATTTATAAAATTTTCTGAATAATAAAATGTATTTCTAAATTAAAAATATGGTTTTTAGAATTTTTAAACAATTTTTGATTTTTTTTTTGAAAAAAAATACTCAAAAACAGTTTTTCACAACACTGTTAACAGCAAAACGGATCAAACGACGGTTTCACCAAGAAACTTGCCGGAAAGCTAAAGAACAGCCGCCGGAATCTGCAAAAATTTCCAGAATCCGGCCAGCAACCCCGCCGCCGGCGAGTTCTCCGGCGAGTCCAAATCGCCTCAAAACGACTTCAAAACACATGGATTTTTATGGAGAAATCACAGGAACGCCTCGATAATAACAATACCGAGCCTAGTTAACCGAAACCACATCATAATCGTTCGAAACGAACGGAAAGAAATGGCGGCGCCATTTTCCGGACAACCGAAATCGAACACCAAACTCAAAACTGTTGACACCTATAAGTTCCTCATCTCACGATCTATCTATTGATATAAACACATGCAAGAACCAATCACACAAACTCAAAATCCGGCAAAAATTAAAACTTTTCCGGTGAGCTTCTAAAACCTCCGATTTGCTCGATTTTATGCTCCAAATTCAGATTAAAAATCACATACATACTCCACATCACTTAATCAACACAACCGTGCCATCAATTCACACGAACAATCAATATTACGATTTCCCCCAAATTAAACTAATAAATTCGAATTAATTCAATAAATAAAAAAAAGAAAAACTCAGAAATCATACCCAATCAAATTTCGATGATGGATTTGGATAGATGGTGATGAGAGATTCGATTCGACTACTAGAGCGTCGAAATCGGATTCCGATAATGCCTTCAATTAACCCAACCAGTCGTACACAATACCTCATCCTCCTCCGACGTCTTTCATTTAAGATGCTTCGATAATCTGACTCGTCTCGTCCAATCGCCTCTGTTGCATAGACAACCATATTTCAATTGATAGAATAATCATGATCAATTAAATAAATAACCCACGTATCACGCTCGTCGAAAATCTCCATACTATAAAAGTCAACATCTAAGTCAACGGTCTTGTAAATCTCATTCTCTAACATTACTGACAAATTTCTATCCCAACTACCCCTCGTGATAATATTAGACACGACCAAAGTATTCAAACAAGTCTGAAAACAATTATTCGCATTTATGACTCACTAACCAGATAGTTCACATAATTCACATAACACATTTTGTCATTTAATTATGATAAATAAATCACATAAGTCTCGTAACATCTAAGAAATAATTTTAGAAAAATATTCGACTATCGTTTCAAAGAATTTAACCCTAAAAATATTTTTAGGTTAGAAATCAGATCATTTATCCCAATATAAAGATTTAAAAGAAATTTAATCAATTAATATAAAAATTAATTGACTAATTCCAATACTCCAACTATTTTAAAATAAATAAACCAAGCTAGAAAATAATTAAACTTGATTTTAATTAATTAAATCTAATTAATAATTAATTATTAAGAATTAACTAACTAAAAGAATTAATCAATTAATTAAATTAATTAATTATTAACCAAAAATAATTAAAATTATTAAATTTAATCAATTTTCGGATTTAAATAAATATTTATAAATTTATAAAATTTTCTGAATAATAAAATGTATTTCTAAATTAAAAATATGGTTTTTAGAATTTTTAAACAATTTTTGATTTTTTTTTTTGAAAAATAATACTCAAAAACAGTTTTTCACAACACTGTTAACAGCAAAACGGATCAAACGACGGTTTCACCAAGAAACTTGCCGGAAAGCTAAAGAACAGCCGCCGGAATCTGAAAAATTTCCAGAATCCGGCCAGCAACCCCGCCGCCGATGAGTCCAAATCGCCTCAAAACGACTTCAAAACACATGGATTTTTATGGAGAAATCACAGGAACGCCTCGACAATAACAATACCGAGCCTAGTTAACCGAAACCACATCATAATCGTTCGAAACGAACGGAAAGAAACGACGGCGCCATTTTCCGGCCAACCGAAATCGAACACCAAACTCAAAACTGTTGACACCTATAAGTTCCTCATCTCACGATCTATCTATTGATATAAACACATGCAAGAACCAATCACTCAAACTCAAAATCCGGCAAAAAGTAAAACTTTTCCGGTGAGCTTCTAAAACCTCCGATTTACTCGATTTTATGCTCCAAATTCAGATTAAAAATCACATACATACTCCACATCACTTAATCAACACAACCATACCATCAATTCACACGAACAATCAATATTACGATTTCCCCCAAATTAAACTAATAAATTCAAATTAATTAAATAAATAAATAAAAGAAAAACTCAGAAATCATACCCAATCAAATTTCGATGATGGATTTGGATAGAGGGTGATGAGAGATTCGATTCGACTACTAGAGCGTCGAAATCGGATTCCGATAACGCCTTCAATTAACCCAACCAGTCGTACACAATACCTCATCCTCCTCCGACGTCTTTCATTTAAGATGCTTCGATAATCTGACTCGTCTCGTCCAATCGCCTCTGATGCATAGACAACCATATTTCAATTGATAGAATAATCATGATCAATTAAATAAATAACCCACGTATCACGCTCATCGAAAATCTCCATACTATAAAAGTCAACATCTAAGTCAACGATCTTGTAAATCTCATTCTCTAACATTATTGACAAATTTCTATCCCAACTACCCCTCGTGATAATATTAGACACGACCAAAGTATTCAAACAAGTCTGAAAACAATTATTCGCATTTATGACTCACTAACCAGATAGTTCACATAATTCACATAACACATTTTGTCATTTAATTATGATAAATAAATCACATAAGTCTCGTAACATCTAAGAAATAATTTTAGAAAAATATTCGACTATCGTTTCAAAGAATTTAACCCTCAAAATATTTTTAGGTCAAAAATCGGATCATTTATCTTAATATAAAGATTTAAAAACAATTTAATCAATTAATATAAAAATTAATTGACTAATTCCAATACTCCAACTATTTTAAAATAAATAAACCAAGCTAGAAAATAATTAAACTTAATTTTAATTAATTAAATCTAATTAATAATTAATTATTAAGAATTAACTGACTAAAAGAATTAATCAATTAATTAAATTAATTAATTATTAATCAAAAATAATTAAAATTATTAAATTTAATCAATTTTCGGATTTAAATAAATATTTATAAATTTATAAAATTTTCTGAATAATAAAATGTATTTCTAAATTAAAAATATGGTTTTTAGAATTTTTAAACAATTTTTGATTTTTTTTTTTGAAAAATAATACTCAAAAACAGTTTTTCACAACACTGTTAACAGCAAAACGGATCAAACGACGGTTTCACCAAGAAACTTGCCGGAAAGCTAAAGAACAGCCGCCGGAATCTGCAAAAATTTCCAGAATCCGGCCAGCAACCCCGCCGCCGGCGAGTTCTCCGGCGAGTCCAAATCGCCTCAAAACGACTTCAAAACACATGGATTTTTATGGAGAAATCACAGGAACGCCTCGATAATAACAATACCGAGCCTAGTTAACCGAAACCACATCATAATCGTTCGAATCTAACGGAAAAAAATGGCGGCGCCATTTTCCGGACAACCGAAATCGAACACCAAACTCAAAACTGTTGACACCTATAAGTTCCTCATCTCACGATCTATCTATTGATATAAACACATGCAAGAACCAATCACACAAACTCAAAATCCGGCAAAAAGTAAAACTTTTCCGGTGAGCTTCTAAAACCTCCGATTTGCTCGATTTTATGCTCCAAATTCAGATTAAAAATCACATACATACTCCACATCACTTAATCAACACAACCGTGCCATCAATTCACACGAACAATCAATATTACGATTTCCCCCAAATTAAACTAATAAATTCAAATTAATTAAATAAATAAATAAAAGAAAAACTCAGAAATCATACCCAATCAAATTTCGATGATGGATTTGGATAGAGGGTGATGAGAGATTCGATTCGACTACTAGAGCGTCGAAATCGGATTCCGATAACGCTTTCAATTAACCCAACAAGTCGTACACAATACCTCATCCTCCTCCGATGTCTTTCATTTAAGATGCTTCGATAATCTGACTTGTCTCGTCCAATCGCCTCTGTTGCATAGACAACCATATTTCAATTGATAGAATAATCATGATCAATTAAATAAATAACCCACGTATCACGCTCATCGAAAATCTCCATACTATAAAAGTCAACATCTAAGTCAACGGTCTTGTAAATCTCATTCTCTAACATTACTGACAAATTTCTATCCCAACTACCCCTCGTGATAATATTAGACACGACCAAAGTATTCAAACAAGTCTGAAAACAATTATTCGCATTTATGACTCACTAACCAGATAGTTCACATAATTCACATAACACATTTTGTCATTTAATTATGATAAATAAATCACATAAGTCTCGTAACATCTAAGAAATAATTTTAGAAAAATATTCGACTATCGTTTCAAAGAATTTAACCCTAAAAATATTTTTAGGTCAGAAATCAGATCATTTATCCCAATATAAAGATTTAAAAGAAATTTAATCAATTAATATAAAAATTAATTGACTAATTCCAATACTCCAACTATTTTAAAATAAATAAACCAAGCTAGAAAATAATTAAACTTGATTTTAATTAATTAAATCTAATTAATAATTAATTATTAAGAATTAACTAACTAAAAGAATTAATCAATTAATTAAATTAATTAATTATTAACCAAAAATAATTAAAATTATTAAATTTAATCAATTTTCGGATTTAAATAAATATTTATAAATTTATAAAATTTTCTGAATAATAAAATGTATTTCTAAATTAAAAATATGGTTTTTAGAATTTTTAAACAATTTTTGATTTTTTTTTTTGAAAAATAATACTCAAAAACAGTTTTTCACAACACTGTTAACAGCAAAACGGATCAAACGACGGTTTCACCAAGAAACTTGCCGGAAAGCTAAAGAACAGCCGCCGGAATCTGAAAAATTTCCAGAATCCGGCCAGCAACCCCGCCGCCGATGAGTCCAAATCGCCTCAAAACGACTTCAAAACACATGGATTTTTATGGAGAAATCACAGGAACGCCTCGACAATAACAATACCGAGCCTAGTTAACCGAAACCACATCATAATCGTTCGAAACGAACGGAAAGAAACGACGGCGCCATTTTCCGGCCAACCGAAATCGAACACCAAACTCAAAACTGTTGACACCTATAAGTTCCTCATCTCACGATCTATCTATTGATATAAACACATGCAAGAACCAATCACTCAAACTCAAAATCCGGCAAAAAGTAAAACTTTTCCGGTGAGCTTCTAAAACCTCCGATTTACTCGATTTTATGCTCCAAATTCAGATTAAAAATCACATACATACTCCACATCACTTAATCAACACAACCATACCATCAATTCACACGAACAATCAATATTACGATTTCCCCCAAATTAAACTAATAAATTCAAATTAATTAAATAAATAAATAAAAGAAAAACTCAGAAATCATACCCAATCAAATTTCGATGATGGATTTGGATAGAGGGTGATGAGAGATTCGATTCGACTACTAGAGCGTCGAAATCGGATTCCGATAACGCCTTCAATTAACCCAACCAGTCGTACACAATACCTCATCCTCCTCCGACGTCTTTCATTTAAGATGCTTCGATAATCTGACTCGTCTCGTCCAATCGCCTCTGATGCATAGACAACCATATTTCAATTGATAGAATAATCATGATCAATTAAATAAATAACCCACGTATCACGCTCATCGAAAATCTCCATACTATAAAAGTCAACATCTAAGTCAACGATCTTGTAAATCTCATTCTCTAACATTATTGACAAATTTCTATCCCAACTACCCCTCGTGATAATATTAGACACGACCAAAGTATTCAAACAAGTCTGAAAACAATTATTCGCATTTATGACTCACTAACCAGATAGTTCACATAATTCACATAACACATTTTGTCATTTAATTATGATAAATAAATCACATAAGTCTCGTAACATCTAAGAAATAATTTTAGAAAAATATTCGACTATCGTTTCAAAGAATTTAACCCTCAAAATATTTTTAGGTCAAAAATCGGATCATTTATCTTAATATAAAGATTTAAAAACAATTTAATCAATTAATATAAAAATTAATTGACTAATTCCAATACTCCAACTATTTTAAAATAAATAAACCAAGCTAGAAAATAATTAAACTTAATTTTAATTAATTAAATCTAATTAATAATTAATTATTAAGAATTAACTGACTAAAAGAATTAATCAATTAATTAAATTAATTAATTATTAATCAAAAATAATTAAAATTATTAAATTTAATCAATTTTCGGATTTAAATAAATATTTATAAATTTATAAAATTTTCTGAATAATAAAATGTATTTCTAAATTAAAAATATGGTTTTTAGAATTTTTAAACAATTTTTGATTTTTTTTTTTGAAAAATAATACTCAAAAACAGTTTTTCACAACACTGTTAACAGCAAAACGGATCAAACGACGGTTTCACCAAGAAACTTGCCGGAAAGCTAAAGAACAGCCGCCGGAATCTGCAAAAATTTCCAGAATCCGGCCAGCAACCCCGCCGCCGGCGAGTTCTCCGGCGAGTCCAAATCGCCTCAAAACGACTTCAAAACACATGGATTTTTATGGAGAAATCACAGGAACGCCTCGATAATAACAATACCGAGCCTAGTTAACCGAAACCACATCATAATCGTTCGAAACGAACGGAAAGAAATGGCGGCGCCATTTTCCGGACAACCGAAATCAAACACCAAACTCAAAACTGTTGACACCTATAAGTTCCTCATCTCACGATCTATCTATTGATATAAACACATGCAAGAACCAATCACACAAACTCAAAATCCGGCAAAAAGTAAAACTTTTCCGGTGAGCTTCTAAAACCTCCGATTTGCTCGATTTTATGCTCCAAATTCAGATTAAAAATCACATACATACTCCACATCACTTAATCAACACAATCGTGCCATCAATTCACACGAACAATCAATATTACGATTTCCCCCAAATTAAACTAATAAATTCGAATTAATTAAATAAATAAAAAAAAAGAAAAACTCAGAAATCATACCCAATCAAATTTCGATGATGGATTTGGATAGAGGGTGATGAGAGATTCGATTCGACTACTAGAGCGTCGAAATCGGATTCCGATAATGCCTTCAATTAACCCAACCAGTCGTACACAATACCTCATCCTCCTCCGACGTCTTTCATTTAAGATGCTTCGACAATCTGACTCGTCTCGTCCAATCGCCTCTGTTGCATAGACAACCATATTTCAATTGATAGAATAATCATGATCAATTAAATAAATAACCCACGTATCACGCTCGTCGAAAATCTCCATACTATAAAAGTCAACATCTAAGTCAACGGTCTTGTAAATCTCATTCTCTAACATTACTGACAAATTTCTATCCCAACTACCCCTCGTGATAATATTAGACACGACCAAAGTATTCAAACAAGTCTGAAAACAATTATTCGCATTTATGACTCACTAACCAGATAGTTCACATAATTCACATAACACATTTTGTCATTTAATTATGATAAATAAATCACATAAGTCTCGTAACATCTAAGAAATAATTTTAGAAAAATATTCGACTATCGTTTCAAAGAATTTAACCCTAAAAATATTTTTAGGTCAAAAATCAGATCATTTATCCCAATATAAAGATTTAAAAGAAATTTAATCAATTAATATAAAAATTAATTGACTAATTCCAATACTCCAACTATTTTAAAATAAATAAACCAAGCTAGAAAATAATTAAACTTGATTTTAATTAATTAAATCTAATTAATAATTAATTATTAAGAATTAACTAACTAAAAGAATTAATCAATTAATTAAATTAATTAATTATTAATCAAAAATAATTAAAATTATTAAATTTAATCAATTTTCGGATTTAAATAAATATTTATAAATTTATAAAATTTTCTGAATAATAAAATGTATTTCTAAATTAAAAATATGGTTTTTAGAATTTTTAAACAATTTTTGATTTTTTTTTTTGAAAAATAATACTCAAAAACAGTTTTTCACAACACTGTTAACAGCAAAACGGATCAAACGACGGTTTCACCAAGAAACTTGCCGGAAAGCTAAAGAACAGCCGCCGGAATCTGAAAAATTTCCAGAATCCGGCCAGCAACCCCGCCGCCGGCGAGTCCAAATCGCCTCAAAACGACTTCAAAACACATGGATTTTTATGGAGAAATCACAGGAACGCCTCGACAATAACAATACCGAGCCTAGTTAACCGAAACCACATCATAATCGTTCGAAACGAACGGAAAGAAACGACGGCGCCATTTTCCGGCCAACCGAAATCGAACACCAAACTCAAAACTGTTGACACCTATAAGTTCCTCATCTCACGATCTATCTATTGATATAAACACATGCAAGAACCAATCACACAAACTCAAAATCCGGCAAAAAGTAAAACTTTTCCGGTGAGCTTCTAAAACCTCCGATTTGCTCGATTTTATGCTCCAAATTCAGATTAAAAATCACATACATACTCCACATCACTTAATCAACACAATCGTGCCATCAATTCACACGAACAATCAATATTACGATTTCCCCCAAATTAAACTAATAAATTCGAATTAATTAAATAAATAAAAAAAAAGAAAAACTCAGAAATCATACCCAATCAAATTTCGATGATGGATTTGGATAGAGGGTGATGAGAGATTCGATTCGACTACTAGAGCGTCGAAATCGGATTCCGATAATGCCTTCAATTAACCCAACCAGTCGTACACAATACCTCATCCTCCTCCGACGTCTTTCATTTAAGATGCTTCGACAATCTGACTCGTCTCGTCCAATCGCCTCTGTTGCATAGACAACCATATTTCAATTGATAGAATAATCATGATCAATTAAATAAATAACCCACGTATCACGCTCGTCGAAAATCTCCATACTATAAAAGTCAACATCTAAGTCAACGGTCTTGTAAATCTCATTCTCTAACATTACTGACAAATTTCTATCCCAACTACCCCTCGTGATAATATTAGACACGACCAAAGTATTCAAACAAGTCTGAAAACAATTATTCGCATTTATGACTCACTAACCAGATAGTTCACATAATTCACATAACACATTTTGTCATTTAATTATGATAAATAAATCACATAAGTCTCGTAACATCTAAGAAATAATTTTAGAAAAATATTCGACTATCGTTTCAAAGAATTTAACCCTAAAAATATTTTTAGGTCAAAAATCAGATCATTTATCCCAATATAAAGATTTAAAAGAAATTTAATCAATTAATATAAAAATTAATTGACTAATTCCAATACTCCAACTATTTTAAAATAAATAAACCAAGCTAGAAAATAATTAAACTTGATTTTAATTAATTAAATCTAATTAATAATTAATTATTAAGAATTAACTAACTAAAAGAATTAATCAATTAATTAAATTAATTAATTATTAATCAAAAATAATTAAAATTATTAAATTTAATCAATTTTCGGATTTAAATAAATATTTATAAATTTATAAAATTTTCTGAATAATAAAATGTATTTCTAAATTAAAAATATGGTTTTTAGAATTTTTAAACAATTTTTGATTTTTTTTTTGAAAAAAAATACTCAAAAAACAGTTTTTCACAACACTGTTAACAGCAAAACGGATCAAACGACGGTTTCACCAAGAAACTTGCCGGAAAGCTAAAGAACAGCCGCCGGAATCTGCAAAAATTTCCAGAATCCGGCCAGCAACCCCGCCGCCGGCGAGTTCTCCGGCGAGTCCAAATCGCCTCAAAACGACTTCAAAACACATGGATTTTTATGGTGAAATCACAGGAACGCCTCGATAATAACAATACCGAGCCTAGTTAACCGAAACCACATCATAATCGTTCGAAACGAACGGAAAGAAATGGCGGCGCCATTTTCCGGACAACCGAAATCAAACACCAAACTCAAAACTGTTGACACCTATAAGTTCCTCATCTCACGATCTATCTATTGATATAAACACATGCAAGAACCAATCACACAAACTCAAAATCCGGCAAAAAGTAAAACTTTTCCGGTGAGCTTCTAAAACCTCCGATTTGCTCGATTTTATGCTCCAAATTCAGATTAAAAATCACATACATACTCCACATCACTTAATCAACACAATCGTGCCATCAATTCACACGAACAATCAATATTACGATTTCCCCCAAATTAAACTAATAAATTCGAATTAATTAAATAAAAAAAAAAAAAGAAAAACTCAGAAATCATACCCAATCAAATTTCGATGATGGATTTGGATAGAGGGTGATGAGAGATTCGATTCGACTACTAGAGCGTCGAAATCGGATTCCGATAATGCCTTCAATTAACCCAACCAGTCGTACACAATACCTCATCCTCCTCCGACGTCTTTCATTTAAGATGCTTCGACAATCTGACTCGTCTCGTCCAATCGCCTCTGTTGCATAGACAACCATATTTCAATTGATAGAATAATCATGATCAATTAAATAAATAACCCACGTATCACGCTCGTCGAAAATCTCCATACTATAAAAGTCAACATCTAAGTCAACGGTCTTGTAAATCTCATTCTCTAACATTACTGACAAATTTCTATCCCAACTACCCCTCGTGATAATATTAGACACGACCAAAGTATTCAAACAAGTCTGAAAACAATTATTCGCATTTATGACTCACTAACCAGATAGTTCACATAATTCACATAACACATTTTGTCATTTAATTATGATAAATAAATCACATAAGTCTCGTAACATCTAAGAAATAATTTTAGAAAAATATTCGACTATCGTTTCAAAGAATTTAACCCTAAAAATATTTTTAGGTCAAAAATCAGATCATTTATCCCAATATAAAGATTTAAAAGAAATTTAATCAATTAATATAAAAATTAATTGACTAATTCCAATACTCCAACTATTTTAAAATAAATAAACCAAGCTAGAAAATAATTAAACTTGATTTTAATTAATTAAATCTAATTAATAATTAATTATTAAGAATTAACTAACTAAAAGAATTAATCAATTAATTAAATTAATTAATTATTAATCAAAAATAATTAAAATTATTAAATTTAATCAATTTTCGGATTTAAATAAATATTTATAAATTTATAAAATTTTCTGAATAATAAAATGTATTTCTAAATTAAAAATATGGTTTTTAGAATTTTTAAACAATTTTTGATTTTTTTTTTTGAAAAATAATACTCAAAAACAGTTTTTCACAACACTGTTAACAGCAAAACGGATCAAACGACGGTTTCACCAAGAAACTTGCCGGAAAGCTAAAGAACAGCCGCCGGAATCTGAAAAATTTCCAGAATCCGGCCAGCAACCCCGCCGCCGGCGAGTCCAAATCGCCTCAAAACGACTTCAAAACACATGGATTTTTATGGAGAAATCACAGGAACGCCTCGACAATAACAATACCGAGCCTAGTTAACCGAAACCACATCATAATCGTTCGAAACGAACGGAAAGAAACGACGGCGCCATTTTCCGGCCAACCGAAATCGAACACCAAACTCAAAACTGTTGACACCTATAAGTTCCTCATCTCACGATCTATCTATTGATATAAACACATGCAAGAACCAATCACTCAAACTCAAAATCCGGCAAAAAGTAAAACTTTTCCGGTGAGCTTCTAAAACCTCCGATTTACTCGATTTTATGCTCCAAATTCAGATTAAAAATCACATACATACTCCACATCACTTAATCAACACAACCATACCATCAATTCACACGAACAATCAATATTACGATTTCCCCCAAATTAAACTAATAAATTCGAATTAATCAAATAATTAAAAAAAAGAAAAACTCAGAAATCATACCCAATCAAATTTCGATGATGTATTTGGATAGAGGGTGATGAGAGATTCGATTCGACTACTAGAGCGTCGAAATCGGATTCCGATAACGCCTTCAATTAACCCAACCAGTCGTACACAATACCTCATCCTCCTCCGACGTCTTTCATTTAAGATGCTTCGATAATCTGACTCGTCTCGTCCAATCGCCTCTGTTGCATAGACAACCATATTTCAATTGATAGAATAATCATGATCAATTGAATAAATAACCCACGTATCACGCTCATCGAAAATCTCCATACTATAAAAGTCAACATCTAAGTCAACGGTCTTGTAAATCTCATTCTCTAACATTATTGACAAATTTCTATCCCAACTACCCCTCGTGATAATATTAGACACGACCAAAGTATTCAAACAAGTCTGAAAACAATTATTCGCATTTATGACTCACTAACCAGATAGTTCACATAATTCACATAACACATTTTGTCATTTAATTATGATAAATAAATCACATAAGTCTCGTAACATCTAAGAAATAATTGTAGAAAAATATTCGACTATCGTTTCAAAGAATTTAACCCACAAAATATTTTTAGGTCAAAAATCGGATCATTTATCTTAATGTAAAGATTTAAAAACAATTTAATCAATTAATATAAAAATTAATTGACTAATTCCAATACTCCAACTATTTTAAAATAAATAAACCAAGCTAGAAAATAATTAAAATTAATTTTAATTAATTAAATCTAATTAATAATTAATTATTAAGAATTAACTGACTAAAAGAATTAATCAATTAATTAAATTAATTAATTATTAATCAAAAATAATTAAAATTATTAAATTTAATCAATTTTCGGATTTAAATAAATATTTATAAATTTATAAAATTTTCTGAATAATAAAATGTATTTCTAAATTAAAAATATGGTTTTTAGAATTTTTAAACAATTTTTGATTTTTTTTTTGAAAAATAATACTCAAAAACAGTTTTTCACAACACTGTTAACAGCAAAACGGATCAAACGACGGTTTCACCAAGAAACTTGCCGGAAAGCTAAAGAACAGCCGCCGGAATCTGCAAAAATTTCCAGAATCCGGCCAGCAACCCCGCCGCCGGCGAGTTCTCCGGCGAGTCCAAATCGCCTCAAAACGACTTCAAAACACATGGATTTTTATGGAGAAATCACATGAACGCCTCGATAATAACAATACCGAGCCTAGTTAACCGAAACCACATCATAATCGTTCGAAACGAACGGAAAGAAATGGCGGCGCCATTTTCCGGACAACCGAAATCGAACACCAAACTCAAAACTGTTGACACCTATAAGTTCCTCATCTCACGATCTATCTATTGATATAAACACATGCAAGAACCAATCACACAAACTCAAAATCCGGCAAAAAGTAAAACTTTTCCGGTGAGCTTCTAAAACCTCCGATTTGCTCGATTTTATGCTCCAAATTCAGATTAAAAATCACATACATACTCCACATCACTTAATCAACACAACCGTGCCATCAATTCACACGAACAATCAATATTACGATTTCCCCCAAATTAAACTAATAAATTCAAATTAATTAAATAAATAAATAAAAGAAAAACTCAGAAATCATACCCAATCAAATTTCGATGATGGATTTGGATAGAGGGTGATGAGAGATTCGATTCGACTACTAGAGCGTCGAAATCGGATTCCGATAACGCCTTCAATTAACCCAACAAGTCGTACACAATACCTCGTCCTCCTCCGACGTCTTTCATTTAAGATGCTTCGATAATCTGACTCGTCTCGTCCAATCGCCTCTGTTGCATAGACAACCATATTTCAATTGATAGAATAATCATGATCAATTAAATAAATAACCCACGTATCACGCTCATCGAAAATCTCCATACTATAAAAGTCAACATCTAAGTCAACGGTCTTGTAAATCTCATTCTCTAACATTATTGACAAATTTCTATCCCAACTACCCCTCGTGATAATATTAGACACGACCAAAGTATTCAAACAAGTCTGAAAACAATTATTCGCATTTATGACTCACTAACCAGATAGTTCACATAATTCACATAACACATTTTGTCATTTAATTATGATAAATAAATCACATAAGTCTCGTAACATCTAAGAAATAATTTTAGAAATATATTCGGCTATCGTTTCAAAGAATTTAACCCTCAAAATATTTTTAGGTCAAAAATCGGATCATTTATCTTAATATACAGATTTAAAAACAATTTAATCAATTAATATAAAAATTAATTGACTAATTCCAATACTCCAACTATTTTAAAATAAATAAACCAAGCTAGAAAATAATTAAACTTAATTTTAATTAATTAAATCTAATTAATAATTAATTATTAAGAATTAACTGACTAAAAGAATTAATCAATTAATTAAATTAATTAATTATTAATCAAAAATAATTAAAATTATTAAATTTAATCAATTTTCGGATTTAAATAAATATTTATAAATTTATAAAATTTTCTGAATAATAAAATGTATTTCTAAATTAAAAATATGGTTTTTAGAATTTTTAAACAATTTTTGATTTTTTTTTTGAAAAAAAATACTCAAAAACAGTTTTTCACAACACTGTTAACAGCAAAACGGATCAAACGACGGTTTCACCAAGAAACTTGCCGGAAAGCTAAAGAACAGCCGCCAGAATCTGCAAAAATTTCCAGAATCCGGCCAGCAACCCCGTCGCCGGCGAGTTCTCCGGCGAGTCCAAATCGCCTCAAAACGACTTCAAAACACATGGATTTTTATGGAGAAATCACAGGAACGCCTCGATAATAACAATACCGAGCCTAGTTAACCGAAACCACATCATAATCATTCGAAACGAACGGAAAGAAATGGCGGCGCCATTTTACGGACAACCGAAATCAAACACCAAACTCAAAACTGTTGACACCTATAAGTTCCTCATCTCACGATCTATCTATTGATATAAACACATGCAAGAACCAATCACACAAACTCAAAATCCGGCAAAAAGTAAAACTTTTCCGGTGAGCTTCTAAAACCTCCGATTTGCTCGATTTTATGCTCCAAATTCAGATTAAAAATCACATACATACTCCACATCACTTAATCAACACAATCGTGCCATCAATTCACACGAACAATCAATATTACGATTTCCCCCAAATTAAACTAATAAATTCGAATTAATTAAATAAATAAAAAAAAGAAAAACTCAGAAATCATACCCAATCAAATTTCGATGATGGATTTGGATAGAGGGTGATGAGAGATTCGATTCGACTACTAGAGCGTCGAAATCGGATTCCGATAATGCCTTCAATTAACCCAACCAGTCGTACACAATACCTCATCCTCCTCCGACGTCTTTCATTTAAGATGCTTCGATAATCTGACTCGTCTCGTCCAATCGCCTCTGTTGCATAGACAACCATATTTCAATTGATAGAATAATCATGATCAATTAAATAAATAACCCACGTATCACGCTCGTCGAAAATCTCCATACTATAAAAGTCAACATCTAAGTCAACGGTCTTGTAAATCTCATTCTCTAACATTACTGACAAATTTCTATCCCAACTACCCCTCGTGATAATATTAGACACGACCAAAGTATTCAAACAAGTCTGAAAACAATTATTCGCATTTATGACTCACTAACCAGATAGTTCACATAATTCACATAACACATTTTGTCATTTAATTATGATAAATAAATCACATAAGTCTCGTAACATCTAAGAAATAATTTTAGAAAAATATTCGACTATCGTTTCAAAGAATTTAACCCTAAAAATATTTTTAGGTCAAAAATCAGATCATTTATCCCAATATAAAGATTTAAAAGAAATTTAATCAATTAATATAAAAATTAATTGACTAATTCCAATACTCCAACTATTTTAAAATAAATAAACGAATCTAGAAAATAATTAAACTTGATTTTAATTAATTAAATCTAATTAATAATTAATTATTAAGAATTAACTAACTAAAAGAATTAATCAATTAATTAAATTAATTAATTATTAATCAAAAATAATTAAAATAATTAAATTTAATCAATTTTCGGATTTAAATAAATATTTATAAATTTATAAATTTTTTTGAATAATAAAATGAATTTCTAAATTAAAAATATGATTTTTAGAATTTTTAAACAATTTTTGATTTTTTTTGAAAAATAATACTCAAAAACAGTTTTTCACAACATTGTTAGCAGCAAAACGGATCAAACGACGGTTTCACCAAGAAACTTGCCGGAAAGCTAAAGAACAGCCGCCGGAATCTGAAAAATTTCCAGAATCCGGCTAGCAACCCCGCCGCCGGCGAGTCCAAATCGCCTCAAAACGACTTCAAAACACATGGATTTTTATGGAGAAATCACAGGAACGCCTCGACAATAACAATACCGAGCCTAGTTAATCGAAACCACATCATAATCGTTCGAAACGAACGGAAAGAAACGACGGCGCCATTTTCCGCCCAACCGAAATCGAACACCAAACTCAAAACTGTTGACACCTATAAGTTCCTCATCTCACGATCTATCTATTGATATAAACACATGCAAGAACCAATCACTCAAACTCAAAATCCGGCAAAAAGTAAAACTTTTCCGGTGAGCTTCTAAAACCTCCGATTTACTCGATTTTATGCTCCAAATTCAGATTAAAAATCACATACATACTCCACATCACTTAATCAACACAACCATACCATCAATTCACACGAACAATCAATATTACGATTTCCCCCAAATTAAACTAATAAATTCGAATTAATCAAATAATTAAAAAAAAGAAAAACTCAGAAATCATACCCAATCAAATTTCGATGATGTATTTGGATAGAGGGTGATGAGAGATTCGATTCGACTACTAGAGCGTCGAAATCGGATTCCGATAACGCCTTCAATTAACCCAACCAGTCGTACACAATACCTCATCCTCCTCCGACGTCTTTCATTTAACATGCTTCGATAATCTGTCTCGTCTCGTCCAATCGCCTCTGTTGCATAGACAACCATATTTCAATTGATAGAATAATCATGATCAATTAAATAAATAACCCATGTATCACGCTCGTCGAAAATCTCCATACTATAAAAGTCAACAACTAAGTCAACGGTCTTGTAAATCTCATTCTCTAACATTACTGACAAATTTCTATCCCAACTACCCCTCGTGATAATATTAGACACGACCAAAGTATTCAAACAAGTCTGAAAACAATTATTCGCATTTATGACTCACTAACCAGATAGTTCACATAATTCACATAACACATTTTGTCATTTAATTATGATAAATAAATCACATAAGTCTAGTAACATCTAAGAAATAATTTTAGAAAAATATTCGACTATCGTTTCAAAGAATTTAACCCTCAAAATATTTTTAGGTCAAAAATCGGATCATTTATCCCAATATAAAGATTTAAAAACAATTTAATCAATTAATATAAAAATTAATTGACTAATTCCAACACTCCAACTATTTTTAAATAAATAAACTAAGCTAGAAAATAATTAAACTTAATTTTAATTAATTAAATCTAATTAATAATTAATTATTAAGAATTAACTGACTAAAAGAATTAATCAATTAATTAAATTAATTAATTATTAATCAAAAATAATTAAAATAATTAAATTTAATCAATTTTCGGATTTAAATAAATATTTATACATTTAGAAAATTTTCTGAATAATAAAATGTATTTCTAAATTAAAAATATGATTTTTAGAATTTTTAAACAATTTTTGATTTTTTTTTTGAACAATAATACTCAAAAACAGTTTTTCACAACACTGTTAGCAGCAAAACGGATCAAACAACGGTTTCACCAAGAAACTCGCCGGAAAGCTAAAGAACAGCCACCGAAATCTGCAAAAAATTCCAGAATCCGGCCAGCAACCCCGCCGCCAGCGAGTTCTCCGGCGAGTCCAAATCGCCTCAAAACGACTTCAAAACACATGGATTTTTATGGAGAAATCACAGGAACGCCTCGACAATAACAATACCGAGCCTAGTTAACCGAAACCACATCATAATCGTTCGAAACGAACCAAAATTAACGACGATGCCATTTTCCGGCCAACCGAAATCGAACACCAAACTCAAAACTGTTGACACCTATAAGTTCCTCATCTCACGATCTATCTATTGATATAAACACATGCAAGAACCAATCACTCAAACTCAAAATCCGGCGAAAAGTAAAACTTTTCCGGTGAGCTTCTAAAACCTCTGATTTGCTCGATTTTATGCTCCAAATTCAGATTAAAAATCACATACATACTCCACATAACTTAATAAACACAACCATGCCATCAATTCACACGAACAATCAATATTACGATTTCCCCCAAATTAAACTAATAAATTCGAATTAATCAAATAAAAAAAAAAAGAAAAACTCAGAAATCATACCCAATCAAATTTCGATGATGGATTTGGATAGAGGGTGATGAGAGATTCGATTCGACTACTAGAGCGTCGAAATCGGATTCCGATAACGCCTTCAAAAGTTGGTTTGATTCTCAAGAACACGAAGAACACGGTTCAGAGATTTTTATAAATTTAACGATAAATAAGCTTGATTATACGCAAAATAATGTACGATACGTCTTTTTATATTAAACGGAAAATAATACCCCAAACAACATTTTTGGAACGATATTGATCCAATGGATCGTTTTAATATGAATAAATAGAATACACGTTTTACGAGACGATAATTATCCAGAATATATGGATAACTACAAGAATCGTTTAATAATAGATATACGAACCAAAATACCTCTATTACGAATGTTCTCGAATATTTTCCACTTTAACGAATGAAATATTGCTACGAACGATATACCAATTTCCCGAATAATTAGGGAACGATCTAAATTTTCTTTTTGATAATTAAAATGAAATAAAATAGAATGACATCCTTTTAAAATAATTTCTAATCACCACAAATATTCACATAACATCTCAACATCACATCTTTGACCATTTAACGGATAACTCAACACATTTAAACACGTAAAACATTTAATAGATTTTGATATGAAAATAAAATTTCATTTTATTACATCAAATATAAACACGTAATTTTCCCGGATCTTACAATAACCGAATACTTAAGCTTCGGGTTTGAAAACTTTCCTGGTAGTCTCGGGGTGGTCGGGTCTCGGGAATTGGGATGACGATCTATAAATAGTCATTAAGCATCCGATTACTCCCTTAAACGATTCAATTATACTATGACACCATATAATAACGAGTCTTCTTAACGACACCTTAATTAATCCGTACTAGCCCCTTAGAAGTCCATGTTACCCACTCGTCACTTATAGTTCGTAATGATTTTCAAAATCAAATCCTTTTTAAATCGTAACTTAAGTTCGTGTCGAACTATCCACTTAAGAGGTTTTCCACTTGCGCACTTTCTGTTCAAACATTTTTTGTAAAATCGAAAATTTCAAATTTTCACTTACTTCATTTTGGGTCATTTTCCTTTCTGTCTCAGCTTTCTGTCATCAAAGTTTTAGAATTTTATCAATCTTTTAAGGGGTCCGAATTCAATTTGCAATCTAGTGTCTTGTAGTAGCTTTTGTCTCTTGAATCACTTACACTAAAATGACCATAACTTTTAAACCACAATTCATACCAACATGAGCTTTATATGTATGGAAACTAAAAGACAAGATCTTGAAAATTAGGGTCAATGGTTTTCGAGAACACACAAATTTCTGGTCCGAATTTGGGGTACAAGACAGTCCTTAGTTCTAGTGGCCTTTACAAGGTTCATACTTGTCACAACTTTAACTTTTAATCAAGATATTCCATCAAACAACTTTTAAATCACCCAAACCTCATCTTACATCCTAGGTCAGTTTATATACATCAAGAAATCATCAAGAACGTGCATCTAAGATCAAGATTTACCAAGATACACTCATCCACTTACAAAACCTTCAAGATCCAACACCTTACTTGCCAATGAAACCATATTAACTCTTAATTCAAACATATCAAGAGTGAGTGAGGGGTATACCTTCCTTGAAGCTCTAAGAACTATAATCCTTGCACACAAGCCTTAGAGAAGCCTTATGGAAGCTTAAATCACCTTAATCCTTAAAGGTAAACCAAGAACACATTAAAAGTTACTATTCATCCTTAACTTTGAAAATTTATTTAACCATGCTATACTTGATGGTTTGCTATGAAATTTAAAAAATACCTTTCTTGAACTATGGGAATGCTTGGGATTTAATTTGGGGATTTATGGGTGGTTGGAAGTGGATGAAGAAATTTCTTCTTCTCCTTTCTTCTTTCTTGGCTGAGAGCTTCCAGGGGGGGAATGTATACTTCTCTTTTGTGATATTTGTTTATGTGTATAATAATACTTCATTTATCCTCTTTTTAAGGAAGTATGGTCTCCTCATTTACTATTCACATTTGGTTAGTTTGTCCTTGTAGTTTGCTTTCCTAATTATCTAGTTTGCATGGAATCTTGCATGGTATCTTGCATGTATAATACTTAACTTATTCATTGGCCAATCCTTGTCACTTAATCCTTTATGCAAGTTCGATAATTTTCCTATAAAAGCGTTTTGTCGTGTAGAGATTTCTATCGTCATTCTCAAGCACTTGATTTTGATAATCTCTTTAAATTCCATAATTTCCTTTCCGTGGGATTTAATTTAACCTAGGGCTTCCATTATCCTCAATGTCCCACATTTTTATAAATGTTCAGTGGAAGTGAAAATCTTCGCATTCTGACGACTTTTGCATTCTCTTAATTCCTTTGTACAATAATACTACGTTCTCAAAAATATAAATATTCCATCATTCATATAATGTGATCTCAAAAGTTTTCCACAATTCCCAAAACCATTATTCATAATAATTTTTAAAATGTTACAAAAATCAGGGTTCTTACATACTTACGATTATTTATTGAACTTCATTTATTAAAATATTCCAAAAACATTTATCTTGGATAAAATATATTATTTAGATAGTTATTAAATATATTAAACGTTTCCAAAAATACTTCAAATATTATTTAAAAGTTATCCAAGATGCTTCGAAAAGTTTAAACACGTGAAAACCCCCGGTTATGTTTTGCTCAAGTAGCGTTGTTTTCAAGTAAGTATCGGTCGACTGAGGTCATACCTCAACTACTCGATTTTCTATTCGAAATGATTCTTGAAAGAAAATAAAACAAGGGGACTCTGGAGGTGGCAAGATCGTCGACGGGCAATCCCGAGAGTGTAAGAGGCCATTAGCTAGGCAGGCCATTAGCTAGGCGGTCCATCAACTATTACTGGCCGAATGTGCCAGGATGAGTGCATATGGAGCTCCCATCCAGGATGATTGTGAATGAAGCATTCATCCCGGGGTAACTTATGAATGAAGTAATTACCTTACTTCTACTAGTAGAAAAGACCCGCGGTGGATATGGTTGTGGTGATTGATCATCATCACTTCATATCGTGTTTTCTGTTTTATATAAGTCCCTTTCCTTCTAATTTGGAAATTGATATTAACACTATAACGAAAGCCAAGGTGCTGAGTTACCGATAGTGTTGATAAGAACTAAAGATTGTTTCTTTACAAATGATTCTGGTCATTTATTGATGAAAGACAAACGGTAATTTAAAATCTGGTGAACTAGTGTTGTTCATCTAGCAGCATCTGGAACTGCGTACTTGTTGATTTCTAAAAATCGTGCTAAGTCACTGATAGTGTATTTCTAAATTACGAACTAAACTCGTTCATATGGTAGTATTCTAAACTTCATATTAAGTATGAATACTTTCAATGGAAAACTTTGCACTACTTTTATATTATTGGAAGAACTTTATATTAGTGACTAGTTAACTTGCTGAGCATTCTTTCGCTCATTCTTTCTTTGTTAAAAATTATATTTTCAGTGAGACCATAGTCGGTCGTCCCGTATTGCGAGGAAAGGAATGTGGAAGATACTCCCTTGAGATAGTGCAGTTCAAGAAGGATACTGTCTGAGTAAGTTGGATAGGTTCAACTATCCTTATTAAGCATGTTTACAAAAAGGGTTGTAATAATTCCATGTAGAGGTTGTAGTTAGTAGTGTGAGATCCTGGATAGTACATTTGGTTTGTAATAACTAATGTTACTGTATATCGTTTCTAAGACTATAACTTGTGTGAGTAAGAGATTGGGGTCTATGATGTTGTTTTGATTGGATCATTGAGTTAATATAGGTATTATGACTGGATGGTGTCGTAGTAACCTGGATTCCTGACCCCGAATCTAGGGGTGTTACACTTTTGCCCACATCTCGAAGGAGCATTGAACAAAGTTTGAAAATAAATCAACTCCGTGTATTCTTGTTGGCTACGGGGATTCGGAGTTCGGGTATCGGTTATGGAATCCCGAATTAAGGAAGATAGCAGGGATGTGGTATTCCGTCAGTATCAAAATTGTGAGAATTTTGGGAGCACTCAACAATCAAGGCAATCCAGATACATTAGAAGATGATGGAGAGGATACGGCAGATGATGAGGCTGCTGAGCGGGGGGAGTAACCGCCTCAGCCTGAAGTTGAAGAAACACAGCCACGTCGTTCTACGAGAGAACGAAGACCATCATATCTTTCATCCGAGTATATCTTAGTTGCTGATGAGGGGGAGGCCGAGACCTTTGAGGACATCAAGACTCATGAAGAAAGCAGTTGATGGTTGAAAGTAATGCAGAAAGAGATGGATTCTGTAAACAAGAATGGAACTTATGAGTTAACTACACTACAAATGGGACGGAAGGCTTTGAGGAACAAGTAGGTCTTCAAAGTAAAAAGGGATGATGAGGAGCTTGTAAAGTATAAAACATGCTTGGTGGTTAAAGGCTTTGCATAGAAGGAATGCATTGATTTCGATGAAATCTTTTCTCTAGTTGTAAAAATGACATCAATCCGAACAGTTCTCGGATTAGTGGCTAGCATGGATCTCGAGCTTGAGCAATTAGATGAGAAGACTACATTTCTTCATGGAAACTTAGAGAAGGAGATCTACATGCATTAGCTGTAACACCCCCAGATCCGGGGTCGGAGATCTAGGTTGTCACACTCCTTATTCCATACAAACACTTGATACTCGAATCATAATAATAAATCAACACACATGGTGACCCCGCAATCAATATACTCACGCAATTTATGTCTCAGAAACGAAATTGCAAAAGCAGTAGTCATATGATCCAGAAAGTAAAGTTATTACAACCCAAAAGTAAAATGCTCGAAACCTACTACCAGTATGATTTCTACTTGAAACTAGAAAGGCAGCGCAAATGTTTTTTCTTGTTCATTAATATACATAGGTGATACTTATAATTAAACCGGAGCAACAAGAGCTGCACTCCGAACCAACTCAGTACTTCTACCTGATGTGCTGCAACAAACATCCTACGGGCGGTCTGCACGTCCCAGACGCGCTGCCGAGCGGTATGGCGGATCCTGGCCATCTACTCTATCTGTTGTGATGTGATATATATAAAAGAAACAAGAGTGAGCGCTAAGCCCATCCATAATATAAAGCAGCATAATCATATACGAAAGCTTATATCATAATTGGAAGCTTTTCAAACTTCATTCGTATACAAAATGATATATTGAAATATTCTTTTCGTCAAAACATGCCATACAGTTCAAATACTATACAAGGAACATCATTGTTCAATCACTGTCACATTATCGGTAACTCGACACCTAGGCTTTCGTTACAATGTGTAGCACAACTCCAAATGGAGGAAAGGGACATTCTGGAGCACACCACGATACACGATGATCAATCGTTGTATCGCAAAACATTTCTTTCTACTAGTAGAGGACGATATCGTAGTACGATTATCACCCTAGCCAACTATGGGCTTTTGTTAGGAATATGTTGTTGTTATTCCCAAATGACCTAACAGAATTGTAGAAGGGGGGGGTTGAATACAATTCTGATATTTTCTTAAAACTAAAAACACTTTATAAAATAAAACTGAACTGAATAAATAAAAACACAAGATATAAATAATTCAGTTGGATTGTTTGATGATCCAACTGAAGTGTTTTTATTGCGGAAATAATCTGTGATACAAAAGTACACAGCTGCTCAGTTACAAGGTTGTAGAGAAGAAAAATGCTCTCAAAGATAGCTAATACAAACTCTTTGTTTTTCTTCACACCAAATAAAGTAACTGCTACACTTGGTTATATAAACCCAAGTTTACAACCCTATTTTTGGCTACACTAATAGTACAATGAGTAACCGCCAATAGTTTGCTTTTCATCCCTTTGTCCAGTGGTCCTTGGAGATCCTTGCTTTTGACTTCATGCTTATTATGATCACTCCCAAGAGCCCAATTGGAAACTGGGATGTTTCCTTATTCCCCATGTCCATTTTAATGGTTTCCAATGCAAAGTACACTTCCACATCTTCTTTTTGATCTGTCAGGAACCTGTCACTATCACTTTGTCAATTGTATAGAAAAGCAATAATGATTCGTTGATGGCATAGAGATGTGTTTCGTTGATAGCTTTATTCTTTGTTTCGTTGATGAGCTTCCTTGTTTCGTTGATAGAGTAATCTTCATTCCGTTGACATGTCTTCACTTAGGCAAAATTACAAGGCACTAAATATTTACAATTAACCAACCTATTTTGCCTATCTAACCATTTAGTCAACATGACTTAGAAAACCTATCTAGTACTCAACAAACTGCATATCAAACTATGAAGTAATGTACAGTGCAATTGCTACATCACTCATTTCGTTGATGAGCTTCCTGTCAACGAAACACTGCAAAGCATGCTATTCCGTTGACAGTTACAAAATAACTTAATACAAAATCTACTAAGTGTTTTTATAATTATCATCAAGAACAACATATTCCTAACAATCTCCCCCAATTTATGACTGATAGAATAACAGCCATAAATCAAGAGCCTTGATGATAACAAAAACACTCAGGCATATTACACATGATAAAAGTAAAAGTTGTATTGAGCTTCATAAAGTTTTTAGAAATAATGCAAGACTTACAAAACTAATGCCCAAATGTGCTCCTCCAGACTGAGCAAATAATTCATCTTTGTCTTCTTTGGGGCATAGTCTTCTTCCCTCTCCTAGAGTTGTTCTCCTCAATCTGGACCTGTAGCCTTCTGTAAAAGATCTTCTCTTCTTCATCTTGATCACCAAGCTTGGATTGCATAAACCTTAGAGTTTGATTAGATGCCTTGTCCAGCTGGTCTTCCATCCTGAAGAACCTTCTGCAGTTGTCCTTGTCCTTGAATTCCATCATCCAGAAAGGTTGAAGATGGATCTTCTTTCCTGTTGAGGGCACTCTTAGCATCCTGGGAAGAGCCTCAGGCTTGTTCCAGCTAGCCTTTATTTGACATATTCTGGAGACCACCTCAGACTTGGCTGTTTTGGTGAAGCCAAAGTCTTTCTTCAAGCATCTAAACACTGTGAGTAGTGTTTGGTAGTCTTCTCCTAGAATTCTGTAGAGAGGCCAAATTTGTTCTCTACCACCCTTGTATGTGAAAACCAATCTTTCAGGTAGCTTCTGAGAAGCTGCAATGCCCCTTACTTCCACCAGGTTGTCTAACTCAAGATGCAAGCTGGATTCTTCCCTGATGTCAGCAATGTACATGCAGTCCTCTGGATTTGAAGGGGGTTTTTGAGGTTGTGGCTTTCTCACAAATACTGGCTTTGTCTTGACAGCCCTTTGCTTCAATTTCTTCTTTGGATCCATCTCAAAAAGGAATTTAGGAAAGTTAGCCTCATCAAACTCAATTGGCTCTTCCTTTGGCTCAATTGGCTGATCATGATAATTAACAAGATGTTTGGGATCACAGGCTAACTTTAAAGATGGATCAGGAATTGTTGGAGGTACAGAAGAGTCTGATGCAATACTCTGAGAGTCATCATTTTCAAAGGTTATGTTTCTTCTAGCCCTTGCCTTTGGTTGCCTTGTACTCTTCTTTTCACTCCTTTCCTTTTGGGCTTTTTCTTCTTGCTGTCTTTCTTCTTCATCTAGAGCTTGAGCTACTGCAAGAGCTTGCATAGCTGCTCTTTCTGATTCCTCAGCCTTGGCTTCAGCAAAGTTTGGATGACCAGCCCAAACACAGATTTGTTGTCCATTCCTGTAGACAATTGCCCTTTGCTTCCTTATCTCATGATTATTACTTTCCTTGCTTTTTGTGATGAGAAGTCCAAGTAGTTTGAGCTCATCTGGATAAGGTGCAGGATAGAAAGTCCTTGCTATGTTTTTGCCTTTTGGTTTAGCAGGAGACTTGGGAGATAAGCTTCTTTGTAATGTAGCTTCTTCCACATCCCTAATGCATGAAGTTTGTCCTTTCTCCTTTCTTGGTCCTTGAATGACTCCATGTAGAAGGGGCTCTATAGCATAAGAGCTCTTGAACTGTGGCTCCACTTGTGCAGTCACCATTGCATTTGTTGATGGCTGATCTGTCTTTGAAGATTCAGTAATTTTCTTGAACCTTGCTTCTATGTTGGACCAATGATCTTTGATCTGTGCTGCAAGTTGTATCCTCATAGAAGCTTCCTGGATCAAGTCAATGCTATCCTTATTCTTCTTTCCAAACTCCCCCATTGCTAGTGGCTCCTGTGGTAATGTGATGGTTGGGACCAGCACCTTTGTGATTTGAATGGTTAGCTCCTGAGATTTCTCCCCCTTTTTGTTATCATCAAGAGAGACAACTGGGAGTCCTTGAGCTGCCACTAGCTGGGCCAAAAGTTGAGTCTGCTTCTCCTGTTCCTTTTGCATTTGAGATAAAGTAGCTTCCACCTTGTCCACTCTAGAAGAGAGAGTCTTCAAGGAGGTAGCCACTTCAGGTTCCTTAGAGAGAAACCTGTTCATTTTGGACATAGTGAGAAGAGGGAGCTTTTCATCCATCATCCTGTAGTTAGCATCCCTGAAATTGCTAATAGAGTCCTTGATTTCTGTAGCCTCAATCCTTGTCTGCATCATTTGTAGCCTTTGAATTTCCAGAGAATCCATGATGGCCTTGTAGAATTTCTTGTCTCTTGCATTTGCAGACTCATGAGCTAAGTAGGCTTCATTGTACTGCCTGGAGATAGCAGCATCTAGAGTGGCTCTACCATGCATACCTTGAGAAAGCCAGCCTGGTGTAGGAGGCACCACAGAAGTCCCAGTCTGTGAAGTGGTGGCCACCTGTAGATTATCACCATAGCTGTCCTCAGCATCAGAAAACTCAAATTCTCCACTTGCTGCAGCGCCTGAAGGTAGATTGGTCAGGGCATCCTTTGCTCTTTGCATTGATGCAGTTGTATGAATTAGATTTAGTGACCTTTCTGCCTCCACATTGCCCTGCTGAGCCATAATTTGATAGGCTGGCACAGGATGAGTAAAGGTCTCAGGATCCAGGGAAATACTATCCAGAGTTTGTTGATAAACCTCTTGGAAAGTAGGTTCCCTTTCTCCCTCACTGACCTCCATTAACTCATTAGCAATGGCTGCTTCCATCCTTATTTCGCCTGTAGTCCCTTCTCTCTCTCCACTCTGTTCTTGCATCATGGGCTCCCCATGGCTCACACCTCTCACACCCTCACCTTCACCTTCTAAGGTGGAACTCTCAATCTCTCCTTTTGCCTGGCTGGAAGAAATAGCCAGCCTCTCACTCACATTCTCTCCTTTTGCCTGGCTGCAAGCCAGCCTCTCAGTTTCACTCCCTCTCAGTCCTAGAAGTGTCTCAACTACCACTAGATCATCTGCACTAGTTGTGGGAACAACTTGATTTTCAATTAAAGGTGCAGAGTGAACTATCAACGGAATGGTAGTTTGAACTGTCAACGGTATGGATACCGTTGATGGAGAAACACTTGTCAACGAAATAGACTGTTTCGTTGATGAAGTCAAGAA
The DNA here is from genome assembly GCA_030848705.1 of Heracleum sosnowskyi. NCBI lineage: Eukaryota > Viridiplantae > Streptophyta > Magnoliopsida > Apiales > Apiaceae > Heracleum > Heracleum sosnowskyi. The sequence goes on from CM061243.1 coordinate 86,747,311, forward strand.
AGCACTTTGAGAATGAGAAATTACAGTAGAGTCTGTGGTGATTGATTTTAAAGATTGGTCCACAGATCCCCTTGCAACTTCAGGAAAAATTGGTTGATGGCCCAACAAATCACTTAACAAGTGATGGCCACCAGCTTCAGAGTGGGGCTTCTCCAAGATTAGAGTTGGAGAATCAGGAATAGATGTATGGATCATGTCCACATCTAAAGATTGAGTTGGTGAATTTGATGGAGATAATTCAAGATTGATGTTTAGAGAATGGGACTGTAACCCCAGAGAAATGATAGGGGTTACATCAAACTGAATTTGAGAAACTGGAAGTGTTGCTTCCAGTGTGTGTGCACCCTGTGTACCCTTGGACTTTTGCTTCACTCTCCTTTGGTATTGGGAAAATGTAGACTTTGGGCTTGAAGTGTCCCTTACCCTCTTGGACTGTGCTCTTGGTGGAGAGCTTGTTTCAATAATCACATCCTTTTGGGAGGATGCAATTAGACTTGTGGTTAAATCCATTTTACTCATTGTGCCTTGTTGGGAAGACACAATGGGGCTTGGCTGGTACACACTAACCTGTCCTTCCTTATCCTTGGGGTTTCTTTGATGTTCACCCCTTCCCTCACCTCTTACAACTCCAGACTCACTCCCCTTAGGTTGTGTGGTAGTTTTTACAACAGGTGCCTTTTGAGAAGCACCTGAGGTTGGCTTGGAGGATTTCTTTGATTTAGGTTTTGTTGCTAGGGTAGGAGCCTGTTGGGTCACAGCTACAGACTCCATAGCAACATTGGAAGGTAAAACAGTAGAGGAGTTAGCTACACTAACAGGGATAGTAGTAGTTACCTCAATGATTGGCAGATACACCACTGGAACATCACCATTGTGGTTCAGCCTCAGTATGTCTGTCAATACTCTCTTTTCTTGCACAAAGCACTCGAACCTGGCATTAGGGTTAGAGATAACTAATGGTGCTGGACTAACATGGTTAGCCAACATCATCAGAAACCTAGCATAATAGATATTTTTCTTCCTATTTGCTTTGTCACCCAACTTAGCACCAATTTCATACATAAGTTGGGTGCTAAAGTTGTGATATCTATCATTTAGAAGCATGGTTAGGAGAATTAACATAGAGTTAGTTAATGCATCAAAATTACTAATCTTTCCAGAAAAGACCTTAATGAATGCATCAGCTAAATAACTGTATTCCCTAACCAAACCTCTCCTAATTATTCTACCCAGATTATCAGTAGGCAAAGAGTAGTTTATAGAATTTAGCATGGTAGTTATTTCAGTGTTAGTAGGCAAAGCATCACAGTTATTATCAGGAATATGTAAACATGCTTGCAAAACATCAGAATTAACTATGTACTCATTACCTTGAAGGGTGAATTGTAGTGTGCAGTTTGTTCCACTATACTCACATGAGGTCCAAATTTCCTCGATTATCTCATTGTAGAGTGGTGTAGAGTGAAACATTGCATAGCTCAACTTGCAATTCTTCATGAAATCCATCATTTTGAAGAACAGGCTGTTCGGGTTTTCCTTGACAACAAAAGGGATGGAGTTGTTCTTCTCATAGATGAACCCTCCAGCAGACATAAGCTTGACTATAGGTGCCATTGTTGATTAAAGGAAAGCTTCGAACTGAATTGCTTGTTAGAGAGAAGAAGAGAGAAAAAGCCTTTGGAATTTTTGAGAACAGGTAAAAAGAAATAATGAAAATAAAATTTCTTAAATACTCCCCCAAAAATTCTCAGAAAATGAATCCAATAATAAATGTAAATTACTTGATTGGCTTAAAAATATAACCGTTACTCTTAAAGTATTACCATGATTTATACTTACAGGGGTGTATGCATAGATCGTGGTAAAAGACGTGACAAATTACAACGGTTCAGATTAAAAGCGCTAAATCAACGAATCAGGATTGGGCGGTTAAAGTCCCGTCTTATTTCGTTGATAAAGCTGCGTTTCGTTGATATAAAAGATCTATCAACGAAACACCCAGAAAACTGCTAAGACTGTCAACGAAATGGTTCGTTTCGTTGACATAGTAATTTTGACTTAGACAAAATTTCACTTTTTCTTAAGAAAATTAATTCACAGAAAAACATAGCAAGTTTCTGGCTGCATTTTAACTTGCAAATATCTCAAAAATAATTAAGAGAAATTTAGCATACCTAGCTCACTTACTAATCTTGAGAATGTTGATTCATCAAGTGGCTTGGTAAAGATGTCTGCAAGTTGTTGTTCACTTGGAACAAAATGTAACTCCACAGTACCATTCATAACATGTTCTCTAATGAAATGGTACTTGATGTCAATGTGCTTGGTCCTTGAATGCTGCACTGGATTCTCAGTAATGGCAATGGCACTAGTGTTGTCACAGAAAATAGGAATTTTCTCAACTCTTAATCCATAATCAAGTAGTTGGTTTTTCATCCATAAAATCTGTGCACAACAACTTCCAGCTGCAATATACTCAGCCTCAGCTGTGGAGGTAGAAACTGAGTTTTGTTTCTTGCTGAACCATGACACAAGCTTGTTTCCTAGGAATTGACAGGTTCCAGTTGTACTTTTCCTGTCAATTTTACATCCTGCAAAGTCTGCATCTGAATAACCAATTAGTTCAAAACCAGATTCTCTAGGATACCAAATGCCAAGGTTTGGTGTTCCTTTGAGATACCTGAAAATTCTTTTAATAGCAACTAAATGGGATTCTCTAGGGTCAGCCTGAAATCTAGCACATAGACATGTAGCAAACATAATATCAGGTCTACTAGCTGTTAAATATAAAAGTGAGCCTACCATGCCTCTGTAACTTGAAATGTCCACAGGTTTTTCCTTAGTATTCAATTCAAGTTTGGTGGCAGTAGGCATGGGAGTTTTGGCAGGAGAGCATTCCATTAGGTTAAACTTCTTTAATAAATCATGAATGTATTTTGTTTGACTAATGAAAATGCCTTCATTAACTTGCTTTACTTGGAGACCAAGAAAGTAAGTTAATTCTCCCATCATGCTCATTTCATATTTACTTTGCATAAGCTTGGCAAACTTTTGACAAAGTTTCACATCTGTAGACCCAAAGATTATATCATCTACATAAATTTGAACAAGTAAAGTAGAGCCATTTACAACCCTGTGAAAAAGAGTTTTATCTACAGTACCTCTAGTGAAATGATTCTCAAGGAGGAACTGTGAGAGAGTGTCATACCAGGCTCTAGGTGCTTGTTTCAAACCATAGAGTGCTTTGAGAAGGAAGTACACATAGTCTGGAAAATCATCGTCTTCAAAACCAGGAGGTTGACTTACATACACCTCCTCTTCCAATTCCCCATTCAGAAAAGCACTCTTCACATCCATTTGATAGACTTTGAAATTGGCATGGGCTGCATAGGCTAGGAAAATCCTTATTGCTTCTAGTCTTGCAACAGGAGCAAAGGTTTCATCAAAATCAATTCCCTCTTCCTGTGAGTAGCCTTTTGCAACCAGTCTAGCTTTGTTCCTTGTGACTATGCCATTTTCATCCATCTTGTTTCTGAACACCCACTTTGTGCCTATAACACTCCTGTCATTAGGCCTGGGCACCAGCTTCCAAACGTTGTTTCTCTCAAATTGGTTTAGCTCTTCTTGCATGGCTAAAACCCAATCTGGATCTAGAAGTGCATCCTCAACTTTCTTTGGCTCATCTTGAGACAGAAAGCTACTATATAGACATTCTTCTTGAGTTGCTCTTCTAGTTTGGACTTTTGAAGAAACATCACCTATAATAAGTTCAAAGGGATGATCTTTAGTCCATTTCCTTGAGGGAGGTAGATTTGCTCTTGAAGACGTAGCTTCATGATCATGATTGCCTTGATTGGATATTTGTCCTTGAGAAACTCCCCCTGAGTTTGTTGTCCCTAATTGATCACTTCTAGAAGCATTCCTATGACTATCAACGGTATGACCGCTTTGGCTGTCAACGAAACGCTCATTCTGACTGTCAACGAATCCACCATCATGACTGTCAACAAAATGACCAGTTGGTCTGCTAGCAGCTATCCTTTTTAATCTCAATGCAGCAATTTCATCCTCACTGCTGCTTTCATCTGTGCTAGATACAACAACTTTAGGCTGTTTCTCAGTAGCCTTATCATGATTCACTTGATCTCCTTCCTCATTTTCAAAAGAAAGACTTTCATGGAAACCTTCATCACAGAGACCTTGGATTTTGAGATCATCAAAAACAACATGTACAGATTCCATAACAATGTTGATTCTGAGATTATAGACTCTGTAAGCTTTCCCTGCTGCATATCCCACAAATATTGCTTCATCTGCCTTTGCTTCAAATTTCCCCAAATGCTCAGCTTGATTTCTCAGAACAAAGCACTTGCATCCAAAGACATGAAGAAAATCTAATAGTGGCTTCTTTCTTTTGAGTAACTGATAAGGGGTCATTCCTTTGGCCTGATTAATCAAAGAAATATTTTGAGTAAAGCAAGCTGTGTTAACTGCCTCAGCCCAAAAATATGTAGGTAACTTTGATTCATCTAGCATTGTCCTTGCAGCTTCAATAAGTGTTCTGTTTTTCCTTTCAACTACACCATTTTGCTGTGGTGTTCTTGCTGCTGAAAACTCATGCAAAATACCATTTTCTTCACAGAACACCTTCATGCTTGAATTCTTGAATTCTGTCCCATTGTCACTCCTAATCCTTCTTACTTTGAAATCAGGATGATTGCTTACCATCTTGATGTGATTGATAATGATTTCACTTGCCTCATCTTTAGAGTGCAAAAAGAAAGTCCATGTAAATCTAGAAAAATCATCAACAATCACAAGACAGTATTTCTTCTTTGAGATTGACATAACATTTACAGGGCCAAATAGGTCCATATGAAGCAATTCAAGCTGCTGGACAATTGATGACTCTGTCTTGCTTTTGAATGATGCCTTCTTCTGTTTTCCCTTTTGACAGGCATCACACAAACCATCCTTGGAGAACTCCACCTGTGGAATTCCTCTAGCAAGATCTTTCCTCACCAAATCATTCATAACTTTGAAATTCAGATGGGATAACTTCTTGTGCCATAACCAACTTTCATCCTTGCTTGCCTTGCTGAAGAGACAAGTGATGGTGTCTGAACTTGTGCTACTAAAGTCAGCAATGTACACATTCCCCCTTCTGAATCCAGTCATTACCACATTGTTGTTTCCTCCTTTAGAAACAACACAGGCTTCTCTTGAAAAAGTAACTAAAAATCCTTTGTCACAAAGTTGGCTGATACTAAGCAAGTTGTGCTTAAGACCATCCACCAGTGCAACCTCATCTATGATGACATTCTCTTTTGAAATCAAGCCATATCCCTTTGTGTAGCCTTTGCTGTCATCTCCAAAAGCAATACAAGGGCCAGCTCTTTCCTGAAACTCTGTGAGCAGGGTAGAATCACCAGTCATGTGTCTTGAACAACCACTATCCAAGTACCAAAGATTCCTTTTGTCTCCCTGCACACAATAAAACCAAATCAAGTCGATTTTGGTACCCAAGTTTCCTTGGGTCCTGTCTTGTTAGCCTTTGTATTCCCTTTTGTACCATTTTTCACTTTGGGTTCAGATTGATTCAAATCAATCTTTACCCTTGGTGTTGATTTCTGAGGGTTGCTCATATTTTCATTCATAGCATGCATAGTTGGAGGAACAATCATGTTATTCATGTTCCATGGCATTTGTGGCATGTTAAACATATTCATGTAAGGATTAGGCACAAATGGCATGCTAGCATATGGATTCTGAAATTGTGCATATGGAGCAAACATGTTAGGCATAACAGGCATTTTAGGCATGGAACTGTTCATTGCAGGCTTGGGCATTTTCACATTAACAGATTTCTTAACAGATTTGCAGTTAGTAGATAAATGATTAACACTTCCACAATTGACACATGTCTTTCTAGGTGCATATTTATCAGGTGTGTAATTGTTGTGTTTGTTAATTCCTACCTTGCCATTTCTGTTATTCTTTTTATTTCCCTTAGCCTCAACCTGAACTTTCTCTAACTTGTCTTTCAATTGCTTGTTAGACAAGTTACCTACATTAGCTCTCTCAACAGGCTTCTCAACTTTCTTTGATTTACTAGACTCACCTTGAACAAAGTTCTTGGTGACCGGACCATACTTGTCATTAAGTCTAGTGAGTTTATCTTTTCTTTTCTCTGTCAACGAAACAGCCTGATCGGTTGATGGTTCATCTGTCAACGAAACATTGCATTCCGTTGACATATCAACCTTCAACAAATGATCCTTGTTGTTTGTTGACTCAGTTTCTGATTCTAAGGTTTCACCAACATACCCTAGCTTCTCTTTGTTCCTTTTCCATGATTGCTCACAGAAGGATTCCACGCCTTGAACATTAATTATGTTGGCAGCAACATTCCTGGCATCCTTCCATTTTGCAATCACACCTTGTTCTATCTCAAGTTGTGTTTTAAGAATTTCTTCCCTTTGTAACACGTTCTCAAGTTCCTTCTTAGCATCCCTACTAACACATCTCATTTTCTCAAATTCAATGAGCTGTGCTTCTAACATTGCATTCCTATCACTTAAGAGCAGATTGGTCTCTTTTATTCTAGAATTCTCTTTAGTAAGTGATTTAAGAGTAACACGCAAATTATATAATACAGTAGACATTTCATTTACTGCACTGTCGCATTCCTCTTTAGAAAGCTCAGAAAGATTAGTAATTGTTACCTGGTTGCTTGAGGAACTTGCTTCCTGCTCATGATTGTCAGCCATAAGAGCCAAGTTGACATACTCAACATCATCATCAGAATCTTCACCATTACCAGCCCAATCATACTCCTGAGACATGAAAGCCTTTTCTTTTTGTTTGAGAAGTTCAAAGTATTTCTTTTTATAATCAACAGGCTCAAATTTCCTGTTGCCCTTCTCAACCTTGGGCTTTCTGCAGTCTCCAGCAAAGTGACCAATCATTCCACAATTGAAACATTTTGACTTAGACTTTTCAATCCAGTTTGTTTTGCTAGGTTGAAAGTCTCTTCTTGGTGGCCTTGCTTCTGAGTTTCTTTTGAACTTGAACTTAGAGAATTTTCTAGACAGAAAAGCAATGTGTTCATCAATCTCATCTAAGTCCTCCAAGTTGGCTGGTTCTGATTCTTCTTCTTCTGTCATCTTGTCTTTACCCTTGCTAACATCACTCCTACAACTAGATCGACTAGTTGTGGCCTTTGCAGTTTCTTTATTGTCATCTTCAAGTTGGTTCACAGATGCAATCAATGCAATAGATCCACCCTTCTTTTGTACCTTTTCAATTTCCTCATCTTGCTCCATTTCCAGCTCATAAGTCTTCAAGGTTCCATAAAGCCTTTCAAGAGTGTAGTCTTTGTACTCTTGAGTGTTTCTGAGAGAAACAGTCATAGGCTTCCATTCTTTTGGAAGAGCTCTAAGAAATTTAAGGTTTGAATCCTTGGTTTGATAGATCCTCCCATACAACTTTAATCCATTCAAAAGCTTTTGAAACCTACTAAACGTGTCATTTAGGGTTTCACCAGCTTTAAAATGAAAATGCTCATATTGTTGTATAAGGAGTTGCATTTTATTTTCCCTGACTTGCTCAGTTCCTTCACAGAGAGTTCTAACAGTATCCCATACTTCCTTAGAGGTTGTACAGTTGATAACATTGTCAAACATCTCTTGCTCCAAACCATTAAACAGAATGTTCATGGTCCTTTTGTCTTTATGGACTTCTGCAATATCTTCAACAGTCCATTCTGAGACAGTTTTTGGAATCTCTACATCAGGTGCATCATCTGGCAGTCCAACCCTAGAATCAAGCTTCATGGGAACGTGTGGACCTTTCTCAATACAGTCTACATACCTCTCATCCATAGACATGAGATGTAAATGCATCTTTACTTTCCAGTGAAAGTAATTGTCTTTATCAAGAACTGGTATCTTCACACCTGCATCCTTCTTCACCATGGTTTCTGTTTTTGGTCTTGATCTTTAAACTTCTTGTATGTTAGAAGCTTGCTCTGATACCAATTGTTATTCCCAAATGACCTAACAGAATTGTAGAAGGGGGGGGTTGAATACAATTCTGATATTTTCTTAAAACTAAAAACACTTTATAAAATAAAACTGAACTGAATAAATAAAAACACAAGATATAAATAATTCAGTTGGATTGTTTGATGATCCAACTGAAGTGTTTTTATTGCGGAAATAATCTGTGATACAAAAGTACACAGCTGCTCAGTTACAAGGTTGTAGAGAAGAAAAATGCTCTCAAAGATAGCTAATACAAACTCTTTGTTTTTCTTCACACCAAATAAAGTAACTGCTACACTTGGTTATATAAACCCAAGTTTACAACCCTATTTTTGGCTACACTAATAGTACAATGAGTAACCGCCAATAGTTTGCTTTTCATCCCTTTGTCCAGTGGTCCTTGGAGATCCTTGCTTTTGACTTCATGCTTATTATGATCACTCCCAAGAGCCCAATTGGAAACTGGGATGTTTCCTTATTCCCCATGTCCATTTTAATGGTTTCCAATGCAAAGTACACTTCCACATCTTCTTTTTGATCTGTCAGGAACCTGTCACTATCACTTTGTCAATTGTATAGAAAAGCAATAATGATTCGTTGATGGCATAGAGATGTGTTTCGTTGATAGCTTTATTCTTTGTTTCGTTGATGAGCTTCCTTGTTTCGTTGATAGAGTAATCTTCATTCCGTTGACATGTCTTCACTTAGGCAAAATTACAAGGCACTAAATATTTACAATTAACCAACCTATTTTGCCTATCTAACCATTTAGTCAACATGACTTAGAAAACCTATCTAGTACTCAACAAACTGCATATCAAACTATGAAGTAATGTACAGTGCAATTGCTACATCACTCATTTCGTTGATGAGCTTCCTGTCAACGAAACACTGCAAAGCATGCTATTCCGTTGACAGTTACAAAATAACTTAATACAAAATCTACTAAGTGTTTTTATAATTATCATCAAGAACAACATATTCCTAACAGTTGTTCTTGATGATAATTATAAAACACTTAGTAGATTTTGTATTAAGTCTATTTTGTAACTGTCAACGGAATGGTATGCTTTGCAGCTTTCGTTGACAGGTAGCTCATCAACGAAATGAGTCTCATCAACGAAATGAGTAATGTAGCAATTGCACTGTACAATACTTCACAGTTTGATATGCATTTTGTTGTAAGTATTAGATAGGTTCTCTAAGTCATGTTGACTAAGTATTAGATAGGCAAAATAGGTTGGTTAAGTGTAAATATATTGTGCCTTGTAATTTTGCCTAAGTGAAGATATGTCAACGGAATGAAGATTACTCTATCAACGGAATGAAGATTACACCTTCAACGGAATGAAGATTATACCATCAACGGAATGAAGAATAAAGCTATCAACGAAACACATCTCCCTGCTATCAACGAATCATTATCACTTTTCTGAATAGTTGACAAAGTGATAGTGACAGTTTTCTGACAGATCAAAAGGAGATGTGGAAGTTTACTTTGCATTGGAAGCCATCAAAATGGTCACTGGAAATAAGGAAACATTCCAATTCCCAATTAGGTTCTTGAGTGTGATCATAATAAGCATGAAGACAAAAGCCAAGATCTCCAAGGACCATTGGACAAAAGGGATGAAAAGCAAGCTACTGGAGGTTACCTTTAGATTAATTTAGAGTAGCCAAAAATAGCATTGTAAACTTGGGTTATATAACCAAGTGTAGCAGTTCATTTTAAGATAAGCGAGTGAGATAAAAATAGTTTGTATTAGCTTCTTTAAAAGAGCACTCTCACTCCAAATCAGGAACTGAGCAGCTGTGATACTTATTGCAACACAGATTATTTCCGAAATAAAATCATCTCAGTTGTATCCTCAAAACATCCAACTGAAATTTTATATTTGCTTGAGTTTTTATTTTCAGTATTGTTTTTAGTTGAAAGTTGTTTTAAGTTTAGAAAATATCTAGAATTATATTCAACCCCCCCCCCCCTTCTACAATTCTGTTAGGTCATTTGGGATTAACAGCTTTCATTAGCGTCCCGGTACCCGATGTAACTCAGCTAAAGTTGCGTCCCGGCATTCGTAGTACCTCTGCTAAGTTTGCATGTGCGTCCCGGTACTCGTAATGCCTCAGCTTATATAACACCTCCAGTCCCTTGATGAATCCCATCATTACAATTGGAACCGAACTTAATCGTCGTTCCCCGAGCGTCATGCTGGCTCGTTGATAGGTTTAACTCATTACCATACCTTACTTCCGGAATGTTGAGGAAGTAATAACACTGTGTGGGTTGACTATTGTCAACTGACAGAGCATATATCACGAAGTTTTGAAATCACGACCTGGGAGTAAATCCGAATTTTTATGAAATGATCGAGGTTGAAATATTTGGATTAAGTAGGATAGACATCCCAAGATAAGAGAACTTTCGAGGGATAGAGGAAGGTAAAATCATTTGCTCGAATCCTTGAGCTGGATTCCCAATTTTCGATGAGTTGAGAATTATTTATTTGTATTTAAATAATTTAATAAACTCGGAAATAATAATTGGGAACCCCAACTATATACAATTAATTTTTCTGAAGATCAGAAAATATTTGAATAAATATTGGAACCTTAAATAATAATATAAATAAGGTTCTATGATTTTTAAATCATATTTGGAATATTTAATAAATATTCCTAAAATAAATATTGAATACACTATTCAATAAAAATCTTACTTAAATGAATATCCCAAAATAATATTCACTTAATTAAATAAATATTCAAATAATATTATTTAAATATCTCACATTAAATATCCAATGATATTTATATTGGAATATTTAATCAGTATTTAAAATATAGATGTCTCTGGAACCCTCCAGCTTATGACAATATAATCAAAACAAAATCACAATTTGACTCCCGGTCTAAGTTTTAAAATTATCGTACAAGTGCTCTACGCTTAGAGACTTTATAAAACCTCGGTTTATATCTAATATAATCATAGCATATAAACCATACATCTTACGAAAACTTTTATCCAAAAGCATAAATCAATTTATAGCCCTTTTTGCGAAATAAAACAGTATATATCACAATCACAACTTTAAATCACAACAGCATCTTATATCAGATGTAGGGTTTGAAAACTTGCATGGGTGTCTTGGTGAAGTGGTAATGGGGGATTGGGAGTGTGCTCGTCGATCTAGAATAAGATATACACAATACACAATCAGTCCCCTAGAACCAATTAATGCCATTAACTTAAGCACTAACGTTCTATTAATGCAAATCAAATGTCTCGTTCTTGGTCACTTATAACCTCATGACATTCCTTAAACTCTTAATTCAAAAGTTTGGGTAATAATCCATTCACAAAACCCCAGTACTTTACCATTACTAAACTCATGGTTTAACTATCCCCTTAAGGGTATTTCACTCGCGCAACTTTTGTTCCCGCATTTTTATAAAATCGAAAAATTATCTTTTTAACACGAAACCTTCTCGGTTCCCTTCCTAACTGTCCATGCTAGTATCTACTTTAATATCATGACCTAATTCCATTTTAAGGGGTTTGATCATAAGCTCAAAGTTCATATCATTGTTCACAAGTTCAACCATCAACTAACCACTAAACATTCATCATAACCAAGTATTCATCCTTAATATCACTTCATCTCTAAACATCATCAATTTAATCACTAATATCAAAGCATAAATAAAAGTGTGAGAGGGTTTATACCTTCCTTGGTGCTTAATATGGACTATCAATAGCTAGTATGCTCTTCCTTGCTCCTTAATTATCCTTAACAAACCTTAATGATAAGCGGATTTCATATCCACTTGGATCATTCTGAATCGGCTTAAATTGGCTGTTTGTACTCAAGTACTTGTCGTTTTTAATGTGTTTTGAGTTAATAAGTGCAGAGTCGTATTGTTGGTTGAGAATGGGAGTTATCTTGACTTGGTGGTGGTTATTGAGCTTTATTGTGGAAGCCGTGAAGTTGCGGGACTTGAGAACGAGAAGAAAAGCTCAAGAAAATGGATTTTGAAGAATTCTGCCAGAATGTCAGGGGTCCCTTCCCCCGTCCAGGCGCGCCTGCGCCCTAGGGAATTCATTTCAAGCGCGCCCGCGCCCTATCAGGCGCGCCCACCCCTGCAAAATCCTGGAAAAAGGCAATTTCAAGTCAGAAAAGGAAACCTGCCAAAGTCCAATCAGAAGAAGGCTTATATAAACCATTGGTGGACGAATTCTGAACAAGACAATCATATAATTACATACATATCCATCCACCGATGAGGATAACAAGAAGACGGCTGATTACGAAGATCTACTTTTCATCTTTTCTTTGTATTCTTCTAATTAGGCGATACTTTGGATTCTCGTTTGTTCTTTCTTAAACCCTAGCACTTTTATTCAGTATTCTAGACTTATTATTATCATGTTTTCATCAGAACCCACGATGATGAACGGTTCGATTATGAACTAATCGTTGTCGTGGGATTCTAACGGATTTATTTATGGATTTTAGTAGTTAATTGTTTTAAAGATGTGTGTGTGATGGCTAATTCATATCCTAGTTTGGTTGTGTTTATTCTTCTTGGATGCGTAGCTAACATCTAAGATTGTTTGTTAATCTCTATTGAATGCGAAAGTGGATATAGAGGTTTAGAACTTGCCATGCTAGCATAGGTTTATGTATGTTTGTCATGCATGATTCGTAGGTGATTTTAACCATCTTACCTGTCCAATGTAATCTGAATGGATAACTTGCTCGTTAAACCGTTATGTTTTCAAATCTTATAGACATATAGGGTCTAAGCATAATTGGTGTCTGCTTAACTTCTATCTCTTTTGTGGATGTTTGAGTGGTTTGGTATACGTATACTGAAAGGTAGCTTGTACTGATTTCGTGTTATCCGATTAGTTATCACAACCGTCACATGCATTGATTAAAGACAAAAGACTCTAGATGAAGTATTTAATGAAGTTAGGATCCCATGTTTTATTCTCATAAGTAATTCAACAACAATCTCTTTAGTTAATCATAATCTTGTAAGTTAATTAGTTAATTTAGATAATCAAAACTCAAATTTGATACTTGTCTTAGCATTGAACAATAGCCATACATTGTTGCATAAGTGCATAAATGTGGTAAACCAGTCTCTGTGGGAATGAACTCTACTTATTCTTATATTACTTGTGACCGCGTATACTTGCGTGATATTGTGTGAACAAGTTTTTGGCGCCGCTGCCGGGGACTCGGTGTTATTTATATAGTTTATGTGCTTGTCATCAGTGGTCGTTAAAGTTCACTGACTCGGATTATACTCATCAATTTTACTTTGTTTGGTGTGTTTCAGTTTCTTTAGTAAGCGTGTATGCGAACACGTTCTCAATCTCGGAAAGAAGAACTTGAATTGAGTCTAGTTATGGGAGAACCAGTAGCAGAAACGAAGGCTTTGAAGGACTATTCTCAGCCAAAGATCAATGACATTCAATCTAGAATTGTCAGGCCGGCTATTGCAGCTAATACCTTTGAAATCAAGCCTGGCACGATTCAGATGGTACAGAACTCAGTTCAGTTTGGGGGTGCTCCAACGGAAGATCCTAATATGCATATTAGGGATTTCATTGAGATCTGTGACACCTTCAAGTTCAACGGAGTGTCAGAAGATGCTGTGAAGCTGAGACTTTTCCCGTTTTCTCTGAGGGATAAGGCTAAGGGCTGGTTGCATTCTCTACCAGCAGGTTCTATTACTACATGGGAGGATCTTGCTCAAAAGTTTCTCACTAAATTCTTCCCTATGGCTAAAACAGCAGCAATCAGGAATGCTCTTACTCAGTTTGCTCAGCATTCTGGAGAAACTTTATGTGAAGCTTGGGAGCGCTACAAGGAGATGCTTAGGAAGTGTCCTCATCATGGAATGCCTGATTGGATGGTGATCAATTGTTTTTATAATGGACTGGGAGGTCAATCTCGACCAATGCTTGATGCGGCATCAGGTGGAGCTCTGTGGGCTAAGAGCTACGATGAAGCTTATGAACTAATTGAGATGATGGCTGCTAATGAATACCAGAATCCAACTCAGAGGTTATCACAAGGCAAGGTAGCCGGGGTTCTGGAAGTGGATGTAGCTATAGCCATAGCAGCTCAGTTAAAGGCTTTGTCCATGAAGGTTGATTCTTTGTCTAACTATGGAGTTCAGCAGATTGCTAGTGTTTGTGAGCTATGTGCAGGTGCTCATGACACGAATCAGTGTGCCATATCTAGTGAGTCGGCACAGTTCGTGAGCAATTTTCAGAGATCACAGCAGCCAGTGCCTAATGCCTATCATCCCAACAACAGGAATCATCCTAATTTCAGCTGGAGTAACAATCAAGGTGGTCAGAATCAGCCACAACAGCCGTATCAGCAGTATCAAGGTCAGCAATTTGGAGCTAAGCCATTCAACTCTTCTGGTTTTCAGCAACAGTATGCTCCAAGGCAACCGTTTCAACCACCAGGGTTTCAACAACCATCTCAAGGCAATGTTGGTCAATCGTCTAATGAAAAGTCTGAATTGGAGGAATTGAGGCTAATGTGCAAGAGCCAAACCGTTTCAATCAAGACTCTAGAGAATCAAATCGGTCAGATTGCCAATGCATTGTTGAATAGACCACAGGGAACTCTCCCTAGTGATACGGAAGCTAATCCAGGCAAACGGGAGGTCAAGGAACATGTCAAAGCAGTTACCTTGCGATCTGGAAAGGTTACGAATGATCAGAATGCAGAAACGGATGAAAAAGAAGAAATTTTGAAAAATGGCCAGAAGGTGGAGCGCGCCCTCCCCCTCTCAAGCGCGCCCTCCCCTGCCCTTCTGCCAGAAAATGAAGAAAAAGTTGAAAAACCTAGTTTGGGGGTGAACGAAGCGGAAAATGTTGACCATTCTTCTGAGAAACCTATTCCTAAGCAAGCTACAGAGAGCAAGGAGGTCTATCCTCCTCCGCCATTCCCTAAACGTCTTCAAAAGTTGGATAAGCAGTTTGCCAAGTTTCTCGAAGTTTTCAAGAAGTTGCATATCAACATACCTTTTGCAGAAGCTCTTGAACAAATGCCGAGCTACGCAAAGTTCATGAAGGGTATTCTATCTCGGAAGTTGAAACTCGAAGACTTGGAGACCGTGGCTTTAACTGAAGAGTGCAGTGCTATTCTACAGCAGAAGTTACCTCCAAAACTCAAGGATCCAGGGAGTTTCACTATACCGTGCACAATCGGCAATCTATCTTTCAACAAGTGCTTGTGTGACTTGGGAGCCAGTATTAATCTGATGCCGTAGTCTGTCTTCATGCAACTTGGACTACCTGAGCCGAAACCTACAAACATGTCTTTACAGCTGGCTGATCGGTCGATCACATATCCAAGGGGTATAGTGGAGGATGTTTTGGTTAAAGTGGATAAGCTTATCTTTCCTGTTGATTTTGTGATCCTGGACTTTGAG
This sequence comes from Heracleum sosnowskyi, assembly GCA_030848705.1. NCBI lineage: Eukaryota > Viridiplantae > Streptophyta > Magnoliopsida > Apiales > Apiaceae > Heracleum > Heracleum sosnowskyi. The sequence goes on from CM061243.1 coordinate 86,762,823, forward strand.
GAGGACAAGAGGATTCCTATTATCTTGGGAAGACCATTTTTGGCGACAGGCCGTACTTTGATAGGCGTGCAGAAAGGAGAGCTCACAATGAGGGTGCATGACCAGAATGTCACCTTTAATGTCTTCAATGCGATGAAATTGCCTATAGAAGAGGACGAATGTTTCAAGGTGGATTTGGTTGAGTCTGCAGTTTACACGGAAATTGAGCACTTGCTAAAATCAGATACTTTGGAAAAGGTACTGTCAGGGGATTCTGATTCTGAAGATGAAGAAAGAGAGGAGCAATTGAGGTTCTTGAACGCAACTCCGTGGAAAAGAAAGACTGACATGCCATTTGATTCTCTTGGCATAGCTGAGCTAAAGAAATCTGAGGAGCGTCTCAAACCATCTATTGAAGAAGCTCCTAAACTTGAACTCAAACCACTACCGGAGCACTTGAGGTATGCGTTCTTAGGTGATGCATCAACTTTACCTGTGATTATTGCATCTAACTTGTCAGGTAGTGATGAAGAGAAACTTTTGCGAATTCTGAGAGAGTTCAAGTCAGCCATTGGTTGGACCATAGCGGATATTAAGGGAATCAGCCCTTCATATTGCATGCATAAGATTCCGCTTGAACCGGGAAGTAAGCCAACAGTGGATCCTCAAAGAAGGCTCAATCCTATCATGAAAGAGGTGGTGAAGAAAGAAATTCTTAAGTGGCTGGATGCAGGCATTATCTATCCTATTTCAGACAGTTCTTGGGTGAGTCCAGTGCAATGTGTGCCTAAGAAAGGAGGCATGACAGTAGTTGCTAATGAGAAGAATGAGCTCATCCCTACTCGTACAGTTACATGATGGAGAATTTGCATGGACTACCGAAAGCTGAATAAAGCCACCAGAAAAGATCACTTCCCTCTTCCATTCATTGATCAGATGCTAGACAGGTTGGCTGGTCATGAGTTCTATTGCCTTCTGGATGGTTACTCAGGCTATAATCAGATTTGTATCGCTCTAGAGGATCAGGAGAAGACCACATTCACATGTCCTTTTGGCACTTTTGCGTTCCGTCGCGTTTCTTTCGGACTCTGTGGTGCACCTGCCACTTTTCAGAGGTGTATGATGGCCATATTTTCAGATATGATTGGCATTAATGTGGAGGTGTTCATGGATGACTTTTCAGTGTTTGGAACTTCTTATGAGGAGTGCTTACAAAATCTTGGCATGGTGTTGAAAAGGTGCGTTGAGACCAATCTGGTGCTCAACTGGGAAAAATGTCACTTCATGGTGCAAGAAGGAATCATTCTTGGGCATAAGGTATCTAGCAAGGGACTTTAAGTGGATAAGGCCAAAGTAGAGACGATTGAAAATCTTCCTCCACCAATTTCAGTTAAAGGAATTCGCAGTTTTCTTGGTCATGCGGGTTTTTATCGGCGATTCATTCAAGACTTCTCCAAAATTTCTAAACCCTTATGTAATTTGTTGGAAAAGGATGTTCCTTTCAAATTTGATGAAGACTACTTAGCTGCTTTCGAGCTGTTGAAGAAGAAGTTGACTTCAGCACCTATTATTACTGCGCCTGATTGGAGTGAACCTTTTGAGTTGATGTGTGATGCTAGTGATTATGCAGTAGGAGCTGTTCTTGAGCAGAGAAAGAACAAGGTTTTCCATGTGATCTTTTATGCTAGCAAAACACTCAACGATGCTCAGCTGAATTACACTACTACAGAAAAGGAACTTTTGGCAATTATGTACAGTTTCGAGAAATTCAGGTCTTATTTGCTTGGAACTAAGGTAGTAGTCTATACTGATCATGCTGCCATTCGTTATCTGATTTCTAAGAAAGACTCAAAGCCTCGGTTGATTCGGTGGGTTCTTTTGCTCCAAGAATTTGATTTGGAGATTAAAGACAGAAAAGGTACAGAAAACCAGGTGGCGGATCTTTTGTCACGATTGGAAGACCACGGTACAGATTCAAGGAATAAAACTCTAATCAATGAATCTTTTCCTGATGAGCAACTTTTTGGGGTGAAAGATGAAGAACCATGGTTTGCAGACATTGTGAACTATCTTGTGAGTAATGTCATCCCGACTGAATTTTCTTATGCTCAAAAGAAGAAGTTTCTACATGATGTCAAGTGGTACCTTTGGGACGAGCCATTCTTATTTAGGCAGGGAGCTGATCAGATGTTAAGAAGATGTATTCCCTATAGTGAAACTGAGGGTGTCTTGCGAGATTACCATTCTACTACTTATGGAGGCCATTATGGTGGAGAAAAGACCGCTACTCGAGTACTTCAGGCAGGATTCTATTGGCCAACTCTGTTTAAAGATGCTCACCAGTTTGTGTTGAGATGTGATCGATGCCAAAGGATTGGTAATATCTCTAGAAGGAATGAGATGCCTCTTAACATGCTGTTTGAAGTGGAGATTTTTGATGTATGGGGAATCGATTTCATGGGACCGTTTGTTTCGTCTTGCAACAATCAGTACATACTGTTAGCTGTGGATTACGTTTCTAAATGGGTCGAGGTGAAGGCTTTACCGACCAATGATGCTAAAGTGGTGCTGAATTTTCTGCATAAGCAAATTTTCACTCGGTTCGGAACTCCGAGGGTGATTATCAATGAAGAGGGTACGCATTTTTGCAATCATAAGTTTTCAGCCTTCATGGCTAGGTATAATATCAATCATCGTGTTGCTACTGCTTATCATCCTCAGACAAATGGCCAAGCTGAAGTTTCTAATAGGGAGATTAAGCGGATTCTTGAGAAAGTGGTAAATCCTTCAAGGAAGGATTGGTCGTTGAAGCTTGATGAAGCTGTTTGGGCTTACAGGACAGCTTACAAGACTCCGTTGGGTACATCTCCGTTTCAGTTGGTGTATGGTAAGGCTTGTCATTTACCTGCCGATCTAGAGCACAAGGCATATTGGGCATTGAAGAAGTTGAATTTCGATTTGAAAGCTGCTGGTGAGAAAAGAATGCTTCAAATTAATGAGTTGGATGAGCTCCGTCTACAGGTCTATGAAAATCACAAGTTATACAAGGAGAAGGTTAAGAGATGGCATGATAAAAAGTTGGTGCACAAGTCCTTTGTTCCTGGCCAACTTGTTTTACTTTTCAACTCTCGTCTCAAACTTTTTCCTGGTAAACTCAAGTCAAGGTGGTCGGGACCATTCACGGTCAAAACTGTGTTTCCACATGGTTCAGTGGAAGTCTATGATAAGTCACCGGATGAAGCATTCAAGGTCAATGGTCAGAGGTTAAAACCGTATTTTGGTGAACGGGTGAATCGCGAGGCGGAAATCGCGGTTCTTGTTTCAGCTAATTAAGGAGTCAGGAATCACGTCAAGCTATTGACGTAAAACGAGCGCTTCATGGGAGGCAACCCATGTTATTGTTGTAAGTATTTTATCCTTGTTTTGTTCAAAAAAAAAAATCAAAAAAAATCAAAAAAAAAATAAAAAAAATATTTTTTTTGGCAGAAAGAGCAGTGCGCCCGCGCTTGAAGAGGCGCGCCCGCGCCTGGGTTGCTGCCAGAAAAAAAAGAAAAACGAGAAAAATTGAAAAAAAACCCCCAAATCAGATTTTTCTTTGGATTCTTATCTATTTAAACATAAAGCTCACCTTACCCAACCCATATTCTTAAAAGCCTAGCCTCCTAAACACATCTCTCATTCTCTTTTTCCATTTTATACATACACTTCCTTACATATCTCCATTTATTCATCCTAATTCCATGGCACCACCAAAGAGAGGTCGTTTTGCGGGTAGTAGCAGCACTCGTCGTTCTTCTGAGGAGGAGGAGTCAAGTATTGGTGTTGGGGGTGAGAAGTTTTCATCTCCGGAGGCTCAATTGGAGTTTACACGGTTGCTTTCCAAAGCTGTGGCTAAGGAGAGGGGGTTTTTGCCTCAACCTACTGATGGGTACTTGTTCAAGATGATTACAGATAGGGGTTGGGAAAGTTTCTGTGAAGCACCGGGTCCGGTTCCGTTGTCTGTTGTGCGAGAGTTCTATGCTAATGCTAAAGCCGACAAGAATGGCTATAGTGTGGTTCAGGGCATGACTGTTGATTACACGGCTAAGGCAATTCACCGGGTTTTGAATTTGCCTAAGAAGAAGAGGGGTGATGAGGATTGGTCTTCGAAGACTCGGGAGGATGTTGATCTCGAGTACATTCTTGGGGAGATTTCTATTCCGGGCACTACTTGGAAGTACAAGGCTGGTACCACTGAGCCGATTACTTTTCCATCTTCTGCGATGAACAGGTATGCGAGGGCTTGGAATATGTTTTTATGTGCTAATATTTTGCCTTCTTCGCACTCGCATGAGGTTACGGTGGACAGGGCTATAGTTCTGTGGGGCATTCTGAATGGTGAGTACATTGATCTGGGTGAACTCCTTCATAAGAACATTGTGAAGTTTTTGAAGGGTGGTACTACGGGGGCAATTCCTCACGCCTCTATTGTTATCAAGTTATGTTTAGCTGTTGGTGTTCGTTGGTCTGAGGAGGAGCAGGTTCAGTTACCTAGTGCTCCTATTGATCATGCTACGATTACTAGGATAAAGGATTCAGATTGGGATGGTGGTGTCGCGGATTATTCTGGTTTGGGTTATGCTGTTTATGATGAAGAAGGAAGAGAGGCTCCGCCTCGTGAGCTTATAGCAGGGAGGAGACGTGCATCTCAGATTCAGCAGCAGGTGGATAGGTCCGGTTTTGGAGATACTCAGTATAGGCGGCTGACGCGACGCATTGACGCCATTCATGACATTCAGAGTCGCTTTGCTCAGGACTTGACTCAGGCGTTGGGTACTGCATTCCGCGCCAATAGAGTTGATATTGTTTGGCCCACCTTTGGAGCTGATTCTGTTTATCCACCACCGGATACACCACCCGAGGAGGGTGGTCCTGCTGATGATTAGGTATTCTCTGCATCTTTCCTTGTTATTACCTTCAATGAGGACATTGAATATTGTAAGTTTGGGGGTGATAATTGAGGAATGTTAGTGTGTGTTCATTTAGGATTCATATTGCATATTTAGTTAGTTTCATTCATATCTTTGCATGTTTATGTCATATAGAGCATTCTGTTTGCATATGTATTTATATCTATTATGTGAGTCCATTTAGTTGCATTTGCATAGCATGCATATTTCATGATCCCGTAGGACTTGACTATTTCTGTTGATGAGTTGATGTTGATAGGAGTGTGGTAATGATAGATAGAGGGCTGATTAAGTTCCTATGAATTGACTTGCATGCTAGAAACAAAATAATTTCATAAGTCTCATTGGTTGCTTTTGAATTTGATCAGACCATGTTTGTTTGGATATTAGAATTTAATCACTTGCTTATATTCAGAATGTCTTCTATTCTCTTGAAATTGAAAGAAGCACTTAAGTCTAAGTTTGGGGGAAAGCAGGGATTTCATGCTAGTTGTCAATAAGGCTAGGTGTCAAATGGCTAGTAGCCGGCTCATTGAAAAGATGAGTAGTCTAGGGTGGGATGAGAAAAAGGCAAAATGCACTCATTCCGAAATAAAAAAAAAAAAAAAAGAAAAAAAAAAGAAAAAAAAAGTTGTGTTTAGTTGTGTTTATGCAGAATTGATCAGGTTGAGCTCTTTAATACTCGAGCAATTAAGTTCTAGGGGACTTTGTGCCTAGTGACCTAAGACTTTTCCGGTCTGGGATCCACTAACCTAAAGCTCGCTACATGGGTATTATTGTATAAGCCTTTTGGGGTCTCAGCCATTGCACGGTCAAATAAGCATGTGTGTAAGTAATAAAGCATGATTTCCTTTCCTGTCTAACTCAAGTGGAGGTTGAGGTGTCTTTTAGTGGTTTCTTGTGTCTAGAGTTCATTCTGTTTATAAGCTTGTGGTTGTTTTGGTGAAGAATAGGATATGGTCTTGATTTAGTTTGGGAGTATATTGATGAGCATTGCACACACGCACGTTTCTGTGTTTGTTTGTTAGTATAAGGGGATTTGTTCGAACTCTGTTTGAAATATTGCATTCCTTGAGATGTTGGCTTGTTGATTGGTTATGGTTAGTTTGAGCGGATCATTTGCATTTTCATACTAGTTGCATTCATGCATTGCATTGTATTTAGAGTCTGTTTATGCTTGAGGACAAGGATCAGTTTAAGTTTGGGGGTGTGATAAGTGGATTTCATATCCACTTGGATCGTTCTGAATCGGCTTAAATTGGCTGTTTGTACTCAAGTACTTGTCATTTTTAATGTGTTTTGAGTTAATAAGTGCAGAGTCGTATTGTTGGTTGAGAATGGGAGTTATCTTGACTTGGTGGTGGTTATTGAGCTTTATTGTGGAAGCCGTGAAGTTGCGGGACTTGAGAACGAGAAGAAAAGCTCAAGAAAATGGATTTTGAAGAATTCTGCCAGAAAAGCTCAAGAATTCTGCCATGTGTGATGGCTAATTGATATCCTAGTTTGGTTGTGTTTATTCTTCTTGGATGCGTAGCTAACATCTAAGATTGTTTGTTAATCTCTATTGAATGCGAAAGTGGATATAGAGGTTTCGAACTTGCCATGCTAGCATAGGTTTATGTATGTTTGTCATGCATGATTCGTAGGTGATTTTAACCATCTTACCTGCCCTATGTAATTTGAATGGATAACTTGCTCGTTAAACCGTTATGTTTTTAAATCTTATAGACATATAGGGTCTAAGCATAATTGGTGTCTGCTTAACTTCTATCTCTTTTGTGGATGTTTGAGTGGTTTGGTATACGTATACTGAAAGGTAGCATGTACTGATTTCGTGTTATCCGATTAGTTATTACAACCGTCACATGCATTGATTAAAGACAAAAGACTCTAGATGAAGTATTTAATGAAGTTAGGATCCCATGTTTTATTCTCATAAGTAATTCAACAACAATCACTTTAGTTAATCATAATCTTGTAAGTTAATTAGTTAATTTAGATAATCAAAACTCAAATTTGATACTTGTCTTAGCATTGAACAATAGCCATACATTGTTGCATAAGTGCATAACTTGTTGGGTTTAATACTAGATTATTCATTAGTAGTATATAAACATTGTCCATTTTATTGAGAATCTTGATTGCATATTTTTACATTGTCTATTTATTATATATTGTGGATAATTTAGTATCAAATGGGATAACAGAAGATTAAATTATCAGTGTCTATATATAATATAAAGGGTTCACAGTTTAAGTGGAATTAGACAAACCACTGGAATAACTGAAGTATTATTTGGGAATAGTTTATCTTGACTATTAAATAATACTTGTATACTTTGTGTATATTGAACAGGATCAAATTTAGAATTGTTCCCTTAAACTGATTAAGAAGGTGAACTGAGATTCTATGTTATTATTAATGCTTAGGTTCTTAATCCGGATATAGTAATTGACACGTGTATATTATTTACATGCTTTGATTTATATATGAAATAATTCTTTTGAATTATATCATTATATTTTGGGTGATGGAATAATATATATGGTGAATATTATTTATTGAAGGAATCTGTGTCCTGATAATATTCGGGTTAATGATGTCCCCTTGAAAGCTCAAAAGGATTTAATTATGTGAAACCCTGCAGGTGGATTTATTCTGGCATAATTAAATAAAGGTAGAGTGGATGATCAAGGATATAAGATGTTAATTAAATGAATTATCAGTAATTTATTTAATTAATGGGCATGCGCTATTTTAAACATGGGGAATTTAATAAGCAAATAATATTGGAACCGAATTAATTAATTAAGTTGCGGTATTAGGAAAGGTAGTGCAAATATTAATTCTTTAGTGGATTGAATTAATATTTAATTACATTGGGCTAGGCCCAGGATGTAATTAAAAGGCCCAACCTAATTATCCATGATCCCTATTGTAGCCCTATATATATTCTTATTCTCTTCTTGCTAGGGTTGGTCAAGAAAAATATTGTAGCCACCTAGGAGCAAGAAGAGAGGTTAACTTGAGAAGACGGAGGCCACACTTCGCTCAAGGGAATTTGGGAATACAATAGAAGAGCGTGGAATCAACCGTTAACAAGGTGATTTTCTTTTCGCACTCCTTAATTGTGTATCATAAAATGTAGTAGAACCCCAAGTCCGTGGTTCCCAACAATTGGTATCAAGAGCCTGGTTATGGGTTCTATGTTTTATGATATGATGTCCATGTCGTAATTAAAATTGGTTATGTATGTATAGTGGTATGCTTGGATAATAATCTTTTGCAGGTTGTTTAGTATCCACTATTATGGCCTCGTTTTATTTTAATTATGTGTTTGGATCCCACGTGGTTTAATCGTGGTTATTTTTTGTTTTGGTTTCCACGTGGTTTATCGTGGTTGTAAATCACGAGGGTTGATCGTGCTAGTTTTGTTTTCTAATTATGATTTTGTAATCTTGTAATCATGATTTGTATTCATGTTAGATTATGATCTGATGTAATAGAATAGGTATGTTATGTTGTATGTAACTATTTGATCGACGGAGTTGCAAGAAAACAAAGTTCTTCCGCTGATGCTACAAGATTTCGCCTATGCAACTTCGAACTGTTGTAACTTTTGCATACGGTGTCGGATTTCGATGAATAATACCTTTTCGGAAAGGGATTTCGATGTTCTACACGATTGAAAAGTGACTTTGTCAAAGTTTCATGTGCGTCTGAGCTCGTTTAGACCCTCAAACAGCGAGTTGAAGTTTTCGCAGGATTTTCGGATGAAATTTTTTTTTGGCCATAATAGTGGATTTATTTTTTATTTTAATTTTTCTGCTATTTAATTTGAATTATTGCATTAAATAATTATTATGTGTGTTGTTAATTATGTGTGTAATTTTAATTGCATGGTTAACATAAATAGGACAACATGGACATAAATTTTCATTTATTGCTTTAATTAAATGTTTTATGTTATTAAATTATGTGTGTATTTGGAATGCACATAATTATAATGACATAGGCCCCATTTAATTATGTAGAGATGCATGCTATGCTATGTGTTCTTTGTATTGTTATTTTGATAACATGTGGACCTCGAAGAAATAACATAGGGCGATGCATCTAGATAAAATTACTCATGTTAAAATACTAAGTGGGAGAGGAAATTAATTTGATATTAGATCCCATGGTCATCCATTATTGGTTGTATGTAATTTAACACTAGGACGATTATGAATTGGATATATGTCACCCATCGTGGCATATGATTTATGACGTCTGGGTAGTGTTAAGGATATTACTAGGACAATCTTCTTAAGTTAATCACGAATATTGAAAGGTAAGTTCACCCCATCGTGACATACCAAGTTTCATAGAATTCAAGAAAAACGTTGGACATTCCTTGATTGATGTTGATAATGGATATTTCTGTCTTAGGGGTTGTGTTCTTAAGCGAGTCCGTCTGTGACTTCACCGAAAACACCTGGGATTTATCCATTGATACATCGAACGGATGGGTCTGACTAAAGGCAACTTAAGATCTAAATAATGGTATACACTTAGCTATGAAAGATAATATATAGTCCACCCTAACGTGGCGTATTATTTAGTAGTAGGACCGAAGTAATATTTAAATTTAAATGGTATATATGTCACCCATCATGACGTACCAGATATTTATGGAATTTAAATATTAGTGCATTAATTTTAATTAATTGTTAGAGGAAACAAATAGGTTTTAAGATATATGCAATTTTCTGATTAAGTGTTATATGCATGATTCTCAGGATAGAATGGGCTTTAATCCACTTTTCACCATACTTAAGGATAACAAACTTACCGGACCTAACTATATTGAATGGAAACGCAATTTGGACATAGTGTTGACTGCTGAAGAGTTTAAATTCTGTACTATTGAACCCAAACCGGAACAGCCTGCTGCCGATGCTCCGGATGAGGAAAAAGAGTATTTTAAGAAGTGGACTAAGGCAGATGAGATGTCGCGATGTTACATTCTGGCAGCCATGTCGGGTGTTTTGCAACATCAGCATCAGGCCATGACCACTGCTGCAGATATGCTCTATAACCTCAAGGAGCTTTTCGGAGATCAGAATAGGGCTGCTAGGCAAGTAGCAATGAAGTCTCTAATGAACACTCAGATGGCTGAAAAAACACCTGTAAGGGACCATGTTCTTCTGATGATGTCTCATATAAATGAACTAGAGGTCCTTGGTGCTGATATTGATGCGGAAACGCAGGTCGATATCATACTTATGAGTTTGCCCAAAAGCTTTGAGCCGTTTCGCTTGAATTACAACATGAACAAGAAGTTGTATAGTCTTGCAGAACTTCTGACAGAGCTTCAGGCATCGGAATCATTATTTCAGCAGCATGTTCAGGTAAATGTGGCTGAGAAAGTTTCTTCTTCAAAACCGAAAGGAAAGAAGAAGAAGAAGGTTCAGACACAGAAAGTTGTGAAACCATTGGGAGTTCAGAATTCAGTGAAGAAGCCTAAGGGCAAGTGCTTCAAGTGCAAGCAGTCGGGTCACTGGAAAAAGGATTGTCCTCTTTCGAAGAAGAACAATGCTGGTATGTCTCTTTCTCTTGTTACGGAAACATATATAGCGGCTATGTCTACGAGCACTTGGTGTGTAGACACAGGAGCCACTGATCATGTTTGTAATACCATGCAGGGGTTCCAGAAAACCAGGCTGCTTAGAGATGGCGAGATATATGTGTTCATGGGAGATGCTACGAAAGTAGCAGTGGTTGCAGTTGGAGTTATTTCTTTATCTTTTGGTTATGATAGGATTTTGGTTTTGAATAATTGTCTTTATGTACCTTCATTTAGAAGGAATTTAATTTCGGTTTCTAAACTTGCTATGGATGGTTATAATGTTTGTTTGGATCGTAATGTTTCCATTATGATGAATAAACGAGTTATATGTTCTGGTACATTGCAAGACAATTTATATATTATTAATCCTATAGAACCAATGCTGCAACCAAGTGAAATTAATAATACACTTTCTACCTCTAGTAAAAGAAAGGAACCTTCTGGATTGAACCAAACATATCTTTGGCACTTGAGATTAGGTCATATTAACTTAAGGAGGATTCAAAGATTGGTAGTAGATGGGCCTTTAGGCTCGTTGGCAGTGGAGCCATTTCCAGTCTGTGAATCTTGCTTGGAAGGAAAAATGACCAGTAGACCTTTTAAGGCAAAAGGAAATAGAGCCAAAGATGTGTTAGAATTGGTTCATACTGATTTATGTGGACCTATGAATATCCAAGCGAGAGGTGGGTATGAATATTTTGTCACTTTCATTGATGATTATTCGAGATATGGATACATTTATCTGTTGCACCGCAAGTCTGAGTGCTTTGAAAAATTCAAAGAGTACAAAGCAAGTGCGGAAAAGCGACATTCAGGAAAATGTATCAAGTCACTACGATCAGATCGTGGGGGCGAATACCTGCTTGGAGAATTTAGAGAATATTTATCAGAACATGGGATTTCATCCCAGTTGACTGCACCTGGCACACCTCAGCAGAATGGTGTAGCAGAAAGAAGGAACCGGACTCTTTTAGAGAGTGTTAGATCGATGATGAGTTATTCGAATTTACCCAAGTCATTTTGGGGGCATGCTCTAGAAACAACGGCTTATCTTCTAAACTTGGTACCTTCTAAGTCAGTTCCAAAAACTCCAAAAGAATTGTGGACTAGTACCAAACCTAGTTTGAAACACATTCGGATTTGGGGTTGTCCAGCACATGTGCTGAACAAGAACGCGACTAAGTTAGATTCTCTTACAGAAGTGAGGCTGTTTGTGGGTTATCCCAAGGGAACAAAAGGGTATTTGTTTTATAGTCCTAAGGATCGGGATATCATTGTAAGCACCAATGCTAGATTCTTAGAAGAAGACTATATAATGAATCACAAACCCATGAGTACTGTTGTTTTAGAGGAAATAGTGGGAGGACAAGATAATTCTAATATGCCACGGGTACAAGTAGAACAACCACAAATAAATGAACAACCCATCACTAATACCACACCAATGCTTCGTCGTAGTGGGAGGGTTGTTAAACAATCTGAGAGGTTCATGTTTTTGGGAGAGTCTTCGGACTTAGTCTCTGGTGAACATGATGAGGATCCCAGGACATACGAAGAAGCAATGCAAGATAAGGATGCAGATCTTTGGCAAAAGGCTATGCAATCTGAGATGGAATCTATGTATTCCAATCAAGTCTGGGATCTCGTGGAACCACCCAATGGTGTAAAACCCATTGGATGCAAGTGGATCTACAAAAGAAAAAGAGGATCTGACAAAAAGGTGAAAGCCTGGAAAGCAAGACTTGTTGCGAAAGGGTATACTCAGAAACAAGGAATTGATTATGAGGAAACCTTTTCTCCGGTAGTCATGCTTAAGTCAATCCGGATTCTTTTATCTATAGCAGCTCATCTCGATTATGAGATTTGGCAAATGGATGTCAAGACAGCTTTCCTAAATGGAAGTCTTGATGAAAACATCCATATGCAGCAACCAGAGGGATTCATCAAAGAGGGCCAAGAGCATCTAGTGTGTAAGCTTAAGAAGTCCATTTATGGACTGAAACAAGCTTCCAGGGAGTGGAACATTCGTTTTGATCAGGCCGTCCAGTCAAATGGTTATGATCAGAGTCCAAGCGAAGCATGTGTGTATAAGAAAAGTGAAGGAAATGCAGTGGTTTTTCTAGTACTATATGTAGATGACATTTTGCTCATTGGAAACAATGTAGAGATGTTGTCATCTATTAAGGCATGGTTGTTCAAACAATTTGAAATGAAAGACTTAGGTGAAGCCGCATACATTCTTGGGATCAAAGTTATAAGAGATCGCAAGAAAAGAACGTTGGCTTTATCTCAAGAACCGTACATTGATGAGGTATTGGCTCGTTTTAACATGCAGGACTCTAAGAAGGGTAATTTACCTTTTAGACATGGAGTCTCTCTCTCAAAGGAGCAGTGTCCTAAGACACCTGAGGAGATAGAGAACATGAAAGCAGTTCGTTATGCTTCAGCATGTGGAAGCTTAATGTATGTTATGTTATGCACGAGACCTGATATTTGGTTTGCCGTAGGCATGGTCAGTAGATATCAGTCCAATCCAGGTCAGGAACATTGGAGTGCAGTAAAAACGATACTTAAGTACCTGCGAAGGACTAAGAAGTATATGTTAATTTACAAGGCTTCAGACTTGTTTCCTGTGGGATATACCGATTCAGATTTCCAGACAGATAGGGATAAGAGGAAGTCAACCTTGGGGTGTGTTTTTACTTTAGGAGGTGGAGCTGTAATATGGAGGAGTGTGAAGCAGAAATGCATCGCAGACTCAACCATGGAAGCTGAATATGTGGCAGCCTCTGAGGCAGCCAAGGAGGCTATATGGTTCCGGAATTTCCTGCTGGATTTGAATGTAGTTCCTAATTTGCCACGGCAAATCACAATTTATTGTGATAATACTGGTGCTGTTGCAAATACAAAGGAACCACGAGAACATAAAGCAGCAAAACACATTGAGCGTAAGTATCACCTCATACGACAGTTCGTTAAGCGAGGAGATATTATTGTGACTGATATAGCATCAAAGGACAACCGGGCTGATCCTTTCACGAAGAGTTTACCAGCTAAGGTTTTTGAAGAACACGTGGAGGAGATAGGAGTCAGATGTCTGGTCACGGAATAGTTATTTAAACTGGTAGCGGATTATATTAATAAACACTGATATACTCAAAGAATAGCTTGAGTATAAGTGGGAGATTGTTGGCTTTTATACTAAACTATTCATTAGTAGTATATAAACATTGTCCATTTTATTGAGAATCTTGATTGCATATTTTTACATTGTCTATTTATTATATATTGTGGATAATTTAGTATCAAATGGGATAACAGAAGATTAAATTATCAGTGTCTATATATAATATAAAGGGTTCACAGTTTAAGTGGAATTAGACAAACCACTGGAATAACTGAAGTATTATTTGGGAATAGTTTATCTTGACTATTAAATAATACTTGTATACTTTGTGTATATTGAACAGGATCAAATTTAGAATTGTTCCCTTAAACTGATTAAGAAGGTGAACTAAGATTCTATGTTATTATTAATGCTTAGGTTCTTAATCCGGATATAGTAATTGACACGTGTATATTATTTACATGCTTTGATTTATATATGAAATAATTCTTTTGAATTATATCATTATATTTTGGGTGATGGAATAATATATATGGTGAATATTATTTATTGAAGGAATCCGTGTCCTGATAATATTCGGGTTAATGATGTCCCCTTGAAAGCTCAAAAGGATTTAATTATGTGAAACCCTGCAGGTGGATTTATTCCGGCATAATTAAATAAAGGTAGAGTGGATGATCAAGGATATAAGATGTTAATTAAATGAATTATCAGTAAATTATTTAATTAATGGGCATGCGCTATTTTAAACATGGGGAATTTAATAAGCAAATAATATTGGAACCGAATTAATTAATTAAGTTGCGGTATTAGGAAAGGTAGTGCAAATATTAATTCTTTAGTGGATTGAATTAATATTTAATTACATTGGGCTAGGCCTAGGATGTAATTAAAAGGCCCAACCTAATTATCCATGATCCCTATTGTAGCCCTATATATATTCTTATTCTCTTCTTGCTAGGGTTGGTCAAGAAAAATATTGTAGCCACCTAGGAGCAAGAAGAGAGGTTAACTTGAGAAGACGGAGGCCACACTTCGCTCAAGGGAATTTGGGAATACAATATAAGAGCGTGGAATCAACCGTTAACAAGGTGATTTTCTTTTCGCACTCCTTAATTGTGTATCATAAAATGTAGTAGAACCCCAAGTCCGTGGTTCCCAACATAACTGTGGTAAACCAGTCTCTGTGGGAACGAACTCTACTTATTCTTATATTACTTGTGACCGCGTATACTTGCGTGATATTGTGTGAATACTTAAACTTCAAGAACAAAACAAGAAATCATGAGTTTACTATTCACTTTACCATTCATCATCATCTTTAGCTCATGATTTGAATATGAAAACCTTAATGGATGAAGCTAGGATCAAGGATTTACCTTAGTCTATGGATAAGGAAGATTTAGAGCCCATGATCTTGATTTTTGGTGGAGTGGGAGTTGAAGAAAATTTTCTTAAGCTTGATGAAGAAAATGGCTGAATGTTTTCTTCTTCTTCTTGGTGTTTTGTTTCTTGATTTTTCTTTTCTTTCTTTTGCCAAATAAAACTAATTACATGCTTCTTATTTGTGTGGTTCTAATGTTGTTTTGTCATCCCATGCCACATGTCATCCAATGGCTAGTTCTGTGGTGAAAATGGTGACAAGGTGGTGATTCTTCACCTTGTCATCACCTTGTCATTGCTTGTGTCATTTCTTGTGTCATAAATCCTCTTGTATGTTGCACTTGATGATCTTATATGATATTTCTCCTTTGATTAGGGTTTAATCCATAATTCGTTACACTTTCGCTTTGTTGCTAAGTTTTGATATAGGTTCAAGTGATCATTGATTCCTCATTTTATACTTTCTCAAAATGATCAATTCAATATATCCTTGATTTTCCAATGAATAGTAATTTAAAACTCGAATGGGAATCTTCTGGTTCTGATTGTGTTTGCATTCACTTATTCTCCCTATACATCAATAATATAACCTCAAAACATTCATTCCATGTCTTCCATATAGGGTGGTCTGAAAATATTTTTCATCAGCAAAATTTACTATTCATCAGGGTTTCAAAATATTACAAAATTTTGGGATACTACAGTCTCCCCTAATTAAAAGGATTCCGTCCCGGAATCAAGTCAAAATAGATGAGGGTACTTTTCTAACATTGCGCTTTCTAGCTCCCAAGTGGATTCTTCAACATTATGGTTTCTCCACAAGACTCTTACCAGCCTTATAACCTTGTTCCTTAGCACTTGGTCCTTTCGGTCGATGATCTCCACCGGTTGCTCTATGTATGACAGGTCTGGTTGTATGTCTACTTGATCGTATTCTACCACGTGTCTGGCATCCAGATTGTACTTCCTTAACATGGACACATGGAACACGTTGTGAACTTGCTCCAGGTTTGGGGGTAAGGCTAGCTCGTAAGCTACTTGCCCGATGCGTCTCAAGATCTCGAATGGTCCGATATATCTGGGACTTAATTTCCCTTTCTTTCCGAATCTCATCAATTCTTTCCACGAGGATACCTTTAATAGCACAAGATCCCCTACTTCATATTCCTTGTCTTTTCGGGCCAAATTTGCATATCTCTTTTGTTTGTCTTGGGCTGCTACCAGTCATCCTCTGATAAGGTCTATTGCATCCTTAGTCCGTTGGACCACTTCGGGCCCGAGCATCTTTCGCTCTCCAACTTCATCCCAGTAGAAGGGGATCGACATCTCCTCCCACACAGGGCTTCATACGGGGGCATCATGATGCTTGCATGAAAACTGTTGTTGTAGGAAAACTTAACTAGGGGTAAATGATCATCCCAATTCCTTTGAAATCTATGGCACAAACTCTCAACATATCCTCTAATGTTTGGATAGTCCTTTCACTTTTCCCATCCGTCTGGGGATGGTAAACAGTACTCATGTTTAGTTTGGTTCCCACACATTCTTGAAAGCTTCTCCAAAATATGGAGTTAAATCTAGGGTCTCGGTCTGACACAATGGCGACTGGAACTCCATGTCGCGCCACAATCTCTTTCATATAAATATCCACTAGCCTATCGACAGTGTACCTTTCATTGATCGGAAGAAAGTGGGATGACTTCGTCTACCGGTCTACGATCACCCATATGGGGTCAGGATTAGCTTTGGTTCGTGGTAAACCTACTACGAAGTTCATGGCTATTTGTTCCCATTTCCATTCGGGAATCTCTAGGGGTCGTAAGAGTCCACTGGGCCTTTGATGTTCCACCTTTACTCTTTGGCAGGTCAAGCATTTGCTTACCCACTCTGCTACATCCTTTTTCATGTTAGGCCACCAATAATACTCTTTCAGATCCCTATACATCTTGGTACTTCCTGGGTGAATTGAATATCTTGATCTATGACTCTCGTGTAAAATCTCATCCTTTAATTCCTGAACATTAGGAACCCAAATTCGGTAAGTATACCTCATGATTCCTTTATCATCCCTTTCAGTCCTTAATTCCTCTCCTGTCATTAGCTCTCTCCCTTCACTCATCATACGTTCTTGACATAATTTGATCTTTTGTAGCAATTCTGGTTGTAGTGTGATTTCGAATAATTTTTTTGTACCATCTCCGATTATTTTAACCTCAATCTCCATCTTCTCGAACTCTTGGATTAGCTTATCTGAGGAGGTTATCATTTTGAGTCTCTCCTTCCTACTAAGGGTATCGACCACCACATTGGCCTTCCCTGGGTGGTAAAGAATCTCGCAATCATAATCCTTGATTAACTCTAACCATCTCCTCTATCTCATGTTGAGCTCTTTCTGAGTGAAAATGTACTTAAGGCTCTTATGGTCGGTGTAGATCTCGCACTTTTCTCCATATAAGTAGTGCCTCTAAATCTTTAAGGCAAAAACTATTGCTACCAATTCCAAATCATGGGTAGGGTATCTACTCTCATATTCAACTGCCTGGAAGCATATGCAATCACTCTTTCGTGTTGCATAAGCACGCATCCTAACCCTTTGTGTGAAGCGTCACTATAGATCACGAAATTCCCCTTTCCATCTGACAGTGCCAGTACATGGGCAGTAACTAGCCTCCTTTTCAATTCCTGAAAACTCTTCTCGCATTTCTCAGTCCCTTCAAACTTCTTATTCTTTTGGGTAAGTCGGGTCAGTGGGGCTGCTATTCTAGCAAAATCTTGCACAAATCTCTGATAATACCCGGCTAAGCCTACAAAACTTCTCACCTCAGTCGGGGTGGTTGGTCTTTCCCAGTTTGAAACGGCTTCTATCTTAGCAGGATCAACCAGTACTCCTTCACTGTTGACCACATGTCCTAAAAACTGTACTTCCCTTATCCAAAACTCGCACTTTGAGAACTTGGCATACAACTTTTTCCTTCTCAATGTCTCTAACACTATCCTCAAGTGTTCTGCGTGTTCCTCCTCTGTCTTGGAGTAGACTAAAATATCATCGATAAAAACTATGACACACTTGTCCAAATACTTCTTGAAGACTCGATTCATTAGGTCCATGAAAGCTGCCGGGGCATTCGTCAGCCCAAACGACATTACTAAAAACTCGTAGTGTCCATACCTAGTGCGAAATGCAGTCTTGGGTATATCCTCATGTTTTATCTTTAACTGGTGATATCCAGTCCTTAGGTCAATCTTGGAGAAGTGAACCGCATTTTCAATTGGTCAAACAAATCATCAATCCTTGGCAAAGGATATCGGTTCTTAATGGTTAACTTGTTTAGCTCTCGATAGTCTATGCACAATCTCAAGCTACTATCCTTCTTTTTCACAAATAGATCTGGTGCACCCCATGGTGACACACTGGGTCATATCATTCCCTTATCTAAGAATTCCTGCAATTGAGTAGCTAACTCTTTCATCTCTACTAGAGCTAACCGGTACGGGGCCTTCGAAACTGGCACCGTCCCTGGAGCTAATTCTATAGCGAATTCTATTTCCCTATCGGGTGGCAATCGTGGAAGGTCTTCTGGAAATACATCTTCAAATTCATTAACAATAGGAATATTATGTAACTTAGGAACTTCTCGATTTGTATCTATCACATAGGCTAAGTAAGCCTCACACCCATGCCGCAACAACTTCTTGGTTTGGGCCATGGTTAAAAACTTACGGGTTTGTCGTTGTCCCTTGAACACGACCTCCCGTCCTTCGGATACTTTGAACTTAATTTAAATGGGATACTTTGAACTTAATTCACAACACGTCTTTCTTTCACAATCGATCTGAGCGCCATTGCTCGACAGCCAATCCATTCCCATAATAACATCAAATTCCCCTAATTTAAATGGGATCAAGTCTACACGAAACTGTTGACCTTCTATCTCTAGACTATAGTCTGGGTGGTCTAAAAATATTTTTCGTCAGCAAAATTTACTATTCATCAGGGTTTCAAAATATTACAAAATTTTGGGATACTACATTAGCCAAGGGGGTTTGAAGTGAAAGGGAAGGGGCACATGGTTTATAAACTCAAGAAGAGTTTATACGGGCTTAAGAAAACACCAAGACAGTGGTATACAAGAAGTTTGATTCATTCATGTGGAATCATAAGTTCAAGAAAACTGCATCCGATAACTTTGCTTATGTGCAAAGGTTTACTAATAGTAACTTCATTATCTTGCTGCTCTATATTGATGATATGTTAGTGGTCGGCCAAGATGCTAACATGATTTGCAAGCTGAAAGAGGATTTGTCTAAGTACTTTGATATGAAAGACTTGGGTCCAGCAAGACAAATCCTAGGGATGAAGATTGTTCGTGATAGAACATATCGGAAGTTGTGGTTGTCACAACATGGATATATTTAACGGGTAGTGAAAAGGTTCAGTATGGATAATGCTAAACCTATTAGCATACCATAGGCGGGACATTTCAAACTGGACAAGAAAATGTGTACGTCAACAGATAAAGAGAAGGAGGATATGGAACAAGTTCCCTACTCATCCACATCGGGGAGTCTTATGTATGCGTTGGTTTGTACAAGGCCAAATATTGCCCATGATGTTGGAGTTGTGAGTAGATATCTATTAAATCCTGGAAGAAAGCACTGGGAAATAGTGTAGTGGATTCTCAGATATCTTAAGGGCACTTCCGGGTTATGTTTGAAGTATGGACATAGTGAACCAGTCTTGGAAGGTTTTACAGATGCTTGCTGCGTAAAATATAGATGTGCAAGTGTACACAATCGCAAACAAGTAATATAGTAGTGAATACCAGATATCGTTCCTCAAGGACTGTCTAGATGTATATATTGCAATCAATATCAAACAATTTGATTATAGAACAAAAGATTGAGTTTTGTTTTTATGCTAACACTAAATAATTATCAACTAAATTAACTAAGTAATACTATACTAGAAAAGAGAGTTGGATGAGTTTTAGATATGAAAAGCTAAGTCAGGATAATTACTTCCCCCTAACACGTGAAAATCAGTAAAAGAGTAGCGCAACACTATAGCAAATCCACAGTTCACTAGCTAGAATTCAATGGTCATAGGTTTCTTTCGAAATCACCACAGTATAATTCCTACCAAATAAACTAACATATGTCTATGTCAATTTACTCCTCAGAATACAATTAAGCATCGATTGACAAAGCTATGCATGGTCACAATATATGTCTATACCATAACAATATTATAATCAAAAGATATAAGCATGCACCATCCAAGTTGTATGTCAATTAACTATAACTCTCTCGATATTATAATTAACTCGTTAACCTACTATAGTTGATCAGACAATAGCAAGAATTAGCATGAAAAACACTTGAATGAATAAACCATATAACTGCATACAGTACTCCTTAACAAAACACCAATAATCCTATGCTAGGGTTCCATAAAAATCCCAACTTTATACAATTAGTTCATAATATAGATCTCAAAACAATCCCAAAATAACCAACACATATTCATAACAAGAGATATAAAAAGATTAGAGAAAACAAAGCCAATTGAATGTCTTCAATGGCTGAATTCTTCTTCGTTGATGGCTTCTCTTCCTCCCTTGTGCGGCTACTTGTCTCTCTTCCCTTCTCTCTCTGTATTAGGTCTGATGTCTATCTAATAATATCTCTAAGAAAAGTTTTTTATATTATTTAATACAAATACAAGGAAATTTCTCAAACAGAATTGAATTCCAATAACAGAAATTCGTAGCTGACTGTTGGGATCTGTTTCTGGACTGACTCAGATGGATTTTAATATTAAGGCCACTTCCAAAATAAAGCTCTTCTCATAATCTTTCCGTGGACTGTTTAATCTTCTGAATCGGACTTCTAGAACTCCTGTTATGGCCCAAACAGTGTGAACTGTGCAAGTGGGTCATAAAATCCGAATTTTAATCAAATAAATCTCCAACTCTTGCCATTTAAGCTCCAAGCCTTCCTTTATTAAAACTCCTTGATACCTACAATAAAGCATTATAATTTATTAAATAAAAATCCAAATCAATACAAAATAACTAAAATATAGGGACAATATTTAGATAAAGCACACGCTTATCACATCCCCACACTTAGCATTTTGCACGTCCTCGGGCAAATAAGAAATAAAAATACTAAGTCCTAACTAACTAATACTACTTCCGTAGGTGATCACGGTTGCATTTGGCATATACAACAAACCCTTTAAACCCCTAGGCAGCCCTAGTGGACGAGTAAGGTCTCGTGAGGGTTTGTAGTAAATCTACCCACAAAATCTTATTTGGGTTGACTGCCAAGTCTCAAACATGAAATATATCATAGCACACCACACATGCAAACTTAACCATGTAATAGCTCTTAGATGTCATATAATGCAATTCCTCAACTTTACACACCAACACAACTATTCAAGTACGCGCACATAGTCTGAAAGACTAAAATATATCATGAATAACATCAAAGTCTCAATCAACAAGATAATAGCATGCTTTAGATGAAAAGAATAACCTCACAAAACACTCAAAGCACACAAGTGTTTAGGTGTAACTGTATCACTCAAATTCAATGAAATGCACATGTGCTACCATAAGCTTGCTTGTCCACCAAAATCTCTAGACTTCGTGCATAAATCAAAAGGTCTTTGTCAAGGGTTGTTATGAGGCTTAGGTGAGGGGTAGGAAAATCAAAAGGCTGCAGTTGGCTAAATTTGATCACTAATAGAGCATAATGTTCATATACACTTAAGCACTTAACATGAAACTAACTTTGAGATATCATCCCACATACAAATATAAACTCATAAATTTCACATTACAAGAATCATTGAACATACACTCTCTTTTCTTTCATTCTTTTCATAGAGAGATCTTTTTTTGTTCACTTCTTTTTTTCTTTATTTTTTTTCTCTCTCTCTATTTTTTTCTTGCTTCTTTTTTTCGATGACCTTTGTGACTCCATTTGAAGTGTCACTGACAAGAAGTAGCCAAACCAATTATATCCCACCAAAATTCACACATTAACAAAAATATCCCCACACTCAATATTTTACCAATCTCAAGTATATATCACAATGCTCCACTAGTCAATTAAGACAAGAACAAATAAATAAGCTCAAGATTTAGATGGTGATATACACAGAAAACGGATATAGGCTCAAGGGGGCTCACTAAGGATTATTATTCAGGATACTGTTTGGGACAATACGGTTAATCCTAGTGCCTTTATCATTTTTACACAATACACAATATCAATATACGCACGACCTGATTTAAAGCAAGTTCTAGAGCAACATGTACACTGACGAATAGCTCACCACAAAAAAAAATAGATTGATAAAAAGATGTATCAATCGCAAATTAAGGCTCAAGATCTCACTAGGTGATAGCATGCTAAATTCATCAAAATTGACAATGACGTACATTCAAGTTTTAAAATTTCGCAAGCACATACAAGACATCATCATGTACAAGGTATTTTACGCCAAGGAGACAAATACACGACACTCACAAAATAAGTCTACATGGTGTGTGCTTATCCTTATTAACATGCTATTTTGACAAGGCAATCACTTTTTTAATTTTCTAATTTTTTTGTGTTTTTCTATTTTTCAACTATCCTAAAAAAAATCTAACAAATGAAAAAGAAAAAAAAATTGTAATTTTAATTTTTATGTTGGAAACCCCTTCCCACACTTAAGCGGTTCATTGTCCCCAATGAATAATAATAATAAATATACATTAAACTAACAAGATCCTAAAAAAAAATATAAATAAAAGGAAAAAATATTTACAAATAAAGGTTAGAAATACTCCCCTAGTGTCCGCATGAAGTGTCCATTAAAAAATATTGTGGAAGATAGCCTCCTCTTTCCATGTACTATGCTCAAAATCATGGGTTGCCTCCCAAGAAGCGCCTTTCTTTAACGTCTTTAGCTAGACAAGAGACTAACTTTTTCAGTTAATAATTTTACACCACAGTGTAAAACTCCACATTGTATCTCCTAGTGGCCATTTAATAATCTTTCTCGGAACCACGTACTTGACAACAAGATTCAGCTTCCAATGCTCATCAAAAGTGCTTTTGTCACTGCCCACACTCCATATTTTCATATCCAAAGAATAAATATTATCTCGAATATATGAAATTGTTAGATCAGGATTCAATGATCGTCAGGATCTAGACTCAACTGATCAGGATTGCTAACGTCATCAGTATTGCATGGTTATCAGTATTTGATCAAGCGTCAGAATCAGGATGTATATCAGAACTGGGATCAGGATTGATCATCAGGACTGGAAGCTGATTAGGATTCCTACTTTGAGTTATATTTGGAGTCTAGTTAAATAAGGAAGATTATTCTGTCGGTTCCTGGTTTGTAGTAATGTAGCTATCGATTAAGGATAGGTTTCAATCTTTGTAATTGATTAGGACTTACCTTGTAATTGATAGAGAAGCTGTGTAGTATATAAACATAGTTTAGTTTTCGATTTGAGAGAGCTCAGATAATCGATCACATACACGAGTATTGTATAACCTAGTAGCTCTCAAGAACACAGAATTTCTTGAGAGAGTTTGTAACAGTTTTATATCAGATTTAATAAAGCTGTTATCTTTCTTTCATATTTGTGATATATACTTTACTAAGTCAAAAATCTTATACAATTGTATTCAAC
Source organism: Heracleum sosnowskyi (assembly GCA_030848705.1). NCBI lineage: Eukaryota > Viridiplantae > Streptophyta > Magnoliopsida > Apiales > Apiaceae > Heracleum > Heracleum sosnowskyi. The sequence continues at coordinate 86,786,581 of CM061243.1, forward strand.
CCCCCTTCTACAATTGTTTATTACTGGGCAACAATTGGTATTAGAGTAGACTGATTTAAATTTGAATCAGATACGATCTAAGATGTCGACAACAAAGTATGAAAGCATGAAAATTCCCATCCTGAAGAAATCAGAATATTCAACATGGAAGGTTAAGATGCTGATGTTGAAGGGTTTCGGGCATGAAAACGCAACGGAAAACGCGTAAAAACAGAAAAATAACGAAACCCTCCGCAGGATCCATGCGAAACACAATGTTTAATTCGTGAACAGAATTGTTTACCTTTTAATGAGCTTTACGAATGGTTGACAGATGGAGGTCCTTTGCTTTGATCACCACGTGTCCCGTCTTGCGATACACGTCTCTAATCAGTCCACACGAACGCCCGATCGTCCAACGATCACCGGAGTTGGTACTAGCCAAGAACTGCCCTCGGAACACACTCTCTCTCTCTCTAGCCTCTCTTTGATTTAGAGCTGCTAGGGTTTTTTAGAAGAAACGTTTTTTTCAATTAACCCTAAAATAATACATCATAATGTATTTATATGGAGAGAATTCTGGGCCTATACCTAATCTGATTGGGCTTCCAAAACCCAATCTGATTATTAGTAGTATTGTTTATTATATTCGAATTATTATATAATTAATCAAGTCCTACTTAATTAATCCAATAATTCAATAATAATAATAATTCAATTAAATTCGAAATTTAATTAATTCTCCGTTTAAAACGTTCTTTATGTGTAACCCTTTAGGTTATTATTACGTTGGCAATAATTTTAATATCTCATAATAAAATTATAAACAATGAGCGGCATCTAGTAATACATCATTGCTACCCAAGTAATAATAATAATTGGTGATCCAATTAAACTTTTAATGAATAATGTTCCATGTAATATAATCCTTTTAACCTTATATTATAGATTAAACTCGAGGCATGGTTTATGTCATCCTCTTCAACATTTAATCCCGGTTTACTTGATCGATGAGTAGACTATTAAACAAATCACAATTTAAGCATGGCCATGCATTTCATAGTCTCACTCAATCAAAAGGCCAATAATATCACTCCTAAAATAGGAGGGTTAAATCCTATATCTATCATTCATATTTCTCATATGATTCATAATATACCCAATGTCCACCTTTATCATTACCCGGTCAAAGGTAACTTTGAGTAGAATCAAAGTATATTAATTCTCATATAGAAATATAATGATTTCAAGTCTAAGGATCATTACACCATTATCATTGTGAGAATTGATTATGACACTTGATAACATTTACCATGAAGAATTCACACGGTGGGTCTATCCAGTGCCATGTTCTGCTAACATGCACTTATATCTTTGACTTTAGTATCACCATACTTATGACCAATGAGATGTGGTCAATAGTCAACAAACATACTAGTCTTAATGCATTATTATTGTCCTCAAATAATAATACTCGACTAGGGATCTTTTAGGATTGTAAACATTACTCATATAATCTCATTTCTAAGTCACATACTTAGAGATATAGAATTCATGCTTATATTCCAAGGAGATTTATTATTCTAATATTTATATCGCAGTTAATAAAGACATAATAAATAATTGAAAGAAAATCCATAGAACATATTTATTAATAATCAAAATGTCTTCCCTAAGAACATTATAGTATTGTCTCTAGGGCACAAGCACTAACAGATGTACCTGGAGGCTATGGATCATGACTATTTGGACAGGATTCATGATGGACCATATGTTCCTACCAGATTCGTAGAACGAACAGAGACTGTACCTGAACATTACGTGGTCAAGGCTAAAAGTGAATGGACTCCAGAAGAAAAAGCTCATGTACTCAGGGAACCAAAGATAAAGAATATACTGCACAATAGTCTTGATGCTGTCATGTCAAACAGAGTGATTGCATGCAAGTCTGCAAAAGAAATCTGGGATACATTGGAAACTCAGTGTCAGGGATCTGCATCTGTCAAGAAGAACAGAAGGGCTCTCTTGATTCAAGAATATGAACAATTCGATGCTAGACCTGATGAGAGCCTAACTGATTTAAATGATAGATTTCTGACACTTCTCAACGATTTATCTTTAGTTGGCAAGGAATACGAAACTGAAGATTCAAACACCAAGTTTCTAAGAGCTTTACCAGAAGAATGGGATACTCAGACCTCGATCATTAGACATCAGTATGATCTCAACACTGTGTCTCTTGATGAAGTCTATGGAATGCTAAGAACTCATGATCTTGAAGTTCAACAGAGAAAGAATAAGAAAGGCAGCAAGGCAAAATCTATTTCTTTGAAGGCAGAGGCTAAATCAAAAGGAAAAGCTGTGGAGGTCTCAAAAAGGAAAACTCAAGTAGCCGAGTCATATCCTGATGACTCATCATCAGATACTGATGGTAATCCTGATGCCAATCCTGATGGTGATTCTTCTAATTCAGACATGGAAGAGATGGTTGCTATGATTGTCAGAAGCTTCAAAAGGATGAAGTTCAGGAAGGCAAGAAGACAAGGCAACTTTCAGAAAAGGACCTTCAATGCAAACAAAGACAAGAATATCAAAAAGGAAAGCAAGGGTAGCAAATTTGACAAGTCAAAGGTTAGATGCTACAAATGTAATGGTATGGGTCACTTTTCTTCTGAGTGCAAGAAGACAAAGGCACTCATCACATCAAGCAAGGACTGAATGGACTCTTCCTCAGAATCTGATACTGAGGTGGTCAACTATGCCCTAATGGCCAATACTGATGATACTGCTATTCCTGATGATAAGGTACTTAATACTGTCTTTGATTTTGATACTGATAATGCTTCTGAGTTAAGACGTTTTCTAAAGTCATTGCATATTAGCTTTAGAAGTCAAACTGCTGAGAATACTAGGATCTTATCTGAGATGCCTGAACTTAGGAAAAGGAATGAGCTTTTAGAAGCTGAATTTTCTCTTATGCAAAAAGTACAGATAGAATGTGATAATGCTAAACACATGTACTTAGAGATGAAACTTAAATGTACTTCTCTTAAAAAAGAACTTGAGGATGCTAAAGAGAAAATCAGAATTTGGACACACTCTGGTAGAAAATTTCATGAGATTAATACCTCTAAGAATTGGAAAGAGTGTCTAGGTTATAAGTCAGATGAAGATAAGAAATTGAAAGAGGAAATTGTTGTTGATGAGACAGTTAGTCCAAAAACCTATAGACATGCTATAGACAAAAGGGATCTACTTCTGATCAAAGTGTTAAAGTCATTAAGTCTAAACCTGTCTTGAATAAAGTTACTAAGAATGTAGGTTTACTGTCTCAGAAACAACTCAAGGATAAAATCTGTGAGGTTACAGATAAGAAAAAGGAAGCTACTGTCAAGAGAAACATGAATGGTAAAATTGGGATTAATAAAGAGAATAATTATCAGTTTATCCCAAATGCACCCAGAAAATGTTGTTTTAACTGTGGGAACTATAATCACCTTGCTATTGATTGTAAAAAGAGTTTAAAGAAAGTTACTGAAATTCCTTTGTCTGATGTTAGGAATAAGTCAGTATTTTATAAACCACAGAATTCCTGTTTTCATTGTGGTAGTAAATGGCATTCTATTTATACATGTGTAGAATATCATGATTTGTACTATAATTTCTATGATCCATTACCTAAGTTTAAAAATAGTGCAAATTCTGATAGCCTTAAGAATGTCAAAGAGAAGCATGCTTTTGTTAATACTGATACTGACAAAGCAAATCCTGATGGAGTAAATCCTGTCAGGACTGCTAGTGTCAGAAAGTCTTCTGCTGCTAAAATTAATAAAATGCATGAAAAAGGAACCCAACAGGTGTGGGTTCCTAAGAATTCTAACTAGTGTTTTGTTGTTCTGATTGCAGGGAAAAAAGAAAAATGTGTTAGTGATGGATAGTGGATGTTCTGTGCACATGACTGGAAACAAAGCCCTGTTATCAGAATATGAGGAAAAAGCTGGCCCAACTATGTCTTATGAAGATGGAAACATTGGACAAACTTTGGGATATGGCAATATAATCATTGGAAATGTCATCATTGAAAAAGTAGCTCTAGTGAAAGGACTGAAACACAATTTGTTGAGTATTAGTCAAATCACTGACAGAGGTTATCATGTCAACTTCTATTCCACTCATTGTGAAGTAGTCAGCAAAGAATCAGGACATATTGCATTGACAGGCTACATGCATGGTAACATATATGAAGCCAACATTCAATCAAATACTGATGGCTCTCCTACTTGTCTCATCGGTAAAGCATCAGTAGATGAAAGTTGGAATTGGCACAAGAAGCTTTCTCATCTCAACTTCAGCAATATCAATGAGTTGGTTAAGAAAGATTTAGTTAGAGGATTGCCAAATGTTCTATATACTCCTGATGGACTCTGTGATGCATGTCAAAAGGCTAAACATAGAAGGACATCATTCAAGAGTAAATCTGAATCCTCTATTGAAGAACCATATCACATGCTGCATCTTGATCTATTTGGACCAGTCAACATCATGTCCATCAGTAAGAAAAGGTACACTCTTGTAATTGTTGATGAATATTCTAGATACACCTGGGTGTACTTTATGCACAGAAAAGATGAGACTCCTGAAATACTGTTGGATCATGTGAGAATGATTGAGACAACCACAAAGTACAAAGTCAAGATACTGAGGAGTGATAATGGTACTGAATTCAAGAATTCAAAGATGGAAGAGTTCTGCAAATACAAAGGAATAATTCAACAATTCTCTGCTCCTGGCACACCTCAGCAAAATGGAGTGGTAGAATGGAAGAATAGAACTCTTATTGAAGCTGGCAGAACTATGTTGGAAGAAGCAAAATTACCTACATATTTCTGGGCAGAAGCAGTCAACACAGCATGCTATACTCAAAATCTTACATTGATAAACAGACATGGTGTTACTCCTTATCAATCTCTCAAGGAGAAGAAACCAAGTTCGAAGCATCTGCATGTGTTTGGCTGTAAATGTTTTGTTCTCAGAACTCATCCTGAACAACTAGGAAAATTTGAAACTAAGGCTGATGAAGGAATTTTCATAGGCTATCCTGCATCAAGAGCCTTCAGAGTTTTTAATTTGAGGACAAGGACTGTCATGGAGTCAATACATGTATCTTTTGATGATAAGAAGATAACTGGAATCAATGAAGACTCACATGATAGATTGATTTTTGAAAATGAAGCTACCAAGGAACCTGAAGAAAATGAATCAGATCTTGTCAATTCATCAGATACTGATAGGTCATCAAATCCTGATGACACATCAAATACTGATGGGGTTAATACTGGTGATACAAATAATGGTGATACAAATAGTAGTGCAAATGTTGAGGGGGAGCAACATCATTCTACTACAAGTTCAGAGTCAACTCAATCATCAGGACAGAATTCTTCAGATACTGATTCAATTGATGATCCTGATACTTCATCAGGAGGAGATAACAACATTTCAGGGGAGCTTCTACAGAAGAAAATTCTTCAAATCAAACTAACACCAATCTAGGGAGAGCATCTACATCAAGAAATAATTTACCACTAGCAAGGAAATGGACTGCAAGTCATAATCCTGATCTGATAATTGGAGATCCTGATGCAGGTGTTCAGACAAGAAGTGCAACTGAAAATGAATGTCTATATCATAACTTTCTATCCAAGGAGGAACCTAAGAAAGTTGAAGATGCACTTAAAGATGCTGATTGGGTTATTGCATTGCAAGAAGAGTTGAATGAATTTGAAAGGAATGAAGTCTGGAAACTGGTACCAAGACTAAATAACAGATCTATTGTTGGTACAAAGTGGATTTTCAAGAATAAGACTGATTCCGATGGAGTAATTATCAGAAACAAAGCTAGGCTTGTTGCAAAGGGGTATTCTCAACAAGCAGGGATTGACTATGATGAAACTTTTGCTCCTGTTGCAAGGCTAGAAGCCATCAGAATCTTTCTGGCTTATGCAGCGCATAAGAAATTCAAGGTTTTCCAGATGGATGTAAAAAGTGCTTTCTTAAATGGTTAACTGGAGGAAGAAGTCTATGTTGAGCAACCTCCTGGTTTCATTGATCCTAAATATCCAAATCATGTTTACAGATTAGATAAAGCACTTTATGGACTAAAGCAAGCTCCAAGAGCATGGTATGAAACCCTAGCTTAATTCTTACTGAAAAGTGGATTAAAAAGAGGTGCTATTGATAAAACTTTATTCTATTTGAATAATGGTAAGGATTTGATTTTAGTTCAGATTTATATGGATGATATCATTTTTAGGTCAACAAACAATAAGCTGTGTGAAAAGTTTTCTAAGCTTATGCAGTCAAGATATCAAATGAGCATGATGGGAGAAATGAGTTACTTTCTTGGATTACAAGTTAAACAAACTGAAGATGGTATCTTTATCAATCAGTCAAAATATACAAAGAATTTATTGAAAAAGTTTAACATGCAAGATTGTGCTACTGCAACTACTCCTATTGCTACAGCTACCAAACTTGATCTTGATCAAGGTGTTGAAGTAGATGAAACTCACTACAGAGGAATGATTGGCTCTCTATTGTATCTCACTGCAAGTAGACCAGATATCATGTTTGCAACCTGTCTGTGTGCAAGATTTCAAGCAAAACCTAGGAAACCTCATCTGATTGCAGTCAAAAGAATTTTTAGATATCTCAAAGGCACTACTTCACTTGGTCTTTGGTATGCAAGGGAATCAGATTTTGGGTTGTGTGGTTATTCAGATGCTGATTTTGCTGGGTGTAAGATAGACAAGAAAAGTACTTCAGGAAGCTGTCAGTTTTTAGGTGGTAGACTAGTGTCTTGGTTTAGTAAAAAGCAGAAGTCTATATCTACCTTGACAGCAGAAGCTGAGTACATTGCTGCCGGAAGTTGTTGTGCTCAAATAATGTGGATGAGAAATCAGTTGTTCGATTATGGCCTGTCATACTCCAAAATCCCTATTTATTGTGATAACCAAAGTGCTATTGCAATGACAGGAAATCCAGTTCAACATTCCCTTACTAAACACATCAGTATGAGATATCACTTCATAAGAGAACAAGTTCTGGAAGGGACAATTGAACTTCATTTTGTTCCCACTGATCAACAACTAGCTGATATTTTCACCAAGCCACTGCCTGAAGCTATTTTCAATAAATTGGTGAATGAACTTGGAATGATGAATTTTGAGAATTTCTGAGGAAAGCTACAGAGAGAAAATCCTGATGATTGTCAAATCCTGAGAGTCATTCTGCAAGGTATGTAATTTTTGATCAAATCCTGATAAGACACAATCCTGACAGGAAGTCAACTGGTCAATCCTGATGGACAGGTCAGTATTTCTTTACTTAATTTATGCCTGAGTTTTCGTCACTAATGGTAAGAAACGTTTGAGTTTTAGTCGGACAACTGTATGCGCTTGTGTGTCAAACTGATAGATATATACATATAGATACACATCAAAAGCGGTGCAGTTATGTTTCATTACACACGTAATTTGTCCACTATTATTTGTGCACGAATCTCAGTATACCACCTGTCACAGAGAGTAATATTTTCTTTTAACAAAATATAATTGATTGTCTCAATTCTTGTTTACTCTCACATCATCAGTTTTACTCTCTTCTTTCTCTCTCGGTGCTTTAGAACCCTAAGTTTTAAACCTCAATTCTCAAGCTTAATTCATAATATCAATGGCATCTTCATCATTCATGAATAAACAGATTGTGATTAGTGGTGTTACTTTTGCCACTAATAATTTTGTAGCTATTCTAGATCATCAGGAATTGCCCAATGAGTTCCACATAATTCAAGATTTTTTAGCTTCAAGTTCATTGAAGTTTGCTTTAACAGAACCTGCAAGTGTTTCTTTTAAGTCAATTATGCAGGTGTGGAACACAGTTACTTTCAACAAAGGGCATTCTGGTTCAATTCTGATGAGTTTTGAATATGATGGGGTTACTCACTATGTGACTCCTGCAACTCTAGAGGACGCACTGAATTTACCTGTTCTTGGTGATGATGTTCCTAATAATGTTTCAGACTCGACTCTCTTTGAGTTTGTTAAACAATTGGGTTACAACGGAGAAGTGAAGAGGTATGGAAACCTCTTCAGGACAAAGCTTAAGAAAGAATGGAATTTCTTCTTTGATACCATAAGTCGTTGTTTCCTGAACAAGACATCAAATTTTGATGCTCTTCCATCAGGATCTGTCAAAATTGGGTACTCACTTATCCATTCTACAGTGTTTGATTATGGGTCTTTTATTTTAAAAGCTTTAAGTGATAGGAAATCAGATAAGTTAGGTTCTGTCTGTTTTCTTAGATTTTTACAGTTGATATTTAATCACTTATGTCCTAATGTTGTTTTTGAGGATGATGTAGTTCTACCTATCTGTAGAATTACTGAAAATAATGTTAAGTCCTTAGTCAACAGTGATAAGGCAAATGGTTTTAGAGGCATTGCTTTTATTCCTGATGAGGTCAGACTTTTCTTGAAAGAGAAAATGCCTACTCAATATGGATCAGTTTCTGATGCTATGGGGCAAGGCCAATCACACCTTGTTCCTGACCAAAGCATCCATCCCAAACAGTCTAAACAGTCATCAGCCACCTCTATTGTCTCTCAAAAGACTTTAGTTGAAAAATCAAAGAAATCAGCTAGAACTGATGTGTCTGGAAGGCAATCAGGTTCAAAGGATTTTTCCTCTACACCAATCACTAAAAAGAAGATACAAGGGGGTGTTCAAGGGGTCCTGGTGAAGAAAGCTGCTAAAGGTGTTGAGTCTGTTTCTGTTAAAAGAAAGTTAATGCTTAGGGATGAGACTGATTCTAAGGATGATTTACCTATATCCTCTGTGATGAATGTACAGAAAGTAGTTGCTGATACTGCTACTGAAGCTGTGGTTCCATTGTCTAAACCACAGAAGAAAAGAAGATTATACAAGAAGCAGGATACTGATAGTCAGGACACTTCTACTCCGAATGAGCAGTCAACTCCTGATGCTCAAGCAAATCCTGATGTTAGTATTCCTGATGCTGCACCAAGTCAAGAGATTGCTATTTCAGACTCTCCAGCAAAAGACTCTCCAATCAAAAGACATGTTGATATTTCATGGGAGAAGTATGGTGTTGCTGCTTCCAATCTTGGGATTAAACATCCAATGGAAAAGCTAAGGAAAGCAAAGGAGTTAGCATTCTCTAGACAGAAGAAACTGAAGGGATCAAGCCCACAAGAACCTGGACCTCAATGTGGTTCAGCAGCTAGTACTGAAGATCCTGCCACATAAGAACCACTCAATCAAAGTTTGGGTGTAGGCTTAGCTATTGGAATGGTCCCACAAGAACCATTTTCTCAAAGGGAGAATGAAGACATTTCTATTCCAGCCACACAAGAACCATCTTCTCAATGTGAAGATGCAGGCAAAGCTACAGTTTCTGAGGAATTTCCTGACAAAGCTCAAGGGATTTCTGGTGCAGATGAAGTTGAAAGATTGGTCGAAGACACTGTCAATGATGGAAGCACACAAGAACCTTTAGCTCAAAGTGTTGAAGAAGCTTCTGAACCTCAAGCTCCACAAGAACCATTGGTAGAAAATACTGATGCAAGCATATCAAATCCCGACGGTGTTATTCCTGATGCTAGTGGTGCTCCTGATGCTGAGCCAATTTTGATACAACCACTAAGATCACGACCAATGGACCATCCTATCACAGATTCACAGGATAAACTGAAAGGCATAGCTATTCCTGATCCTGATGTTACTCATGATGATGATGATTCTGATGATAGTGATGATGATAATAATGAAGAGAAGGAACAGCTTTCCAGAGTTCTAAAATCTAGTCTTGGAACTAATTATGGTTCATCAAGCACATTCATGGCTGGCAAGGCTTCTACTGGGAAAGACTTCAGACAAGACTTTTCTGTTCCTTCTAACGATCCTGCTGAGGCAATCAGACAACATGAATGGACAAATTCATGGTATAAATCTGCTGATTCTGTAAGTTATCCATATGAATTGGATCATGCCCATGATGCAGTGAAGATGATAAAGAAACCAGATTTGAAGAATCATCTGAAGGCTACAACTCTTTTATCCAAAATCCTGAAACATGTGATTGATTCTGTCAAAGCTGCAACTGAGTTGGTGAGGGAAAATATTTCTATGAGTTTTACAAAGGTGTCCACTGTTTTTCAACTAAGGATAGTGGAATCTCAAGTGAAATATGTTGTTTCTGAATAATAAGGTAATTGACACTCAAACCTCTCTTACCTTAATTTTGAATATATTGTCAAATACTGATGTCAAAAAGGGGGAGAAGGTAAGTTAGACAAAATGTACACCTGATCTAGTATTGAGAAATAATGATGATGATACTGGAAATGATGGTGGTGATAAAATTCTACAAGGAGAAACCTCTGATGCTGTTGTTATGAAGACAATTCAAACTTCTCAAAGTCAAACAACACAGTCAACTCATGTTTCTGATTCTGGAGTAAAGACAGTAAGAACATTGGTGCAATCTCAGATCCTGACGGAAGAACAAATCCTGACATATGGTCATGGATAAACTCTTGCTACAATTCCTGAAGGTGATGAAGATGTGATTATTGATAATCCTGAAGATGCATCAAATCTATTCCAGAAGTTCACTACAAAAGATGGCAGAATTGTTACTCTATATCACACTGATAAAAGAGTTCAACAATTATTTGCAAGAAAAGCACTCTCTACAGCAAGTGAAGAATATCCTGATCTCTCACATGAAGAATTCTTAAGACAACAGAGAGAAATGATGGAAAGCTTTAATAACCCTACTCCTGCTAGAGGAAGAGGAGGCAAAGGTAGGAGATGAGCTAGAAGAGGTTCTTCAACTCAATCAATGCCTAAGCAGACAAGGTTTAGAGGTTTATTAATAGAAGAAATTCCTGAACCTACTCAAACTCTAGTAGTTCCTGACAGGTCTACTTTTGGTGATGATGGAAATATTGAAGAAGAACCTGAATTGAGAAGAAAGCCAAGACAATTAATTCTCTGCAATACAAATCAAATTGAAGATTCTAATCCTGATATTGTTCTTGACAATGTTCAAGATCCTGATGAATCTGAAATTCTGCAAGAGATTGATTTGTTAATCTTATCTACTGTGGTTGATTCTCACAACAAGGAAGTGGATGAAGAAGAAGAAGCCAGAAGAAGAGAAATCACAAGAAGAACAAATAGAGATTTCAATCTCTATGTACAGAGGCTTAAACTCTCAAACAGAAGATTATGGAGAAATTCAAGCAGACAAGAATCTTTACTAGAAAGAAGCTATGCTTTTGAAAAAGAGAAAGATAAGAAGTGGAAACACATAAGTACACTGAGGTGTAACATGCCTATCAATTTTCAGAATGGAGGAATTATAACAAGTGCTTCAAGTGTTGTTGATTTATCTGATTTGGTTAAATCAAAAGCACTCTGGCTACGAATGTTTTCAAATCTGAAGCAATTAACAAGTAATTCAAGAGGAGGTATTGGACACAGGGATGCTGAATATCTGAATATGTCATATGTTGATCCTTACTCCTTGACTGAAATTGGAGGTACTTTAACTTCTGAAAACCTGAACAATTTATTAGTTGTTGATATAGTTATAGATTGTCATGATGGTATTGAAAAGAAAGAAAAGCTTATGTACTTCATGAAAGATGGTAGTGTGAAGATTCTGCGCATTCAAGATCTGCTGATGAAAACTACACATGAACTGAAATATGTTCATTATCTGTTAAGATGGAAGAACAAAGTGTGCAAAGAATGGAGTGACATGATCTTGTCAACAATAAGAAGAAGACTGGATAGAAACAGAAATTTCAATGGTAATTATACTCCCATGTACTTAAATCAAAGAGGTCAAGATGTGGAAATACAAAGGGGCACTGCTGTTAAAGATGTGACTTTTGGCATGACTCAACTTACTCTCAATCCTGATGGAAAGGAAATTGCTTATCTTTTGCTTGAAGAGCATAGTCTACAAAGAAGCTCCATACAAAATCTCAGAGCAGCTATCTACCAGATTAATGAGGAAGATGAAGAACTCAAAAATCTTAAGGAAAGACTGATTCAAATTCTTGAAGAAAAAGAAGAAAATTTGTTATCCAACTTCTTGAAGATGAATCTGTTCTATCAAAGAATTTAAACAGATAAGTTGCTGCTGTTATTTGTACATTTTGTAAATATGTTTTTGACATCATTGAATCTTAGGAATCTATACTTTATTTCACAAAGTATGAGATTGGGGGAGATTGTTAGATCAGGATTCAATGATCGTCAGGATCTAGACTCAACTGATCAGGATTGCTGACGTCATCAGTATTGCATGGTTATCAGTATTTGATCAAGCGTCAGAATCAGGATGTATATCAGGACTGGGATCAGGATTGATCATGAGGACTGGAAGCTGATCAGGATTCCTACTTTGAGTTATATTTGGAGTCTAGTTAAATAAGGAAGATTATTCTGTCGGTTCCTGGTTTGTAGTAATGTAGCTATCGATTAAGGATATGTTTCAATCTTTGTAATTGATTAGGACTTATCTTGTAATTGATAGAGAAGCTGTGTAGTATATAAACATAGTTTAGGTTTCAATTTGAGAGAGCTCAGATAATCGATCACATACACAAGTATTGTATAACCTAGCAGCTCTCAAGAACACAGAATTTCTTGAGAGAGTTTGTAACAGTTTTATATCAGATTTAATAAAGCTATTATCTTTCTTTCATATTTGTGATATATACTTTACTTAGTCGAAAATCTTATACAATTGTATTCAACCCCCCTTCTACAATTGTTAATTACTGGGCAACATAAATTATCCATCCACTGCCTGACTTGTGCTTTTTCAAAACCTCCAAAAATCAGGAGCTAAATCTGCTGAGATAATGATGGATGAAGTCGGAGATGTCAACCTTCTCCGTTGCTCAAAAGAACCCATTACAATGTCCAAAGGGCACACAATATCACGAAAATTTAAAATCGGCCATCTAATACCTATCTTGCTCTTCTGTAGAACCTCAAGTAAACTTTCTTTCTTGTCCGGAGGTAACTCTGCTGAGATGATGATTGAACATATTGGGGATGAGCTGGAATAAACTTCTTGAGAATGAGAGGACACCAACTTCAGTTCCAAATCAGGTGGTTCTTTAACAGATGCGTTTGGAGGTTTGACTTTTGCAGATAGAACTTCCAATGACTCGAAACAATGCACTGTCTCTGTATCTTGTGAATTAACCTCCAAAAAAGTTAGATTCTTCTCTCCATTATTCTTATGTCTGGAATCTAGAATCATGGGCTGCTCCAAAGGATTTTCATAAGAATTTTGCTCTAGTTTATCAGAAACTAGAACATCCTTTACAGTTATTGTTGAAGAGTCCTCTACATATCCTTCATAATCAGATGTTGTTTGAGAGACCTCCACCTCTTTCTCGTTTTCTGCAAACACACCTTCAGAATGCTCTATCTGAACTTCTTCATAATTTTTAGCATCATCTGGTAGAGAACTTGGCGTTTGATTTCTTATCTCATCAACTAGATCCCCAACTTTATTCCCTAAGTTCATCAACGAATCTGTCTGAGTTTGGACAACCTCTAGATTTTCAATAGCTTTCTTCAACAAAGCTTTTACAGAACTGTATTGTTCTTCTTCATCAAATTCTTGCTGTTGAAGTTGCTAAAAACATGGATAGTTAGAGTTCATTGATGAAGTTCCAAGATATGTTCCTTCATTGCTCCATGAATTGTTCAGAGGTTGACTCCATGACTGGTTGCAAGAATCGGAATATGGGTTACTCCAATTTTGATTACCAGCAAAGCAAATAGAATCTGGATTGGAAGGACAATAGTCATATGTATGAGCACCACAACAATACACACATGAAACTCTGTCAGCTTGGCTTCGTGTTGGATACACTGGTTGCCACATAGTTTGATTTATTCCCATGCTCAAATTCTTTACCATATCTGACACTATAGATAATCTACCCTGCAAAGAATGAAATTCTTGATCTCGAGTAGCACAATCTTCCTCATAGACCATATCCATCGCTTGTGGAAAATACATAACTCTATGTTGTCAAACCTGACAAACAACAAGAATTATCCACGCAAGCACACAAAACAAACCAAACTATAAGATGATTAACTTTGCAATAAATACTATAACAGTCCCCGACAGCGTCACCAAAAAACTTGTTGCGTAAAATATAGACGTGCAAGTGTACACAATCGCAAACAAGTAATATAGTAGTGAATTCCAGATATCGTTCCTCAAGGACTGTCTAGATGTATATATTGCAATCAATATCAAACAATTTGATTATAGAACAAAAGATTGAGTTTTGTTTTTATGCTAACACTAAATAATTATCAACTAAATTAACTAAGTAATACTATACTAGAAAAGAGAGTTGGATGAGTTTTAGATATGAAAAGCTAAGTCGGGATAATTACTTCCCCCTAACACGTGAAAATCGGTAAAAGAGTCGTGCAACACTATAGCAAATCCACAGTTCACGAGCTAGAATTCAATGGTAATAGGTTTCTTTCGAAATCACTACGGTATAATTCCTACCAAATAAACTAACATATGTCTATGTCAATTTACTCCTCAGAATACAATTAAGCATCAATTCACAAAGCTATGCATGGTCACAATATATGTCTATACCATAACAATATTATAATCAAAAGATATAAGCATGCACCATCCAAGTTGTATGTCAATTAACTATAACTCTCTCGATATTATAATTAACTCGTTAACCCACTAAAGTTGATCAGACAATAGCAAGAATTAGCATGAAAAACACTTGAATGAATAAACCATATAACTGCATACAGTACTCCTTAACAAAACACCAATAATCCCATGCTAGGGTTCCATAAAAATCCCAACTTTATACAATTAGTTCATAATATAGATCTCAAAACAATCCCAAAATAACCAACACATATTCATAACAAGAGATATAAAAAGATTAGAGAAAACAAAGCCAATTGAATGTCTTCAATGGCTGAATTCTTCTTCGTTGATGGCTTCTCCTCCTCCCTTGTGTGGCTACTTGTCTCTCTTCCCGTCTCTCTTTGTTTTATGTCTGATTACTATCTAATAATATCTCTAAGAAAAGTTTTTTATATTATTTAATACAAATACAAGGAAATTTCCCAAACAGAATTGAATTCCAATAACAGAAATTCGTAGCTGACTGTTGGGATCTATTTCTGGACTGACTCGGCTGGATTTTAATATTAAGGCCACTTCCAAAATAAAGCTCTTCCAATAAGCTTTCCGTGGAATGTTTAATCTTCTGAATCGGACTTCTAGAACTCATGTTATGACCCAAACAGTGTGAACTGTGCAAGTGGGTCATAAAATCCGAATTTTAATCAAATAAATCTCCAAATCATGCCATTTAAGCTCCAAGCCTTCCTTTATTAAAACTCCTTGATACCTACAATAAAACATTATAATTTATTAAATAAAAATTCAAATCAATACAAAATAACTAAAATATAGGGACAATATTTAGATAAAGCTGACAATGAACTATTGCATTGATTGCATCTGTGAACCAACTGGAAGATGACAATGAAGAAGCTGCAATGGCCACAACTAGTCGAGCTAGTTGTAGGAGTGATTTTAGCAAGGGTAAAATCAAGATGACAGAAGAAGAAGAATCAGAACCAGCCAACCTGGATGACTTAGATGAGATTGATGAACACATTACTTTTCTGTCAAGAAAATTCTCTAAGTTCAAGTTCAAGAGAAACTCATAAGCAAGGCCACCAAGGAGAGACTTTCAACCTAACAAAAGTAACTGGATTGAAAAGTCTAAATCTAAATGTTTCAATTGTGGAATGCTTGGTCACTTTGCTGGAGACTGCAGAAAGCCCAAGATTGAGAAGGGCAACAGGAAATTTGAGCCTGTTGATTATAAAAAGAAATACTTTGAACTTCTCAAGCAAAAAGAAAAGGCTTTCATGTCTCAGGAGTATGATTGGGTTGGTAATGGTGAAGATTCTGATGATGATGTTGAGTATGTCAACTTGTCTCTTATGGCTAACAATCATGAGCAGGAAGCAAGCTCCTCAAGCAACCAGGTAACAATTACTAATCTTTCTGAGCTTTCTAAAGAGGAATGCAATAGTGCAGTAAATGAAATATCTACTGTACTATATAATTTGCGTGTTACTCTTAAATCACTTACCAAAGAGAATTCAAGAATAAAAGAGACTAATTTGCTCTTAAGTGATAGGAATGCAATGTTAGAAGCACAGCACATTGAATTTGAGAAAATGAGATGTGTTAGTAGGGATGCTAAGAAGGAACTTGAGAACGTGTTACAAAGGGAAGAAATTCTTAAAACACAACTTGAGATAGAACAAAGTGTGATTGCAAAATGGAAAGATGCCATGAATGTTGCTACCAACATCATTAATGTTCAAGGTATGGAATCTTTCTGTGAGCAATCATGGAAACAGAACAAAGAGAAGCTAGGGTATGTTGGTGAAACCTTAGAATCAGAAACAGAGTCAACAAACAACAATGATCATTTGTGGAAGGTTGATATGTCAACGGAATGCAATGTTTCGTTGACAAATGAACCGTCAACCGATCAGGCTGTTTCGTTGACAGAGAAAAGAAAAGATAAACTCACTAGACTTAATAACAAGTATGGTCCTGTCACCAAGAACTTTGTTCAAGGTGAGTCTAGTAATTCAAAGAAAGTTGAGAAGCCTGTTGAGAGAGCCAATGTAGGTCACTTGTCTAACAAGCAATTGAAGGACAAGTTAGAGAAAGTTCAAGTTGAGGTTAAGGGAAATAAAAAGAATAACAGGAATGGCAAAGTAGGGATTAACAAACACAACAATTACACACCTGATAAATATGCTCATAGAAAGACATGTGTCAATTGTGGAAGTGTTAGTCATTTATCTACTAACTGCAAATATGTTAAGAAGTCTACCAATGTGAAAATTCCCAAGCCTGCAATGAATAGTTCTATGCCCACAATGCCTGTTATGCCTAACATGTTTGCTCCATATGCACAATTTCAGAATCCATATGCTAGCATGTCGTTTGTGCCTAATCTATACATGAATATGTTTAATGTGCCACAAATGCCATGGAATGTGAATAACATGTTTGTTCCACCAACTATGCATGCTATGAATGAAAATGTGAGCAACTCTCAGAAATCAACACCAAGGGTAAAGATTGATTTAAATCAATCTGAGCCCAAGGTGAAAAATGATATTAAAGGAAAAGCAAAGGCTAACAAAACAGGACCCAAGGAAACTTGGGTACCAAAATCAACTTGATTTGGTTTTATTGTGTGCAGGGAGACAAAAGGAATCTTTGGTACTTGGATAGTGGTTGTTCAAGACACATGACTGGTGATTCTACCCTGCTCACAGAGTTTCAGGAAAGAGCTGGCCCTTGTATTGCTTTTGGAGATGACAGCAAAGGCTACACTAATGGATATGGCTTGATTTCAAAAGAGAATGTCATCATAGATGAGGTTGCATTGGTGGATGGTCTTAAGCACAATTTGCTTAGTATCAGCCAACTTTGTGACAAAGGATTTTTAGTTACTTTTTCTAAAGAAGCCTGTGTTGTTTCTAAAGGAGGAAACAACAATGTGGTAATGACTGGATTCAGAAGAGGGAATGTGTACATAGCTGACTTTAGTAGCACAAGTCCAGACACCATCACTTGTCTTTTCAGCAAGGCAAGCAAGGATGAAAGTTGGCTATGGCACAAGAAACTGTCTCATCTGAATTTCAAAGTTATGAATGATTTGGTGAGGAAAGATCTTGCTAAAGGAATTCCACAAGTGGAGTTTTCCAAGGATGGTTTGTGTGATGCCTGTCAAAAAGGGAAACAAAAGAAGGCATCATTCAAAAGCAAGACAGAGTCATCAATTGTCCATCAGCTTGAGTTGCTTCATATGGATCTATTTGGCCCTGTGAATGTCATGTCTATTTCAAAGAAGAAATATTGTCTTGTGATTGTTGATGATTTTTCTAGATTTACATGGACCTTCTTTTTGCACTCCAAAGATGAGGCAAGTGAAATCATTATCAATCACATCAAGATGGTAAACAATCATCCTGACTTGAAAGTAAGAAGGATTAGGAGTGACAATGGGACAGAATTCAAGAATTCAAGCATGAAGGTGTTCTGTGAAGAAAATGGTATTTTGCATGAGTTTTCAGCAGCAAGGACACCACAGCAAAATGGTGTGGTTGAAAGGAAAAACAGAACACTTATTGAAGCTGCAAGGACAATGCTAGATGAATCAAAGTTACCAACTTATTTTTGGGCTGAGGCAATTAACACAGCCTGCTTCACTCAAAATATTTCTTTGATTAATCAGGCCAAAGGTATGACCCCTTATCAACTACTCAAAAGAAAGAAGCCACTATTAGATTTTCTTCATGTCTTTGGATGCAAGTGCTTTGTTCTGAGAAATCAAGCTGAGCATTTGGGGAATTTGAAGCAAAGGCAGATGAAGCAATATTTGTGGGATATGCAGCAGGGAAAGCTTACAGAGTCTATAATCTCAGAACCAACATTGTTATGGAATCTGTACATGTTGTTTTTGATGATCTCAAAATTCAAGGTCTCTGTGATGAAGGTTTCCATGAAAGTCTTTCTTTTGAGAATGAGGAAGGAGATCAAGTGAATCATGTTAAGGCTACTGAGAAACAGCCTAAAGTTGTTGTATCTAGCACAGATGAAAGCAGCAGTGAAGATGAAATTGCTGCATTAAGGTTGAAAAGAATAGCTGCTAGCAGACCAAATGGTCATTTCGTTGACAGTCATGATGGTGGATTCGTTGACAGTCAAAATGAGCGTTTTGTTGACAGCCAAAATGGTCATACCGTTGACAGACATAGAAATGCTTCTAGAAGTGATCATTTAGGGACAACAAACTCAGGGGGAGTTTCTCAAGGACAAATATCCAATCAAGGCAATCACGATCATGAAGCTACCTCTTCAAGAGCAAATCTACCTCCCTCAAGGAAATGGACTAAAGATCATACCTTTGAACTTATTATAGGTGATGTTACTTCAAAAGTCCAAACTAGAAGAGCAACTCAAGAAGAATGTCTATATAGCAGCTGTAAGACCCCAGATTTTGGGTAGAATTAAAACTTTTATTATATGTTGATGTAAATATGGATAGTGGCAATGACTTTGAGAATCAAGTTATGAAATGAATATGAATTTCGGTTTTCAAACTTTTTGAGAATAGTAAGAATGGACTGAACATATAGATAAGAATAATCTCTCTGGAAAATAAGAATACAATATTCCAAGGAAGAAAAGTATTTTTATGTCATCCAAATCGATATCTGGTATGCATCCGACAACTCCGTAAACAAGATAGCGTGTGCCCGAGAAAGCACTAGAACATTTCTAAGTGCAAGAAGTAAAGAGAAATAAACCAGGAATATTGGAACGGAATTGATCCAAAGGATTATAGAAAAACCACTGATGAATAGTAACTTTTGATGAATAGTAAATTTTTGTCGTTTAAAAAGTTTTCAGACCACACCATATGCAGAACGATATAGTAAACTTTCAAAGCGGTATTAATGATCTACGATGAAAATAAAGGAATGCAAAAGCTATCAGAATCGGAAAAATAGCATTTCCGTTTTCTCCGAAATTTCACCATTAACGGACGGATTAATCATTATTTGGGAATATTGAAGGATTTAGATTATCAATTCTATGGATATGGGTTAATAAAAGAATTAGAGATATCAAGGACGTACAGGATTAAATATAGACATGGAAGTAACATGTAACAAGATTAGTTCGAGAAATGCAACATTTGGATCATCCAGGTGAAAAGAAACGAACCAGCAAAGTTACTTTAACAGAGCCGTTGCATGTGCGACAAGTGTCGAAGGAAGAAGACACCAAAGACCATGACTCACCATTTTGACTATTAAAATATCACAAATATCAAAGTAATTAAACAAGAAAAGAAAAAGAAGAATTCTCCACCTTGAAGAAAAATTCGGGAGAGAAGAAGAAAGAAAATGGAGGAGAAAGAAATGCTTATAACTTGAGATTCCGTTGTCCGTTTTTGGCGTTCCACCACTCAAATCGAAGCTCTCGAGAAGCTCTACGCAACCATGGTAAGCGCTCGCCTCACCTCTGTGATTTACCCTTCGATTTCAGTGAGTAACAGTTGGAGAAGATGATGAATAGTAACTTGTATTTTGCTTTGTTGCTTTTGATATTGAGTTTGTGGCTTCCAAAGGTTGTATTAAGCAAGGATCTAAGGTTACATAAGGAATATAGCAGCAAGCAAGCTTGGAGGAAGGTATAAACCTCTGCCCCTTTGAGTTTATATGAGTTTTAAAGTGGTTTTGATGTTCATGTAAAGTTAAGATCATGATTAAGTGATTTAGTGATTATTTGGATTTGTTTGAATGTGTAAAATGATGGGTGTTGGATTTGAGCCTCCCCACTGATCTTAGAGGTGTATGATGGTTGTTTGTTGAGGATGTAGATGTATGGTATGCCCGGTGTGGCTTGGTTATGTTGTGACAAAATAGGATTATTCGATTTTAAGCCGTCGTAATGCCCGATTTTCGGTAACTCTATAAACTGCCTAGCATCAGAAAACCTAACTGCCTCTTTTGGTTCAGTTATGAACATGAGTGTGTAGATCTTTGTTTCTAGTTTATGTGAGTGCAAGAATCATGTCATTACAATTTACGGTTTATGAGATATGACCATTGTAGTGAAAGTGGTTCAAGGAATGAGATTGCAGAAATGTACCAACTTTGTGGCTATGTTTGAGACCCTTAAGAGTTGTTTTAAAATATGCAATTTTGTATTGAAGTGTCAAGGGCAGTTACGAAGGTTTGTACGAAGGTTTCGAGTCCAAAAGATTATTTTCCGATTTTATAAAAATGTGTTAGCCGAGGTTGCGCAAGTGAAACTTAGGAACCAATGTTGAAAATGTTTAAGTATAACTTGTATTCGAGGATCGATTTCGGACTAAACCTACGACTGAAGTAATTGTCGACTAAACATGGACTTAGTATGAGCCTATAACGAGCTAGTAATGCCTTGGTTGTGTTTCGCTTACGTGTTTAAGCATAGAGTACAAGTGGATTATCCAGGGGATTAATCGTTCGTTTTCTTTGACTTTGTCTAGATTGTCCGGCATCGTCGCGAACCCCTATCACTTCTCGAGGATCAGGCAAGTTTACTAAACCTTACTCTATTATTCAGAGTATGTATATTTTCCTATGTTCAATACTTGTGTATTCCCAATTTATATACCAAATCTTTGTTGCAAGTATTGTGGCACGTTTTCTAAATCCATACTTTGAAGTATTAATTATATAACACTGCATTTGCCATGTATAGTTTTGAGATAATATACTTACGAACCGGTATACCTTGTAGCTCTATAGATAAGAGCATGTTCATTGTTTCGACTCTAGACCGGGAGTCGCTATGTTGTTGTATGCAAGTGTTCTCATTCCATGCTTTATTTTAGGTTATAATATTCTGATGATGCATATGGTATTATGCATGCTTTCAAACCTCACGTCGTATATGAATGTGATGGTATAAAATTGTTGAGATGGAATATATGCATATGATAGATGCATGCAGGTTTTCAAACCTATACCTCTATAAACTGTTGTTGTGATAAATAAAAGATTTTGAGATATATGTTATGTGTTTACGATTTCGAAATGATACTTATGATTCTAAGTAAAAGTTATTGATATGAGTCGAGCTTATAAGCTATGGTTATAGTAATATTTTGGAGCTGATGTGCTAAGCAAAACCCTCAGTAGGGGGAATATACTCTGCATTTATACTTTGGACCGGGAATGGTATCAGTTGTTATCTAGAGATATATTATATATTCTCTATATTTATTTTACATACTAAGAATGGTATCAGTTGCTATCTAGGGTTATTTTATTGTGTTATTACAATTAATCTCGATAAGTGGTTTACAAATTAAAGATCATTTGGAGTTAAATGTTCAGTCAATTTGTGAAAACTATTTTAAACCCTAGATAGCTAATAAAGTATATTTCAGTCAATTTTTATTATAAATAGAGAAGGTTCCCAAATCTATTTCCCGTTTAAGTCTATATTCAGAAAGACTTAAATGTTCGCTCAAACTACAAATGCATGGGACCTTTCTCGAGATTTTATGTATGTTTCCAGTGGACTTCCCGGTCCTAAGCCTTTTTAAATCAATGAATTTATCAGTCTGGTTTACTACCATCAAAATGATTTTGATTACTTCCTCAAGATTCGAGGGGTAAGATCAGTGGAATTAGTTGCATCCATTAACAAGCGTCAGCTTGGGAAATATGGGTGAATTTTCCTTTCCAAACAGATATGACTACTTTGTGGAGTTGTATTCTTGGGGAAAAAGGGAAAGGAACTTCATGTTTCAGTGTTATGGATTTACTCGAACTTGGAGAGTATGTAAGGGACTGAGTAGCGCCGGTCCCCTAAGGGAATTACAATATGGCCGACGGACTGGTGAACGGGTCTGTTCTTCCCTTAGTTTATCAGAAATTGCCCGACCGTAGGAAAGAGGAGAGCAACAGGCCGACGGACTGGTGAAACGGGTCTGTTCTTCCTCATAGGAGAGTCACAGGCCGACGGACTGGTGAAACTGGTCTGTACTTCCTGCCTACAACCGATTGGCGGGGAGGTAGGTCAGTCAGATACTGTCTATTCTTCCCTTCTACGTAGAAAAAGATCAGGGGGATACAGCTTGCGACTGATCATCGTAGGGGTATCCTCGGCGCCCAGAATCTCCATCTACAGTTCATCATCCATGAAAGAGCATGTTTTATGCAAGTTTTCAGAAAAAAAAAAGAAAGTTTACTCAAGAGTATTCAAGTTTATTCCAGTATATGAGTTTATCAGAAAGCATATGAGATTACAAAAAGGGTATATGGAATCAGATGAGTTTCGAAAATGGATTGGACATATTTTGCCTTGTCTTTATTTCCAGAATATGATATGAGATAAATGTTTGATATGAAAGATGATACTTGGAAATTCCTACAACTTCATCTTTTATTTTATGAGTTATGACTCTGATAAAACCTGATTAAGGATATATATATGCATGAGTGGATTTTGGGTTATGGAAACCTTATATTGGATTTTCCTTATAACTTCTTATTTCAAGTATATGTGATAGTCTGCTTATATTTTATATAGCAGATATTTTACAGAAAGGATATACTGAGTTATCTTGTTATTTCATCTTTTATACTATACTAGAACTTTGTTCATAGTATGAATATCGAAAGTTTGCAGAATATTATGGAGATGATATTTGAAATACAACAATGGTATTTTTGGAATACATTCCGATAAGGAAATGATTTCAGTATCAAGATATTTTTACAAATTATTGTCGCATACCCGCTTTATTTTTGGGTTGAATAAAAGGGCAGAATTATGCCATACTTTCATTACCTTGCTGAGCTATCGCTCACCCTTGCTATTATTTTATATATATTATATAGCAGCGAAGCAGGATGCCAATGGGACGGCACATACCTCGCAAGGCGTTTCCATTAAGCAGTTTCTAGCAACGATCCCGAGAGTAGTACGAACCAATCGAATCAGGCTACGGCTTTTGGTATTCAACTTATGTATAGACATGAATAGTATTAGAGGATTGTGAGCATCAGAAGGCTAAGTTGGTAATGTAACAATACTTAGAAATTGTATCAGTAACAGATTCAAAAGACATTTGGGTATTGTAATAAAAGTTATTTATTCCGCAGTTGTTGTATTGTGTCGTTTCTGAGACTCTAACCTGTGTGTGTGTGTGTGTGTGAGACATATGTTGTGGGGTCATGAGCAGGTGAATTATGAATGGTGTGAGTAATACAGGTAAGGCAAGGAATACATGGATTGTGACAACCCTAGATCCCTGACCCCGGATTTGGGGCTGTTACAGAGATGGTATCAGAGCGCTAGGTTACAGTCCTTAGAAACGATAGGAGATCGAGTCTTACAATACCCTTAATAATGATAAGGACATCTAGAGCTCAAATTAAGTTCGTAGTCGGGTTAGAGGACATGACCCTGACTGTTTAAGATGAAGCCCGAGAGGGGACTTCTTCTGGGAAACCGTACTTAGGACTTCATGGTTAGTCACCTCGACTCGTAGGAGTTATAGATTGATGGGACTCTGAGATACCAGACCCCGAGGCCTTCGAGTAGGCAATTGATGATGCGTTCCTTGAAATGAACGGACACCCGATAAAGGAAGGTCCATAGGAGGATCTAGAGGAAGACCCCACGGTGGGTCAAGGAAAAAGTCTTGTAGAGAACGTGTTGATTGATAAAGATGTGGTATGTTACTTGAGGTCGTATAATAGGACCAGACGAACCTTCAGAGGATAAATAGGTGCCGATACGAGAGTTTAGGATCGTTATGATTCATCAAGAGATATGACAAAGAAAATGGAGTAGAGTCTCCAAAGCAGAAGAGGTAGAGGCAGTATAGCCAGTATCAGTGGATTGATTCGACTTGAACGAAACCTGTTACTCGTGATCGGTTATAGCTGGCTATAAGGAGGCGGCATACGTAAGAACCAAGATGTTCAGATTTTCACGAACGATTAAGGGTACTTAGTTGCCTAGAATAATGTAAGGAATTGTTTTGGGCTATGAGATTTCAAACCCCCACGACCAGCGATTCCACGGGAAATAGTGTCTATTATATCATTGAGGGATTTTATTATCTCAAGGAGAATTTTGGGTATATGTACCATGTAAATGTTGATGGTTGAATTCTTAGCAACTATTATAAGTCGGCAATGACGTAAGTATCGAACACCTTAGGGTGCGTGGAAAAGAAAAGCTTTGGAATTGAACGATTATCCATAAGAGGAGCCGACATAAAAGGCATCCGTAGAGACCTTGGTAGGACCCTCCCCATTTGCAAATTATGTGGGGTACCTCCCCAATCTATGATCTATCTTGACCTCTCTCCAAGAAAGAATTCTGATAAAGGGTATATTCCCTCTTCGAAGTTATTTTATAACACTTGTGTTAAATCATATTTAATTTCAATTGTGTTAGAGGCTGTCACGATGCCTACTTTCAAGTTTTTTCAAAGCCCTGTCAAATGATGTTATTCAAGCTTCCACTTTTCTTCAAATAATGAATAACCCTTGCTTGTTAAGTACCAGTATTTTCTTGGTTATTCTTTTCTTTGTATTTTCTTTGGAAACCGCACCTTTGGAATCTGTTCAATTTTAATCCAAGGTGTTCCTTTAAGAAATATTGTCGAAAGACGATAATCATTAAATTGATATCGAATTGCTTTCATACTTTTCAACTTCCACTGAGACGAACAACCCTATACTTATAGGGGCTACAAGGACTATCTGTCTATGTGATAGAAGTCTGATGGGACGCCATCACTTGTAAGTTGTGAAATACAAGAAGGCTAATTATCTTTAGTAATGTCTCAATCGAGGCACACAACGTTGAGTTCTTATGATCATGTTGATCTCTCGGTAAATTCTTTTACCTCCAATAAGGTTACCTTAAAACTCATAACCTTACGATCACCAGTGTGTGACGTTTTCCTTGATATGGGAGCTGTCTTTTCAAGGCCTCATAATTTTGTTATCCTTATTGAATTTCAAGGGAAGGCCAACCAGGTCAAATAAGTCAAAAATTCGCTGATAGGAATTAGATTCGCGACGAAATCGCCTATGTCAGGAGCGAATCCCTAAGACGAATAGAATGTTAGTGACATATCAATGAAATTGGTTTATTCTCCCAAGGATATTATGATAATGGAAAGCGTGTCAATCGATATATGTGAAAGAAATAGCGATGTGCCGTGAACTCCAGTGACAACGGTGTTAGATAGATGCCCTATAGTGGAATTGAGATTTTGGAGGAGTTGTTACGAATGGACACTACCTCTGGGTTAGCAAGATAAGTACTGACGATGGAGTCAAAGGGAGCTGGTATTGTGACTTGGGAGAGGTGCAGTAGGAATAATTTCCGGAAATATATGGAGACCCGGATGGAAATGAAAGTTAAAGAGTTAAAACAAGAAACCATGACTATGACCGAGTATGAGGCCAAGTTTTTCCGAATTATTGAGGTTTGCTCCGGAGTTTGTGAACACAGAATAAAAGAAAGCCAGTAGGTTTCAAACAGGGCTACCTCCAACAAGCAGCCCACTGTCAGGACCTTTAAATAATAGGTACCCTTGTAAATGATTGTTTGATCAGCGGAAGAACGTTGTGTATTTCCAAATTTATTTAAGAACTGGGTATCACCAGTTGGAAGTTAAATCCGAGGATATACCCAAGACTGCGATTTGTACCGGAATAGACACTTCGAGTTTTCAGCGAGGTTATTTTGGGATTGACTATGCACCCACAAATTTTTATGGAATGTAATGAATAGACTTTGAGTTATCCGTGATAGTAGATAACGTGAGATGGAGAAATGGCTAGAATTGACCTAGAATTATGACTGTGAGATACACTACCATCCGGGGAAGGCCAATGTGGTGGCCGATACCCTTAATTAAAATGGGACAGAGATGGATTCCGAATGATCGGGAATTAAAGGATGAGATTTTACACAAAACCCAAATTAGTCCAACAAACTAGGAAGACAAAAGATTTCACCAACAAGCGGCTAGTGACAACCGAGACAGACAGAGAAAGTATGCGGACTAAGCCCGCGAGTATAGAGATAGTACTGCTACTGATAAGCTAAATGGCAAGTTGATGAATGGCAAACAAGTTTATGCTGGTGTATTTCTGTGCAAACAAGATAGAGAATATGATGTTAGAGATTCGTGATGTTAAAGGTATCTCCAAGGAAGGAATTAATGAGATTTGAAAAGAAAGGGAAGTGAGCCCGATATTCTTTGGGCCATCTGAGATTTAAGACGCGCCAGGAAGGTGGCCTACGAGCCAGCCTTACCCCCCAAACTTGTAGAATGGTCATAACGGGGTTCATGTGTCAATGCTACGTCAGTATACTATAGATGCCCGGCATATGTAGAGTACGAGCACGTAGACATACAACCAGACTTGATCTAGGTGGAGCAACCAATGGAAATTATAGATCGAAAGGAACAAGTACTCCGAAACAAGGTCATCAAACTAGCCAGAGTGGTATGGAGGAATCATAATGTGGAAGAATCAACTTGGGAGCTAGAGAGCGAGATGCTAGAAAGATATCCCCATTTGTTTTCAGAGTGATTCCGGGACGGAATCCTTTTAAGGAGGGGAGACTGTAAGACCCCAGATTTTGGGTAGAATTAAAACTTTTATTATATGTTGATGTAAATATGGATAGTGGCAATGACTTTGAGAATCAAGTTATGAAATGAATATGAATTTCGGTTTTCAAACTTTTTGAGAATAGTAAGAATGGACTGAACATATAGATAAGAATAATCTCTCTGGAAAATAAGAATACAATATTCCAAGGAAGAAAAGTATTTTTATGTCATCCAAATCGATATCTGGTATGCATCCGACAACTCCGTAAACAAGATAGCATGTGCCCGAGAAAGCACTAGAACATTTCTAAGTGCAAGAAGTAAAGAGAAATAAACCAGGAATATTGGAACAGAATTGATCCAAAGGATTATAGAAAAACCACTGATGAATAGTAACTTTTGATGAATAGTAAATTTTTGTCGTTTAAAAAGTTTTCAGGACCACACCATATGCGGAACGATATAGTAAACTTTCAAAGCGGTATTAATGATCTACGATGAAAATAAAGGAATGCAAAAGCTATCAGAATCGGAAAAATAGCATTTCCGTTTTCTCCGAAATTTCACCATTAACGGACGGATTAATCATTATTTGGGAATATTGAAGGATTTAGATTATCAATTCTATGGATATGGGTTAATAAAAGAATTAGAGATATCAAGGACGTACATGATTAAATATAGACATGGAAGTAACATGTAACAAGATTAGTTCGAGAAATGCAACATTTGGATCATCCAGGTGAAAAGAAACGAACCAGCAAAGTTACTTTAACAGAGCCGTTGCATGTGCGACAAGTGTCGAAGGAAGAAGACACCAAAGACCATGACTCACCATTTTGACTATTAAAATATCACAAATATCAAAGTAATTAAACAAGAAAAGAAAAAGAAGAATTCTCTCCACCTTGAAGAAAAATTCGGGAGAGAAGAAGAAAGAAAATGGAGGAGAAAGAAATGCTTATAACTTGAGATTCCGTTGTCCGTTTTTGGCGTTCCACCACTCAAATCGAAGCTCTCGAGAAGCTCTACGCAACCATGGTAAGCGCTCGCCTCAACTCTGTGATTTACCCTTCGATTTCAGTGAGTAACAGTTGGAGAAGATGATGAATAGTAACTTGTATTTTGCTTTGTTGCTTTTGATATTGAGTTTGTGGCTTCCAAAGGTTGTATTAAGCAAGGATCTAAGGTAACATAAGGAATATAGCAGCAAGCAAGCTTGGAGGAAGGTATAAACCTCTGCCCCTTTGAGTTTATATGAGTTTTAAAGTGGTTTTGATGTTCATGTAAAGTTAAGATCATGATTAAGTGATTTAGTGATTATTTGGATTTGTTTGAATGTGTAAAATGATGGGTGTTGGATTTGAGCCTCCCCACTGATCTTAGAGGTGTATGATGGTTGTTTGTTGAGGATGTAGATGTATGGTATGCCTGGTGTGGCTTGGTTATGTTGTGACAAAATAGGATTATTCGATTTTAAGCCGTCGTAATGCCCGATTTTCGGTAACTCTATAAACTGCCAAGAATCAGAAAACCTAACTGCCTCTTTTGGTTCAGTTATGAACATGAGTGTGTAGAGCTTTGTTTCTAGTTTATGTGAGCGCAAGAATCATGTCATTACGATTTACGGTTTATGAGATATGACCATTGTAGTGAAAGTGGTTCAAGGAATGAGATTGCAGAAATGTACCAACTTTGTGGCTATGTTTGAGACCCTTAAGAGTTGTTTTAAAATATGAAATTTTGTATTGAAGTGTCAAGGGCAGTTACGAAGGTTTGTACGAAGGTTTCGAGTCCAAAAGATTATTTTCCGATTTTATAAAAATGTGTTAGCCGAGGTTGCGCAAGTGAAAACCACTAAGAGCATGACTTAGGAACCAATGTTGAAAATGTTTAAGTATAACTTGTATTCGAGGATCGATTTCGGACTAAACCTACGACTGAAGTAATTGTCGACTAAACATGGACTTAGTATGAGCCCTATAACGAGCTAGTAATGCCTTGGTTGTGTTTCGCTTACGTGTTTAAGCATAGAGTACAAGTGGATTATCCAGGGGATTAATCGTGCGTTTTCTTTGACTTTGTCTAGATTGTCCGGCATCGTCGCGAACCCCTATCACTTCTCGAGCATCAGGCAAGTTTACTAAACCTTACTCTATTATTCAGAGTATGTATATTTTCCTATGTTCAATACTTGTGTATTCCCAATTTATATACCAAATCTTTGTTGCAAGTATTGTGGCAAGTTTTCTAAATCCATACTTTGAAGTATTAATTATATAACACTGCATTTGCCATGTATAGTTTTGAGATAATATACTTACGAACCGGTATACCTTGTAGCTCTATAGATAAGAGCATGTTCATTGTTTCGACTCTAGACCGGGAGTCGCTATGTTGTTGTATGCAAGTGTTCTCATTCCATGCTTTATTTTAGGTTATAATATTCTGATGATGCATATGGTATTATGGATGCTTTCAAACCTCACGTCGTATATGAATGTGATGGTATAAAATTGTTGAGATGGAATATATGCATATGATAGATGCATGCAGGTTTTCAAACCTATACCTCTATAAACTGTTGTTGTGATAAATAAAAGATTTGAGATATATGTTATGTGTTTACGATTTCGAAATGATACTTATGATGCTAAGTAAAAGTTATTGATATGAGTCGAGCTTATAAGCTATGATTATAGTAATATTTTGGAGCTGATGTGCTAAGCAAAACCCTCAGTAGGGGGAATATACTCTGCATTTATACTTTGGACCGGGAATGGTATCAGTTGTTATCTAGAGATATATTATATATTCTCTATGTTTATTTTACATACTAAGAATGGTATCAGTTGCTATCTAGGGTTATTTTATTGTGTTATTACAATTAATCTCGATAAGTGGTTTACAAATTAAAGATCATTTGGAGTTTAATCTATTAAGGGTATATTTTAAATATATGATGAATAGTTGTTATCTACCCTTTTTGATAAGAAAGTACTTGATAATTATTTCTAAATAAATATTCTTTATTAAATATAGTTTGCATTAATTATTTAAAGCCCTACTTCTTAAGGAAGTATTTTGTGAAAACTATTTTAAACCCTAGATAGCTAATAAAGTATATTTCAGTCAATTTTTATTATAAATAGAGAAGGTTCCCAAATCTATTTCCCGTTTAAGTCTATATTCAGAAAGACTTAAATGTTCGCTCAAACTACAAATGCATGGGACCTTTATCGAGATTTTATGTATGTTTCCAGTGGACTTCCCGGTCCTAAGCCTTTTTAAATCAATGAATTTATCAGTCTGGTTTACTACCATCAAAATGATTTTGATTACTTCCTCAAGATTCGAGGGGTAAGATCAGTGGAATTAGTTGCATCCATTAACAAGCGTCAGCTTGGGAAATATGGGTGAATTTTCCTTTCCAAACAGATATGACTACTTTGTGGAGTTGTATTCTTGGGGAAAAAGGGAAAGGAACTTCATGTTTCAGTGTTATGGATTTACTCGAACTTGGAGAGTATGTAAGGGACTGAGTAGCGCCGGTCCCCTAAGGGAATTACAATATGGCCGACGGACTGGTGAACGGGTCTGTTCTTCCCTTAGTTTATCAGAAATTGCCCGACCGTAGGAAAGAGGAGAGCAACAGGCCGACGGACTGGTGAAACGGGTTTGTTCTTCCTCATAGGAGAGTCACAGGCCGCCGGACTGGTGAAACGGGTCTGTACTTCCTGCCTACAACCGATTGGCGGGGAGGTAGGTCAGTCAGATACTGTCTATTCTTCCCTTCTACGTAGAAAAAGATCAGGGGGATACAGCTTGCGACTGATCATCGTAGGGGTATCCTCGGCGCCCAGAATCTCCATCTACAGTTCATCATCCATGAAAGAGCATGTTTTATGCAAGTTTTCAGAAAAAAAAAAGAAAGTTTACTCAAGAGTATTCAAGTTTATTCCAGTATATGAGTTTATCAGAAAGCATATGAGATTACAAAAAGGGTATATGGAATCAGATGAGTTTCGAAAATGGATTGGACATATTTTGCCTTGTCTTTATTTCCAGAATATGATATGAGATAAATGTTTGATATGAAAGATGATACTTGGAAATTCCTACAACTTCATCTTTTATTTTATGAGTTATGACTCTGATAAAACCTGATTAAGGATATATATATGCATGAGTGGATTTTGGGTTATGGAAACCTTATATTGGATTTTCCTTATAACTTCATCTTTCAAGTATATGTGATAGTCTTCTTATATTTTATATAGCAGATATTTTACAGAAAGGATATACTGAGTTATCTTGTTATTTCATCTTTTATACTATACTAGAACTTTTTTCATAGTATGAATATCGAAAGTTTGCAGAATATTATGGAGATGATATTTGAAATACAACAATGGTATTTTTGGAATACATTCCGATAAGGAAATGATTTCAGTATCAAGATATTTTGACAAATTATTGTCGCATACCCGCTTTATTTCTGGGTTGAATAAAAGGGCAGAATTATGCCATACTTTCATTACCTTGCTGAGCTATCGCTCACTCTTGCTATTATTTTATATATATTATATAGCAGCGAAGCAGGATGCCAATGGGACGGCACATACCTCGCAAGGCGTTTCCATTAAGCAGTTTCTAGCAGCGATCCCGAGAGTAGTACGAACCAATCGAATCAGGCTACGGCTTTTGGTATTCAACTTATGTATAGACATGAATAGTATTAGAGGATTGTGAGCATCAGAAGGCTAAGTTGGTAATGTAACAATACTTAGAAATTGTATCAGTAACAGATTCAAAAGACATTTGGGTATTGTAATAAAAGTTATTTATTCCGCAGTTGTTGTATTGTGTCGTTTCTGAGACTCTAACCTGTGTGTGTGTGTGTGTGTGAGACATATGTTGTGGGGTCATGAGCAGGTGAATTATGAATGGTGTGAGTAATACAAGTAAGGCAAGGAATACATGGATTGTGACAACCCTAGATCCCTGACCCCGGATTTGGGGCTGTTACAGCAGCTTTCTGTCTCAAGATGAGCCAAAGAAAGTTGAGGATGCACTTCTAGATCCAGATTGGGTTTTAGCTATGCAAGAGGAGCTAAACCAATTTGAGAGAAACAATGTTTGGAAGCTGGTGCCCAAGCCTAAGGACAGGAGTGTCATAGGCACAAAATGGGTGTTCAGAAACAAGATGGATGAAAATGGCATAGTCACAAGGAACAAAGCTAGATTGGTTGCAAAAGGCTATTCACAGGAAGAAGGAATTGATTTTGATGAAACCTTTGCTCCTGTTGCTAGACTAGAAGCAATAAGGATTTTCCTAGCCTATGCAGCCCATGCTAATTTCAAAGTCTATCAAATGGATGTGAAAAGTGCTTTTCTGAATGGGGAATTGGAAGAGGAGGTGTATGTAAGTCAACCTCCTGGTTTTGAAGATGATGATTTTCCAGAATATGTATACTTCCTCCTCAAAGCACTCTATGGTTTGAAACAAGCACCTAGAGCCTGGTATGACACACTTTCACAGTTCCTCCTTGAGAATCACTTCACTAGAGGTACTGTAGATAAAACTCTTTTTCACAGGGTTGTGAATGGCTCTACTATACTTGTTCAAATTTATGTAGATGACATAATCTTTGGGTCTACAGATGTGAAACTTTGTCAAAATTTTGCCAAGCTTATGCAAAGTAAATATGAAATGAGCATGATGGGAGAATTAACTTACTTTCTTGGTCTTCAAGTGAAGCAAGTTAATGAAGGCATTTTCATTAGTCAAACAAAATATATTCATGATTTATTAAAGAAGTTTAACTTAATGGAATGCTCTCCTGCCAAAACTCCCATGCCTACTGCCACCAAACTTGAATTGAATACTAAGGAAAAATCTATGGACATTTCAGGTTACAGAGGCATGGTAGGCTCACTTTTATATTTAACAGCTAGTAGACCTGATATTATGTTTGCTACATGTCTATGTGCTAGATTTCAAGCTGATCCTAGGGAATCCCATTTAGTTGCTATTAAAATAATTTTCAGATATCTCAAAGGAACACCAAACCTTGGCATTTGGTATCCTAGAGAATCTGGATTTGAACTAATTGGTTATTCAGATGCAGATTTTGCAGGATGTAAAATTGACAGGAAAAGCACAACAGGCACCTGTCAATTCTTAGGAAACACGTTTGTCTCATGGTTCAGCAAGAAACAAAACTCAGTTTCTACCTCCACAGCTGAGGCTGAGTATATTGCAGCTGGAAGTTGTTGTGCACAGATTTTATGGATGAAAAATCAACTACTTGATTATGGAATAAGAGTTGAGAAAATTCCTATTTTCTGTGACAACACTAGTGCCATTGCCATTACTGAAAATCCAGTGCAGCACTCAAGGACCAAGCACATTGACATCAAGTACCATTTCATTAGAGAACATGTTATGAATGGTACTGAGGAGTTACATTTTGTTCCAAGTGAACAACAACTTGCAGACATCTTTACCAAGCCACTTGATGAATCAACATTCTCAAGATTAGTAAGTGAGCTAGGTATGCTAAATTTCTCTTAATTATTTTTGAGATATTTGCAAGTTACAATGTAGCCAGAAATTTGCTATGTTTTTCTGTGAATTAATTTTCTCAGGAAAAAGTGAAATTTTGTCTAAGTCAAAATTACTATGTCAACGAAACGCACCATTTCGTTGACAGTCTTAGCATTTTTCTGGGTGTTTCGTTGATAGCTCTTTTATATCAACGAAACGCAGCTTTATCAACGAAATAGACGGGACCTTAAACGCCCAAATCTGATTCGTTGATATAGCGCTTTTAATCTGAACCGTTGAGATTTGACACGTCTTTTACCACGATCTATGCATACACCCCTGTAAGTATAAATCATGGTAATATTTTAAGAGTAACGGTTATATTTTTTAAGCCAATCCAGTAATTTACATTTATTATTGGACTCATTTTCTGAGAATTTTTGGGGGAGTATTTAAGAAATTCTATTTTCCTTAATTTCTTTTTTACCTGTTCTCAAAAATTCCAAAGGCTTTTCTCTCTTCTTCTCTCTAACAAGCAATTCAGTTCGAAGCTTTTCTTCACACAACAATGGCACCCATAGTCAAGCTTATGTCAGCAGGAGGGTTCATTTATGAAAAGAACAACTCAATTCCATTTGTTGTCAAGGAAAGTTCATACAGTATCTTTTTCAAGATGATGGACTTCATGAAGAACTGCAAGTTGAGCTATGCAATGTTTCACTCAACTCCTCTCTATAATGAGATAATCGAGGAGATTTGGACCTCATGTGAGTATAATGGAACAAACTGCACACTACAATTCACCATCCAAGGTAAAGAGTACATAGTTAATTCTGATGTATTTCAAGCATGTCTACATATTCCTGAAAATAACTGTAATGCTTTGCCTACAAATACTGAAATGGTTAACTTGCTAAACTCCATAAACTACTCTTTGCCTACTGATAATCTGGGTATAATAATTAGGAGAGGATTGGTTAGAGAATATAGTTATTTAGCTGATGCATTTATCAAGGTATTTTCTGGTAAGATTAGCAATTTTGATGCATTGACCAATTCTATGTTAATTCTATTTACCATGCTCCTAACTGATAAGGCTAAGTTGGTGCTAAGTTGGGTGATAAGGCTAATAGGAAAAAGAATATCTATTATGCTAGGTTTCTGATGATGTTGGCTAATCATGTTAGTCCAACACCATTAGTTATCTCTAACCCTGTTTTCAAGTTTGAGTGTTTTGTGCAAGAGAAAAGGGTTCTGACAGATATACTGAGACTTAACCACAATGGTGATGTCCCAATGGTGTATTTGCCCATCATTGAGGTAACTTCTTCTAACCCTGTTAGTATAGTTGCTACTTCTATTATTTCACCCACCAATGTTGCTATGGAGTCTGTAGCTGTGTCCCAACAGGCTCCTGCCCAAGCAGCAAAACCTAAATCAAAGAAATCCTCAAAGCCAACCTCAGGTGCTTCTCAAAAGGCACCTGTTGCAAAAACTACTTCACAACCAAAGGGGAGTGATTCAGGAGTTGTGAGAGGTGAGGGAAGGGGTGAAAATCAAGGAAACCCTAAGAATAAGGAAGGAAAGCAGAGTGAAATCCAGCCAAGCCCCATTGTGTCTTCCCAACAAGGCACAATGAGTAAAATGGATTTAAACACAAGTCTAGTTGCATCCTCCCAAAAGGATGTGATTATTGAAACAAGCTCTCCTCCAAGAGCACACTCCAAAAGGGTAAGGGACACTTCAAGTCCACAGTCTACATTTTCCCAATACCAAAGGAGAGTGAAACAAAAATCCAAGGGTACACAGGGTGCACACACTCTGGAAGCAACACTTCCAGTTTCACAAATTCAGTTTGATGTAACCCCTATCATTACTCTGGGGTTACAGTCCCATTCTCTAAACATCAACCTTGAACTATCTCCATCAAATTCACCAACTCAATCTTTAGATATGGACATGATCCATTCATCTATTCCTGATTCTCCAACTCTAATTTTGGAGAAGCCCCACTCTGAAGCTGGTGGTCATCACTTATTAAGTGATTTGTTGGGCCATCAACCAACTTTTTCTGAAGTTGCAAGAGGATCTGTGGACCAATCTCTAAAATCAATCCCCACAGATTCTACTGTAATTTCACTTTCTCAAAGTGCTTTATTGACTTCATCAACGAAACAGCCTCTTTCGTTGACAAGTGTTTCTCCATCAACGGTATCCATACCGTTGACAGTTCAAACTACCATTCTGTTGATAGGTCATTCTACACCCCTTATTGAAAATCAAGTTGTTTCCACAACTAGTGTAGATGACCTGGTGGTAGTTGAGACACTTTTAGGTTTGAAAGGGAGTGAAATTGAGAGGCTGGCTTGCAGCCAGGCAAAAGGAGAGACTGAGAGTGAGAGGCTGGCTATTTCTTCCAGCCAGGCAAAAGGAGAGATTGAGAGTACCAACTTAGTAGGTGAAGGTGAGGGTGTGAGAGGTGTGAGCCATGGGGAGCCCATGATGCAAGAAAAGAGTGGAGAGAGAGAAGGGACTACAGGAGTGATAAGGGAGGAAGCAGCCATTGCTAGTGAGTTAATGGGGGTGAGTGAGGGAGAAACGGAACTTACCTTCCAAGAGCATTATCAACAAACTCTGGATAGTATTTCCCTGGATCCTGAGACCTTTACTCATCCTGTGCCAGCCTATCAAGTTATGGCTCAACAGGGCAATGTGGAGGTAGAAAGGTCACTCAACTTAATTCATACTACTGCATCAATGCAAAGAGCAAAGGATGCCCTGACCAATCTATCTCCAGCAGCTGCAGCAAGTGGAGACTTTAATTTTTCGGATGATGAGGACAGCTTTGGTGACAATCTACAGGTGGCCACTACTACACAGACTGGGACTTCTGTGGTGCCTCCTACACCAAACTGGCTTTCTCAGGATATGCATGGTAGATGCAACTTGGATGCTGCTATCACAAGGCAGTACAATGAGGCATATCTAGCTCATGAGTCTGCAGAAGCAAGGGACAAAAAATTCTACAAGGCCATAATGGATTCTCTGGAAATTCAAAGGCTACAAATGTTGCAGACAAGGATTGCGGCTACAGAAATCAAGGATTCAATTAGCAACCTTAGGGATGCTACTGACAGGAGGCTAGATGAAAAGCTTCCTCTTCACACTGTCTCCAAGATGTCAAGGTTTTTCACCAAGGAACCTAAAGTGTCCTCATCTTTGAAAACTCTCTCCTCTAGAGTGGACAAAGTTGAGGCTACACTTTCTCACATGCAGAAGGAACAGGAGAAGCAAACTCAGCTACTCACCCAACTAGTGGCAGCTCAAGGACTCCCAGTCATCTCTTTTGATGATAACAAAAAGGGGGAGAAATCTAAGGAGCTAGACATTCAAATCACAAAGGTTATGGTCCCAGCCATTTCCTTACCAAATGAGGATGAGATTTGAAGAACAAATCAAAGACCATTGGTCCAACATAGAAGCAAGGGTCAAGAAAATTGCTGGAACTACAAAGGACTCAAATCCATCAACGGATCAACCATCAACGAATGCCATGGTTCTAGTGTCAACGGAATGGGAGCCACAGACCAATTCTTTCTATCAGGTAGAGCCCCTTGTACATGGAGTCACTCAAGGTCCAAGGAAGGAAAAAGGACAAACTTCATGCATTAGGGATGTGGAACAAGCTACACTCCAAAGAAGCTTATCTCCCAAGTCCCCTGCTAAACCAAAGGGCAAAAATATAGCAAGGACTTTCTATCCTGCACCTTATCCAGATGAGCTCAAGCTTCTTGGTCTACTTATCACAAAAAGCAAGGAAAGCAATGATTATGAGATAAGGAAGCAAAGGGCAATTGTCTACAGGAATGGACAAGAAATCTGTGTTTGGGCTGGTCACCCAAACTTTGCTGAAGCTAAAGCTGAAGAGTCAGAAAGAGCAGTAATGCAAGCCCTTGATGTTGCTCAGTCTCTTGATGAAGAAGAAATACAGCTAGAAGAAAAAGCAAGAGAGGAAAGGAGTGCAAAGAAGAGCACAAGGCAACCAAAGGCAAGAGCTAGGAGAAACATAGCCTTTGAGAATGATGACTCTCAGAGCATTGCATCAGACTCTTCTGTACCAATTGCACCTCCAACAATTCCTGATCCAGTTTCAGAGGTAAAGTTAGCCTGTGATCCTAATCATCCTGTAAATTTCCATGATCAGCCAATTGAGCCAAAGGGAGAGCCAATTGAGTTTGATGAGGCCAACTTTCCAAAATTCCTCTTTGAAATGGATCCAAAGAAGAAATCTAAGCAAAGGGCTACCAAGGCTAAGCCAATTCTAGTAAGGAGACCACAAGCTGAGAAACCCCCTACCAACCCAGAAGACTTCATCTACATTGCTGATATCAGGGAGGAGTCTGACATTCATATCAATCTTGATGACCTGGTTGAAGTGAGAGGAATAACAGCTTCTTACAAACTACTAGAGAGATTGGTATTTGTCTACAAGGGTGGGAGAGAACAGGTTTGGCCTCTACACAGAATTCTGGGAGAAGACTATCAGACACTGTTATCTGTGTTTAAATGTTTGAAGAAAGATTTTGGTTTTACCAAAACAGCCAAGTCTGAGGTTGTCTCCAAGATTTGCCAAATCCAAGCTAGCTGGAACAAGCCTGGTGCACTTCCCAGAGTATTGAAGGTCCCTCAAACAGGAAAG
Source organism: Heracleum sosnowskyi (assembly GCA_030848705.1). Taxonomy (NCBI): domain Eukaryota; kingdom Viridiplantae; phylum Streptophyta; class Magnoliopsida; order Apiales; family Apiaceae; genus Heracleum; species Heracleum sosnowskyi. Next base: position 86,825,192 of record CM061243.1, read on the forward strand.
ATAATTCATCTCCAACCTTTTTGGATGATGGAATTCAGAGATAAGGACAACTGTAGAAGATTCTTCAGAATAGAAGACCAACTGGAGAAGGCATCCAATGAAACTCTAAGGTTAATGCAATCCAAGTTGGGGAATCAAGATGAAGAAGAGAAGATTTTCTACAGAAGACTTCAAGCTCAAATTGAGGAGAACAATGCAAGAAAAGGGAAGAAAACAAGACCACAGAGGCAAAGATGAAAAATCTGCTCAGTCTAGAGGAGCAACTCTGTGCACTTGTTTTGTAAGATTTTCTACTTTGCATTTCAATTAAATTCAATGAAGCTCAATGCAATTTCTACTTTTATCATGTGTAATATGTCTGAGTGTTTTTGTTATCATCAAGGCTCTTGATTTATGGCTGTTATTCTATCAGTCATAAATTGGGGGAGATTGTTAGGAATATGTTGTTCTTGATGATAATTATAAAAACACTTAGTAGATTTTGTATTAAGTCATTTTGTAACTGTCAACGAAATGGCATGCTTTGCAATGTTTCGTTGACAGGAAGCTCATCAACGAAATGAGTGATGTAGCAATTGTACTGTACAATACTTCACAGTTTGATATGCAATTTGTTGTATGTATTAGATAGGTTTTTCTAAGTCATGTTGACTAAGTACTAGATAGGCAAAATAGGTTGGTGAATTGTAAATATATTATGCCATGTAACTCTGCCTAAGTGAAGACATGTCAACGGTATGAAGATTACTCTATCAACGGTATGAAGATTACTCTGTCAACGGAATGAAGTTTACTCATCAACGAAATGAAGTTTACTCATCAACGAAATGGAGAATAAAGCTATCAACGAAACACATCTCCCTGCTATCAACGAATCATTATTGCTTTTCTGAATAGTTGACAAAGTGATAGTGATAGTTTACTGAACAGATCTAAAGGTGATGTGGAAGTGTACTTTGCATTGGAAACCATTAAAATGGACATGGGGAATAAGGAAACATCCCAGTTTCCAATTGGGCTCTTGGGAGTGATTATAATAAGCATGAAGACAAAAGCAAGGATCTCCAAGGACCACTGGACAAAGGGATGAAAAGCAAACTATTGGCGGTTACCTTTAGTGTACTTTAGTGTAGCCAAAAATAGCTTTGTAAACTTGGGAATATATATAACCAAGTGTAGCAGTTAAAGCAAGAGTAAGAGAAGAAAAACAAATAGGATTGTATTAGCTATATTTGAGAGCATACTTCTCTACATTCTTGTAACTGAGTAGCTGTGTACATTTTGTATCACAGATTATTTCCGCAATAAAAATCACTTCAGTTGGATCATCAAACAATCCAACTGAAATTATTTATGTGCTTGTGATTTTTACTTTAAGTTCAGTTTTATTTGTAAGTTGTTTTTAAGTTTAAGAAATATCAAGAATTGTATTCAACCCCCCCCCCCCTTCTACAATTCTGTTAGGTCATTTGGGATTAACAGACAACATTAAATCACTCTAGTGTAAATGAAGAGACTACTCGAGTTCCTAGAGTGAAAAATGTGCCTCGGCTCAGATTACAAAGATTATCATGACAGCGATATTTTGAATAAAGATAAGAATAAAACTAAATAGCTGGTCATATATATATGTTCAGCTAAATAATATTAAACAAAAATCTCTAGACAAGAGACATACAGGAAAATCAATATATTTTGAATAATGTAGCAAGCGAGTTGTTTGAATTTTCAAGACACTTATTCAGCTGACATCATTCATTAAATGTATGACATTTGACAAATGATATCCTTGAATATTTATCTATGGAAAAATCAAAGAACAACAACGCACTTAGCTTGTTAATGTCTAGATATGATCAACTATTTAATATCAGTGAGAAAAGTAGCTTGCTATCTCATTGAATATTACTCAGAAGATCATTTCCAGACAACTTTACTTAGTGCATAACATCACTCAACTTTATTGACTTGTCATGATAACCAAAACGAAAACAAACAAATAAGATACACAAAATAAACAAATAATTCCAGAGATTGAAATCACTGGTTGCATGCATTTAACACAGATATGTAAGAGAATAAGAAATCATAACCTACCAACCTCATTTGTCAACTCAAGTGAGTTGCTGCATTAAGAGAATTGGCAAGATATCTGGTTAAATGTTGTTCCCTTGGAACACAGTGTAGTTCCACTACAACATGCACATTACTTCTTCCAATAGCATGGCGCATGAGGTCTGTGTACTTGACTCTTTTAAGAAATGCTTGGATGCTTCAGCTGCATCTTTTGATTTGACATTAAGCTAAGCATTTCTTCTGAGCCATGACCTGAACTGTAATATCCCAAATTTTTGTAAAATTTAAAACCTTGATGAATAGTAAATTTGCTGATGAAAAGTTTTTCAGACCACCCTATGTGGATGACATGGAATGAATGTTTCGAAGTTATATTATTGATGTATAAGGAGAATAAGTGAATGCAAACGCAATCAGAATCAGAAGATTCCCATTCGAGTTTTAAATTACTATTCACTGGACAATCAAGGATGTATTGAATTGATCGTTTTAAGAAAGTATGTGGAATGAGAAATCCATGATCATATCTTAAACCAAGGTGAGAAACCTAGGATTATATATTAGACAAAGGAAATGGAAAGATAAAGAAAGTACCCTAGCTTTGGTACAGAGAAACGTTTTTAAAATCACTTGAAACTATCGCGAAACAAAAGCGTAACAAATTATGGATTAAACCCTAACCAAAAGAGGAGTATTATATAATATCATCAAGTGCAATATATAAGAGGATTGAGTATACAAAGTATGACATAAGCATGATGCAGAGGAGTGACGTATGCATGACAAAGTGATGACAAGGTGATGAATCACCACCTTGTCACCACTTTCACCACAACCACAAGTCTAAAAGAGCCTTGTCATTGGTGACAAAACAAGACATTAGCCACACAATTAAATTACAAAGTGTTAAGTGTATTTAGACAAAACAAAACAAAAGAAATAATCAAACAAAACAAAGCAAAAAGGATGCATCTTGAAGAACCAAACTTTCGGCCTTTTCCATTTCTTCAAATCCTTAAGAATTTTTCTACCACTTCCACTCAACCATAAATCTTGATCTTTGGCTCTAAATCATCCTCTTCCAATATCCAAGGTAGATCTCTAATCTTAGCTTCATCCATGATGGATAGCTTACTCAAAAATGGATTCAAAGATGTTGATGAATAGTGATGTGAATAGTAATCTCATAAGATCTTGTTTTGTTTTGAAGTTTTTAGGTTTGATTAGCATAGTTAAGGAGCAAGGAAGGATATACCATCCATATATAGCTTTTTTTAATTTCCAAGGAAGGTATAAAACTCCTCCCCTTTTGAGATTATGCTTTGATTTAGTAGTTATAAGTGATTGTTTAGAACTATGTAGTAATGAAGCATGTATGCATGATTTTAAGTATGTTTAATGGTTGATTTGTGGATAAACTTATGAACTAGAGTATGACCATGTTTGTACAGAAAAGTGTAGTATTAACTTGAGGTTTGATTGGTGGTTGGTTGATTGTGGATTGGTGGTTGTAGTGAGTGTTTAAAAACACGGGAATCGCGTTTAAGCGCCGTTACCATGTCAAATTTTACTTAGGTAGTTTGGACAGAAACCACGGTTACATTAAAGGGCATAAACATGAAGTTTCTGACCATGAACATGTAGGCCCTGTTTCCTAGTTTGTTTTAGCGAAAGAATCGTGTCGTTACGATTTACGGTTTAGGAGAAACGTTCGTTTTAGTGAAAGCGGTTTCGCGTAACTAAGTTGTTCATTGCATGAACTTTGAGATAGTGATCAAACCCTTTAAAAATGGAATTTGGCCGAGATATTAAAATGGATACTAGCATGGATTGTTAGGAAAGGAAACCTAGAAGGTTTTGAGTTAAAAAGAGAAGTTGGTGATTTTATAAAAAATACACGAACGAAGGTCGCGCGAGTGAAATACCCTTAAGGGGATGGTTAAAAACAAGGAATTAGTAAGCAAAGCATTTCTTCTGAGCCATGACCTGAACTGTAATATCCCAAATTTTTGTAAAATTTAAAACCTTGATGAATAGTAAATTTGCTGATGAAAAGTTTTTCAGACCACCCTATGTGGATGACATGGAATGAATGTTTCGAAGTTATATTATTGATGTATAAGGAGAATAAGTGAATGCAAACGCAATCAGAATCAGAAGATTCCCATTCGAGTTTTAAATCACTATTCACTGGACAATCAAGGATGTATTGAATTGATCGTTTTAAGAAAGTATGTGGAATGAGAAATCCATGATCATATCTTAAACCAAGGTGAGAAACCTAGGATTATATAGTAGACAAAGGAAATGGAAAGATAAAGAAAGTACCCTAGCTTTGGTACAGAGAAACGTTTTTAAAATAACTTGAAACTATCGCGAAACAAAAGCGTAACAAATTATGGATTAAACCCTAACCAAAATAGAAGTATTATATAAGATCATCAAGTGCAATATGTAAGAGGATTGAGGATACAAATGATGACATAAGCATGATGCAGAGCAGTGACAAAGTGATGACAAGGTGATGAATCACCACCTTGTCACCACTTTCACCACAACCACAAGTCTAAAAGAGCCTTGTCATTGGTGAAAAAACAAGACATTAGCCACAAAATTAAATTACAAAGTGTTAAGTGTATTTAGACAAAACAAAACAAAAGAAATAATCAAACAAAACAAAGCAAAAAGGATGCATCTTGAAGAACCAAACTTTCGGCCTTTTCCATTTCTTCAAATCCTTAAGAATTTTTCTACCACTTCCACTCAACCATAAATCTTGATCTTGGGCTCTAAAACACCCTCTTCAAATATCCAATGTAGATCTCTAATCTTAGCTTCATCCATGATGGATAGCTTACTCAAAAATGGATTCAAAGATGATGATGAATAGTGATGTGAATAGTAATCTCATAAGATCTTGTTTTGTTTTGAAGTTTTTAGGTTTGATTAGCATAGTTAAGGAGCAAGGAAGGATATACCATCCATGTATAGCTTTGGTTAAGTTCCAAGGAAGGTATAAAACTCCTCCCCTTTTGAGATTATGCTTTGATTTAGTAGTTATAAGTGATTGTTTAGAACTATGTAGTAATGAAGCATGTATGCATGATTTTAAGTATGTTTAATGGTTGATTTGTGGATAAACTTATGAACTAGAGTGTGACCATGTTTGGACAGAAAAGTGTAGTATTAACTTGAGGTTTGATTGGTGGTTGGTTGATTGTGGATTGGTGGTTGTAGTGAGTGTTTAAAAACACGGGAATCGCGTTTAAGCGCCGTTACCATGTCAAATTTTACTTAGGTAGTTTGGACAGAAACCACGGTTACATTAAAGGGCATAAACATGAAGTTTCTGCCCATGAACATGTAGGCCCTGTTTCCTAGTTTGTTTTAGAGAAAGAATCGTGTCATTACAATTTACGGTTTAGGAGAAACGTTTGTTTTAGTGAAAGCGGTTTCGCGTAACTAAGTAGTTCATTTCATGAACTTTGAGATAGTGATCAAACCCTTTAAAAATGGAATTTGGCCGAGATATTAAAATGGGTACTAGCATGGATTGTTAGGAAAGGAAACCTAGAAGGTTTTGAGTTAAAAAGAGAAGTTGGTGATTTTATAAAAAATACACGAACGAAGGTCGCGCGAGTGAAATACCCTTAAGGGGATGGTTAAAAACAAGGAATTAGTAAGCTAAGCATTTCTTCTGAGCCATGACCTGAACTGTAATATCCCAAATTTTTGTAAAATTTAAAACCTTGATGAATAGTAAATTTGCTGATGAAAAGTTTTTCAGACCACCCTATGTGGATGACATGGAATGAATGTTTCGAAGTTATATTATTGATGTATAAGGAGAATAAGTGAATGCAAACGCAATCAGAATCAGAAGATTCCCATTCGAGTTTTAAATCACTATTCACTGGACAATCAAGGATGTATTGAATTGATCGTTTTAAGAAAGTATGTGGAATGAGAAATCCATGATCATATCTTAAACCAAGGTGAGAAACCTAGGATTATATAGTAGATAAAGGAAATGGAAAGATAAAGAAAGTACCCTAGCTTTGGTACAGAGAAACGTTTTTAAAATAACTTGAAACTATCGCGAAACAAAAGCGTAACAAATTATGGATTAAACCCTAACCAAAATAGAAGTATTATATAAGATCATCAAGTGCAATATGTAAGAGGATTGAGGATACAAATGATGACATAAGCATGATGCAGAGCAGTGACAAAGTGATGACAAGGTGATGAATCACCACCTTGTCACCACTTTCACCACAACCACAAGTCTAAAAGAGCCTTGTCATTGGTGAAAAAACAAGACATTAGCCACAAAATTAAATTACAAAGTGTTAAGTGTATTTAGACAAAACAAAACAAAAGAAATAATCAAACAAAACAAAGCAAAAAGGATGCATCTTGAAGAACCAAACTTTCAGCCTTTTCCATTTCTTCAAATCCTTAAGAATTTTTCTACCACTTCCACTCAACCATAAATCTTGATCTTGGGCTCTAAAACACCCACTTCAAATATCCAATGTAGATCTCTAATCTTAGCTTCATCCATGATGGATAGCTTACTCAAAAATGGATTCAAAGATGATGATGAATAGTGATGTGAATAGTAATCTCATAAGATCTTGTTTTGTTTTGAAGTTTTTAGGTTTGATTAGCATAGTTAAGGAGCAAGGAAGGATATACCATCCATGTATAGCTTTGGTTAAGTTCCAAGGAAGGTATAAAACTCCTCCCCTTTTTAGATTATGCTTTGATTTAGTAGTTATAAGTGATTGTTTAGAACTATGTAGTAATGAAGCATGTATGCATGATTTTAAGTATGTTTAATGGTTGATTTGTGGATAAACTTATGAACTAGAGTGTGACCATGTTTGGACAGAAAAGTGTAGTATTAACTTGAGGTTTGATTGGTGGTTGGTTGATTGTGGATTGGTGGTTGTAGTGAGTGTTTAAAAACACGGGAATCACGTTTAAGCGCCGTTACCATGGCAAATTTTACTTAGGTAGTTTGGACAGAAACCACGGTTACATTAAAGGGCATAAACATGAAGTTTCTGCCCATGAACATGTAGGCCCTGTTTCCTAGTTTGTTTTAGAGAAAGAATCGTGTCATTACAATTTACGGTTTAGGAGAAACGTTTGTTTTAGTGAAAGCGGTTTCGCGTAACTAAGTAGTTCATTTCATGAACTTTGAGATAGTGATCAAACCCTTTAAAAATGGAATTTGGCCGAGATATTAAAATGGATACTAGCATGGATTGTTAGGAAAGGAAACCAAGAAGGTTTTGAGTTAAAAAGAGAAGTTGGTGATTTTATAAAAAATACACGAACGAAGGTCGCGCGAGTGAAATACCCTTAAGGGGATGGTTAAAAACAAGGAATTAGTAAAGGAAAAGTACTTGGATTTTGTGAATAGATTTTCACCCAAACTTGTGACTTAAGAGTTTACGGAACGTCATGAGGTTATAGATGACCGAGAGAGAGGCGTTTGATTTTTATTAATGGAACTTGAGTGCTTAAGTTATAGCACATAAATTGGTTCAAGGGGACTGACTGAAATTGTATATCTTGTTATAGATCGACGCGTACACTCTCAAGCCCCCACTACCTCACCACCAAGACACCAAGGCAAGTTTTCAAACCCTATATCATATAAATGATGCTGTTGTGATATATATTGTGATTATGATAAATATTTCGCTTTAATGCTGTAAAATGATTTATAAACTGTGTACGCTTTTAATAAAAAGCTGTATAAGATAGCAGGTTTATATGCTAGGTAAATACTAGATATAAACCAAGGTTTAAAGGCTCTAAGTATAGAGCAGCTGTACGATGATTTTAAAATAATAGACAAGGAGTTAAATTATTATTTTGTTTTGATCACACTGTTAGAAGCTGGAGGGTTCCAGAGACAGTTATATTTTAAATATTGATTAAATATTCCAATATATGTATTATTGGATATTTAATGAAGAGATATTTAAATAATATTATAATAGATATTATTTGAATAATTATTTAAATTAGTGAATATTATTTTGCATATTCACTTAAGTAGAATGTTATTGAATAATAATTCAATACTTATTATTTGAATATTATTTAATTAAGTGAATATTATTTTAAATATTCACTTAAGTGGTTCTATATTGAATAATAATTCAATATTTATTATTTGGATATTTATTAAATATTCCAAATATGATTTAAAAATCATAGAACCTTATTACATTATTTAAGGTTCTATTATTTACACACAAAACTTTCTGATCTTCAGAAAAGGTATTTAAAGCAGAGATTCCCAAGTATTATCTTAAGATATTTAAAAATAATTAAATGCGAATAGTGTTTTCCACTCATCAGAAAGTTGGAATCTAGTTCAAGAAGTCGAGGACAGAGTTTTACTTCCACTGTTCCTCTAGAATACCTATAGTTGGGGGTGACTCCCCTATTCAAGTAAAGAATTTCAAACTTACTAGACTCTGAAAATTTCAATAAACTCCCTGGTCATGATTTCAAAATACATGGTAATCATCGGTAGTTTCGTTGACTAATGTCAATCCACTCTGTGACTTACTCCCTTTAAATACTCTAGAGTAAGGAATTCTGAACGATTACAAAGTTCTTGACAAGTAATTATACTTGGGGAAAATAGGATTAAGTTCCGATTTCCATTTCATTGATGTTGTTTTCTATAATGGGAACTGGAAGGGCCTACACGGCAATGAAACAGGTGCCGGGGTAGTGCCAAAATTATCAAGTCTTACCCGGTGACGAAATAGGCGCCGAGGTAGTGATCTCTTGAGTGCTAAGGCTTACCCGGTGACGAAATAGGCACCAAGGTAGTGATCTCTTAGCACAGTGGCCCGTATGCGGTCAGGGTGATAACCGAACAGGAAGTCGTCCTTCTACTAGTAGAAAAGAAAAGTTACGATACAACGGCTGATCACCGTGTATCGGGTGTTCCAGTATGTTCCCTTTCTTCCCTCCGATTGGAGTTGTACTGTACATTGTAACAAAAGCCTAGGCGCTGAGTTACTGACAATGTGACAGTGAAGAGTAATGATGTTCCTCGTATAGTAGTTGCACTGTATGGCATGTTTTGGACGAAAAGAAAACAAATATATCATTCTGTATACGAATGAAGTTTTAAAGGTTTTCCTTTATGATATAAGCTTACGTATATGCTTATGCTGTGTTATATTATTGCTGGGCTGAGTGCTCACTCTTGCTTTCTTTATATATATATATATATATATATATATATATATATATATATATATATATATATATCACAACACAACAGCTAGGGTAGATGGCCAGGATTCTTCGTACCACTCGGAAGCGAGTCAGGGATATACAGGCCGCCCGTAACAGGGTTGTTGCAGTTGATCAGGTAGAACTAATGGGTTGGTTCGGAGTGTAACTCTTGTTGCTCCGGTTTATTTATAAGTATCACTTATGTATATTAATGAACCAGAACAAACGTTTGCGCTGCCTTTCTGGTTTCACGTAGAAATCACATTGGCAGTAGGTTGCTAGTATTTTACTTTTGGGTTGTAATAACTTTAATTTATGGATCATATGACTACTGTTTTTGTAAGTTCGTTTCTGAGACATAACTGGCGTGAGTATATTGATGGTGGGGTCACCATGTGTGTTGATTTATTATATTTTGATTCAAGTATTAACTGGTTGTACGGAACAAGGGATCGTGACAACCTAGATCTCCGACCCCGGATCTGGGGGTGTTACATGAACTCATTTCCTTGGAGTTGGCATGAATTATGCTATGTCTTCTTGATTAGGAGATTATCCTGCAAGTATCAACATCTAGGCAGCCAATTAGAGCATAACAAGTATATCTTGGATTATCAAATACTGAATGGTTGATAATCACTTCAGATACAACAAAGATTCCAGGAAAAGTTAAGGTACTAGTACATAAACAAGTGCTTAACATAATTTCTAGTATTTTGTTACTTAGTCATGAGAGAGATCACCAACTAACTTTTCAAAACATGGATTTCCTACCAAGGTATTCAATTCAGTTGTGTCAATAATTGGTATGAGAATTCTTAAAGGAATACTCACTCATCTCCTCAGAACTACTTTGCATGAGCCTTTCAGCTTAACAGCAAAGCTACTGGTCAGTGATGCTAGATATTACGTAAACTACACGTATCTCAGCTAAAGATATATGACTTACAAAGGTTGAGATTTAGATTTTAATTTTCTACAGACATAGACACTTCCTTTTTGCACTATCTGTAGAGGAGCAAAAGTGGTATCCATAGATGTAGAAAATTATCTACGGATAATCAGTATCCATAGACAAAGCAAAGAAACTAATCTAGTGTTATGAATGACTATCTACGGATAAGAATATCCATCGATAAAGTAAATTTTGACTTAGACAAAATTTTCACTTTTTCTGGAAAACTTAGTTTTCAAGAAAGTCATTTAAACACTGGCTGCATATGAGACATCAAGAAAAATAAGGGAGTTTATTCATACCTCACTTACTTACCATTCTTGAGAGGATGGTTGACACGTAGCTTGGTACTGATGTCTTCTTTACCTAGTCACACTTGGATCAAAAAGTATTTCCACTGTATTGTTCAACACATAATCCCTCTAGAGAAAATCCTTGAAGAACCTGATCTGAGCACAGTAGATTTAGAGATTTACGAGGCAGATGTTCCACTCATTTCTTTAACCGAGATTTTACCTCAAGGAGAAAGATTAGATGTCGAGGAAGTAGACATGGAGAATTGTAGGAGCTAGAAAATCTTGCCTTGGTCCAAGTGGACACCTTATTCCTTCAACCCAACAAATGTCTTCAAGAAGACTTTCTTCTGGATTTTGGAACAAGCTTCTTATGGTAGGTGCAGGTCATGAAGATGCAATAATATTCTCATCAGTATGATTATGTGAGGTTGATCTTTGACTCAGAGAAACTCCTCCTAAGTTCATTGGGGTGATAACTCAGAGTTGTGATCCACCTACGGATGCTTCATTGTGGCTTCCTACAGATGCTCCACTTTAGCTTCCTACGGATGCTCCATTTGGCTTCTAATCAGATGCTCCATTTGTCCTTTCCATAGATGACTCATTTGGGCTTGAATCATCCATAGTCTGAGACAATTATTCTTGAAGGAACTGATTCATCCACATAATCATCATCTTCTTCATACCAAAACCACCTTCCACCTCAAACTTAAATCCGAGAACTCCAGAAAATCTCTCATCAATAAGTTTGATTTATCTGGCATCATCAAAAACAACCAGTATAGACTCCATAACAGTGTTGATTCAGTGACTTAAAGCCCTATAGGCTTTTCCAACTACAAGCACTCTTTTTGAGTTGCTTACCCAACTTGGCTTCTGAGTAGATAAAAGATTTGATCTTTGACAGGATGTCTTCTTGAAGTTGCAGAAGTAGATTAACGCTTTCTGAGAAATGCTCCCCCTGGGTAGATGTTCCATATAGAAAACCCTTCAGAGAAGAACATAAGATACCATGGATGGCTGCTTACTTTCCTCTACACATGATTGCCATTTCTCATGGAAGATAGTCAGAAATGCACGTAGAAGAAACCACCACTCTCAGCTTCACCTCTACTTCCACTTAGCAAAGATCTTTTCTTCCACTCATGAATTACTTGAGAATATTTAACCAGATGTCAGTTAAACTTAACATCCAGGACAGAGTTAAGTCGTCGATCATGGACTAAGTGTTCTTCAAATAATTTCCCACACGGATTCCCTTATCTCCTTTAGCTAAGCTTCTATTTCTTCCTTGGCTAAGGAAAGTGATAAGAGAAAACTGTTGGCTTCACTTGTTCACACAGTTTGATGATTCCTCCTTCAGGTGCTTGAATGATCAAGAAAATATCCTGGATGCAATAAATAGCACCAGCCACAACTTCCCAGAGCTCAACGAGTTATCCTGATTTTCCAAGCAAAGTCCATGTAGATGTTGTCACTTATTTCATAAGACCTCTTCACAATGAATTCTTGATCTAAATCATTTGAGGAGATTTCATATGCAGTGGCTGAAAGAGTTTATCAAACGTATGATCTGTCCCGTTCTTGATAGAGGTCTTCTATTGCTTCCTTTAATGGCATACATTCTTTAACCCATCCTTGGCAAAACTTGGGGTTCCTCTAATCAAGATTCTTCCATCAAACAGCTTCTTATGCACTGGTTACTATTGTCCTGATTTTGCCTTGTCACAAAGAGGTCACGACATACAATCCTCCAAGGCAGTATTTAAATCAGCTACATACACTTTTCTATCAAGTGTCCAGTGCTTACCACTTCATTGTCCTTCTATTGATCGACAATGCAGGCTACGAATACAAAGTTTCCTTTGTCACATACTTTGTAATAACCCCAAATTTTGGACTTAGTTAAAAAAAATTTGATGAATAGTGAATGTTGATGAATAGTGAATTTGCTAATGAAAAATATTTTCAAACCACACTATATGAAAGACATGGAATGAATGTTTCGAAGTTATATTAGTGAGGTATAAGGAGAATAAGTGAATGTAAACGCGATCAGAATCAGAAGATTTCCATTCGAGTTTTAAATCACTATTCACTGGACAATCAAGGATGTATTGATTTGATCGTTTTGAGGAAGTATGTCGGATGAGAAATCCATGATCATACCTTAAGCCAAGGAGAGAAATCTAGGATCATATATTAAGCCAAGGTAATGGAAAGATCAAGGAAGTATCCCTAGCATTGGTACAGAGGAACGTTTTTAAAATCACTTGAACCTATCGCGAAACTTAGCGACGAAACCAAAGCGTAATGAATTATGGATTAAACCCTAACCGAAGGGGAAGTATCATATAAGATCATCAAGTGTAACATATAAGAGGATTGAGGATACAAATTATGACATAAGCATGATGCAGGAGGATGACAAAGGTGTGACAAAGCAATGACAAGGTGATGAATCACCACCTTGTCATCACTTTCACCACAACCACAAGATTAAAAGGCCATGTGTCATGGATGACAAAACAATCTTATGACCACACAATTATATGGCTGGTAATTAGCATTATTTGACAAAAGAAAAGAAAGGAAAAAACAAGCAAATATCCATCTCCCACATTTCTTTCATTTTTCTGCCCAGCATGAGCAAGGAGCAAAGAACAATTCATAACTCCAAATCTACTCATTATAAAATCGCCATATTTGGACCAAAGCTTCCTCATGGCATAGGCAAGGTACGTTCAAAATTTCATGGCCATCCAATTAGTATAGGATTCTGAAATCCTTGCTCAAAGTTTGGGTGAATAGTAACTCCGAGGATTTACTAACTTGTTCTTGATTTCTTTTGTAAGTTTGAGGATTTTAAGCATAGATCGAGGCTCACTTAAGGCTTACAAGCTCTTGTTATTATGTTAAGACTTAAAGAAAGGTATGAACACCATCCACCCTTTTGATTTACCTTGAGTTTTAAGCTTGAGTTTAAGTTATGTTTAAGTATGTGTAGTTCTTGGAGTTTGGGTTATAAATGGCTAAACCTTGATGGTTAATGGTTATGAGTTGATGATTGGTAATGTTCTCATAAATTTTATGGACTGACCTTGAGTGTAGAATGATGGATTGATGGCTTGGTTGATGTTTTCGGATTCATTAAAAATGTTAGAGTGCGAGTCACGTAATAGTAACTTTATGAAAAGTCAACTCTAGAGTACTACTTTGACCAACCATTGCGACTAAGATAAAAGGAGTATTTCGAGTCGATTAAAATACGAACTTTGTTGAGGAATAACGTGACTACATGATGTGTTTAACATATAGTTGACTTTAAATGATTAAGCCAGGGGACTGATCGGGTATTTCTTTGTTTATAGATTTCCCGGCAAGTTCTTGAACCCCTAACAACTAAGGACCCGAGGCAAGTTTTCTAATCTCATGCTGTATTTCAGATTACATTATACTGATGATGTATATGCATATGATAGATTCATACTTTCAAACCTTACATCGTATATAGATGTAATGGTATTAAAAATGTTGAGATATAATATATGCATATGATAGATGCATGCTTTCAAACCTCACATCGTATATAGATGTGATGGTTTTAAAAATGATGTGATGTATGTATATAATAGATGCATGCAAGTTTTAAAACCCTACATCATATTAGTGATGCTGTGGTGATATATGTTGTGATTTAATGTTGTGTTTGTGATATAGATTCTGCTTTAATGTTGTGAAAGATTTATAAACTGTTTACGCTTTTGATAAAAAGTTGTATAAGATATAAGGTTTATATGCTAAGTAAATACTAGATATAAACCGAGGTTTTAAAGGCTCTAAGGATAGAGCACTAGTACGATGATTTTAAAATATTAGACCGGGAGTTAAATTACTATTTTGATTTGATTATACTGTCAGAAACTGGAGGGTCCAGGGACATCTATATTTTATATATGTTGATTAAATATTCCAATATATATATATATATATATTATTGGATATTTAATGTGAGATATTTAAATAATATTATTATAAATATTATTTGGATATTTATATAATTAGAAGGATGGGAGACTGTAATAACCCCAAATTTTGGACTTAGTTAAAAAAAAAATTGATGAATAGTGAATGTTGATGAATAGTGAATTTGCTGATGAAAAATATTTTCAGACCACACTATATGGAAGACATGGAATGAATGTTTCGAAGTTATATTAGTGAGGTATAAGGAGAATAAGTGAATGTAAACGCGATCAGAATCAGAAGATTTCCATTCGAGTTTTAAATCACTATTCACTGGACAATCAAGGATGTATTGATTTGATCGTTTTGAGGAAGTATGTCGGATGAGAAATCCATGATCATACCTTAAGCCAAGGAGAGAAATCTAGGATCATATATTAAGCCAAGGTAATGGAAAGATCAAGGAAGTATCCCTAGCATTGGTACAGAGGAACGTTTTTAAAATGACTTGAACCTATCGCGAAACTTAGCGACGAAACCAAAGCGTAACGAATTATGGATTAAACCCTAACCTAAGGGGAAGTATCATATAAGATCATCAAGTGTAACATATAAGAGGATTGAGGATACAAAATATGACATCAGCATGATGCAGGAGGATGACACAGGTGTGACAAAGCAATGACAAGGTGATGAATCACCACCTTGTCACCACTTTCACCACAACCACAAGATTAAAAGGCTATGTGTCGTGGATGACAAACCAAGCTTATGACCACACAATTATATGGCTGGTAATTAGAATTATTTGACAAAAGAAAAGAAAAGAAAAAGCAAGCAAATATCCATCTCCCACATTTCTTTCAATTTTCTGCCCAGCATGAGTAAGGAGCAAAGAACAATTCATAACTCCAAATCTACTCATCCTAAAATCTCCAAATTTGGACCAAAGATTCCTCATGTCATAGTCAAGGTACGTTCAAAATTTCATGGCCATCCAATTAGTATAGAATGCTCAAATCCTTACTCAAAGTTTGGGTGAATAGTAACTCCGAGGATTTACTAACTTGTTCTTGATTTCTTTTGTAAGTCTGAGGATTTTAAGCATAGATCGAGGCTAATTTAAGGCTTACAAGCTCTTGTTATTATGTTAAGACTTAAATAAAGGTATGAACACCATCCACCCTTTTGATTTACCTTGAGTTTTAAGCTTGAGTTTAAGTTATATTTAAGTATGTGTAGTTCTTGGAGTTTGGGTTATAAATGGCTAAACCTTGATGGTTAATGGTTATGAGTTGATGATTGGTAATGTTCTCATAAACTTTATGGACTGACCTTGAGTGTATAAGGATGGATTGATGGCTTGGTTGATGTTATTGGATTATTTGGAATGGTATAAACACGGGAATCGCTTTTAAGCGTCGTTACCATGTCGAATTTCATTTAGGATGTTTGGACAGAGATCATGAATACCTTAAGGGAATAACCATGAGGCTTTCTGACCATGACCATGTAGCCTCTGTTTCCTAGTTTGTTTTAGCGAAAGAATCGTATCGTTTTGATTTACGGGTTAGGAGAAACATCCGTTTTAGTGAAAGCGGTTTCGGATAACTAAGTAGTTCATTACATGAACTTTGAGAATATGATCAAGCCCCTTAAAAATAGAATTAGGTCATGATATTAAAATGGATACTAACATGGACAGTTAGTAAGTGAATTGAGAAGGTTTCGGGTTAAAAAGATAATTTTTCGATTTTATAAAAATGTCGGAACCAAAGCTGCGTGAGGAGTAAGTGGTTCTGCACTTCACTGCCAAAAATATGCTGCTCTCGGGAATTTCACCCCCTTAGGCAGAAAAACATGTTCAAGCAATTTGTTCTATTCTTTCCCTAGATCGCGCACGCGAAAACGGTGTGTTATTTTAATTAACGGTTAAGGAGATATGAGCGTTTTAGTGAAAGGCGTGCGAATAGTAACTTTCCGTAGCTCGTCCAAGTTTGAGAATACATCTCACCAAGTGAAACCCCTGTTTTGAGATCGAAACTTTTATGATTAATATTAAAAATATCCAAGATGATTTTAGAAGTGGTCTCGTATTTAAATACGAGTTTTCGGATTCATTAATGTTAAGTAATAGTAACTTTATGAAAAGTCAACTCTAGAGTACTATTTTGACCAACCATTGCGACTAAGATAAAAGGAGTATTTCGAGTCGATTAAAATACGAACTTTGTTGAGGAATAACGTGACTACATGATGTGTTTAACATATAGTTGACTTTAAATGATTAAGCCAGGGGACTGATCGGGTATTTCTTTGTTTATAGATTTCCCGGCAAGTTCTTGAACCCCTAACAACCAAGGACCCGAGGCAAGTTTTCTAATCCCATGCTGTATTTCGGATTACATTATACTGATGATGTATATGCATATGATAGATGCATGCTTTCAAACCTTACATCGTATATAGATGTAATGGTATTAAAAATGTTGAGATATAATATATGCATATGATAGATGCATGTTTTCAAACCTCACATCGTATATAGATGTGATGGTATTAAAAATGATGTGATGTATGTATATAATAGATGCATGCAAGTTTTCAAACCCTACATCATATTAGTGATGTTGTGCTGATATATGTTGTGATTTAATGTTGTGTTTGTGATATAGATTCTGCTTTAATGTTGTGAAAGATTTATAAACTGTTTACGCTTTTGATAAAAAGTTGTATAAGATATAAGGTTTATATGCTAAGTAAATACTAGATATAAACCGAGGTTTTAAAGGCTCTAAGGATAGAGCACTAGTACGATGATTTTAAAATATTAGACCGGGAGTTAAATTACTATTTTGATTTGATTATACTGTCAGAAACTGGAGGGTCCAGGGACAGCTATATTTTATATATGTTGATTAAATATTCCAATATATATATATATATATATATATATATATATATATATATATATATATATATTATTGGATATTTAATGTGAGATATTTAAATAATATTATTATAAATATTATTTGGATATTTATGTAATTAAGTGAATATTATTTTGAATATTCACTTAAGTGGAATTTTATTGAATAATAATTCAATATTTATTATTTAAATATTATTTAATTAAGTGATTAATTTTTTTAACATTCACTTAAGTAGAATCTTATTGAATAATAATTCAATAATTATTATTTGAATATTTATTAAACATTCCAAAAATGATTTAAAAATCATTGAACATTATTTAAATATTACGTAAGGTTCCAATTGTTATTTAAAATATTTTCTGATCTCAAAAGAGATTGATGTGACTATTGTAGGGGTTCCCAACTACTTTTAAACTATTTACCTCAAATGATGATTAAGGTTTTGAACTTATCAAAAATTGGGAATCCATCTCAGGAAGTAAACATATGATTTCACTTGCCTCTTTCATTAAAAGTAAATATGTTTTCGAGTTCTGATTTATTAGAACTAAAGGTATTTTACAAAAACTCCCAGGTCGTAATTTCAAAATACATGGTAATCATCTGTAGTTTCGTTGACTGATGTCAACCCACACGGTGACTTACTCCCTTCAAATATTCTCGAGTAAGGAAATCTGAACTATTACGAAAAGAATATTAAACATATCGTTCTATATACGAAAAGAATGTACTGTATATACGAACAGAGTTTTAAAGGTTTTCCAAATATGATATAAGCTTACATATATGATTATGATGATATATCTCATTTTCGAGCTATAGTGCTTGTTATTGCTTCTTTTACATACCACAACACAACAAAGTCGAAAAGGTGTTCATTACTGATATTTTACAGTATTTTGAACAGTATGAGATATCTAAATAGATATGTGAGTATATATGTTGAGATGGTATTTAAGATATACAGTCTATTGAACTGTATAGTGTTTTGAATCAATGAATAGGCTTTAAGCCTTGATTCCAATATTGATATCTATTTTAAAAAGATATGTTTTGAATCTTGGTTCATTATATCGATACCAATGATTTCTAAATGATTTACGAAAAGTATTTGAGTATGATTATAAGTCATACGGTATTTTGAACGGTATACTATTTTCGGGTCAAACCCTAGTAGTTTTAAACATGGATCCTATATGGATTATTTACCTTAAAGGTTTAAAGATTTAAACTGGGATAGATTTCTTGCTGAGCGCTATTGGCTCATTCTTGCTTTATTAAACCTTTCAGCATGAAGAAAACGTTGCTGATTCACCTCGTGTTACGAGAGCAAGGGAATGGAGAGACCGCCCTTGAGTTAGTTCAGCAGGATGGATACTGCCGGTGTGAGCAGAATAGTTGCAGACTGTATTAGTAAGATTTGTTTTTGAGTAGGTTGTATTACTAAACCTTGTATAGAACTGTGAGGTCTATTATTGTAACTTCAGGTAGAGGTTGTAAATAATAGATGAGATCCTGGATAGTACATTTGAGTTGTAATAACAAATGTTACTTATTGTTGCTCATTTCCAAGGCTATAACTTGTGTGTGTGTGCGTAAGTTATTGGGGTCTTTCGAGTTGTATTAGTAGAATGTTGTAAGTAATGTAGGTATGGTATATTGATGGAGCGTGACAACCCAGATTCCTGACCCCGGATCTGGGGGTGTTACATGCTTGATTGATACATAGCAACACTACTAGAAAACAGTCAATAGACATCATCTAAAAACCGATGTCTGCCAATTTTTCAACCGATGTCTTGGTAGGTGTAAAGAAAGGTCCAGAGCTTTGACATCGGTTTTTACCCGATGTCTTAACTATCTTTTCACATCATTTAGTTGCAACAAACTGATGTATATTCGTCAACTTTAAATTTGCAAGGACTTGGTATCTTTTCAGTATTTATATCCTAAGAAATTGTTATGAATTTAAATGTATCATACACAAGGTATAAATATGTATTTACATCGATAAGTAGTTACAAAACGATGTTATAAACATATATAGACATCAGGTTGTCAACAGAAATGATGTCTAAGAATGTAAAGACATCAGTCTACAACTGATGTCTAAGAATGTAAGTCTACAACCGATGTCTAAGAATGTAAAGACATCAGTGCACAACGGTTGTCTAAGAATAAATACATCAGTGCACAACCGATGTCTAAGAGTAAAGAAATCAGTGCACAACTGATGTCTAAGACTCTACAAATCAGTGCACAACCGATGTCTAATAATAAGGACACCGGTCCACAACTGATGTCTAAGACTCTACATGACAGCTCCTGTATGATCTTTAACATCAGTTCTACAAAGAAAAAACGATGTTACTGTCTTTTATTTACACCAGTTTATTTATTTCAGTTCCTTTAACTGATGTATAATTGAACAACAATATCAACCAAATCAATACCATAAAACATTGCCAAAACCAAGAACAAACTATAATGGCCGCATAAAATAACAAAAAACATTCAACAAAAATAAAGGCACATCGGCCATAATATTTCATCTCACAATTCCAATTCCTTACATACCATTTGGCATAACATATCAATACAAAAATCATCCATTTTCCACATATTCTACATATCATCCAATATTTAGGTTGATCGAAGTTCACATGATAGTAGAAAATAAAGGCAAGTATCTAATAGTACTGGTCAATAATCTAGTAGTTCCTACAACTACTGCATGATTATCAGACAGACCGCATATGTTCCACCTCCCACTCCCCATATTCATCTCCAAAGTAGTTAAACTGAAAAGGACGGCCTTGATCAGACCCATTTGAAGAAGCTAAAATGTCATTTGGTACTGAATGATTGTCCTTACAAGAAGGACCAAACTTGCAAATCCTGAAACGGCTAAAGTGTGAGCAGATGCTCTGGCCCTAAATCATTTACAAGGCAAAAAAATAAAATGTCCAGTTAATTTAGTTGCACCAGAGAGGTAAAATCATTGCATGGAGAAATATGGTTACTAGTTTGTAATGCAAGCCAGTAATACTGTTTTAAAATCTATAATAAGCTAATGTAATAATTCTAGCATATGTTACTCGGATTCGGCTAGAAGTGTTGGAGTGCTTTACATCTATAGAACAGGTAGGCAACTGCCTCTTATGCATTTATCTAATTTTAGGTACTTGTCTGTAAGTATCCATCTATTGCACATTTGTACCTGCATTGATGGTAGCTGTTAAATTTGCGTATCAGTTTCTTACTTCTTACATGGCGCACACACAGACATTTATATGAATTACATGCGGCACATGAGCATTGATTAGCATAAGGCAGTTATCAACCAGTTAATTTATAACTAAAAAAACCATTGAGTAGAACATGAATGATAAAATTATGGTTTAATGTAGATTGTGTATACTAATATTAAGTGCGAGTTTGTACAAATCAGCATCACAATAAGACATGATCATCATTAATTTGATATTTCCGGTGTGGTTGAACTGAAATGTACTGCTTCAATTTTTAAGTCTTGCATTGTGTGAAAGGCTTTTGCTATTCGTAACTGAAGGTAAAGTGAAGAGTCCAAGTAACATAGATGCTAGCTAAATGATTGAAAGAAAGACTTACAGGTCTTAAAGGCAAGCCTTCTTCGTTAAGAGTAAAACGTGTCTTCAGAGGAAATTAAAAGCATTGTAAAGTCGTGTATGAGTCCAGGATCTAGAAAGTTTCCAGTGAAAGTGTGAGAATTATCACCAAAGATGAGTGTTGCAAGAAAGAGCAGTATATATTAGGAGCAGATAAGGAAGTAACAAATATGGTTCTGTTTGAATTTAAGAACATACCTGAACTCATTGTTGTAGATTTTGTTACTGGTGGATTTCAAAAAGGATGACAAGATTTTATTATGGTCATGATTGTAGAGTAAAGAATGTGCCATTTTAACTTACTTTGATTACATCAGACCTCTTGAAGGGAATTTTACCATCTACGGGACTATACAAGGACTGTCCGTGTTTTGGAAAATTTTGGGAAATGCTGCAGCACTCCCCAGCTCTTCAACAACAAGACCTCCAAAACTTTGTTGGAGGATGTACACCTAATACAGCAATGAAATTTTACCAGTAATTATGCAGTTTGATTTCTTTCTTTGTGTATAGGAAGCGGAAAAAGAAACGTACTTTTTTTTATAAAGAATTATATTCACAAGTGCAAGACATGACATATCTCCTAGTTTAATACTTTCAACTCAGATAAACTATCAAAGGTATTATAAGGATTGGTTTCTGTTAGTGTGTTATTTAAAGAATACTTACATTTGTAATTAAAATTCACGATGTTCAATTCATGTAAATTTTTTGGCTGGTTCTTGGAATAACTCATTGATCAGTACGGTTCTTTGGATGACTAGAATTGGTGTTATTCCTGCCAGATAAAATCAACAGCCTCGTTCATACGAATTCACATAGAAGTACATATACTGGTGCTGCAATTGCACTTATATGCCTGAAGTTGTGCATTGTCTATAACTGGAAGATCTTTATATTAGAAGCAGACAAGGAAGTAACAAAGTCAGAATTCAAGAACATACCTGAAGTCAATGTATTTTACTACTGCTAAACTCCGGCAAAAATGACAAGATTTATTATGGATGTCATTGCAGATACATGTGGACAATACACAGTCGATACAGTTCACTGATTGTCCATCAACATCTTCAATCGTTAATGGAAACCATGCATCCAAAATATTGAAGCTGGAACCAGTTGCTGGAATGTCCATTGCAAGACCAGGGGGAATAGGCAGATTTCTTCCTGGTGTTGGGTATACAGGACCCTTAAAAGTCCAAAAATAAATTAAATTTAGTAAAGCGGAACTCGCATGGTAGTTTGTTAATAAGATAAAAGCACCAGAGTCAATACAATGGGAACAATAGATGGCCAAAAAAAAGGTATAACAATTCATTAATAAATAAAATTAAATTTGTCACTCTTGCTTCTTGTTAATGTCCAAGTATGCAGTGCTTGAATTTGCAGCTGATGCCATTGGCTACTATTTAAAGCATACTTAACAAGTATTGCATAAAATAAGTGTCGTTACATCCAAAACATTGCATAACCATTGCTTTTTTTCTTTTTATTCAGTGCAATAATATTTATGCATATAGTTTTTAGCACCTTAACTCTCCGTTTGACATTAATTTTAGCACCCCCAACTCTCCGTATGACATTAATTTGCATGGGCTTGTAAGATTTCAGGCCAACATGAAGGATCAAAACAAGTGTCTTAGGTAATCTATGAAAATAATTTAAAATGCCATATGCGAAACGGTGTTGTACTTGCAAACTTCATTTCCAAAGATTGTCACATGAGTTACAGAATACCTGATATCTGTTCCATTCTGCATTTGGAGGAGCTGACGGGTTTAGTGGATTGTCACATGTAGTTAACACGCATACAATTTCTATAATTCAAATTTGTACTTGGCGAATAGTTATACCATATACTATTTGAGTTTTGACAAACAACAGAGTAAGAGAAAATGCAACATTGCTTATTCCACGTCATAACAATCTAATAATAACCCCTCATATCGAATTAACATATTGAAATAAATAGTCGAATATTATAAATCACAGAACAGATATCATAAAGTATATTACAAATAGACACTTACAAATCATAAAAACAAATCATAAAAGCATATTCCAATATCATAAAGCATATTACATACATATGTAAACTGACTCCAAATCATAACAAGCATATACATGTGTTATTTAACACTAAAAACAAATAGACACTTACACATTGGAGCTTTACAAATATCCAAACAAGATTTTTCTCCTGTATTATGAACAATAAAAACGAATTAGAAAAAAATTAAATTAGAAACTAAAAATCAAATTGGAAAATACAAGGGTTTCGAGTTTAAAAACCCCCAATTCTTACTCAAATAATTTTTCCTTTAAAATAATATTGTATTAAGAACAATAAAAACGAATTAGAAAATTAGGGTTTCGAGTTCAAAAACCCCCAATTTCGAATTGAATCAAACTAATATTTGAGTGTACATAATGCATGTTTACTCACATCGATTTGAGACTTTGATTCGATTGAGACTTCGATTTGAAACTTCGATTCGAGCTTTACTTCGATTGAGACTTCGATTTGAGCTTTACTTTGATTTGGAATCAAGTAGTGAAGTGGGTTTCAATTTGAAATCAAGTAGTGAAGTGGGTTTCGATTAAGGTTATGGGAGAGAGAGAATGCAATCGATTAAAGTGGGTTCTTCAGAGGTGAGGTTTGAGAGAGAGGTGAGGTGAGGTGTGGTTTTTACTTTTAATTAAATTATGTTTTTGATTTTGTCTAAAAGTGAAAAATTGGCTAAGGGGGGAAATATTTGGAATAAAAATTGTTTGGGGGGGAAACATTTGGAATAAAAATTGGCTAAGGGGGGGAAATTTGGGTACATGGGGGGGGGAAGTATTAGCGGGCGGATAAAAAAATTTTAGACAACGTTTAGACATCGGTTCAGATTTAAACTGATGTCGTAACAATACAAATACATCAGTTATTTTAAAACCGATGTAATAAATATCTTTTACATCGGTGGATTTATGAACCGATGTTATATGGGCGATGTCTATTGACCTTTTTCTAGTAGTGCAAGTTATGCTTATATCTATCAACTATTGCTTCAACCCTAATTGATGATATTGTTTGCCAAAGTCATGCTTCATTACTTAATCATGACTACAAATATCATCTCCACATTCAAGTAGAGGGGCTACGTTCCTCTGAGCAATCAGTGAGCAGGACAGAAACTATAGTAGGAATCTAGAGCTTCCATTTCTTCCTCCTGCACACTTTCAAAACCGAATCAAGCAGGCTTAGGTACCCAAGTTTCCTTGAGCTTTGGCTTTTTAGCTTTTATGACTGTCATCTTCTCTTTTTGAGCTTTGGGCTTCAAAGGATTCAAACCATTTTCATCCCTTGGAACTGACATTGAGAGATTAGCATTCACATATTGCTCAAGAATATCAAAATTTGATGCTCGACAATGAAATGTTTGAGCATACAGATCATTCAAGTCAGGCATGCTCCATGACATTTGAGGCATATTGAATTCATACCAATATGGATGAGGAACAAATGGCATGTTAGCATATCTTGTTGAATCTCGAGCATAGTGAGCAAAAATGTGATGCATGACAGGCATATCAGTCATAGGCAGTTGAGTAGATCTTGTTTGAAAAAATCTGCAAGAAGTATACAAGTGATTAACTCTACCACATCGAATGCAGGGCCTTTTGGAAGTACTTTCTTCTGATGGGTAGCTGCTACTACAGTCAATCATTGTTGGTTCATTCATGCTTTCCTCTTCATCTGCCTCTGACTCTTCTTCCTTGATGGTTTTTCTTCTTAGTGATTGAACACGGTTTTTGAAACCTGGTCCAACCTTATTGCTCAGTTTCTCTAGAGTCTGATTACTCCTAAATGGTTTTACCATCTTTGGAGCAGTCTCCACATCCTCTAGCTTCTTGTTATTGCAATTCCAGGTCTCTTTACAAAATGTGTCTATTCCTTGAGATTTGATAATTTTGGACACAATGTAACTGGAATTATTCCATCTTGCAATAACCTCTTGTTCCTTTCTCAGCTGTTCTTTCAAAACCACTTCTCTCTTTAAGACAGCCTCAAGTTCATGTTTAGCATTCATGCATTCAACAAGTGTTTTCTCAAACTCAGAGACTTGAGTTTCCAACATAGCATTTATCTCACTAATCATAACATTAGTTGCTTTGAGTCTGACATTTTTTTCAACGAGATTGTTAAAGGAAATACGCACAACATGTAATTCATCAAATAAACTCATTGTAGTGCTGAAACATACTTCTTTAACATGCTTAGTTGGCTCCAGAGAAAATACCTAATTTCTGGTTGAACTTGCTTCTTGATTGTTATAGGCCGTGGGTACAAGGTTGATAGATTCCTCTATTGATGTTGAACAACCCTCTTCAGTTGAAACCCTTCGCTCAAAAATGACTTCATCTTCCAGTGCCATTCCTTCCTTGCCCTTGTCTGATGTGGTTTTGATACATTCACAGATCTTCAGGTTGAATGTTGAGCTTGTTGCTTCAGTTCTCTCCTCTTCTTTCAAATCTTGGTCGGAGATGACCACATCTCTTGTTTCTTTCTCCCCTTCTTTACTGATAATCTTTGCATCCTGCATAGCCTCAAGATTAGTGTCTTCAAGAGTGCTTAACAGATTGCTAAAATCTAGATCTTTGGATTCAGGGGTATTTTTGATAGACACAGAGATATGCTTCCATTTTCTGGGTAGAGATTTTGCAAACATCAACTTTGAGTTCTTGTTTGTCAACTCCTTCCCAGCTTCTTCGTTGTCACCTCTCTCCATGGTTGCAGTTGCTTTTGATCTTTAAACTTCAGGTATGTTTGAAGCTTGCTCTGATACCAATTGTTATTCCCAGAACAATGCAACCTAGATTGTAGAAGGGGGGGGGTTGAATACAATCTAGTTAATTTTACAAAACTTTTTCAAACTTTTTACAATATGAACATATGTGCTTGTAAATTAACTAAAAATTGAGTCAAGCCGTGAACATAAATGAATTCTTCGAGTTAAAAATAAATGCAGGAGACAAGCAAACTTTTTTATCTTTTCAGGTGGGTTTCTCAGAGAAAGCCCACCTGAGGTGTATATTGAAGAATTCTCTGGTTTTGTTTTTCAACAAACTCCAGCTGCTTACACAGATGATGAAAGAGAGCCTAAGTGTTTTACATTCAGCTTTGTGCTCTCTCCACATACATTTCTATGCTACTTCACACAGTCTTATATACATCGACTATGTGTTAAAAACAAAACCTACAACATAATAAAATATTACATTTTTGGTTCTGCTTGTTCACATGCTTGTCTCAGAAACTATTCTATTCGGGAAATGCCTTGGCTGGCATCACAGATAAACTTGTTACATAGATTTGTTTTTCATGTTGAATGATATGAACATCAGTAGGCGTACTAATTCCTTATCCGTAGACTACCATTCTATGTCAATTATCTGTAGAAAGGTAATCTCAGAATTTCCGTAGAAGTAATATTCCATAACTCTATCCATGGATGGGACATGACATTCTTGGATGCATCCATAGATAGACCATGACTTCCTTAACTGCATCCATAGATAAAACATGACATCCTCAGTTGTATCTGTAGATCAACTTCCTTCAGCTTTTATTCGTAGATATGATGTCCCCGGCTTTTATCCGTAGATGAGATAGGATGTTCTCAGCTTCTATCCGTTGATGAGATAAGATGTTCTCAGCTTCTATCCGTTGATGGCATTTGATGTTTTTCAGCTCGTATCCATAGATGAAATAAGATTTCCATAGCTTTATCCGTAGAACGGATACACTTAGCTTCATCTTTAGATAAAACATCTTGTCATATTTATTGATTCACCATTACTGAGTTGTTTAGGCAGGCTTACCACTGAAACACTTGGTGCTTGATTAGACGCCTGTTGGCTTGCGTCTGAATTGCTTCCTAACTCGATGACATAATATCTTCCAATCATTTGATATGGTTTTTAGATCTTGGATAGATAAAATGCCTTCTAGTTAGCTTCCTGATTGATCAAGTTCTGTGAACTAGCTTTCTGACAATCAGCTTCGGTATCATGATCAAATTCCTGTCTTGAGCATTTTGTTATCATCATTCCAAATGTGTCAACCCTAACAGGTTCTATGATTTTTAAATCATGTTTGGAATATTTAATAAATATTGAATTACTATTCAATAAATCCGTACTTAAATGAATATTCAAAATAATATTCATTTAATCAAATTAATGCCCAAATAATATTTAGAATAATATCATTTAAATATATATTACCTTAAATATCCACGATATAAATATCGGAATATTTAATCAATAATTGAAATATAACTGTCCCTGGAAACCTCCAGCTTTTTATGACACTGATTCGATACGAAATAATACGTTGACTCCCGGTCTAAGTTTAAAACACGATTCACATGCTCTACTCTAAGAGCCATTAAACATCTTGGTTTATATCTAATATATGTTGGGTTTTGTCGCATACGCGGAAGCATGGATAACAATTATTTATATATAAAACCCGTAAAAACGCATATGATTCATGGATAAAATTAACGAATCGATTACTAACCTTTAAAAGCGATCCAATGATGATGTAGAGAGGCTCCTAGCAGCTGCTCCTCAAGTGTGAAGCACTCCACCGGTATCCACCAAGAGATGATGATTCGAAGGAGAGAAGAAGTGGCTTGAGAGAGAATTAGGGTTGCCTCCTCTTTTTCTTTCTTATAAAATTAAGGTTGGAGACAAGAGGGTTTATAATAGTATATTTATAGGCAAATATTTCATCTGAAAATTTGTCTTATAAAATATTATTATTATTAACCCTTTTAATTAATTAATCTCATTAATCAATTAATTAATAATTAAAACTCTTTTAATCATTAATACTTTTTCTAAACTCTTTAGAAAATAATTCTCTCACTTAATTTAATTTAATTATTAATTAATAATATTAAGAACACTTCTTAATTATTTTATATAATTAAATCATATTTAATTGATTATAAAAAAATACTATCAAATATTTATTTCATAAATAAGTAGTGACTAGCCATTATTAATTAATTCCTTCACCATTAAATCATTCTCTTTTATGGTGTGACCCTGTAGGTTCAATATTAAGCCGGTAGTAGAAGTAGATAATAATAAAACCATTTTATTATTATTTATATGAATTATTTTAATTCATTACATACGATTAATAAATTAATCATATTTATTCTACATCGTGAGGGATACTTCTAAGCATATCGCGACTATCTGGATAATATGAATTCACTGCTTAGAATACCAAGAACCTATTTAGTGAATAGTTACCGTACAATTAATTCCTTCTACCCAGCAATGTCCCGATTAAATACAAGGCATGGATCTCGTGTCAAGCCTATCTAATTTAATCATATGCTTTCCTATTCACTATGCCTAGTTCCGATTAATGCAAATTAGAAACTTCTTTCTAATTTCATTCACTCTGGCCAGAGATTCCTGAACTAGCATAAATGGAATAGCATAGGACATTCTCTTCCTTCACTGGAAGGGGCAGATCCTTTATTGATCATTCACTATCTTCGTGCACAAATTCCTATACCCAGAAGAGCACTAATTATTGTCCCTCGAGTCTAAGAGCTAAACCAAAGTATAGTTCAGTGTGCACAAGATGACTATGATGATCTCAAGTCAAAGGACACTTGTACAACCATCACTATATGAACAACTATTGACACATGAGTGAACTCCATTAGTTGTTCAACTATTCGAGTCATATTCAGTGAACTTATTCTATAATAAGCACCCACATACTAGCTATAGTGTCACCACACAAATGCCTATGAGAACAGACATCCTTCATAATGAAGCAAACATATTATGTACCGATCTTTGCGGATTAATTAAGTACCAATTAATTATCCTATGACCAGGAACTATTTAAGTTTAGAGTATCATCGTTAAGGTCTCATTATCATGATCTCATCATAATCCATTAAAACTTTACTCTAAACTATGGATCATCTAATTTAAACACTTTAAATAGAAAAAAGCCCGTTATAAAACATATTACCATTTTATTAAATTAAACAAACTTGAATCAGATTGAACAAAGTATCTCCTAACTCATCATCCATGATTGGATTTAGGACACACATCTTTCAATCTCCCACTTGTACTAAAACCAATCACCTTGGTATCTGATACACACTTATCCTAATAGAGAACAAAGCGATTTTCAAATAACGGTTTAGTAAATGGTCTTTACTATGTTGTTATGGGTGAAGTCAATATTGACTTAAACATCTCTACTTTCAACGATCTCATATATCATATGAAACTGCCGCAACTTGGATCTTGAATCCCTGATTAAACCTAGGTTTCATAGCTTGCGCTACTACCATATGTTGTACTGATACATCAATATAAATCTTATGCTAGGAACCATGTCTAACCAGCGAAAACAGGTTTTTCTATCCAAAGAACCGCCTTTGCATCTTCACTTCTAGCTATATACATATAGTGCTTCCACTACGGAATCAGTTATCTTAAGCTGCTTGGAATTCTTCCAACAAACCGCTTATACATTCAGAATTAACACTTATTTTGACATGGATTTTCTATCACTTTTGTCCTAAGAAAATCATAGTGTTTATAACGCTCGATTTTCATTTTGGACCCACCATAATTAAGAAAGATGTCCTCAACTCTTCCAAAGTATTTAAGGACGTTCTTCCAGCTTACTATCTCGCTTCTCAAGGATTAGACTAGTGTTCGCTTATCTCTCCTAGTGAGTTAACGATCATCAAGTCTTGTACAGTCCATCCGGTATTTTGATAGATCCTTTTGCCGAAGCAAAATAAATCTTACTCATACGTCATTTCTCCTCAGATGTCGTAGAAAGACACTATCTTGGAGAAAGTAACTCTGTGACTTGAAAATTCAAGTAAATTCTTGGAGTTATTTATGCTAAACATCTTAGCATATAAATGATGTACACACTTTGGGTTTAGCCCAACACTTGGTTTATGTAAAGCATAATGTAACATAAGATGTAAAAGAGATAACTACAACTCAACAAAGGACAAGACAGACAATAGTATTAATAGAAGCACAGGAATCCAGAATCAAAGAAGAAAAGGTAAACTCAAAAAATCAAAATACGTTATGTATTCTTGAAGTCCGTAAACAGGTCACGGAAAGAAGTTCATGAAAATGTTCAAGCCTCAGTGACAGCAATAGAAACAAGACTTTGAAGACGACAGAAGTATGTGAATGATTTAGGGTTCAGTACCACGGGATTCCAGTGATGAAGCAACCAGAACGACAAGGGACGTATCAGCAGCATTATAATTGAAGTCATAAAATAAGAATTGATCAAGTGTTATTCATCTGTGAACCAGACCTGTTGCACTAGGTGACAGCACTGAAAAGATCAAGTTGTTTTATCGTCTCAGAAGAAATTGATACAGTCCAAAACTTAAACACCCAGGAGCTCAGGAGTAATTACTAAAGGACAAAAGACAAGAAAAAGTATTCGATAGTTTTGATTTAAAAACTATCGAATGGCAAATTGATTTATTCCATTCGATGGTTTTTTAATCCATTCGATGGTTTTTCAATTCATGGAGCAGGTGAAAAGTTGTGCTTGTCTGACAGGTTGATGAAGATCCAACGGCCAAGAATATTCTATTCTAAATGGTTCGATGGTTTTCAATTTAAGTCTGCAGTTAATACAGAGTGAAGAATGTGTCTTCTTCAGTTAAGGATTTTAACACAGAGACATTACTGAGAGAGAGAAGAGCCGGAGAAAATTATCAGAGAAATTAATAGTGCTCAGAACTTGATCATTGTTTTGTATTTGTGTAACCTTAAACTCATTGACGCTAATCTACGGATTAGAAATTGTAGCACCCCTCGAGGTTTATATTTATAAAAAGATATATTCCCCGAAACTTGATTTGGTTTGGTGTGTTTGATTTCGTTATAGAACTGAAAGATTAATCCACGAACGAAATTGAATTATTTGTGAGTATCGTATTCAACCCCCCCTTCTACGATACTTTGGACCTAACAATTGGTATCAGAGCTACTTGATTGATATACAAATCAGATCCGGTGAATGAGACCAAAATCAAACGTAGCGTGAAAATTCGAAGCAAATTTTTTAACTTTCAAAATTTTTCATTTAATTGGAATTTCTTGAATTTTAAACAATTTGAAATTTTCAGAAACCATGAGTGCTCCAAAGACAACCGCTGGTATTAAAGTTCCCCCGTTTACTAGAGATGATTTCGGTTTATGGAAGATGAAGATGCTGTTATTTATCAAGGCATCTAATCCGTTGTATATTGGCATATTAGAGAACGGACCGTTTGTACCAATGAAACCAGTTAGTGAATCTACAGCTCCTGATGGTAGCAGGATTCCTTCAGGCACCCAACCTAAGGAGACAAGTGAATTTACAGATTCTGACAAAGAACTGATTCGATTGGACACCGGTTTAATGTTGATATTGGCGGACTCCGCGGACAAGGAAATGAGCTATCAGTTGATGAACTGTACAAGCGGGAAACATATGTGGGATACCATTAATTTAATAATGGAAGGAACTGAAGACGTTCAGGAAAACAGATTGGACATTCTGACTTCTCAATATGAAGCGTTTAGGTCCCTGCCAGGAGAAAGTATAACTCAGGTCTTCGAGAAGTATACTAAGCTCCTCAATGAATTGGCAATGAAAGGAAAGACCTATCCACTGAGAGAATCGAACAGGAAGTTCATGATGACACTGCCCCATCATGTAGAACACAAGTCATCATCCATTAGGGAAAGAATTGACTTCACAAAGATGCCACTAGAGATGATCTATGGCAAGTTGAAGACCTATGAGATGGAACAGGAACAAAGGGTGATAATCTACGGATCAGGGACAGTGGACAGCAAGCACAATGCACTTGTGAGATCAGCAGCACTTGTAGTGGATGAACCAATAACTTCTGAGATTCAGGTTCAAACCCAAAGAGCTGGAAAGGAGGTGATAATAGAAGCAGAAATGGATTCTGTGAATCTGGGTGTTGATGAAAGTGATTACTACACCCTAGAAGAGCTTGAGCAAATGGAAGACAAAACCATGGCGTACTTAGCTGCAAAGTTTAGTCATATTCGTTTCAAGAGAAACCCTAAGTACAAGTTCAAGGGCTCAACCAACAGATTCCAGAAGAGCAATTATACACCTAGTACAGGCTTTAAGGGAGGCTACAAGACTGGCATGATTGATAGGAGCAAATCAAGATGCTATAACTGCAATGAGTTAGGGCATTTCGCCACTGAATGCCGGAAGCCTCGTCAAGCAAGAGACATGAAAGATGTCTATGGAAAGAAGGATTCTTATGATGAGTTGAAGAAGGAGAATGCCAAGCTTAAACAACAATTGGAGGCATTCTCTGGAAAGCAGAAAGGGAAAGCTTACATAGCAGAGGGAAAGCACTGGGATGATACTGATTCGGATGAAGAGGAGGAATATATAAATGTTGCTCTAATGGCTGACTCTTCAGAGGAATCACCACAATCATCTCAGGTACCTATCTTAACTACAATTGATATGTCTAATTCTGAGTACAAGAAAACTGTGCAAGATCTTAGTGTAGAATTGTTTAATGTACACACAAGCATGCTAGCATCAGAAATGGAAAATGCTAAACTAGTTCTTAAGATTAAAAAGCTAGAATCTAAAAATGAAGAACTAGAGCTTGTAGCTATAACATTAGAAGATCTTAAGCAAAAGAATGCGTACTTAGAGAACAAGGTCAAGTGTAATGATGAGATAGAGACTATCCTCAGGAAGCAGATTTCAGATCTAGATTTGAAGCTGAATGCTTTTAAGAATTCCGCTCTAGTGGATAGGGAAATCATTGATACTCAGGCCATAGAGAATAAAACTGCTATAGGATTTGACTATAACAAGAAAGCTGGTAAGAAGATTGTGGAATTCCCTGTGACATCTTCAGTTGTCAAAAGGAATACTCCACATGTTCTTAAGAATGTTGATTGTCCAGTTTTTGTTAAGCCGTTTCCACCACTCTTTCATGAGGATGACCTTTTCATTAGACAAGAATTGCTTGAGGAGGATTTATTGAAGGAAAAAGAGGTAAAGACTAAGTTGCCTAGGAAATCAGTAAAGAATGAATTATCTAAACCTGATTTACCTAAAACTGAAGTAGGTTCCTGAAAGGCATATGTCTAGTCCTATTTGTAAACACCGAGAATTCTACTCAACTTTAATTAAGATGTAATAAGTAAATAATAAAAATCAAATGTCACAGGAATCTCAGAAGGTTATATCTGTCAAAGAATGGAGATTAAAGTCATCTACAGACTTGAAGTGATTCTACATTGAAAGAAGCTCAATTTATTGATCAAGCCTCAATGAAGTATTCAAGCTCAGTGGATTTATTAAAGTGACAGAGATTTCAAGTGGTGACAGAAAAAGATACTGATTACGGAGTTCTTGAATGAGAAGGAAGTGAATCACTGCTTAAAGTTAAATAGATAAAGAACAGACATTGTCTTTAGTCACTCATGAACCAGACAGTACATAGAGTGTCAACGTACTATTTTGTTTGTTATTTATCTAAGTTTTAAGTGATTCTGGATTTAATTGAGAAGTCAACTAATTCTATTTATTCTCTTATAAATAATTAATATTATTAAGTATATTATTTATTAAATTAATTCTGCAAAGAATTAATTTAATACATAATTTACTTAGTTAATTATTTAAATTAGAATATATTTGAACTAGGAAGACTTAGATTTTGTACTAGGAAGACTTAGTTTTTAAACTAGGAAGACTCACAAGTGAGTCTTCCCGAATGTCTTCCTAGAGCAAATCTCAGTTTACCCGATTGTCTTCCATGTACAAATGACTGTCTTCCCGATTGTCTTCTAAGTGTAAAATCATTGTGTTTGTTTAAGTCTTCCTAATGCAATTCTGTAAAATAGTATTGCACGTGGGTTGGATTAAAACAAAAAGAATGCAGTGTGTTTTATATATAAAAGACAAGGCAGTTGACATAATTTGTATCAATTCATACAGAAGCAAAAAGAGACAGCAACAAATATTTCATTCTCTCTTCATTACTTCTCTCAACTGTCAAGCTACAAAATTCTGCAGAGATTTAATTCTTGATTATTCTTCAACATTTAATTCATAAGAATTGTATCTCTTGTACTGCTTTAGCTTTCTAGCGGATCATAATCCCTAGATTTTATATCGAACTACTTTTTAGTATTCGATCCTTTTTATTACAAAAATAGATAAATTCATGTCGAATTTATTCTAGATTTGTTTTATTAAGTTCTCTGTAATCAGTGATCAAAGTTGTAACACTCCTTAAGTTTAATAGAGTTTCTATTTAACTTGAATATTGTTTCAGTTTTTATTCCGCATTAATTTGTTCTAAATTGTTTAATCTTAAACGAACAAATTTCGATAAAACGGTATAGTTTGTATTCAACCCCCCTTCTACAAACTTATCAGGACCTAACAATTGGCATCAAAGCCTTTTGATTGATATACAAATCAAAGATCCAATTGTTTTGAGATTTTTCTTTTAAACTCTGATTTTTTATCTTATTCCTAAAAATCTCAAAAGATGTCTACTACACAGAAAGTTGGTACTGTCAAAATCCCTATGTTCAGCAAGGAGCATTATCCAATGTGGAAGAAGAAAATGCTTCTATTTCTTAAGGTTGCAAATCCTAAATATATTGATGTGCTGAAGAACGGTCCCAAAGTCCCTATGATTATTGAGGGAGAACTCGTTGAGAATAATGTTGTGACTAGGGCTGCCAGAATGTACCCTAAAGATGCCAAGGAGTACACTCCTGATGAGAAAGAGGATGTTACCTTGGATTCCTGTCTTCAGTTGATCCTTATTGATTGTCTTGATCCAATCATGCATAATCATGTTCTCAACTGTGATACTGCTAAACACATTTGGGCAACTATAGAGATAATCAATGAGGGGACAGAGGAAGTTAGGGAGAATATGCTGGAGATTCTCACCTCACAATATGAGCATTTCAGATCAAACCCTGGTGAAGGTATCTCTCAGGTTTTTAAGAGATATAACAAATTAATAAATGATCTGAATCTCAATGGGAAGCACTACACCAACAAGGAGATTAACAAGAAGTTCCTTCTTACACTTCCACCTCATTTGGAGCACAAAATATCTGCCATTAGAGAAGCAAGAGATATGAATGAGATTGCTTTGGAGAGATTGTATGGTGTTCTGAAGACCTATGAGCTGGAGCAGATTCAACAAAGGGAGCTGTATGGAACTGGGAAGATTGTTAGTACTTCTACTGCACTGGCTGCTGAAGTCCCACAGAAACTGGAAGTGAAGCATGTTCAACCTTCCAGTTCTAACATGAATGTTATTGATGCTGAATATGGATTAACATCCATTGATCAATCTGGTGGTGACTTCTATTCTTTAGAAGAACTTGATCAACTGGAGGATGGTGATTTGGCTTTGATAGTCAGAAAGTTTGGGAAGTTCAGATTCAAGAGGAATCTCAATCTTAAGTTCAGACCCAGATTTCAGAGAGGTGGATCTTCCTCTTCAAGTGGCTCAAGGGGTGGCTACAAAACTGGAACTGTGGAAAGGAGCCCAATCAGATGCTACAATTGCAATGAGTTGGGTCACTTTGCTACTGAGTGCAGAAAGCCAAAGCAAGTGACCAGAAACACATTTGATTCTAGCAAGAAGAACAAGATTGGGAAAGCTTATGTTGCTGAAGGAAAGAGTTGGGATGACACTGACAGTGATGAAGAAGCAGGTGAGATTGGGAACCTTGCTTTAGTGGCTAAAGAGGCAAGCACTTCATCTGCACACATGTCAGAGGTAATGTTTACTGATACTGAAATGATTCGTCATCTTGGTGGCACCTTAGAATGTGCTCGCACTGAAAATGATAGAATAATTCTTTTGAACACAAATCTTGAAAATGAGATAAAAGAATTAAAACTAGTGCATGTTAATCAGGATGAACTTGTTGAGAAAATAGCTTTTCTTGAGAATAGGGTTAAATGTTATATTCAACTGGAAACCATTCTTAAGAAAGAGATTAGTGAGCTCAAGACTAAAGCTAATGCCTATTTTAGCTCTTGTAAGCCGGCTAAAGAGATTCTCAATAAACAAGCTATTGGTAATCATGTCAGTATAGGTTATGGTTATAATGAGGCCATTGGATTGCTTGGAATTAACTCCCCTTGTAGATTCAAATCTGAAGGAAAGGTTGTTCCATATGTGCTTAAGGGTATTGAAACACCCTTCTGTAAGGAGTCCGAAGCAGAACCTCTGAATGAAGACTCTATCATCATTGCAGAGGAGATTCGTGAAGAAGATATTGCTTTGGAAGTTGAACAATCCAAAAAGTGTATATCTGATATTCCAGTCAAAGTTGCTACAACTAAAAAGACTAAATCAGATATCCATAAGTTGGATCAAAACAACTGTAGAACTAACATGCCTGCTGTTAATTCTTCTCATAAAGCATGTGGTGTGAGTAATTGCATGTCTTGTGCTTTTAATGTTATGTATGCTTTCTTTAATAAAAAGCATGTATCTAGTGATAAGACTGCTCCACGTCAACATGTTAATAATAAGAAGCATGTTAAAGCAAAGACTACTAGTCCTCCTCAGACTAGAGTGGATTCATTTATCCCTAAGCCTACTCAGAAATGTGTTAAGGCTGGCTATAAATGGAAACGCTCTTATGTGAAAGAGGTTGAAGTAGTTGTAGTTAAAAATGTTGTTTTGCCTGACAAAGGCCAATTCTTTAAGTATGCCGGATCCAATCAAGTGTGGAGTCCGAGGAAGGACTAATCAATCTGGTATTGCAGGGAGTTAAACAGGTAAGCCGTGTTATATGGGTTCTTGACAGTGGCTGTTCAAGGCATATGACCGGAGATAGAGCCCTGCTATCAGATTTGGTTGAGAAAGTTGGCCCAGTAGTAACCTTTGGAGATAACAGCAAGGGTATTACGAAAGGATATGGCTGTTTGAAGTACGGAAATGTTATCATTGAAGATGTTTCATTTGTGGAAGGTCTGACGTTCAATCTTCTCAGCATTAGTCAGTTCTGTGACAGAGGATATTTTGTTTCCTTTGAAAGAGAAAAGTGCCAGATCCTTCACAAGAAGAATGGAAAGCCTGCTCTTCAAGGAGTGAGGAAAGGTGACTTGTTCATAGCTGATCTGAACTCGGGATTCAAAGATGAAGTTAATTGTTTTTATGCTAAAGCTTCATCAGATGATAGTTGGCTATGGCACAAGAAGATGTCTCACCTTAACTTCAAAACTATGAACTCTTTAGTCAAGAGGGAATTAGTTAGAGGTTTGCCTCAGATGGAATTTACACAGGAAGGACTGTGTGAGGCATGTCAGAAAGGAAAGTCAAAGAAAGCTTCTCACAAGGGCACTGATACATCATCAATAACTGAACCTCTTCAGCTACTGCACATGGATTTGTTTGGTCCAGTTAATGTGATGTCCATGTCAAAGAAACAATATGCACTTGTGATTGTTGATGACTATTCAAAATATACATGGGTTTTATTCCTACATTCCAAGGATGAGACCCCATCCCTGGTGATTGGCCATGTGAAGTTGATTGAGCTGGATTCTAGATTCCCTGTTAGAGCCATAAGGTCAGATAATGGTACTGAATTCAAGAATGCCATTCTAAATGACTTTTGTGCTGATAAAGGAATAACAAGACAGTATTCTGCCCCTAGAACTCCTCAACAAAATGGAGTAGTGGAAAGAAAGAATCGTACATTGATTGAAGCTGCAAGGACTATGTTAAGTGAGTCCAAACTTCCAACGTACTTTTGGGCTGAAGCAGCGAATACAGCTTGTTATACTCAGAATCGAACTTTAATCAACAAGGACTTAATGAAGACTCCGTATGAGATCATGAACAACAAGAAACCAACTGTCAAGTACTTTCATGTATTTGGAGCAAAATGCTTTGTGCTTATAGATGACAATGTTAAACGTGGCAAGTTTGATGCAAAGGCACAAGAAGCTATTTTTGTTGGATATTCCAGAAGATCTTACAGGGTCTACGTGGTTGGCAGTCACACAGTAAAGGAAAGTGTCAATGTTACTTTTGATGACACTAAGTTCCCCAGTATCCAAAGAGAAGACTCATCTGAAAAGCTGAAGTTTGATAACTTGCCAGACTCAGAATCAGATGATGAAGCCCCACCTGAAGTTATTGCTGGTGATGATAATAATAATGATGATAATGATCATGGTGATGGTGGTGGAAACACTGGTAACAATGGAGATACCACCAACACTGGAGAAGAATCATCAAGGCAATCAAGCAACAACTCAGGGGGAGCAAATGAAGGATCAGCTAGTCACTCACAACATCAAAGTGAATTTCAAGGTGAATCATCAAGATCAAATCTTCCAAGACAGACTGTTTGGAATAGAGCTCATCCTTTTGAGCTGATCATTGGTGATCCAGATGTTGGAGTTAAAACTAGAAGAGCTTCTCAGAATGAATGTCTTTTCTCAGCATTTCTATCTAAAATGGAGCCAAAGAAAACTGAGGAAGCACTGACTGATCCAGATTGGGTGATTGCTATGCAAGATGAACTCAATCAGTTTGAACAACAGCAAGTCTGGAAGCTGGTACCCAGGCCAAAGAACAAGAAAGTAGTTGGTACAAGATGGGTATACAGGAACAAGCTAGATGAGGAAGGCATTGTTACAAGGAACAAGGCAAGACTGGTTGCACAAGGGTATTCTCAAGCTGAAGGCATTGACTATGATGAAACCTATGCACCAGTGGCTAGACTTGAGGCCATCAGGATGTTCTTAGCATTTGCTGCTTATTCCAATTTTAAAGTCTATCAAATGGATGTTAAGAGTGCATTCCTGAATGGTGAACTTGATGAAGAAGTGTATGTGGAACAGCCCCCTGGCTTTGAAAATCAGGAGCTGCTGGACTTTGTGTACTTTCTCTTCAAGGCTATCTATGGTCTCAAAGAAGCCCCAAGAAAATGGTATGACACTCTCTCTGGTTTTCTTTTAGAAAATGGTTTTGTTAGAGGTATCATAGACAAAACTCTTTTTTCAAAGAAACACAAAAGTGATATGATATTAGTCCAAGTCTATGTGGATGACATCATATTTGGGTCTACTAATGATAATCTCTGTAAGAGATTTGCTGAGCTTATGCAGAGTAAGTTTGAAATGAGTATGATGGGTGAGCTGAAGTTCTTTCTTGGATTACAAGTAAGTCAAAGGTCAAATGGTATATTTATTTGTCAATCCAAGTATCTCAAAGAACTCCTCAAGAAGTATCACATGGAGGATTCAGCATCAGCAAGGACTCCATCTTCAACAGCAATCAAACTTGGAGCTTCTGACAAATCTATCAAGGTAGATGTTACAAGCTACAGAGGTATGATTGGCTCCTTACTCTATCTTACTGCTAGTAGACCAGATATTATGTATGCTACATGCTTGTGTGCAAGGTTCCAAGCGGACCCTAGAGATGTTCATCTCGTTGCTGTGAAAAGAATCTTGAGATATCTTAAGGGTACACCTAATCTAGGTATCTGGTACCCTAAAGATTCTGGTTTTAATCTTGTTGGATATACAGATTTTGATTATGCAGGTAGTGTTGTGGATAGAAAAAGCACCTCTGGGAGTTGTCAATTCCTAGGAGGTAGGTTGATTTCCTGGTATAGCAAGAAACAGCAAACAGTTTCCAATTCAACAGAAGAAGCTGAATATATTGCTGCTGGAAGCTGTTGTGCTCAGATCTTATGGATACGGAATCAATTAAAGGACTATGGCTTTGCCTTAGACAAAATTCCCATATTTTGTGATAATACAAGTGCCATAGCAATCTCCAACAACCCTGTGCAGCACTCGCGAACGAAGCACATTGATATCAGGTATCATTTTATCAGAGAGCATGTCATGAATGGAACTGTGGAGTTACATTTTGTACCCACAGAAGAACAGACTGCAGATATATTCACTAAATCTGTTGACGAATCCACATTTATCAAGTTAGTTGGTAAATTGGGTATGTTAAACAGTCTTAGTGATTAACAATATCTCTGTCATGTTTGTTCTTTTAAAATTCATTTTCACTTGTCATTTAACTGATATTTATTGCCAATTCTCATTTAATAGTACATGCTTGTGTATTTAAATAGCTCTACATATTTTATTTTCTTTAAAAATATTTTTCTCATATTTTTTAAGTAGAGAAATGTATTTTTATTGAAAATATATTTATTTAGAATTATTTAGGTATTTTTCAGATTGTAAATATTGTTGTTTGAATTTTTCTGCAAGTTTATATTAATTTTATGCATTTTTATAATATTCTGCATATTTTTCTAGGATTTATGGAATTTTCTGTGAATTTTTCTAGATTTTTAAGTATTTTTCATGCATTTTTATAAGTTTTTCAGCATTTTTCTGTAAATATTCGAAGTAATTCTGAGTTTTCTTTAAGTCTTCCCAGTTTTGTACTAGGAAGACTACCGGGAAAACAAGGAATTCTTCATTTTAATTTTCTGTAAATATTTTTCTAGTTTATTCAAAGTTTATTCTAAGTCTTCCCAGTTTAATACTAGGAAGACTACCGGGTAAACTTAGCTTTATTTGCTTTATTTTTCTGTTTTTCCTTTTAATTTTAAGTCTTTTTCTAAGTCTTCCCAGTCTTTTGAACTAGGAAGACTATCGGGAAGACTTAAAATTATTTAGTTTTATTTCTGATTTTTCTTTTATTGCATTTCCAGAAAACTATCTAGTTTGTACTAGGAAGACTACCGGGAAGACTATCCTAAGTCTTACCGATTGTCTTCCCAGTACAATCTTAAAAATTTTAAACAGTAAGTATTCTTTCTTTTACAATTTATTCTTATATTATATATATACATACATTACATACGCACTTCATCTTTCTTACTTAGCAGTTTCTTTAGTTTTTCAAAAAAAAAAAAAAACCCCTTTCGAGTTTCATCTCCTTTGCAGAAACAATCCTTAATCACTTTCAATCTTGCTCAAGTCTTTACTTAGCAAAACGATTCTGTTCTTTTAAAATCAAACCGTATTGAGTCGAATTGCTGTCGGATTTTTGTTTAAATTCTGATTCGACTTGAGTTTTCTTAAGGTTGTTAAGTGATTCTCTTGAGTTTTAGTGTTTTTGTGTTTCTGTGAAAGAAAAGTTTCAGTATATTCTTAATTGATCTGTGTGTGTTTTACTGTGTGTGTGTTCTTGAGAATCATTTGCCCACTCATTTCGTTTTTCAGGTCTTAATTCGAATTTTTAGGATCTAAAATTTGCAAATTAATTAATTTTGGTAAAATTTAATTTTGTGGATTTTTGTAATTTTAATTAATTTTAAAAATCCCTAAAATTTTATTTTTATTTTTAATTAATTAAAATTTTAAGTGTCTTATTTAAAATGGATCCTAATAATTTTGAATTAGTTTTAAATAATTTTGTTGGGTATTTTGATCCGGCTAAGTGTAAAGTGGAACGTTTTAGGCCGTGGATTCAATTTTTAAATAGCAATACATGTGTTAGTTATGCTATTTGTGCCAATGCACTTCTGAAAATTGATCCATTAAGGATGTTGTGTTCAAGTGCTGTTATTGCTGAAGATTCAAAATCTTTTACTTTCTATATCTTAAACCAGCAATATACAGTTACTTTTGATTTATTTTGTGATGTGTTGCATTTTCCAAAGGACAGGTTTGATCCATTACCCACTGATGATGAGTTAACACAGTTCTTTGTGAATATTCATTATCAGGGTCCCTTTCAAATGGTGAAATTGTCAAAAACTTTTGTTGTAAGGGAATGGGATCTGTTCTTTGATACTATAGCTAGGGTTTTTGGTAACTGCACAAAAACAAACTTTCATTGCATTACCAGTCTTAATCAATATATTGCCTATGCTATAGTATTTGGTCGTAGATTGAACTTTGCTGAGATTCTGTGGAACCTATTGCTCAACAGGCTTGCTCACTCTAGGAGAGATTCTGATAATGGTGTGAAAGTAAGGTGTTGGTACCCTCGCTTTCTAACTCTTATCATTAATCATCTTCTCACTGCTGAGCAGGTAGAACTATTTCGAGAAGCTAGATTTGAAACCTCTCCAACCACAGACACCAAGTTCTACACCAGACTTGACGTCTCATCCAAATTCCTCAATATACCTGTTCTTGTTTCACCATTGATGAGTCAATTCATTAATCTTCCTATCTTTGGTGAACAAGTTCCCGAACCACATCCAGTACCACTGCAGGTAGTTATTCCTAACTTTGGTTCTTCTTCTGGTACTTCAATTGAAACCCAAGTGGTTGTTAGGGCTGACCCAGAGATTGTAGAACCACAGTCTCTGACCTAGGTCATAGAGCCAAACAGAGAGTCAGACACTCCTGAAACACAATCTGAGCCTAATGTTCAAACCAGTTCAAGAAAGGTTAGTGA
The DNA here is from genome assembly GCA_030848705.1 of Heracleum sosnowskyi. Classification (NCBI taxonomy): domain Eukaryota; kingdom Viridiplantae; phylum Streptophyta; class Magnoliopsida; order Apiales; family Apiaceae; genus Heracleum; species Heracleum sosnowskyi. The sequence continues at coordinate 86,867,885 of CM061243.1, forward strand.
TATACCTGAAATGAGTGTTCCCACAGCTCTGTCTCCACCCTTAAAGAAAAGAAAAACCTATAGGGAGACAACTGTAAGCCCATCTGTATCCTCTCAAAAGGATATGGACATTGATATGGCCACTACACAGTCTCTGGAGACATCCTCTCAACAGGATGAATCTATTGAAATTCGCCATAGGGCCATGGCATCTTGTACTGAGTCAAGCACACTCCCATTACTCACAATGGGAGAAGATATCCATATAGATGACACTCAGGACACCATGCCAGGAGAGCACTTTACTTTTGACTTTGAAACAGAACCTACCATAGTTACGGTAGAAGTGCCTTCATAGGCATCAGAGGGAAAATCTGATTCTTCGCCACCAATAATAGAATCATTTTCTCCCCTCCCAGAGGGAACATCTCTGGCTCCCCTAAGGGATTTTTCACTCGCAGTTTATACTGGAGAAAGTGAAAGGCAACTTGATGAGTCTTTCCCTGAAGAAATTCAGTATACAATGTCAAATATTTTGACAGACTCATTCAGGGATAGGGAATTGCGAACTCCCATTGCACCACCACTGACCTCTCTTGAAGGGGCTAGGGTGATTTTTCCTGCAGGTACATCTACTGAGAATCTTGACAGACAGTTAGTGGTGAGAGATATGAATCAAACACCGAGTGAAACACAAGCACGTGAGTTGAGTGAAACACCACTGAGAGCAATTGAGGTGAGTGCACACACTGACACAAACACTGCTTTGTTGAACCAGCTAGCTGATCTACAAAGGAAGTTACAAGAAACCCAGGCTGAGAACAATCTTCTTAAAGCACAAGTGGTTGCTCAATCTACCACCTCTGTATCAAATCAGCTGGGTACTGTGAAAGATGACCTGGAAGGATTGAAGAATAATTTACTCCCAAAGCTGAATTCAATCCAACAATCTCAAGTACTGGTGGCTTCAGACATCTCTGATCTTACAACGTCAAATGCTCAGATATCGGAGAGTGTCAAGGAGATTGCTGCTATTTCTACCAAGGTGGACTTTATTCTGCAAACAACTGATGAAAACCAGAGGTTTAATGAAGAAAGGATGTCTAAGTTAGAAGGAGGAATGGAGCATCTCAATGAAGGAATGAAGCACCTATACAATATGATCAAGAATTCACATCAACCTACTGAAGATCAAAGAACATTCTTTGAGGGAGATGATGATGAGGATGATGATGCTGATGAAGGAGGAGATGGGATAGAAAGAGGAGAGATAAGGAGAACATCTGAGGTGAATCCTAGGGCTTCCACAGCTCAAACTGTAGAGGATTCCTCAACTAAGGGGGAGAAGGAGAAAGAAGGAGGAAACAGAGAAGCTGGAGGAGCTTCTGGAAAGGATAAGGGAAAAGGTAAACAATCACTGGAGGATACTGTCTTTGATGATGCTGATGATGCCTACTACTACCATGGTGAACAGGATGACTTCCATTATGACACATCTGGTGATCTGGAGAAGACCATACCTGAAGAAGCTTTTGGTGAGGAGGAGGTTGAGGAGGCAGCAAACTTTGAGGATTGGGAGGATGAAGCTGATCTATATACACCTGACCCTTTGTTTCAGAAGGAGTTGAAGAAACAGCAAGCAGAGCTAAGGAGAAAGGAGGATGAGAATGCCAAGGTCTCAGACATCATATCTCAGAAGCTGAAAATTCAAAAGGCTGAACATGAAGACAAACAATGTCTTCATAGTATTCATGTCAAAGAAAGGAGATTGGATGTGAGGATGAAGCAAGGAAGCAAGTGGGATAAGGCAAGGGAGATGTTTGCTCAGAGAGGCACAAACAATGATGCTACTTTTCTGAAGCTGCTTGAGAAGATCAGAACGGTTAATCCAGACAACTCATTATATATGAAGGCATTGAAGGAAGATATCCTAAGGATTACGTCTGCATTTGATCAAGTGAGGCAAGAACTGTTCATTTATGTCCCAAGTGCTCTTGAAGGGTCATTCACCATTTCTCTTGACCTCCTACAAAGAAGATCTCTATCTGAATTGTGGATTCTGATGAGTAAAGTAAAGAGATCTTCTTGCTTGAATGAGCTTCTATATGACCGGCTTAGAGATTCTGCTATGAAGGCCAGTCCTCAAGTTGTACATTTTCCTTATGAAGTCAAAATCTATAGAGGTACAACTTTAGAAACTGTGAGGCTGGATCCTGATTCCATGAAGCTACAGACTGCTATGCAACTGGTGAAGTTGGAGAATCTTCTTAGAACTTCTGGGTTTGCTTCTGTAGAGAAGTCTGAAGTTGCTGATATGATTTCAGACTACTGCAAGGAGAAAATTCCAAGATATGCTCAGATGAAGAATAGATTGAAGAAGATCACCAATCAACCAGTAATGCCAAGTGGCGTGGTTTCTGAAAGTGATCGTGTCCTTGACAAAGATCTTCTAGTCACCTTACAAGAAGCTGAAGAAGGTGAAATTAGAGACTAAAGGCATGATAGGTTTAGCTCATTTGTAAATATTACTCCCTCCGTCCCAACAGGTTCTTTACGTTTGCTTTTTGCACGGAGACCAAGGAATATTCTTAAAATAAGTGAGGTAGTGGATGTAATAGTGTATTTTATTGTTAAAATAAATGAAGTAGTGAGTGTAATAATAATTTATTGTTAAGATAAGTGAGATAGTGGGTGTAATAGTATAAAGTATTGAAAAAGTGGAGTGAAATAGTGGATGTAATAATGTATTATATTATTAAAAGTTACTGTTTTTAGTAATGTAAAGAATTGGTGGGACGTCCCAAAAAGGAAAGTGTAAAGAATTGATTGGGACGGAGGGAGTATATGTTTAGAGCTAGGTAAATCAAGATAGGGAAATGTATTCATATGTTCAGTCTAGAGGAACATCTATCTTGTATTTATCTTTACTGTTTGAATCTGGAAATTGTTATATTTAATCCAGAACCTTTTATTATTTGCTTGGCTCTTAAAAGTCTTATCTTTTATTGTTTTAGTTGAGTTATCCTCTAGAGGTATTTGGTTGTTATTGTCTAACAAACAAATAGGGGGAGATTGAAAGGCATATGTCTAGTCCTATTTGTAAACACCGAGGATTCTACTCAACTTTAATTAAGATGTAATAAGTAAATAATAAAAATCAAATGTCACAGGAATCTCAGAAGGTTATATCTGTCAAAGAATGGAGATTAAAGTCATCTACAGACTTGAAGTGATTCTACATTGAAAGAAGCTCAATTTATTGATCAAGCCTCAATGAAGTATTCAAGCTCAGTGGATTTATTAAAGTGACAGAGATTTCAAGTGGTGACAGAAAAAGATACTGATTACTGAGTTCTTGAATGAGAAGGAAGTGAATCACTGCTTAAAGTTAAATAGATAAAGAACAGACATTGTCTTTAGTCACTCATGAACCAGACAGTACATCGAGTGTCAACGTACTATTTTGTTTGTTATTTATCTAAGTTTTAAGTGATTCTGGATTTAATTGAGAAGTCAACTAATTCTATTTATTCTCTTATAAATAATTAATATTATTAAGTATATTATTTATTAAATTAATTCTGCAAAGAATTAATTTAATACATAATTTACTTAGTTAATTATTTAAATTAGAATATATTTGAACTAGGAAGACTTAGATTTTGTACTAGGAAGACTTAGTTTTTAAACTAGGAAGTCTCACAAGTGAGTCTTCCCGAATGTCTTCCTAGAGCAAATCTCAGTTTACCCGATTGTCTTCCATGTACAAATGACTGTCTTCCCGATTGTCTTCTAAGTGTAAAATCATTGTGTTTGTTTAAGTCTTCCTAATGCAATTCTGTAAAATAGTATTGCACGTGGGTTGGATTAAAACAAAAAGAATGCAGTGTGTTTTATATATAAAAGACAAGGTAGTTGACATAATTTGTATCAATTCATACAGAAGCAAAAAGAGACAGCAACAAATATTTCATTCTCTCTTCATTACTTCTCTCAACTGTCAAGCTACAAAATTCTGCAGAGATTTAATTCTTGATTATTCTTCAACATTTAATTCATAAGAATTGTATCTCTTGTACTGCTTTAGCTTTCTAGCGGATCATAATCCCTAGATTTTATATCGAACTACTTTTTAGTATTCGATCCTTTTTATTACAAAAATAGATAAATTCATGTCGAATTTATTCTAGATTTGTTTTATTAAGTTCTTTGTAATCAGTGATCAAAGTTGTAACACTCCTCAAGTTTAATAGAGTTTCTATTTAACTTGAATATTGTTTCAGTTTTTATTCCGCATTAATTTGTTCTAAATTGTTTAATCTTAAACGAACAAATTTCGATAAAACGGTATAGTTTGTATTCAACCCCCCTTCTACAAACTTATCAGGACCTAACAGTTCCTTAGCTAGTAATGTTAAAAAGAACAGGAATGGGAGGAAGAAGATTGTTAATCAGGAATTGGTTCCATCTTCTCCCATTGCATCTAGGAAGTTATGTTCTATTTGTAATTCTGCTGGACACCTTACACATGCATGTAAAAAGGTTAAAGTAGAAACTGCTAATGCTTCTGAAATACATAACATGTCTGACATGCCTGATACTCATGAACCCTGTGGAAAGAAAGAGTGTTTGCTATGTAAGTACAACATCATGCATGCTTATTTTAAGTTGATGTCTGATAGTAGCAATAGCACTAGTAATGTTAAATCCACAGATACTATGAATATCAAACAGGGTAAGACTAAATTGAATGTTACTCCTGTTAAATCATCTAAACCTTCAGGACCCAAACAATTTTGGGTACCAAAGTCTGCTTAATCAATCTGTGATTGCAGGGTAAGGTTAAAAGCTCAAAGGTTGTGTGGATTCTGGATAGTGGTTGTTCTAGACACATGACAGGTGAAGAGTCCCTGCTTACAGAGGTGGTTAAGAAGACCGGCCCGATTGTAACCTTTGGAGATGACAGCAAAGGATTCACTACGGGATATGGTAAATTGAAAGCTGGAAATGTCATCATTGAAAACATCTCTCTTGTTGAAGGATTAAAGCACAATCTTCTAAGTATCAGTCAATTCTGTGATAAAGGCTACAATGTAGATTTCAGAAAGGACAAGTGCTTGATCACCAACAGGAAGGATGAGAAGCTTACTCTACTGGGAGTGAGAAAAGGGAATTTGTTTATAGCTGACTTAAGTTCTACCAGTGAAGGAGAAGTTACATGTTTCTATGCAAAGGCATCTTCAGAACAAAGTTGGCTATGGCACAAGAAGCTCTCACATTTGAACTTCAAAACTATGAACTCTTTGGTAAAGAGAGAGTTAGTGAGAGGGTTGCCCCTGATGGAATTCAATCAGGAGGGACTATGTGAAGCATGTGAAAAGGGGAAGTCGAAGAAAGCATCACATGGAAGCAAAGGAATGACAAGCATTACTGAACCATTACAGCTGATTCATATGGATTTATTTGGTCCAGTTAATGTTATGTCACTTTCAAGAAACAGATATGCATTGGTGATGGTGGATGACTACTCCAAGTACACGTGGGTGTTGTTCATACAAACAAAGGATGAAGCAACACAACTAATCATTGATCACATCAAGAAGATAGAAGTGGAAGCTAAGCTACCTGTGCGGTCAATCAGATCAGACAATGGAACTGAATTCAAGAATGCAGTTCTAAATGATTTCTGCTCAGATAAAGGAATATCAAGACAGTTTTCAGCACCAAGAACTCCTCAACAGAATGGAGTAGTGGAAAGGAAGAACAGGACCTTGGTTGAAGCAGCAAGGACCATGTTGAGTGAATCAAAACTTCCCACTTACTTTTGGGCTGAAGCAGTGAATACAGCTTGCTACACTCAGAATCGAACCCTGATCAACAAAGATCATGAAAAGACTACCTATGAGTTAATGGCCAACAAGAAGCCAACACTGAAATACTTTCATGTGTTTGGTGCAAAGTGCTTTGTACTTAAAGATGGAGAACATCTTGGCAAGTTTGATGCCAAAGCAGATGAAGGCATTTTTCTGGGCTATTCTCTGGAATCTAAGGCTTTCAGGGTATATGTGATTGAAGATAAGAAGGTGTTGGAAAGCTTTAATGTAACATTTGACGACACTAAAAGACCAGGCCTGCAAACTGGAGAGAACTCTGAATCCTTGGTATTTGAAAATCTATCAGGAGATCTCTCTGACAATGAAGAAGTACCTGAAGTTGTTACAGTCATTAATAATAATCATAATGATAATGATTCTGGACAAAGTGGTGACCTAAGTGGAAATCCTCAACATACAGGATCCACTAGTCAGTCTTCAGAATCAACAGATCAAACCGTCAACAACTCAGGGGGAGCAGGAGAAGGATCAACTAGTCACACTCCACAACATCTAGAACAAGGAGAATCATCAAGATCGCATCTGCCAAGACAAAGGGTATGGAATAGAGATCATCCCTTTCACTTGATCATTGGTGATCCAGACACAGGAGTGAGAACTAGGAGAACATCACAAAATGAATGTCACTATTCTGGGTTTCTTTCAGAAACAGAACCTAAGAAAGTTGAAGATGCTCTAGATGATCCAGATTGGGTGATTGCTATGCAAGAAGAACTCAATCAGTTTGAAAGGCAGAAAGTTTGGAAGCTGGTACCCAGGCCTAAGGGAAAATCTGTTATTGGAACACGATGGGTATTCAGAAATAAATTGGACGAAGATGGCATTGTAACGAGAAACAAAGCCAGACTGGTTGCTAAAGGTTACTCTCAAGAAGAGGGTATAGATTATGATGAAACCTATGCACCAGTAGCAAGACTTGAGGCCATCAGAATGTTTCTGGCATTTGCTGCACATTCCAATTACAAGGTATATCAAATGGATGTGAAGAGTGCTTTTCTGAACGGGGAGTTAGAAGAAGAAGTGTATGTGGAACAACCTCCAGGTTTTGAGGATTCAAAACTGGCAGACTTTGTGTACTTTCTATTCAAAGCTCTCTATGGACTCAAACAAGCTCCGAGGACATGGTATGACACTCTCTCTGAATTCTTACTTGAAAATGATTTTACAAGAGGTGTTGTAGACAAAACTCTCTTTGTCAAAAAGCATAAAAATGATTTTATATTGGTGCAAGTATATGTTGATGACATAATATTTGGTTCTACTAATGATGATCTATGCAAGAGATTTGCTAAGTTAATGCAGAGTCGTTATGAAATGAGCATGATGTGTGAATTGTCATTCTTTCTTGGATTGCAAGTATACCAAAAACAAGCTGGTATATTCATTTGTCAGTCCAAGTACATCAAGGATCTTCTTAAGAAGTATCAAATGGAAGACTCATCTACAGCAAAGACTCCTATGCCAACTGCCACTAAGCTTGATAAGGATGAAACTGGTAAGAAGGTTGACATCACAGGCTACAGAGGTATGATAGGCTCATTACTTTATCTCACTGCAAGTAGACCAGATATAATGTTTGCAACATGCTTGTGTGCTAGATTTCAGTCTGATCCTAAAGAATCTCATCTAATAGCTGTTAAGCGAATATTTAGATATCTTAAGGGGACCCCAAATCTTGGAATTTGGTACCCTAAAGATACAGGATTTGATCTTGTTGGATACACAGACTCTGATTTTGCAGGTTGTAAGATTGATCGGAAGAGTACTTCAGGAAGCTGTCAGTTTCTTGGAAGAAGGTTAGTTTCCTGGCATAGCAAGAAGCAGCATTCAGTGTCCACATCAACAGCTGAGGCTGAATACATTGCTGCTGGTAGCTGTTGTGCTCAGATCTTGTGGATGAGAAACCAACTCCGTGACTATGGACTTTTGTTGACAAAGATTCCAATATTTTGCGACAACACAAGTGCCATAGCAATCTCTAACAATCCAGTGCAACACTCGAGGACGAAGCACATCGACATCAGGTATCATTTTATCCGAGAGCATGTCATGAATGGAACTGTGGAGTTACACTTTGTACCCACAGAGGATCAAATTGCAGACATCTTTACTAAACCGCTTGATGAATCCACTTTCAATAAGCTGGTTGGTGAACTTGGGATGTTAAATCTTTCTAATTGATTTTGATTAGAAGTCAGTAACTGCAGAGAGTCCTGGTAAATACATGAGTTTGAGAATTTCTATATCCTTAAGACTCGTGAGTTTATTTTCTGGAGCAATTCTCGTAGTTAGGATTATTGTACTAATTTTATGTCATAATTATGGATGATATATCTTCTGGCATTTAATTGGTTATTAATTCTAAAAATTATTTAAGTGCTAATATTTGTTCTAAATATTCAAGCATTTATTTAATTTGAATTAATTTACTTTGTTTTTAACATTGTAGATTAATGAAGCATAATTGATTAGATTTCAATTGGTTAATATCACTCAATGATATTTAATTGATTTTATTCTAAGAAAATTGTGAATTTTCTGTTAAGAATTGATTTTGGTGAATTTTAAAAGATTTATTAAAATTAAAATTTGACAGGAAATACAAAAAGTCTGATTTTTAGAACATGAACAGGTTTTAAAATGAAGACAGAAGCAAAAAGTATCGAATTTAGGAAATTCGATAGTTTTTCAAGTACATTGATAAATCTATCGAAAGTTAATTTCGATGGTTTTTGAAAAGGAAAAAGAAAATCTATCGAAAACATTTCTCGATACTTTTTGAAATTACTTTTAAAAAAATATATCGAAGTGAATTTTTATAATTTCTTATGTAATTCTCGATAGTTTTTATAAAGTTTCTGAAAATATATCGAATGGAATTCACTTTATTTCAAGATATGAATTCTCGATAGTTTTTCAGAATTACCTCGATAGTTTTTGGTTTTTACAAAGAAAAAAACTCTCGATGGTTTTTCAAAAAGGTTGATTTAAATTCTTATCTTTAAATAATTCGATAGTTTTTCAAAAACTATCGAAGAAAATTTACCTCTTTTGCCCCTACAAGAAAACCATCGATAGTTCATTTTAAAACTATCGAACCAGGATTGACAAGTTTACCCCTATAAATTTTAAATAGTATAAAAACGTGCCTTAGACTCTTTTCTTCTCATTCTTCACAGATCTGAGAATTACAAAGCTGCCGTTTATATATACTTACAAATATTTTACAGTTTCAAAAACAAGATTCGATAGTTTCTTCAATTTTAAACCGAGTAAAACTTAAGATTATTACTGTTGTTCACTGTTGATTCTCTTTTGACAGTGAATAGTTGTTTGTTTTTGAGTTTTGAAAGATAGTGGAGAAGAAACCATCGAACCAAGCTTTGAACCACAAGTCGATTGTTAACAGAACACTCTTTAGAAGTCAATTGCTTAAACAATTGAGTTCTCTTGATTTTGGTGGATAGTTGGTTTTAACAATTAGGGTTCTTAATTTGATAGTTTTCGAAATTCTGTATTAAAGGAAAAGGGGTTAATTTTGTTAAGGGTTGATTAATTAGAAATAATTAATTAATTTAAGTGAAAAATTAGTTTTTGTTTAAATTGATTTTCTGGAAATTTGAAAAACAATGGCTGGAGAATTTATCGTAACCAAGACTAATCATGTCTCGTTCCAAAACTTGCAAGCCATTACGAATCCTCAAATTCGTGCATGGGCAGAGTTTTTGAATATACGTTCATTAGTGGCATACGCTGTGAGTACTCCCGTGGTCCTTTGTATTGATCAATTGACTGCGTTGTACACATCCGCCACGGATACAAGTGAGAATAATGTGAGATCCTTCAGTTTTGTTGTGCCAGGGGGCAGAACAATAAGGGTGACGGAACATGACTTGAACAGAATACTTCATTTTCCTACAGAAAACCTTGTTCCGGATCCCACAACTGAGGAAATACATGCTTTCTTCACTCTTATCAGAAGTCAACAACCTAACTTCTTGGTGGGAGAGTTCCTAAAGCATTTCCTGCCAAAGCCATGGAATTTTTTCTTTCATACCCTGATACATGTTTTTACTGCCAAGCTAACAAATCTGCATGGCATTCCCTTATTCCTTCAAAAGATAGGGTTTGCCATTGCGAACAACAGGCATATTAACATAGGACGGATAGTGATTGATCAAGTAATTCTGTGCATGGGACCACTGGATGAAAGAACAGGCATAAATGAAGATGTGCTCTGTTTCTATCCTAGGTTCCTACAGCTAATTCTCAATGATATCTTAACAGATAATGAACGCGAGATCTTTGAAGGTGAAGCCAACCAGGAGTGCATGAGAATGAAGAGCAATTCCATAACCGCTCTCATTAGGAAGAACAACTATCTTCCAGGGGTACCCACTGTTCTCACTGAATATCTAAGAACGGTGCCCCTACCACTTCTACCCCCAGGGGAACAGGTAAATCAAGGTAACATTCCACAACCTGAACCTGTAATGGCACCTGTACCAATGGTTGTTGATCCAGAGCCCTTAGTGGCCATTCCTGACCAGGAGGTTGCAAACCCACAACCTCTAACCACGGTCAAAGAGCCTTTGGAAGAGCCAAATGAAAACATAAACGAACCTCCTTCCCCTACTATACTCATTCAAGAACCATCCATGAGTGTAGAGGGAGATAGTGCCAAAGCAGCACCACATAAGGAGATACACCCTTCAACAACAGCTCTGCCTTCCTCTAAAAGGAGAAGAACATAAACCGAGGCAACTGTTGATACTTCATTTCTCTCATCCAAAGCGCCCTTTACTGATTTTTCTGATGCTGATTGGGCTACGCTAACGAAAGCAATATCTGAACCAATAGCTCAATCAAGTAAGGAAGAATTGACGGAAGCAACTGGTGTTCCGACCATATTACGGTCAGGTTCACTGGTTGAAGGTTCTAAGAACCAAGGGTCTTCACAGACGTTGATAGAAGGCTTTGACCTAAATGCACAATCTAAAAGGTCATTGTCTACCTCCCCAGATGGAACATATCTGGATCCTGCGGGTAAAGGGTCTGACGTAGGTGCAGATCGGCAACTCGTTGACAGTGAATCAATTACTATTGAGGAGTCAACTGAGGTGGAGTCTTTACAGACTCACGGGGAAGATTCGGGATCTCTGCTGTTAAAAGAGCCTGTTTCTAACCCCCTAGAGATTCAAACTCTAGATCCTTTAAAGGATATATCATCTAAGGATGATCAGCAACTTGGTTTATCCAAGGACGGGGACTTGCGAAGCCCCATTGCACCACCGGTGACCTCCTTAAGGACGGCTACGGTGATCTCTTCTGCAGGTACAATTAGCACAAAGGATTTGAGTGAAACAAAAACACTTACACCTGGCCTGAGTGGGAAAGGAAAAATGATTCAAACACCGACAGAAACGTTGAGTGTACACCCAGAGCCAAATGTGAGGAGTGACACCCTAACCCTACCTAATATTAATGATCTGCTGTTACCAACAGAAAGAGAGCTACAAGTTCAATCTTCCCTCAAGGAGATGACAGTTCGAGACAAAGAAGGAAATCCACTTTTCAAGGTTCCACTGCGACCTTCCTTTGACCAAGGGATCTCCTCCAGTCAAGACAATGTTTCTTTAAAGTCTATTCAAGAGAAAGTTGACTTGGCTGCAGCTGATTCCAGAAGAACATTCAGGGTCATTGGCAGTGCATATGGCACTATAACAGGTACGAAGCAGACAGTGGACTCCTTAAAGAAGGAAGCTATGGAAGAACTAGTCGAGCTGAGGATGGACGTCAGGGAACTTAAAGATGGATTCATGAATGAAGTAACTGCACTGTCTCAAGGACATGAAGCTTTGAAAGAAGACGTTCTGGTTATCCGGGATGGTCAAGCGCGGGTAAAAGATGCAATGAATACCCTTTCACGAGTGGAGTCTAAGCTAAACAAGAGGCTGGATCACATGGAAAAGACTACCAACTCAAGATTGGAGAACATTGACCTGTCGCTAGCTTCTATAAATGAGTTTAATAAGCAGCTTATGGATTTCTTGGAGAATCAAGGTGACGGAGTACAGTCTATATGGAGTATGCTAAAGAACCAACAATCTGGACAACCTGGTCCTTCCTATCAGCAACCTGATCCTTCTAATATCTTTTATGCTGAGGATGCTTTTATCGAGGATTCCTCAACTAAGGGGGAGAAAGTTGGAGAAGGGGTGAAGGATAAATGGGGAGTTTGGGAGACTGTTGAGGCTATTCCAATCAGGCAGTACTGGATTGAGGAGCTTGTAGAGGAAGACAAGGAAAGTGAAGAGGAATTTGAGATCATGCATGAGCAACCTATTCAAGAGGAGCATGAGCCATATTATCCAGAGCCAATAGAACATCCTATCTTGGATGATGATATGGAAGAAGCAAATTCTCTATCACCTGAAGAAGAAGCTGCCTTGGAAGCAATAAGAGCTCAGAGAGCTGCAATAGATGCCAGGCAAGCTGAGAAGGAGAAACAGCAAGAAATTCTGAGAAGTGAAAAGCTAAAGAGAATGAAGGTGTATAATGAAGTGAGGAAGAAGAAGATGATAGATCTGGCAAAGAAAGATGGTACTGAATGGGAAATGGCTTATAAAACCTTTTGCGGAGTTGAAGACGGATTAGAAGTCAACGACAATGCTGAGGTGGAAGTTATTATTCAGGACATCAGAAGTGCTAATCTTGAAGATCAGACTTACTTTAAAGCACTGAGAAGCTCTATAATCTGTCTGAATGCTGGGGTTAAAGCAAATGGTGCCTGGAGCTTATTAATCAGTTTTCTGGATAAAGGTACATTTGTGATTTCTACTAAGTTTTTAGAACAGAGGACATATACAGAATTGCAGGCTATACTCATCAAGATCCAAAGAACTACAACGCTAAATGAACTGCTCCGTGAGCATGTTAAGGAGATCGTGATGAAAGTCAGTCCAGAGATTACTGAAGATCCTCCAATGGTTAGATTCATGACGAATGACTTGTTCAGAATCTGCTATTTGGCTGAGGACAAACTGAGGGACTACCCAAGCAACTATCTAATCTCAGTTGAGAAGTATCTTAGATCCACTGGATTCTCATCAACGGAGAAGGACAAAGCAGCAGACACTCTTAGAAGATTTCTAATGGAGAATGTTCCTTACTATAGGAAAAGAGTGGAAAGAGGATTGGAAGTGCATACCAGACTGCCAAACATGCCAAAGCTAAACAAGAAAGATGTTAACATTGCATGGTTATGGGCTGGAGTGGGTCAAGAGGTTGAATATATTGGAAGACACATCCAAGGAGCAATCCTTAAACCTGGAGAACCACTGCACTATCTATCAGTGATTGATTATCAAGCTGCTAACTCCGATCCAATGATTGAAGAAGGTGAGATTGGAATGGACTGAAGATTGAAGCAAAGAACAAAAGAACTATCAGCTCAGACTAGAGGAGCAACTTCATTGTATAAAGTTTAATTGTTTTTTGATTTATGAAATCTGGAAATGTATATATATCTGATCCAGAATGCATTGATATTATTACGATGTCTTACTTTAAGTAGTTTAATGTTTCCTTAGTTAGTTGAGTTATCCTCGAAGTATTTGCTTGTCAAACTCTATCCAATCAAATAGGGGGAGATTGTAAAGCATAATGTAACATAAGATGTAAAAGAGATAACTACAACTCAACAAAGGACAAGACAGACAATAGTATTAATAGAAGCACAGGAATCCAAAATCAAAGAAGAAAAGGTAAACTCAAAAAATCAAAATACGTTATGTATTCTTGAAGTCCGTAAACAGGTCACGGAAAGAAGTTCATGAAAATGTTCAAGCCTCAGTGACAGCAATAGAAACAAGACTTTGAAGACGACAGAAGTATGTGAATGATTTAGGGTTCAGTACCACAGGATTCCAGTGATGAAGCAACCAGAACGACAAGGGACGTATCAGTAGCATTATAATTGAAGTCATAAAATAAGAATTGATCAAGTGTTATTCATCTGTGAACCAGACCTGTTGCACTAGGTGACGGCACTGAAAAGATCAAGTTGTTTTATCGTCTCAGAAGAAATTGATACAGTCCAAAACTTAAACACCCAGGAGCTCAGGAGTAATTACTAAAGGACAAAAGACAAGAAAAAGTATTCGATAGTTTTTCTTTTGAAAAAACTATCGAATGGTGGTTGAAGTGATTCATTGAATAACCAAGTGAATTAATTTGGCATTCGATAGTTTTGATTTAAAAACTATCGAATGGCAAATTGATTTATTCCATTCGATGGTTTTTTAATCCATTCGATGGTTTTTTAATTCATGGAGCAGGTGAAAAGTTGTGCTTGTCTGACAGGTTGATGAAGATCCAACGGCCAAGAATATTCTATTCTAAATGGTTCGATGGTTTTCAATTTAAGTCTGCAGTTAATACAGAGTGAAGAATGTGTCTTCTTCAGTTAAGGATTTTAACACAGAGACATTACTGAGAGAGAGAAGAGCCGGAGAAAATTATCAGAGAAATTAATAGTGCTCAGAACTTGATCATTGTTTTGTATTTGTGTAACCTTAAACTCATTGACGCTAATCTACGGATTAGAAATTGTAGCACCCCTCGAGGTTTATATTTATAAAAAGATATATTCCCCGAAACTTGATTTGGTTTGGTGTGTTTGATTTCCTTATAGAACTGAAAGATTAATCCGCGAACGAAATTGAATTATTTGTGAGTATCGTATTCAACCCCCCCTTCTACGATACTTTGGACCTAACAGTTTATCCTATAAATTCTCATTCCTATATCATAGGAAGCCATTCCCAAGTCCTTTATAGAGAATATGCTAGATAGCCACACTTTGACTAATTTTAGCGTCGATACATCATTCCTTATCATAAGTATGTCATCCACATACATTATTAGGAATGTCATCACGCTCCTACTAACCTTCTTGTAGATCCGTAATCCATCACTGTCTTTGATAAAATCAAACTATTTGATTGTCTCATCAAAACAGATGTTCGATCATTGAGAAGCTTGCTTCAATCCATAAATGGATTGTCGTGGCTATTAGACCATAGATTTTCTACTCATAGCAACAAATCCCTCTAATTGTGTCAAGTTTCCTATCGAGGAGGGTCGACCGTTCGACCATTATCAGATATTATAGTCATTATTAGCCGCAATCGCAAACAAAATCCGAATAGACTTGAGCACTACTTCATGTGAATTTTTTTCATCAAAGTCAATCTCTTTGCTTTGATTAAATCCTTTCACAACAAGTAAGGACTTATAGGTCTTTACCTAGCCAATCACTCTAATCTCCCTTTTATAGACTCACTTGTACCCTTCCGATTATGACACCTTTAGGTCCTCAATCATAGTCCTTACTTGGTTGATGTACATGGAATCTATATCGGATTTCATGGTACTATGCCATTTCTCCGAGTCATAACTCATAGCTTTAGTATAGGTCATAAGGTCTTTATCATATAATTGACACCTCATTGTCATTCTTAATGACAAGACAGTCAACCTCTCAGGTTGGTGATAAAATATCAAGACCTATACTTAAGCTAACCTACAAAATATTATCCTGTCTGAAAATGTTCTATCTATAGAACCTTTGTAATTTGCGGTTTTTGAACTTAGTTAAGTTCAACCTTCCTCCCACTGAACCCTTCTAGAATGAACAATTCCTCTAAGCAGACAGTATGTCATACACACTATATTCAGTAGAATATTCAACCGACATCCTTGACTATCATTAGGATATCTCACAAACTTACATTTTGGATCTACCATCTAGCTTATCAAATTAAACATTTTGATATAAGCTAGACTTCCCAAATCTTAACAAGTTTAAGACTTGTGTTCCTTGCACTACATATCTCATATGACAACTTAGGAACAGATTAAGAAGATACTATATTCAGCAGATATACAGATATTTACAAAATTCAACTCTAAACATATATTAGAAGATCAATTTAACTTAACATGAACTGAACGATGTCTGACAAAGTTCGTTCGCTCCTTCATACATTCCATCTACCTGTAGAATCTCAGGATCTGTCCAACGCAAAGCTTTAAACTTAAGATTTGAGATAACCTCAAAACACTCACTCAAGTGTATATCTCTTTGATCTTATCAAAGAGTCCCAACACTTGCTGCTTTGTTTTGTATTTCATTATTATTCATTTTGAATCACTCCAAAAGATTCGAATTTGTATTATACCAAATACATATATCTGAATCTGGATCTGGATCATATTCGTGAATTCTAATGAAGCGTGTGAATCCTTTTCTGGCATGTGTTGTCACTGGTGCACATACAATTATGTGTACTAATTTTAACACTTTTGTAGCTCATTATCTCTCTATTTCAAGAAAATAGAGATATATTGGTCTTTTTAGTGAGACGAGTTTCGCATGCATAATGTGATTCAATAATCATATGGTTCTTGTAACCCATCACCATGCAATAAGCGAATACTCTTCTCACTCATGCAACCAAGCCTACAATTCTTTGGATTTCCATTACCTCTATTCCATAGTCCCTATTTAAAAATGAGAAGTTTCAGTCCCCCTAAACTTCTCCAATTCTTCAACTCTACAAGACAACTCTTGTAGTTGATCTTCCAATAACCTCCTTAGTTTAGTGGCTGCAAACCTTTTTGCTATTAGAGTCAAACTTAGCCTTTGACTAATTATGCTATCACTCACTAACAAACTTCTTCTTGATGGTATGGTTCATCTCCCACTACTTGATTTCAGAACCGTTACTAGTCTGAAGAACAGAGCTCTCTAAGAAGGAAACACGTCTCAACAATCTTTAACATGAAGTAGATTTCAGACAATCTGATATCCAACCTTTTCATGTAAGAGTTCACAACCAATTTGGGAGTTCGTATCCGGAAGCTACTTCAAGATCATATCTCGACTTAGCTTTCATCTATGACAAAATCAACATAACCTAGACGATCAATCAAATTGATTGTCTTGAGTCTATGATTATTCATAGATCAACCCTCAGCATAACTATTATGGAATAGCTCATTCGATATCCTATATTTAATCGTCTTCTTTATCATATTCTACAACTCTTATAGAAGCAACAAGTTAGCCCTGAGTGTCCTTATGCTCGTACTACTGTATTTGCAAAGTCATAAGCTTATAGACATCAGTTTGGTTTACTTTGCAACATTTGCATTATTAGACCTCTTGCACCTAGTCTCATACACATCTCCATGTGCATCATAAATAAGACATTTTGTATTAGCGGGTTAAGCATTAAGTCTAACTTTTCATTCTTGAGAACATTTCTCAAGTTTCAAAGTTCATCAGCATATTTGGGATAAGTCAGCGTGTTATTCTACTACGATGTGTGATATTGCAGAATTTATAGTATATATAATTCTATAAGTGAATACACATAACTACTAAGTAAATATTCAATTTTATTCTTATAACACCATGTGAATCAGGTCTTTATTCATTGGTGGCTCCCACTATTTTATTTAAGTTATACAACCCTCTATATGTATAACTAAACATTCATAATGTTAGTGAGAATAAGGATCCTATTTTCCATCACATCACCTCGACTGTGGCACGAAACGCAATGTGATGTTCCATAGGAAGACAACTCTTGTCAACTACATCTCATGTTATTCCTTATTATCTTTTAGCCTCTTGAATCATTGAGTCTCGGCTGTGGCACGACTCACTCAATATTCTAAGTCAAGTCAAATCCAACATCTTGCATAATTAAATTAGAATTCCAAAATCCCACAGCTGTAGCACGTAACGACAATTGGAACCTAATTTATCATACACATCTCATGTGATAGACAAGCATCTCTTAATCTCAAAACAAAGCCCTCGGCTGTAGCACGAAACGACAATGTCTCTATATAAAAACTCTACTTGCTATTATGTTGGAAGGCTATGACCGACACAAGCACGTTGTGTCATTGGTCATTTACTACTTGATATAAATTTTAATTAATAGAGTTTATACTATGTTGCAACCATAATCATATTACTAGGAGATTCTTTTTTTTCTTGAACAAAATACAATTATGATATTTAAATGAAAAATTCCCAGTGTGTTGAAGGGGTCACAACGGTCCCGCTTAAAACCCAACGGCCTAGACAGAAATTTTCATTTTCAACATCAAAAGAGTATTTCACTCTATGTTTCATAAACATAAGAATCTCATGGTTGTACTCATAATATTCTTAATTAGGTTATTAAACATCTTTGACTAACCTAGAACGTCTAACACGAATCCTATGTTCATTGTGTTCACCCTAAATCTATCATCGCATGGTAAATTTAAACATACATCACATGTATAAACATTAATAAACTCATAGGTAGACATGTTATAACATGTAGCACAATTATATACAAGTGCACAAATTATCAGATGCATTTAATATTATCAAATAAGACATTAAATACACTTTAAGGGCTATAATCAATTTAAAATAAATTTCTTGAAAATGTTAATTAATCCCAGCAGGTGCATCTCGAAAAAACGAATCCAACAGTACCTTACACGCCTCAATCGGAGTTAGGATGCGTTCAAACGAGCCAAAATAAATTTCTGCGCGCGACCTGATGCTGGCGTCATCTGATGACGTCACTCTGACATGTCGCTGACGCCACTCTGACGCAACGCTGACATGTCGTACAGTCAACGCCGAGAACCAATCACAATGCGCCAGGTGTCCGATTACATCATAAATCAGAAAACTATTTTTCAGTTCCAATTAATCATTAATAATTTCAAGAAAAATACTTTCTGGGCTCAGAAAAATTCACAAAAAATATGTAAATTACCAGAAATATACGAGCAACCCAGATCTTCATAATTAAATCCATATAGCCCCCAAATCATAAAATCAATTTCAAAATTCATACATGTATAAAAAATTCTGAATTTTTTACCATGAATCTATATGCATACAACATATGCTCTGATACCATTGTTGGGTTTTGTCGCATACGCGGACGCATGGATAACAATTATTTATATATAAAACCCGTAAAAACGCATATGATTCATGGATAAAATTAACGAATCGATTACTAACCTTTAAAAGCGATCCAATGATGATATAGAGAGGCTCCTAGCAGCTGATCCTCAAGTGTCAAGCACTCCACCGGTATCCACCAAGAGATGATGATTCGAAGGAGAGAAGAAGTGGCTTGAGAGAGAATTAGGGTTGCCTCCTCTTTTTCTTTCTTATAAAATTAAGGTTGGAGACAAGAGGGTTTATAATAGTATATTTATAGACAAATATTTCAGCTGAAAATTTGTCTTATAAAATATTATTATTATTAACCCTTTTAATTAATTAATCTCATTAATCAATTAATTAATAATTAAAACTCTTTTAATCATTAATACTTTTTCGAAACTCTTTAAAAATAATTCTCTCACTTAATTTAATTTCTTAAATTAAATTATTAATTAATAATATTAAGAACACTTCTTAATTATTTTATATAATTAAATCATATTTAATTGATTATAAAAAAATGCTATCAAATATTTATTTTATAAATCACCATTAAATCATTCTCTTTTAAGGTGTGACCCTGTAGGTTCAATATTAAGCTGGTAGTAGAAGTAGATAATAATAAAACCATTTTATTATTATTTATATGAATTCTTTTAATTCATTAAATACGATTAATAAATTAATCATATTTATTCTACATCGTGAGGGATACTTCTCAGCATATCGCGACTATCCGGATAATATGAATTCACTGCTTAGAATACCAAGAACCTATTCAGTGAATAGTTACCATACAATTAATTCCTTCTACCCAACAATGTCCCGATTAAATACAAGGCATGGATCTTGTGTCAAGCATATCTAATTTAATCATATGCTTTCCTATTCACTATGCCTAGTTCCGATTAATGCAAATTAGAAACTTCTTTCTAATTTCATTCACTCTGGCCAGAGATTCCTGAACTAGCATAAATGGAATAGCATAGGACATTCTCTTCCTTCACTAGAAGGGGCAGATCATTTATTGATCATTCACTATCTTCGTGCACAAATTCCTATACCTAGAAGAGCACTAATTATTGTCCCTCGAGACTAAGAGTTAAACCAAAGTATAGTTCAGTGTGCACAAGATGACTATGATGATCTCAAGTCAAAGGACACTTGTACAACCATCACTATATGAACAACTACTGACACATGAGTGAATTCCATTAGTTGTTCAACTATTCGAGTCATGTTCAGTGAACTTATTCTATAATAAGCACCCACATACTAGCTATAGTGTCACCACACAAATGCCTATGAGAACATACATCCTTCATAATGAAGCAAACATATTATGTACCGATCTTTGCGGATTAATTAAGTACCAATTAATTATCCTATGACCATGAACTATTTAAGTTTAGAGTTATCATCGTTAAGGTCTCATTATCATGATCTCATCATAATCCATTAAAACTTTACTCTAAACTATGGATCATCTAATTTAAACACTTTAAATAGAAAAAATCCTGTTATAAAACATATTACCATTTTATTAAATTAAACAAACTTGAATCAGATTGAACAAAGTATCTCCTAACTCATCATCCATGATTGGATTTAGGACACACATCTTTCAATATACTCATAGCATATAAACCATAATTTAATACGAAAGATTTAATTCATAATATAAATCAATTCGTAAAGCATTTAAAATGCTAAAACAGTTTATATCACAATCACAACAGTTTTATCGCAACAACATCTATATAAGATGTAGGGTTTGAAAACTTGCATAACATATACCATATGTAATATTATAATCCCGTCAGTTTTAAACACAACAACATCTATATAAGATGTAGGGTTTGAAAGCTTGCATAACATCATATCAGATGCAATCATCAGTATATTGTAATTTGAAATACAACATGGGATGAGAAAACTTGCATCAACAGGAATCAAATATTTTGATAAGGAGAATATAGTACGCTCTACACCGTAGAGCCTCATGTACTCCGAATTATATCTATATCGATAAATAGCATATGAACAACCATTCAACATTTCAAAGCTTATATGATAAGTAAAACAGTTCGTGCATTTGTAGCAGTTGTATCACAACAACAACAGTTTAAAAATATAGTCGAATACTAAAGCTTCGGGTTTTGAGAAACTTGCACGATACTTGGGACAAAGAGTATAAATAAATATTTGAACAACCAAGTATTATATGTTTGAAAATATACCTACTCTGAACAATAGAGCAATGGTTAGTAAACTTGCCTGGAAATCCCGAAGTAGCAGTAAGTCCCAGGTTGGTCCGGTAATCTAGAATCAACAGAAGGTTCAAGATTAATAACTTAAACGCTTTCACCATACTAAGTATATACTATCTCAAGTACAAAGTTCACTTTCAAGTTAACTCTTTAAGATCCTCTACTCGAGCATGCTCGCTCACGCATTTTTATAAAATTGAGATTTAATCCTTTTAACACAAAATCTTTTCGAGGGTCTTCCTAAACGTACCTAGCATTTTATCACAAAGTTTCACATTATATTAAGGCACTTAAGTGGTTCGATCATGGCCTCAAAGTTGGTTAAGTGGTATAGTTTGGTTTCTCGAAACATCCTTCACTAAAACACTTATTTCTCCTAAACCGTAAATCGGATTCACATGATCTTCACACCAAAACGAACCTTGAAACAAGACCTACACTAACATGGGCAGTGGTGATCTTGGGCAGAAGTTAATAGGTTCGAATATCATAAGCAAAACAAAGTTAAGGAAAATTTGGTATTACGACGACTATGTTTTAGTGATTCCAAAGGTTAATCCATCATCTTTACATAATCAACCAACCAATCATCAAACT
Source organism: Heracleum sosnowskyi (assembly GCA_030848705.1). Taxonomy (NCBI): domain Eukaryota; kingdom Viridiplantae; phylum Streptophyta; class Magnoliopsida; order Apiales; family Apiaceae; genus Heracleum; species Heracleum sosnowskyi. The sequence continues at coordinate 86,889,664 of CM061243.1, forward strand.
CATTTATTCAACATCATGAATAATCCATAAACATCATCAACCATAGTCAAAACCAACATCTACTTATTCACCATCAAAACAACACCGTACTTTCATCAAAATCAACCATTCATCCTTATAATTAAACTAACTAAACCATACTTAAAACTAACCATATAAATCAATTTATAACTAAGGGTTTCAAGAGTTTATACCTTCCTTGATGCTTGATATACACTAACAATAGCTTATCTATCTTTGCTTGAGCTTTACATAACCTTAGCTTGATTAATCCTTAAGAAACAAAATCAAGAATCATGAAAAGTTACTATTCATCATTATTCATGTTCATCTTTAATCAAAGATTTGAATATGTTAACCTCAATGGATGATGCTAGGATTAAGAGAATACATTAATTTGGAAATATGGAAGTTTTAGAATCTAAGATCATGATTTATGGATGAGTGGAAGTTTGATTTTGAAAATCAAACCCTTGGTGTGCTATTTGGGCCGAATGGATGATGTTCTTCCAAGGGGGAGTTTTCTTGCTTGGTACTTGATTTTTCTGATAAAGTGGAGTGGTTAAAGTGCTTGGATAAGTATAAGAAATGATGATGTATGTGTAGCTTGTGTCATCCTTGCCAAAGGTCAAGATAGAAAGGTGTTAAAAAACATCTTTCTTAATCCACTTGCTTTGGTTTCACATGGATGATCCTAATGTTGAATTCCTTGAATTAATCTTGTTACATGTTACTTCCATGCTTGTGTTTAATCCAATAAGTGTCACGTTGTTCTATTATTGCTTAATCTCGTAGAATGTTCGCAGGAGTTTCTTAAGTGTTCTATCGAAGTAGTTTACCCTAACGTTCTCGATATCAATAATACCTTTACCAAATCCATATCCATGGAATTGATAATTTAAAATTCTCCAATATATATTTAAATAATGATTAATTCTTCAGTATCTGGTGGAATCTCGGAAAAAACAGAAAATGTTATTCTTCTGATTCTGACAGCTTTTGCATTCACTCATTTACATAGTAGATCACTAATACGACTTCGAAAGTTCATTATTCCGACCCGTACATAGGGTGGTCTGAAAATTTTCTAAATGACAAAATTTACTATTCATCAATGATTTTTAAATAAGTACAAAATTTGGGGTTATTACACCAAAGAGATATGGAATCTTTGTATTATTATTCAGTTATACCTCAAGTGTTACTTTGTAAACTTGAGAGAGCTTATTCTAACCATTATTATTGTTACAGTGGAAACATTCGGAGTTGGTTCGGTGATTTTTACCAAGACTTAAGGGGATTTTTCACGTATAAAACTTGATTTTCATCTGTCTTGATTACGATTTACTATAATTATTATTTGTGATCAATTATTAACTTTAAATTACACAAAGACCGGAAACAAGAATTGGCTTTAATTCATAACCAATTATAGTCTTTTAAAGCCACACGATAGTGCGGCATGGTATGGTTGCCTAGTTCTTATAATGGTTAAAGAATTGGTTTCATCCTTTACACTCATTAAAAGTAGTCGAGTCGAGTCAAACTATTTTATAAAACTTCTTCGTAGTGGCTCAACCCTCTTTTACTTATTGGTAACAAGATCATATAAGTTACAAATTTTGTGATCCAGTTTTCCATCTTGATTTTAAGCTCCTGCTACAGAATTTCTCTGAATAGCTCACTCCTCTTATGTCCATCCTGATTGTATGATCAAAATATTGATACAAATCTCGACACCCATTTCTTCTTTTTGTTACAAGTTTTGCAGGTAAATGAAGCTTGGGTGTAATCAGTTTCTTAGGTGTTTGTCGTGTGCAAACATCCTGCAGCTGCTTTGAGCGCAGGCCAAAACAGAGATGTTGCTAAATTAGCATGTTTAGAACAATCACTACTAATGTAAATTCTAATGTACTTGTAAGTTGTAACTCGGGCATTTGAACATCCCTTCAGGAAGATTAGCACCTTAAACAGTATGCCTATTTTCAGGTGTATGGTTGACATAAGATTATCCTCTTGAATTTATTTTGCATACTAAGCATCTACATATTGCAAACATAAATATATGCCAACATAATTTTACTAGTAAGCCCGTGCACGGGCTATAAAGCCAGTTAAAACGAACCCTTGAACATAGAACTATACACGGTTTTTCACCACATACGACTTCTCGAAAATTTATCACAAGGTCCTTGGTGTTAAACAATGAAATTGTCTCTGAAGCAATGCTTGATCATAAAATTTAAAACACCAAGTGATATGAAATTTGATTATTTCATGACGAACTTCCATAGTTCCATACACAACACATGGATATTCTGTGATGCTAAGAACCTTGCTGATTTACATTTTGGAAATATCTAAAACAAAAAAGGAAAGTATGTACGAAGGCTGAAGATAAGAGAAGCTCACAAATAACAATGTAGACAGCAGGCAGGAAAGGTGACTATTTTCTCTGTAGAACTATTAAACAACTCTAGTTACACTCTACGGATTGAGGTGCTATGGGGCTGTGAATACCTTCATTTTCATTCTCACCGGGTTCTTTTCCTGTCAACACCTCTATAGCTATTTGAGCGACATCAGTAAACCATTCATCTTCCGGTAATAAACTGCACGTTCAAGAAATTTAAGACATTGGATGTAAATGATAAGAATCAGAACTACCAAGAACAGAGCACAAGGAAGATAATTAGCATTATTTCATTTTTTATCCTTCGGCAACACATCTAATGCATTTAGTAATGGAAATCTTATAATTTACAGTCTGCAAGTTTACTGTAATACCTATAAGGATCTACTTTGGTTGCAGCAACTGCGTCAATAGCTCTTCCGATGATATTCTTAATTACTTGATGAAGATGTCGAGATAAGTAGCGACCTTGAGATGCAAAAAGTATGACGAACTGCATATCTAAATAAAACTGCATCCAGAGAAAACAAAGGAAGACATAAGATGCCAGGAATAGTTAAGACCAGTAAACGTGAGTAATATAAATGGGGTAAAAGATTATAATTAAATAACTTAGTAAAGATGTTCAATGATTATGACAGCTATACAGGTAAGTAGAATAGAAGACCTGTTGAAGACCCAAAGGACCCAAAGTCTGTGGCCCTTGCTCAATGTCTTCCCAAAAGGATTGATCATCAGATAGCCACAAGATAACAGTCTCGGTAAGCCTCATCAGGAGAATTGTAGCAAATCTATCCTTTCCAACAAACACATCAGATGCCATGCTTGCAACTAGAGTCGCCTTTCCAAACAGCTCCTATAATGAAAAAATTAGTATAAAAGTAACACTTTCAATCTCCAAAAGTTGCACTGATTAACTAATTTTGTACAGTGAAAGATGCTTCGTTAGTGATGCCTTTCACAATGCATGCAACTACTCGGTTTTGGTTGGTTGGTATATATATATATTTCTTAAATCTGAGTTGATTTGTATACCCAGTCGTCTCCAACTTCTCATCAAAACATTTAAGCACCAGCTTCACCAGGTGCAAAAAAACTAAGACAAAACACACCAGGTGGCTAGGGGATTCTACAGGCATAAAACTGGTGAAATTGACATAATAGTTAAGATCACTGACCTTTACCACCCCCCCCCCCCCCCCCCCACCCCCCACCCCAACCATGATGTAGTACAAATTTATAGAATTTTAACTAGGGATATTATGCTGTGTTATTTGGGTAATCATTGGTTTTTATATACAACTCCAAGATTTAACACCTTAAAATGCATTTATTTACCTGATATATTGGAGAAGGAAACCATTCAGGTAAATCTTCTGAATTTGCATCCATATTAAAGTACATGTCTGCAGACAAACGGACAGTACCATCTTCGTTGAATATTAAATCAAGGGCATGCTGGCGGCAGAAACTATCTCGCAATTGATCAACCAAGCGTTGCAGCCGCTTTTTGAGTTCTCTTTGCTCTGGGGCGCGATTCTGCCTATCTGAACCTCTTCGAGAGCCATCATCAGTTTGTGGAAAATGTGAAAACCTGCTTACAGCACGTGGAAGCAGCTCATCTGCTAATACTAGTGCATTAGCCAGCAAGGTTAGTTGTTGGGCTTCGGTCTCTGCAACCCGGACAATCCTCCCTTCTACGTTCTCAGTCTCCGTTGAATTGGGCAACGCGTTAATTAACATTTTAATGTATGAGTCAAAGAGTTGCAAAAGACTTTCCACGGCGTGGTTAGCCAAACTCAAGTTCTCAAGTGAACCTACGTCCTCGCATATTTCCTGCATTAAAGATCCATATTATTGCAAATAAACAAGTATAACATCTCAAGATTGTCTAGCAAAGATTAATGGGTGGAAGATTTTCATCCAGACACAATCTCAAGTCGATGCATCTTCTTTTTTAACCCATCCTAGAAGCCCAGAAAAGCTTTTAGGTAAGTTGAGGATAACTTTACAACAGCTCACTCATTTCAACACAAGGATTTTTGTTGATAATACAAAATAATCCAGCTACATAAATTTACACATGACATTTGTCTATAAAGTAAGAAGGAAATTAATACCTGAGTCATTGAATTAAATCTATGAGCACTGCTTGAAAGCTTTGGTTGGGATAAAAGAGATGAAGCACTGACAGAGCGTGAACCAAGCGGTGGATAATTAAGTGACCAATCATCTGAGGCAGCTATTGCGGCTGTGCTTTGCTCTATTCTTTTTAAGCTGGAGGTAAATGCTTGCTCAACACAAGGCTTGCAGATTTTTAAGAGAACCGGGGAGAGAGCCATTCCACGAGCTTCTAACATAGAACAGTGACCCAGACATACTTGGACACACTCGGAAACTATTCTTAAGCTCCCTGATGATGCCGGTGATGCTAAAAAGTGTCTCTTTACAAGAAGTGCAAAACTCTCAGTCTGACTGACTGCCCAAGTTACGAGCTCAGATGTATAGCAAGGCTCATCACCAAATATGGCCAATGAATCAGTAGCCGCCTGTGCCAGGGTGGAAAAGGTAAGCTGCGAAATTGCAGTAATGTATGCTGCTCCAAGTGAAGGTCCTGCTGGATGAAGATCCCTTAGATAGTGTTGCAACTTTCGATAATGAGATCTTAACAACAAACCATGAGCTCGAGGACCGTCACCAAGTCTTTTCAGAGCTTGTACAGATGAACGTAGTTCTGCACCAGTAGCAGAAGGATGAGAAGCAGATTCCACAAGGCTATCAGCTAACTTTTGCCTCTGTTGGATTATATTATTCTGCAATTGTAACATTGCAGTTGATGTCGATGACTGATAGCGATTGTCTTGCTGTGCAATTTGTTCACCTTCGTCAAGGGCATGTAATGCTTCATCAATTCTTCTCTCAGCGAGTAAAACCTCAAGAGTCTCCATAAATTCTACTATCCACTTTTCTTGGTTGGAAGATTCCATGTCATCCAAAGCAACATCATATTCCGTATCTTCATGATTAGAAGTAAAAGAATCTATTCGTATTCCATCAGTTAAACCATTCACAAGAACCGCCCGAGAAGATAAGAGGTTTTTCAAATCAAGAAGCTGCCCTTCAAGATCACTAATCTCCCTAGACGTACTGCACATTCCAAACACATAACATCTGATTACATGTCATGTTCATTACTGTCAAACAAGATGCATATGTTTCTGAGTCAACCAATTCCGACAAGATAATGAAATGTAGTGGCGGCATAAATCAAATCAAACAGAGACGCTTACCGTATAAAAGATGGATAATTAGCATATACACTTTTTCGCATTTCCTCCGCGGATGCCTTCTTTAAATCAACAAGGTACAAGCACAAGTTCTTTACTTCCTGTGTAAAATCGCATTACACAATTATATAGCTGTACTCCTCCAATGTGGCGCAGCCTAAGAATCTAACCAAATAAATTTAATTTCGCAGATAATTAACCACATTACATCCACAAGTAACTAAGCATCAAATAGTGCATAATATCAAAATCATACACCACACTCCACATAATTAAAAAGAAAAGGATGAATCTATCTTCCTAATATAGTATATATTACCCTAACACGTAAAATCCTTCTCATTTAAGCGCGAACAAACAATTAACACGTAAAATTCAAAACCAACCTTATGGCTCATATTGCGACATTTAGTAGTCAAAAAACCCTCAGGATCAAAACCAGAAGCTTTAAAAACCTTGAGTTTTTCACTAAGAGTGGGCTGATCGGATCCAATTAACTCAGTTGCATCACCCAAACTAGGAACCATATTGGAACCCGAACTACCAACACTGGTAACAGGCGATGAAGAATATTGATGATGCTTCTTGGTGGATGTCTTTGTCCTGTTTTTACCTTTTAATCCTGAAGTTGGCGCGGATATATGCATATGCATTTTATGATCTTTTTTATGCTTCTCTCTCAAGCCGGTTGCTGGTAGATGATGCATCTTGTATACCCTTTTCAATTTCTTCTTCCTCTACGTAGTTTTTTCACAGAAACTGTTTACAAATTGGACATGTTATGTAAACATGCATTATGAATACATCGTAAGTTATTTATGTATCTGTACGTTGGTTGTTTCTTTTTCCATATCCTCCGCCCCTGTTCTCGCTTCTTTGTTTACTCACACACTACAAATAAAATATACATGTAACTACATTTTCTTTTCTTTTTTTGAAATTATATACATGTAACTACATAACTTCAGTCTAAATGCACGTATATACTATCACATACTCATCTATACTCTTTATTAATAAGCAAAACAATGTGAAAATGGCGCGCGGTACTAAAAAGTACCAAAGTACCGAAGTACCAAATTTGGTTATCACTTGACCCGGGTTCAATTCCTCACAACTACATAATTATACAAGATTTATTTACTTTAAATTCTTTGGCTTCATCCAGGGTTCGATTCCTTACAACTACGTAATTATACAAGATTTATTTATTTACTTTAAATTCAAGTACCAAAGTACCAAATTTGGTTATCACTTGACCCGGTTCAATTCCTCACAACTACATAATTATACAAGATTTAATTAATTTAAATTCTTTGACTTCATCCAGGGTTCGATTCCTTACAACTACGTAATTATACAAGATTTATTTATTTACTTTAAATTCAATAATTTCATGGAGCGTTAGATTCTTTACAGCTACGTAATCTTACAAGATTTATTTATTTAATTTAATTTAATTAGCTTTATGCACGGTTCGATTGTCTATAACTACAGAATTAAATAGTTATTTATTTATTATATATTTTTATCATTCAATTCTCGAAAAATACATTTTTAAAAAATATTCATTAATAATTTATTAATACTAATATTTTAATGTCGACTCATGCTCGGCCCGTGCTTGCCACGGGTTATAAGCTAGTTTTTTTTAAAAAGAAAATTTTGCTACTGACTATATATACTTTTTTTTATTAACAGAATTTGTCAAATTTTAGTGTAATGTTACGCAATAATGGCTCTATCTAGTTCAACAAATTTTACGTTAGTTTTGCTTTTTCAATATTTGTATTTATTTTTGAATTTTTGTACTATTTCCTTTCTATGTATAAAATGATGATAATAAAATAATATTATTTTTATAGAAGGTCATCCTTAGATTTTGAGAATCAACACCTAGAGTGGAGGGGTGAATAGGTGTTATGACTAACAATGACCGATTTTAATTATTACCAAGTTATGTGACTGAAAAAGCAAAAATAGTGTGATTTTGTTGTTTGGCAGTTTATTGGATTCACAGATAATGTAAAGTGGCAGCTAGCTACATTGTGCAATGCAGTATAGAAAATGTGCAGAAAGTAAAGAACACACAACAATTTTAGCCAGGTTCGACCCCTATCTCCTATAGGTCTACGTCCTGGTCCTCTACCAACACGGCAAAGGAATATATTATTAATCAAAGTGAATTACAACTACACGATACAATAATATATCTCCCTGATCTCCCAATTACTGTTTGCAGCTTGTTGAAACACCTTGTTCCTTGAACGCGGCTCTCTAAGTACTATACTAAACCAAGTATAAACTCCTCTAGCTATCAAGTTCCTTGAACCCTTGTTTCCCAAGCTCACAAAACCAGCAACTACCAACTTACAAGTTGAACAATACAAATATATAATGAATTAAAACCGAAACTATGAACTCTAATCAAGAATATATATCGTATAATATATAAGAGCTCAGGTATGTATAAGATTTTGCAAATCAGCCTTTGATAGTACTTGTGTTTCTTTAAAAACGTTGTCCAACCTCTGAGAGTGAAAACACACAAGTATTTATATAATGAACAAATGATTTTGAATTAATCTAACAACTAACGGTCTTGACTACCAAGTCTCACGTTTTTGTTCCTTGATTAATTCAAGCCCAACGTTCATGAAAGTAACGTTTAGAAACCAGAAGAATAGAGAAAAAGAACGTTAAGAAGACACGTTCAACTGGTTTGTAAAGCCCAAAAGAATAGAAGTTGTTAAAAGATAAAACGTGTATAAACAACTTTCTATAATATAGGGATTATATATATATGAAAATAAATTCGAAATTATTTGAGCTCATATATATATATATACTAGCTTATATCCTGTGCGATGCACGGTCTTCTTTAATATTTTCTTATTTTTTATTTAGATTTTAGTTATTATATATAATTTGATAAAATTATATATATATATATATATATATTGGATTTATAAATCTAACAATATAATATTTAAATTTAATATATTATTGACGTAATCAATAGTAGTATTTTAGATATTAAAATATAAAATATTTTAAAATAACATATCTAATGATTCGTATTTTTTAACTTTTAAAAATCTAAAAAGGGACTCAAGTGCAAATATCAAAATATGTGCTTGTTCAATATACCGAGTTTATTTGAATATACTATTACTTTTATTTTAATTAATTATCTCGTTTAAATTGAATGTTAAAAAAATTAGGGCTTTTTTCATAAATATCCCATTCCAGAAATATTTTTGCAAAAATACCTTTTCAAAAAAAAATATTTTGCGAAAATACCATCTTATTTGCAAAAATACCTTCTGTAACCCTAAAATCAGGGTAGGTTAGGGTTTAGAGTCTAGGGTTTAGGGTTGTAAACAACCCTTATAAACCCTAAACCCTAAGTCCGTATACGAATTATTCGTCATTCTTAATATTTCTAAAATCCAAAATAGAAACATTGAACCCCAAAAGTTAACTATTGAACCCCAAAAGTTAACTATTGAACCCCAGGGTAAACCAAAACCACAAGTTTATCCCTTTTATTAATAATTTTTTTTGAATTCTTAGCTGTTTTTTCAATTATTTTTTAAAAAGTTGCATCTAGTTGCATTTAATTTCAACCACATATGCAACTGGATGCAAACTACGTAGGTTGTATTTGGAAAGTTGCATCCAGTTGCATCTAGTTGCAATCACACGTGCAACCGGATGCAACCTACGTAGGTTGTATTTAGTTGCAGAACGTATTTTTGCAAAAATCTTTTTAAAAGATGGTATTTTCGCAAATTATTTTTAAAAAGAAGGTATTTTTGTAAATATTTTGAGAAGATGGTAAAATCGCAAAAAAACTTTAAAAAAGTGGTATTTTTGATAAATATCCAAAAAATTATAATAAACATGAATTTCATAAGTTTAATATAATAATATTACCAATATATCTATCTTTTGCCCGTGTTATTTTTAATTTGAACATGAGTTGTTTCAGTTAAAAAATATAAACAGGTAATATCCTTAAAAAGACAATTAGTTACTTATTAACAATTATATAAAATTATATTAATTTTTTTATATATACGTCTGCATTACTTTTAGAAAATTAGTTGTTTAAGTTAGAAAATATAAAAGAGGTAATTTGTTTTAGCTGAAAAGAATAACTTGTTATTTATTAATATTTATATAAAACAATATTACCATTGTATATTTATTTTGCATGTATTATATTTAGAAGATAAGTTATTTTAGTTAGAAAATATAAAACACATAATGTGTTTTAGCTGTCGGTTATAAATATATAATAATATTACCATTTTATATATATATATATATATATATATATATATATATATATATATATATATATATATATATATATATATATACTATATTATTAAAGACGAAACATTAAAAGTTTTGGTCGGTCGGTCGGTCGGTCGGTCGGTATTTGGGCCGATTCACGGGCCTATCTATAATCAATTTATTAATAACCAATTATCTTTTTTCACTACATTACCTATTTTATATTTATTTTTTAAACCAAACCAACTCATCTTCTAAAAATAAAATGGGCAACATATATATAATATGGTAATATTATTATATATTTATAACTGATTACCTTTTTCAGCTAAAACACATTATTTTTATATTTTTTACCTAAAACAACTCATCTTATAAATAGGAAACATATATGGAAACCAAGTTATTGATAACCAATTACCTTTTTCAGCTAAATTATATTACCTATTTCATATATCTATTTAACTAAAACAAATCATTTTCTGAAAATAAGACGGGCAATATATATATAAAATGGTAATATTATTATATATTTATAACCGACAGCTAAAACACATTATGTGTTTTATATTTTCTAACTAAAACAACTTATCTTCTAAATATAATACATGCAAAATAAATATACAATGGTAATATTGTTTTATATAAATATTAATAAATAACAAGTTATTCTTTTCAACTAAAACAAATTACCTCTTTTATATTTTCTAACTTAAACAACTAATTTTCTAAAAGTAATGCAGACATATATATAAAAAAATTAATATAATTTTATATAATTGTTAATAAGTAACTAATTGCCTTTTTAAGGATATTACCTGTTTATATTTTTTAACCGAAACAACTCATGTTCAAATTAAAAATAACACGGGCAAAAGATAGATATATTGGTAATATTATTATATTAAACTTATGAAATTCATGTTTATTATAATTTTTTTAACATTCAATTTAAACGAGATAATTAATTAAAATAAAAGTAAAAGTATATTCAAATAAACTCGGTATATTGAACAAGCACATATTTTGATATTTGCACTTTAGTCCTTTTTTAGATTTTTAAGAGTAAAAAAATACGAATCATTAGATATGTTATTTTAAAATATTTTATATTTTAATATCTAAAATACTACTATTGATTACGTCAATAATATATTAAATTTAAATATTATATTGTTAGATTTATAAATCAAATATATATATATATATATATTAAAATTTTATCAAATTATATATAATAACTAAAATCTAAATAAAAAATAAAAAAATATTAAAGAAGACCGTGCATCGCACGGGATATAAGCTAGTATATATATATATATATATTGTCCGTCTTATTTTTAGAAAATAATTTGTTTTAGTTAAATAGATATATGAAATAGATAATATAATTTAGCTGAAAAAGGTAATTAGTTATCAATAACTTGGTTTCCATATATGTGTCTTATTTATAAGATGAGTTGTTTTAGGTAAAAAAATATAAAAATAATGTGTTTTAGCTGAAAAAGGTAATCAGTTATAAATATATAATAATATTACTATATTATATATATGTTGCCCGTTTTATTTTTAGAAGATGAGTTGGTTTGGTTTAAAAAAATATATATAATAGGTAATGTAGTGAAAAAAGGTAATTGGTTATTAATAAATTGATTATAGATAGGCCCGTGAATAGGCCCAAATACCGACCGACCGATCGACCAAAACTTTTAATGTTTCGTCTTTAATAATACTAGCTTAAAACCCGTGCAATGCACGGATTGTTAATTGTTATTTTATTATTATATTTTTAATATTTTATTAATTCTATTTGTTAAAAAAATAAGTATGCATGTTAAAATAGCTAAATATTTTTAATTAATTAAAAACATTAAAACATATTTTAAAATAAATAAGTAAGGGTTTGCCCGTTATATTTTTGGAAAATGAGGGGTTTTAGTAAGAAAAAATAAAAAAATAACATATATTTAGTTTAAAAAGGTAAATGCCCGTGATAATTTTGGAAAATGAGGTTTTAAAATTTATTAATTAAAAGTATTTAAATTCATTTTAAAATAAATAAGTAAAGAGTTTTCTATGATATTTTTGGGAGAAAATAAATTTTAGTGAGAAAATAGAAAAAGTAAATTGAAAAAGACAATTTCTCGTGATATATATTTAGAAAATAAGGGAATTTGTTAGAAAAAAATCTATAATGTGTTTTAGAGTAATTGGTTATAAATAGGTATTTGATTATTTATATTTTAATATTCTTAGTGATTTCATTTGTTAAGAAAAATAAGTAGACATGTTAAAATAGGTAAACTTTTAAAAAATAATTATAATATTATAGGTTTAAAAATAAATAACTAAAGGTTTGTCCGTGATATTTTTGAAAAATGAGGGGTTTTAGTATGGAAAAATAGAAAAACTAATATGTTTTAGTTAAAAAAGGTAATTGCCATGTTTGAAAAAGTAGGAGAATTTGTTAGAAAAAGTAGGAGAATTTGTTAGAAAAAATAATGAATTTTAGGAAAAAAAGGTAATTGGTTATAAATAGATAATATTATTATTTAATAATATATTTCTATAAATAAGTATGGTTAACTAAATAAAAACACTAAATACAGTTAAGGGTAATTAAGTAAAATCACAACGTACCATACCGACCAACCAAACTTTTAATGTTTCGTCTATTATATAATAGTATTGATAGTATAGATGACTTATATAACTTCCTTACAATTCAGTTCCTAGAAGATTTCCTATAAAATAGGACAGAAACTCTATGCCAGCTTGGTGCGTGCATACAGAATTAGTCTGCTAGTCTTGCTGCCTGCAAGGAAAATAAGTCTTCCAGCTAGCTGCTACAACATGTTTTGTTAGAAAATACTCAGTATTTATCTGTTGTAAAACCATGTTAATACAACATACTTAACTCAGCTTATTGCTATAGTGTTATCATCAACAGAGTTTCAGATTTTGTTCGAAATTGCTGCTAAAAATCGTTGTTATTGAAAAAAATGTTGTTAAAATAAGTTTTGTTACGAAAATCAGATAATTATTTGTTAATATTTTTTATAGGTGCATGTTTAAGGTATGATATAAAAAAATAATTATTTTTGATAAGGTTTGATGTTAAAATCTGTAACTGCTTCCAGGAAAATCTATCTGAAAATCAACTTCTTTTTTTCAACAGCATGAGGACTTGATTTCTCTAAAAAAAACGTTTTTCACAAAAGTTGTTTTTAAAACTTACCAAACAGTTTTTTACCTGTTTTTCAAAAAAAAAACTGTTATTATTGTCTTAAACAGCAATATCAAATACGGTCTTTAAATATCTAAGATTAAAATACTTTTCTATACAAAATTTGATGACAATTTGTAAATCTGAAATTCACTCTGCACATTTACCTTATAACGTCGTGCATTTATATACAAGCTCTTCTTACATCAGGTATTTACCTAAGATCATACTTAGGAACATCAATCTTTTATTTTTGTGTAATTTGTACCATGTTCCAAGGAGATCTGTATTGCTGTAAATTTAAAAACCTTGATTAAGGAGTTAAAAACAGAAAAGTATATAGAAACGAGTTGAGGTGTGGCCGACGTTACGTCGAGAAATCGTTGCAGCATATAATTTAATTATTAACTTTGTTTTATCTATAATTAATTATTATAATTTATTTTATTTTACATCTATATCCCTGTATTAATATTTTAATAATACTAGCTTATAGCCCGTTCGATGCACGATTACTTAAATTTTATTTATAACTAGATGAGAAAGCCGCGCTTCGCGACGGCGTTTTAAATTTTTTATACAAATTCTATCAATGAAATTACAACAATTACTTATTTCTCCCTCAAAAGTCGTTCTTCCGTTAAACACGTTTTTCTTGTTAAGATCGGAATTCTAAATTTAATACATTAAATGCTTGTCTTATAAATTCAAACCGTTCACCTTTATAAATTCGAATACATTTTCTACTTCTAATATGTTAAAACATTTTTTTAAAGTACAACAATTACTCATTCCTCCCTATAAGCCGTCCTCCCGTTATACACGCTTCTCTCGTTAAGATCGAAATCCTAATTTTAACATATTGAATACTTGTCTTAAATATTAATTTTCATGTTAACATACTTTTCTCTAATGAGCCGCTCTCTCGTTTAAAAAAATATCTTTATAAATTTGCACTCATATTTATTTTTCATAGAACTTTTAACTATGTCTTACAAACACATATTCAACTTCCAATAAAACTTTTAATTATATGTATTTCTTATAAATTTGAACTCTTCTACCTCATAAGTTCGAAAACCTATTCTATCTCTAATAGAACTTTTAATTTTATGTCATACATATAAATTCAAACCATTCTCCTTTATAAATTCGAACACCTATTTCACTTCAAATATAATTTTTAGACTTTAGTTATTCACCTCCTTAATTTCGAACATTTATTCTACTTCTGATATTTTAAAAAATATTTTTTTATTTAATACTATTTAAAATTCAAAAAAAAATTAGAAATATAGATCGAGACGATCTTAGAGGCGCCACCTAAACTCCCGCATATCATCTTTTATAAAAACAAAATAACCTGATAACATTATCGTGCATGATATGAAAAATCTACTTAATCTCGTGTAATTACTTAAAAACACGAAACCCAATCTATTAATGGAACACTTAATCATCGGACATCTGCACAAGTACAATTTTCAATTCTTAGGGACCATTAATATAACATGCGATAATGTAAAAACAGATTATATAATATCTAATAATATGAGTTGAGAATTGATATAAAATTGAAAATCATACTTTTCGTTTGCATGAATTGGGGGTGGCTCTGTCACGGTCACGGGCGATGTCCTCACTTTCTCGCTGCACTACACGTACGTGTACAAATAAATTATTGATTAGTGACATTGATCAGTAACATTATTATATAAACATATGTACATAAATATAAGTTAATAATTGGAGAACAAAACAAAAATGTTAACAAATCTTTGTAGTCGAACTAAAAATTAAAGGAAATACAATGCTGCTTTTGTAATACATATGATTTCTAGACTGAACATGAAAATTGTGATCGCGAAGGATCGAAGCATTTATGTAATCCAAGCAAAATTATACTGCATCTTCTCTGAAAATTTGAACTCTCCTCCTGTACAAATTTAAATGGCTTTTCTACTTCTACTTCTACCATATTAAGGAGTATTTTTATTATTACCGGTTCTACTTCAAATAAAACTTTTGTTTATATGTCATCCTTATATATTGGAACTCTTCTCCTTTGTAAACTCGAACACTTATTCTACTTCTAATATGTTAAAAAATATTTTTAATTTATTAGCATTTAAAATTCAAAAATTCTAGATAATTAGAAAATTAGATTGAGACGATCTTAGAGGCGCCATCTAACCTCCCGCGTATCCTCCTTTATGTATATATATTGATTATTTTGTTTATAATTATATTTTAATTACCCATGGAACACATGACTGTTTTTTTAATATTTATAATTATATTTATTTATGAATATTTTAATATTTAAAAGTTATTAGTTTACATGATTAAATTATTGTTAAAAAAGATTTAGCCAAAAAAAAATATAGTTAAAAATTTGATATTTATTATATTCTACACGCTCAATTTAATATTTGTTTATATTGAGTTATAAAAATTAGATTTGGCCAATTTTACGGTCCACATGAAATTCAAAAAATAATCTTTAATTTAGTTGTGATTTAATAGTTCTTTTTCAATTAAAAACTATTCTAAAACTAAAAAGAGAATAAAGTGACGCAATTTAATATTGAGAATTCTATTCGATTTAAGAAATCTACTTATATGTAATTTAGATTATTAGAATACCCTTTATTAACCAAATACAGTTTTTAATGTTAAATCTAACAGTTTTCACCTATCTATTTAAGATTAAACGATTTTTATTATTTTGATATTAAACGGGTTTCCTTATTTAATTACAACTATTTTTATGTTTTAACTTTTTGGAAAATCCAATCCTAATATAATATCTTTTAACTTATATCATTTTTAGATAATAACTTCTTTTATATGATATAATCTTGATCGTCTATTTTTAAAAGTATTGGATCTAACGGTTGAGAATGTTTTGGCGGTATTTAGGACCAAACTACCAGGATAACATCATTAATTTTTTTAATATTTTTTTTAAAATATTTATTGCTAAAATATAATATACTCTTTTTTGTAATATGTTAATGATGCGAGAACTTTGAAATTTTGAGAAAATAAATTATCAATTAAAAAATATAATTAGTTATGATATAAAATTTAATAAAATAAGATAAAAAATATGCAGAATTTTATCCTCGTATTATTATATTCTTTGTTGATTTGAATTTTTCTTAGATTGATTTGAATTTTTGAAAATATATTTCTAAATTTAAAATAGTTAGAAAAAAGTAATTAAATTGGCATTAAAATAATGATGATGTAATAATTATTATTAGAATTAAATACCCACTTTACTAATTTGGGCTTTATCTTGTGTTTTAAAAATTAGATTTTGACGATTTTACACCCCACATGAAGATAACTAAATTATCTTTAATTAAAAGATGGTTTAACAATTTTTATCTAACTAGATTTGTCCATGAAAGAGAAAAGAATGTCACGAATTTTTTACATGAAGAATTTTATTCAATATAGAAAACTTATTTATATTTGGTATATTTGGTTTAAATTATAAAAATACACTTTTTAGAATTTAAATAAAATCTTATTATTAATAAAATACACTTTTTTAATATTTGATCTAACGATTTTCATTTATCTAGTTAAGATCTAATGGTCCTTATTAGTTTGGTTGTCCAAGACCGTACGATCAAAATTTTGGATAAGATCCCTATTATGCTTATTATATAAGGATTTAATATAATAAGGATATCAAGCATCTACTAATATAAGTATGTTACTAACTGTTTTTACTTTTAATGTTTCGGTTTTATTTACATTGTATATAAAATACATTATTACTTAAAAATTATTAAATAGAACAAAAATTATGTTATGATTATATAAAATTTTATTCTCATATTATTATATTCTTTATCGATTTGAATTTGTTCTTAATTAATTTTAATACTTTATTGAAAGAAACATAAAATTTCTATATTTAAAACAATTAGTGGAAAAATAAATAAATTGGTGCTACAAAAATAAAAAAAAAATTTATTAAAATTTAGATACTCACTTTACTATTTGGGTTCTATCCTGAGTTTTAGAAATTGAATTTTGACGATTTTACGACCCATGCGAAACTAACGAAATTATCTTTAATTTAATGATGGTTTAATAATTATTATCTAACTTGACCTGTTGACCTACCAATAAACAGAAAAGAAAATATGGTTAATAATTTTTACATAAAGAATTCAATTCAAAATAGAAAACCAATTTATAATTTGTTTAAATTATCAAAACACGTTTCTTAGTATTTAAATATAATCCTACCTTTAATTAAATACACATTTTCATATAAGTATTATATTCAAAATTATCGTTTATGAATATGAAACCCTCAATATTTTAATAATATTTTTATATTATCCTTTTATGTTTGTTATATGTAAAATAATATAATTATAATTTGGATTAATCAAATTGTCATGTTCCTTCACAAAAAAAGTGTTTAAATTTATTTATGTACATGAGTTCTCGTAAGTCTCTATAGGTTCACGTGTATCATTATTAGTATGATATACATCAGCATTATATTGATTATCTTGATATTTAGTTTAATAATTATTATCTAATTGGAACTATAGATAAATTCAAGAGAAAAGAGATTTAAGAATTTTTACATAGAAAACTTTTAAATTATCAAAATACACTTTTTAGTATTTAAATATAATTCTATTATTAATCAGATACACTTTTTAATATTATATCTAACAATTCTCATCGATAGATCTAACTGTAATTATTAATTTGGTCGTATAGTGATCGTACACGGACCAGATCGATTTTAATATTCTCTTAAATTGATTTTAATATTTTATTGAAATAAAAATAGAATTTATAAATTTAAAAGAATTAGGAAAAAAATTAAATTGGTGCTACAATAAAAAAATATTTATTAAAATTTAGATAATCACTTTACTATTTGGGCTCTATCTTGAGTTTTAGACAACGAATTTTAACGATTTTATAGCCCATGCGAATCTAACAAAATTATCTTTAATTTAATGATGGTTTAATAATTTTTATCTAATTGGAACTATCCATAAACTAAAAAGAAAAGATAATTACGAATTTTTACATAAATATTTCTATTCAATATAGAAAACTCATTCATAATTGGTTTAAATTATCAAAATACATCTTTTAGTATTTAAATACTATCCTATTATTAATCAAATACAATTTTTAATATTATATCTAACGGTCCTCATCTATTTGAATATTTATAGTTTTATAATCCAGCGGATCATATACTTTTGGTAGTACCGTGACCGACCAAAATTTTGGATAATATCTCCCTTACGCTTATTATATACAAGCCTATAACCCGTGCAACGCACAGATGACTTTAATATTAATTTTGAAATTTACTTTTAAATTTTTTGAGATTTTAATACTTCTGAAAATGCTACCTTTAAAAAAAAAAAATTAAAAGTACTACTTTAATACTTTAAATCTAAAAAAATTTATAGATTTTATAATAGTTTATTAGCTTAGTAAGCATGTCAGTAAATATAAGCGTCAAAATTATCAATATATTTTGTTGTAATATATATAAATATAAATATTTTCTAAAAAAGGTCGTGTTTTTGAATTCTAATTAAAGTATAATTAAAAGAGTTTATAGTTATGTTATATATGTGAGAAAATCGAAAATCAAAACTTTCAATATTTCGGTTATTATATAATAGTACAGATAGATAGATTAAATAGAATAAATTACCGTAAATTGAAATCAAAACTTTCAATGTTTCGGCTATTATATAATAGTATAGTATAGATAGATATCGCCTGCGATAATTTTAGAAAATGAGAAATTTTAGTTAAAAAAATATAAAAAAGAATATACGCTTTGGCTAACAAAGGTAATCGGTTAATTATTAGTATTTATAATATTACTATTTTATGTTACTAAATGAAATTGCATGTGATATTTTTGAAACTTTTGAGATTTTAGTTAGGAAAAATTTTAGTTAGAAAATATAAAAAAGAATATACGCTTTGGGAAAAAAAAAAGTTAATCGGTTAGTTATTAGTAATTATAAATATCTAAATTTGACGGGTTTAATTCGAAAATCTGAATTGATACGTATAGTTTGAATTTATTGATTCGTACAACACAGGTGGGGTTGAAAGCTTAAACAATTAAGTAGACAATAGTAAAAGCACAAAGTAGATATAAATATGAGAGGTACCTTTTGATGTTAGATGGATAATCGATGGAGGGTTTGATTTTCGCTTCGCTGCAGTCGTCTCAGTCCCTTGTCTGAATTCGCCACAGTAGCTTGGCTGAATTTTCGAAACTGTAAGATGGATCAATCAAAGATGGATGAAGAAGGTTTTCGTTGTTTAGCGGTTTAGCCTATTTTATTTAATGAACATTTTGTGAAATTATAGATATTATAATTATAATTATAATAATATTAGAATTATACCGGTGGCTGTCATTAATTTGATTTTAAAAATTCGACGGCTGAGATGTTTTAGTTAAGAAAAAAATATATATTATATATAATAATTTTAATATTTTATCTAACGGTTCTCATTAATTTGATCAGAAATATCTAACGGCTACGAATGAAGTGACCAGACTACAAAAACTTTGATGACCAGACTACAAAACTTTCAATGTTTCGTCTTTAATAATACTAGCTTATAGCCCGTGCGATGCACGGTTACTTAAATTTTATTTATAATTATTCTGTTTATAATTTTATTTTTATTACCCATGCAACACACGATTGTTTTTTTAATATTTATATTTATTTATGAATATTTTAATATTTAAAAGTTATTAGTTTACATGATTAAATTATTGTTAAAAAAGATTTAGCCAAAAACAATTATAGTTAAAAATTTGATATTTATTATATCTGACACACTCAATTTAATATTTGTTTATATTGAGTTATAAAAGTTAGATTTGGCCAATTTTACGGTTCACATGAAATTCACAAAATAATCTTTAATTTAGTTGTGGTTTAATAGTTCTTTTTCAATTAAAAACTATTCTAAAACTAAAAAGATAATAAAGTGACGAAATTTAATGTTGAGAATTCTATTCGATTTAGGAAATTTACTTAACTTATATGTAGTTTAGATTATTAGAATAACCTTTATTAACCAAATACAGGTTTTAATGTTAAATCTAACGGTTTTCACCTATCCATTTAAGATTAAACGATTTTTATTATTTTGGTTATAAATGGGTTTCCTTATTTATTTACAACTATTTTTATATTTTAACCTTTTGGAAAATCCAATCCTAATATAATATCTTTTAACTTATATCATTTTTAGATAATAATTTCTTTTTATATGATTTTTTTTGAAATGGATTTCTTTTTATATGATATAATCTTGATCATCTATTTTTAAAAGTATTGGATGTAACGGTTGAGAATGTTTTGGCGTTATTTAGGACCAAACTACCATGATAATATTTATAATATTTATAATATTTAATTTTTTTAAATATTTATTGCTAAAATATAATATACTCTTTTTGTAATATGTTAATGATGCGGAAACTTTGAACTTTTGAGAAAATAAATTATCAATTAAAATATAATTTTTTTTGTAATAGTTCTTCTTTTAAAGTAGTACACCGTGATCAAAATTCTGTATAAAATTCATTTTTTTATAGTATATCCCGTAAATATCTATGTTATTATATTAAAGACTAAATAATGAAAGTTTCCTTATAAGTTTGGTCGCTTTGTTTGATCACTCAATCCATAACCGTGAATCTTTCAAATTAAATTGTTGAAAAACGTTAGATATAACAGTAAAATTATCATGTAGAATGATCTAAAATTTGAATCTACCAACAACATATTAAAATTTATAGGTTTTTTTAAAAAATAAGAATTTTTTCCATTTTTTCTTACAAACATATGTTATTTGATAATATTTTTTGTAAAGGACGACTTTTCAGAAAAGTACTATACTAATTGATTAACAAACTTTTAAAGTTTCAAATTTAATAATTTACGATGTATATAGGTAGGGCTGAGCATTCGGTTGGTTCGGTCCAGAACCGGACCGAACCGAATATACCGAGAACCGAATTATCATTTTTTTCCGAACCGAACCGAACCGAAATTGTATTTTGGACCGGAACCGAACCGAACCGAAATAATGCTATTCGGTTCGGTTCTTTCATAAAAGAACCGAAATTTTTTCAAATAAAAAATTTTTATTTCAAAAAAAGCCAAGATATATAATTTTTCTAAAAATAAAAATATTAGCTAATGAAATACAAGTATGAAATATAAATATAATAGTTCAAACTTCAAATCTCGAAGCAAAAATAAGCTATGCAAAATTTTAAATATATACATACATATAAAATTAATATATTATATCTATAAATATTATATAAATAAAAAATAAAAAAATTTCGATCTATTCGGTTCGGACCGAATTTTTTTTGAAAGAACCGAACCGATATTTATTTCGGTCTATTCGGTCTGGACCGAAAAGACCGAATTTTCAGAAAATTAGAACCGAACCGAACCGAAATTATACTATTCGGTTCGGTTTTTCGGTTCTGCTCAGCCCTATATATAGGTTTAAAAAGTTTGGTCTCTTCTATAGTTAAGTCTAAAATTTCAAAATAAGGTTTTTTTTTTAAATATGAATATAGTTCTGCTAACAATGAAATTAGGTCTCTATGAGTTCTTATAAAACAAAATCATCATTTACGTATAATTTATTATTTATTATTTAATAATATTTGATTAGTTATGATATAAAACTTAATAAAATAGGATTAAAAATATGCACAATTTTATAAAATTTTATCCTCGTATTATTATATTCTTTGTTGATTTGAATTTTTCTTATATTGATTTGAATTTTTGAACATTAATTTCTAAATTTAAAATAGTTAGAAAAAATTAATTAAATTGGTGTTAAAATAATGATAACATAATAATTATTATTAGAATTTAAATATTCACTTTATTAATTGGGCTTTATCTTGTATTTTAAAAATCAGATTTTGACGATTTTACACCCCACATGAAGATAACTAAATTATCTTTAATTAAAAGACGGTTTAACAATTTTTATCTAGGTGAAATTGTCCATGGAAGAGAAAAGAAAGTCACGAATTTTTTACATGGAGAATTCTATTCAATATAGAAAACTTATTTATATTTGGTATATTTGGTTTAAATTATCAAAATACACTTTTTAGAATTTAAATATAATCCTATTATTAATAAAATAAACTTTTTTAATATTTGATCTAACGATTTTCATTTATCTAGTTAAGATATAATGGTCCTTATTAATTTGGTTGTCTACGACCAAAATTTGGGATAAGATCCCTATTATAATTATTATATATATAAGGATTTAATATAATAAGTATCTTACTAACAAGCTTTTACTTTTAATGTTTCGGTTTTATATTTACGGTGTAAATGAAATTTTAAAATACATTATTACTTAAAAATTATTAAACAGAATAAAAATTATGTTATGATTATATAAAATTTTATTCTCATATTATTATATTCTTTATCGATTTGAATTTGTTCTTAATTAATTTTGATACTTTATTGAAAGAAACATAAAAATTTTATATTTAAAAGAATTAGTGGAAAAATAATTAAATTGGTGCTACAATAATAAAAAAAATATTTATTAAAATTTAGATACTCACTTTAATATTTGGGTTCTATCCTGAGTTTTAAAAATTGAATTTTGACGATTTTACGACTCATGCGAAACTAACGAAATTATCTTTAATTTAATGATGGTTTAATAATTATTATCTAACTTGACCAGTTGACCTACCCATAAAATAAACCGAAAAGAAAAGATGGTTAAGAAGTTTTACACAAAGAATTCAATATAGAAAACCAATTTATAATTGGTTTTAATTATCAAAGCACACTTCTTAGTATTTAAATATAATCCTACATTTAATCAAATACACATTTTAATATAAGTATTATATTCAAAATTATCATTTATGAATATGAAACCCTCAATATTTTAATAATATTTTGATATTATCCTTTTATGTTTGTTATATGTAAAATAATATAATTATAATTTGGATTAATTAAATTATTATGTTCCTTCAGAAAAAAAAGTGTTTAAATTTATTCATGTACCGGAGTTCTCCTAAGTCTCTTATAACGTATCATTGTAATCAATATGAATTGTTATCTTGATATTTGATGTAAAAATTATTATCTAACGGGAACTATACATAAATTCAAGAGAAAAGATATTGAAGAATTTTTACATAGAAAATTTTTAAATTATCAAAATACACTTTTTAGTATTTAAATATAATTCTATTATTAATAAGATACACTTTTTAATATTAGATCTAACAATTCTCATCGATCTATTTAAGATCTAACTATAATTATTAATTTAGTCGTATACTGATCGTACACGGACCAGATCGATTTTAATTTTTTCTTAAATTGGTTTTAATATTTTATTGAAATAAACATAGAATTTATAAATTTAAAAAAATTAGGAAAAAAAATGAAATTGGTGCTACAATAATAAAAAAATATTTATTAAAATTTAGATAATAACTTTACTGTTTGGGCTCTTGGGCTCTATCTTGAGTTTTAGACAACAGATTTTAACGATTTTACAGCCCACGCGAAACTTACAAAATTATATTTAATTTAATGATGGTTTAATAATTATTATCTATCTGGAACTATCCATAAAATAAAGAGAAAAGATAATACGAATTTTTACATAAAGATTTCTATTCAATATAGAAAACCTATTTATAATAGGTTTAAGTTATCAAAATACACCTTTTAGTATTTAAATACTATCATATTATTAATCAAATACAATTTTTAATATTATATCTGACGGTCCTCATCGATTTGATTATTTATAGTTTTATAATCCAACGGACCGTATACTTTTGATAGTACAGTGACCGACCAAAGTTTTGGATAAGATCTCCCTTACGCTTATTATATATAAGGAGTTAATAGTATAGATATAAGGAGTTAATTAGATAGTTGTTTAACAATTAAAGTGAACAACAATTCACAACATTGTAACTGAATTCAGAATCGGATCGCGAATTGAGAAATTAAAAAAAAACATAATAAATTTTTATATAAATATTTTTTAATTTATATATATTATTTTATTTTTAAATTATTAATCTATTTCACTAATTTAACGTTTTCATAGTACAATTTAGTTTAATTATAATAATTTACTTTTATCTGTTTTTATTTAAATCATTCGAAATTTATATTAAAACATAATAGTACATTAGGACATGCATCACATATTATGGTTTATCAAATTGATTTGTACAAAAAAAATAATATTAAATACATACATAAATATATTATAATTTTTTTTATAAATTTCGCTCGCGGATCCGTTATCCTAGGCGGAAAGAGAGCAGTAAAATTATTACGGTTCAAGAATCGGAGCAGGTTCAGACGTGATATTTTCCGAACTCGAAATTATGCAAGAGGGTTTGTGGTAACAACTTTTTAAGTTAGCATAAATTTTTAATACTAGCTTAAAACTCGTGCGATACACGGATTGTTAATTATTATATTATTATTTTTTTAATTATATTTGTTAAAAAAATAAGTAGGCATGTAAAAATAGCTAAACACTTTTAATTAATTAAAAACATTAAAACAGATTTTAAAATAAATAAGTAATGGTTTGCTCATTATATTTTTGGGAAAAGAGAGGTTTTAGTATCAAAAAATAAAAAATGTAACATATATTTAGTTTTAAAAGGTAAATGCCGGTGATATTTTTGGAAAATGAGGTTTTAAAATTTAATAATTTAAATTATTTAAATACGTTTTAAAATAAATAAGTAAAGGGTTTGTCCGTGATATTTTTAGAAAAAGAATGGATTTTAGTGAGAAAAATAGAAAAAGGCAATTGAAAAAGGCAATTTCCCGTGATATATTTAGAAAATGAGGGACTTTGTTAGAAAAAATCTATAATATGTTTTAGTTGAAAAAAGTAATTGGTTATAAATAGGTATTTGATTATTTATATTTTAATATTTTTAGTAATTGTATTTGTTAAGAAAAATAAGTAGGCATGTTAAAATAGGTAAAATTTTAAAACAATAATTATAATATTAGGTTTAAAAATAAATAACTAAGAGCATCTCCAGACTCCAATGCATACTTGCTCTTAGCTAAAAAACTGATTTGTCACTTCATTTTACATAATATGTATATTTTTTTCACTCCAACCATACTTCACCCTTGGGCAAATATTTAGCCAACCACTTCCTCATTGGCTATATTTGACCAACATCTATAAATTTTACATAAGCTGTAAACTTGACACCTCATCGATCTTTTGTATTTTGAACTATAGCCAACCATTTTACATAATCCCGTTGGAGTAACCCTTATACAGGTTCAACAAATTTTACATAATCAATTTACATAACGCAATTGGAGATGCTCTAAAGGTTTGTCCGTGATATTTTTGGAAAATGAGGGGTTTAATAAGTAAAAATAGAAAAACTAACATGTTTTAGTTAAAAAAGGTAATTTCCCGTGATATATTTGAAAAAGTAGGAGAATTTATTAGAAAAAATAAAAAAAAATAGTGTATTTTAGGTGAAAAAGGTAATTGGTTATAAATAGGTAACATTATTATTTAATAATATATTTTTATAAATAAGTAAGATTAATTAAGTAAAACACGAATTTAAGAAAGGGCAATTAAGTAAAATCACAACGTACCATACCGACCTACCAAACTTTTAATGTTTCGTCTATTATATAATAGTATTGACTAGCTTAAACTGTGCGATGTACAATTTTTTTTTATTAATTAATTATTTTATTATTTCTTATTTATATTTAATTAATTATATTTGTTAAAAAAAAAATAAGTAGGCGTGTTAAACTTTTTTAAAATAATTAAAAGTATTAAAATAGATTTTAAAATAAATAAGTAACGGTTTCGCCCGTGATATTTTGGAAAATGAGGGGTTTTAGTAAGGAAAAATAGAAAAATAACATGTTTACGTTGAATTTGAAAATATGAAAGTAACGGTCTGCCCGTGATATTTTTGGAAAAAGAGGGGTTTTAGTAAGAAAAAAATGAGAAAAATTGACATGTTTTAGTTAAAAAGGGTTCTTTCTAGTTAAAAGTATTAGAATAAATTTTAAAATAAATAATTAAGTGTTTCCCGTGATATATTTGGAAAATGAGGGATTTTAGTAAAAAATAGAAAAAGTAACATGTTTTAACTGAAAAAGGTAATTGCCCGTGATTTTTTTAGAAAAAAGGGGAAAGATAATTGTCAATTGAAAGTATTAGAATAGATTTTAAAATAAATAATTAAGGGTTTGCCCGTGATATATTTGGAAAAGAAGCGATTTAATAAGTAAAATAGAAAAAGTAACATATTTTAGCTGAAAAAGGTAATTGTCCGTGATTTATTTAGAAAAAAAAATTTGTTAGAAAAAATATGAAAAATAATATATTTTAATTGAAAGGATAACCGATTATAATAACTTTTATAATAATTAAATATACAATTAAATAATGCAAGTACCTTTAAAATAAATAAGTTAGGGTTTACCAGTGATATATTTGGAAAATGAGGTATTTTAGTAAGGAAAATAGAAAAATTAATATGTTTTAACTGAAAAAAGTAATTGTCCGTGATTTTTTTAGAAAAAGAGAGGAAAAGTAATTGCCAATTAAAAGTATAAAGATAGATTTTAATATAAATAAGTAAGGGTTTGCCCGTGATATATTTAAAAGGTGAGGGATTTTAATAAGGAAAATAGAAAAATTAATATGTTTTTTCTGAAAAAACTAATTGCCCGTGATTTATTAAGAAAAAGAAGGGATTTTGTTAAAAAAAAATGGGGAAAATAATGTATTTTAACTGAGTGGGTAATTGATTATAATAATTTTTATAATAATTAAATAAAAAAATAAAATAAGACAAGTACCGTATCAAAAAGCATGTACCAAAACTTTTAATGTTTCGTCTTTAATAATACTAGTTTAAAACATGTGTCATGCACTGATTGTTAATTGTTGTTTTATTATTTACTTTTTAATATTTTATTAATTATATTTGTTAAAAAAATAAGTAGGCATGTTAAAATAGTTAAACACTTTTAAATAATTAAAAATTTTAAAATAAATTTTAAAATAAATAAGTAAGGGTTTGCCCGTTATACATTTGGAAAATATAGAGTTTGCACGTGATATTTTTAGAAGAAGAAAGGATTTTAGTAAGAAAAATAGAAAAGGTAAGTTGAAAAAGGTAATTGTCCGTGATATTTTTGGAAAAGAAGAGATTTTGTTAGAAAAAATCTATAATGTGTTTTAGCTGAAAAGTTAATTGGTTATAAACACGTAATTTTATTATTTAATTTTTTTTATAAATAAGTAAGGGTATTTAAGTAAAATCACTTTGTTACTTACTGACCAAACTTTTAATGTTTCGTCTATTATATTATACTAGCCTATAAGTCGTGCAAAGCACGTGGGACTTTAATATTAATTTTAAAATTTAATTTTAAAATTTTTGAGATTTTAGTACTTTTAAAAATGCGATCGTTTTAAAAAGAATTAAAAGTACTACTTTAATACTTCAAATCTAAAAAAACTTATATATTTTATAAAATTTTATTAGCTTAGTAAGCATGTCAGTCAAGGTAACCGTCCAAATTATCAATATATTTTGTTGTAATAATATAAATATAAATATAAATGATTTCTAAAAAAGTCATGTTTTTGAATTCTAACTAAAGTATAATTGAAAGAGTTTGTAGTTATGTAACATAAGTGAAAAAATCGAAAATCAAAACTTTGAATGTTTCGGCTATTATATAATAGTACAAATAGATAGATTAAATAAAATAAATTACCGAAAACCGAAAATCAAAACTTTTAATGTTTCGGCTATCATCTAATAGTATAGTATAGATATATGTCATCTGCGATAATTTTAGAAAAGGAGAAATCTTAGTTAGAAAATATAAAAAAAAAATATGTTTTGGCTAACAAAGGTAATCAGTTAATTATTAGTATTTATAATATTAGTATTTTATGTTACTAATCGGAATTGCCTGTGATATTTTTGGAAATTGTGAGGTTTTACTTAGGAAAAAATTTAGTTAGAAAATATAAAAAAGAATATACACTTTGACAAAAAAAGCTAATCGGTTAGTTATTAGTAATTATAATATTATTATTTTATTTCATTAAATTGAATTGCCCATGACATTTTTGAAAAATGAGAGGTTTTAGTTATGAAAAATAGAAAAGTAAAAATTTTAGTTAGAAAATATATAAAAGAATATACACTTTGGCTAAAATAGGTAATTGGTTAGATATTAGCAATTATAATTTTATTATTTTATTTTAATAAATGAAACTGTCTATGATATTTTTGGAAAAGGAGGGGTTTTAGTAAGGAAAAATAGAAAAACTAATATGTTTTAGTTAAAAATATAATTGTCCGTGATATTTTTGGAAAAGTAGGGAAATGTTTCAGAAAAAATAGAAAAAGTAATGCATTTTAGGTGGAAAAAAGTAATTGGTTATAAATAGGCAATATTATTATTTAATAATATATTTTTATAAATAAGTAAGGGTAATTAAGTAAAAACACAAAGTACAGTGAAGTAAGGGCAATTAAGTAAAATCACAACGTACCAAAAAACTGTACCAACCAACGACCGACCAAACTTTTAATGTTTCGTCTATTATATAATATACTAGCTTATATCTCGTGCGATGCACGGTTTTCTTTAATATTTTATTATTTTTATTTAGATTTTTGTAATTATATCTTTTTGATAAAATTTTAATATATATTTATATGTGTTGTGGAATAAAAACTGAGCTTGCGAATTTAATGCTAGGGTTAGAGAGCTTCGAGCTTTAATGGCTGCACTTGTGTTTCGAGACTAAATCGGTCCTCACAAGATGCCTACGTATCTCAATTCGTTATTGAGAATCAAGCCAAAGACGTAGTTCTGATTGTAGGATCAGGGACCTTATATAGGCGTCTGGAGCCTAGTATTTATGGTATGTTTAGGAGTCTTAGCGAATAAGTCTCATTTTTGATATTGGATAAGCATTGTATTACTTACAGGTTAAGTCTTTTCCTTGTCGATAAAGGCTATTACTCATTAATTGCCTTTAATTGGGATTCTGGATCCTTCTTTGACCAATTTGCCATAATTTGGACTCTTTTTATGGGCTGTATATTTTCCATATTCATTAATTACGAAATTAATGAATAATCAGGGTTTCGGGCCTTGAATATTGGGCCGTGTTCTTGGACCAATTCGGGTCTAATTAATATGTCATTAATTATATTTTTAGGGTTATTTTTAGCCCATATCATTTGCCCCCCAATTTCTAGGAAAACTTTTCAAGCTTTCGTAGAAATTATATTGACCTTTTTCGAGATTCAGGGTCTTTTTTATCCTTTACCTAGGACTTCATTTACACTAGTGTTTCACAAATATCGCCTTATTGCAAAGTGTGGAGCGACCTACACATTTACGACGATTGCTGCCTTATTCGAGGCTAATTTGACATTTATATGAAATATTCCTAATATTTTAGGAATTTTCATGTACCCACGGGTATTTTTAATAATTATTCCTAATATTTTAGGAATTTTCATGTACCCACAGGTATTTTTAATAATTAGGTATTTTTAATAATTATTCCTAATATTTTAGGAATTTTCATGTACCCACAGGTATTTTTAATAATTATTCATAATATTTTAGGAATTTTCATGTACCCACGGGTATTTTTAATAATTATTCCTAATATTTTAGGAATTTTCATGTACCCACAGGTATTTTTAATAATTATCCATAATATTTTAGGAATTTTCATGTACCCACAGGTATTTTTAATAATTATTCCTAATATTTTAGGAATTTTCATAGCTCAGGGGTGAATTTGTCATATTTGAAACTTCAGTGGAGAATTTGTCAATTTCTAAACTTCAGGTAGAATTTGTGAACCACTCGGAACTTGGGGTACTAAACTGCACTTTGGCAGTTTAGTCTCAATTTGCAACCAGGTCGAAGCATTCGACCTCATTTTAGGGCTCTCACTTTCGACCTCATTTGAGGTCGATTGAAATGTTTTTTTTTATTTAAATATTATTGAATAATAATATTTATTTTACCCAATTTTTAAGGGTAGTTTCGACCTCATTTTGAGATACTTTAGACCTCATTTTGAGGTTTTTTAGACCTCATTTTGAGGTATTGTAGACCTCATTTTGAGGTATTTTCGACCTCAAATTTTTGAGGTATTGTCGACCTCATTTTCGACCTCGAACCCAGTCTTTTTAGACCTCATTTTCGACCTCGAAAGGTCCCAGGTCGAAGTCTTCGACCTCGTTTTTCCGTGCTTTTTCGACCTCGGTCGTTCGATCTCAAACCCAGTCTCCTTCGACCTCATTTTTGAGGTATTTTAGACCTCAATTTGGTCCCAGGTCGAGCAATTTGACCTCACTTAAACATAATAAACTTTTTAAATTTGAGGCATGCCAAGTTTTTGGCACCTCAGCCCTTCAAGGGTTCAGGCAACAATGCTCCAATGTAAGTGACTTTGTCTGGTTCTCCCAGGATTAGGGGAATAGGATTTAGATCCTCGGCTGGCTTTCCCCTTCTTTCTTCATCGTCTTTTGAATTCATAACCTCGATTGGGAGAACCTGCCCCCCGACTCCATCAGGACTTAACGCGGCTACATAGCAATTCCTAGCCATCTTTTGATCTCCTTGTTCTTCACCAACCCCGTTCCTTGTTGGGAACTTGATTTTCAAATGGTAAGTTGAGGCAACAACCTTGAATGCATGAAGGCCTGTCCTACCAAGGATTGCATTATAAGTCGAGGTTGCCTTTATCACCACGAAGTTCAGCATTTGAGTTGCTGTTTGTGAACCTTACCCTATTGTCATAGGGAGCTGAATAGTTCCCTCTACTTTGGATTCAACCCCATTGAACCCATATATGGGCATGTTTGAAGGAGTCAGTTGTGAATCGGTATATCCCATCTTGATGAAGGCGTCATGGAACAGGATGTCCACGGAAGCTCCATTATCTACTAGAACCCTCTTAGTTTTAGAGTTGCCTATTACAGGTATAATGACCAACGGGTCGTCATGGGGGAATTTCACCCCTTCAAGATCAGAATCATCAAAGCTAATAGCCACTTCTGTCTTGGCACGTTTCGGTGCTTCTCCTACAACAGTCATTACCTCTCGGGCATAAGCTTTCCTTGAGTTTCAGGAGGACCCAGCAGCAGTCGGTCCTCCAAATACCATGTTGATGACAGGCCCTCGGGGCTTAGGATTACGATCTTGGTCATTGTCCCTCCTATCATAGTCTTTCCTTTCATAGTTTCCTTGTTGATTTCCTCGATTCCCATCCTTAGTGAACTTATCGAGTTTTCCTCTTCGGATTAAGAACTCGATTTCATCTTTCAGTTGTCTACAATCGTCGGTGTCATGACCAACTTCTTTATGGAAACGACAGAATTGATTCTTGTTTCGTTTCTCCAAGTCGGATCTTAGCGGCTTTGGCCATCGAAGATCCTCTTCCTTCTCAATTTCCATCAGAATTTGACTTCTTGAGGTTGTTAATCCCAAATGACCTAACAGAATTGTAGAAGGGGGGGGGGGGGGTTGAATACAATTCTTGATATTTTCTTAAACTTAAAACACTTTATAAAATAAAACTGAACTGAATAAATAAAAACACAAGATATAAATAATTCAGTTGGATTGTTTGATGATCCAACTGAAGTGTTTTTATTACGGAAATAATCTGTGATACACAAGTACACAGCTGCTCAGTTACAGAGTTGTAGAGAAGAATGCTCTCAAGGATAGCTAATACAAACTATTTGTTTTTCTTCTCTTTTTCTATCTTAACTGCTACACTTGGTTATATATTCCCCAAGTTTACAATACTGTTTTTGGCTACACTGAAGTACACTAAAGGTAACCGCCAATAGTTTGCTTTTCATCCCTTTGTCCAGTGGTCCTTGGAGATCCTTGCTTTTGTCTTCATGCTTATTATGATCACTCCCAAGAGCCCAATTGGAAACTGGGATGTTTCCTTATTCCCCATGTCCATTTTAATGGTTTCCAATGCAAAGTACACTTCCACATCACCTTTAGATCTGTTCAGTAAACTGTCACTATCACTTTGTCAACTATTCAGAAAAGCAATAATGATTCGTTGATAGCAGGGAGATGTGTTTCGTTGACAGCTTTATTCTTCATTCCGTTGATGGTGTTTCTCTCGTTTCGTTGAAGAGTAAACTCCATACCGTTGATGGTGTATCCTTGTTTCGTTGATAGAGTAATCCTCATACCGTTGACATGTCTTCACTTAGGCAAAATTACAAGGCATAACATATTTACAATAACCAACCTATTTTGCCTATCTAGTACTTAGTCAACATGACTTAGAAAACCTATCTAGTACATACATCAAATGCATATCAAACTGTGAAGTATTGTACAGTGCAATTGCTACAACACTCATTCCGTTGATGAGCTTCCTGTCAACGAAACACTGCAAAGCATGCCATTCCGTTGACAGTTACAAAATGACTTAATACAAAATCTAGTAAGTGTTTTTATAATTATCATCAAGAACAACATATTCCTAACAATCTCCCCCAATTTATGACTGATAGAATAACAGCCATAAATCAAGAGCCTTGATGATAACAAAAACACTCAGTCAAATTACACATGATAAAAGTAGAAATTGCATTGAGCTTCACTGAATTTAATTAAAATACAAAGTAGAAAATCTTACAAAACAAGTGCACAGAGTTGCTCCTCTAGACTGAGCAGATTTTTCATCTTTGCCTCTGTGGTCTTGTTTTCTTCCCTTTTCTTGCATTGTTCTCCTCAATCTGAGCTTGAAGTCTTCTGTAGAAAATCTTCTCTTCTTCATCTTGATCCCCCAACTTGGATTGCATTAATCTTAGAGTTTCATTGGATGCCTTCTCCAGTTGGTCTTCTATTCTGAAGAATCTTCTACAGTTGTCCTTGTCTCTGAATTCCATCATCCAAAAAGGTTGGAGATGAATTTTCTTTCCTGTTTGAGGGACCTTCAATACTCTGGGAAGTGCACCAGGCTTGTTCCAGCTAGCTTTGATTTGGCAGATTTTGGAAACAACTTCAGACTTAGCTGTTTTGGTAAAACCAAAATATTTCTTCAGGCATTTGAACACAGAAAGCAGTGTCTGATAGTCTTCTCCCAGAATTCTATGTAGAGGCCAAACCTGTTCTCTCCCACCCTTGTAGACAAACACCAATCTCTCTGGTAGTTTGTAAGAAGCTGCAATTCCTCTCACTTCAACTAGGTCATCAAGATTGATGTGTAGGTCAGACTCCTCCCTGATATCAGCAATGTAGATGAAGTCTTCTGGGTTGGTAGGAGGTTTTTCAGCTTGTGGTCTCCTTACTAGAATTGGCTTAGCCTTGGTAGCCCTTTGCTTAGATTTCTTCTTTGGATCCATCTCAAAGAGGAATTTTGGAAAGTTGGCCTCATCAAACTCAATTGGCTGATCATGGAAATTAACAGGATGTTTAGGATCACAGGCTAACTTTTCCCTTAGAGCTGGATCAGGAATTGTTGGAGGTGCAGTTGGTACAGAAGAGTCTGATGCAATACTCTGAGAGTCATCATTCTCAAAGGCTATATTTCTCTTAGCTCTTGCCTTTGGTTGCCTTGTGCTCTTCTTTGCACTCCTTTCCTCTCTGGCTTTTTCTTCTTGCTGTCTTTCTTCTTCATCAAGAGATTGAGAAACTGCAAGTGCTTGCATTGCTGCTCTTTCTGACTCTTCAGCTTTAGCTTCAGCAAAGTTTGGGTGACCAGCCCAAACACAGATTTGTTGTCCATTCCTGTAGACAATTGCCCTTTGCTTCCTTACCTCATAATCATTGCTTTCCTTGCTTTTTGTGATGAGAAGACCAAGAAGCTTGTGCTCATCTGGATAAGGTGCAGGATAGAAGGTCCTTTCTGCGTTTTTGCCCTTTGGTTTAGCAGGAGACTTGGGAGATAAGCTTCTTTGCAATGTAGCTTGTTCCACATCCCTGATGCATGAAGTTTGTCCTTTCTCCTTCCTTGATCCTTGAGTGACTCCATGCAGAAGAGGCTCTACCTTATATGAAGAATTGGTCTGTGGCTCCCATTCCGTTGACACTAAAACCATGGCATCCGTTGATGGCTCTGTTGAAGAAGCTTGATTCGTTGATGGATCTGAAGTCTTTTCAGAATCAGCTAACTTCTTGATTCTTTCATCTATCCTGGACCAGTGGTCTTTAATCTGTTCAGCAAGCTGTAGCTTCATAGATGCTTGCTGAATCAGGTCAATGCTGTCCAGTTTTGCTTTGCCTGACTCCCCCATAGCTAGTGGCTCCTTTGGCAGGGAAATGGCTGGGACCATAACCTTTGAGATTTGAATGTCTAGCTTCTTAGATTTCTCCCCCTTTTTGTTATCATCAAGAGAGATGACTGGGAGTCCTTGAGCTGCCACTAGCTGGGCCAACAGTTGTGTCTGCTTCTCCTGTTCCTTTTGCATCTAAGATAAGGTAGCTTCCACCTTGTCCACTCTAGAAGAGAGAGTCTTCAAGGAGGTAGCCACCTCAGGTTCCTTAGAGAAAAACCTGTTCATCTTGGACACAGTGAGAAGAGGAAGCTTTTCATCTAGCCTCCTGTCATTAGCATCCTTGAGATTTCTAATTGAGTCCTTGATTTCTCTAGCCTCAATCCTTGTCGGCATCATCTGTAGCCTTTAGATTTCCAGTGAATCCATAATAGCCTTGTAGAATTTCTTGTCATTGGCATTTGCAGACTCATGAGCCAGATAGGCCTCATTGTACTGCCTTGTGATTGCAGCATCCAGGGAGATCCTTCCTTGTAAATCTTGAGAAAGCCAGTTTGGTGTAGGAGGCACCACAGAAGTCCCAGTCTGTGAAGTAGTGGCCACCTGATTGTCACCAAAGCTGTCCTCATCATCAGAGAAATCAAACTCACCACTTGCTGCAACTCCTGGAGATAGATTGGTCAAGGCATCCTTTGCTCTTTGCATTGATGCAGTTGTATGAATTAGTTGGAGTGACCTCTCTGCCTCCACATTGCCCTGTTGAGCCAAAACTTGATAGGCTGACACAGGATGAGTAAAGGTCTCAGGATCCAGGGAAATACTATCCAGAGTCTGTTGATAATGCTCTTGGAAGGTAAGTTCCCTTTCTCCCTCATTGACCTCCATTGACTCACTAGCAATGGCTGCTTCCTCCCTTATGACTCATGTAGTCCCTTCTCTCTCTCCTCTATTTTCTTGCATCATGGGCTCCCCATGGCTCACACCTCTCACACCCTCACCTTCACCTACTAAGGTGGAACTCTCAATCTCTCCTTTTGCCTGGCTGGAAGAATTAGCCAGCCTCTCACTCTCATTCTCTCCTTTTGCCTGGCTGCAAGCCAGCCTCTCAGTTTCACTCCCTCTCAATCCTAAAAGTGTCTCAACTACCACCAGGTCATCTACACTAGTTGTGGAAACAACTAGATTTTCAATAAGGGGTGTAGAATGACCTATCAACGGAATGGTAGTTTGAACTGTCAACGGTATGGATACCGTTGATGGAGAAACACTTGTCAACGAAATAGACTGTTTCGTTGATGAAGTCAAGAAAGCACTTTGAGAATGAGAAGTTATAGTAGAGTCTGTGGTGATTGATTTGAGAGTTTGGTCCACAGATCCCCTTGCAACTTCAGAAAAAATTGGTTGATGGCCCAACAAATCACTTAACAAGTGATGGCCACCAGCTTCAGAGTGGGGCTTCTCCAAGATTAGAGTTGGAGAATCAGGAATAGATGTATGGATCATGTCCACATCTAGAGATAGAGTTGGTGAATTTGATGGAGATAGTTCAAGGTTGATGTTTAGAGAATGGGACTGTAACCCCAGAGTTATAATAGGGGTTACATCAAACTGAATTTGAGAAAATGGAAGTGTTGCTTCCAGTGTGTGTGCACCCTGTGAACCCTTGGACTTTTGCTTCACTCTCCTTTGGTATTGGGAAAATGTAGACTGTGGGCTTGAAGTGTCCCTTACCCTTTTGGACTGTGCTCTAGGTTGAGAGCTTGTTTCAATAATTACATCCTTTTGGGAGGATGCAATTAGACTTGTGTTTAAATCCATTTTACTCATTGTGCCTTGTTGGGAAGACACAATGGGGCTTGGCTGGGAAACTCTTACCTCACCTTCCTTATTCTTGGGGTTTCTTTTATGTTCACCCCTTCCCTCACCTCTCACAACTCCATACTCACTCCCCTTAGGTTGTGTGGTAGTTTTTACAACAGGTGCTTTTTGAGAAGCACCTGAGGTTGGCTTGGAGGATTTCTTAGATTTTGGTTTTGTTGCTGGGGCAGGAGCCTGTTGGGTCACAGCTACAGACTCCATAGCAACTGGGTTGGATGAAACAATGGAAGTAACAGCTATACTAACAGGGATAGCAGTAGTTACCTCAATGATTGGCAGATACACCACTGGAACATCACCATTGTGGTTCAGCCTCAGTATGTCTGTCAATACTCTCTTCTCTTGTACAAAGCACTCAAACCTGGCAGTAGGGTTAGAGATAACTAATGGTGCTGGACTAACATGATTAGCCAGCATCATCAGAAACCTTGCATAATAGATATTTTTCTTCCTATTTGCCTTATCACCCAACTTAGCACCAATTTCATACATAAGTTGGGTGCTAAAGTTGTAAAATCTATCATTTAGAAGCATGGTTAGGAGAATTAACATAGAGTTAGTTAATGCATCAAAATTACTAATCTTTCCAGAAAAGACCTTAATGAATGCATCAGCTAAATAACTGTATTCCCTAACCAAACCTCTCCTAATTATCTTACCCAAGTTATCAGTAGGCAAAGAGTAGTTTATAGAATTTAGCATGGTAGTTATTTCAGTGTTAGAAGGCAAAGCATCACAGTTATTATCAGGAATATGTAAACATGCTTGCAGAACATCAGAATTAACTATGTACTCATTACCTTGAAGAGTGAATTGCAGAGTGCAATTTGTTCCACTATACTCACATGAGGTCCAAATCTCCTCGATTATTTCATTGTAGAGTGGTGTAGAGTGAAACATCGCATAGCCCAACTTACAGTTCCTCATGAAGTCCATCATCTTGAAAAAGATGCTGTTCGGACTCTCCTTAACAACAAATGGAATAGAATTGTTCTTCTCATAGATGAACCCACCAGCAGACATAAGCTTGACTATGGGTGCCATTGTTGAGTGAGGAAAAGCTTCGAGCTGTATTACTTGTTGGAGAGATGAAGATAGAAAAACTTTTGGAATTTTTGAGAACAGGTAGAAATGAAATGAAGAAATTGAAATTTCTTAAATACTCCCCCAAAAATTCTCAGAAATTAAGTCCAATAATTAATCTAAATTACCTGATTGGCTTAAAAAGTAACCGTTAGAATTAAATATTACCACGATTTATACTTACAGGAGTGTATGCATAGATCGTGATAAAGAACGTGCAGTTTCAACGGTTCAGATTAAAAAGTGCTACATCAACGAATCAGATTGGGCGGTTAAATTCCCGTCTTATTTCGTTGATAAAGCCGCGTTTCGTTGATATAAAAGAGCTATCAACGAAACACCCAGAAAAATGCTAAGACTGTCAACGGAATGGTTCGTTTCGTTGACATAGTAATTTTGACTTAGACAAAATTTCACTTTTTCATAAGAAAATTAATTCACAGAAAAACATAGCAAGTTTCTGGCTGCATTTTTAACTTGCAAAAATCTCAAAATAATTAAGAGAAATTTAGCATACCTAGCTCACTTACTAATCTTGAGAATGTGGATTCATCAAGTGGCTTGGTAAAGATGTCTGCAAGTTGTTGTTCACTTGGAACAAAATGTAACTCCACAGTACCATTCATAACATGTTCTCTAATAAAGTGGTACTTGATGTCAATGTGCTTGGTCCTTGAATGCTGCACTGGATTCTCAGTAATGGCAATGGCACTAGTGTTGTCACAGAAAATTGGAATTTTCTCAACTCTTATTCCATAATCAAGTAGTTGATTTTTCATCCACAAAATCTGTGCACAACAACTTCCAGCTGCAATATACTCAGCCTCAGCTGTGGAGGTGGAAACTGAGTTTTGTTTCTTGCTGAACCATGATACAAGCTTGTTTCCTAGAAATTGACAGGTTCCTGTTGTGCTTTTCCTGTCAATTTTACATCCTGCATAATCTGCATCTGAATAACCAATTAGTTCAAAACCAGATTCTCTAGGATACCAAATGCCAAGGTTTGGTGTTCCTTTGAGATATCTGAAAATTCTTTTAATAGCAACTAAATGGGATTCCCTAGGATCAGCCTGAAATCTAGCACATAGACATGTAGCAAACAAAATATCAGGTCTACTAGCTGTTAAATATAAAAGTGAGCCAACCATGCCTCTGTAACTTGAAATGTCCACAGATTTTTCCTTAGTATTCAATTCAAGTTTGGTGGCAGTAGGCATGGGTGTTTTGGCAGGAGAGCATTCCATTAAGTTAAACCTCTTTAACAAATCATTAATGTACTTGGTTTGACTAATGAAAATGCCTTCATTAACTTGCTTTACTTGAAGACCAAGAAAGTAAGTTAACTCTCCCATCATGCTCATTTCATACTTACTTTGCATAAGCTTGGCAAACTTCTGACAAAGTTTCACATCTGTAGACCCAAAGATTATGTCATCTACATATATTTGAACAAGTATTGTAGAGCCATTCACAATCCTATGAAAAAGAGTTTTATCTACAGTACCTCTAGTGAAGTGATTCTCAAGGAGGAACTGTGAAAGTGTGTCATACCAGGCTCTTGGTGCTTGTTTCAAACCATAGAGTGCTTTGAGGAGGAAGTATACATATTCTGGAAAATCATCATCTTCAAAACCAGGAGGTTGACTTACATACACCTCCTCTTCCAATTCCACATTTAGAAAAGCACTCTTCACATCCATTTGATAGACCTTGAAATTGGCATGGGCAGCATAGGCTAGGAAAATCCTTATTGCTTCTAGTCTTGCAACAGGAGCAAAGGTTTCATCAAAATCAATTCCTTCTTCCTGTGAGTAGCCTTTTGCAACCAATCTAGCTTTGTTCCTTGTGACTATGCCATTTTCATCCATCTTATTTCTGAACACCCATTTTGTGCCTATGACACTCCTGTTCTTAGGCTTGGGCACCAGCTTCCAAACATTGTTCCTTTCAAATTGGTTTAGCTCTTCTTGCATAGCCAAGACCCAATCTGGATCTAGAAGTGCATCCTCAACTTTCTTTGGCTCATCTTGAGACAGAAAGCTGCTATATAGACATTCTTCTTGAGTTGCTCTTCTAGTTTGGACTTTTGAAGACACATCACCTATAATAAGTTCAAAGGGATGATCTTTAGTCCATTTCCTTGAGGGAGGTAGATTTGCTCTTGAAGAGGTAGCTTCATGATCATGATTGCATTAATTGGATATTTGTCCTTGAGAAACTCCCCCTGAGTTTGTTGTCCCTAAATGATCACTCCTGGAAGCATTTCTGTGACTGTCAACGGATTGTCCATTTTGACTGTCAACGAAACGCTCATTTTGACTATCAACGGAATGTCCATTTGGTCTACTAGCAGCTATTCTTTTCAATCTTAATGCAGCAATTTCATCTTCACTGCTGCTTTCATCTGTGCTAGATACAACAACTTTAGGCTGTTTCTCAGTAGCCTTAACATGATTCATTTGATCTCCATCCTCATTTTCAAAAGAAAGACTTTCATGGAAACCTTCATCACAGAGACCCTGAATTTTGAGATCATCAAAAACAACATGTACAGATTCCATAACAATGTTGGTTCTGAGATTGTAGACTCTGTAGGTTTTCCCTGCTGCATAACCCACCAATATTGCTTCATCTGCCTTTGCTTCAAATTTCCCCAAGTGCTCAGCTTGATTTCTCAGAACAAAACACTTGCATCCAAAGACATGAAGAAAATCCAATAGTGGCTTCTTTCTTTTGAGTAGCTGATAAGGGGTCATTCCTTTGGCCTGATTAATTAAAGAAATATTCTGAGTGAAGCAAGCTGTATTAACTGCCTCAGCCCAAAAATAAGTTGGTAACTTTGATTCATCTAGCATTGTCCTTGCAGCTTCAATAAGTGTTCTGTTTTTCCTTTCAACTACACCATTTTGCTGTGGTGTCCTTGCTGCTGAAAACTCATGCAAAATACCATTTTCTTCACAGAACACCTTCATGCTTGAATTCTTGAATTCTGTCCCATTGTCACTCCTAATCCTTCTTACTTTCAAGTCAGGATGATTGTTTACCATCTTGATGTGATTGATAATGATTTCACTTGCCTCATCTTTGGAGAGCAAAAAGAAAGTCCATGTAAATCTAGAGAAATCATCAACAATCACAAGACAATATTTCTTCTTTGAAATAGACATGACATTTACAGGGCCAAACAAATCCATATGAAGCAACTCAAGCTGATGGACAATTGATGACTCTGTCTTGCTTTTGAATGATGCCTTCTTTTGTTTGCCTTTTTGACAGGCATCACACAAACCATCCTTGGAAAACTCCACTTGTGGAATTCCTCTAGCAAGATCTTTCCTTACCAGATCATTCATAACCTTAAAGTTCAGATGAGATAATTTCTTGTGCCATAGCCAACTTTCATCCTTGCTTGCCTTGCTGAAAAGGCAAGTGATGGTTTCTGGACTTGTGCTACTAAAGTCAGCAATGTACACATTCCCTCTTCTGAATCCAGTCATTACCACATTGTTGTTTCCTCCTTTAGAAACAACACAGGCTTCTTTAGAAAAAGTAACTAAAAATCCTTTGTCACAAAGTTGGCTGATACTAAGCAAGTTGTGCTTAAGACCATCCACCAATGCAACTTCATCTATGATGACATTCTCTTTTGAAATCAAGCCATATCCCTTAGTGTAGCCTTTGCTGTCATCTCCAAAAGCAATACAAGGGCCAGCTCTTTCCTGAAACTCTGTGAGCAGGGTAGAATCACCAGTCATGTGTCTTGAACAACCACTATCCAAGTACCAAAGATTCCTTTTGTCTCCCTGCACACAATAGAACCAAATCAAGTCGATTTTGGTACCCAAGTTTCCTTGGGTCCTGTTTTGTTAGCCTTTGCTTTTCCTTTTATATCATTTTTCACCTTGGGCTCAGATTGATTTAAATCAATCTTTATCCTTGGTGTTGATTTCTGAGGATTGCTCACACTTTCATTCTTAGCATGCATAATTGGAGGAACAAACATGTTATTCATATTCCATGGCATTTGTGGCACATTAAACATATTCATGTATGGATTAGACACAAATGGCATGCTGGCATATGGATTTTGAAATTGTGCGTATGGAGCAAACATGTTAGGCATAACAGGCATTGTAGGCATAGAACAATTCATTGCAGGCTTGGGAATTTTCACTTTAACAGTCTTCTTAACAGATTTGCAGTTAGTAGATAAATGACTAACACTTCCACAATTAACACATGTCTTTCTAGGAGCATATTTATCAGGTGTGTAATTGTTGTGTTTGTTAATTCCTACTTTGCCATTCCTGTTATTCTTTTTATTTCCCTTAGCCTCAACTTGAACATTCTCTAACTTATCTTTCAATTGCTTGTTGGATAAGTGACCTACATTAGCTCTCTCAACAGGCTTCTCAACTTTCTTTGATTTACTAGACTCACCTTGAACAAAGTTCTTGGTGACGGGACCATACTTATTATTAAGTCTAGTGAGTTCATCTTTTCTTTTCTCTGTCAACGAAACACCCTGATCGGTTGATGGTTCATCTGTCAACGGAACATTGCATTCCATTGACATATCAACCTTCAACAAATGATCATTGATGTTTGTTGACTCTGTTTCTGATTCTAAGGTTTCACAAACATACCCTAGTTTCTCTTTGTTCTTTTTCCATGATTGTTCACAGAAAGATTCCATACCTTGAACATTAATGATGTTGGTAGCAACATTCCTGGCATCTTTCCATTTAGCAATCACACTTTGTTCTATTTCAAGCCGTGTCTTAAGAATTTCTTCCCTTTGTAACACGTTCTCAAGTTCCTTCTTAGCATCCCTACTAACACATCTCATTTTCTCAAATTCAATGAGCTGTGCTTCTAACATTGCATTCCTATCACTTAAGAGCAAATTAGTCTCTTTTATTCTTGAATTCTCTTTGGTAAGTGATTTAAGAGTAACACGCAAATTATACAATACAGTAGACATTTCATTTACTGCACTATCGCATTCCTCTTTAGAAAGCTCAGAAAGATTAGTAATTGTTACCTGGTTGCTTGAGGAGCTTGCTTCCTGCTCATGATTGTTAGCCATAAGAGCCAAGTTGACATATTCAACATCATCATCAGAATCTTCACCGTTACCAGCCCAATCATACTCCTGAGACATGAAAGCCTTTTCTTTTTGCTTGAGAAGTTCAAAGTATTTCTTTTTATAATCAACAGGCTCAAATTTCCTGTTGCTCTTCTCAATCTTGGGCTTTCTGCAGTCTCCAGCAAAGTGACCAAGCATTCCACAATTGAAACATTTAGATTTAGACTTTTCAATCCAGTTACTTTTGTTAGGTTGAAAGTCTCTCCTTGGTGGTCTTTCTTCTGAGTTTCTCTTGAACTTGAACTTAGAAAATTTTCTTGACAGAAAAGCAATGTGTTCATCAATCTCATCTAAGTCATCCAAGTTGGCTGGTTCTGGTTCTTCTTCTTCTGTCATCTTACCTTTGCCTTTGCTAACATCACTTCTACAACTAGCTCGGCTAGTTGTTGCCTTTGCAGCTTCTTCAGTGTCATCTTCCAGTTGGTTCACAGATGCAATCAATGCAATAGATCCACCCTTCTTCTGTACCTTCTCAATTTCTTCATCTTGC
The DNA here is from genome assembly GCA_030848705.1 of Heracleum sosnowskyi. Classification (NCBI taxonomy): domain Eukaryota; kingdom Viridiplantae; phylum Streptophyta; class Magnoliopsida; order Apiales; family Apiaceae; genus Heracleum; species Heracleum sosnowskyi. Next base: position 86,932,916 of record CM061243.1, read on the forward strand.
TCCATTTCCAACTCATATGTCTTTAATGTTCCATACAGCCTTTCAAGAGTGTAATCTTTGTACTCTTGAGTGTTTCTTAGAGAAACAGTCATAGGCTTCCATTCTTTTGGAAGAGCTCTAAGAAATTTAAGGTTTGAATCCTTGGTTTGATAGATCCTCCCATACAACTTTAATCCATTCAAGAGCTTTTGAAACCTACTAAACGTGTCATTTAGGGTTTCACCAGCTTTAAAGTGAAAGTGCTCATATTGTTGTATAAGGAGTTGTATTTTGTTCTCCCTTACTTGCTCAATTCCTTCACATAGTGTTCTGACAGTGTCCCATACTTCTTTGGAGGTTGTACAGTTTATGACATTGTCAAACATCTCTTGCTCCAAACCATTAAACAGAATGTTCATGGTTCTCTTATCTTTATGGATTTCTGCAAGATCTTCAATAGTCCATTCTGAGACAAGTTTTGGAATTTCTACATCAGGAGCATCATCTGGCACTCCAATTCTAGATGCAAACTTCATGGGAACGTGTGGACCTTTCTCAATGCAGTCTACATATCTCTCATCCATAGACATGAGATGTAAATGCATCTTTACTTTCCAGTGAAAGTAATTGTCCTTATCAAGAACTGGTATCTTTACACCTGCATCCTTCTTCACCATGGCTTCTGTTTTTGGTCTTGATCTTTAAACTTCTTGTGTGTTAGAAGCTTGCTTTGATACCAATTGTTAATCCCAAATGACCGAACAGAATTGTAGAAGGGGGGGTTGAATACAATTCTTGATATTTTCTTAAACTTAAAACACTTTATAAAATAAAACTGAACTGAATAAATAAAAACACAAGATATAAATAATTCAGTTGGATTGTTTGATGATCCAACTGAAGTGTTTTTATTGCGGAAATAATCTGTGATACACAAGTACACAGCTGCTCAGTTACAGAGTTGTAGAGAAGAATGCTCTCAAGGATAGCTAATACAAACTATTTGTTTTTCTTCTCTTTTTCTATCTTAACTGCTACACTTGGTTATATATTCCCCAAGTTTACAATACTGTTTTTGGCTACACTGAAGTACACTAAAGGTAACCGCCAATAGTTTGCTTTTCATCCCTTTGTCCAGTGGTCCTTGGAGATCCTTGCTTTTGTCTTCATGCTTATTATGATCACTCCCAAGAGCCCAATTGGAAACTGGGATGTTTCCTTATTCCCCATGTCCATTTTAATGGTTTCCAATGCAAAGTACACTTCCACATCACCTTTAGATCTGTTCAGTAAACTGTCACTATCACTTTGTCAACTATTCAGAAAAGCAATAATGATTCGTTGATAGCAGGGAGATGTGTTTCGTTGACAGCTTTATTCTTCATTCCGTTGATGGTGTTTCTCTCGTTTCGTTGAAGAGTAAACTCCATACCGTTGATGGTGTATCCTTGTTTCGTTGATAGAGTAATCCTCATACCGTTGACATGTCTTCACTTAGGCAAAATTACAAGGCATAACATATTTACAATTAACCAACCTATTTTGCCTATCTAGTACTTAGTCAACATGACTTAGAAAACCTATCTAGTACATACATCAAATGCATATCAAACTGTGAAGTATTGTACAGTGCAATTGCTACAACACTCATTCCGTTGATGAGCTTCCTGTCAACGAAACACTGCAAAGCATGCCATTCCGTTGACAGTTACAAAATGACTTAATACAAAATCTACTAAGTGTTTTTATAATTATCATCAAGAACAACATATTCCTAACAGAGGTGTTCAACCTTGCATATTCATTGAACCTGGGTCCAAAGTTGTTCCTTTTAGGTGGAGAGTCAGAATCCTTCGCTGTCCTGGGATATTTGTCCCTAGCGTCATACTCTTGAGTCTCCTTTCTCTTTTTTCCGTTTTCACTTCCCTCAACAGTGGGTTCATATTTCTTCATACTTTCCTCGGCCTTGATATACTTTCCGGCTCTATCTTGGAGCTTCAACATGTTTTCGGGTGGATGCTTTGCTAACGACCTTTTGAAGTGATCATCAGTAGTTCCTTGTTGTAGGGCTATCATAGCTACTTTGTCCTCCAAGTCCGGGACTTTCAGAGCATCCTTAGTGAATCGATTTATGTATTCCCTCAAGGATTCATTCTCACCTTGCCTGATTCCCATGAGGGATGCAGAACTTTTCTCATGCACCCTCCCACTTACAAATTGGTTGATGAACGCCTTACTCAACTCTTTGAAGGATCCAATAGAATTGGGAGGCAAACGGCTGTACCAATGTTGTGCCATGCCCGCAAGGGTTTGCGGAAACGCTCGGCACTTAACCGCATCATTGGTTGGCTGCAACAGCAGTGCGTTGGAGAAGGTTCTCACATGGTTAGCGGGATCTCCCGTTCCATCATAAGCCTTGATCGTTGGCATCTTGAATTTTCTGGATATAGCCGTTTTCATGATGTCTTGAGTAAATGGTGGTGTAGGATCATCAGGATCTCCTAGGGGCAACAGAACGCTAGGATCACCCCTTGGGGCTTCGGCCCTCTTGGTTCTTCTTGATGGTGGATCCAAATTGATAATTGGGATTCCTTCAGTTTGATTTTTTGCCTTTGCGGCCTCCTGTTCTGCCAATACTTTCTTAAGCCTTGCGACTTCTGCCTCATGGGCCGCAAGCTTCTCCTTAGTAGTTTGGGGTTGATCCCGGTTGGTTTGCGAAGAATGTCTCCTTCTAGGAGCGACATCGTCCCCAGTTGTATAACCCTCATCCTCGGTGTATGGACCCGATTAATCTGGAAAAGAGATCTGGTGAGTTTATTGATTCTGAGGTCCCAGACCTTGAACGTAAGGGGGCACATACGCCTCATGGTAGATTGGATTAGTTCCACTACCACCCGCTGTGGGGCGAGGGGGCATGCCATAGCCTGGCATCCCCAAAGTCTGATTTGCGTATTGAGGGAGATCAGTAGTGTGGAGTTGAAGGCTTCTCGGTGCATTCATGATGAGTGGAGAAGTCGAGATTGGTTGCTGGTGGATGGTCTCTAGTGGATTAGATCCATGAACGACCATCTGCAGGGGATTCGTCCCTTCAACCGAAATTGGGACTTCCTGTCCTTGAGTGGCGGTGAGGGGGATATTCGCCCCTTGAGTGCCAGTAGTTGGCGGCGGTTGGCTTCCCTGAATCTCCGTTTCAGAGGTGATAGGGAGGCCCTCAGAAGTATCAGAATCTCTAGTTGTTCTTCGTGTGTTTGTCATGGTTGATGTTGGTGTCCCACAGACGGCGCCAAATGTTGTGGAATAAAAACTGAGCTTGCGAATTTAATGCTAGGGTTAGAGAGCTTCGAGCTTTAATGGCTGCACTTGTGTTTCGAGACTAAATCGGTCCTCACAAGATGCCTACGTATCTCAATTCGTTATTGAGAATCAAGCCAAAGACGTAGTTCTGATTGTAGGATCAGGGACCTTATATAGGCGTCTGGAGCCTAGTATTTATGGTATGTTTAGGAGTCTTAGCGAATAAGTCTCCTTTTTGATATTGGATAAGCATTGTATTGCTTGCAGGATAAGTCTTTTCCTTGTCGATAAAGGCTATGACTCATTAATTACCTTTAATTGGGATTCTGGATCCTTCTTTGACCAATTTGCCATAATTTGGACTCTTTTTATGGGCTGTATATTTTCCCTATTCATTAATTACGAAATTAATGAATAATCAGGGTTTCGGGCCTTGAATATTGGGCCGTGTTCTTGGACCAATTCGGGTCTAATTAATATGTCATTAATTATATTTTTAGGGTTATTTTTAGCCCATATAAATATGTGTATATAATAAATTGGATTTATATATCTAACAATATAAGTATTTTAATTTAATAAATTGTTGACGTAATCTTTAGTATTATTTTAGATATTAAAATAGAAAAATATTTTTAAATAATAGATCTAACAGTTCGTATTTATTTGCTCTTAAAAAATCTAAGAGTGACAAAAGTGCAAATAAAAAAATTTGTGCCCTGTATTGTGTCGAGTTTCTTTTAACATATGCTACTACTTTTATTTTTTTATTAATTATCTTATTTAAATTTAATATTATAAAAAATTATATTAAACATGGATTTTATAAGTTTAATATAATAATATTGTCATTATTTCTATATTTTCCCCATGTTATTTTTAATTCAAATATGAGTTGTTTCAATTAAAAAAATATAAAACATGCAATGTCCTTAAAAAGACAGTTCGTTACTTATTAATAATTATATAAAATTATATTACATATATATATATATATATATATATATATATATATGTTGCCCGTGTTGTTTAAATTAGTTGTTTAAATTAGAAAATAGAAAATTATATTACCTTTATATATATATGTTGCTCGTGTTACTTTTAGAAATATTATTTGTTTAAGTTAGAAAAAATAAAAAAGATTATGTGTTTAGCGGGTAAGTGGTTATTTATTAATAATTATATATAACAATATTACCATTACATATTTATTTTGCATGTGTTATGTATGGAACATGAGTTGTTTTAGTTAGAAAATGTAAAACATATTGTTGTGGAATAAAAAACGTACTTGTAAATTTATTGCTAGGGTTTGTGAGCTTCAAGCTTTAATGGCTGCTCTTGTTGTCGGGGACTAACTCGGTCCTAACAAGATGCCTACATATCTCTAGTGTTTAGAGAATCAAGCCAATAAAACGTAGTTCTTGGTGTTGCCCTCGGGGCTATGGCGGCAGGGGCACACCAAGGACGTAGTGACTTGTATGTCCTTATTCGAGGATGAAGTCTAAAACATTGTAGATGACGTATGGAGCTGTGTCCAAAACGTAGTTCTGAGATGAGGGGTCAGACCCTTTATATAGGCGTTTAAAAGCCTAATGGATAAGTATTGATTTCTTTGAAGGATAAGTCTTATCCTTGATGGTGGATAAGTATTGACTTTCTTGAAGAATAAGTCTTATCCTTGACGGTGGATAAGTATCAACTTTCTTGAAGGATAAGTCTTATCCTTATCGTAGGATAAAGATTGTGACTAGTTATTTCCTTTGATTGAGATTCTAGATCTTTCTTTGTAGAAGTCAGACTTTTTGGATGATTTTATCACACTTTGGACTCTTTTTATGAGCTGTATATTTTCCCTATTTATTAATTACGAAATTAATAAATAATTAAGGTTTCGGGCCTTTTTATCGGGCCTAACTCTTGGACCAATCTAGGTCTAATTAATACGTCATTAATTATATTTCTAGGGTTATTTTTAGCCCATATCATTTGCCCCCCAACTTCTATGATAATGCACTAGGATTTCATAGAAGTTATACCGGTCTTTTTCGAGACTTGGGGTCTTTTTTACCCTTACCCGGGACTTACTACCCTTTTTGGGGATTTTAATATACACTAGTGTTTCACGAGTATCGTCTTGGTGTAAAGTGTGGAGCGACCTACACATTTACGACGATTTTGCCTTATTCGAGGCTAACTTGACATTTGCATAAGCCTTTTATGTCTTATGTCGTCTTGTTTTGGCTTCAAGCCTTTAATTGAGCATATCGAATGATGGGGTTTGGACTGAATGTCTTAGGTTTCTGGGGTTTCAACCCTTCACCCTTATGAGCTCTTACTGATGGCTTCACTCGTAGTGATTCATTCTCAAGTCTATCATATCAAACTTCTCCCGAGCTTGAAATTTTCGCTAATTAACAATAGGCATATTAGGCTTTCTTTTGTATGTTTATTAGCAACATTCACCCTTTGGGGTTTGTTGTATTCAGCTCTATTTGTGCAGTTGACAAGCATATTTTGTATGCTTTCCTTTGCATTCATTTGTAGTTTGTCTTGGCAATGCTTTGAGGATGTTTCTACCAATCAAAACGGGCTCAACCCTTCATCTACTTTCTAGGAAGCTCATGATTTCATCGAACCTTATTTCTACTTGTCCTACTAGCGGATCCTTTTAGGATGCACTAAACATAATAAACTTTTAAGTTTGAGGCATGCCAAGTCCTTGGCACCTCATTCCCTTCGAGGGTTTCTAGCTTATACGAGCCTCGTTCAAACACATTCTTGACTTTGTAGGGCCCTTCCCAATTTGGGGCCAACTTGCCTTTTTGTCAAACTCCGGATGCCTCAATCTTTCGGAGGACTAAGTCTCCTTGACGAAAGAATCTCTCTTTAACCCTTAGGTTATAGTAGAAAGATGCTCGTTTCTGATGTTCAACTATCTTGGCATTTGCCTCATCTCTAATTTCATCAATTAGATCTAAAGCCAACCTAATACTTTCTTCATTTATTTCTGGCTCGTAAGCCTCGATTCTTGGAGATGTGTGAGTAATCTCCACTAGAACCACTGCCTCTTCCCCATATGCCAACAGAAAGGGGATTGCTTCAGTGGTGACTTTACAAGTAGTACGATATGCCCATAGTATGGGGTGCAATTCGTCTACCCAAGTGTTTCTAGAGCGTTCAACTCTTTTCTTTAGTCCATCCAGGATAATTCGATTGGCAACCTCAGTTTGCCCATTTGCTTGAGGATGGGCAACAGAAGTGAAGCGTAACTTGATATCATTCTCGTCATAATACTTCTTAAATTCATCATTGTTGAACTGAGTTCCATGGTCTGTGACCAAGATACGTGGAATCTCATATCTGCATATCACATTTTCCCAGAAGAAATGCATCACCTGCTTGGTGGTTATCTTGGCTAAAGGCTTAGCCTCAATCCACTTGGTGAAGTAGTCGATTGCTACTATCAAGAACTTTCTTTGCGCACTTGCCATTGGAAATGGTCCAAGTATATCCATTCCCCACATGGCGAATGGGATAGGTGAGTTTATGGATGTCATCATCTCTGGTGGTTGCCTAACCACCGGTGCATGCTTTTGGCACCGTTCACATTTCTTTACGTAGCTTTTAGCATCTGCAAGTATGCTTGGCCAATAGAAACCTAGGCGAGTGACTTTATGGGTAAGGGCTCTGCCCCCCAAGTGCTGCCCACAAATTCCTTCATGTACTTCCTTTAGGGCCAATTCTGACTCTTGGGGTCTCAAGTATTTCAGATATGGAACAATGAAAGACTTTTTGTATAGTTTTCTAAAATAATTCATAGTTTTTTGATTGGTAAAATGCACTTTAACTACATACCTAGGTAAACTCAGGTATTATAATAGAGGAATAATAGTTTATTTATAAACGTTTAATTTATGAAAATTAATTTAAAATATATAAAAGTATCTCGTGTTTGATTTCAAATTAAAATAGTGATTTTTAGTAAATATTTCTAATATAAAAAATATGTATATATGGATATGTTAAACAAAATTATTATTGTATTTAAATTAGAATTGTTAAACTAACCATGATTAGTAAAATATGATGAGAATGTTAAGTTAGAAAACCTCATAATATAATATGATTGGTCTAAGCTGTGACTGGTCATAAAATAATTAATAATTTTCTGATCGGTTAACTGCACTTTAATTGCATACTTAGGTAAACTCAAGTATTACAACAGAGGATATAATATGTACCTAGGTAGATTGTGTTTTAAATTACACTAGCTTTATAAGACATGAATTTGGTAGGCTTAAAATTTTAAATGATATGACTTGACAATAATTTTATATATATTCCCCCTAATAATTTTAGAAAACAAGGAGAGATATTAATTTGAAAATATAGAATAAATTATATGTTTTTATCAATGTGTCCTAATTAGAATATGTATGTAAAATAGCTCGGCCCGTTATCATAAATTTTAAATAAGAAAATTCATGAAAAATTAAAAGAATTAGGCCCAACATATTAAAGTACATAAAACTGTATAATAATTTTTTAAGAAAAAACCCATAAAAAATTAAAAGAAATAAACCCAAGTTATTAAAGTACATAAAGCGCGGCCCAAAAATATCGACTACTACCTGACTATCAAATTTAAATGTTTTGTTATTAAAAGTCCATAAAAATTAAAAGAAATAGACCCACGTTATTAAAGTACATAAAGTCCAAATTAAAAGAAATAAACCCTAGTTATTAAACTACATAAAGCGCGACCCAAAATATCTCGCCTGACTATCAAACTTTTAATATTTTGTTATTCAAAGCCCATAAATAATTAAAGAAATAGATCCATGTTATTAAAGTACATAAAGCCCGACCCAAATACCAACTATCGCCCGACTACCAAACCTTTAATGTTTTATTTTTAATAATACTAGCTTAAAACACGTGTGATGCACAGACTATCTTTAATATTTATTATTTTATTATTTATATAGGTTAAAACCCGAGCGATGCACAGATTTTTTTAATAATTGTTATTTTATATTTTAAGTTTTAATATTTTATTAATTGTATTTGCTAAAAAAATAGGCATATTAAAACATGTAAACTTTTTTATATAATTAAAAGCATTAAAGTAGGTTTTAAAATAAATAAGTAATGGTTTGCTCGTGATATTTTTGGAAAAGGAGAGGTTTTAGTAAAAAAAATAGAAAAAATAACATGTTCAGTTAAAAAAGGTAATTACCCGTGATATTTTTGCAAAAGGAGGAAATTTTATTGGAAAAATAGAAAAAGTAATGAGTTTTAGCTGAAAAAATAATTAAAAACATTAAAATAGGTTTTAAAATAAATAAGTAAGGGTTTGTGTGTGATATTTTTGAAAAATGAGGGGTTGTAGTAAGAAAAATAGAAAAAATAGCATGTTTCAGTTAAAAAAGGTAATTATCCGTGATATTTTTGCAAAAGAGAAAATTTTATTGGAAAAATAGAAAAAGTAATTGGTTATAAATAGGTAATGTTATTATTTAATAATATTTTTTTAAGTAAGGGTAATTAGGTAAAATTATTTAGGACCGACCAACCAACCAACCAAACTTTTAATGTTTCATTTATTATATATAGTATAGATATGCATTTGTTTTATATTTTTTAATATTATATATTAAAATATAATAAAAATATATTTTTTAAATATATATTATAAAAAATTAATTATTATATGGGGCAGGGTAAAAACGGGGATAAGGACTTAATATTACCTCGTGGAGTAGAGATGTGGCAAATATCTTTTATATGGAATGCGTATAGGAATGGCGATCCCCACCTGAACCCACCCTACTTTCAATCATTTGTAATTAAAAAAATACTATTCATGAATCATAAGATGAATACTCTAAAAGTGAGGCCAAGAATGAAAGCATTATCAAAATATATATATAATGATTTTTTTGGAGGGCACAAGCATTATATTCTACTATCATATATGTATCTGATATGGGCTGAAATATAAGCCTAGAAATATAATTAATGACATATTAATTAGACCCGGATTGGTTCAAGAACACTGCCCAATATTTAAGACCCGAAACCCTGATTATTTATTAATTTCGTAATTAATAAATAAGGAAAATATACAGCTCATGAAAAAGTCCAAAATATGGTAAATTCGTCAAAGAAGGATCCAGAATCCCAATCAAAAAAAATAATGAGTCATAGCCTTTATCAACAAGGAAAAGACTTATCCTGCAAGAAATACAATGTTTATCCAATATCAAAAAGGAGACTTATTCGCTAAGACTCCTAAATATACCATAAATACTAGGCTCCAGACGCCTATATAAGGTCCCTGATCCTACAATCAGAACTACGTCTTCGGCTTGATTCTCAGCACCGATTGAGATACGTAGGCATCTTGTGAGGACCGATTTAGTCTTGAAACACAAGTGCAGCCATAAAAGCTCGAAAGCTCATAAATCCTAGCAATTAATATACAAGCACGTTTTTTAATCCATAACATTTGGCGCCGTCTGTGGGAAGACAACATCAACCATGGCAAACACACGAAGAACGACTCGAGATACTCCAGTTTCTGATGAGCTTCCTATCACCTCTGAGGTTGATACTCACGGAAATCAACCACCGCCAACTACTGGCATTGAAGGGGCGAATATCCCCACCAATACTCAAGGACCGGAGATCCCAATTTCGGTTGAAGGGACGAATCCCCTGCAGATGGTCATTCATGGATCTAATCCACAAGAGACCGCTCACCAGCAACCAGTCACGACCTCCCCGCTGCTCATGAATGCACCAAGTGGTCTTCAACTCCACACTACTGATCTCCCCCGATACACTACTCAAACTTTGGGGATTCCCAGCTATGGCATGCCCCCTCGACCCAAGGCGGGCGGTAGTGGTCTCAACCCCATCTACCATGAAGCGTATGTCCCCCCTTATATACAAGGTCTGGGACCTCAAAATCAACAAACTCGACGGACCCCTTTGATTCAAGATTACTCGGGTCCCTATACCGAGGACGAGGATTATACATCTGGGGAAAAGAGGGATGTCGCCCCAAGGAGGAAGCGTTCTTCCCAGACAAATCGGGAACAACCCCAAACTACTAAGGAGAAAATTGCAGCCCATGAGGCAGAAACTGCAAGACTCAAGAAACTCCTTGCTGAGGAGGAGGCCGCTCAATCTCAAGGCCGATCAACTGGAAGGGTCCCGATAATCAATCTGGACCCGACACCAAGAAGGACTAAGAGGGCTGAAGCCCCAAGGGGTGATCCTAGTGTTTTGTTGCCCCTAGGAGATCCTGATGATCCTACACCACCGTTTACTCAAGACATCATGAAGGCCACCATATCCAGAAAATTCAAGATGCCAACGATCAAGGCTAATAATGGAACGGGGGATCCCACAAATCATGTAAGGACCTTCTCCAATGCACTACTGTTGCAGCCAACCAACGATGCGGTCAAGTGTAGGGCGTTTCCACAAACCTTGGCAGGTGTAGTAACCCAAATTTTCAGGGTTTATTAATATTATTAATTAAATATTTTATTGCTTTTCTCCAAGAGGAGGAATGATATTATGTGTATATTTTATTTAAAATAATTGTGAAAGCTGGTTATTTTATCCGGGAAATTAAGTACGAATTTCCTATTTATTAAGTAATAAAAATGGTAATATTTAATTGTCCTAAATTTGCTGCATTATGTGTTTAAATGTTTAAATAATATTATGTGGATATGGGATGTGGTATTATGTGTTTAAAATTATGTTTCGGTAATTATTAGTAAATTTGAGCCCGACATAATTGTTTTAAGTAAATTAGTTTAAAATTCATTTAATTATGAATGTTGAGCATTTTAATGTTTTTAGATTAATTTTGGTATATAATAATTTTATTAGTTCGATGTAATTATTTTAGAATTTAATTCGTTTAAAAACTAATTTTCAGTATCGTATAAGTCCCACAAATTTCAGTCAATGGGCTAAGTGAAGGTCAAAGTCTTCATCCTTATCTTACCTTTGAATTATTAACTTAATCTAATTCTACCTAACCTATATCTAATTATACACACACCCATGCCGACACACACAAACTCACGCACACTCTGTTTTACACAAAGAAAAGAAGCCCACACATTAACACTTTTACTCGGCAGTTTTCTTCTCCAAAAGCAAAGTAGAAGACAACTTCATTTTTGTTTTTCCCCCGGCTCTCCACTCACGCGCCACCCACCTTACTGCCTTCTGTAACCCACGTTGCCAGTACTCCGTTTTTTTTTCTTCATCACCGCGCATAGCCGCTGTTGTTGCTTCTGTTCAGTTTCCGGCCTTCTTCTCCGGCCGTCACCATCGCAGTTCTACCACTTTCTGCCGGTTCCTCCCTCTGTTAACTCCGTAATTCAGTGGGTAATTACCGATCGAAAGCTTGGTTAATCATTCGTTTTATTTGTTTATATGTGGATATGTGTTTAACTAAATTCAATTTTATTTAGTATGTGTTATATGTAAATTCGTTTTCATCATTAAATTGTATTAGCAATAAACTGTTTTGGTCTTATATTAATCTTCCTCGTAACTTCATCTTTTATATCATATGACTCTGTGGATACCTTACAGAACATGAGTTATGGTAAGGGAGTTGTTTATACTGAATCACCTTATAACTTCATCTTTTAAGTTATATGTTGATATTCTACTTACATAGCAGATATTTTTCGGAAAGGTTATATTGGTTTACTTTGAAACCTCATCTTTTATATTATACTAGAACTTTGTTCATAATATAGCAAAAGTTTCAGAAATATTATGAAAATGATATTTGAAATACAACAATGGTACTGTTTTTGGAATACATTCCGATAAGGAAATAATTTCAGTATCGAGATATTTTGACAAATTATTGTCTTATACCCGCTTTATTCTGGGTTGAGTTAAAGGCAGGATTATGCCATACTTTAATTACCTTGCTGAGCTATCGCTCACTCTTGCTATTGTTTTATAAATATTATATAGCAGCGAAGTAGGATACCAAGGATTCGGCGCACATCCCTCAGGCGAGTGGTAAGCGCAAGGCAGTCTTATGAGCAGTTTCTAGCAGTGATCCTGGAATTAGTGTGAACCAGTCAGATCAAGCTGAAGCTTTTGGTATTCATCTTATGTATAGATATGAATGGTATGAGAGGGTGGTGAGTATTACAAGGCTAAGTTGGTAATGTACCATTACTTAGGAGTTGTATCAGTAGCAAATTCAAAAGACATTTAGGTATTGTAATAAAGATTATCTATTCCGCAATTGTTGTATTTGTGTCGTTTCTGAGACTCTAACCTGTGTGTGTGTGTGAGAGATATATACATTGTGGGGTCATAAGCAGATGAATTGTGTCTATTGTGAGTAAAGAAGGCAAGGCAAGAAGTAAGTGGATCGTGACTACTCTAAATCCTTGACCCCGGATTTGGGGCTGTTACAACCACCCTTGAGTTAGTTCAGTAGGATGGATACTGCCGGTGTGAGCAGAATAGTTGCAGACTGTATTAGTAAGAATTGTTTTCGAGTAGGTTTGTATTATTAAACCTTGTATAGAACGGTGCGGTCTATTATTGTAACTTCGGGTAGAGGTTGTAAATAATAGATGAAATCCTGGATAGTACATTTGAGTTGTAATAACAAATGTTACTTTTGTTTCTCATTTCCAAGGTTATAACTTGTGTGTGCGCGTAAGTGATTGGGGTCTTTGGAGTTGTATTATTAGAATGTTGTAAGTAATGCAGATATTGTATAATTGATGGAGCGTGACAACCCAGATCCCTAACCCCGGATCTGGGGGTGTTACAGAAATGGTATCAGAGCGTTAAGTTATAAACTTGGATATGAGAGTGTTAAGAGTTATATCGAAGTAAGAGAATAACGCGAGGACTCATATAGAGCTCGTTAAGTGGACTACCGGAAGTAGTGCCATTGAGGATGTTAAGATTAAAGAGTTTAGTTGAGGACTTATCGGAGGACCGATAGGACCGTTGAATTATATTCTATTCGGATACAAAGTTTTATTTTGTTTAAATTATAAAAGTATTCCAAAAGTTAGTATTTTTACATTTTTGAGAGATTTAGAATATTTGGAAATTTTTGGTATCAAAGCGGTATTTTATTAGTACCAAAATTTTACCCGGTATCTATCTGTGCCCCATTGATATTTGGGTGAGTTATAAAAGTATTTAAAAATTCAATATTTTTGCAATTCTGTAAAATCCGGGCTTTATAAAAATTTTGTGCATAATTATTTCAATTTTTAGAGTAAATAAATTTTTTAATATTTATCCGCTAATTGAGTGAAAGTTATAATTTCGTACTAAAAATATTTTAGTGATTGGTAATTATTTTTATATTATCGAGTATATTTTTTTTGAGTGTTCGTTCGTTAAAATGTCGTTCAGTACGGGACTATTTGGTGTTAGGTGGGGTAATTATGTTATTATTTAACACCCCACCTAACCTTATCCTGTATCTACCTAATTACTAAACTAAATACACTAACACACACGTACAGGAAAATAAAGGAAACTACTACCCCCCATCCCCCCCCCCATTTTCTTTTCCACGCTCCCCCCCCTCTACGTTCTTTTCTTCGGCCGCGGTCAGCCGCGCTGCAGCCGGATTCCGGCTAGTAACCGCAAGCCCCCACCCCGTTTTCGAAGCCGCAGTTTCTCCCCCCTCGCTACAATAGCTCTATTTGCGATTTTTCGAAGTTTTAATTCAAAACATTCGGTTTCCGAAGTAGAAGCTCGAGCTCCGATTTTGTGTGGGTATAACCGAAAAACCTTTGTTTAATTAATATGTTTTTGGTAATAATTAGTTATAATTTTTTTATATGTGATTAGTAATGAAATTCGTTTTAGTAAATTGTGATGTTTATAAATTCGTTTTTTTATTTTATTTACAATGTTTAAATTCGTTTTCATATATATATATATATATATATATATATATATATATATATATATATATATATATATATATATATATATTAGTTATTAATTCGTTTTTGGTATTAATTGATTATATATATATGGTTGTACATATTTTTTGATGAATAAAAGTGTGGTGGAGATTTTTATAGATTAATTATGATTTTAAGTTATGTTCAATAAAGTTAAATTGTTAGTAGCCTATTTATATTAGTAATTCATTTTTAGTATGTCGAGATTGATTACGAAATATGTTTCGTAGTTTCGTTAATGTTTCGAGTAATTGCTAGTCGTGTATGTTTTTAATGTTGGTATTTAGATTTTGTTTGTAAAGTTAGATTTTAATTTTGAGTTATAAGTTAAATTATGTGTTGTAATTTATTAATTGATTATATATGTATATTATTGTGATTTAAATGGTTTTAAAGTACCATTTAAATTTTAGTGATATTATTATGTAATTAGTGAGTTAAATTATTATTTTTAATGTGAAATTAGTTTTAGCCTCGTTTATATGTATGTTAAATGTGTGGAGTTGTTAAGTGCGGAAGTTCAATTGTGATAATTGTGATAGTGATTTTAGTTTATTTTGTTTGATTCCCAATTTGGGGGATTTTGTTGAAGTTCAATGGTTGTGGAGTTTATGTTGTTTATTTACGGCTGAGTATACAGGATGTTGTACTGTGATGTTCGTCCTGTGACTAGGGGCGCAGCATAGTACATGCAAATATTGTGGATAGTCCTATCTACGAATGGGTCATGCCGAAATTTTGAAAAATCTATATACATATTACTTGTATTTTATTATTGGTGTCTCGAGAAGTAATTGGATTTGATTATTTTTAATCGGTTTTAGATAATAATGTAATTGATTTAATTGTTCAATTAATTGAATGATTAATTGGTGAATTTTATTAATTAATTATTATTTAATTTTGATTAATTATAAATCAAATTTAATTAATATTTTCAAAAATTGTTTTATTATTTACCTAATTTGATTAATTGCTTGATTTACTGAATTGGTTGATTTTGATTAATTTTATTTAATCAAATGGTAATCGGATTTAAAGTATGAATGATTGTTTAAATCTTGTATTTTATATGTAACTATAAATGTGTGATTAAGTGCCAAGTGCAACTATATGTTGGTGAGTTATATCAGTATGAAAAGATGTTTTCAAGTGTTACAGGTGTGGTTTACATTCCATTAACAAATTCGGTGATTCAAGAATCTCAAATGTTGTATTACTTGTGTGAACAGTGCTGAGTCTGCTTCTACATCAGCTTGCTTTAAAGTTTTTGAACTCGTTACTTGCTCATTTTTAACGAGCCTTACCATTCTGGAAAGGTCTCGTAATTTTCAACAATTTTATTATTTTACACTTTTTCATTTGAGTTCATCTTTATACTATAAGATGTCCATCTTTCTAACTAGTTAAATATGACGTTTATTTCCGATAAGTATGATAATAAGTTTAGTATTGTATAGTGGCATATGAGCTGATAATTGCTATGTGTTTAAATGGTATATCGAGTTGAGTATGTTATTTTATAGTTGTGAGTTCAGGTTGATTAAGTTAAGTTATGTAAATATGTTAGTTTGTAATTTGATTCTTGATTGTTGGTATTAGTTTAAAACAGGTGGATTGTTATATAAATAGAGGAAGTGCTGCCGGATTTCCGGCAAGACTATTAAATGATTATTATTTGGCAATTGTATATGATATGATATGCTAGTATAAATGCATACGTGAATGAAATATGTGCTATGTGTTACGTGAAGTATAAGAAATTATGTGAATTAGTTATTTGAATTGTTACGTGATAAATGTTATATGTGATTGTGTATTTTTGGATAAAGTAACTGCAAGTCAAGGCATAATTATTTTCTTATATTTTTATTGCAAGTTAATGCAAATTTATTTTCTTATATGTTTACTGCAAGTTAATGCAGATTTATTTTCTTATATGTTTACTGCAAGTTAATGCAGATTTATTTTCTTATATGTTTACTGCAAGTCAAGGCAGATGATTGGAGTATTGAATGAATTGTGGATTGATTGTGGATGATTGGGTTAGAAATTTAGATGTTTTTAAAACAGGGCAACGTCCACTTTACGAATAGGTCATGCCCAATTTTCTGTAGAAATTACATTCGCTTAAGTTTATAAACATTTATATTAAGTAGAGTTGAGTCCGAAGGCTAAACTACATCTTATATTTAACTAGTGAATAGTTGGGCGGACACGATCTCGATAGTGCAGACTCGTAGCAACTACATATGCGCCGGAACCAAGAGTTATCAGAATAGAGAGTTGTGATGACATAAGATAGAAGAAGATGAGAATCATAGTACTTCGGCTTTACGTAATAGCGAAGGACCAAAGGCAAGTTTACTAACTCGTACTCTTTGTTCGGAGTATCGTAGTAATATTCCTGTTTTTCAATTCTTAATTCAATTACTTGTTGCATAACCAGTTCTTATTCATATCCTGTGGTTGAAACAACCTATTTAGTTCTAACTTGACAGTTCTATTTTGGTTCATAATTCATACCTTGCAACATCTTGTGATTGCCAGATTTAATTCTGATTCTTATTTATTGAAACCTGATTCATGTATAATTGTTTTTACCTAACCTAGTCTGAGAATCTGAATCAGACATTGAAAGTATTAATTTGAGTTGACCAGGTAGTCGATTGTTCTGACACCTAATCTGAGTATTAGATTGGAATTGGAAGTTTTTATTAAAATGAAATGTTTTAAGGACTGCAGACACCAGTCAGAGTATCAGTATTATGTAGGCCAAAGTGGCCTTGGATCCAGTTCAGTATTTGGACATACCGTAGGGTATGATCCGGAGTTTTAGTGTGACTGATCATCCACTTTAACTCGTTGCGTCACAGTAAAAATCCAATTCTAATTTAAAGTTTGACACAATTGTCGTTGTTCATTTTTCCAGTTGAGCTGATTTTCATACATTGCTATTATTGCACCATTATTTTACCCCAGTTGAGTTGATTTCTTTTCAGATATTGTTGCATCATTATTTTATCTTGTGCAGTACTATATACTTGCTGAGCTTCTTTTGCTCACTCTTGCTTGTTACCCTTGATATTTCAGTACAACGAACAGTATTTAATTGTATAACTATGGAACGAGAAGAGTCAAGATGACGTTGGGAAGATGAGTTGATGCAGAGCATTTGGATCTAGTGTAAGGTTATTGTATAAAGTTGATTTCTAGTAAATATTATATTGTATAAGATTAGTTTGCCTGGTATACTTCTTATCGAAGTTATACTAGTGTTATAGAATTTGTGCAAAGAGTATTGTTGTAAAAGGAAGTTAAAGTTTGTGAGATTTTGGATTCTTGTTTCTAGCACTATAGCCTAAAAGATTCTTGGTAGAGTTGGGGTCGTAGATGTTATATTTGTACTGGTTTAATATTTAGCAGGTTGTTTTAAATTGAGATTTTAGCGTGACGATCTAATTCCCTGACCCCGGATTTGGGGGCGACACACCGATTATCAAAGACATTAAGATAAGATGCGGAGCAGAGTCTCGGTTGTAGTTGGGGTAAGGTCAGAATGGCCAATACCAATGGATAACTTGACTTAGTAAGAACCTAAGTGTTTGTAGTTCGTCGTAGTTTGCCACGAGAAGGCAACACATGTGAAGATTAAGACGTTTACAGTCTTTTACGCGATCTGAATTACTAAATTGCGTGGACTAGTTAAGGCACTATCTTGTGTATGAGATCCAAGCCTTGAGAACAACGATTCCACCAGAGTTGGTGTCTTTTCCATCGATGGGTATTTTATTACCTAGGAAGGAGACAGTTGCGTACGTGTAGTACCAGAACGTTATCGCGAGACGAACGCGCTAAATCGCATCGCGAGTATATTTCGTACGATGGGCCATGATGGCTCGACTCAGAAATCAAAGACATGAAGAATGGATAGCGTGATTCTAATAAAGACACGTACGGTTGCGACGAGCAATGCGACAATCTCAGGACCACGAGGGACGAGACCTATGGTGGCCTGGGGTTGGATTCGTTCGATACGACTAGTGTTAAGAAATTACATATACGTTAATCGACCTTCATCTTTTGAGAATGTGTTGATGCGGCCGTAGGAGGCCTAATCTCTGAACGATTATCGGGGAATGGCGAATATGTTTCAAACTCCCGACCTATTTAAGGACTTGTACGATTTTAAGGTACCATTGGTTAGTACCCTAAGCCATAAAGGCAGAAAGATAAGATCATCCTCGTACGGGTGATGTTAGAAATTACGATGACCATTGACTTTTTGGTATCTACTTGCTGGTACACTCCTCAATCTAAAACTGTTCCTGCCTGTGTTACCTTGAATAGTTCATGTCAGGTAACCCTTCTAATTTCCTACTTCAACTTGGGATGCAACCAACAATTGTTAAGTATTCATTTTATTTTTTCATATTTGGACTCCTCAGTCGAGTTCATAAATATCTAGCTATGTGTTTAAAACATAGATGATGTATATTTCAGAGACTACTCGTGAATTCTTTTCTTCTATTAAGGAGAGATTTGCACATCAGACGTTGAAATCGTAGAAAGGATATCAATTTGATATTGATATTCCGAATTCAATTCTATCGGAGAATTTGACAAAGTTTATGTACGGAGACACCTTTGGGTGGACCGTTTCACTAATGAGAAATGTTTGGCGGAAGATTATCTATTGTTCCGATACCAAGAACTCTCTATTCAGACCTTATATTCTATTCAAGGGTTATAATTACCTTGTTCGTCCCAAACTTAATTACTTTTCTTTTCAATTCATTATTCGAGTAGTCAAAATTTTGATTTCTTTCTTTCGATGGCTAGATGTTAAGATTTTGTGCTAGATTGAAACTGTCTAGTTATATACGCTATTAAGAATGACTAGTTAATCGTTCAAACTAGTTGAGATTTTAAACACTATGATAAAGATCTGGCTAATTGTCCTGGCTAGATATTACGTTTCAACCCAGTTGAACTAGCCAATTTTGTTCGGCTAATTGCTAATGATTCTTGAAGTGGACTAGTTATTGTATCACTAAGTTCAACTTTCGATCAAATTTATATAAGTGAATTCACGATGCATTTGGTATGCAGTGAATTAAGATGAGAAGATTTTCAAACGATAATTTGATTGAGACCTAACCAGGTCGCCCCCTCAGCGAGAATTTTTACAAAGTTTTTTTTTATATATAAAGTATTCTGTTGTTGAAACATTTCTGGTACCATGCAAGTATTTTTCTTAGTATTTGGAAAAAGAGAGTGTTGAAGCTTAGAGCTAAAACAAATGTGCCCGATAAGTTATGAATTGAAGTTTACGGAAATTGCCAAGGTTTGTTTCGCATGATGCGAATTCAGAATAATGGAGTGTTCGAAATGACTGATTATGTTACCTTGGTTAATGAAACGACTATGATAGAAATAGAAGCTAAGTGGACGAGAAAGAAATGGGCATAAAGAAAATAGAGTATGAAACGCGAATATAGTGAGAAAGAAAGAAAGTAAGAATTCAGATTGTCGGACGAGGGAACGATTGACCTCCAAGGATGTGAAACTTGTTTAGAGACTGTGATGGATACGATACGGAAAGTACCTAGTGTACAGAAAATCCCTATTGTCAACGAATTCGAGGATGTGTTTCCTGAAGATCTTCCGGGGTTACCACCCGATAGAGAAATAGAGTTGCTATAGAATTAACTCCAAGAACGGCGCCAGTTTCGAAGGCCCTGTACCGACTAACTCTAGCCGAGATGAAGAAATTAGTCGCTCAATTGTAGGAATTGTTAGAGAAAGGAATGACAAGATCAAGTGTGTCACCGTGGGATACACCCGTGTTAATTGGTGAAGAAAAAGGACGGTAGCATGAGGCTGTGCATAGATTATCGAAAGCTAAATAGGCTAACTGTTAAGAATGAATACCCCTGCCAAGGATCGGTGATTGGATCGATCGGCTGCATGATGTAGTTAAATTATCGAAGATTGATTGAGAACTGGATACCACCAGTTGAATATTAAACCTGAGGACGTACCCAAGACTGCGTTTCACACTAGGTATGGACACTACGAGTTTTAGTGATGTCGTTTGGGCTAACTAATGCCCCTGCAACTTTCATGAACTTGATGAATCGAGTTTTCAAGAAGTATTTGGATAAGTGTGTCATGGTGACATTGACAATATTTTGGTTTACCTCAAAGATCGAGGGAGAACATGCAGAACATTTGAGGATAGTGTTAGAGACACTGAGAAGGGAAAAGTTATATGCCAAGTTCTCAAAGTGCGAGTTTTGGCTAAGGGTAGTACATTTTTTAGGACATGTGGTCAACAGTGAAGAGGTGCTGGTTGACCCCGCTAATATAAAACCTGGTTCGAACTGGGAAAGACCAACCACACCAACCGAGGTGAGTAATTTTGTAGGCTTAGCCGGGTATTACCGAAGATGTGTACAAGATTGTGTTAAGATGGCAGCCCTGCTGACCCGACTTACTCGAAAGACTGAAAAGTTGAATGGACCGAGAAATGTGAGGAAAGTTTCCGGGAATTAAAGAAGAGACTAGTCACCGTCCCGTGCTGGTACTGCCAGACGGGAAGGGAGATTTTGTGATCTATAGCGACGCATCGTATAAAGGAGTAGGGTGTGTACTTATGCAGCACGGAAAGGTAATTGCGTATGCATCCAGACAATTAAAGGAATATGAATTTAGAAACCCTACACATGACTTAGAATTGACAGCGATAGTTTCGCTTTAAAGATTGGAGGCACTAATTGTATGGAAAGAAGTGGGAGACTTATACAAATCATAAGAGCATTAGGTACACTCTCCCAGAAAGAATTTACCATGAGAATTGAAAAGATAGCTAAAGCTAATCAAGGATTATGATGGTGGGATTATTTACCACCCAGGGAAGGCCAATGTGGTGGCTGATGCCCTTAGTCTGAGAGACTTAAGATGATAACATCATCAGATAAAGTTGATCCAAGGATTTGAGAAAATGGAAATTGAGGTTAGGATAACCGGAAATGGTATTAAGAGACTATTTGAGGTTGCAATTTACCCAGAATTGTTGCAGGAAATCAGGTTATGTCAAAAGCAAATGACGAGTGAAGGTATAAAGTCAATGTTGGAGAAAGCATTAAAGACTGAGAAAGATGATAAAGGAATCATAAGGTATTTTTACCAAGTTGGGATTCCAAATGTTCAAGATAAAGGATGCTAATTTTTCAGAATGACTAATAAGAGGAACTGAAAGGATGAAGTTTGAAGTTAAGAGTACGACGAGGATTATTTAAAGGTCCTGATCGAGCCAAAATAAATTAAGGAATAAAGATCTGTTATAAAGGGACAACTACATCGAGAGTAAAGAAATTAAGGAAATGTTATTGTCGGACAGATAGATAAAAGGATATTATTGATTGGTAAATAAATATTGGATATGTCAGAAAATGAAGGTAGAACAAAGACCTAGTTGACTATCACAACCTGTGGAGATTCCTGATTAGGAATGTAAGTTACTGTAATGGATTTTGTGATAGGATCAACAAGAATCAAGTCGGACTATGACGTCAATTGAATTATAATTGATGGATTCAATGAGTCTACTCATATTTTGTTTTTAGCAAGAGATCTTTAATCGAAGAGTTACGAAAGAGATAGTTGGGTGACGTGGAGTTCCAGTCACCATCGTGTCAGATAAGGACCAATGAATGAACTCCCGATTCGGGAGGAGTTTTCGAAACGTGTTTGGCGACGAGATTGAGTGTGAGCACTACGTAGGATCCGTAGACCGACGGACCGACCGAAAGAAACATTTCAGACAACCGAAGTTACGGTAAGTGATATACCGCCGATTTCAAGAGTAGTCGGATGTTGATAGAAAATGGGTGTATAAGAATACAACCATAATTGGCTTATATAAAGCGCCCGGTAGATATCACAGACCGGAATGAGTAAGTGTTGTAATGAACCAGAGGGTTGAAGAGTCAACCTGGAAACCGGAGATTTCTATATTGGAAAAGTAATCTCGGCTATTTTCTTAGATTCCGGGACAGAATCCTTTTAAGTAGGGGAGACTGTAATAACCCCAAATTTTGGACTTAGTTAAAAAATTTTGATGAATAGTAAATGTCGATGAATAGTGAATTTGCTGATGAAAAATATTTCAGACCACACTATATAGAAGACATGGAATGAATGTTTCGAAGTTATATTAGTGATGTATAAGGAGAATAAGTGAATGGAAACGCGATCAGAATCAGAAGATTTCCATTCGAGTTTTAAATCACTATTCACTGGACAATCAAGGATGTATTGATTTGATCGTTTTGAGAAAGTATGTGGAATGAGAAATCCATGATCATATCTTAAGCCAAGGTGAGAAATCTAGAATCATATATTAAGCCAAGGTAATGGAAAGATCAAGGAAGTATCTCCTAACATTGGTACAGAGAAAAGGTTTTAAAATCACTTGAACCTATCGTGAATCTTAGCGACAAAGAATAAGCGTAACGAATTATGGATTAAAACCTAACCGAATGGGAAGTATCATATAAGATCATCAAGTGTAACATATAAGAGGATTGAGGAAACAAATAATGACATAAGCATGACACAGGAGGATGACATAGGGATGACAAGTGATGACAAGGTGATGAATCACCACCTTGTCACCACTTTCACCACAAACCACAAGTAGTGTGCCATGTGTCCTTGGGTGACTAAACTCCACCACAACCACACAAAAGATATGCATCCAATTAGAGATATTTTGACAAAAGAAAGAAAAAGAAAAGCAAGGAAATAATATCCCCATTTCCATGAAGAAACTTTCGGCCAAAATAGTATCTTCCCTTCCTTAAGATTTTTGCTACCACTTCCACTTCTCCAAAAATTGCAAGAATTGATTATAAAGCTTCCATATTTCTAAACTAAGGTAAATCCTTGATCTCATCATCATCCATGGTTGTTATCATGCTTAAAAATTGAATCAAAGATGAGCATGAATAGTAGAAATGAATAGTAATGTATGATATCTTGATTTGTTCTTGAAGATTAAGGTTGGTTAAGGATGTTTAAGGATCAAACAAGGATATATAAGCTCTTGATAGTCTTTACCAAGCATCAAGGAATATATAAACATCTCACACCCTTGGTTATACTTTGATTATTATGTTAAGTTTGATGATAGTTTATGTTAGTGTGAATAAGATGATGAATCTTGGATTTGATGAATGATTAAGTGGATGTTTGAGGGATGATCTTGTAAATGTTAGTTTTGAATTGTTAGTTAAAGATTATGAGTTGGTTTAGATGATGAATGAGAATTATTGATGATTGGTTGATGTTATTGGATTGATTTGAGTGTTTTAAACACGGGAATCACGTTTAAGCGTCGTTATCATGTCGGATTTTCCTTAGAAAGATTTGACAGAGACCACGGCTACCTTATAGACATAACAATGCGTTTTCTGACCATGATAATGTAGGCTCTGTTGTTTAGTTTATTTTGGTGAAAGAATCGTATCGTTTTGATTTACGGCTTAGGAGAAACATCCGTTTTAGTGAAAGCGGTTTCGGGTAACTAAGTAGTTCATTGCATGAACTTTGAGATTATGGTCAAGCCCTTTTAAAAATGGAATTGGGTCGAGATATTAAAATGGATACTAGCATGGATTGTTAGGAAAGAAACCTAGAAGGTTTCGTGTTAAAAAGATAAGTTTGTGATTTTATAAAAATGCGAGAACAAAAGTTGCGCAAGTGAAATACCCTTAAGGGGATGGTTTAAACCATGAGTTTAATAATGATAAAGTACTTGGGTTTTGTGAATGGATTATCGGCCAAACTTTTGACTTAAGAGTTTAAGGAATGTCATGAGGTTATAAGTGACCAAGAGAGAGACAATTGATGTTCGTTAATAGAACGTTAGTGCTTAAGTTAAATGCACTTTAAATGATTAAGCCAGGGGACTGATCGGGTATTTCTTTGTTTATAGATTTCCCGGAAATTTCTTGAACCCCTAACAGCCAAGGACCCGAGGCAAGTTTTCTCATTCCATGCTGTATTTTAAATTACAATATTATGATGATGCATGTGATATGTGTTAGGTCCTGATATGTTTGTAGAAGGGGGGTTGAATACAAACGATGCCGTTTAATCGAATTTGTCCTTTGAATAATTTAACAATAAAGAACAAATTAATGCGGAATAAAACTGAAACAATATTCAAGTTAAATATAACTTATATTAAACTTGACGAGTGTTACAATTTGATCACTGATTACAAGGGTTCTTGATAAAACAAATCGAGAATAAATTCGACATGAATTTATCTATTTCTGTAATAAAAAGGATCGAATACTAAAAAGTAGTTCGATATAAAATCTAGGGATTATGATCCGCTAGAAAGTAAAAGGAGTACAAGTGAAATGATCCTTATGAATTTAATGTTAAGATCAAGTCAAGAATTAATTCACTTGATGAAATTGAATGCTTTGCCGTTTGAAATTGATGAAGACAGAGAAGAGTTTAATGTTGATAGCTGTTGTCTTTTTGTTCTGTGTTGTTGTAAAAATGGAATGTAATGTCTTCTGTCTTTCCTTTTATATACACAACATCCATTTAATCTGTTGGGTTTCATTGTAAAAACGCAGCGAAAAACAGTCGTAAAATAATAAAATTTACGAAACCCTAACGCAGGATCCATGTATAAGTTGTGACTGATTATGGAGAAACGAAATCATACCAGTTAAGAGCTTTACGAATTCTGTAAGATGGAGGTCCTAGATTGCAATCACCACCCAAACCTTGCGTCAAGATCTGTGTCTCTAAATCGTCCACAAGAACGTCCGATCGTCCAACGATCCAAGGAGCAGGTACTAGCCAAATAAAACTGCCTTCTCTCTCTCTCTAGCCTCTCTTAAAAACGAATTTTCTGAACCAACCCTAAAACTATACATCATTATGTATATATAGGGCAGAGAGATTGGGCCTAACCCTAATTAGCTTGGGCTTCAACTAAACCAAACTGATTTGGGTTTTTAATGAATTAAATTCGAAATACAATTTAATTAACTAAGTCCAACTTAATTAATTAATTAACCAATTTCGAATTTATAATTATTTAATTTAAATCTGATATTTAAATTAAAACTCCTTTTAAAACGTTCTTATTGTGTAACCCTTTAGGTTATTATTACGTTGGCAATAATTTCAATATCCAATAACAAAATATAAACAATGAGCGGTATCTAGTAATACATCATTGCTACCCAAGTAATAATAATAATTGGTGATCCAATTAAACCTTTCGTGATTAATGTTTCCGTGTAATATATAATCCCTTTAACCAAATATTATAGATTAAACTAGAGGCATGTATTTAGTCATCCTCTTCAATGCTTAATCCGGGTTTCCTTGATCAATGAGTAAACTATTAAAACAAATCAATATTTGAGCATGGCCATGCATTTTCATAGTCTCACTCAATCAAGAGGCCAATAATATCTCCCCTAATAATAGGAGGGTTAAATCCTTTATCTATCATTCATATTTCTCATATGACTCATGATATACCCGATGTCCACTTTTATCATCACCCGGTCAAAGGTAACTTTTAATGTTGTCAAAGTATATTAATCCTCGTATAGAAATATAATGATCTCAAGTCTAAGGATCATTACACCATTATCACTGTGACTCTTTCTTATGACTTTATTAAACATGAAGAATCTCACTGTGGGTCTGTCCAGTACCATGTACTCCTACATGTACCTATGCATTGACTTTAGTATCTCCATACTTATAACCAATGAGATGTGGTTATCTGTCAATCAACATATTAGTCTATTTATGTATTATTATTGTCCTATATTTAATAATACTCGACTAGGGACCTTTTAAGAATATGATATATTATATAATCTCAAGTTCAAGTCATGTACTTAAACTATATAATGTGTATCATGATTCTAAGGACATTTATTATGCTAACAAATATATCGCAGTAATTAAAGTCATAATAAATACGTTTATTGAATAATCAAATGACATAAAGGTTTATTAAAAGAGACAATGTATTGCCTCTAGGGCACCTACACTAACAATCTCCCACTTGCACTAGAGCCAATCACCCATGTATCTAATACCCATGGAACTAGTATGACCGTCGTGCTTCTGCTGCGACAAGCCTTTGGTCAGTGGGTCTGCAATGTTATCATTTGTGTGCACTTTACATATGTGTATGTCACCCCTTTCATTGATCTCTCGAATAAGGTGATATCTTCTGAGTATATGCTTGGCTCGGGAGTGAGATCTAGGTTCTTTAGCTTGTGCAATGGCTCCATTATTATCGCAGTACAAGTCTATGGGATCTGCAATCGATGGAACCACTCCCAATTCAGTAATGAATTTTCGAATCCAAACTGCTTCTTTAGCTGCTTCACAAGCTGCAATGTACTCAGCCTCCATTGTAGAATCAGCTACTGTCTCTTGCTTTGAACTCTTCCAGCTTACAGCACCTCCGTTTAGACAAAACACAAAACCAGACTGTGATACAGTATCATCCTTGTCTGTTTGGAAACTTGCATCGGTGTAACCTTTTACAACCAGTTTCTCCTCTCCTCCATACACCAAGAATGAATCTTTAGTCCTTTTCAGGTACTTTAGAATATTCTTGACTGCCATCCAGTGACCTTCACCTGGATTAGACTGATATCTGCTCGTCATGCTCAAAGCATACGAAACATCGGGGCGAGTACACACCATTGCATACATGATAGATCCAATTGCTGAGGCATATGGAACTTTACTCATGCGGTCCTTCTCATCCAATGATTTCGGACACTGATCTGTAGAGATCGTTATCCCTTGAGACACGGGGACATATCCCCTTTTTGCATTTTGCATACCAAAACGATGCAAAACCTTATCAATGTATGTACTCTGACTTAGACCGATCATCCTTCTAGATCTATCCCTATAGATCCTCATTCCTAGAATGTAGGATGCATCTCCTAAGTCTTTCATAGAGAAGTTGCTCCCTAACCATGTCTTAACAGCCTTTAGAGTAGGTATGTCATTCCCCATTAGTAGTATATCATCAACATATAATACTATGAATGCCACATGGCTCCCACTAACCTTCTTGTAAACACAAGGTTCATCTTCGTTTTGAACAAAACCATACTCCTTGACTGTTTCATCAAAACGGATATTCCATCTCCTAGAGGCTTGCTTCAATCCATAAATGGATCGACGTAATTTACATACCTTGCCAACATTCCTTGGATCGACAAAACCTTCAGGATGTGTCATGTACACATCCTCTTCAAGGCTTCCATTAAGGAAGGCTGTTTTGACATCCATTTGCCAGATTTCATAATCATGGAATGCTGCAATGGCAAGCAAAATCCTTATGGACTTGACCATAGCCACTGGTGAGAAAGTCTCATCATAGTCAATACCATGAATTTGTTTGAAACCTTTTGCAACCAGCCTTGCTTTATAGGTCTGAACATTTCCATCCATGTCAGTTTTCTTCTTGAAAACCCATTTGCACCCTATGGGTTTTACCCCTTCAGGTGGATCAACCAAAGTCCATACTTGGTTTTCGTACATGGAATCCATCTCGGATTTCATGGCTTCTAGCCATCTCTTAGAGTCTGGACTGTTCATAGCATCTTGGTATGTGAGAGGCTCATCTTCATCTATGAGCATCAATTCACCACATTGAGTTAAGAGAAATCCATATCTCTCTGGCTCATGGCGAATTCTACCAGATCTACGAACAACCTGTGTTTGTTGAGCATTATTATTATCCTGCTCTTGTTCCACCTCAGGTTCAATGTTATTTTCTGGTTCTCGATCTTCATCGAGATCTATAGTTCTCCCACTGTTTCTTTTGGAAACAAAATCTCTTTCCATGAAGACAGCATCTCGAGCAATGAACACTTTCTGCTCAGAAGGACTATAAAAATAATACGCCTTTGTTTCATTAGGGTATCCCACAAAATTGCATTCTTCGGATTTAGGTCCAAGCTTGTCAGATACTTGACGTTTCACAAACGCCTTGCATCCCCAAACTTTCATAAAGCTCATGCCTGAACGTTTCTCCATCCATATCTCATATGGAGTCTTTTGAACCTTCTTAGTAGGAACTCGGTTAAGTGTGAAAGCCGCTGTTTCTAGAGCATAACCCCAGAAACTAATTGGAAGATCTGCATGACTCATCATCGATCGCACCATGTCCAACAAGGTGCGATTTCTCCTCTCTGAAACTCCATTCCATCGAGGTGTACCTGGCGGAGTGAGTTGTGATACAATACCATACTCCTTTAAATATTCTTTAAATTCAGTGCTTAAGTATTCACCCCCATGATCAGATCGTAAGATCTTAATACTTGCACCTCCGCCAATTTGCTTCTCTACTTCAGCCTTGTATTCTTTGAACTTTTCAAAAGAATCGGATTTATTCTTCATAAGATATACATATCCATATCTACTGAAATCATCAGTAAATGTTATGAAGTAGTAGTAGCCTCCTCTAGCCATCACACGCATTGGGCCACATACATCACTATGTATTAGCTCCAGACGTTCAGTGGCCCTTTTACCCTTACCAGTGAAAGGGGCTTTAGTCATCTTACCAAGCAAACAAGACTCGCATTCTAGGTATGATTCAAAATCAAACTTATCCAAGTATCCATCCTTATGTAATTTGGATATGCGTTTCTCATTTATATGGCCTAGACGACAATGCCAGAGGTATGTTTGATTTGAGTCATTAACTTTAAGTCGTTTGTTTTCTATATTATAGACAGGATTATCTAAGTCAAGAACATATAAACCATTAAACAAACGTGCAACACCATAGGTTAAATCATTCAAAGCAAAAGAGCAACTGTTGTTCTTTATTGTAAACGAAAAACCTTTCTTGTCCAAACAAGAAACAGAAATAATGTTTCTGCAAATCGCAGGCACGTAAAAACAGTTCTCTAGTTCTAAAACAAGCCCAGAGGGCAAAGATAAATAATAAGTTCCTACAGCTAAAGCAGCAACTCTTGCTCCATTGCCAACTCGTAGGTCCACTTCTCCTTTAGCCAATGTCCTACTTCTCTGCATTTCCTGCACATTTAAACAAATGTGAGAAGCACAGCCAGTATCCAATACCCAAGATGTAGAAGTAGATAGATTGACTTCTATAACATATATACCTGAAGTAGAAGCTTGATCAACCTTCTTCTTCTTCAGATCCTCCAAGTAAACTGAACAGTTTCTCTTCCAGTGACCAGTTTTCTTACAGTAGTGACATTCACCCTTAACAACACCACCTTTAGGCTTGAAAGCCTGTTTGGGACCTGACTTTGGCTTGGGTGCAGAATCAGATCCAGTCTTCTTCTTACCCTTCCACTTGCCTTTCCCTTTCGCCTTACCTTTATTGCCCACCATCAGTATGGGAGCAGGTTCAGCTGCCTTCATGTTGGTCTCATATGTTCTCAACATAGCCAACAATTCAGTAGGTGTTTTGTCAAATTCATTCATATTGTAGTTCACAACAAACTGAGTGAATTTGTTGTTCAAAGAATTCATGATAAGGTCAATACCAGTTTCCGGTCCAACCGGGAAACCCAAAGTTTCAAGGTACTCAATGTAACCAATCATCTTCAGAACATGTGGTCCAACTGGTTCACTTGCCCCTTGTTTGCAATTAAAAAGTGACTTACTCGTGTTGAACCTTTCTTGACGAGTTTGGCTTGCAAACATGCTTTGCAAGTGTTCATAGATAGTATATGCATCCATATGCACATGCTGTCTTTGAAGCTCAGCACTCATAGTTGCCAACATAAGACATGCAACATCATTTGCATCATTCTCATCCTTTGTGTGGGCCGCTTGTTCCTCAACAGTAGCGCCCTCAGGAAGGGGACCTGGCGGAGGGATGTCAATGACATGAAGCTTGCGCTCCTGCCTGAGGACAATCCTCAAATTCCTCTGCCAGTCTAGGAAGTTGTTTCCTCCTGTCAGTTTATCCTTCTCAAGGATTGATCGTACGGATAGTGTGTTTGTGTTATTTTACCATTTCTACAAAGATAAAAGCACAAAATAAACATTAGATTGTCTGAGTTATTAATTATTATGTTCAAATGATTATGATATATTCATAATATATCTCCCACTATTTTTATCAAATTAATAGCCCTTACTATTAATTCGGAAAGTATATCGCATAATTCTTTCTAGTGAGCCAAGATCCATATTTCGTCATGTTCTAAGTCAACCACTGGAAGTCCTTAAAAATGATTATTTAGGTAGACAACAGTTGTCAATTATATCACATATAATTCTTGGATAGTTTGGCGAACAACGATTGATCTTATCTATCTAATAGATTTTTAACCAAACTCTATGCTTCTAAGTTCATAATAGTTGAATATAATCGTTTATTTTCACCTTATTATGACGACTTAGTTAAGTTAGACCCAATGATACAACGGCCGAATATAACCGTTTATATTCGTCGCATCTCACCACGATAGATAGGAGTCCCCTGCCACTGACAGCCCTTCCCCTTATCGATCTAGGATTCGATGAGTGTTCATTCATTGGAAAGCATCTGATTAAAACTTAATATTTTGTTAAGGGGTTTAGAAAGTTTATAACGATCATGATCACATCATAAAGAGATCCTCAATTTTTCCTTGAACCAAATATTTCATATTGACATCTTAAATTGTTCATTTCCTAGGTAGATGGAGGATACCAATGGTCACGCTTAAAACCCATCAACCTTACGAATACGCATATCCGCTTTTGTTAGAAAATCCCAATTTTTAGATATCAGAAATCCATATTTAACTCCGTGCTTTAGAAATCCATATTTCATAAACACAAGAATCTCATGATCGTTTTTAATATTTGAATCGTTACAGATTTTATCTTGTTTAAACATGGCAAGCATGACATGGGTGATGTATCTAATACATGCATACATCATTAATCTAATTAAAGCATGCATCTTCTACTCTATACATACATTCCATACATCATATGTAAAGTGCGTAAAGTAAATGTGTAATGGTTATGGCTCAATCCTATGTGATCCTTTTTCAAGCTAATGAAAAGATCAAGGTCAATCTATGGTGGTTATATCTAACTATTACAAAATCTTCTCCATTGCTTCCATTGAATCCTTAGTCTTCAATGCTTCCAAATCCTCCATGGATGATTACAATGAAAGCTATACTAAGGAACTTACAAAGGAACTCGAGTTACATTCGAGATAAAAACATTACAAGGAATGAAGACGACATGCAAGTCGTATTTAGAAACCAAACCAACATTAAAACAAAAACCTCTATCCTATAGGTCAATAAGCCATAACCATCCACCATGCTCATATAAACAATTAATGACATGAATTATCATATAAGGATGACATACTGTTTATTACTTTTCATGATCCAATCATGAATAATAAATAAACAAAGCATATGTCACAAGCACAAATTAAAACAAAGCCCTAACCCGCGCGCCCCCCGATGGCGGAAAATTTTGCAAAATCATGTATCAGAATACAAGCAAAATCATGTATCAGTATACAATTCCAGAAGCATGTATTAGTATACACACGACCCAAATCCCAGTTACCAGAAACATGTATCAGTATACACGTAACCCTAATCTCAGCAAATAGATCGTATCCAAATACATCTATCCGACCGTTTATATCATTATAAAAACTAAACAGCATACATATCATAACAGATCGCATATAGATGAGTCATGGCAGATTCTAAACATACTAGTATCATCATATCAGATTATATACATATTCATTATATCAATCATATAACATAACTGTATCATGGCAGATTCATCAAACATGCATACTCGTAAAAATACAGTAAACATGTAACCAAATCAGCCCCTCATACACGTAGCTCTGATACCATTGTTGGGTTTCATTGTAAAAACGCAGCGAAAAACAGTCGTAAAATAATAAAATTTACGAAACCCTAACGCAGGATCCATGTATAAGTTGTGACTGATTATGGAGAAACGAAATCATACCAGTTAAGAGCTTTACGAATTCTGTAAGATGGAGGTCCTAGATTGCAATCACCACACAAACCTTGCGTCAAGATCTGTGTCTCTAAATCGTCCACAAGAACGTCTGATCGTCCAACGATCCAAGGAGCAGGTACTAGCCAAATAAAACTGCCTTCTCTCTCTCTCTAGCCTCTCTTAAAAACGAATTTTCTGAACCAACCCTAAAACTATACATCATTATGTATATATAGGGCAGAGAGATTGGGCCTAACCCTAATTAGCTTGGGCTTCAACTAAACCAAACTGATTTGGGTTTTTAATGAATTAAATTCGAAATACAATTTAATTAACTAAGTCCAACTTAATTAATTAATTAACCAATTTCGAATTTATAATTATTTAATTTAAATCTGATATTTAAATTAAAACTCCTTTTAAAACGTTCTTATTGTGTAACCCTTTAGGTTATTATTACGTTGGCAATAATTTCAATATCCAATAACAAAATATAAACAATGAGCGGTATCTAGTAATACATCATTGCTACCCAAGTAATAATAATAATTGGTGATCCAATTAAACCTTTCGTGATTAATGTTTCCGTGTAATATATAATCCCTTTAACCAAATATTATAGATTAAACTAGAGGCATGTATTTAGTCATCCTCTTCAATGCTTAATCCGGGTTTCCTTGATCAATGAGTAAACTATTAAAACAAATCAATATTTGAGCATGGCCATGCATTTTCATAGTCTCACTCAATCAAGAGGCCAATAATATCTCCACTAATAATAGGAGGGTTAAATCCTTTATCTATCATTCATATTTCTCATATGACTCATGATATACCCAATGTCCACTTTTATCATCACCCGGTCAAAGGTAACTTTTAATGTTGTCAAAGTATATTAATCCTCGTATAGAAATATAATGATCTCAAGTCTAAGGATCATTACACCATTATCACTGTGAGTCTTTCTTATGACTTTATTAAACATGAAGAATCTCACTGTGGGTCTGTCCAGTACCATGTACTCCTACATGTACCTATGCATTGACTTTAGTATCTCCATACTTATAACCAATGAGATGTGGTTATCTGTCAATCAACATATTAGTCTATTTATGTATTATTATTGTCCTATATTTAATAATACTCGACTAGGGACCTTTTAAGAATATGATATATTATATAATCTCAAGTTCAAGTCATGTACTTAAACGATATAATGTGTATCATGATTCTAAGGACATTTATTATGCTAACAAATATATCGCAGTAATTAAAGTCATAATAAATACGTTTATTGAATAATCAAATGACATAAAGGTTTATTAAAAGAGACAATGTATTGCCTCTAGGGCACCTACACTAACATAATCAACCCACGTGCAATACTATTAAAAGAAATTGCATTAGGAAGACTTAGAGGAAAACTGTCATTTACTCTTGGAAGACTTTCGGGAAGACAATGAAATGAATAGGGAAGACAACCGGGAAGACAAGGATTTGGCTTAGGAAGACAATCGGGAAGACTCACTTGTGAGTCTTCCTAGTTTAATAAACTAAGTCTTCATAGTTCAAACCTAAGTCTTCCTAGTTCATTTTTATTCTAATTTAAATAATTAACTAAATAAATTATGTATTAAATTAATTCTTTACATAATTAATTTAATAAATAATTTACTTAATAGTATTAATTATTTATAAGAGAATAAATAGAATTAGTTGACTTCTCAATTAATTTCAGAATCACTTAAAACTTAGATAAAGAATAAACATATTAGTACACTCAATGCACGGTCTGGTTCATGAGTGACTAACGACAATGTCTGTTCTTTATCTGTTTGACTTTAAGCAGTGATTCATTTCCTTCTCATTCAAGAACTCTGTAACCAGTATCTTTTGCTGTCACCACTTGAAATCTCCGTCACTTTAATAAATCCACTGAGCTTGAATACTTCACTGAGGCTTGATCAATAAATTGATCTTCTTTCAATGTAGAATCACTTCAAGACTGTAGATGACTTTAATCTTCATTCTTTGACAAATATAATCTTCTGAGATTCCTGTGACATTTGATTTTTATTATTTACTTATTACATCTTAATTAAAGTTGAGTAGAATCCTCGGTGTGTACAAATAGGCCTAGACATATGCCTTTCAATATGTAATTATGCATGCTTTCAAACCTCACGTTATGTATAGATGTGATAGTATTAAAACTATTGAGATTATGACATATGCATATGATAGATGCAAGTTTTCAAACCCTACATCTTACATAGATGTTATGGTGTTTAAAACTGTTGAAATTATAGTATTACATATGGTATATGTATGCAAGTTTTCAAACCCTACATCTTATATAGATGCTATTGTGATAAAATGTTTATTACTGTAAAGGATGTACGAATTGATTTATATATGGACTTAAATCTTTCGTAACTTATATGGTTTATATGCTATGATTATATTAGATATAAACAGAGGTTTTATAAAGGCTCTAAGCGTAGAGCACTTGTATGATGGTTTTAAAACTTAGACCGGGAGTCAAATTAGTATTTTGTACTGATTATACTGTCAGAAGCTGGAGGGTTCCAAGGACAGTTATATTTTTAAAATATTGATTAAATATTCCAATATATATATTATTGGATATTTAATGTGAGATAATTAAATAATATTTTATAGGTATTATTTGGATATTTATTTAATTAAGTGAATATTATTTTGAATATTCACTTAAGTTGAATCTTATTGAATAATAATTCAATATTTATTATTTAAATAATTATTTAATTAAGTGAATATTATTTTGAATATTCACTTAAGTGGATTTATATTGAATTATAATTCAATATTTATTATTTGAATATTTATTAAATATTCCAAAAATGATTTATAAATCATAGAACCTTATTTAAATTTTACGTAAGGTTCCAATAGTTATTTAAAATATTTTCTGATCTCAAAAGGATTTATGAAAGTATAATAGGGGTTCCCAACTACTTTAATTATTTATCTCGAATGATGATTTTGATTTGAACTTATCAAAAATTGGGAATCTATCTCAGGAAGTGAACATATGAGTTCACTTGCCTCTTTCATTAAAAGTGAGTATATTTTTGGGTTCTGATTTATCAGAACTAAAGGTATTTTACAAAAACTCTCAGGTCGTAATTTCAAAATACGTGGTACTCATTCGTAGTTCGTTGACTGATATTAACCCACACTGTGACTTACTCCCTTCAAATACTCTGGAGTAAGGAAATCTGAGCTATTGCAAAGTTTTTGACAAGTATATGTACTTGGGGGAAATAAGATTAAATTCTGATTCCCGTTTCATTGATTTTCATCCGGGACCAGAAGGAAACGCGAAGGAGGCTGTTGGACAGTACCTCTGATTATAGTGTAAGAGGCTGCTAGGCAGTCCAACACTTATCTCGCGTAAGAGGCTGTAGGACAGTCCAGCAGATACAAAGCCTGTATGCGGCTAGGGTGATAATCGTGTTAAGATGTCGTTCATCTACTAGTAGAAAAGTGTGAGTACGATACAACGACTGATCATCGTGTATTGTGACGTGCCCGAAAAAAGGTCCCTTCCCTCCAATTGGAGTTGTGTTGCACATTGTACGAAAGCCTAGGCGCTGAGTTACTGATAATGTGGCAGTGATGAGTAATGATGTTCCTCATACAGTAGAGGTACTATATGGCCGGTTTTGACGAAAAGAATATCTAAACATATCGTTCTGTATATGAACGGAGTTTCAAAGGTTTTCAATTATGATATCAGCTTACATATATGATTATGCTGCCATATCTTATTGTCGAGCTATAGTGCTCGTTCTTGCTTCTTTTGTATATCACAACACAACCGAGTCAAAAAGGTGTTCATTATTGATATTTTACAGTATTTTGAACAGTATGAGATATCTAAATAGATATGTGTGTATATATGTTGAGAAGATATTTAAGATATACAGTATGTTGAACTGTATAGTATTTTGAATCAATGGATAGGCTTTAAGCCTTGATTCCAATATTTGATATCTATTTTAAAAGATATGTTTTGAATCTTGGTTCATTATATCGATACCAAGGATTTCTAAATGATTGACGAAAAATATTTGAGTATGATTATAAGTCATACAGTATTTTGAATGGGATACTATTTTGGGGACAAACCCTGTTAGATATAATTGCTGACGTTTGTTTATCAGTGTTTAAGCAACAGGTACTGACCCGAGTTTATCAGAAGCCAGTCAGAGTTTAATTAAACTCTGACAGGATGAAGAGTTTAAAGGAAGCCAGTCAGAGTTTATTTAAAGTCTGACAGGGTGATAGTTGAGTTAGCTGTCGGTGTTGAATTGAAGATTCTAGAAGCAATATATTCTGAAGATGGAAAGAAGCAGAATATATTGATACAGCTAAGGAAACAGAATAGAAGACTGAAGCAATTCTTAATTGATATGAATTGTATAGCTAATTTATAGGAGTATCAATTAGATAAGGATTGTATGTAGCTGTGTACTATATAAACACAGATAGGTTATTCCTAAAAGGAATGCGAACATTGAATATATTATTCTTGTAACCTAGTAGCTCTTTGTGATTCATTAACATCACTAAGAGAGAATTATTTAATATAATTCAGTTTGTTGATTTACAAATCTGTGTTCTTGATTGTTATTCTCATACCTACTTGATTATATATTGTGTATTCGGCCTAACAATTGGTATCAGAGCCAAGGCTGTTTAATATATACAGTTTTACGATTCAAACACAGTATTAATCATGTCTGAAGAAAATCAAACTGCTCCTAAGGCTGAACAGGTTAAGCCCAATTCTGTGAGTCGATATGAAACAATTAGGGTTCCAATTCTCAGGCCAGTAGAGTATCCGATTTGGAAGGTTAAGATGACCATGTTTCTGGAGGCTACAGATCCAGAATACCTTGACAGAATCAATGATGGTCCTCATATGCCAACTAAATTGTCCCCTGTTGTTGATGGTCAAGAACAAAAGACTGTTCCAAAGGAAAAGAAAGATATGACTCCTGAGGATATCTCATCAATTGCAAAGGATGCAAAGGTTAGACATCTTCTCCACAGTGCTTTAGATAATGTTATGTCTAACAGAGTAATTGGCTGCAAAACTGCCAAAGAGATATGGGATGCTTTAGAAGTCAGATGCCAGGGAACAGGTGCTATTAAGAAGAACAGAAAAACAATACTCACACAGGAGTATGAGCACTTTGATTCAAGAACAAATGAAACCTTGACTGAGACTTATGACAGATTTTGCAAACTGTTGAACGATCTGTCTCTGGTAGATAAGGAATATGAACTTGAAGAATCTAATCTCAAGTTTCTGTTATCTCTACCTGAAAAGTGGGATTTAAAGGCAACAAGAATCAGAGATAATTATGATCTTGCTGATACAGATCTTGATGAGATCTATGGATTGTTAAAGACTCATGAACTTGAGATAGAACAAAGAAACAGGAGATCCAGCAAGAAGACAAAATCCGTTGCTCTCAAAGTCGAGGAGAAGCCCATTAAGAAGGAATCATCAAGGAAGAAAGCCAAGGGAAAGGCTTTAGTCATAAAATCTGAGAGTGAGCCATCAAACTCTGATGATGATTCAAACTCTGATGAAGCTTCTGACTCTGAGGATGATGAAGAACAGATGATGCAAATGGCTGCATTGATGGTGAAGACCTTCAAGAAGATGGGGTTCAAGAACTTCAAGAAGGGAAAGAGATTCTCAAGGAGAGATTCAAATTCTGAGAAGAAGAATTTCAGAAAGTCTGATGGAAGGGATACCAAGTCTGGAAAGAAGGATAAATCTGAAATCCAGTGCTACAAATGTAAGGAGATGGGTCACTATGCTCCAGAGTGCAAGAAAGGCAAATCTGAGAAAGCACTCATCTCTAAAGGCAAAGACTGGGCAGATACTTCAGACTCTGATGATGGAGAAAACTATGCTCTTATGGCAACTGTCAGAGATGAGACTGAATCTTCTGAAAATAAGGTACCCCTAACTACTTATGCTTATGATACTGATAATATATCTGAGTTAAGAGTATATCTGAAAAGTGTTCATGTTAGCTATACGGATCAGACTTTAGAGAATGAAAGAATTAAATCTGAGAATCTTAGTCTTAAAGATAGAAACAAGTTTCTTGAAGGAGAACTTGAAAGAATGAAGCAGATTCAAAAAGAAAGAGATGATGCTGTTTATGTTGAACAGGAGTTGCTTAAAAGGTATAAGCAACTAGAATCTGATTTAGAAAAAGAAAGAAAAATAATCAAGACTTGGACAGATTCTGGAAGAGACACTCATCAAGTGTTTCAGACTGATTCTGTAGGTTTAGGTTATTGTGAAAATGATGAACTTAGGTTTAAAGACAAGGTTAAGGTAAAACCACAACTTAAACCTGTGAAATTTGTTCCAGAAGCCAATAAGTTAAAATCTGTTGTAATAAGAGAAGCTGATATGGAATCAGATGAAGCCTGTGAAAGACAGGAAAATATTATAACAGAAAAACTTATGGAAAGAGAAGCTGTTAGAAAGCCAGGAGAAACTTGTGAAAAACAGGTTAATGTTGGTTTGATGACAGGGAAACAGTTTAATCATAAACTGAAAGAGGTAAAATCTGCCATGAAACCAAAAGTGTCCAAGAAAAATAGGAATGGAAAAGTAGGCATAAATAACAGAAATAATCATTTGCCTAATGCTGGTGCTTCAAGGAAAACATGTTACAATTGTGGTAGTTCTAATCATCTTGCTAGATTTTGTACTAAGAACAAACATATTAATTCTTTATCTTCTACATCAGGAGTAAAGAATGATTATGTAAGAGTTAAACCACAAACTTTATGCAAACACTGTGGGAGCACTTGGCATTCCATTTATACTTGCAAGAGTTATCATGCTATTTATCACAACTATTATGAGCTAAAACCCAATTTGAAATGGGTTAGAGCAAACTCTGCTAGTGTAAAATCTGACAATGTTAGTTTAAACTCTGATAATACAGATTCCGCTGCAAAAGCTAACACTGTTAAGAAAGACAAAGGATCCAAGCAAGTCTGGATCCTCAAAACTAACACTTAGTGTTTGTTTGTGATTGCAGGGTATAATAGAGAGCACACTTATCTTAGACAGTGGATGCTCAGGACATATGACTGGAAATAAAGCCCTGCTATCAGACTTTAAGGAGAAGGCTGGCCCAAAGGTTTCCTATGGAGATGGAAACATAGGACACACTCTGGGATATGGCAATATCAATCTTGGAAGTGTCATCATCACAAATGTAGCTCTAGTCTCAGGACTCAAGCATAATCTGCTATCTGTGAGTCAAATCTGTGACAGAGGAAACCATGTAGATTTTCATAGTGAATACTGTGAAGTTATCAGTAAATCTACTGGAAAAGTTGTTCTAGTTGGACACAGGCGCAACAACATTTATGAAGCAAGTTTGGTAACAAACTCTGATGGAAAAACAGTGTGTCTGACAGTCAGAATGTCAAATGAAGAGAGTTGGAACTGGCACAAGAAGCTCTCTCATCTCAATTTGAACAACATCAATGAGCTAATAAGAAATGATCTTGTAAGGGGACTTCCAAAATCTATACTCAGTCTAGATGGCTTGTGTGATTCTTGTCAAAAAGCCAAGCAAAGGAAGTCATCTTTCAAGAGCAAATCTGAATCATCAGTAGTGGAACCTTATCATCTTCTACATGTTGATCTCTTTGGACCAGTGAATGTGATGTCCATGGGCAGAAAGAAATATGCTCTAGTAATTGTTGATGAATATACTAGATATACATGGGTGTATTTCTTGTCAAAGAAGGATGAAACTGCTCAAACGTTGATGGATCATGTAAATCTACTGGACAAAGGATCACAGCACAAAGTCAAAATTATAAGGAGTGATAATGGAACTGAATTCAGAAACTCAATCATGGAAGCTTTCTGCAAGGAAAGAGGAGTGAAACAAGAATTTTCTGCACCTGGAACTCCACAGCAAAATGGTGTAGTTGAAAGAAAGAACAGAACCTTAATTGAAGCAGCCAGAACTATGCTTGTTGAAGCAAAATTACCAACATACTTCTGGGCAGAAGCTGTTCAATCTGCTTGTTTTACTCAAAATGCAACATTGATCAACAAGCATGGGAAAACACCATATGAGATGGTGAAGAATAAGAAGCCAAATTTGAAATATTTTCACATATTTGGATGCAAATGCTTTGTGTTGAAGACTCATCCTGAACAGTTGACAAAGTTCGAGTTAAAAGCTGATGAAGGAATCTTTGTTGGCTATCCATTGTCAACAAAAGCATTCAGAGTTTACAATCTGAGAACTAAGGTGATCATGGAATCCATACATGTGTCATTTGATGACAAGAAAATAATTGGACTTGAAGACAAGGATGGATATGATCAACTATGTTTTGAAAATGAAGATCTATTCTCTGATGATGTAAACTCTGATGAAGCAGGGTTGACAAACTCTGACGAAGCATACTCTGATCCTCTACTGGTAAATACTGAAGAAACTGGAAATTCTCAAATTGAACAAAATAGAAGACCAGTTGAGGGGGAGCGTGAAGAAGCTCAACAAAATACAGCAAATGAGTCAGTTGAGGAAACTGATTCAAACTCTGACAGTTCAAACTCTGAGCCATCCAATTCAGGGGGAGCCTCAGATGCTGCAGAAAGTCAACATATGAATCAGGAGAGCATGAATCAAGGGGGAGAATTCAATAATGATGCAAGAAACCACTTACCAACAGCAAGAAAGTGGACACAGGCACACACACCTGATCTCATAATTGGAGATCCTGATGCTAGTGTGAGAACTAGAAGTGCAAAAAATAATGAGTGTCTGTATCATGCTTTCTTGTCTCAAACAGAACCAAAGAAAGTGGAGGAAGCTCTTCAAGATGCTAATTGGATAACAGCAATGCAAGAAGAGTTAAATGAATTTGAAAGGAATGAAGTCTGGACACTTGTACCTAGACCAAAGAATAGATCAATTGTAGGTACAAAGTGGGTTTGCAGAAATAAGACTGACAGTGAAGGTGTGATTACAAGAAACAAGGCTAGACTTGTGGCAAAAGGTTATTCACAACAGGAAGGAATTGACTATGATGAAACCTTTGCTCCAGTTGCAAGACTGGAGGCCATAAGGATTTTTCTGGCCTATGCAGCACACAAGAAGTTTAAAGTTTTTCAGATGGATGTAAAAAGTGCTTTTCTCAATGGGAAGCTTGAAGAAGAAGTGTTTGTTGAACAACCACCAGGATTTGTAGATTCCAAGCATCCAGATTATGTCTACAGGCTTGACAAGGCATTATATGGACTAAAGCAAGCACCAAGAGCATGGTATGAAACTCTTGCTCAGTTTCTTTTAGAAAGTGGGTTCACAAGAGGAACAATTGATAAAACCTTGTTTTATTTCAATTATGGTGATGATTTGCTGTTAGTTCAAATTTATGTAGATGATATTATTTTTGGATCTACTAATGACAAACTTTGTAAGAAGTTTGCAAAGCTTATGCAATCCAGGTACCAAATGAGCATGATGGGAGAGCTTAGTTATTTTCTAGGCTTACAGGTCAAGCAAACAGATGATGGGATTTTTATCAATCAAGCAAAGTATACCAGAAATCTTCTAAAGAAATTTGGTATGCTTGATAGTTCATCTGCTACAACTCCCATGGCTACAGCAACGAAGCTTGACAAAGACACAGGAGCCTCAGTAGATATGACTAACTACAGAGGAATGATAGGGTCTCTACTGTATCTTACTGCAAGTAGACCTGATATCATGTATGCAACATGTCTTTGTGCAAGATTTCAAGCAGATCCCAGAGAGCCTCATCTAACAGCTGTAAAAAGGATCTTCAAATATCTCAAAGGAACCATAACCCTGGGTTTGTGGTATCCTAGAGAATCAGAGTTTAAGTTAATTGGTTACTCTGATGCAGATTTTGCAGGCTGTAAGATAGACAGAAAAAGTACAAGTGGAAGCTGTCAATTTTTAGGTGACAGATTGGTTTCTTGGTACAGTAAGAAACAGAAATCAATTTCTACATCCACTGCAGAAGCAGAGTATATAGCAGCTGGTAGCTGTTGTGCACAGATCTTATGGATGAAGAATCAATTGCTGGACTATGGGTTAAGGTACTCTAGAATACCTATTTTCTGTGATAACCAAAGTGCTATTGCTATGACAGGTAATCCAGTACAGCATTCCATGACCAAGCACATCAGCATAAGGTATCATTTTATCAGAGAACATGTGGAAGAAGGAAATATTGAGCTTCATTTTGTGTCTACAGACCAACAACTTGCAGATATCTTCACCAAACCTTTGAGTGAAGCTACTTTTACAAGATTGGTAAATGAACTTGGAATGATCTCTGGTTCTGACTAGAGATACGGGTTAGACTCACTTTTTATGTTCATGATTTCTTACATGTGTTAACTGTTATGTGAACCAGCATGTTAAACTCTGATGATAAACTCTGAAAGTAATCTCTGATGCTAAACTCTGTTGGTCATACTCTGAGAGTTACAGTTTAATGTCATACTCTGATTGTATTTTTGTCTGAAACATTTGGACCAATGAAGAAATTTGTATGAAGCGTAGTTCTCAGTAAGTAACTGTGAATCCTTAAGAGTTGTAAAGATTCTGATCTCGATAATGTGCAGTAAGTTAACACAGCATGATACTGTCTCTGTATTTATACCATCTCTTAGTTTATTGATCCTATATACTGAGTCCGTATTAGCTGTTTGCATTTTCTCTCATAAGTTAATTATATTTACTGATGAAAAGTCTAAACTCTGATTCTTATTTAAAAAAAAAAAAAAATAAAATAAAATTTCACCCTCAGATCAAAAGATGCCAAAAAGAGCACAAATTCCTTTGAGATCATGTTGTGCCTAGGAAGATCCA
Source organism: Heracleum sosnowskyi (assembly GCA_030848705.1). NCBI lineage: Eukaryota > Viridiplantae > Streptophyta > Magnoliopsida > Apiales > Apiaceae > Heracleum > Heracleum sosnowskyi. The sequence goes on from CM061243.1 coordinate 86,976,234, forward strand.
GGAACTTATTGTATGAAATAAGGGCTAAAATCATTGATTTTTGGTGACTAGTGCCAACCACTGATTACTGGAAAAAAAAAAAAAAACAATAAAAAAAAAAAAAAATATATATATATATATACATATCTATAAAGGGGGTGAAAAACAAAAGATATATCCAAATGAAAGGATATCAGAAAACAGAGTTTAGATATAAAATCAGATTTTATGTTATACGTGAGAGTTTAGGCAACCAGTTTTTACTACTTTAGTTTGTGGATTTTATACACTTTGAGATGATTTAAATATTTATTACAGTAAACTCTGCTATTGCACACACATATTTTCACACCTGTACAGATTGAGAGCAGAGTTTATTGACAAAGAAGGACAAATGGTAAACACTGATGTATTGTGTGACATATGCCGAGGTAACTTTGTTTTAATCTTTAATGATTAAAATAATTTCTATGTTTCAGGCATATTATAATTCTGAGATTAGACATTTGTTTTTCAAAAATGTATGATTTGTAACGGATTAATTTTACATTCAACAGAGAACAGAAAGAGTGTGTTTGATCAGTTCTGATGGTGATTAGTAGCGCTGATGAGTATGTTAGTTTATTGTTCAAAGTGATATCATTTCTTTCACTTTACAATTACTATGAGATACTGAAATGTAAAACAAAACAATGAATTTTTCTCATTAAATGATTCAAACTCTGTTTACAATCAGACAACATTATACTCTTGTCTAGCTACTTGTTTGGTTAACAGGTTATTACAACATCTGGGATTTTCAAAGCTTGACAACCCCCTGATGTTGACTCATCATCATCATTCTCTCGCATTCTCTTTCTGGCTTGCAGCTTGCAGGACTCCAAGAAGACATTCTTCTTTGAACCCTTCAAGTAGCTCTGATAAAAGAGCATCATACAGATCTCCACAGCCTCATCATCTGCAAGGATGGGCACATCATATGGTCCAGGACGGATGATGTGCACATAGGGGTTGGAGATAGGTCCTTCCGCTATTTCATCATCAGCTATGAGCCCTTCATCATTCAGAAATGATAACACAAGAAACTCATCAATGATGTAGTTTGCTTGTTGACGCCAGTTCAAATCTAAGAAGGATTCTACATCCATGAATTCAAAGATTCCTGCCATTTGATGTATGGTAATTTTTTTTGTGTATTGCCTGTTGGACGAATGCTTCAGTTTTTATAGCATCCAACAGGGCAACTGAAAGGTTTTGCGTGGTTCGAAGCTTGGGAACAGTAAAGTGCGGAGTTCCAAGACAGTCATTATTCTTCCGACTGTTGAGCTCCTAAGTACTTTATTATTATGTTTCTGAGATATACAAATCGATAATTTTATTATTATTGATTTTTTTTTGCCGTTATGTGATGCACGGTGTCTTCTCGTCTGCACGTATGTGTTGGAAGTTGTTCAATACAGCTGTCAGCGTCTGTACGCTTGCCACGTGTCCCACTAACACAGTAAATGGAGTAAGACAGTTGTGTATTGATGATTAAAAACTCTTCAGTTTTTAATTTTACATTTTATTTTTATACAATACACACACCTTCGTTTAAAATTTTCACATCTTACTCATACACATCTTTTGTCACACACGCATATTCACAAACGCCTTTCTACACATACACTCTGTTAAGCTTTCGAATCAAAATCTTCGAATGGCCACCACATCTTTTGTTGCTTCTGGGTTAGAATTTGTTCCTAACAATTACTCAGCTCCTTTGGCAAATGAAAATGCACCGGAGGCGTTTCATTTGATTCAGAGTTTCTTGTTAAACTCTGATATTGGTACTGCCCTAACCGCACCATCGAAGCTGTCTGCATCAAACATCAGAACTTTTTGGCAGACAGGTACTTATGATAATGGAGGAGAGACTGGGTCTCCGTCTATTGTTTTTGAATTTGAAGGAAACGAATTTGTAGTTACTCCAACTACTGTTCGTGATGCGTTGGGACTTGAGGATTTCAATTCTTTTACAATCTCTGTTGGCGATCCTGAGTTAGTTCGTATGATGAGGGAAATTGGATACTCTGGATCATTGGTAAAGATTGGTCAATTGAAGCGACCGCTCTTGAGAAAGGAATGGAGTTTCTTTTTCGACTGTATAACAAGGGCGTTCGGGAAGAAGTGTACCAACTGGGATGCGATTCCCACTGATAGTCTTCAAATCGGGTATTCTCTTCTTTATGGAGGTCATTTTGATGTTGCTAGGTTAGTTTTACATAATATTGGTGAGAAAATGCTAGAGAATAGGAATGTTGTTTATTTCTCTAGATTTTGTCAGTTAATATTCAACCTTTGTTGTCCTGATATTGAGATTTTAGAGAATGATGTGATTCCTTCTTTTAAATTGCACAAACGAATATTCTCTGATCTTACTAATAAAGATACCAAGAAAGGAGATGTTGGTGTTTTGATGTTGCCTGAGTATGTGCAACAATTTTTGATCAATTCCCAACAACAACAATCACCTGCACATGCTGAAGCTGGACCTTCTGTGTCTCCATCACAGAGGTCAAAGCAATCAAAATTGAGGGCTGTTAAAAGTGCAAGGGTGAAGCCATCAAACGCTGAAGCTGGGGCATCAAATGCTAATGATATGCCTCAGAAGAAAAGAATGAAGAAAAGAAGAGCCAATAGGGCAAAGTCTGCTATTCTTGATGAAGAGACTGAAACTGATGAAGAAACTCTTCATCAGCGAAAACGACGATTGATAGCAGCACAGTTGTTTGGTGCTGAGAATATCTCTTCAACTGTTGCTGATAATCTTGAGATTTCAAATGCTGAAGCTGTTCCTGAGGACAGAGTTTTTATGCAACCTGTTTTTCAAAATGAAGCTCCTACATCACATGCTGATGTCGTTGAGGAAGCTGCACGTGAAGCTGCAGATGAAGCTCCTGAAATTCTTGTTCAGGAGGCTACAGAAAATGTTGAGGCTGAGATTTTTGAGCCACAGGGATGTGATATGGATTTTGAAGCACACAACTCTGTAAACTCTGATCATCTTGAAGTTTTTGATGAAACAGAAGGTGTGGAAGCTGATCAAGACACAGTTATTCTTGAAGATTCTTTGGCTACCCACACAGAGATTCTATCTGTTACTCACCAGGAAATTGAGAAGGGTGAGGAAGTCGATCAGTCTTCAGATGCTAATGCTACAAAAACTGTTGCTACAAATCCTGATGTTGCTGATAAGGATGCAACAGAGAATGTTCCTGTTGAAGCAGAGTTTGTTGTAAACTCTGAGGATGTTATTTTTCTTGAAGCTCTACAACAATCTGTTGTTGAGATTGTAACAAAAGAAGCAGAGTTCCTGCATACTGCAAACTCTGAGATTCCAGAACTTGATGCTGAGAATATTCCTGCAGAAAATACAGCAGAGAATGATAATGATAATAATGGTTCTGATCATTCTCAAGAGGAGTTATTTGAGAGTCAAGCAAACTCTGATGAGCTAAGAGAGGTCAATCGCGCTACAGCTGAGCATTTTCAAGATATGTACTACAATAGATGGGCTGCTGCGGATTGTATCTTTTCAGCACAGAGGGCTGCTGATTTTCTTGATGATTCTGTAAAGACGATTTCAACTCCTGATATTCTTACAAGTCTGAAGGCTACTGTGATTCAAATTAAATCTCTCCATAACAGATTTGATGAGTCTCATAAGGAAGTCACTGCTTTGAGGAATGAAGTTGGTCTGCGAGATCTCACTCTGAAGAATGATAGGACTTACTACACTTCCATGTTCAAGAAGTAAGCTAAGGACTCTGATGATATTCAGAAGAGGCTTGGGAAAGTTGAGGAAAATCAGACTGCAATGTCTACTCAACTGTCTTCTATTTCTACTGCCATTGAATTGCTGACATCAGTACTTCTTTCTGATGATGTCAAAAAGGGGGAGAATGTGCCTAAAGACAAATGCAAAGACATTCAAGCTCTGAGACAGAAGGATGATTCTACTGATGGGGGAAGCAAAGGAAATAAAAGAAAGGTTGTTGTTCAAAGGCAAAGCAGGTCAAGAGTAAACTCTGGTAGACAAATAAACTCTGAAACGATAAACTCTGGTGGTCAATCTACTTCACAACTCAAGCGTTTAGTTGTTTCAACTAATCCATCTACTGATGAAGAGATTGCTACTAAGATATTCATGAAAGAGCATGGAAAGAATGTAACTATTGAAGATATCCAGGCTGAAGAGCAGATGCTTGCTGAGGAACACAAGAAAAATCTTGAAGCTGGAATCTACAAGAAAAAGGAAATCAAGGCTCCTAGAAAGAAAGAAGTTGGTATTTCTATCAAAGAGAATACACAACAGAGTATACAATATACAAGGAGACCTGTGATTGGAAACTCTGGTAAGGGTAAAGGTATAATGATTGAAGAGCCTTACCTAGAGAAGAAAGATAATTCAACCTCTGACATTGCTCAAGTTGAAACAAGATTAGCCAAATCAACCTCTGACGCTGCTCAAGTTGATGTTTATACAAAAGTTATGACAACCTCTGACGCTGCTCAAGTTGTACAGAAATCTACACAACTTCCAGGATTCAGCAAACCAAAAGTTCTTGAAGACTTAAAGCTTGAAGCTGTGAATTTTTCAGAAACCAGAACAGTATTGGGAAAAGAAGCCTTTGATAAATCTGGACTGGGTTCACACAGAGAGAGAAGAACTAATAACAGATCTCAAGACAAGTTTTCATTGGCAGAATTTGGAGTTGGAATTACTCAAGAAGGCCTTGACAAACTAGAATCTGTACAGATGATTTTTCACAAAGGAATCAAAAAGGAATTCTTGTTATATTTTATGGCTGATGGCAGAGTGTATAGATTTGGTGAATTTGATATCCAGTTAAAACTTTGGGAAGAGCTAGAGTATGTTCTATATCTACTTGAAGTAAAGAATAGAAGTACTTATGATGCTGCTCGAGTTTTGAAGGAAAGGATGATGAAATCCAAAGTTTTGAGTGGAGCTGGAGTATCAAGTGCATACATTCCGAAATACAGAGATGCACATGGAAAGTTGGTAGAAATGAAAAGGAATAGTGCTAGGTTCAGAACTACACTAAATAAAAAGGTTCTTGAGTTCAATCTAGAGTCTGATAAACCTTTTTATATCAGACTTGGCAATGAAATGAACAAAAACAGCATATATTCTTTGAGAGCTGCCATTTATCAAATTGGTGAAGATGAACCAGAAATGAAGGAGCTGAAAAAGATTATGATTGCTGAACTAGAAAGAGCTGAAAAGAAATTGCTATCAGACTATATCAGGACAGTGCCTGATATTCAAGAAATCAAGTAAAGTCTGACTGTAAGTTTTTATGTTTTCTATTCTAAGTCAAATTTAAACTCTGTTTTAAATTAAACTCTGTTATATGTTAAACACTGCATTTGTTAAATGTTTTTGACATCATCAATTATATGTTTAACTTGTACATTTTATTATGAACAAGTTGGGGGAGATTGTTAGATATAATTGCTGACGTTTGTTTATCAGTGTTTAAGCAACAGGTACTGACCCGAGTTTATCAGAAGCCAGTCAGAGTTTAATTAAACTCTGACAGGATGAAGAGTTTAAAGGAAGCCGGTCAGAGTTTATTTAAAGTCTGACAGGGTGATAGTTGAGTTAGCTGTCGGTGTTGAATTGAAGATTCTAGAAGCAATATATTCTGAAGATGGAAAGAAGCAGAATATATTGATACAGCTAAGGAAACGGAATAGAAGACTGAAGCAATTCTTAATTGATATGAATTGTATAGCTAATTTATAGGAGTATCAATTAGATAAGGATTGTATGTAGCTGTGTACTATATAAACACAGATAGGTTATTCCTAAAAGGAATGCGAACATTGAATATATTATTCTTGTAACCTAGTAGCTCTTTGTGATTCATTAACATCACTAAGAGAGAATTATTTAATATAATTCAGTTTGTTGATTTACAAATCTGTGTTCTTGATTGTTATTCTCATACCTACTTGATTATATATTGTGTATTCGGCCTAACAAACCCTAGTAGTGTTAAAACTTTGATCCTATATGGATTATCTACCTTAAAAGTTAGAGATTTAAACTGGGATAGATTTCTTGCTGGGCGCTATTAGCTCATTCTTGCTTTATTAAACCTTTCAGCATGAAGAAAACGTTGTCGTTTCACCTCGTGTTACGAGAGCAAGGGAATGGAGAGACCACCCTTGAGTTAGTTCAGCAGGATGGATACTGCCAGTGTGAGCAGAATAGTTGCAGACTGTATTAGTAATAATTGTTTTCGAGTAGGTTTGTATTATTAAACCTTGCATAGAACGGTGAGGTCTATTATTGTAACTTCAGGTAGAGGTTGTAAATAATAGATGAGATCCTGGATAGTACATTTGAGTTGTAATAACAAATGTTACTTTTGTTTCTCATTCCAAGGCTATAACTTGTGTGTGTGCACGTAAGTGATTGGGGTCTTTGGAGTTGTATTATTAGAATGTTGTAAGTAATGCAGGTATTGTATAATTGATGGAGCGTGACAACCCAGATTCCTGACCCCGGATCTGGGGGTGTTACAGTTGTTCTACATATACCTCTTCATCCAGCTCACCATTCAGGAATGCACTCTTAACATCCATTTGATATTCATTCTGAATACCCACCGAGTACCAACTACTTTCTTGTTCTTTGGTCTAGGTACCAGCTTCCAAACTTGTTGTTGTTCAAACTGATTGAGTTCATCTTGCATTGCAATCAGCCAATCAGGATCAGTCAGTGCTTCCTCAATCTTCTTTGGTTCCATTTTAGAAAGAAATCCTGAATAATGACATTCATTATGAGTAACACTTCTAGTTCTAACTCCAACACCTGGATCACTAATAATCACCTCAAAAGGATGAGCTTTATTCCAAACTGTTTGTCTTGGAAGATTTGATCTTGATGATTCACCTTGAAATTCATTCTGATGTTGTGTATGACTAGTTGACCCTTCATTATCTCCCCCTAAGTTGTTGCCAGATTGTCTTGGTGATTCTTCTCCAGTGTTAGTGGTATCACCATTGTTACCAAAGTTTCCACCACCACCACCATGATCATTATCATCATTGTCATTGTTATCACCAACAACAATCTCAGGTGGATTCTCATCATCTGATTCTGAATCTGACATGTCATCAAACTTTAATTTCTTAGATGGATTTTCTGTTTGGATACTTGGGAGTTTAGCGTCATCAAAAGTAACATTGACACTTTCTTTGACTTGGTGTTGATCAATTATATACACCCTGTAAGATATTCTTGAGTAACTAACAAAGATTGCTTCATGTGCTTTAACCTCGAACTTCCCACAACGAACATCTCCATCTTTAAGCACAAAGCATTTAGCACCAAATACATGAAAATATTTGAGTGTTGGTTTCTTATAATCTCATAAGGTGTCTTCATTAAGTTCTTGTTGATTAAGGTTCGATTTTGGGTACAACATGCAGTATTAACAACTTCAACCCAGAAGTACATAGGAAGTCTTGATTCACTTAACATTGTTCTTACAGCTTCAATCAATGTACGATTCTTCCTTTCCACCACTCCATTCTGTCGAGGAGTTATAGGGGCTAAGTATTGTCTTGTTATCCCTTTGTCTGCACAAAAGTCATTTAGAACGACATTCTTGAATTCAGTTCTATTGTCTAACGTTATTGCTCTAACTGGAAATATAGAATCCAGCTCAATCAACTTGAGATGATCAATCACCATCTATGGATTTTCGTCCTTGGAATGTAGGAATAAAACCCATGTGTATTTGGAGTAGTCATCGACAATCACAAGAGCATATTGTTTCTTTGACATAGACATTACATTAATTGGACCAAACAAATCCATATGAAGTAACTGATGAGGGTCAGTTATTGTAGATGTGTCAGTGCCCTTGCGAGATGCTTTCTTTGACTTCCCTTTCCGACATGCCTCACACAGTCCTTGTGTAAATTCCATTTGAGGCAACCCTCTCACCAATTCCCTCTTGACTAGGGAGTTCATTGTTTTAAAGTTAAGGTGAGACAACTTCTTGTGCCATAGACAACTATCATCTGATGAAGCTTTAGCATAAAAACAATTGACTTCATCCTTGCATCCAGAATATAAGTCATCTATGAACAAGTTTCCTTTCCTTAGTCCCTTAAGAGCAGGCTTTAGATTCTTCTTATGTAAGATCTGGCACTTCTCCTTATCAAACTGAAAAGCATATCCTCTGTCATAGAATTGACTGATGTTGTGAAGATTATGCTTAAGACCTTCCACAACAGATACATCTTCAATGATAACATTTCTAGCTTCCAAACAGCCATATCCTTCTGTTATACCTTTGTTGTTATCTCCAAAGGTAACCACAGGGCCAACTTTCTCAACCACATTTGATAGCAGGGCTCTATCTCCGGTCATATGCCTTGAACATCCACTGTCCAGAATCCACACAACTCGGTTTACCTGTACCACACCCTGCAATATCAAACTGATTGGGTCCGGCATACTTAAAGAATTGACCTTTGTCAGGCAAAAAAAGATTCTTGATTTTAACATCATCAACTTTCTCAGTGACTGAACATTTCACCATGTAAACAGCCTTAACAAACTTTTGTTTAGGCTTAGGTACAAATGTCTCCTTCCTAGCTTTAGGAGGACTAGCAGTCTTGGATCTAGCATGCATTTTGTTAATCACATGTTGACGGGGAGCAGTCTTATCATTTCACACATGCTTACTATTAAAATAAGCATATATAACATTAAAAGCACAAGAGATGCAATTCACAACACCACAAGCTTTATGAGATAAATCTACACTAGGCATGTTATGCATGTTAGATATGTTGTTGTTTTGTTTCAACTTATGAGTGTCTAATTTGGTCTCCGTTGTTGGAACAACTTTGACAGAACCCTTAGACACACATTTGTTGGAATGGACAATCCCATTGGCAATGTCCTCAGTACGCATCTCTTCTTGAATAATGATGGAAGATTCATTTAGAGGTTCTGTTATAGATTCTTTAAAGAGAGGTTTGTCAATACCCTTAAGCACATGTGGTATACCCCTTTCTTCAGCACTAACTCTATTAGGGGTATTAATGCCTAATTCTCCAATAGCCTCATTATAGTCATAACATATTCCAACAGTTTGACTAATAGCTTGCTTATTGAAGATCTATTTGGTTGTTTTAAAGGAATTATAGTAAGCTCTAACCTTAGTCTCAAGTTCAATAATATTTTCTTTAAGAATAGTTTCTAACTGTTTGTAAAAATTCACCCTCTTCTCAATAAAAGCTACTTCCTTTTTTAGTTCATCTTGATTAACATGCACAAGTCTTAATTCTTTAACTTCTTTTTCAAGAGTAGTGTTCTAAAGAATTATTCTATCATTTTCACTACGTGCACAAGATAAGGTTCCACTAAGATGATAAACCATCTCACCGTTAGTAAAAGTTACCTTAGACTTGTAAGATGAAGTTTTTTTTCTATTGCCATGAGTGCAAGATTACCAAATTCTTCATCTTTACTTTCAGAATCATCCTAGCTCTTTCCTTCAGCAAGATAAGCTTTACCAGGCTTGCTCTTCTGATTTGTAGTGTAAGTGGTTTTCTTTGCTTGCTTTGGCTTTCTACATTCAGTTGCAAAGTGTCCCAACTTATTGCAATTAAAGCACCGAATCGTGCTTCTATCCTCCATTCCAGTTTTATAGCCACCTCTAGTGCTATTTGAGGATGAAGAACCACCTCTCTGGAATCTGTTAGCATTGGACTTAAATTTGAAATTGAGATTTCTTCTGAATCTGAAGTTTCCAAACTTCCTTGCTATCAAAGCCATTGATTTATCTTCCAACTTTTCAAGCTCTTCCATATAATAGAAATCACCATCAGATTGACTTGCAGATGTAACACCATACTGAGCTACAATTACATCATTGTCAGAACTAGAAGGTAGAACAAACTTCGCTTCCTATTTCTGTGGGACTTCAACTACTAGTGCAGTAGACGTACTGACCACTCTTCCTTTCCCGTAGATTTCCTTCTGTTGAATTTGTTCCAGTTCATAGGTTTTCAGAACACCATAGACTCTTTCCAGTGAAATCTCACTCAAATCCCTTGGTTCTATAATTTCTGAAATCCTATGCTCCAGATGGGTTGGAAGTGTCAGAAGAAATTTCTTGTTAATCTCTCTAATAGTGTAGTACTTTCCATGAAGGTACATATCGTTGATCAATTTGTTATATCTCTCAAAAACTTCAGAGATACCTTTACCTGGATTTGATTTGAAGTGCTCATACTCGGAGATAAGAATTTCCATTCTATTCTCTCTAACTTCTTCTGTCCCTTCATTGATTATCTCAATCGTCTCCCAAATATGTTTAGCATCTTTACAATTCAACATATCATTCTGCATAATGGGATCTAGACAATCAACCAGAATTAATTGCAAGTTAGCATCCAGAGAAGCATCTTCCTTTTCATCAGCTGTAAAATCTTTTGGATCTTTAGGATAAGTCCTTCAGCTTGAACAACAAGGTCATTCTCAATACGCTCATCTTCAATAACCATTGGAAGTTTTGGGCCTTTCTTCAATACACCAAGGTACTTTGGATTAGCCACTTGAAGAAATAAAAGCATCTTCTTCTTCCACATCTCAAAGTGCTCTCTACTAAACATAGGAATTTAGTAATGTTACATACTAATTGTTAGGTCCTGATATGTTTGTAGAAGGGGTGGGGGGTTGAATACAAACTATACTATTTTCTCGAATTTGTTCAGTTCGTGAAATAATAATCCAAGAAAAAATTTAAGCGGAATAAAATGAAACAAGATTCAAGTTAAATATAAATAATATTAAACTTGAAAGGTGTTACAATTATAGTACAGATCACAGGGAATGATTACCAAACTAATTAAAAAAAATTTAGAATAAATTCGACATGAACTTATCTATTTTTGTAATAAAAAGATCGAATGCTTAAAAGAAGTTCGAGATAATTACTAGGGATTTTGATCCGCTAGAAAGTCTTTAAGTACAAGTAAACTAATTCTAGTGGCTTAAATATTATAATCAAAACTAGAAGTTAATTCACTGACTTCAATTTAAAGCTCGGGCAGCTGTTCTTTTTAATGGCACAGAGATGATACTTTTTTTTCTGTCTTGTGTAAAAAGTATCTGAGCTTCTGTCCCTTTTTCACTTTATGTACGCCATTTACATTCAATTAGAAAGACTAATTGATTTAGACTTGGAAAGACTATCGGTAGGACAAGCAATGAACTTGCAAGACAATCCAAACCGTCTTCTTTGACTATCGGTAAGACAATGATTGAACTGGCACGACTATCCATTGAACAAGAAGGACTTTAGGTAGGACAACCCATTGTACTGCAAAGACTTTCGGTAAGACTATCTGGGATAGTCTTACAAGAGTAAATTGTAAGTCTTTCCAGTATTATATTAATTCTAAATTAAATAACCTATTAATTAATTTAAGGAATAACTTAATTCTTAATGAATTAATTTATTGAATAAATTAATTAACTGATTTAATTAATTAAAAGAGAATTAAAAAAATTTCTTGATAGCAGAATCATCCTTTGAACCACTGAAATTAATGACGAACTTTCACTTTATGATGTTGACACTCAATGTACTATCTGGTTCATAAGTGACTAACTTCAATGACTGTTCTTCATTTCTTGACTTTAAGCTGTGATTCTTTTTCTTTTCCCTTTATCAAACTTTGTAACCTGTACACTCTTTGTCATAGTATTGAAATCTCTGTCACTTTAATAAATCCATTTTCTTGAATACTTCACTGAGGCTTAATCAAATTAATGAACTTCTTTCAATGTAGAATTACTCCAAGTTTGTAGATTAACTTTAATCTTCATTCACTTTGACTGATAATATCTCTTGAGATTTATGTGACAGTTTATATATTATTTACTCATTACATTCTTGTTTAAGTTGAGTTGAATCCTCGGTGTTTACAAATAGGCCAGTACATATGCATTTCACTAAGTCATGTAATCTTTTATCTTATAAGGTTATTTGTTTCGTAGTCTAGCATTCTAATCTTTGTAGTGAGGTGAAGTGAAGTGATCCTTGTTCTAAGACCCAAGTCTTAGGCGTACTAACAGGGAGTTAGTAGCCTTTACACCGTGACAAAAAGGAAAGACTCGAGACCTAAGACCTGATATCCGAGACCTAGTCTTTGAGGAGGTAAGTAGGTGTTACGCTCTAAAATAGGCCTTGTGTTGGTAGTTTACTATTTTATTTTGAGGAGGTTACGTTTGTGTTTCCCTCCAAGATAAATAGATAATGGTTATTTTGTAAAGGCTTATCCGCCTACTATAAGGAGTCTTATTTATAGTGGAGAAAAACTCGAGTCCGAGGAGGAGCTCGGGAACTGGACATAGTGGTGAGCGAATCCATTAGGGGTTGTGGCATCGCGAACCATGTGATAAAATCGATCGTGTCACACTCTTTTTTCTTTCTCTCTTTATTTGCCGCACGAGTTTTACTTGTTGACAAGTAACGAAGTTTAAAAGGAGAAAAAGATTTTTAAAAAATCCCAGCAAAGAGAATCAAATTCTAAAAAGGTGATAAGCTATTCAACCCCCTCACCCCTTCTAGCTTATCTAACACCTATATAGGACCTATCAGTTGGTATCAGAGCGGTGCTTTTAACTATGTTTTACGATTGTTGTGAAAATCAGAAAATACAACAAACACTAGATCCTTATCGAGTTAATTGACTATTGTGATAGTCTTTAATAAAACGTAAAAATGACATCTTTTTAATGGCGTACTTGAGTATGATCGGTTGTGGAGAAGGAATTTTTAGTTCTCGACCACGTCTCTTTGATGGCACAAATTTTGCTACTTAGAAAACAAGATTTAGAATTTACGCTAGATCCCAATGAGTAAAAGTTTGGATGGCCATAGAAGATGGTGTCTCTATACCTACGAAAGAAGTAGGTGAAGAGATTGTCGAAAAGAAATTGAGTGAATATACTCCCGATGAAAAATTCGAATGAACATTTCTGCAAAAGCAGAAATGGTTCTTAGTAGTGCACTTGCGGAAAAATAATACAAACGTGTTAATAACTCCAAGTCCGCACAAGAATTGTGGAACAAATTGGTTATTACTTACGAGGGTACAAAAGATATTAAAGGAATACCGAATAGAAACTTAAATACAAGAGTATGAAAATTTTAAACTCCTCGAAGGTGAAGCCATCATCGATATAGAAACGAGGTTAACTCGTATAATCGATGAAATTTCACAACTCGGAAAGGCTTATACGATTAATGAGAAAAATCATAGGATTTTAAAAGCCTTGCCTCCAAGATGGAAAGTTAAAGTTATCACTATAAAAGAAATGCATAACTTGAATTCAAACTCCATCGATAGTTTATTTGGAAATCTTCGTGCTTACGAGGAATATAATATTCCTGAAAAGGTCATTCCTAAAACGGAAGAAAAACGAAAGAATATGGCCTTAAAAGCTATACTAATTGATGAAGATGAAAACGACGATGAGTTAAATGAAGAATTGTAAAATCTCGATGAACAAGATATTGAATTACTTTCGAGACAACTACGTCGGGTTTTACAAAGTAAAGCACAAAGGTACAGGAATGGATTCCTTAAATCGAGTAATCAAAAACATGTGTTTAACTCGAAAGGAAGACCAAATTATAAGAGTAATAATAAATTTTCGACTATGAGTTTTAAAAAAGACAAAGGTGCTCAACAAGCGAATAATGCTTATAATAATCATTCGAATAATTATACACCACCTAAGCCTGAGGAACCATCAAATGAAGAAGCACATGATTTTTGTTTTGAATGTAAATAACCCAGTCACTTTAAACGGGATTGTCCAAAATTTTCTAAAGGCCGAAGCCTTGTTGCCGAGAATGGATGAAATTTAAGCGAGGATGAAGAAGCTCTCGAACAAAGTGAGGACGTTGTTAACTTATGTTTGATGGCCATTGGTGACGAAGCTACACCAACGGAAATCTCCACTACTAACCAAAAGGTATGCCCAAACTCTATTAATATTTTGGCATCTAATAATAGTGATGATATTGATTTAAATTTGTCTAAAGTTGACCAGACAAATTTGGATGTGTCGAAGCTTATTAATCTTGTGAATATGTTGAAAACAAGTCATGATACCATTAGCCAAAAATATATCGAATCAAATTCCGAAAGGAATAGATATCGAGATATAAGTGCTAAATTACAAAAAGAAGTGATTTGTTTGACTAGTGCTCATGAAAATGACACGGAATATAACGGACTTCTATTATCTCAAAAAGAACGCTTGATGGTTGATAATAATATCAAGGATGAAAATATTCGAGAACTTGAAATCGAAAATATTTCCTTCGTATTACAAGCGGAAGAGATAGAGAATGAAAAGAATCAATTATCCAATGATACTCGTGAACTTCATGTCGAGATTCTTAATTTAAAGATCTGAAATGAATCTTTGAAATTATTGTGAAGCTAGTGGTATTACTCATAAATTCTCTCCTCCTTACACTGCTCAATCGAATGGAGTTTTTGAAAGGAAGAATATAACGTTGCAAGAAATGGCGAATACTATGCTAAATGAATATCGTCGACCTAAGTATTTTTGGGCCGAAGCTATGTCAACGTCTTGCTATATTCTTTAATCGAGTATTACTACGTCCAATTAAAATGAAGACTCCTTATGAGCTTTATTTTAACAAGACTCCTAAGATAAGCTACTTCAAGGTTTTTGGAAGTAAATGCTTTATTTTGAATACAAAAGATTATTTAACGAAATTCGATCCAAAATCTAGTGAGAGTGTATTTCTCGGATATTCAAATACATGTAAAGCTTATCGGGTATTTAATCTTAGAATTTTAATGGTGGAAGAATCATTGAAACAACGATGTGGAAGAACAATGGGGAAGAACCACGATACGATGACAAATGGGGAAAACGGATTTGATCAGAGAAGAGAGAGAAAGTCGGGTGGATGGTTATGAAAGGATTAGATCTTAGTTCTTATTTTAATTGGGTTTCTCATTTGAGCAAAAGCCTATATATATCTATACATTATATCAGTAACTTACATAATTAAAAGAGGAGAAAATGGGCTATTGGATTGTGAACAGTATAATAATATATCTTATATTTTTTATTCTGGCCTTATAACTCCGGATTGGGCCGGATTTAAATCCGTATAGGGCCATGTTTAAATCTTGATCAGGCTCTAATCCGGATCGGATTCTTATCTGGATTGGATTAAAAATTCGGTTTTTTCGGGCTAGATTTGAATCTGGAAATTTTCGGGCCGAGTCAGACCGTGCTAGACTTTTCTAAAAAGTATACATCCTTTAGGTCTATAGATCAGATCTAGTCATGTCAATTTTTTTCAAATCGAATTATTTCGATTTGAATCAAATCATACGGGTTTTTGAATTCAGATTTTTGTGTATCTCTACCCATAATACCTTTTCCCTAACTTCTTGATCCAAAACTTCAATAAAAAAATTTAAGTAAAACAGAATATGAAAGAAAAGAATTTTTAAATTAATATCAATTTTTTCTCTAATAATATCCTATATATAATTGGAGTAATACAATTAAAATAGTTTGGTCATCCGGGGCAAATATATTATTTATAAATATTATTAGTATTTATATATTTAAATTTAATATCAAATAGAAATTAAAAAATATTCGTAAGTTGTATCAAAACTTATCACTGGTGTTTCAGATATTGTTTTGCAATTTTTCAAAACAAAATCAAAAATTAATTATATAAGAATTAACAAAGTTATTGAAAAAAAAAGATTTTTTTTTATTGATTTTTAAACTTATAAAGATGTGAATTTTTACGGGTAAACTTTAATATAAATAAAGTAAACACTTTAGACATTATTTTGTAATTTTTTCAAAAAATTAAAAAATATTTTAATTAAATTTTAAAATATTATAGGACCCCGTGCATTGCACGGTATGAGGCTAGTTTACATAATTATGGTAAACAAATTGGATATAAGAAAGCATGAATATATATATATATATATATATATATATATATAATATTGTTGTGGATTAAAAAACGTGCTTGTATATTAATTGCTAGGATTTATGAGCTTTCGAGCTTTAATGGATGCACATGTGTTTCGGGACTAAATCGGTCCTCACAAGATGCCTACGTATCTCAATTAATGCTGAGAATCAAGCCAAAGACGTAGTTCTGATTGTAGGATCGGGTCCTTTATATAGACGTCTGAAGCCTCATATTTAGGGTAAGTTTATGAGTCTTAGCGAATAAGTCTCCTTTTTGATATTGGATAAACATTGTATTTCTTGCAGGATAAGTCTTTTCCTTGTTGATAAAGGCTATGACTCATTATTTCTTTTTGATTGGGATTCTGGATCCTTCTTTAACGAATTTACCATATTTTGGACTTCTTTCCTGAGTTGTATATTTCCCTTATTTATTAATTACGAATTTAATAAATAATCAGGGTTTTGGGCCTCGTTTATTGGACCGTATTCTTGGACCAATTCGGGTCTAATTAATATGTCATTAATTATATTTCTAGGCTTATATTTCAGCCCATATCATTTGCCCCCCAACTTCTAGGAAAATCTCTCTTGGATTATCGTAGAAGTTATTTTATTCGGGAGTTACGAAGTTTTCTTTCGTATTGTGGCTTGGTTTTATGAACATATAGCTCTAAACCAATTTTTTGTAATTTTCCCAAAACAGGAATCGGAATTTTTCATCAATTCCTTGGAAAATAAATCAATTTTTGAATTTTCAGTATATTTTCGACCAGGTTCCTGGTCGAATTTGACCTCAACTTTAGCTCCTGGTCGTACTCCTTCGACCAGGATTCTGGTCGAACTTTGCCTTGCTTTTGCCTCCTGGTCGAATGATTTCGACCAGGTTTCTGGTCGAAGCTTAATGTCATTTCACCTCCTAGTCGAATGATTTCGACCAGGTTTCTAGTCGAATTTTATTGCCATTTCTCCTCCTGGTCGAATGATTTCGACCAGGATTCTAATCGAAGATATGCTTCATTTTGGGCCTAGTTCGAACTCATTCGACCAGGATTTTGGTCGAATACATGGTTCATTTTGGGCCTTATTCGAACTCATTCGACCAGGATTCTGGTCGAACACATGGTTCATTTTAAGCTTTATTCGAACTCATTCAACCAGGATTCTGGTCAAATAAATGGTTCATTTTAAGCTTTGGTCGAATACTTTCGACCAGGTTTCTGATCGAAGATGAGTGCCATTTTGGGCCTTGATCGAACACATTCGACCAGGCTTCTTCAAGTTGTACCTTTGTTTAGAAAGATTTTTCAATTCAAGAATAGCTCTGCCAACAACTTAGGTTGGGTGTACATTAGTCATAGGGTTGGCTTCCCTTTCATTTTTCACCCAAAATCTATCCCAGACAACAACCCCAAATGGATAAATGAGTTTATGTATCTTGTCTGGGAAGGAGGGGACTGGGGAACCCTGTTCCGTAGATCTTTTAGGAGAGTTTCAGATGGTAGTCCCAACAATCTTGACTTGAATGAGGAGGAATCTCATGCCTACTCAGTGCTAATCAAGGATAATGGGACTACCGTGGCTTGGGAACTACTGGACGAGTTTGTCCTCAAGTCTGTCCATCTCTCGACTGTTTCTGATAAGGGTACTTTTACTTATCCCTTTTCTTTCTCTTAAGTTTTTACTTTACTTTTCTAACTTTTATTTTTTGGGCAGACCAATGCCAACTTCCAGGGGGCATTGTTCCCAGCTAAGGCTTGGCGTATGTTAGGCCGAATACACAATATATAATCAAATATATGTATGAGAATAACAATAAGAACACTGTTTATGAATAATAAACCGTATGGAATTAATAACTCCTCTCTCGGTGATGTAAAATATCACATAGAGCTGCTAGGTTACAAGAATAATATTTTAAGTATTCGCTTTCCTTTTAGGGTTAACCTATCTGTGTTTATATAGTACACAGCTACATACAATCTTTAATTGATATTCCTATAAATCAGCTATACAATTAATATCAATTAAGAATTGCTTCTGTCTTCTGTTCCGTTTCCTTAGCCATCGTGATATCTCTTTGCTTCTTTCCTTCTTCAAAGTATATCGCTTCTAGAATCTTCATTGAATATAACACCGACAGCTAAGTAAACTCTGACTGTCAGAGTTTAACAAACTATGACCAGTCTTCCAGCTAAACTCTGATATTTACCTGATACTTTAAACATTGATAAACAAACATCAGCATTTATATCTAACAATCTCCCCCAACTTGTGCATACAAAAATGTACAAGTTAACAGATAATTGATGATATCAAAACATATAACAAATGCAGTGTTTATAAAATCACAGAGTTTATATTTTAACTTAAAACAGAAAACTTAAAAACTTACAGACTCCATTTACTTAATCTCTTCAACTTCAGGTACAGTTCTGAGATAGTCTATAAGCAATCTTCTTTCAGCCCTTTCAAGCTCAGCTACCATAATCTCTTTCAGTTCCTTCAACTCTGGATCACTCTCTCCAGTTTGATAGATAGCAGCTCTCAAAGCATAAATACTGTTCCTCCTCATTTCATTTCCCAGCTTTATCATGAAAGATTTATCTGACTCCAAATTAAATTCTAACACTCTTATACCAAGAGTTGTTCTAAATCTTGCACTGTTCCTCTTCATTTCTACAAGCTTTCCATGATGATCTCTGTACTTAGGTCTGTAAGAACTTGCAGACTTTAAGCCACTGAGAACTCTAGCTTTCATCATCTTGCTTCTTAATACCTCAGCTGCTTGTTGAGTTCTTTGATTTTTGACTTTGAGTAAGCACAGCACATATTCTAGCTCTTCCTTCATCTTCAATTCAATGTCAGCTTCTCCAACTCTGTATACTCTTCCATCAGTTTTGAAGTATAACAGAAAGTCCTTTTTCAAACCTCTATGATGTATTAACTGAACAGACTCCAAAGTATCAAGATTTTCTTGAGTCACACCAACACCAGGTTCAGCCAATGATGTATGATCCATAGGACTATTATTCACCCTCTTCTCTCTGTGAGATCCTAATCCAGATCTATCTCGAGATTCCTTGCCCATGATGGTTCTGCTTTGAAAAATATTCACAGTTCCAGGATTCAGAGTATGTTGAACTGTGATTGGTTTTCCAAATGTCCTTTGAAGTTGAGAAGATAACTGAGTCTGTACAACTTGAGTAGTATCAGTGGTTGTCACAGCTTCCAATGATTTGTCAACTTGAACATTGTCAGAGGTTGATTGAGCTTTCTTCAATACTTGTTCTTCTTCTACCAACTTTCCTTTGCCTTTATCAAGACTGGCTTCAATTGGTCTCCTTGCATACTGTAAACTCTGTTGAGAATCTACATTATCTTTGATAGAAATCCCTTTCTCTTTTGGCCTTGAAACTCTCACAGGCTTCTTGATCTTTCCAGACACCAATTTCTTCTTATGCTCTTCAGCCAACATCTTTTCTTCAGCTTGAATATCTTCAACTGTTGCATTTGCACCATGCTCTTCCAAAAACAACTGAGCTGCAATCTCTTCATCAGTGATTGGTTGAGAAGTAAGCAGTAAACTTCTAGCTTTTGAAGATGACTGAGCTTCAGTGTTTGTTCTCCCAGAGTTTGTCTTAGCAGAGTTTGACCTCAGTCTCCCTTGCTCTTGATGTGATTTTGACCTTAACTCTTTTTCCTTTGCACCACCATCACCACCATTAGTAGTATCATCCTTTTTGCTCAGAGTTTGAGATTTCTTGCATTTGTCCTTAAATACTCTCTCCCCCTTTTTGACATCATCTGGAATCAACACAGATGTGAGCAATTCGAGTGAAGCAGCAATGGAATCAAGCTTGTCAGACATTACATGTTGATTGTCTTCAACCTTGCTCAGACTGTTTCTTAAAGCCTCCTAATCTTTAAATAAAGAAACATACAAGGATTTATCTTGTTTCAAAGACACTTCCCTTGCAACCACTTCATTTCTCAACCTAGTAACAGCCTTCTGAGTATCATTAAAACGGTTATGAAGAGACTTTAATTGAACTATAGTAGCTTTAAGATGTGTGAGAAGCTCAGGATTGGTGATATTTGCAGCAGACTTTGACACAAAATCAGCTGCCCTCTGATCAGGGAAAATACACTCATGGCTTGACCAATTAGCAAAGTACATATTCTGATAATGAGTTTCAGTATCATGGTGAGATGTACCACCAAACTCAGTCACTTTAGGATTTTGTTGAACAGAAACCCTTGGATAAGATTAGGAATCGGCTATGTCATCAGACTTTGCTGAAGATTCTGCACTTGGAGAATTAGGAACATTCTCAGCAACATTTTCCTGTGCACCTTCATTTGCAATATTTTTAGAGTTTAAGTTCTCAAAAAGTTCCTCATTTGCTTGAACAGCCTCAACAATAGGCTCTATAGCAGCTTCAAGAACAGTCTCTGCAGCATCTTCAAGAACATTCTCAGAAATTACAGCCTTTGTTGTCTGATCAACCTCCTCACCCTTTTCAAGAACCTGGTGAGTAACAGAGCATACCTCTGTGTGAGTAGCCATACACTCATCAAGATTCACTGTAGGTTGATCAGCTGCAGCCACATCCTCTGTTTCATCAACACTGTCAAACTCTTCAAGAGTTGCAGAAGGATGTGCTTCAACATTCTCCTCTATCTCCATTTCCAGTGGATCAATAAAGTTTGGCTCAGGTTGTTCATCATTCATGTCAACCATCTCATCAGTATTTGCTCTGGCTTCATCAGGCATAGTAGCATCTTTAGAGATAATTTCTGGAGCTTCAGTAGGTGTAGATTCTTGAACCAATTCATCAAATGAATAAGCAGCTACCAGCTTCCTCCTTTTGGTCTGTAAGGGCTCATTAGCATCAGAGTGTGGTCTGTTTGCCCTTTTCTTTGTTCTTGAAGTACCAACAGACTTTGGTAACTCAGCATCAGAAGATGGTTTAGCAGCCTTAACAGCTTTAAAAGCCCTGTGCTTAGTTCTACCTCCAGATTTTGGTCTTTGGGATGTAGATTGAGGAAGATCAGTGTTTAATGGTTGTGATTGTGATTGAGGTTGTGGTTGAGGTGGATTGTTTAGAAATTGTTGGACTATATCAGGAAGTAATAAGTCACCAACATCCCCCTTATTAACATCCTTGTTGGTCAAATCAGAAAATATCCTCTTATGCAACTTAAAAGAGGGAATCACATCATCCTCAGCAATTTCAACCCCAGTAACACAAACAGAAAATAGAAATTGACAAAAGCGAGCAAAGTACACTACACTTCTATTTTCTGACATCTTCTCTCCTATATTATGCAGTACTAGTCTAGCAAAATCAAAATTATTACCACAGAGAAGAGAATACCCGATTTGCAGACTATCAATAGGAATGGCATCCCAATTTGTGCACTTCTTGCCGAACGCTCTAGTAATACAGTCAAAGAAAAAGCTCCATTCCTTCCTCAAAAGCGATCGCTTCAACTGACCTATCCTTGCCAGTGACCCACTGTAACCAATTTCTCTCATCATCTTCTGTAGCTCAGCATCACCAACAGAAATTGTATAAGCATTAAAATCTTCAAAACCCAAAGCATCACGAACAGTGTCTGGAGTAACCACAAACTCTTGCTCTTGAAACTCAAAAACAATCGAAGGAGTCCCAGACTCTCCTCCATCATCATAGACGCCTGTCTCCCATAAAACCTTGATTTGCGATCCAGAAAGTTTCGCAGGTTCAACGAGAGCTTGCCCAATAGCAGACTGGACAAGAAAGTTTTGGAACAAATGAAACACCTCCGGTGCGTTCTCATTACTCAATGGTGCTGCATAATTGTTAGGAACAAACTCTAATCCAATAGAGTGAAAGACGGTGGTTGCCATTAGAAACAGATTCGAAAATAATCAGAGAATAAGCTTTGAAAGGTGTTTGAAAAATTGATGCAGAAAAGTGTTTATGAAAATGTGTGTGTGACAATATCTGTGAATGGAGTAAGTCTTTAAAGAATACGAACGTTGTGTGTATAATGATTAAGTAAGAAATACAAAAATTAAAACTGCAGAGTTTTAATCATTAAGACACACAACTGGCTTACTCGTGAAGTGTGTGAGTGGAACAGGTGTCACACATATAGTAACTGCCAACAGTAACGTGGTAGTTTCCAACACGCATGCGCAGTAAAAACATGCAATAATACTGCTATTTTCTAGACACGTTTCATCCTTTTCAAAACTCATACAAACCGTTGTCAATCATACTCTCTATTTTCAAAAAAAATAATGTTCCTCAAAAATGTGAAATGTCTGAAACACATTTATTTATTTTAATCAACAGAGATTAAAAATAAATTACCTCGGCGTAGAGTACACACTTCATCAGTGTTTATCAATTCTCCAACATCATTAATAAACTCTTTTCTCAAAGTGCACAGTTGTGAGTGTTTGTGTGTGGATAGTAGAGTTTACTGAATGTAAATATTTAGAGCATCTCAAAGTGTATAAAATCCACAAATTAAATCAGTAAAAACTGGTTGCCCAAACTCTCATATGTAAAACAAAACCTGATTTCATCTAAACTCTGTACCTATGTATTTATTTTCCTTTTTTTTAATTTATATAAGTATCTCTATATATATTGTTTTCACCCCCTGTCTAATTTCCTTTTTTTTTTCTTTTCCAGTAATCAGAGGTTGGCACTAGTCACCAAAAATTTAGAAATTTTAGCCCTTATCTTAACAGTAAGTTCCTGGATCGTCCTAAACAATTAACTAGTCACCAAAAGTTTAAATTTTAGCCCTTACAAAGAGAGTAAGTTCCTGGTTCTTCCTAGCCTCTTGACTAGTCACCAAAAATTTAAACTTTAGCCCTTACTGAAACAGCAAGTTCCTGGATCTTCCTAGCTAATTGAGTAGTCACCAAAAATTCCAAATTTTAGCCCTTATTGACACAATAAGTTCCTGGGTCTTCCTAGGCACAACATGATCTCAAAGGAATTTGTACATGTTTATACATCTTTTGCTTGGGGGTGAAGTAGCAGCAACTATTTAGACTGACATCATTTAAAACATATAATTTATGAGAGAAAGTGCAAACAGATAATACAGACTCAGTGTATAGGACCAATAAACTAAGAGATGCCATAAATATAGACACAGTATCATGCTGTGTAATTTTTTTTTTCACACATTTGAGATCAGATCATATATAACTCAGAAGGATTCATGATTACTTACTGAGAATCATGCTTTATACTATTTTCTTCATTGGTTTTTATGTTTCAGACAATACCACAATCAGAGATTATGTAATAACCCGAATTTTTGGTAAAATTAAAACTTTTCTTATTATAATTAAGTGCATCAGTGAATAGTGAATTTGGTGGATGAATAGTGATTTTGAGGGTTAATTTTTTTTTTCATGCCACCTATGTACGAGACGTAGTGTGGATATTCCGAAGTCATATTAGTGATCTACAGAGTAAATAAGTGAATGCAAAGACGATCGGAATTCAGAAATTCCAAATTTTATTTTGGTATAGTATTTGACCGGGCAGCGAATTATATATTATTATATTCAAGAAATGAGATATTAAATTTGAGGATTTGAGGATTTAATATTTTGGAATTTTATTATTTTATTAAAGTCGATTTAAGGATTCGATTGTTGGAATGAATAGTGAATAGGTACTATTCACTGCGAGAATCGCGTAGAGTTTTATTCGCTCTTTTTAGGAAATATTTCGAATCGTTTCAAGAGGAACAAGGCAACATCTACAGGATTAAATATAGACATGGAAGTAACATGTAACAAGATTAATTCGAGGGATGCAACATTTGGATCATCCATGTGAAAAGAAACGAACCAGTAAAGCTACTTTAACCAAACACATGCATGCGCGACACGTGTCCCTGCTTTGCCACCATGATACTCCATGGCTCGACATGTGTCCTTATGACAAGGATAACTCTTATGACTCACCCCTCTTTTAACAAAAATCAGCATTTCTAGCATAATTAATCAAAACAAAGAAAAGAAAAAGGAGAAGAACTCTCCCCAGATTTTCTGCTCAGCAGAAACAGAGTTCAAAGAAAAATCCATAACTCCATTTCTATCCATCCTTAAATCACCATTTTTAACCATAGCTTCTACACTCCATGGGTAACATTCGTCCAAAATTTCATGGCCAACAAAGGCGTGTAGCCTAGCCAAATCGCTTCCCCAAGTTGGAGAATCCAAACTGTCCAGTTTCTGTCCAGCGGGAAGATGGGACTCAAAACCATAGCTAGGAAGCTTTAAATTTGGCGATCTATACCTCAAAAGAAAGATTATGAAGAGTACAAGGTCTGGTAAAAAGCTTAGCACCGAACTCTTATATTTCGATTTGATATGGATTTTACAAGATGAGGATGAATAGTAACTTTTCATGATTCTTGATTTTGTTTCTTAAGGTTTAAGCTTTGTAAGGAGTATCTAAGGCTTGTTGAGTGATTGTAAACACTTGATAGTGTTGTTAGAGCATCCAAGGAGGTAAAACCCTAACCCACCCTTTGAGTTCATATGAGTTTTGATGATTGTTTTGATGTTATAAGCTTAAGAGATCATGTTTAAGTATTTTAGTTGTTATTTAACTTTGTGAAATATGAGAAATGGTGGGTGTTGGATTGTAGCCACACCCCTGACCTTAGAAAAGTAAAAAGGTTGTTTGTTGAGGTTGTGGATGTATGGTATGCCCGGTGTGGCTTGGTTATGTTGTGACAAAATTGGATTATTCGATTTTAAGCTGTCGTAATGCCCGATTTTCGGTAACTCTACAAACTGCCTATAATACGAACACCTAACTGCCTCTTTTGGTTCAGTTATGAACCTGAGTGTGTAGAGCTCTGTTTCTAGTTTACGTGAGCGCAAGAATCATGTCTATACGATTTACGGTTTAGGAGAAAAGTGAGTTTTAGTAAACGTCGTTCGGAGGAACAACCCCTCTCTGGTCAGTCACTTTGAGGCTATATTGGGACCCCTTAGAAGCCATATTAAAATGTGAAACTTTGAGGAATAATACTAGAGACAGTTAGGAAGGCTCACGAAAAAGATTCGGATTAAAAAGATTATTGTTCGATTTTATAAAAATGTTTTAGCCGAGGTCGCGCAAGTGAAAACCACTAAGAACATGACTTAGAAACTAATGTTGTAAATGGTTAAGTATAACTTGTATTCGAGGATCGATTTCGGACTAAACATACGACTTAAGTAATTGTCGATTAACATGGACTTAGTATGAGCCTATGACGAGCTAGTAATGCCTTGGTTGCGTTTCGCTTACGTGTTTAAGCATTGAGTACAAGTGGATTATCCAGGGGATTAATCGTACGTTTTCTTTGACTTTGTCTAGATTGTCCGGCATCGTCGCGAACCCCTATCACTTCTCGAGCATCAGGCAAGTTTACTAAATATTACTCTATTATTCAGAGTAGGTATATTTTCCAATGTTCAATACTTGTGTATTCCCAATTTATATATCAAATCTTTGTTGCAAGTATTGATTATAAATTACTGCTTTTGCCATGTGTGGAGTTATACAGTTTTGCGATACATGTTATATATTGTATAAAATAGGGTTTGATTTTGGTTTACATATGAGCTTTGAGATAAAGTAGTTATAAACCGGTGTACCTTGTAGCTCTAGAGATAAGAGCATACTTCTTGTTTTCGACTCTAGACCGGGAGTCAGTATTTTGAGATATAGAGATAGCCGTGGAAACCCGGAGGGATTCCAGCGGCAGTGTACTAATTATTTTGAGGACTGCTATTATTAAACATTAATTATATTTCTAGAAAGTATTAATTACCTGGAAATGATTTGAGGAATGTTATTACTTGGAAATGATTTGGTAATTGGCTTATAAGCTAGATATGGGATATCAGTTATAAGCCAGGTTTTTATAAATGCCCTAGGTAAAGGGCGTATGATTTTATTCTTTAGACCGGAAGTAGATATATTTTCGGTATATTTTAATGATTATTTTTCCGATAAAGATATCGGGTAACTGTTATTCGAGGGTTAATTATTTATTTAATGAATATTATTTTTGAATATTCATTTGAGGATTATTGACTTAAAGAATATCATTTATATTCATTTGAGGATTATTGACTTAGAGAATATTATATATATTCATTTGAGGATTATTGACTTAAAGAATATTATTTATATTCATTTGAGGATTATTGACTTTAAGAATATTATTGTGAATATTCATCTGGGGATTATTTAATGAATATTAATTTTGAATATTAATTTGAAGATTATTTTATTAATTAATGAATATTATTTATGAATATTCATTCGAGGATTAATTATTTATTTAATGAATATTACTTTTGAATATTCATTTGAGACTTAATTATTTAATGGACATTATTTTTCGAATATTCCTTTGAGATTTATTAATTAATGAATATTATTTTGAATATTCATTGGGGGTTTACTTATTTGAGGAATATTATTTTGAATATTCATTCGAGGTTTATATTATCTTGAATATTCATTCGGGGTTTATTAGTTAATGAATATTATTTTAAATATTCATTTAATCCTTATTTATTTAATGAATATTATCTTTGAATATTCATTTAATCATTATTTACTTAATGAATATTATTTTCGAAGATTCGTTTAATGTTTACTTATTTAATAAATTTTATTAATTGTTTTTAAATCAAAAAGAGGTTCCCAAAACAATGTTTTCCATTTAAGTCCGTCTTTTAAGAGGATTTAAATGTTCGCTCAACTATCAAAAATATGGGAAACCTGATTTAAGTAACTACTATTCATTTTAAACTCTCAACTCAAAACTGTCGGGGGACAGATATTTTCTCAAAGCAATTTAGTTTCTGCAAGTTAAATATTGTGCTACCACCTCAACGCTCGAGGGGTAAATTCATGGAACAAGTCGATATCCATTAACAAGCATCGCTTGGGAAATATTGGAGAATCTTCCTTTCCAACCTAGATACAACTACTGAGTGGAGTCGTATCAACAAGTATTACACTTGGGGAAAGGAAGACGATCTTTACGTTTCAGAGTCATGGATTTCATCTGAACTAGGAGCATGTGTAAGAGGTCGAGTCGCGCCGATCCATCACCTTATTGCCCCAAATGGGCCGGGAGATCCAGAAAGGCGGTAGACAATGTCAGGCTGTCGTGATACTTCCATCTACATGTAGAAAACATATATTTTGTTGTACAACCTGCTACTGATCATAGTAAGGTTGGTACGACGGGCGCGGAGAAGGCTCCAGTATTGGTTCATCATCCATTTTGGATAATTCTGCAACATGTACTGAAAGGGACCAAGGATGACACCGTGGTACATGTTTACCGGTCATGTTGGCAGGGGTCGAAAAGTGTTCAAAATAAAGTTACAATAATTCCTTGCAACTTCATCTGTTATGAGTTATGACTCTGATAATATATGCATAACGGGTTTTGGATTACGGAGATATTATATTAATTTCCCTCGTAACTTCATCTTTGATATCATTTGACTCTGTGGATACCTTACATAACATGAGTTATGGTAAGGGAGTTGTTTATACTGAATCACCTTATAACTTCATCTTTTAAGTTATATGTTGATATTCTGCTTATATAGCAGATATTTTTCGGAAAGGTTATATTTGGTTTACTTTGAAACCTCATCTTTTATACTAAAAATTTGTTCATAATATAGCAAAAGTTTGCAGAAATATTATGAAATGATATTTGAAATACAATAATGGTACTGTTTTTGGAAATACATTCTGATAAGGAAATAATTTCAGTATCGAGATATTTTGACAAACTATTGTCTTATACCCGCTTTATTCTGGGTTGAGTTAAAGGCAGAATTATGCCATACTTTCATTACCTTGCTGAGCTATCGCTCACTCTTGCTATTGTTTTATATATATTATATAGCAGCGAAGCAGGATGCCAATGGGACGACACATACCCCGCAAGGCGTTTTCATAAACAGTTTCTAGCAGTGATCCCGAGAGTAGTACGAACCAATCGAATCAGGTTACAGTTTTTGGTATTCAACTTATGTATAGATATGAATGGTATGAGAGGATAGTGAGCATCAGAAGGCTAAGTTGGTAATGTAACATTACTTAGAAATTGTATCAGTGACATATTCGAAGACATTTGGGTATTGTAATAAAAATTATTTATTCCGCAGTTGTTGTATCGTGTCGTTTCTGAGACTCTAACCTGTGTGTGTGTGTGTGAGACATATATTGTGGGGTCATGAGCAGGTGAATTATGCACGGTGTGAGTAATACAGGTAAGGCAAGGAGTAAATGGATCGTGACTACTCTAAATCCCTGACCCCGGATTTGGGGCTGTTACAGATTAACATCAGAGTTTAACCAACAGAGTATGCTAACAGAGTTTAACAACATGATTTGCATGACAGTTAACATATGCATAGAAACATGAGCACCATATCACAGAAGAGTAAATTTTGAGTCTAACCAGTATCTCTAGTCGAAACTAGAGATCATTCCTAGTTCATTTACCAGTCTTGTAAATATAGCTTCACTCAATGGCTTGGTGAAGATATTTGCAAGCTGTTGATCTGTAGACACAAAATGAAGCTCAATATTTCCTTCCTCCACATGTTCCCTGATAAAGTGATACCTTATGCTGATGTGCTTGGTCATGGAGTGATGTACTGGATTTCCTGTCATAGCAATAGCACTTTGATTATCACAGAGAATAGGTATTTTAGAGTACCTTAACCTATAATCCAGCAGTTGATTCTTCATCCACAGAATCTGTGCACAACAGCTACCAGCAGCAATATACTCTGCTTCTGCAGTGGATGTGGAAATTGATTTCTGTTTCTTGCTGTACCAAGAAACTAGTCTGTCACCTAGAAATTGATAGCTTCCACTGGTGCTCTTTCTGTCGATCTTACAACCTGCAAAGTCTGCATCAGAGTAACCAATAAGCTTAAACTCTGATTCTCTAGGATACCACAAACCCAAGGTTATGGTTCCTTTGAGATATTTGAAAATCCTCTTCACAGCTGTTAGATGAGGCTCTCTGGGATCTGCTTGAAATCTTGCACAAAGACATGTTGCATACATGATGTCTGGTCTACTTGCAGTCAGATAAAGAAGAGACCTATCATGCCTCTATAGTTTGTCATATCTACTGAAGCTCCTGTGTCTTTGTCTAGCTTGGTTGCAGTTGCCATAGGAGTTGTTGCAGATGAACTATCAAGCATACCAAATTTCTTGAGAAGATTTCTGGTATATTTTGCTTGATTGATAAAAATCCCATCATCTGTTTGCTTTACCTGCAAGCCTAGAAAATAACTAAGCTCTCCCATCATGCTCATTTGGTACCTGGACTGCATAAGCTTGGCAAACTTCTTACAGAGTTTATCATTAGTAGACCCAAAGATTATATCATCCACATAGATTTGAACTAAAAGCAAATCATTACCAGAATTGAAATAGAACAAGGTTTTATCAATTGTACCTCTTGTCAACCCACTCTCTTAAAGAAATTGAGCCAGAGTTTCATACCATGCTCTAGGGGCCTGCTTTAGTCCATAAAGTGCTTTTTCAAGCCTGTAGACATAATCTGGGTGCTTGGGGTCCACAAACCCTGATGGTTGTTCAACAAACACTTCTTCTTCAAGTTTCCCATTGAGAAAAGCACTCTTCACATCCATCTGAAAGACTTTAAACTTCTTGTAAGCAGCATATGCTAGAAAAATCCTTATGGCTTCCAACCTTGCAACTGGAGCAAAGGTTTCATCATAGTCAATTCCTTCCTGCTGTGAATATCCTTTTGCCACAAGTCTAGCCTTGTTCCTTGTAATTACTCCCTCACTGTCAGTCTTGTTTCTGAAAACCCATTTTGTACCAACAACAGATCTGTTTTTGGGTCTTGGTACAAGTGTCCAGACTTCATTTCTCTCAAACTCATTCAACTCCTCCTGCATTGCTGTTATCCAGTTAGCATCTTGAAGAGCTTCATCCACTTTCTTAGGCTCTGTTTGAGACAGGAATGCATGAAACAGACATTCATTTGTTGTAGCACTTCTTGTTCTCACACTTGCATCTGGATCTCCAATAATCAGATCAGGTGTATGAGCATGTGTCCACTTTCTTGCTGTAGGTAAGTGGCTTCTTTCATCATTATCGGATCCCCCCCCCCCTTGATCCATGCTCTCCTGATTTTTTTTGACCATCTGTATTATCTGAGGCTCCCCCTGAATTGGATTGCTCAGTGTTTGAACTTTCAGAGTTTGAGCCAGAGTTTGTGTCAGATTCTTCAGCTGACTCACTTTCAGAATGTGAGTCATCATGTTGAGGTGTTCCCGAAGTATCTTCTTGCTCCCCCTCAACTGGTTCTCTATTCTTTTCTGTCAGAGAAACTTCCTCAGTGTTTACCAGTAGAGGTTCAGAGTATGCTTCAACAGAGTTTGTTGGATAGGCTTCATCAGAGTTTACGTCATCAGAGTTTAGATCTTCATTTTCAAAGCATAGTTGATCATGATTTTCTTCATCTTCAAGTCCAGTTATTTTCTTGTCATCAAATGACACATGTATAGATTCCATGATCACTTTAGTTCTCAGATTATAGACTCTGAATGCTTTAGTCGACAGTGGATATCCAACAAAAATTCCTTCATCAGCTTTTAATTCAAACTTGGTCAACTATTCACGATGAGTTTTCAACACAAAGCATTTGCACCCGAAAATATGAAAATATTTCAGGTTTGGTTTCTTTTTCTTCACCATCTCATATGGTGTTTCCCATGCCTGTTGATCAGTGTAGCATTTTGAGTAAAACAAGCAGTTTGAACAGCTTCTGCCCAGAAATAAGTTGGCAAATTTTGCTTCAACAAGCATTGTTCTGGCAGCTTCGATTAAAGTTCTGTTCTTTCTTTCAACTACACCATTCTGCTGTGGAGTCCTTGGTGCAGAAAATTCTTGCTTCACTCCTCTTTCCTTGCAAAATTCTTCCATTGTTGCATTTCTGAATTCAGTACCATTATCACTCCTGATAATTTTCACTTTATACTGTGATCTTTTGTCCAGTAGCTTTACATGTTCCATCAGAGTTAAGGCAGTTTCATCCTTCTTTGCTAGAAAGTACACCCAGGTGTATCTAGTGTACTCATCAACAATGACTAAAGCATATTTCTTTCTGCCAAGAGACATTACATTCTGTTAGGAATATGTTGTTCTTGATGATAAGCATAAAACACTTAGTAGAATTTGTGTAAAGTCAATTTTGTAGCTGTCAACGAAATAGCATGCTTAGCAGTGTTTCGTTGACAGGAAGCTCATCAACGAAATGAGTGTTGTAGCAATTGCATTGTACAATACTTCACAGTATGATAGGCATTCTATTATATGTTTTAGATAGGTTTTCTAAGTCATGTTGACTATGTACTAGATAGGCAAAATAGGTTGGTTAATTGTAAATATGTTATGCCTTGTAATTCTGCCTAAGTGAAGACATGTCAACGGTATGAAGACTACTCTGTCAACGGTATGGAGTTTACCCATCAACGAAACGAGGGAAACACCATCAACGGAATGAAGAATGAAGCTATCAACGAAACACATCTCCTTGCTATCAACGAATCAATGTTGCTTTTTGAACAGTTGACAAAGTGATAGTGACAGTTTACTGAACAGATCTAAAAGGAGATATGGAAGTGTACTTTGCATTGGAAACCATCAAAGTGGTTACTGGAAATAAGGAAACATTCTAATTTCCAATAAGGCTCTTGGGAATGATTATAATGAGCATAAAGACAAAAGCAAAGATCTCCAAGGACCATTGGACAAAAGGAATGAAAAGCAAGCTACTGATGGTTACTTCTATTATTCATTAGTTTAACCAAATGTAGAATTGTAAACTTGGGATTTATAACCAAGTGTAGCAGTCACTTTAGAAAGAGAGAAGAAAAACACATAGATTGTATTAGCTATTTTTGAGAGCATTTCTTCTCTACAACATTGTAACTGAGCAGCTGTGAACATTTGTATCACAGATTATTTCCGCAATAAAAACACTTCAGTTGGATCATCAAACAATCCAACTGAATTATTTATATCTTGTGTTTTTATTTATTCAGTTCAGTTTAATTTCATAAAGTGTTTAGTTTCAAGAAAATATCAAGAATTGTATTCAACCCCCCCCCCCCCTTCTACAATTCTGTTAGGTCATTTGGGAATAACAATTGGTATCAGAGCGAGCTTCTAACATACAAGAAGTTTAAAGATCAAGACCAAAAACAGAAACCATGGTGAAGAAGGATGCAGGTGTGAAGATACCAGTTCTTGATAAAGACAATTACTTTCACTGGAAAGTAAAGATGCATTTACATCTCATGTCTATGGATGAGAGGTATGTAGACTGCATTGAGAAAGGTCCACACGTTCCCATGAAGCTTGACTCTAGAGTTGGACTGCCAGATGATGCACCTGATGTAGAGATTCCAAAAACTGTCTCAGAATGGACTGTTGAAGATATTGCAGAAGTTCATAAAGACAAAAGGACCATGAACATTCTGTTTAATGGTTTGGAGCAAGAGATGTTTGACAATGTTATCAACTGTACAACCTCTAAGGAAGTATGGGATACTGTTAGAACACTCTGTGAAGGAACTGAGCAAGTCAGGGAAAATAAAATGCAACTCCTTATACAACAATATGAGCATTTTCATTTTAAAGCTGGTGAAACCCTAAATGACACGTTCAGTAGGTTTCAAAAGCTTTTGAATGGATTAAAGTTGTATGGGAGGATCTATCAAACCAAGGATTCAAACCTTAAACTTCTTAGAGCTCTTCCAAAAGAATGGAAGCCTATGACTGTTTCTCTCAGAAACACTCAAGAGTACAAAGACTACACTCTTGAAAGGCTTTATGGAACCTTGAAGACTTATGAGCTGGAAATGGAGCAAGATGAAGAAATTGAAAAGGTACAGAAGAAGGGTGGATCTATTGCATTGATTGCATCAGTGAACCAACTTGAAGATGACAATAAAGAAGCTGCAAAGGCCACAACTAGTCGATCTAGTTGTAGGAGTGATGTTAGCAAGGGTAAAGACAAGATGACAGAAGAAGAAGAATCAGAACCAGCCAACTTGGAGGACTTAGATGAGATTGATGAACACATTGCTTTTCTGTCTAGAAAATTCTCTAAGTTCAAGTTCAAAAGAAACTCAGAAGCAAGGCCACCAAGAAGAGACTTTCAACCTAGCAAAACAAACTGGATTGAAAAGTCTAAGTCAAAATGTTTCAATTGTGGAATGCTTGGTCACTTTGCTGGAGACTGCAGAAAGCCCAAGGTTGAGAAGGGCAACAGGAAATTTGAGCCTGTTGATTATAAAAAGAAATACTTTGAACTTCTCAAACAAAAAGAAAAGGCTTTCATGTCTCAGGAGTATGATTGGGCTGGTAATGGTGAAGATTCTGATGATGATGTTGAGTATGTCAACTTGGCTCTTATGGCTGACAATCATGAGCAGGAAGCAAGTTCCTCAAGCAACCAGGGAGACAAAAGGAATCTTTGGTACTTGGATAGTGGTTGTTCAAGACACATGACTGGTGATTCTACCCTGCTCACAGAGTTTCAGGAAAGAGCTGGCCCTTGTATTGCTTTTGGAGATGACAGCAAAGGCTACACAAAGGGATATGGCTTGATTTCAAAAGAGAATGTCATCATAGATGAGGTTGCATTGGTGGATGGTCTTAAGCACAACTTGCTTAGTATCAGCCAACTTTGTGACAAATGTTTTTTTGTTACTTTTTCTAGAGAAGCCTGTGTTGTTTCTAAAGGAGGAAACAACAATGTGGTAATGACTGGATTCAGAAGGGGGAATGTGTACATTGCTGACTTTAGTAGCACAAGTTCAGACACCATCACTTGTCTTTTCAGCAAGGCAAGCAAGGATGAAAGTTGGTTATGGCACAAGAAGTTATCCCATCTGAATTTCAAGGTTATGAATGATTTGGTGAGGAAAGATCTTGCTAGAGGAATTCCACAGGTGGAGTTCTCCAAGGATGGTTTGTGTGATGCCTGTCAAAAGGGAAAACAGAAGAAGGCATCATTCAAAAGCAAGACAGAGTCATCAATTGTCCAGCAGCTT
Source organism: Heracleum sosnowskyi (assembly GCA_030848705.1). NCBI lineage: Eukaryota > Viridiplantae > Streptophyta > Magnoliopsida > Apiales > Apiaceae > Heracleum > Heracleum sosnowskyi. The sequence goes on from CM061243.1 coordinate 87,010,490, forward strand.
GAATTGCTTCATATGGACCTATTTGGCCCTGTAAATGTTATGTCCATCTCAAAGAAGAAATACTGTCTTGTGATTGTTGATGATTTTTCTAGATTTACATGGACTTTCTTTTTGCACTCTAAAGATGAGGCAAGTGAAATCATTATCAATCACATCAAGATGGTAAGCAATCATCCTGATTTCAAAGTAAGAAGGATTAGGAGTGACAATGGGACAGAATTCAAGAATTCAAGCATGAAGGTGTTCTGTGAAGAAAATGGTATTTTGCATGAGTTTTCAGCAGCAAGAACACCACAGCAAAATGGTGTAGTTGAAAGGAAAAACAGAACACTTATTGAAGCTGCAAGGACAATGCTAGATGAATCAAAGTTACCTACATATTTTTGGGCTGAGGCAGTTAACACAGCTTGCTTTACTCAAAATATTTCTTTGATTAATCAGGCCAAAGGAATGACCCCTTATCAGTTACTCAAAAGAAAGAAGCCACTATTGGATTTTCTTCATGTCTTTGGATGCAAGTGCTTTGTTCTGAGAAATCAAGCTGAGCATTTGGGGAAATTTGAAGCAAAGGCAGATGAAGCAATATTTGTGGGATATGCAGCAGGGAAAGCTTACAGGGTCTATAATCTCAGAATCAACATTGTTATGGAATCTGTACATGTTGTGTTTGATGATCTCAAAATCCAAGGTCTCTGTGATGAAGGTTTCCATGAAAGTCTTTCTTTTGAAAATAAGGAAGGAGATCAAGTGAATCATGATAAGGCTACTGAGAAACAGCCTAAAGTTGTTGTATCTAGCACAGATGAAAGCAGCAGTGAAGATGAAATTGCTGCATTAAGGTTAAAAAGGATAGCAGCTAGCAGACCAAATGGTCATTTCGTTGACAGTCATGATGGTGGATTCGTTGACAGTCAGAATGAGCGTTTCGTTGATAGCCAAAACGGTCATACCGTTGATAGTCATAGGAATACTTCTAGAAGTGATCACTTAGGGACAACAAACTCAGGGGGAGTTTCTCAAGGACAAATATCCAATCAAGGCAATCATGATCATGAAGCTACGTCTTCAAGAGCAAATCTACCTCCCTCAAGGAAATGGACTAAAGATCATCCCTTTGAACTTATTATAGGTGATGTCTCTTCAAAAGTCCAAACTAGAAGAGCAACTCAAGAAGAATGTCTATATAGTAGCTTTCTGTCTCAAGATGAGCCAAAGAAAGTTGAGGATGCACTTCTAGATCCAGATTGGGTTTTAGCCATGCAAGAAGAGCTAAACCAATTTGAGAGAAACAATGTTTGGAAGCTGGTGCCCAGGCCTAATGACAGGAGTGTTATAGGCACAAAGTGGGTGTTCAGAAACAAGATGGATGAAAATGGCATAGTCACAAGGAACAAAGCTAGATTGGTTGCAAAAGGCTATTCACAGGAAGAAGGAATTGATTTTGATGAAACCTTTGCTCCTGTTGCAAGACTAGAAGCAATAAGGATTTTCCTAGCCTATGCAGCCCATGCCAATTTCAAGGTCTATCAAATGGATGTGAAGAGTGCTTTTCTGAATGGGGAATTGGAAGAGGAGGTGTATGTAAGTCAACCTCCTGGTTTTGAAGATGATGATTTTCCAGACTATGTGTACTTCCTTCTCAAAGCACTCTATGGTTTGAAACAAGCACCTAGAGCCTGGTATGACACTCTCTCACAGTTCCTCCTTGAGAATCATTTCACTAGAGGTACTGTAGATAAAACTCTTTTTCACAGGGTTGTAAATGGCTCTACTTTACTTGTTCAAATTTATGTAGATGATATAATCTTTGGGTCTACAGATGTGAAACTTTGTCAAAAGTTTGCCAAGCTTATGCAAAGTAAGTATGAAATGAGCATGATGGGAGAATTAACTTACTTTCTTGGTCTTCAAGTAAAGCAAGTTAATGGAGGCATTTTCATTAGTCAAACAAAATACATTCATGATTTATTAAAGAAGTTTAACCTAATGGAATGCTCTCCTGCCAAAACTCCCATGCCTACTGCCACCAAACTTGAATTGAATACTAAGGAAAAATCTGTGGACATTTCAAGTTACAGAGGCATGGTAGGCTCACTTTTATATTTAACAGCTAGTAGACCTGATATTATGTTTGCTACATGTCTATGTGCTAGATTTCAGGCTGATCCTAGAGAATCCCATTTAGTTGCTATTAAAAGAATTTTCAGATATCTCAAAGGAACACCAAACCTTGGCATTTGGTATCCTAGAGAATCTGGTTTTGAACTAATTGGTTATTCAGATGCAGATTTTGCAGGATGTAAAATTGACAGGAAAAGTACAACTGGAACCTGTCAATTCCTAGGAAACAAGCTTGTGTCATGGTTCAGCAAGAAACAAAACTCAGTTTCTACCTCCACAGCTGAGGCTGAGTATATTGCAGCTGGAAGTTGTTGTGCACAGATTTTATGGATGAAAAACCAACTACTTGATTATGGATTAAGAGTTGAGAAAATTCCTATTTTCTGTGACAACACTAGTGCCATTGCCATTACTGAGAATCCAGTGCAGCATTCAAGGACCAAGCACATTGACATCAAGTACCATTTCATTAGAGAACATGTTATGAATGGTACTGTGGAGTTACATTTTGTTCCAAGTGAACAACAACTTGCAGACATCTTTACCAAGCCACTTGATGAATCAACATTCTCAAGATTAGTAAGTGAGCTAGGTATGCTAAATTTCTCTTAATTATTTTTGAGATATTTGCAAGTTAAAATGCAGCCAGAAATTTGCTATGTTTTTTTTTGTGAATGAATTTTCTCAGAAAAAGGTAAAATTTTGTCTAAGTCAAAATTACTATGCCAACGGAATGCACCATTTCGTTGACAGTCTTAGCAGTTTTCTGGGTGTTTCGTTGATAGCTCTTTTATATCAACGAAACGCAGCTTTATCAACGAAATAAGACGGGACTTTAACCGCCCAATCCTGATTCGTTGATTTAGCGCTTTTAATCTGAACCGTTGTAAATTGACACGTCTTTTACCACGATCTATGCATACACCCCTGTAAGTATAAATCATGGTAATACTTTAAGAGTAACGGTTATATTTTTAAGCCAATCCAGTAATTTACATTTATTATTGGATTCATTTTCTGAGAATTTTTGGGGGAGTATTTAAGAAATTTTATTTTCATTATTTCTTTTTACCTGTTCTCAAAAAATTCCAAAGGCTTTTTCTCTCTTCTTCTCTCTAACAAGCAATTCAGTTCGAAGCTTTCCTTTAATCAACAATGGCACCTATAGTCAAGCTTATGTCTGCTGGAGGGTTCATCTATGAGAAGAACAACTCCATCCCTTTTGTTGTCAAGGAAAACCCGAACAGACTGTTCTTCAAAATGATGGATTTCATGAAGAATTGCAAGTTGAGCTATGCAATGTTTCACTCTACACCACTCTACAATGAGATAATCGAGGAAATTTGGACCTCATGTGAGTATAGTGGAACACACTGCACACTAAAATTCACTCTTCAAGGTAATGAGTACATAGTTAATTCTGATGTTTTGCAAGCATGTTTACATATTCCTGATAATAACTGTGATGCTTTGCCTACTAACACTGAAATAACTACCATGTTAAATTCTATAAACTACTCTTTGCCTACTGATAATCTGGGTAGAATAATTAGGAGAGGTTTGGTTAGGGAATACAGTTATTTAGCTGATGCATTCATTAAGGTCTTTTCTGGAAAGATTAGTAATTTTGATGCATTAACTAACTCTATGTTAATTCTCCTAACCATGCTTCTAAATGATAGATATCACAACTTTAGCACCCAACTTATGTATGAAATTGGTGCTAAGTTGGGTGACAAAGCAAATAGGAAGAAAAATATCTATTATGCTAGGTTTCTGATGATGTTGGCTAACCATGTTAGTCCAGCACCATTAGTTATCTCTAACCCTAATGCCAGGTTCGAGTGCTTTGTGCAAGAAAAGAGAGTATTGACAGACATACTGAGGCTGAACCACAATGGTGATGTTCCAGTGGTGTATCTGCCAATCATTGAGGTAACTACTAATATCCCTGTTAGTGTAGCTAACACCTCTACTGTTTTACCTTCCAATGTTGCTATGGAGTCTGTAGCTGTGACCCAACAGGCTCCTACCCTAGCAACAAAACCAAAAACAAAGAAATCCTCCAAGCCAACCTCAGGTGCTTCTCAAAAGGCACCTGTTGTAAAAACTACCACACAACCTAAGGGGAGTGAGTCTGGAGTTGTGAGAGGTGAGGGAAGGGGTGAACATCAAAGAAACCCCAAGGATAAGGAAGGACAGGTTAGTGTGTACCAGCCAAGCCCCATTGTGTCTTCCCAACAAGGCACAATGAGTAACATGGATTTAAACACAAGTCTAATTGCATCCTCCCAAAAGGATGTGATTATTGAAACAAGCTCTCCTCCTAGAGTACAGTCCAAAAGGGTAAGGGACACTTCAAGCCCAAAGTCTACATTTTCCCAATACCAAAGGAGAGTGAAGCAAAAGTCCAAGGGTACACAGGGTGCACACACACTGGAAGCAACACTTCCAGTTTCTCAAATTCAGTTTGATGTAACCCCTATCATTTCTCTGGGGTTACAGTCCTCTTCTCTAAACATCAATCTTGAATTATCTCCATCAAATTCACCAACTCAATCTTTGGATGTGGACATGATCCATACATCTATTCCTGATTCTCCAACTCTAATCTTGGAGAAGCCCCACTCTGAAGCTGGTGGCCATCACTTGCTAAGTGATTTGTTGGGCCATCAACCAATTTTTCCTGAAATTGCAAGGGGATCTGTGGACCAATCTCTAAAATCAATCACCACAGACTCTACTGTAATTTCTCATTCTCAAAGTGCTTTCTTGACTTCATCAACGAAACAGTCTATTTCGTTGACAAGTGTTTCTCCATCAACGGTATCCATACCGTTGACAGTTCAAACTACCATTCCGTTGATAGTTCACTCTGCACCTTTAATTGAAAATCAAGTTGTTCCCACAACTAGTGCAGATGATCTAGTGGTAGTTGAGACACTTCTAGGACTGAGAGGGAGTGAAACTGAGAGGCTGGCTTGCAGCCAGGCAAAAGGAGAGAATGTGAGTGAGAGGCTGGCTATTTCTTCCAGCCAGGCAAAAGGAGAGATTGAGAGTTCCACCTTAGAAGGTGAAGGTGAGGGTGTGAGAGGTGTGAGCCATGGGGAGCCCATGATGCAAGAACAGAGTGGAGAGAGAGAAGGGACTACAGGAGAAATAAGGATGGAAGCAGCCATTGCTAATGAGTTAATGGAGGTCAGTGAGGGAGAAAGGGAACTTACTTTCCAAGAGGTTTATCAGCAAACTCTGGATAGTATTTCCCTGGATCCTGAGACCTTTACTCATCCTGTGTCAGCCTATCAAATTTTGGCTCAACAGGGCAATGTGGAGGCAGAGAGGTCACTACAACTAATTCACACAACTGCATCAATGCAAAGAGCAAAGGATGCCTTGACCAATCTACCTCCAGGAGCTGAAGCAAGTGGAGACTTTGATTTTTCTGATAATGAGGATAGCTTTGGTGACACTCTACAGGTGGCCACTACTACACAGACTGGGACTTCTGTGGTGCCTCCTACACCAAACTGGCTTTCTCAAGATATGCATGGTAGAAGCAATTTGGATGCTGCTATCACAAGGCAGTACAAAGAAGCATATCTAGCTTATGAGTCTTCAGGAGCAAGGGACAAGAAATTCTACAAAGCCATAATGGATTCTCTGGAAATTCAAAGGCTACAAATGTTGCAGACAAGGATTGAGGCTACAGAGATCAAGGATTCAATCAGCAACCTTAGGGCTGCTAATGATAGGAGGCTAGATGAAAAGCTTCCTCTTCTCACTGTGTCCAGGATGAACAGGTTTTTCTCTAAAGAACCTGAAGTGGATTCCTCCTTGAAGACTCTCTCTTCTAGAGTGGACAAGGTGGAAGCCACTCTATCACAGATGCAAAAGGAACAGGAGAAACAAACTCAACTATTGGCCCAGCTAGTGGCAGCTCAAGGACTCCCAGCCATCTCTTTTGATGATAACAAAAAGGGGGAGAAATCTAAGGAGCTAGACATTCAGATTACCAAGGTTATGGTCCCAGCCATTTCCCTACCAAAGGAGCCATTAGCAATGGGGGAGCTTGGCAAGCAGCAAAAGGATGGTATTGACCTCATACAAGAAGCTTCTATGAGGATGAGACTAGCAGAACAAATCAAAGAACATTGGTCCAACATAGAAGCAAAGTTCAAGAAGATTACTGAAGATAAGGACTCAAATCCATCAACGGAACAGCCATCAACGAATGCCATGGCACTAGCATCAACGGAATGGGAGCCACAGACAAATTCTTTCTATCACCAAGAGCCCCTTCTACATGGAGTCACTCAAGGACCAAGGAAGGAAAAAGGACAAACTTCATGCATTAGGGATGTGGAACAAGCTACAATTCAAAGAAGCCTATCTCCCAAGTCCCCTGCTAAACCAAAGGGCAAAAACATAGCAAGGACTTTCTATCCTGCACCTTATCCAGATGAGCACAAGCTTCTTGGTCTACTCATCACAAAAAGCAAGGAAAGTAATAATTATGAGATAAGGAAGCAAAGGGCAATTGTCTACAGGAATGGACAACAAATCTGTGTTTGGGTTGGTCATCCAAACTTTGCTGAAGCCAAGGCTGAGGAATCAGAAAGAGCAGCTATGCAAGCTCTTGCAGTAGCTCAAACTCTAGATGAAGAAGAAAGGAAGCAAGAGGAAAGCACTAGAGAGGAAAGGAGTTCAAAGAAGAGCACAAGGCAACCCAAAGAGAGAGCTAGGAGAAACATAGACTTTGAGAGTGCTGATTCTCAGAGTACTGCATCAGACTCTTCTATACCTATTGCACCTCCAACAATTGCTAATCCAGTTTTTGAGGGAAAGTTGGCCTGTGATCCTGCACATCCTGTCAATTTTCATGATCAACCAATCATGCCAAAAGAGGAACCAATTGATTTTGATGAGGCATACTTTCCAAAGTTCCTGTTAGAAAAGGACCAACCAATGAAGACAAAGAAGAGGCCTGTCAAAGCAAAGCCTGTTTTTGTGAGAAAGCCACAATCTCAAAAACCCCCTGCAAACCCAGAGGACTGCATGTACATTGCTGACATCAGGGAAGAATCCAGTCTACATCTTGACTTAGACAACCTGGTGGAAGTAAGGGGAATTGCAGCTTCTCAAAAGTTGCCTGAAAGACTAGTGTTCACATTCAAGGGTGGTAGAGAACAAGTGTGGCCTCTCTACAGAATTTTAGGAGAAGACTATCAAACACTACTCTCAGTGTTTAGATGCTTGAAAAAGGACTTCGGTTTCACCAAAACAGCCAAGTCTGAGGTGGTCTCCAAAATCTGTCAGTTAAAGGCTAGCTGGAACAAGCCTGAGGCTCTTCCAAGGATACTTAGAGTTCCCTCAACAGGAAAGAAAATCCATCTTCAACCTTATTGGATGATGGAGTTTAAGGACAAGGACAATTGCAGAAGATTCTTCAGAATGGAAGACCAGCTGGAGAAGGCATCTAATCAAACTCTAAAGCTGATGCAATCCAAGCTTGGTGATCAAGATGAAGAGGAGAAAATCTTCTACAGAAGACTACAGGTCCAGATTGAGGAAAACAACTCCAAGAGAGGGAAGAAGACTATGCCACAAAGAAGTCACAGATGAAACATTTGCTCAGACTAGAGGAGCACTTGTGGGCATTAGTCTTGTAAGTCTTATATTTTGTCTATAAAGTTTTGAAGCTTAATACATTTTCTACTTTTGTAATTTATGATGTATCTGAGTGTTTTTGTTATCATCAAGTCTCTTGATTTATGGCTGTTATTCTATCAGTCATAAATTGGGGGAGATTGTTAGGAATATGTTGTTCTTGATGATAAGCATAAAACACTTAGTAGAATTTGTGTAAAGTCAATTTTGTAGCTGTCAACGAAATAGCATGCTTAGCAGTGTTTCGTTGACAGGAAGCTCATCAACGAAATGAGTGTTGTAGCAATTGCATTGTACAATACTTCACAGTATGATAGGCATTCTATTATATGTTTTAGATAGGTTTTCTAAGTCATGTTGACTATGTACTAGATAGGCAAAATAGGTTGGTTAATTGTAAATATGTTATGCCTTGTAATTCTGCCTAAGTGAAGACATGTCAACGGTATGAAGACTACTCTGTCAACGGTATGGAGTTTACCCATCAACGAAACGAGGGAAACACCATCAACGGAATGAAGAATGAAGCTATCAACGAAACACATCTCCTTGCTATCAACGAATCAATGTTGCTTTTTGAACAGTTGACAAAGTGATAGTGACAGTTTACTGAACAGATCTAAAAGGAGATATGGAAGTGTACTTTGCATTGGAAACCATCAAAGTGGTTACTGGAAATAAGGAAACATTCTAATTTCCAATAAGGCTCTTGGGAATGATTATAATGAGCATAAAGACAAAAGCAAAGATCTCCAAGGACCATTGGACAAAAGGAATGAAAAGCAAGCTACTGATGGTTACTTCTATTATTCATTAGTTTAACCAAATGTAGAATTGTAAACTTGGGATTTATAACCAAGTGTAGCAGTCACTTTAGAAAGAGAGAAGAAAAACACATAGATTGTATTAGCTATTTTTGAGAGCATTTCTTCTCTACAACATTGTAACTGAGCAGCTGTGAACATTTGTATCACAGATTATTTCCGCAATAAAAACACTTCAGTTGGATCATCAAACAATCCAACTGAATTATTTATATCTTGTGTTTTTATTTATTCAGTTCAGTTTAATTTCATAAAGTGTTTAGTTTCAAGAAAATATCAAGAATTGTATTCAACCCCCCCCCCCCCTTCTACAATTCTGTTAGGTCATTTGGGAATAACACATTCACTGGACCAAATAGATCAACATGAAGAAGATGATAAGGATCCACAACTGAAGATTCAGACTTACTCTTGAAAGATGACTTCCTTTGTTTGGCCTTTTGACAAGAATCACACAGACCATCTAAGCTGAGTATAGATTTTGGAAGTCCCCTTACAAGATCTTTTCGAATCAACTCATTGATGTTGTTCAAATTTAGATGAGAGAGCTTCTTATGCCATTTCCAGCTCTCTTCACTAGACATCTTTGCAGACAGACACACAGCTTTTCCTTCAGAGTTTGTTACCAAACTTGCTTCATAGATATTATTACATCTGTGTCCAACTAAAACAACTTTCCCTGTAGATTTGCTAACAACCTCACAGTATTCAGGTTGAAAATCTACATGATAACCTCTGTCACAGATTTGACTCACAGATAGCAGATCATGCTTGAGTCCTGGGACAAGAGCTACATTTGTGATGATGACACTTCCAAGATTGATATTGCCATATCCCAGAGTACGTCCTATGTTGCCATCTCCATAGGAAACTTTTGGGCCAGCCTTCTCCTCATAATCTGATAGCAGGGCTTTATTTCCAGTCATGTGCCCTGAACATCCACTGTCCAAGACTAGGGTGCTCTCCTTTATGCCCTGCAATCACAAACAATTACTGAGAGTTAGTTTTAAGGATCCAGACTTGCTTGGATCCTTTAGCTTTCTTAACATTGTTAGCTTTTGCAGCGGAATTCTTATCAACAGAGTTTAAGCTAACAGTATCAGAGTTTACACTTGCAGAATCAACTTTAACCCATTTCAAATTGGGCTTCAACTCATAATAGTTGTGATAAATAGCATGATAATTCTTGCAAGTATAAATAGAATGCCAAGTACTCCCACAGTGAGTGCATAAAGTCTGTGGTCTAACCCTAACATAATCATTCTTTACTCCAGACTTGGAGGGTAAAGAATTAATGTCTTTGTTCTTCCTGCAGAAACTTGCAAGATGGTTAGTATTACCACAATTATGACATGTTTTTGTAGGAGCATCAGTAATAGGCAAATGATTATTACTTTTATTAATGCCTACTTTTCCATTTCTGTTCTTCTTTATAGCACTTGTTCCTTGACATCTGACTTCTAAAGCATCCCAAATTTCTTTGGCAGTTTTGCAACCAATAACTCTGTTAGACATGACATTATCTAAGGCACTATGGAGAAGATGTCTAACTTTTGCATCCTTTGCAATTGATGAGATGTCTTCAGGAGTCAAATCTTTCTTTTCCTTTGGAATAGTCTTTTGTTCTTCACCAGCAACAACAGTAGACAGTTTAGTCGGCTATGAGGACCATCATAGATTCTATCAAGATATTCTGGATCTATGGCTTCCAGAAACATGGTCATCTTTACCTTCCATATTGGATATTCCGCTGGTCTGAGAATTGGAACCCTAATCGTCTCATATCGACTCACAGAAGTTGGTTGAACCTTTTCGGAATTAGAACCTGCTTGGATATTTTCAGCCATGACTATACTTGTGTTTGGATAAAAAAAACTGTATATATTAAACAGCCTAGGCTCTGATACCAATTGATAGGCCGAATACACAATATATAATCAAATATATGTATGAGAATAACAATAAGAACACTGTTTATGAATAATAAACTGTATGGAATTAATAACTCCTCTCTCGGTGATGTAAAATATCACAGAGAGCTGCTAGGTTACAAGAATAATATTTTAAGTATTCGCTTTCCTTTTAGGGTTAACCTATTTGTGTTTATATAGTACACAGCTACATAGAATCTTTAATTGATATTCCTATAAATCAGCTATACAATTAATATCAATTAAGAATTGCTTATGTCTTCTGTTCCGTTTCCTTAGCCATCACGGTATCTCTTTGCTTCTTTCCTTCTTCAAAGTATATCGCTTCTAGAATCTTCATTGAATATAACACCGACAGCTAAGTAAACTCTGACTGTCAGAGTTTAACAAACTCTGACCAGTCTTCCAGCTAAACTCTGATATTTACCTAGATACTTTAAACATTGATAAACAAACATCAGCAATTATATCTAACAGCGTACCTCTTCTGAGGCCAACCGGGTCAAGTTGGAGAGATCTGAAGAGGAGGTTAAGTCTCTTAAGGAGACTCTTGCTAGGAGGGAGAAGGAGCTTGCTGACGCTCAAGCTGATCTTGTTGAGCTGAGGAAGAGCAAGGATGATTGGATCGATGAGTACCTTGACTCTCAGGAGTACAATGACTTGATCGAGAAGCATGACGAGATTCTTTTCCCAGTCCAGCATACATCAGGATGGGAGGATGCCGTTCAGGCTATCTTGGCCAAACATCCCGGGGTTTTTGACGTTACTGACTTTCCAGCTCCTCACCCTCCTACTCCACTGGAGCGTATCTTGGCTGGAGTAGATGACATAGAGGAAGATGCTAGGATTTTAGATAGAGTGCATTCATCACCCCTTGGTGACACTTCTGCTGATGACCATGATGCTGATGAGCATTCTTCTGGCTCTAGCTCAGGGGAGGAGACAGATGCTGGTGACAAGGGGGGTGAAGCGTAGTTTGTAGCTTGTTTGTGGCCATTCATGGCTTTGTACTTTTTATGTATTTCCAGCCTTCGGGCTTAACTTAAACTCTTTGGAAGTTTAGTTTTATCAGAATGTAATGCACATATAGTGAAAACATAAGAATATGGAATTCATAACTTCGAAAATGGGTTCAACCCGTACATAATACTCAAGTTTAAAAACTTGGATTGGTTTCGTCGACCTTATTTCTACTTGTCTTAATAGTGAGTCCAATCAGGACTTAAACATAATAGACTTTCAAGTTTGCAGCATGCCAAGTCCTTGGCACTTCAGTCCCTTCCAGGGTTTCCAATTTGTAGGAGCCTCGACCAAATACGTTCTTAACGCGATATGGTCCTTTGGGACCAACTTGCCTTTTTGTCCAACTCCGGATGCCTCAATCTTTCGGAGGACTAAATCTCCTTGTCGAAAGAACCTTTCTTTAACCCTTAGGTTGTAATAGAAAGATGCTCGTTTCTGATGTTTAACTATCTTGGTATTTGCCTCATCTCTAACTTCATCAATTAGATCTAAAGCCAGCCTCAAGCCTTCTTCATTTGTTTCTGGCTCATAAGATTCAACTCTTGGAGATGTGTGAGTAATCTCCACTGGAACCACTACTTCTGCCCCATATGCCAACAGAAAAGGGTAGCTCTAGTGGTGACTTTACACGTAGTACGATATGCCCATAGTATTGGGAGCAATTCGTCCACCCAAGTGTTTTTGAGCGTTCAACTCTTTCCTTTAGTCCATCCAGGATAATTCGATTTGCAACCTCAGCTTGCCCATTTGCTTGAGGGCGGGCAACAGAAGTGAATCGTAACTTGATATCTTTCTCATCACAATACTTCTTGAATTCATCATTGTTGAACTGAGTTCCATTGTCCGTGACCAAGATACGTGGAATCCCGTATCTGCATATCACATTTTCCCAGAAGAAATGCATCACATGTTTGGTGGTTATCTTGGCTAAAGGTTTAGCCTCAATCCACTTGGTGAAGTAGTCGATTGCTACTATCAAGAACTTTCTTTGAGCACTTGCCATTGGAAATGGCCCAAGTATATCCATTCCCCACATGGCAAAGGGGATAGGTGAGTTAATGGATGTCATCATCTCTGGTGGTTGTCTAACCACTGGTGCATGCTTTTGGCACCGTTCACATTTCTTCACGTAGCTTTTAGCATCAGCGAGTATGCTTGGCCAATAGAAACCTAGACGAGTGACTTTATGAGCAAGGGCTCTGCCCCCCCAAGTGCTGCCCACAAATTCCTTCATGTACTTCCCTTAGGGCCAATTCTGCCTCTTGAGGTCTCAAACATTTCAGATAAGGAATGATGAAAGACTTCTTGTATAGGATTCCCTCAATCAGGGCATACGTTAGTGCTCTCACATACAGCTTTCGTGCTTCTGTAGTGTCGTTGGGTAACCACCCAGTTTCCAGATGAGATTTGATTGGATCCATCCAACAACTGGCAACATCAATGGGTGCCACCAACTTTCCATTGATGCTTGGGGTCTTCAAGACTTGGAAGTATACACTCCCTGCATAGTTTTCGATTTCAGAAGAAGCAAACTTAGACAAGGCATCGGCCTTCAAGTTCTCTTCCCTTGGAATGTGTTCTACATAGCATTCATCAAACTGAGTCATGATGGCCTTGACAAGTTTTAAGTACTTGGCCATGACTTCATCTCTGGCTTCAAACTCCCCATTTACTTGGGAAACCACTAGCCTCGAGTCTCCACATACTTTCAGAGTTTTAACTCTCAAGGCTCCAGCCAGTCCTAAGCCAACTATCAGGGCTTAGTACTCAGACTCATTGTTTGTCGTTGGGAAGTCCAGTTTCAGTGCGTACACTAGGATCACCCCTTGGGGGCTTCAGCCATCTTAGTCCTTCTTGGTATCGGGTCCAGGTTGATTATCGGGACCCTTCCAGTTCATCGGCCTTGATATTGAGCGGCCTCCTCCTCAGCAAGGAGTTTCTTGAGTCTTGCAGTTTCTGCCTCATGGGCTGCAATTTTCTCCTTAGTAGTTTGGGGTTGTTCCCGATTTGTTTGGGAAGAACGCTTCCTCCTTGGGGCGACATCCCTCTCTTCCCCAGATGTATAATCCTCGTCCTCGGTATAGGGATCCGAGTAATCTTGAATCAAAGGGGTCCATCGAGTTTGTTGATTTTGAGGTCCCAGACCTCGTATATAAGGAGGGACATATGCTTCATGGTAGATGGGGTTGAGACCACTACCACCCGCCATGGGTCGAGGGGGCATGCCATAGCTAGGCATCCCCAAAGTTTGAGTAGTGTATCGGGGGAGATCAGTAGTGTGGAGTTGAAAACCACTTGGTGCATTCATGAGCAGCGGGGAGGTCGTGATTGGTTGCTGGTGAGCGGTCTCTTGTGGATTAGATCCATGAATGACCATCTACAGGGTATTCGTCCCTTCAACCGAAATTGGGATCTCCGGTCCTTGAGTATTGGTGGGGATATTCGCCCCTTCAATGCCAGTAGTTGGCGGTGGTTGATTTCCGTGAGTATCAGCCTCAGAGGTGATATGAAGCTCCTCTGAAACTGGAGTATCTCGAGTTGTTCTTCATGTGTTTGCCATGGTTGATGTTGTCTTCCCACGGACGGCGCCAAATGTTGTGGATTAAAAAACGTGCTTGTATATTAATTTCTAGGATTTATGAGCTTTCGAGCTTTAATGGATGCACTTGTGTTTCGAGACTAAATCGGTCCTCACAAGATGCCTACGTATGTCAATTAATGTTGAGAATCAAGCCAAAGACGTAGTTCTGATTGTAGGATTAGTTCCTTTATATAGGCGTCTGGAGCCTCATATTTAGGGTAAGTTTAGGAGTCTTAGCGAATAAGTCTCCTTTTTTATATTGGATAAATATTGTATTTCTTGCAGGATAAGTCTTTTCCTTGTTGATAAAGGCTATGACTCATTATATCTTTTTGATTGGGATTCTGGATCCTTCTTTAACGAATTTACCATATTTTGGACTTCTTTTCTGAGTTGTATATTTCCCTTATTTATTAATTACGAATTTAATAAATAATCAGGGTTTTGGGCCTCGTTTATTGGACCGTATTCTTGGACCAATCCAGGTCTAATTAATATGTCATTAATTATATTTCTAGGCTTATATTTCAGCCCATATCACACACACACACACACACATATATATATATATATATATATATATATATATATATATATATATATATATATGTGTGTGTGTGTAATATATACCAAATTTTAAGTCAAAAATTACCCAATACCAAAAATATAAAGTTTAAGCACCAGTCTATTGCTGTATTGACTATATTTTTTTTCCTGCTAAATTTGAATAAATTTTAAAGTAGTGCTAGGTATTCTAAATATTTTTCAAATATTTTATCAAATAATATGACATAACACTTAACACATTTTTATTTTTGTGTGTATATGTATTCATGCGTGATTTCATATATCTATACTATTATATTAAAGACGATACATTAAAAGTTTTTGTAGTCGGTTTGTAGTCTGGTAATCCATAGTTTGGTCATTCAATCTCTAACCGTTAGATCTTTTAAATTAAATTAATGAGATTCATTGGATATAATACTAAATATTTTTTGATATGTTGTGATTTTACATAATTGCCCTTACTTAACTGTACTTCGTGTTTTTACTTAATTACCCTTACTTATTTATAAAAAATATTATTAAATAATAATATTACCTATTTATAACCAATTACCTTTTATACCTAAAATATATTATTTTTTTTATTTTTTCTGAAAAATTCCCTTACTTTTCCAAAAATATCACGGACAATTACTTTTTTTTAACTAAAACATATAAGCTTTTTATTTTTGCTTACTAAAACCTCTCATTTTCCAAAAATATCACAGATAGTTTCATTTATTAAAATAAAATAATAAAATAATAATTGTTAATAACTAAACAATTACCTATTTTTGTCAAAATGTATATTCTTTTTTATATTTTCTAACTAAAATTTTTACTTTTCTTTTTTTTCTAACTAAAACCTCTCATTTTCCAAAAATATCACGGGTAGTTTTTTTTAATGAAATAAAATAATAATATTTATAATTACTAATAACTAACCGATTAGCTTTTTTTTGCAAAGCGTATATTCTTTTTTATATTTTCTAACTAAAATAGCCGAAACATTGAAAGTTTTGATTTTCGATTTTCTCACATATATAACATAACAACAAACTCTTTTAATTATACTCTGCTTAGAATTTAAAAACACAACCTTTTCTAGAATATATTTATATTTATATATATTACAACAAAATATATTGATAATTTTGACGATTATCTTGACTAACATGCTTACTAAGCTAATAAACTTTTATAAAATCTATAAGTTTTTTTAGATTTAAAGTTTTAAAGTAGTACTTTTAATTCTTTTTAAAGTTTTTTAGATTTTTACTTTTCTATTTTTCCTAACTAAACTCTCATTTTCCAAAAATATCACGGGAAGTTCCATTTAATAAAATAAAATAATTATATTATAATTACTAATAAGTAATCGATTAGGTTTTTTTTAGCAAAATCTTAATTTTTTATATATTTTCTAAACTAAAATTTCTCCTAACTAAAACTTCCCATTTTCCAAAAATATTACGGGTAGTTCCATTTAATAAAATATAATATTTATTAATAAGTTATATATAGTAGCATTTGTATTTTTCCAAACTAAAATATCTCATTTTCTAAATATATAATGGGTAGTTCCATTTAATAACATAAAATAATAATATTATAACTCCTAATAAGTAACCAATTTCCTTTTCTTAGCCAAATTATATATTTTAACTAAAATTTCTACTTTTCTATTTTTCCTAACTAAAATCTCTCATTTTCTAAAAATAACAGAGGCAGTTCCATTTAATAAAATAAAATAATAATCTTATAATTACTAATAACAAACCGATTAGCTTTTTTAGGCAAATCATATATTCTTTTTGTACTCTCTAACTACAAATTTTCTTAACTAAAAGCTCTCATTTTCCAAAAAAAATAACGGGTAATTCCATTCAATAAAATAAAATCTATACTTTCTTATAATAGACTAGACGAAACATTAAAAGTTTAGTCGGCCGATACAAATTTTTGTAATTCATGTTTTACTTAATTACTCTTATTTATCAATAAAAAAAATATAATTAAATAGTAATATGACATATTTATAACTAATTAAAATACATTACTTTTTGTAATTTTTCTAACAAAATTCCAGCTTTTTCCAAAAATATCACGAACAATTACCTTTTTCAACTAAAACATGTATCTATTTCTATTTTTTATTACTAAAAACTCCCTCCTTTTTCCAAAAATATTTGTCATTCTATTTTATTTTAAAATCTATTTTAATGTGTTTAATTATTTAACTGAATTTACATATTTTAACGTGTCTATTTATTTAAAAAAAACATGTCTACTTATTTTTAAACAAATACAATTAATAAAATATTAAAATATAAATAATAAAATAACAACTATTAAAAACAATCCGTGCGATGAATTTTAAGCTAGTATTATTATTAGAAGATTACCAATTTCATCTATGACATATAAGTATATGATAAATCTTTTATCAAAAGTTTTGATGCACTACAAGAAAAATTAAATTAGACAAATTTCATAAACCGAAAGAGAAATTTCCTAACATTTTCCTAAATTTTATACGTATAAAGTGGATAGATTTTACAAACATATAATACAACTTGCGTTATGCGATTCACAAGTAAACTAAATAATTTTTTTAATGATTCAGGTAATTGATTATAGCTTTTTCTTTGTCTGATAACATACTTGCAAAGTGATGCATAAGCTGTTTAACCATTAACCAGATCCGGAGCTTCAACTTAGAAATCCAACACCGATTAAATGCCACACCCATCAAGCTTCCCTGAGCACCCCCTGCAACGTTTCACAATATACTAGCTTGTAACAGGTGCTGTGTACGGGCTTTTTTTTAAAATTATAATTTTTTCTTATTATAATCATTATACAGTTGTTTTTTTAATAATTGTTTTGTGATATAATATTATTAATAGTAATAATAATTATTTAATAAATGACTTGTATTGTTTTGAACTACTGCAATAATATAAATTTTTTTTTTTGCCGGACAATAATATTAATTTTTAATTATAATATCTTGTTGCGAGTATTCGAACCTTACACCCTCGGTAGATTAAATTATATATAAAAAAACTAGTTGATAAAGCCGCGTTTTGCGGCGGCGTTATAATTTTTAAAAAAAAAACTCTGTTTATAAAATTACAACAATCAGTCATTTCTCCCTAATAAGCCGTCCTCCCGTTAAACACATTTTCCTTGTTAAGATTGAAATCACAAATTTTAGATATCGAATGCTTGTCTCATATTTTAATTTTCTTATTTACATACTCCTTTCTAATGAACCACTCTCTTGTTGAAAAAATATTTATATAAATTCGCACTCCTATTTTAATTTCAATAAATTTTTTAATTATACATGCCTTACAATTCACAAACACCTATTCTACTTCTAATATAACATTTTTTTAATATGTATTTCTTATAAATTCGAATTCTTTTACTCTATAAATTCGAAAACTTATTCTACTTCCGATTCAACTTTTAATTATATGTCTAACATATAAAGTCTCTATAAAATTGAACTTTTCTTCTCTATACATTGGAACACCTATTCTACGTTCAATAGAACTTTTGATTGCAAGTATCTCTTATATAATCAAACTCTTTTATTCTATAAATTCGAACACATATTCTACTTTAAATAGAACTTTTAATTGTATGTCTTACATATATATAAATTCAAATTATTATCCTTTATAAATTCGAACACCTATTCTACTTCAAATCAAACTTTTTATTTATATATTTTCCCTATTAATTCAAACTCTTCTCCTCAATAAATTCGAATACATATTCTACTTCTAATAGGTTGAAGGATATTTTTCATTTATTATTATTTAAAATTCAAAAATTTTAAAAAATTAGAAAAATAGATTGTGACAATCTTAGAGGCGCCACCTCACCTCCCACATATCCTCATATATATATATATATATATATATATATATATATATATATATATATATATATAGATTCTCCACTGTGGATCTAACGGATGTCGTTTATTTACCTAAAATCTAAGGGTCAATATATTTTAGTTGAACCAAAATACCAACAATTATATCCATGTTTGCTTATTATAGGGGCTTCTTTTAAAATTATAATTTTTTCTTATTATAATCTTTTATATAGTTGATTTTTTAATGATTATTTTATGATATAATATTAATAATAATAATATTATTAATAGTTATTTAATAAATGACTTGTATTGTTTAGAACTAATAATACAAATTCTTAATTTTAATATGTTGTTGCGTGAATTCGAACCTTAGATTTTTAGTAGATTAATTTAAATATAAAAATTTCTCTACTATGAATCTAACGACTCTCATTTATTTACTTAAAATCTAACCATCAATATATTTTGGTTGAACCAAACTATGAACAATTATATCCAAATTTATTTATTATAGTTTAATATTGATACCATTTTCCTAAAACTTAGCACTACGTGACGTTACAAGAACTTTGCTGTTCTAGTCATTTCATTAGAATTATTAGACCTTCCAGAAATCAATCAACAGCCTCTGTATCTGTGAAAACTGAAAAGTTGGAAAGTCAAAACAAGTTAAGCACTGTGTGTGTACACATATATATTAACCTAATGACCCTGATTGTTCCGTCATTCTCGTTCTCTACTCAGTGTGAAAATAAAGAAATATTATTTAAGAAAGAGTTGACTTTTGTTGGCATGCTAAACCCTAATAATGATAAGTTTTTGCGCCTCTTTGGGTATGACAAAAAAATTGATTTATACCTTAAAATGAGTAAGGGTTTTGTAAGTGATAATTCGATGGATTCTTATAAGTTATACGGGTGTTTGGATAAATTTACTTATAAGTTAGTTAAAAGTTTGCTAAATTAAATTTGAAAAAATAATTATTAAATACAATGATTTCAACACTTGCATTTTAAATTAAAAAAATATTTAAAAACACAAAGGTAAAAATATAAAGTATTAAAAAAATAAAGAAGTCAAAGAATAAATTGATAAGTTAAATAAAATGCTGGTGATTTCTAACATTCAACTTATCAATTTATAAATTATAAGTTATCGCTCACTACACATAAGTCGGCTTATTTTGCCATTACTAAACAGACCCAAGATGTCGGGCACTTCTCTTTCGTTTTACACACCATTTTTAATGAAAAACGTGTAAATTGCCATCATTCAAAGAACAAAAATGTGTAAATTGCTAATATTCTTTAATTTGTTGCGATTTAGCCTTATTGATTAAGCTGTCAACGTAACTGATTTCACATTAGATTACTGTGTGTCTAATACTAGTCAAATCAAAATGAGTAATCTATTAGTATCTATTATTAGGACCTAGATTATGACAAATGTTTACCTATGTAACCACCGCACCATTCCAATATTTGAATACAAACATAAAAAATATTAACATCATATTTACAAAAATCACTTATTATATGTTTTTTAATATTTTTTTTAAAGTAGTACCAATAATCTTTATAATACAAATTTGATGTTGACATCTGCCACTACTACGCTATTGAAAATTTTAAATGTCGACCAAATATCACTTTCTATATTTTTCTTTAATATTTATTTTAAAATTTAAAACTAACAACATATTTACTCCTTTCTAATTATATTCTTATATATAATAAGCATAAAAAGAATTTTATCCATTATTTTACATTTAAATCTTTTTCATTATTAGATATTAACAACTTATAATTACAGATGTATTTTTAAAATTTTCATCTTCAATAAATAAAATTTATATGTTGATTATTTTCGAAAACTAGTATATAAAGTATTGAACTTGAAAGCTGGAGAAGATTTTTCTCTTTATATACTAACAAAAAAGTTTTTGTAGGAGGCTTTTAGAAAAAAGTTGAGATTGTCATCGTACGACTAAATTAAATATAAACTAATATCGATTTAAAATTTTTAAATATTTATGATAAAATATTAAATTATTTGTGCCAAGTGGAAATTGTAAGGTAAAACGAGTAACTTATCACAAATCAATTTACTGACTTCTTGAGAGATATAAGTAATAGTTTTCTAAAATAAAGTATATCCACAATTGTACAATTATCGAATTCAATATGTCTGCTATTAAGTTTAAACTCGAATCGAGATTACAATTATCAAATGTTTTTATATATATAAGCATAACGCTTCAACAAAATAGGGGATCGTTAACTTCACAACAATATTAACTAGAGAAAAAAGCCCCTAAGGTTGACATTAGGAAACTAGTATAAAAAATGTGTGATAATTTTGTAAATAAATTTAATTTTCTGTAATTACAATAATACCCTCGTGCATATATATGGGAAATCTACTTAAACTTAGATAGTTACCTTAGGAGCATGAAACCCTACTAACTATCATATAATTGATGTCAATATTACCTATCATATAATTGACTTATCGCACATTTAACGTTTAAATATACAATATATTTTGAAAAAAAGAATACAAAATATATTCGTATCTAGAGCATGCCCGTACGTAAAACTAAAAACATAATTTTAACGGTAGTGTTTAAACAATATCTGCATAAACTTATCGTTTATCACTAACTGGATATTTCCAAACCAGTATATAAGGTATTGAACTTGAAAACTGGAAAAGATTTTTCTCTTTGTATAATAATAAAAAAGTTTTTGTAGAAGGCTTTTACAAGAAAGTTCAGGTTGTCATCATACGACTAAATCAAATATAAACTAATATTGGTTTAAAATTTTCAAATATTTATGATAAAATATTAAAAGTATTAAATGTTAAATTATTTGTGCTAAGTGACAATTGTAAGGTAAAACGAGTAACTTATCACAAATCAATTTACCGATTTTTTTGAGAGATATAAGTAATAGTTTTCTAAAATAAAGCATATCCACAATTGTACAATTATCGAATTCAATATGTCTGCTATTAAGTTTAAACTCGGATAGAGATTACAATTATCATATATATATATATATATATATATATATATGTAAAATTTAATAATTTGTAAGGCGCTATACACGAATGAAGTTGGTTATAATGATTGGTTTTATTTTAAAAATATAAACTTTAGTAATACTGCTCTGGAATATAAACTAGGTCTTTAAATCGCGGCTAGGGTTTCGTGAATTTAATGCTAGGGTTGATGAGTTTTGAGCTTTAATGGTGCGGCTGCTCTTGTTGTCAGGGACTAACTCGGTCCTAACAAGATGCCTATGTACCTTGATGAGAATCAAGAATCAAGCCAGGACGTAGGTCTAGAGATGCCTACGCGGCTTGTTGTGCCCTCACGACATGGTGACGTATGGAGCTGTGTCCAAAACGTTCCTTTTAGAATGAAGGGTGAAGTCCTTTATATAGATCTTGAGAGTCTATGATTTAGACCAGGTTGGGGAGACTTGGATGCCAAGTCTCCTTCTTGACGGAAGACAAGGACTATGTCTAGATCCTTCTTTGTAGGAGGCTGACTCTTTTTAGGTTTTGGTGTCTTGGAGACTACTCCTTGTAAGAGTTGGCTTCAACTAGGACACATTTAATGGGTTGTGCAGCTAGCCTTTTTATTAATTATGAATTTAATAAGTAATTAGGGTTACGGGCCTCATTAATTGGGCTTAACCTGTGGACCAAGCTAGGTCTAATTAATGTATCATTAATTATGTCTTTTGGGTTATTTTCAGCCCATATCATTTGCCCCCTAACTTCTGGGAAAACTTCTTGAATTTTCATAGAAGTTATAAATATCCTTAACGGGATTGTGGTCAACGCTCCCTTACCTGGGATTTAATTTACTATTTTCAATCATTATTTCAGGATTTTATGATCAATTAATGCTTATCGGCCCGAATCTCGGGTATCATCTTAATGTAAAGTGTGGAGCGACCTACAGAGTTACGATGATTTACCTTATTCGAGGCTGAATTGACATTTGTGCCAGCCTTCTATGGCTTATGTTATCTTTAATTGGTCTCTTAATGGCTCGCTTTTGATTTCCCTTAAACGAGACGTCCTAATTCGGGACTTCTTATGAATAATAATATATAATTGTTCTTGTTTTTATCAAGCTCTACTCTTGTATATAGCTCGTTATAAAACTCATGTATTCATTGTTGTTCACATTATCAAGGAAATATTTTAATAATTTCCATCACATTTTATCATATTTTTCCTAATGTTTTAGGATTTTTCTTGTACACACAGGTATTTTTAATAATCATCCCTTATATTTTAGAAATTTTCATGTACCCACGAGTATTTTTAATAATCATCCCTTATATTTTAGGAATTTTCATGTACACACAAGTATTTTTAATAATGATCCCTAATATTTTAGGAATTTTCATGTACCCACGTGTATTTTTAATAATCATCCCTTATATTTTAGGAATTTTCATGTACACACAGGTATTTTTAATAATGATCCCTAATATTTTAGTAATTTTCATGTACCCACAGGTATTTTTAATAATCATCCCTAATTTTTTTTAGTAATTTTCTTGTACCCACAGGTATTTTTCATAATTGTTCCTAATTTTTTAGAAATGTTTTCATAACCACAGATATTTTTCATAATTATTCCTAATTTGTTAGGAATTTCCTTGTACCCACAGGTATTTTTCTTAAATTTTTAGTGTCTTCGGACATTTTTCTAAAAATATTTTTGAATTTTTTGATCAAAAATATTGTTAGATTATGGCCTATCATACTCAATAATCCCTATTTATTGTGATAACCAAAGTGCTATTGTAATGACAGGAAATCCAGTTCAGCATTCTCTTACTAAACACATCAGTATTAGATATCATTTCATAAGAGAACAGGTTCTCGAAGGAACAATTGAACTTCACTTTGTTCCTACTGATCAACAACTAGCTGATATATTCACCAAGCCACTGCGTGAAGCTACTTTCAACAAGTTAGTGAATGAGCTTGGAATGATGAATTTTGAGAATTTCTGAGGAAAGCTACAGAGAGGAAATCCTGATGACTATCAAATCCTGATGGTCATTCTGGAAGGTATGTAATTTTGATCAAATCCTGATAGGACACAATCCTGACAGGAAGTCAACTGGTCAATCCTGATGTACATGTCAGTATTTCATTGCTTAATTTGTGCCTTATTTTTTGTCAGTTACTGATGAGAAACGTTTGAGTTTTAGTTGGACAACTGTATGTGCGCGTGTGTCACACTGATAGATATATACATATAGATACACATAAAAAGCGGTGTAGTTATGTTTAATTACGCACATAATTTGTCCACTAATCATTTATGCACTAATCACAGCATGCCACCTGTCACTGAGAGTAATATTTTGTTTTAACAAAATACATTTGATATTCTAAATTACCGTTTACTCTCTCATCATCAGTTTTTCATCTTCTTTCTTTCTCTCTGTACTCAAGAACCCTAATTTCTAAATCTTAATTCTCAAGTTTTCTATACTTTTTTCATGGCGTCTTCATCATTCATGAACAAGCAAACAGTAGTTAGTGGTGTTACTTTTGTCACTAACAATTTTGTGGCAATTTTAGATCATCAGGATTTGCCCACTGAGTTTCACATAATACAGGATTTCTTAACTTCAAGTCCTTTGAACTTTGGTCTAACAGAACCTGCAAGTGTTTCGTTTAAGTCAGATATGCAGGTGTGGAACACAGTTACTTTTGACACAGGGCACTCTGGCTCAATCCTGATGAGTTTTGAATATGACGGGGTTACTCATTTTGTGACTCCTGCAATTGTGGAGGAAGCCTTACATTTACCTATTGTTGGTGATGTTGTTCCTGATAATGTTTCAGACTCTACACTCTTTGAGTTTGTTACAAAATTGGGCTACAATGGGGAAGTAAAGAGGTATGGAAACCTCTTCAGGACAAAGCTAAAGAAGGAGTGGAATTTCTTCTTTGATACCATAAGCCGCTGTTTCCTGAACAAGACATCAAACTTTGATGCTCTTCCATGAGGTTCTCTCAAAATTGGGTACTCTCTAATTCATTCTACAGTGTTTGATTATGGTAGTTTTGTTTTAAAAGCTTTAAGTGATAGGAAATCAGATAAGTTAGGCACTGTCTGTTTTCTTAGATTTTTCCAATTGATTTTTAATCACTTATGTCCTAATGTTACTTTTGATGAGGATGTGATTCTACCCATTTGTAGAATTACAGAGAATAATGTTAAGTCCTTAGTCAACAGTGATAAGGCAAATGGTTTTACAGGCAATGCCTATATTCCTGATGAGGTCAGGCTTTTCTTGAAAGAGAAAATGCCTACTCAATATGGATCAGCTTCTGATGCTATGGGGCAAGGCCAATCACACCTTGTTCCTGACACAAGCATCCCTCCCAAACACTCTAAACAGTCAACAACCACCTCTATTGTCTCCCAAAAGACTTTAGTTGTAAAAACTAAGAAATCAGCTAGAACTGATGTGTCTGGAAGGCAATCAGGTTCAAAGGATTTTTCCTCTACACCACTCACTCAAAAGAAGTTACAAGGGGGTGTACAAGGGGTCCTGGTGAAGAAGGATGCCAAGGTTGTTCCTGATAAGGTTGTTGAGAGTGTTACATTGAAAAGAAAGTTAGTATTGAGAGATGAAAGTGATTCTGAGGATAATATGCATATATCCTCTAAGTTTAAGATAATCAAGGAAGTTGCTGATACTGCTGTTGAAATTGTGGCACCATATTTTAAGCCATAGAAGAAAAGGAAATTATCTAAAAGCAGGTATCATATTCCTTTGAAGACACAGGTTACTGATGGGCAGGACACTTCAAATCCTGATGAGCATTCAAATCCTGATGCTCAAGCAAATCCTAACGTTGGTAATCCTGATGATACTCCAATCAAAATAGTCTCTATTTCAGACTCTCCAGCCAAAGCCTCTCCAACTACAAGACATGTTGATATTTCATGGGAGAAGCTTGGTGCTGCTGCTTCTAAATTTGGGTTTATTCATCCCATGGACAAGAAAAGGAAGGCAGAAGAGATAGTCTTTCAGAGACAGAAGAAACTGAAAGGATCAAGCCCACAAGAACCTGAACCTCAAAGTGGTTCAGCAGCTATTGAAGATCCTTCCCCACAAGAACCACTCAATAAAAGTTTGGGTGAAGGCATAGCTGATGGAATGGTCACACAAGAACCATTTTCTCAAAGGGAGAATGAAGACATCAACATTCCAGCCACACAAGAACCATCTTCTCAATGTGAACATGCAGGCCAAACAACTACAGTTTCTGAGGAATTTCCTGATAAAGCTCAAGGGGTTTTTGGTGCAGATGAAATTGAAAGATTGGTTGAGGACACTGTCATTAAGGGAAGTACACAAGAACCTTCAGCTCAAAGTGTTAAAGCAGCTTCTGAATCTCAGGCTCCACAAGAACCATCAGTAACAAATCCTGATGCAAGCCATTCAAATCCTGCCAGTGTTGCTCCTGATGCTAGTGGTGCTCCTGATGCTGAGCCAATCCTGATACAACCACTTAGCTCAAGACCAATGAGAGATTCTATCACAGCATCACAAGATAAACTTAAAGGTATTGTTATTCCTGATCCTGATGTTACTCATGATTCTGATGCTGATGATAGTGATGATGATAATCAAGATGAGAAGGATCAGCTTTCTACAGCTCTTAAATCTAGTCTTAGAACCAACTTTGGTTCTTCAAGCACTTTCATGACTTGCAAGGCTCCTACAGAAAAGGATCTTAGAGAAGACTTTTCTGGTCCTTCACCAATTGATCCAGCTGAGCTTCTGAGAAAAGATGAATGGGAAAATGAATGGTACAGATATTTTAATTCTGTTAGTTTTCCCTGTGCATTGGAACATGCTGCTCATGCTGCAGAATCATTGAGAATGAAGATATGAAGAATCATTTGAAGGCTACAACTCTTTCATCCAAAACCCTCAAGCATGAAATTGATTCTGTCAAAGCTACAACTAAAAAAGTGAGGATTGATATTTCTCAGAACTTTACAAAGGTGCCTACTGCTCTTCAACTCACAATAGTAGAATCCCAAGTTAAGTCAGTCATTACTGAACAGTCTTCCATCAACAACAAAATTGATTCTCTTGATTCTAAGGTAACTAACATTCAAACCTCTCTTGCCTTGATGTTAAATCTCTTAAATACTGATGTCAAAAAGGGGGAGAAGGTAAGTCAGACAAAATGTACACCTGATCTAGTATTGAGATATAATGATGATGATGATCATACTGGAAATGATGGTGATGACAAAGTTTTACAATGAGAAACCTCCGATGTTGCTACTGTGAAGTCTACAATTCAAACTTCTCAAAGTCAAACAACACAGTCAACTCATGTTTCTGATTCTGGAATTAGAACAGTAAGGACACTAGTACAATCTCAGATCCCGACAGAAGAACAAATCCGGACAGGTGATCAAATCCTGATGGATCATCAAATCCTGATGTCTGGTCATGGAAAAATGTAATAACCCCAAATTTTGGACTTAGTTAAAAAATTTTGATGAATAGTAAATGTTGATGAATAGTGAATTTGCTGATGAAAAATATTTCAGACCACAATATATGGAAGACATGGAATGAGTGTTTCGAAGTTATATTAGTGATGTATAAGGAGAATAAGTGAATGTAAACGCGATCAGAATCGGGAGATTCCAACTTTGAATTTTGATCACTATTCATCGGACAATCAAAGATGTATTGATTTGATCGTTTTGAGAAAGTATGTAGATTGAGAAATCCATGATCATATCTTAAGCCAAGGTGAGAAATCTAGGATCATATATTAAGCCAAGATAATGGAAAGATCGAGGAAGTATCTCCTAACATTGATACAGAGAAAGGTTTTCAAAATCACTTGAACCTATCGCGAAACAGAAGCGTAACGAATTATGGATTAAACCCTAACCGAAGGGGGAGTATCATATAAGATCATCAAGTGCAACATATAAGAGGATTGATGATACAAGAAATGACATAAGCATGACACAAAAGATGGCATAAGCATGACATAGGGGGTGACAAGGTGATGAATCACCACCTTGTCACCATTTTTGCCCAAAACCACCCAAAGATTGACATGTGGCATAGGGTGACTAAACTCCACCACAACCACACAAAATGGATGCATCCAATTTATCATTATTTGGACAAAAGAAAGAAAAAAAAAAGCAAGCAATATCCTCCCCATTTCTTCATCAACATTCGACCAACACCATGCTCCAATTTCCTTAAAATATTTACTACCACTTCCACTTCTCCAAAAATTGCAAGGATGGATTCTAAATCTTCCATATTTCCAAATTAAGGTAATCTCTTAATCCTAGCTTCATCCATGGATGATATCATGTTCAAATCTTGATTATAAGATGAGCATGAATAGTGTTTTGAATAGTAACTTTTGAATTTCTTGATTTGTTCTTGAAGATTAAGGCTTGTTAAGGTTGTTTAAGTATCAAGCAAGGATATATAAGCTCTTGATAGTCTATACCAAGCATCAAGGAAGGTATAAACATCTCACACCCTTGGTTATACTTTGATGATTATGATTAGTTTGATGATAGTTTATGTTAGTGTGAATAAGATGATGAATCTTGGTTTTGATGATTGATTAAGTGGATGTTTGATGGATGATCTTGTAGATGTTAGTTTTGACTTGTTAGTTAAAGATTATGAGTTGGTTTAGATGATGAATGAGAAGTATTGATGGTTTGGTTGTGTTAATGGATTGATTTGAGTGTTTTAAACACGAGAATCACGATTAAGCGTCGTTACCTTGTCAGATTTTCCTTAGAAAGCTTAGACAGAGACCACGGCTACCTTGTAGACATAACAATGAGGTTTTCTGACCATGATCATGTAGGCTCTGTTTTGTAGTTTATTTTGGCGAAAGAATCATATCGTTTCGATTTACGGTTTAGGAGAAACATCCGTTTTAGTGAAAGCGGTTTCGGATAACTAAGTAGTTCACTGCATGAACTTTGAGATTTTGATCAAACCCTTTAAAAATGGAATTGGGTCAAGATATTAATATGGATACTAGTATGGACAGTTAGGAAAGGAACCTAGGAGGTTTCGTGTTAAAAAGACAATTTCTCGATTTTATAAAAATGCGAGAACCAAAGTTGCGCAAGTGAAAATACCCTTAAGGGGATAGTTTAAACCATGAGTTTAGCAATGGTAAAGTACTTGGGTTTTGAGAATAGAGTTCCACCCAAACTTTTGACTTAAGAGTTTACGGAATGTCATGAGGTTATAAGTGACCAAGAGCGAGACATTTGATGTTCGTTAATAGAACGTTAGTGCTTAAGTTAAATGCACTTTAAATGATTAAGCCAGGGAACTGATCAAATATTTCTCTGTTTATAGATTTCCCGACAAATCCTCGAACCCCTAACAACCAGGGACCCAAGGCAAGTTTTCTAATCCCATTCTGTATTTCAGATTACATTTTACTGATGATGCATATGATATGATATCATGCATGTTTTCAACCTTACATCGTATATAGATGTGATAGTATTAAAACTATTGAGATTATATTATATGCATATGATAGATGCAAGTTTACAAACCCTACATTATATAAGTGATGTTGTGGTAATTAATGTTGTGTTTGTGATATATTTTCTGCTTGAAAACTGTGAAAAGAGTTATAACTAATTATGCTTATGGTAAAAAGCTTTGTGATATATAAGGGTTTATATGCTATGTAAATATTAGATATAAACCGAGGTGTTATAGAGGCTCTAAGGGTAGAGCACTCATACGTGGATTTTAAAACTTAGATCGGGAGTCAAATTAGTATTTTGTGCTGATTATACTGTCAGAAGCTGGAGGGTTCCAGAGACAGTTATATTTTTAAAATGTTGATTAAATATTCCAATATATATATTATTGGATATTTAATGTGAGATATTTAAATAATATTATTATAAATATCATTTGAATATTTATTTAATTAAGTGAATATTATTTTTGAATATTTACTTAAGTGGAAACTTATTGAATAATAATTCAATATTTATTATTTAAATAATTATTTAATTAAGTGAATATTATTTTGAATATTCACTTAAGGGGATTTATATTGAATAATAATTCAATATTTATTATTTGAATATTGATTAAATATTCCAAAAATGATTTAAAAATCATAGAACCTTATTTAAATATTACGTAAGGTTCCAATAGTTATTTGAAATATTTCTGATCTCAAAAGGATTTATGAAAGTATAATAGGGGTTCCCAACTACTTTAATTATTTATCTCGAATGATGATTAAGGTTTTGGACTTATCAAAAATTGGGAATCCATCTCAGGAAGTGAATATATGATTTCACTTGCCTCTTTCATTAAAAGTGAGTATGTTTTCGAGTTCTGATTTATCAGAACTAAAGGTATTTTACAAAACTCCCGGGTCGTAATTTCAAAATACGTGGTAATCATTCGTAGTTTCGTTGACTGATGTCAACCCACACTGTGACTTAGTCCCTTCAAATACTCTGGAGTATGGAATCTGAACTATTGCAAAGTTTTGACAAGTATTTGTACTTGGGGAATCAGGATTAAAATCCGATTCCCGTTTCTTTGATTTTTATCCGGGACCAGGAGGAAACGTGAAGGAGGCTGTTGGACAGTACCTCTGATTATAGCGTAAGAGACTGTTGGGCAGTCCAACACTTATCTCGCGTAAGAGGCTGTAGGACAGTCCAGCAGATACAAAGCCCGTATGCGGCTGGGGTGATAATCGTGTTAAGATGTCGTCCATCTACTAGTAGAAAAGTGTGAGTACGATACAACGACTGATCATCGTGTATTGTGGCGTGCTCCGGAAAAAGGTCCCTTCCCTCCAATTGGAGTTGTGCTGCACATTGTAACGAAAGCCTAGGTGCTGAGTTACTGATAATGTGGCAGTGATGAGTAATGATGTTCCTCATACAGTAGTTGTACTGTATGGCCTGTTTTAACGAAAAGAATATTTAAACATATCGTTCTGTATATGAACGGAGTTTCAAAGGTTTTCAATTATGATATCAGCTTACATATATGATTATGATGCTATATCTTATTGTCGAGCTATAGTGCTCATTCTTGCTTCTTTTATATACCACAACACAACAGAATCGAAAAAGTGTTCATTACTGATATTTTACAGTATTTTGAACAGTATGAGATATCTAAATAGATATGTGTGTATATATGTTAAGAATGGATTTAAGATATATAGTATATTGAACTGTATAGTGTTTTGAAATAATGGATAGGCTTTAAGCCTTGATTCCAATATTAATATCTATTTTAAAAAGATATGTTTTGAGTCTTGGTTCATTATATCGATACCAAGGATTTCTAAATGATTTACGAAGAGTATTTGAGTATGATTATAAGTCATACAGTATTTTGAAGGATATACTATTTTGGGGTCAAAATCTAGTAGTGTTAAAACTTTGACCTTATATGGATTATCTACCTTAAAGGTTTAGAGATTTAAACTGGGATAGATTTCTTGTTGAGCGCTATTAGCTCATTCTTGCTTTATTAAAACTTTCAGCATGAAGAAAACGTTGCCGTTTCACCCCGTATTACGAGAGCAAGGGAATGGAGAGACCACCTTTGAGTTAGTTCAGCAAGATGGATGCTGCCGGAGTTAGCAGAATAGTTGCAGCTTGAATTAGTAAGAATTGTTTTCGAGTAGGTTTGTATAATGAAACCTTGTATAGAATGGTGAGATCTATTATGGTAACTTCATGTAGAGGTTGTATATAATAAATAAGATCCTGGATAGTACATTTGATTTGTAATAACAAATGTTACTTTTGTTTCTCATTTCCAAGGCTATAACTTGTGTGTGTGTGCGTAAGTGATTGGGGTCGTTGGAGTTGTATTGTTAGAATGTTGTAAGTAATGCAGGTATTGTATAATTGATGGAGAGTGACAACCCAGATTCCTGACCCCGGATCTGGGGGTGTTACAACAAACACTTGCTACAATTCCTGAAGGTAATGAAGATGTGCTCATTGATAATCCTGAAGATGCAACTAATCTATTTCAGAAGTTCATAACAAGGGATGGTAATGTTGTTACTGTTTATCACACTGATAAGAGAGTTCAACAGTTATTTGCAAGGAAGGCACTTTCTACAGCTAGTGAAGAATATCCTGATCTCTCACATGAAGAATTTCTAAATCAACAGAGAGAAATGATGGAGAGTTTTAAGAATCCTGCTCCTGCTAGAGGTAGAGGAGGCAGAGGTAGAAGAGGTGCAAAAAGAGGTGCAAATAGAGGAAGAAGCTCATCAACTCAACATATGCCTAGACAGGCAAGGTCTAGAAGTCTAAGAATAGAAGAAATTCTTGAGCCTACACTACAAGAAACAACTCTATCATCGACCACCTATCAGCGACCGCAATCTGTAGCTGATGGGTTTCAGCGACCGACTCCAGTAGCTAAAAATAGTAGCAGATAAACTGGTCGCTAAAAGGCACTTCTGCAACAGATTTCAGCGACCGTTCTCATAGCGACGCCCGTTAGCGACCGACTCGGTCTCTAAGCTGACTCAGCATCAATATGACAAGAATCCACATGTCTGCGACTACTTTAGCGACAGCACCCAGTTGCTAAGTTTGGCGACTATATCTTGCTACTACTTTTCGTTGCTAGCTTTTGCAACTAATTCAGCTACTGATTGCCGTCGCTATTACTGGTGACTACCTTTAGCTACCAAATTATTGTCGCTAAATGTAGAATATCTTGCGACTAACAACAGTTACTGTAACACCCCCAGATCCGGGGTCAGGAATCTTGGTTATCACGCTCCATCAATGATACAATACCTGCATTACTTACAACATTCTCATAATACAACTCCAAAGACCCCAATCACTTACGCACACACACACAAGTTATAGCCTTGGAAATGAGCAACAATAATCAACATTTGTTATTACAACCCAAATGTACTATCCTGGATCTCATCTATTATTTACAACCTCTACCTGAAGTTACAATAATAGACCTCACAATACTATACAAGGTTTAGTAATACAAACCCACTCAAAATAATTCTCACTAATTCAAGCTGCAACTATTCTGCTCACACTGACATTATCCATCCTGCATCAACTAACTCCAGGGTGGTCTCTCCATTCCCTTGCTCTCGTAACACGAGGTGGATTCGGCAATGTTTTCCTCATGCTGAAATATTTAATAAAGCAAGAATGAGCTAATAGTGCTCAGCAAGAAATCTATCCCAGTTTAAATCTTTAAACCTTTTAGGGAAATAATCCAATGAGATCAAAGCTTTTATCACTACTAGGGTCTAACCCCAAAATAGTATACCGTTTAAAATACCGTATGACTTATAATCATACTCATATACTCTTCGCAATCATTTGGAAATCCTGGGTATCAATATGATGAACCAAGACTCAAAAAACATCTTTTTAAAATAGATATCAAATATCGGAATCAAGGCTTAAAGCCTATTTATTGATTCAAAATACCATACAGTTCAATATCTTTATAACCACATACTCCGCATTAAACGGATAAAATACTAGTATAACATAAAAGATGAAGTTACAAGGATTTATTGTAACTACAGTTTAATAACAACAATTGCCCAATCACTCTTTCAACAATCAACATCAGCCTCCAAGCTGTTTCAATATCAATCAATCTTAACAGTTCAATCTGTTGTAGAGATAACACAATTAGTTAATCTATTTATTAACATCATTTATCTGAAACAATTCACTTTTAAAACATTTTCATTATTATCTTATCCGAGGGACTGGGACTTTCAAGTCATTGGATATGATTAAACAATGATCAGTCGCTTCAATCATGTCCTTCCGAGGGACCTTTTTACTACTAGTAGATGGACAAGAACACTTCCCGAACTTGACCAGGCCAAGAACACTTTTCGAACCTGACCATGACAAGAACGACTTTTCATACTTGTCTTGATGATGCAAGAACACTTTTCGAACTTGTCAATCATCCTTTGGCAACACATGGGCCAGAAATAAAATGGCTGGAACGACTATATACGGTCACTTACGCAGGATTACCGCATATCCGGTATTCTCAATTCGCAGTAACGACATTCAAGTCGACCGCAATCTAGTTGCAATAGTACACCGACCAATCCGGTCACATCTGTTAGGGCATCATAAACAATGATCCCTGCACTAACAAGCCCCATTCATAACATGAAGAATCTTTACTCATATAATGTTCGAAGGAACAATCTTCGAACTATGATAACTATTACCAACAAAATACTTAGTTCATCTCCGTATCATTCATTGAGTCCACTTCACTTAATTACACTTCCCTATTCTAGGGATTCACAAGTCCTTATACATATATATTACTTAGGGTAGCCATGCCTACCTCAAAATATTCCTCAACTCATATATAGTTTATGCATATATATATATATATAAGTATATACACTTTATCACGAGCAATAATACAGCTTAGAATATCCTTCGTAAATATTGAAGGTCAAGGATAAACTCTAAATAATATAACTCATTTTAAAACGGGTTAAAAGTATTTAATAAATAATCGAGTAATATTTATTAAATGAATAAACCTTAAACGAATATTCGAAAATAATATTCATTAAGTAAATAGTGATTAAATGAATATTCAAAAATAATATTCATTAAATAAATAAAGATTAAATGAATATTCAAAATAATATTCAT
Organism: Heracleum sosnowskyi; assembly: GCA_030848705.1. NCBI lineage: Eukaryota > Viridiplantae > Streptophyta > Magnoliopsida > Apiales > Apiaceae > Heracleum > Heracleum sosnowskyi. Next base: position 87,044,877 of record CM061243.1, read on the forward strand.
TAAATAAATAAGCCTTAAATGAATATTCCAAAATAATATTCATTAAATAAATAAAGATTAAATGAATATCCCAAAATAATATTCATTAATTAAATAACTTTGAATGAATATTCAAAAATAATATTTATTGAATAAATAATCATAAAGCAAGTATCACAATATACTTTCGAAAACAGTTATGCCTTCCATTAGCATATATAACGGAAATAGTCTTCAAATAGTATTTCTCGACTGAGATAATACTCAAATAACATTCCTTGAAAGATATAGTAAGCAAATATCATTCCTCGAATGATATCATACTCGAATAACAATCCTCAAAGTATATAGTATTCTGCCGATGGAATCCCTCCGGGTTTCCACGGCTATCTACATATCTCAAAATACCGACTCCCGATTTAGAGTCGAAAACAATGAATATGCTCTTATATTTAGAGCTACAAGGTAAACCGGTTCATAACTACTTAACTCAAAAGATTTTATATAATCCAAAGGTCAAATCTATTTCAACAAGAAATAAGATATATCACAAAACTGTCCAATGTTATACATGGCAAAAGTAGTATTATATAGCCAATACTTCAAAGTATAGATTTAGAAACTTGCATGCATCTATCATATGCATATATTTCATCTCAACAATTTTAATGCCATCACATCTATATACGACATGAGGTTTGAAAGCACGCATAATACCATATGCATATAGTTCATCAAAATATTATAACTTAAAATAAAGCATGGAATGAGAAAACTTGCCTGGAAATCCCGAAGTAGCAATAAGTCTCAGGTTGGTCCAGTAATCTAGAATCAACACAAGGTTCAAGATTAATAACTTAAACGCTTTCACCATACTAAGTATATACTAACTCAAGTACAAGTCCATTTTCAAGTTAACTCCTTAAGATCCTCTACTCGAGCATGCTCGCTCACACATTTTTTTATAAAATTCAGATTTAATCCTTTTAGCACGAAATCTTTTCGACGGTCTTCCTAAACGTACCTAGAATGTTAACACAAAGTTTCACATTCCAATAAGTCGCTTAAGGGGGTTTGATCACTATCTCAAAGTTCATGCATTGAACCACTTAGTTACGCGAAACCGCTTTCACTGAAACGGACATTTCTCTTAAACCGTAAATCATAACGACACGATTCTTTCGCTAAAACAATCTAGGAAACAAGGCCTACATGTTCATGGTCAGAAAATTCATGTTCATGCCCTTTAATGTAACCGTGATTTCTGCCTAAACTATCTAAGGAAATTTCGGCATGGTAACGGCGCTTATACGCGATTCCCGTGTTTTTAAACACTTCAAACAACCACCAATCAATCAATCAATCAATCAAACCAACAATCATTATACTTCATCAACACATCCAAAACAGCCCCTAAACATTATCATACACTAAATCAAGCCTCACAAAATCACTCATCCTCAAATCGAACATAAGATTAACGGATCTTAACGATAACACGAATAACGACTCTAATCATTATTTCAACCATAAAACTCATATAAACAAAAAGTGGCAGAGGTTTTTATACCTTCCTTAGAGCTTGGGAGACATTAAAAATCACTTATAACCTCTAATCAAGCCTTGGGTGATCCTTGGAAAGCCTAGAGTTTAAGATCAAAGAAGTTTGTTCTTGAAATCACTATTCATCCTCATCTTGTAAAATCCATAACAAATCGAAAAATAAGAGGTTGGTGCTAAGATTTTTACCAGACCTTGTGCTCTTCATAAGACTTCTTTTGAGTTATAGATCGTCAAATTTGAAGCTTCCTAGCTAGGGTTTTGAGCCCCATCTTTCCGCTGAACAGAAACTGGACAGATTGGGTTTTGCCTCATCATCGGACACGTGTCAAGCAATGGAGACTCATGGTGGCAAGTAGCTTTACTAGTTCGTTTCCTTTCACATGGATGATCCAATTGTTGCATTCCTTGGATTAATCTTGTTACATGTTACTTCCATGTCTATATTTAATCCTGTAAGTGTCGCATTGTTCCGTCACCGCTTAGTCTCGTAGATTGATCGCAGGGTTTCTTAAGTGTTCTATTGAAGTAGTTTACTGTAAACGTCCTTGACATTACTAATTCTTTTATTAAATCCATATCCATGGAATTGATAATTTAAATCCTCCAATATTTTCAAATAATGATTAATCCGTCCGTTATTGGTGAAATTTCGGAAAAAACAGAAAATGCTATTTTTCTGATTCTGACAGCTTTTGCATTCCTTCATTTTCAAAGTAGATCAGTAATACGACTTCGAAAGTTCATTATCCCGACTCGTACATAGGGTGGTCTAAAAATCTTTTTTGGTTCAGAAATTTACTATTCATCAAATAAAAATAAAAATAAATAATTTTTTTTTTAAACTAAGTCCAAAATTTGGGGTTATTACAGTTATAGATATCGGTCGCTAATTTGTTGCGACTATAATTAGCTACAAATCTTTTGTCGCTAAAAGTACAATTTCTTGCGACTAATTATAGCTACTGATTTCGGTCGCTAATTGTTGCAACTATTTTTACCTACCAATTTTCTGTCGCTAAAATTAGAATTTGCTGCTACTCACTTTAGCTACCAATTTTGGTCACTAATACCGATATCCAGAATATACACGTTTTTCTGTTTTTGCACATTTCCTTAAATTTAATACATGTTTTCCTAAAACATTCGCAATAATACAACCATCTACTTTGGTCGGACATATTCACAACATTATAAACATTTTCTCAAATCAAAATAATAAAACAAATTAATATAAAAGTTCAAACATTTTTACATCATCTAAAAAAAAAACAAGACAGTCATAGGTTCGAGTATCATCCAAATACACAATACGAAATCAAAAATGTTACCAAGTACGAGTACAGAAACATAAATGTGATTAAGACACCCTAAGAAGATCCGCCAAACTCGTCATCACGATCATCATGGTGTGATCCCTGCAAGTAACAAAACAATAAAGAATATTACATATACATGGTATATGTTATGACTATGTATAAAAAACTAACTCCGCCACTCAAGAACATAAAGAACAGAAATTCATGTAGCTTTATTAAATAAAATAACTCATCGCCATCCTGCTGTTGTGATGCTGCCGCCGCCGCTACTGCATGAGCCAGATCCTCAGGATCCATTGCCCCCAAATGGCCTCCCAATTCAAGAAGAAGCTCACGATTTTGGCATATGGCTCTCACACAGTCAGCTGGAGTATGAACAGATGGATGGCTTGATGACTGCGATGACTGTGTGCTACATGAGAAGCTACTGATGGATGGGCGCCATTTTTGTCCTTGACCCTTGACATAGTTCTTTTTAACAATGGACGCCCTCTCCCACAACTCCTGATCAATATTTGGACGAGGGGTGCCCTCAGGATATCGCTCGTCAAGTAAACGACGATAAGTATTCTGTGATCACATTAATGATTAAATAATGTTTCTTTAATAGAACAGACTACTGCTAAAAGTGGACTCCTTGATAATGTACTACATACATGCACATAATGTACTTCTGGTGAATTCTTGCTTACACTGAATAGATGTTTTATTTATAAATTAGCATTCCCATTTATCAGAGTTTAAAGTCAAATGAATGACACTTATATAGCTCTAATATATCAATTTATTGGTAAAGAAAATACAAGTTTCATGATGCAAAACTGGATTTAGATGAAACCAAACTTCTGAAGTTTGTAAACAAGCATGATCTTGGCGACAAACACCGCATTCTAGGTCTTTATGATTATTTCTATCACCAAGTATGTTAGAACTAATTTGTTATTCCCAAATGACCTAACAGAATTGTAGAAGGGGGGGGGGGGTTGAATACAATTCTTGATATTTTCTTGAAACTAAACACTTTATGAAATTAAACTGAACTGAATAAATAAAAACACAAGATATAAATAATTCAGTTGGATTGTTTGATGATCCAACTGAAGTGTTTTTATTGCGGAAATAATCTGTGATACAAATGTTCACAGCTGCTCAGTTACAATGTTGTAGAGAAGAAATGCTCTCAAAAATAGCTAATACAATCTATGTGTTTTTCTTCTCTCTTTCTAAAGTGACTGCTACACTTGGTTATAAATCCCAAGTTTACAATTCTACATTTGGTTAAACTAATGAATAATAGAAGTAACCATCAGTAGCTTGCTTTTCATTCCTTTTGTCCAATGGTCCTTGGAGATCTTTGCTTTTGTCTTTATGCTCATTATAATCATTCCCAAGAGCCTTATTGGAAATTAGAATGTTTCCTTATTTCCAGTAACCACTTTGATGGTTTCCAATGCAAAGTACACTTCCATATCTCCTTTTAGATCTGTTCAGTAAACTGTCACTATCACTTTGTCAACTGTTCAAAAAGCAACATTGATTCGTTGATAGCAAGGAGATGTGTTTCGTTGATAGCTTCATTCTTCATTCCGTTGATGGTGTTTCCCTCGTTTCGTTGATGGGTAAACTCCATACCGTTGACAGAGTAATCTTCATACCGTTGACATGTCTTCACTTAGGCAGAATTACAAGGCATAACATATTTACAATTAACCAACCTATTTTGCCTATCTAGTACATAGTCAACATGACTTAGAAAACCTATCTAAAACATATAATAGAATGCCTATCGTACTGTGAAGTATTGTACAATGCAATTGCTACAACACTCATTTCGTTGATGAGCTTCCTGTCAACGAAACACTGCTAAGCATGCTATTTCGTTGACAGCTACAAAATTGACTTTACACAAATTCTACTAAGTGTTTTATGCTTATCATCAAGAACAACATATTCCTAACATAATTGTGCAGCATAACTGCACAAGTCAGTATTGCACAATAAGCTTTATTTCCTTACATCTTTTTTGTCAATCGTTATTTTAACTACGTTATTTTATTTTTGTATTAATCTAGACTAGTTGTTACATAATTTTTTATAGTTCGATATAATTTTTATATTTTCCAGAGTATCAGAATAAACAAAGTGCACTATTATTACCGCTATATTGACAGCATCTGGCAAATCATCACGAGTTTCCACATACACATCCAACCAGTGATTAGGAGTACCTTGAGATTGAGACTCCTATACAAGATATATTCCCAATATTACAAAGTATAAACATGTGATATTCTAGAATTCATGGTTATGCACATATTAAAAGTATTGGTACATACCTTGACAGCCATATGCTGCAATTGGGAGATACTGCCCCCCTTGTAGGTACCTTTGGCTTTCTCACCACCTCCAGCTCTGTTACTAGAAGCAGTTTTGCGCTTCTTTTTCCAATTTTCATCTCTCCACTTGACACACATCTCAGCCCATATATCAGAACTGCACCACCAGGGACTATACTCGTGCATGTGTTCCATCGCGTGGCCTTGATGGTCAATTTCAGCATTGTGCATGGCTTTTTTTCGTTCTTTCGCAAGAATGTCTTTTGTGCGAGCGGCACACTTCTGCCAGAAAATGTCAGATATTACACAATAATATCAATGAACAATAACGGGTGCTACTAGTCTCTGTGAAGTCTGAACTCATAAACCAGTACTCTACACCTACATACTAAAAACCCCAACAACCAACCCATATGATACCCCAACCCGGATATCTACTCCTCACCTAGGATCAAAACAGTCAAGCACTTGGGTAGAGTTTAAATCTCAGTACTTGACTTTCGTCGTGCCATCCAACTACGATCGGATGAGAGGTTCATGATACGAGTATACCTATATATAGACAAGTGCATTTACATAATCATGTAGACACATGTATAAATCAAGTAGTGATGGCTTTGTTTACATAATAATTTGATTACTTGTGTTTGTATATAATTCAGTAGTTGAGTGGTCACAACTTAACAGGCTCCCAGTAGTTGAGAGTTATAAGAATAATATTTTTTAATCACATAAACTAATAATGCTAGTCGTATATAGTAATTTCTCTAATTTTGACGTACAAGATTACTCATTACTCTGTATACATTCCTTCTGTTTCAACTACTAATATTATCAATAACTTCTTTATATAAAAATATAGACCCCTGGTGAAATAATAGACTACAACATAACATACTTCTCATTTTCTACATGCAAACAAACTTAAATACACGATAGAAAGCTCGTTATTTGCAAAATGTACCCTTGTTACATAAGAGTCTGAACAAGGAGCATTATATACCAATATTAAGAAGCAACGTATCCTCCCAATAACTCACATCGACAATTACGTATACATTGGTATAAAATAAGAAAGATTCAAAAGGGAGGGTAAGGAACCAAACACTGCTCTTGATAAGTAAATCACACATTGTAATCAACAAATAGAACAACCCAGTAATTACATCTATCAGAAAATTACTAAAAAAAGCAGCACTGCCCATACATATATCTATATTGTAGAAGCTTATGATACAAATCAACAAACAGAACAACACATTATACTAACGCGCATACATTTGAATATATTTGAATCAACCAAAAAAACACTAACGCGCGTCCTTTAATAATAACAGAGAACATTATACTACCCTCAATTCATCTCGATAACAAATACATAATCAAACATAGATTAACATCGTACCCATATATAATATACATGTATCACGCGCAATCATATGTAATGCATACCTCTGTATATATAATATATACGTATATAAGCATATATAGGCATGAATATGAGTGAATTTACCTGGTGATTAGAAGATGACTAGGGTTTAGAGACCGATGAGGAGACGAAGATGAAGCAAAGAGGGTCATGTTAGAGATTAATTGTAATTGGGTAGGTTAGCAGAATTATTAACTCTAATTGTATTGTGTTGAGAATTATTAACTCTACTGGTGAATTATTAGGAATAAAATAAAATAATATGTAATTATTTTCTATGATTATTAAAAATATATTTTATTATTCTAGAATTATTTTATATATACTGTTTAGATATTAATAATATATATATAATTTAATAACGTAATAGATAATTTGGTTTATATTTACAGAACAAACACTATAAATATTTAACATAGTAATTATTGATGGATTTTTTGGAAAATGAGGCTGCGTTGGGTAGTACTTTCTTTAAAATATGAGAATCATTTTAAGCTTGCGGGTATGGGAGAATCAAACTTCTATCGGAGCTTTCCTAATTTATATGTTAATATTTTTAATATTTTTTGATTTTTTTATATTTTTTAAAATTCTACTGAAAAAAATATGAGCTTTTGATCGATTTTTTATCTGCATTGTTCAGAATTTGGGATTTTTAGGCTTCTATCGGGCCTGCGATTTGATAAAACACAGGAGGTCTAATTAAAACTCGTGCTTGACCGAATCGAGCAGGCTCTTTTTTCTAAAATCAAGCTTTTATTGCTTTTTTCATATCAGATGGGTCAAAATTTGACTTTTGACCTTTTCGAACACCTATAATCGATTACTGAATTAGGCATGGTTATCGATCGGTAACTTGGGGTATTCCCAAACACAAAATCGGGAAAATTATCATTTTTTGAAAATTAAATATACATTATAATATATGTTTAATTAATAAAATAACACAAAGAATTATATGATACATTAAATTTTAATTTAATAAAAGACAAATATAATTTTATAATAAAAATTAAAAATAAGATTTAAGTTTATAAGATATGTTCTTTAAACTTAATTAAATGATAAGATATATTATTTTTTTTAATTGTAAAATTTAAAAACTAATTTTTAATTTATTATACAACTTGAATTTAAAATAGAAATTTATAAGATAAACTAATTAAACTAAATTATTAAATATATTAATTTATAATTTTTAAAATATTATAAATTACTTTTTAAATTATTGTATCAATTAAAAATAAGAAAAAAATTGTAAGATTAAATAATTTTTTAATTCGTAGTATAAAAATTAAAAAAATATGATGAAGCAATTTTTGCTACCACATTCGGTCGCAGATGTAATTTTGTCGCTAATAAAAGTGCGCTAAAATTTCAAGTTAAATAAAATGGAGGTAAAAAAATTCTGCTACCAACTTCGGTCGCCGATAAATTGCGCCAAAATTTCATTTAGCATTAATTAAAAACAAATTGTGACAACTTCGCGACCGAATACGGTCGCTAAAATTTTAGCTGATGTGGCAGTATCTGCTACGGCGTGCGGTCGCTGAACGTTTGTTGGTCGCTGAAAAAATGGCAAATTTCTGCAAAAAATTAGCGACTGGGTCCGGTCGTTAAGTTTATGGCTGATGTGGAATTCTTTGCTACCATTAGCGGTCGCAGATAAAATGTGGTCGCTAATAATATGGCACCAATTTTTCCCGGCATAATTTTTAGGAGGGCAATCGTTTGACCGACCGAATAGCTACGACACGCGGTCGCTATTTAAATGCTAGCGATGAACACTGTATCGGTCGCAGAAGGTTGTCGCTACTATAAATTCTTTGCTACCGCTTTTGCGGTCGCTAATAATGGCGGTCGCTGATAAGCCAGTTTCTTGTAGTGCTACTCAAATTCTAGTAGTTCCTGACATGTCTACTTTTGGTGATGATAGAATTATTGAAGAAGTAACTGAATTGAGAAGAAGACCAAGACAATCAACACTCATCAGTAATACAACTCAAATTCCAGATTCTAATCCTGACATTGTTCCTGACACTGTTCAAGATCCTGATGAATCTGAAATTTTACAAGAGGTTGATTTGTTAATCTTATCTACTGTGGTTGATTATCATAATTGTGAAGTTGATGAAGAAGAAGAAGCAAGAAGAAGAGTGATCAAAAGAACAACAGATAGAGATTTTAATCTGTATGTACAAAGGCTTAAACACTCAAATAGAAGGTTGTGGAGAAATTCAAGTAGACAACAACCTCAGTTAGAAAGAAGTTATGCTTTTGAGAAAGAAAAAGACAAGAAGTGGAAACACATTGACACACTTAGGTGTGATAGACCTATCAACTTTCAGTCTGGTGGAGTTATAACAAGTGCCTCCAATGTTGCTAATTTTTCTGATTCATTTAGATCAAAAGCACTCTGGTTACAGATGGTTTCAAATCTAAGGCAAATGACAAACAACTCAAGAGGAGGTATTGGACACAGGGATGCTGAATTTATGAATATACCACATGTTGATCCTCATGCCTTGACTGAAATTGGAGGTATTTTAACTTCTGAACACCTGAACAATTTATTAGTTGTTGATATAGTTATAGATTGTCATGATGGTACTGAAAAGAAATAGAAGCTTCTATACTTTATGAAAGATGGTAATGTGAAGATTCTATCCATTCAAGATTTATTAGTGAAGACTACAAAGGAACTGAAATATGTTCATTATCTGCTAAAATGGAAGAATGAAGAGTGCAAGGTATGGAGTGATATGATTCTGTCAACAATAAGGAGAAGATTTCATGAAGGAAAGAATTACAATGGTAATTATACTCCCATGTATCTAAATCTAAGAGGTCAAGATGTGGAAATGCAAAGAGGCACTGCTGTTAAAGAAATGTCCTTTGGCATGAAGCAACTTACTCTTAATCCTGATAGGAAGGAAATTGTTTACCTCCTGATTGAAGATCATAGTCTACAGAGGAGTTCTATACAGAATCTGAGGGCTGCTATCTATCAGATAAATGAAGAGGTTGGAGAACTCAAAGATCTAAAAGAAAGACTAATTCAGATTCTTGAAGATGAATTTTTTCTACCAGAGAATCTGAGAAGATAAGTTTTTGTAAATAAGTTTTTGACATCATTGAATCTAGGAATCTATACTTTATTTTACAAAGTATAAGATTGGGGGAGATTGTTAGATCAGGGTGATCGTCAGGATCTAGACTCAACTGATTAGGATTGCTGACGACATAAGTATTGCATGGTCATCAGTATCTGCTCGAGCGTCAGTATCAGGATTGTCATCAGGATTTATATCAGGACTGTGATTAGGATTGATCATCAGGACTGGAAGCTGATCAGGATTTCTATTTCGAGTTGGTTTATGAGTCTAGTTAAAGAAGGAAGTTTATTTTGTCGGTTCCTAGTTTATAGGAATGCAGCTGTCAATTAGGATATGTTTCAATCTAGTTTCTAATGGATTAGGACTTATCTTGTAATTGATAGAGAAGCTGTGTAGTATATAAACACAGTTTAGGTTTCGATTTAGATAAATCACATACACGAGTATTTTGTAACCTAGAAGCTCTCAAGAACATCAGAATTTCTTGAGTGAGTTTGTAACAGTTTTATATCAGATTTAATAAAGCTGTTATTATTCTTTCATATTTGTGATACAAAATTTATTAAATCGAGAATCTTTTACAATTGTATTCAACCCCCCTTCTACAATTGTTATTTACTGGGCAACAAATATTAAATTCGCGTGAATATGCATTTTATTGGGGTTATTACGTAATTTCACCCGTCATGGGTCAATTTGTAATTTGGCAGGGGTTAATTTGTTAGTTGGTAAACTTCATGAATCTTGTCATCGATTTATAAACTATAGGGGCTGTTCTGCGATATTCCAAACTTCAGGGACCTTTCTGTCAAGTCAGCGAAATGTAACACATGAACAAGACAGACAATAATATTAACTAAAGCACATGAATCCAAAAGAAAAGAAGACATGGTAAACTCAAGAAATCAAAATATGGTATGTATTCTTGAAGTCCGTAAACAGGTCATGGAAAGAAGTTCATTAATATGTTCAGGCCTCAGTGACAAATAAAGAAACAAGACTTTCAAGACTACATAAGTATTTATATGATACAAAGTTAGTACCAGAGGATTTCAGTGATTTTATAATGAAGCAACCAAGACGACAAAGGACTTATCAATTGTATTGTATTGAAGACATAGAGGTTTTAATTAGTGTTAGTCATCTGTGAACCAGACCAGTTGCACTAGGTGTCAGCAAATTTTAGAAGATCAACATGTCTATCATCTCAGAAGAAATTGATTTAAGTCAGACCTGAAACATCCCGGAAGTTAAAAGAAAATTTGATAAGGTATGTTTAGGTTAAATTGAAATGCAATATGCTTACTGCAAAAAGATAGAATCTTCAAGGATCAAACTGCAATTAAGGACATTCGATAGTTTTCCTTTTTGAAAAACTATCGAAAGAGAAAGGAAGGTTTTTGATAAAAACTATCGAAGTTGTGAAAATCCAATTCGATAGTTTCTTTAATAGAAACCATCGAAGTGGACAAAATGTTATTGTTTGATATTTTTATTTATAAAACTATCGAACTAGTTTCAAAGAAACAAAGTACTCTTTTAGATAGATTTTATTTAAATCTATCGAAAGAAAAGAAAACTTTGTCTTCGATAGATTTTTATTCAAGGAGCAGGTGAATTGTATTCATGTTTTGTGAGAGGTTGGTGAGGAAATGGACGGCCAAGATTTCTTCTAGGCCTTCGATGGTTTTTCCTAAAGACTACAATTGTGTGTTTGAAGACAGCGTCTTCTTTAGTTGTTGAAGTTGCAGAAGATCATTACGAGAGAATTTAAGAGCTTGAGATTTTAGAGGAGTAATTGCTAGTGCCTTAAATTCTATCAATTGTATTGCTTATTGTAACCTGAAATCATTGAAGCTAATCCTACGGATTAGAATTGTAGCACCTGTCGTGGTTTATATTTATAAAATCATATATTCCCCGACTCGTGTTTTTGATTTGGTTAATTTGATTTCGGATAAGAACATAAATAATTATCTGCAAACGAAATCGAATAATTTGTGAGTATCATATTCAACCCCCCTTCTATGATACTTTGGACCTAATAGGTCCTCACAAGATGCCTATATATCTCAATTCACAATTGAGAATCAAGCCAAAAAACGTAGTTCTGAGTTGAAGGATCAGGTCCTTTATATAGGCATTGTTATGGATTAAAAAACGTACTTGTGAATTAATTGCTAGGGTTTAGGAGCTTTCGAGCTTTCGAGGTTTTATGGATGCTCTTGTGTTTCGTGACTAAATCGGTCCTCACAAGATGCCTACGTATCTCAATCAGTGTTGAGAATCAAGCCAGAAAACGTAGTTCTATTGTGAAGGATCAGGGTCCTTATATAGGCGTCTAGAGCCTCGTATTTAGAGTAAGTTTAGGAGACTTAGCGAATAAGTCTCCTTTTTGATAATGGATAAACATTGTATTTCTTGATGGACAAGTCTTTTCCTTGTTGATAAGGACTATGACTCATTATTTCTTTTTAATTGGGATTCTGGATCTTTCTTTGATGAATTTACCATATTTTGGACTCCTTTTCTGAGCTGAATATTTTCCCTATTTATTAATTACGAATTTAATAAATAATTAGGGTTTCGGGCCTTATTTCTTAGGCCGTATTCTTGGACCATTCTAGGTCTAATTAATGCTTCATTAATTATATTTCTAGTATTACTTTTATGTCCATATCATTTCCCCCCCAACTTCTGGGAAAATCTTCCTGGGGTTTTCACAGAAGTTATTGCGTATTTTTCCTCAAAATTTTCTATTTTAAGGTTATTTTCGACCTCAAATACGACCTCAATTTAGGTCATTTTCGAGAGAAAAGAAAACTTTGTCTTCGATAGATTTTTATTCAAGGAGCAGGTGAATTGTATTCATGTTTTGTGAGAGGTTGGTGAGGAAATGGACGGCCAAGATTTCTTCTAGGCCTTCGATGGTTTTTCCTAAAGACTACAATTGTGTGTTTGAAGACAGCGTCTTCTTTAGTTGTTGAAGTTGCAGAAGATCATTACGAGAGAATTTAAGAGCTTGAGATTTTAGAGGAGTAATTGCTAGTGCCTTAAATTCTATCAATTGTATTGCTTATTGTAACCTGAAATCATTGAAGCTAATCCTACGGATTAGAATTGTAGCACCTGTCGTGGTTTATATTTATAAAATCATATATTCCCCGACTCGTGTTTTTGATTTGGTTAATTTGATTTCGGATAAGAACATAAATAATTATCTGCAAACGAAATCGAATAATTTGTGAATATCATATTCAACCCCCCTTCTATGATACTTTGGACCTAATAGGTCCTCACAAGATGCCTATATATCTCAATTCACAATTGAGAATCAAGCCAAAAAACGTAGTTCTGAGTTGAAGGATCAGGTCCTTTATATAGGCATTGTTATGGATTAAAAAACGTACTTGTGAATTAATTGCTAGGGTTTAGGAGCTTTCGAGCTTTCGAGGTTTTATGGATGCTCTTGTGTTTCGTGACTAAATCGGTCCTCACAAGATGCCTACGTATCTCAATCAGTGTTGAGAATCAAGCCAGAAAACGTAGTTCTATTGTGAAGGATCAGGGTCCTTATATAGGCGTCTAGAGCCTCGTATTTAGAGTAAGTTTAGGAGACTTAGCGAATAAGTCTCCTTTTTGATAATGGATAAACATTGTATTTCTTGATGGACAAGTCTTTTCCTTGTTGATAAGGACTATGACTCATTATTTCTTTTTAATTGGGATTCTGGATCTTTCTTTGATGAATTTACCATATTTTGGACTCCTTTTCTGAGCTGAATATTTTCCCTATTTATTAATTACGAATTTAATAAATAATTAGGGTTTCGGGCCTTATTTCTTAGGCCGTATTCTTGGACCATTCTAGGTCTAATTAATGCTTCATTAATTATATTTCTAGTATTACTTTTATGTCCATATCATTTTCCCCCCAACTTCTGGGAAAATCTTCCTGGGGTTTTCACAGAAGTTATTGCGTATTTTTCCTCAAAATTTTCTATTTTAAGGTTATTTTCGACCTCAAATACGACCTCAATTTAGGTCATTTCGAGAGAAAAGAAAACTTTGTCTTCGATAGATTTTTATTCAAGGAGCAGGTGAATTGTATTCATGTTTTGTGAGAGGTTGGTGAGGAAATGGACGGCCAAGATTTCTTCTAGGCCTTCGATGGTTTTTCCTAAAGACTACAATTGTGTGTTTGAAGACAGCGTCTTCTTTAGTTGTTGAAGTTGCAGAAGATCATTACGAGAGAATTTAAGAGCTTGAGATTTTAGAGGAGTAATTGCTAGTGCCTTAAATTCTATCAATTGTATTGCTTATTGTAACCTGAAATCATTGAAGCTAATCCTACGGATTAGAATTGTAGCACCCTTCGTGGTTTATATTTATAAAATCATATATTCCCCGACTCGTGTTTTTGATTTGGTTAATTTGATTTCGGATAAGAACACAAATAATTATCTGCAAACGAAATCGAATAATTTGTGAGTATCATATTCAACCCCCCTTCTATGATACTTTGGACCTAACAGGTCCTCACAAGATGCCTACATATCTCAATTCGCAATTGAGAATCAAGCCAAAAAACGTAGTTCTGAGTTGAAGGATCAGGTCCTTTATATAGGCATTGTTATGGATTAAAAAACGTACTTGTGAATTAATTGCTAGGGTTTAGGAGTTTCGAGTTTCGAGCTTTTATGGCTGCTCTTGTGTTTCGTGACTAAATCGGTCCTCACAAGATGCCTACGTATCTCAATCAGTGTTGATAATCAAGCCAGAAAACGTAGTTCTATTGTGAAGGATCAGGGTCCTTATATAGGCGTCTGGAGCCTCGTATTTAGAGTAAGTTTAGGAGACTTAGCGAATAAGTCTCCTTTTTGATAATGGATAAACATTGTATTTCTTGATGGACAAGTCTTTTCCTTGTTGATAAGGACTATGACTCATTATTTCTTTTTAATTGGGATTCTGGATCCTTCTTTGATGAATTTACCATATTTTGGACTCCTTTTCTGAGCTGAATATTTTCCCTATTTATTAATTACGAAATTAATAAATAATTAGGGTTTCGGGCCTTATTTATTAGGCCGTATTCTTGGACCATTCTAGGTCTAATTAATGCTTCATTAATTATATTTCTAGGATTACTTTTCTGTCCATATTATTTGCCCCCCAACTTCTGGGAAAATCTTCCTGGGGTTTTCACAGAAGTTATTGCGTATTTTTCCTCAAAATTTTCTATTTTAAGGTTATTTTCGACCTCAAATACGACCTCAATTTAGGTCATTTTCGACCTCTAATTCGACCTCAAACTAGGTCATTTTCGACTTCGAATTCGACCTCAAACTAGTATGAGGTCGAAGAATTCGACTTCAATTTATAGTATAATTTTGACCTCGAACATGCGAGCTCAATTAGTTATTTTTCGACCTCAAATCCATTCCTTTTCGACCTCAAATTGGTATGAGGTCGATGGATTCGACTTCAATTTATAGTATAATTTTGACCTCGAACATGCGAGCTCAATTAGTTCTTTTTCGACCTCGAATCCATTCCTTTTCGACCTCAAATTAGTATGAGGTCGATGTATTCGACTTTGATTTATCGTATAATTTCGACCTCGAACATGCGAGCTCAGTCAGTTCTTTTTCGACCTCGAATCCATTCCTTTTCGACCTCAAATTGGTATGATGTCGATGGATTCGACTTCGATTCCCAGTATATTTTCGATCTCGATCCTGCGATCTCAATCAGTTCTCTTTCGACCTCGAATACATTCCTTTTCGACCTCAAATTGGTATGAGGTCAATGGATTCGACCTCGATTCTCAGTATATTTTCGATCTCGATCCTGCGATCTTAATCAATTCTTTTTCGACCTCGAATCCATTCCTTTTCGACTTCAAATTGGTCTTAGGTCCATTAAATCGACTTCATTTCCACGTATATTTTCGATCTTAGCCTTTCGACCTTGATCTAAGGTTTTTTCGACCTTAAATTCTATTGGGCCTTGTTTTCGCCTGAGCCTCAAACTTTATTGGGCCTTAATGATTTTTTCGGCCTCAAATTGTTTGGGCCTTAATTCGTATTGGGCTTTAATCATTTTTGGGCCTCGATTCTCGAAGCCCAATAAAAGATTTATGGGCCTTGACTGGTTGTAGTCGGTTGCCCTTCTCTTGAAGTTTTGAAGGGTTTCTGGAATTTCTTTGAAGATTTGAAGTTTTCTATGGCTGACCGTACTGCTCAACGCCTTCAAAAGATGAATCAAGCTTCTAAGAGAGGTATAGTCACTATTCACTCTTCATATATGTCTTTGCAAGATATGATTAGCGAACGTGGCGATGATTACCCCTCTGTATCTCACTTAGATTCTTTTGACTGTAGTAACAAATTCCATGAAGTTGATAAAATTAGGGACTATAACAAAATGTATAGAATTAAGTCCCCCTATAGGCTTATCCCAGATGGTCCAGGAGACCGTTCTTTCCATTGGCGTCCTGATGCTCTTTGCATTTACAAGGACACCATTTTTGCAGGACTTAGGTTTCCTTTTCACGATTTTATTCCCAAGCTATTAGTAGATGTTAGGATTAATCATTGCCAACTTCCTCCCAATGCTTGGAGAATTATAATGAGTTTCATATTTCTTTGTTTAAAGAACAATTTTTCTCTTTCTGTTTCTTTATTTAGAAAAATCTTCCAATTTAAGAATAGTTCTGCAATTTCCCCGGGCTGGGTGTACATTAACCATAGGGCTTCCACGCCTCCAATATTCCATCCAAAATCCATTCCAGACAATAACCCTAAATGGAAAAATGAGTTCATGTATCTAGTTTGGGAAGGAGGGGATTGGGGCACCCTATTCCGTAAGTCGTTTAGTAGAGTCTCGGATGGTAGTCCCACTGAGATAGTTTTAACTGAGGAGGAGGCTCATGCCTATGCTGAGCTTACCAAGGATAACTATGCTACCATGGCTAGGGAGCTTCTGGACGAGTTTCTCCTTAAGTCTCTTGGCTTATCGAGCGTATCAGACAAGGGTAACTCTCATTCCTTACTTTCTTTTATTTATCTAAGATTTTCTCATACCCACTGTTTTTTCTTTTTTCTTTTGCTTTTGCAGCTGCGGCCTTTATAAATAAAGGCAACGAGCCCGCGGATGTAGAAACCGCTAAGATGAAAAGGGCTCGTTTGGGAGGCAAAGATACTCGGGGTGCTCTTGATGGCCTAGCCTTTCTAAAGCCCCATACAGATTCTGTGGAGGAGGTCGAGGCTCCTCCCTCATCCAAGGCCTCTATTTGGCGCCCTAACTGGGGTATCAGGAAGAAGGACACAATTGTTGGGGTGTCCAAGCATGCGACTGAGTGGTCTTATCACTCTCTTACTCCTTGCTTCATCACTAACTCCACTATTGAGGGAGTGGAGCATGGAGGCTCTCAGGCCTTAGCTGCGGTAAGCTTTTGCTTCCTTTTCTTTTTATAGTTTACTTAATATGTTACAAGTTTCTTTTTTGACTTGTACTTTGTTTGCAGACTAATGCTAACTTCCAAGGGGCTCTCTTTCAAGCCAAGGCTTGGCGCTCATCTTCCGAGGCCAACCAAGGCAAAATTGAGAAGTCTTAGGAGGAAGTGGGCTCTCTCAGGGCTACCCTGGCTAGGAGGGAGAAGGAGTTGGCTGATTCCCAAGCTGAGCTGGTTGAGCTTAGGAAGAGCAAGGATGATTTTATCGATGAGTACCTTGACTCTCAGGAGTACAAGGACTTAATCGGTAAACATGTCGAGCTTCTCTTCCCAGTTCAGTTTACCAAGGGATGGGATGGTGCCTTAGCAGATGTTTTAGAGAAGCTTCCTGGGTCACTTAACCTTTCTGATTTCCCGAGCCCTTATGCTCCTACCCCATTAGAGGTAGCATTGGTCGGGGAGGATGATATGGACGAGGACGATAGGATTCTGGATCTAGGGCATTCCTCTCCCCCGGGTTAGACAACCAGCATTGACTATGCAGCTACTCACTCTGGTTCTGGCTCTAGCTCAGGAGAAGAGGAGGCTGATATTGTTGACAAAGGAGGAGAATCCTAGTTTATGCAGCTTTTTCTTTTGTAGCCGTTTGTGGCTTTCATTTATGTAATATCTGCCTTCGGGCATAACTTAACTTTCGTAAGTCTTAATTTATCATTTCTTGACTTTCTTTCATTTCTGAATTTTTCGAATGCTTGTCAACACTCAATGCATATAAACTTATCATAGAAAACATGAAAATGTGGAATAAAATCATAACTTGAAAATGGGTTCAACCCTTACATAATACTCTATCTTCTACCTCAAGTTTAAAAACTTGGATTGGTTTCGTCGACCTTATTTCTACTTGTCCTAATAGTGAGTCCAGTCAGGACACACTTTAAACATAATAGACTTTCAAGTTTGCAGCATGCCAAGTTCTTGGCACTTCGATCCCTTCCAGGGTTTCCAATTTGTAGGAACCTCGACCAAATACGTTCTTAACGCGATATGGTCCTTCCCAATTTAGGGCTAACTTCCCTTTTTGTCCAACTCCGGATGCCCCAATCTTTCGGAGAACCAAATCTCCTTGATGAAAGAATCTTTCTTTAACCCTTAAGTTATAGTAGAAAGAGGTTCTCTTTTGATGTTCAACTATCTTGGCATTTGCCTCATCTCTAACTTCATCAATTACATCTAAAGCCAGCCTCATGCCCTTTTCATTTGTCTCTAGCTCATAAGCTTCGATTCTTGGATATGTGTGAGTAATCTCCACTAGAACCACTACCTCTGCCCCATATGCCAGCAGAAAGGGGGTTGCTCCAGTAGTGACTTTACAAGTAGTACGATATGCCCATAGTATGGGGAGCAATTCGTCTACCCAAGTATTTCTAGAGCGCTCAACTCTTTTCTTCAGTCCATCCAGGATAATTCGATTGGCAACCTCAGCTTGCCCATTTGCTTGAGGATGAGCAACATAAGTGAACCATAACTTGATATCATTCTCGTCGCAATACTTCTTGAATTCTTCGTTGTTAAACTGAGTTCCATTATCCGTAACCAAGATTCGTGGAATCCTGTATCTGCATATTACATTTTCCCAGAAGAAATGCATTACTTGCTTGGTGGTTATCTTGGCTAAAGGTTTAGCCTCAATCCACTTGGTGAAGTAGTCGATTGCCACTATCAAGAATTTTATTTGCACACTTGCCATTAGAAATGGTCCAAGTATATACATTCCCCACATGGCGAATGGGATAGGTGAGCTTATGGATGTCATCATCTCTGGTGGTTGTCTAACTATCGGTGCATGCTTTTGGCACCGTTCACATTTTTTCACGTAGCTTTTAGCATCTGCAAGTATGCTTGGCCAATAGAAACCTAGACGAGTGATTTTATGAGCAAGGGCTCTGCCCCCAAGTGCTGCCCACAAATTCCTTCATGCACTTCCCTTAGGGCCAATTCTGCCTCTTGGGGTCTCAAGCATTTCAGATAAGGAACAATAAAAGACTTTTTGTATAGGATTCCCTCAATCAGGGTATACCTTAGTGCTCTCACATATATCTTTCGTGCTTCTGAAGTGTCGTTGGGTAACCACCCAGTTTCCAGATGAGATTTGAAGGAATCCATCCAACAGCTAGCAACATCAATAGGTGCTACCAACTTTCCATTGATGCTTGGGGTCTTCAAGACTTGGAAGTATACACTCCCTGCATAGTTTTCAATTTCAGAAGAGGCAAACTTAGACAAGGCGTCGGCCTTCATGTTTTCTTCCCTTGGAATGTGTTCTACATAACACTCATCAACTGAGTCATAATGGACTTGACAAGTTTTTGGTATTTGGCCATGACTTCATCTCTGGCCTCAAACTCCCCATTTACTTGGGAAACCACTAGCCTCGAATCTCCACACACTTTCAGAGTTTTAACCCTCAAAGCTCCAGCCAGCCCTAAGCCAGCTATCAGGGCTTCGTACTCAGCTTCATTGTTTGTCGTTGGGAAGTCCAGTTTTAGTTCGTATTCTATGAGAAATCCATCAGGACTTTGTAGCACCAAACGTGCTCCACTTGATTTTGTTTTTGATGCCCCATCAAAATAGAGCACCCAACATTCTTTGAACACCATCTCTTCATCTTTCTTGTCTTCCAATACTACTTCCTGCCCCCCCGACTTCTTGGTTGTCAATGGTGCATTCAACCATGAAGTCAGCGAGTGCTTGAGATTTTATGGCCGTTCGAGGCTTATACTTAATGTCAAATTCTCCCAATTCAATAGCCCATTTGATCAACCTTCCACTAACTTGAGGTCTATGCAAGATGTTTCTTAGAGGTTGATTGGTCAAGACCTGTATCTTGTGAGCCTGGAAGTATGGGCGTAGCTTTCTTGAGGCCATTATTAAGGCTAAGGCAAACTTCTCAATCGTATAGTAGTTTATTTCTGCCCCATGTTGAATCTTGCTTACGTAGTAAATGGGTTTCTGAACCTTCAACTCTTCTTTTACCAAAACGGCTCCAAGGGCTATGTTAGAAACCGCCAAGTACAAATAGAGAGTTTCTCCTGGCTTTGGTTTTGCCAACAGTGGTACCTCAGCCATGTACTTCTTCAAGGCCTCAAAGGCCTCCCGGCTTTCAGTTGTCCACTCAAAAATTTTCACATTCTTGAGTGCTTTGAAGAAAGGTAAGCACTTCTCTCCTGACTTGGAGATGAACCTTCCCAGTGCTGCCACTCTTCCCATTAATTTTTGGACATCCTTGACAGTCCGAGGTGGTTTCCATGTCTAGAATTGCTTTGATTTTGTCGGGATTAGCCTCGATTCCTCTCTTGGAAACCATCAGGCCTAAAAACTTCCCTGAGCCTACACCAAAGGCACATTTAGCTGGATTCAACATCATCTTGTGGTGCCTCAGCACTCAAACGCTTCCCGTAGATGGTTTATATGATCGGCCTTATCGAGGCTTTTAACCAACATGTCATCCACATAAACCTCCATGGTTTTTCCAATCAGGTGTTCAAAGATTTTGTTCACCAATCTTTGGTATGTTGCCCCTTGGAGATGTCGTCTTTGTGCATTTTAATCTGGTTGTATCCATTGAAGCCATCTATGAAACTTAGCATCTCGTGCCCAGCTGTGGCATCTATTAAGGCATCAATCCTTGGCAAGGGAAAACAATCCTTAGGACATGCATCGTTCAAATCGATGAAGTCCACACACATCCTCCATTTGCCATTGGCCTTTTTGACCATCACTGGGTTAGCTAACCATTCTGGAAATTGAATTTCTTCAATGAATCCGGCTTCCAGAAGCTTTTCTACTTCCTGCTTGATGCCCTCTTGCCTCTCTGGAGCAAAATTTCTCTTCTTCTATTTCACTATCTTCCTTTCAGGATCCACATTCAATTTGTGGGTTATCAACTGGGGATCAATCCCTGGCATGTCAGCCGCTGTCCAAGAAAAAATGTCATTGTTCTCTTGAAGAAAAGATATGAGCTTGCTTTTCAATGGTTCAAGCAAATAGTGCTCCAACATAAGTCGCCTTCTCCAGTTCACCAGGGACTAAGGGAATTGGGATAAAATCCTCAGCTGGTTTCCCTCTTTTGTCCTCATTATCACTAGTATCCATGTCTTCAATGGGGAGAACCTGCCCCCCCCCCCGATTCCATCAGGCCTTAACGCGGCTACATAACAGCTTCTAGCCATCTTTTGGTCTCCCCGTTCTTCACCAATTCCATTCCACGTTAGGAACTTGATTTTCAGATGATAAGATGAGGCAACGGCCTTGAACGCATGGAGACCCGTCCTTCCCGGGATTGCATTGTAGGTCGAAGTGGCCTTTATAACTATGAAGTTCAACATCTGAGTAGATGTATTCGACCCTTGCCCCATTGTCATTGGGTGTTGGATAGTGCCTTCCACCTTCGGACTCCACTCCATTGAATCCATACATGGGCATATTCGAGGATGTCAACTGAGAGTCAGTATAGCCCATCTTGATAAAAGCATCATGGAACAAGATGTCCACTGAAGCTCCATTGTTGACCAAAACTCTCTTTGTTTCAGAATTCCCCTATCACAGGTATGATGACTAAGGGATCATCGTGGGGAAACTTCACTCCTTCCAAGTCAGAATCATTAAAACCTATTGATATTTCTGTTCGGGCACGTTTCAGTGCTTCTCCAACCACAGTCATTACTTCTCGGGCATAGTCTTTTCTTGAGTTTTGGGAGGACCCAGCAACAGTTGGTCCTCCGAATATCATGTTGATGACTAGCCCTCGGGGCTTGGGATTTCGATCTTGATCGTTGTCCCTTCTGTCATAATCCTTCCTTTCATAGTTTCCTCTTTGACTCCCTTGATTTCCATCCTTAGTGAATTTACTGAGCTTTCCTCTTCGTATCAGAAACTCAATCTCATCTTTCAGTTGTCTACAATCATCCGTGTCATGACCGACTTCCTTGTGGAATCGACAGAATTGGTTTTGATTCCGTTTAGACATATCAGTCCTTAGTGGCTTCGGCCATCAGAGATCCCCCTCCTTCGCTATTTCCATTAGAATTTGGCGTCTGGGAGTGTTTAATCTTGCATACTCTGTAAACTTTGGCCCAAAATTGTTCCTCTTGGGTGGAGAATCAGAATCCTTTGACGATCTAGGAAACTTTTCCTTGATGTCGTACTCCTGTGTTTCCTTTCTTTTCTTTGAATTTCCACTGCCACCAGCAGTGGGTTCGTACTTTCTCATGCTTTCTTCAGCCTTGATGTAATTTGCGGCTCTATCTTGGAGCTTCAGCATGCTCTCAGGTGGATGTTTTGCCAATGATCTTTTGAAGTGATCAGCAGTGGTTCCTTGCTGCAGAGCTATCATAGCTACTTTGTCCTCCAAGTCTAGGACTTTCAGAGCCTCTCGGGTGAATCGGTTGATATAATCCCTTAAAGCTTCATTCTTTCTTTGCTGGATTCCCATGAGTGATGCAGAACTTTTCTCACGCACCCTTCCGCTGACGAATTGGTTGATGAATGCTTTGCTTAGTTCCTTAAAAGACCCAATGGAATTGGGAGGTAGATGGCTATACCAACGTTGGGCCATGCCTGCCAAGGTTTGTGGAAACGCCCTACACTTGACTGCATCATTGGTTGGCTGCAACAGCAGTGCATTAGAGAACATTCTTACATGATTAGCGGGATCTCCCATTCCATCATAAGATTTAATCGTTGGCATCTTGAATTTCCTAGATATGGTAGCTTTCATGATGTCTTGAGTAAACGGTGACACTAGGATCACCCCTTGGGGCTTCAGCCCTCTTGGTTCTTCTTGGTGCTGGGTCCAGGTTGATTATCGGGACTCTTCCAGTTGCTTGGCTTTGTGCTTTTGCGGCCTCCTCTTTAGCCAGTAGTTTCTTGAGTCTTGCGGTCTCTGCCTCATAGGCTGCAATTTTTGCTTTAGTAGTTTGCTCCTGATTCGTTTGGGAGGAACGTCTTCTCCTTGGGGCAAGATCCCTGTCTTCTTCAGTTGAATTATTCTCATCCTCAGTATAGGGACCCGAGTAGTCTTGAATCAAAGGGGTCCGTCGAGTTTGAGTTTGTTGGTTTTGGGATTCCAGACCTTGTATATAAGGGGGAACATATGCTTTATGGTAATTAGGGTTAAGACCACTGCTGCCCATCGTGGGTCGAGGAGGCATGCCATAGTTTGGCATCCCAATATTTTGAGTTGCATAATGGGGAAGATCCGTAGTATGGAGTTGAAGGCCACTTGGTGCATTCATGAGCAGTGGGGAGGTCGTGATTGGTTGCTGGTGAGCGGTCTCTTGTGGATTAGATCCATGAATGACCATCTACAGGGGATTCGTCCCTTCAACCGAAGTTGGGATTTCCGGTCCTTGAGTGGTGGTGAGGGGGATATTCGCCCCTTGAATGCCAGTAGTTGGTGGTGGTTGATTTCCTTGAGTACCAGCCTTAGAGGTGAGGGGAAGGCCCTCAGAAGTATGAGTGTCGCGAGTTGTTCTTCGTGTGTTTGCCATGGTTAATGTTGTCTTCCCACAGACGACGCCAAATGTTATGGATTAAAAAACATACTTGTGAATTAATTGCTAGGGTTTAGGAGCTTTCGAGCTTTTATGGCCGCTCTTGTGTTTCGTGACTAAATCGGTCCTCACAAGATGCCTACGTATCTCAATCAGTGTTGAGAATCAAGCCAGAAAACGTAGTTCTATTATGAAGGATCAGGGTCCTTGTATAGGCGTCTGGAGCCTCGTATTTAGAGTAAGTTTAGGAGATTTAGCGAATAAGTCTCTTTTTTGATAATGGATAAACATTGTATTTCTTGATGGACAAGTCTTTTCCTTGTTGATAAGGACTATGACTCATTATTTCTTTTTAATTGGGATTCTGGATCCTTCTTTGATGAATTTACCATATTTTGGACTCCTTTTCTGAGATGTATATTTTCCCTATTTATTAATTACGAAATTAATAAATAATTAGGGTTTCAGGCCTTATTTATTGGGCCGTATTCTTGGACCATTCTAGGTCTAATTAATGCTTCATTAATTATATTTCTAGGATTACTTTTCTGTCCATATCAGGCATGGCGAACTTTAGATTTAGGGTAGAATTAATTGGGTGACTTGGGGGGCAAGTCACCGTTTTAGATCTGGATTGTGAATCCTACTTTGTAGGAGGCTGACTCCTATTAGGTTTGTATACCTTGAAGGTTACTCCTTGATGGAGTTGGTATACTTTGAGCTCTTTTGATGAGCTGTATATTTTCCCCTTTTCATTAACTAAGAAATTAATCGGTAATTAGGGTTTCGGTCCTTATTAATTGGGCTTAATTCTTGGACCAATCTAGGTCTAATTAATACACCATTTATTATGTTTCTAGGGTTATTTTCAGCCAATATCATTTGCCCCCCAACTTCTAAGAAAACCTTTCTGAATTTTTCATAGAAGTTATTTTGATCCTATTTCGGGATTCCAGGATTTTTATAATTTTCCTCGTATTTTCTTTACTTTTCAGGAATTTTGTTCTGTCATTATCAAGCCAATTTTCAATTTTTTTTTAAAAACAAATTGGAAGTTTTTGACCTCATTTGAGGTCGAAAACAGGCTTCATTTTGGCTCCAGGTCGAACAACATCGACCTGGAGTGAGGTCATCGCCTTTCAAACTCGTTCGAGGTAGAACATTGGCTTCATTATGGCTCCAGGTCGAATATCATCGACCTAGATTGAGGTCGTGGCCTTTCGACCTCGTTTGAGGTCGAACATTGGCTTCATTTTGGCTCTAGGTCGAATAGCATCGACCTGGATTGAGGTCGTGGCCTTTCGACCTCGTTTGAAGTCGAAGATTGGCTTCATTTTGGCTCCAGGTCGAAGAACATCGACCTGGATTGAGGTTGTGGCCTTTCGCCCTCGTTTCAGGTCGAACATTTGCTTCATTTTGGCTCCAGGTGGACCAGCATCAACCTGGATTGAGGTTGTGGCCTTTCGACCTCTTTTGAGGTCGAACATTGGCTTCATTTTGGCTCCAGGTCGAACAACATCGATCTGGATTGAGGTCGTGGCCTTTCGACCTCATTTGATGTCGAACATTGGCTTCATTTTGGCTCCATGTCGAACAACATCGACCTGGATTGAGGTCGTGGCCTTTCGACCTTGTTTGAGGTCGAAGATTGGCTTCATTTTGGCTCCAGGTCGAATAGCATCGACCTCGATTGAGGTCGTGGCCTTTCGACCTCGTTTTAGGTCGAACATTGGCTTCATTTTGGCTCCAGGTCGAACAACATCAACCTAGATTGAGGTTGTGCCCTTTCGACCTTGTTTGAGGTCGAACATTTGCTTCATTTTGGCTCCAGGTCAACCAACATCGACCTTGATTGAGGTTGTGGCATGTCGACCTCGTTTGAGGTCGAACATTGGCAACATTTTGGCTCCAGGTCGAACAACATCGACCTGGATTGAGGTCGTGGCCTTTTGACCTCATTTGATGTCGAACATTGGCTTCATTTTGGCTCAGGTCGAATAGCATCGACCTGGATTGAGGTTGTGGCCTTTCGACCTCGTTTGAGGTCGAACATTGGCTTCATTTTGGCTCTAGGTCGACCAGCATCGACCTTGATTGAGGTTGTGGCATGTCGACCTCGTTTGAGGTCGAACATTGGCTTCATTTTGGCTCCAGGTCGAACAACATCGACCTGGATTGAGGTCATGGCCTTTCGACCTCATTTGATGTCGAACATTGGCTTCATTTTGGCTCAGGTCGAATAGCATCGACCTGGATTGAGGTTGTGGCCTTTCGACCTCGTTTGAGGTCGAACATTGGCTTCATTTTGGCTCCAAGAGGAAAAACACTTATGTTTTTTTCTTTAATTATTTATTCTTATTTTCTTACTAGTAGAAGGACGACTTCCTATTCGGTTATCACCCTGGCCGCATACGGGCCACTGTGCTAAGAGATCACTACCTCGGCGCCTGTTTCATCACCTGGTAAGCCTTAGCACGCAAGAGATCACTACCTCGGCGCCTATTTCATCACCGGGTAAGCCTTGATAATTTTTGGCACTACCCCGGCACCTGTTTCATTGCCGTGTAAGCCCTTCCAGTTCCCATGATGAAAAATATCAATGAAACGGAAATCGGAATTTAATCTTATTTCCCCCAAGTACAATACTTGTCAAAAACTTTGTAACAGTTCAGAATTCCTTACTCCAGAGTATTTGAAAGGAGTAAGTCAAAGTGTGGGTTGACATTAGTCAACGAAACTACAGATGATTACCACGTATTTTGAAATCATGACCAGGGAGTTTATTGAAATTTTCAGAGTTTAGCAAGTTTGAAATTCTTTACTTGAATGGGGGAGTCACCCCCATCTATAGGTATTCTTATAGGAACAGTGGAAGTAAAACTCTGTCCTCGACTTCTAGAACTAGATTCCCAATTTACGATGAGTTAGAAAACATTATTCACATTTAATTATCTTTATATATCTTAAGATAATAGTTGGGAATCTCTGTTTTAAAATCTTTTCTGGAGATCAGAAATTTATATTTTTGTGTAAATAGTAGAACCTTTAATCATATAATAAGGTTCTATGATTTTTAAAAAATATTTGGAATATTTAATAAATACCCAAATAATAAATATTGAATTATTTTTCAATAATAATCCACTTAAATGAATATTCAAAGTAATATTTACTTAGTTAATACATATTCAAAATAATATTTTTAATAATATTATTTAATATCACACATTAAATATCCAATAGTATATATATATATTGGAATATTTAATCATCATATATAAAACATAGTTGTCCCTGGACCCTCTAGTATCTGACAGTATTATTAAAATAAAGTAGTAATTTAACTCCCGGTCTGTTATTTTAAAATCATCGTACGACTGCTCTATACTTAGAGCCTTTAAACCTCGGTTTATATCTAGTATTTACCTAGCATATAAATCTTATATCTTACGAAAGGTTTTACTAAAAACGTAAACAGTTTAAAAAGTTCTCACAACATTAAAGCAGCATAGATATATATATATATATATATATCAATCACATAAATCACAACAACATCATTTATATGATGTAGGGTTTGAAAACTAGCATGCATCTATCATATGCATACATCACATCTCATCATTTTTAATACCATCACATCTCTATACGATGTGAGGTTTGAAAGCATGCATCTAACATATGCATATATCACATCTCGTCATTTTTAATACCATCACATCTATATACGATGTGAGGTTTGAAAGCATGCATCTATCATATGCATATCAATATAAGTAATGGAAAACAGCATGGGATGAGAAAACTTGCCTCGGGTCCTTGGTTGTTAGGGGTTCAAGAACTTGCCGGG
Organism: Heracleum sosnowskyi; assembly: GCA_030848705.1. Taxonomy (NCBI): domain Eukaryota; kingdom Viridiplantae; phylum Streptophyta; class Magnoliopsida; order Apiales; family Apiaceae; genus Heracleum; species Heracleum sosnowskyi. Next base: position 87,072,479 of record CM061243.1, read on the forward strand.
AAATCTATAAACAAAGAAATACCCGGTCAGTCCCTAGCGTAATCATTCGCTCATAACAATTCATTCTAAGTCAACCATAAGTCAAACACATCATGTAGCCTCGTTATTCCTCAACAATGTTCGTGTTTTAATCGACTTGAAATAATCCTTTACCTTAGTCGCAATGGTTGGTCAAAGTAGTACTCTAGAGTTGACTTTTCATAAAGTTACTATTACGCGACTCGCACTCTAACATTTTTAATAAATCCGAAAACTCGTATTTAAATACGAGACCACTTCTAAAATCATCTTGAGTATTTGTAATATTTATCATAAAAGTTTTGATCTCAAAACAAGGGTTTAACCTGGTGAGATGTATTCTCAAACTTGGATGAGCTACGGAAAGTAACTATTCGCACGTCTTTCACTAAAACGCTCATATCTCCTTAACCGTTAGTCGAAATGACACACCGTTTTCGCGAGCGCGATCTAGGGAAAGAATAGAACAAAATGCTTGAACATGTTTTTCTGTATAAGGGGGTTAAATTCCCGAGAGCAGCAGATCTTTGGCAGTGAAGTGCAGAACCACTTACTCCTCGCGCAGCTTTGGTTCCGACATTTTTATAAAATCGAAAACTTATCTTTTTAACCCGAAACCTTCTCGATTCACTTACTAACTGTCCATGTTAGTATCCATTTTAATATCATATCCTAATTCCATTTTTAAGGGGCTTGATCAAAGGTTCAAAGTTCACTTAGTAAACTACTTCGTTATCCCAAACAGCTTTCACTAAAACGAGTGTTTCTCATAAACCGTAAATCGAAACGACACGATTATTTCGCCAAAATAAACTACAAGACAAGACTTACATGATCATGGTCAGTTAGGTTTGCTTTCATGTCATGGGTTTAGCCGAGGTTTCTGCCTAAACTATCTAATGAAAATTCGACATGGTAACGACGCTAATTCATGATTCCCGTGTTTTAAACACTCAAATCAACCACCAATCAACCAACCATCAAGCCTCAAGTTAATAATAGAAGTTTTCTGCCAAAACATGATCATACCCTAGTTCATAGGTTTATCCATAAATTAACCACTAAACATTCTCAAAATCATGCATACATGCTCTTAATCATACTATCACTAATCATTCTTAACAAAATCACTAATAAAAAAGTATGACCATAATGGTGAGAGGTTTTTATACCCTCCTCGGTACTTGGTAAATACTAACAATAGCTTTTATACTCTCCCTTGATCCTTAATCATCCTTAACAATCCTTAAAACTCAAGAACAAAACAAAACATTTCATGAGTCACTATTCATGCCTCAACTTTGATCCAATCTTTAACCATTCTACACTTCTTTGATGGCCATGAGATTTTGAACGTACCTTGGGTATATAGTGAGGGAGCTATGGTTCAAATTTGGTGATTTGAGGATGAGTATATTTGGAGTTATGAAATTGTCTTTCCACCATGGTCAAGCTGGGCAGGAATTTGAGAGAAAATGGGGGAGATAAATATTTGCTTGATTTCTTTTCTTTCTTTTGTCAAAATAACCATTAATGACCAGCTTCTCATTTGTGTGGTTGTGGTGGAGTTTTGTCATCCATGACATATGTCATTTTTAACTTGTGGTTGTGGTGAAAGTGGTGACAAGGTGGTGATTCATCACCTTGTCATTGTTTTGTCACACCTTGTCATCCTCCTGCATCATGCTTGTGTCATATTTTGTATCCTCAATCCTCTTATATGTTACACTTGATGATCTTATATGATACTTCCCCTTCGGTTAGGGTTTAATCCATAATTCGTTACGCTTCTATTTCGCGATAGGTTCAAGTGATTTTGAAAACGTTTCTCTGTACCAATGTTAGGAGATACTTCCTTGATCTTTCCATTACCTTGGATTAATATATGCTCCTAGATTTCTCATTCTACATACTTTCTCAAAATGATCAAATCAATTCATCTTTGATTGTCCGATGAATAGTGATCAAAATTTAAAGTTGGAATCTTCTGATTCTGATCGCGTTTACATTCACTTATTCTTCATATACATCAATAATGTAATCTCGAAACATTCATTCCATATCATCCACATAGTGTGGTCTGAAAAACAAATCCATCAGAAAATTTACTATTCATCAGGGGCAATTTTACTATTCATCAAAAGATTTTTTTTTTTTTTAACTAAGTCCAAAATCTGGGGTTATTACTGTCTCCCTTCCTTAAAAGGATTTCGTCCCGGAATCTAAGAAAATAGCCGAGGTTACTCTTTCAATATAGAAATCTCCAGTTTACAGGTTGACTCCTCAACCCTCTGGTTTCATTACAACACTTACTCATTCCGGTATGTGATATCTATCGAACGCTTTATATAAGCCAATTCTGGTTGTACTCTTATACACCCATTTTCTATCAACATCCGACTACTCTTGCAGTCGGCGGTACAACGCTTACCATAACTTCGGTTCTCTGAAATGTTTCTTCCGGTCGGTCCGTCGGTTTACGGATCCTACGTAGTGCTCGCCCTCAAACTCGTTGCCAAACACGTTTGGAAAACTCCTCCCGAATCGGGAGTTCAAGCATTGGTTCTTATCTGACATGATGGTGACTGGAACTCCACGTCACCCAATTATCTATTTCGCAATTCTTCGATTTAAGATCTCTTGCTAAAAACAAAATATGAATAGACTCATTTGATCCATCAATTATAGCTCAATTGACGTCATGGTCCGACTTGATTCTTGTTGATCCTATCACATAATGAATTATAGTAAAATTACATTCCTAATCAGGAATCTCTATTAACTGTGGTTGTCAACTAGGTCTTTGTTCTGCCTTCATTTTCTGACATATCCAATATTTACTTAACAATCAATAAATCCTTTTATTTATCGGGCTACCTATAACATTTACTTAACTTTCTTTACCTTTATGTACTCTCGGTGTAGCTGTCTCTCTAGGACAGATCCATATTCCTTAATTCGTTCTGGCTCACTCAGGACTTTTAAATAATCCTCATTGTACTATTAACTTCAACTTCATCCTTTCAGTTCCTCTTATTAGTCCTTCCGAAGATTTAGCATCCTTTATCCCTTGAACATTTGGAACCCCAACTTGGTAGAAAAAAATACCTTATGATTCCTTTATCATCTTTCTCAGTCTTTAATTCTTTCTTCAACATTAACTTTATACCTTCACTCGTCATTCGTTCTTGACATAACTAAATTTCCGACAACAATTTTGGTTCCATTGCAATCTCAACTAGTCTCTCAATACCATTTCCGGTTAGCTTAACCTCAATTTCCATTTTCTCAAATCCTTGGATTAACTTTATCCAACGATGTTATCATCTTAAGTCTCTCCGACTAAGGGCATCAGCCACCACATTGGCCTTCCCTGGGTGGTAAAGAATCCCACCGTCATAATCCTTGATTAGCTTTAGCTATCTTTTCCAATTCCCATGGTAAGCTCTTTCTGGGAAAGTGTATCTAATGCTCTTATGATCTGTATAAATCTCGCACTTCTTTCCATACAATTAGTGCCTCCAAATCTTTAAAGCGAAAACTATCGCTGCTAATTCTAAGTCATGTGTAGGGTATCTAAATTCATTTTCCTTTAATTGTCTGGATGCATACGTAATTCACTTCCGTGCTATATAAGCACATACCCTACTTCTTTATGCGATGCGTCGCTATAGATCACAAAATCTCCCTTCCCGTCTGGCAGTACCAGCACAGGGCGGTGACTAGTCTCTTCTTTAATTCCTGGAAACTTTTCTCACATTTCTCGGTCCATTCAACTCTTCAGTCTTTCTAGTAAGTCGGGTCAGTGGGGCTGCTATTATAGCAAAATCTTATACACTTCTCTGGTAATATCCGGCTAAATCCACAAAATTACCCACCTCGGTTGGTGTGGTTGGTCTTTCCCAGTTCGAAACAGCTTTTATATTAGCGGGGTCAACCAACACCTCTTCACTGTTGACCATATGTCCTAAAAACTGTACTTCCCTTAGCCAAAACTCGCACTTTAAGAACTTGGCATATAACTTTTCTCTCTTCAGTGCTTCTAACACAATCCTTAAACGTTCTACATGTTCTTCCTCGGTCCTTGAGGTAAACCAAAATATTGTCGATGTCACTATGACACACTTATCCAAATACTTCTTGAAAACTCGATTCATCAAGTCCATGGAAGCTGCAAGGGCATTCGTCAGCCCAAACGACATTACTAAAAACTCGTAGTGTCCAAACCTGGTGCGAAACCTAGTCTTGGGTACGTCCTCAGGTTTAATATTCGACTGGTGGTATCCCGTTCTCAAATAAATCTTCGAGAATTTAACTGCACCATGCAGCCGATCGAACAAATCACCGATCCTTGGCAGGGGTATTCATCCTTAATAGTTAGCCTATTTAGCTTTCGATAGTTTATGCACAGCCTCATGTTGCCGTCCTTTTTCTTCACCAATAACACGGGTGCATCCCACGGTGACACACTTGGTCTTATCATTCCTTCCCCTAACAATTCCTACAATTGAGTGACGAATTTCTTCATCTCGACTGGAGCTAGTCGGTACGGGGCCTTCGAAACTGGCGCCGTTCTTGGAGCTAATTCTATAGCAAACTCTATTTCTCTAGCAGGTAGTAACCCCGGGAGATCTTCTGGAAATACATCCTTCAATTCGTTGAAAATAGGGATATTCTGTATACTAGGTGCTTCCCGTTTCGTATCCATCACAATCGCTAAACAAGGTTCACATCCTTGGAGGTCAAACGTTCTCTCGTCCGATAATCTGAATTCTTACTTTCTTTCTTTCTCAATATATTCGCGTTTCATACTCTACTTTCTTTATGCCCATTTCTTTCTCGTCCACTTTGCTTCCATTTCTATCACAGTCGTTTCATTAACCAAGTAACATAATCAGTCGTTTCGAACACTTCGTTATTCTGAATTCGCATCATGCGAAACAAACCTTGGCAATTTCCGTAAACTTCGATTCATAATTTATCGGACTCATTTGTTTTAGCTCTCAGCTTCAACACTCTCTTCTTCCAAATGTTAAGGAAAATACTTGCATGGTACCAAGAATACTTCAAACAACAGAATATTTTATAAAATCTTTGTAAGAATTCTTGTCGAATGGATGACCTTATTAGGTCTCAATCAATTATCATTTGGAAATTTCATCATCACAATTCTCTGCATATAAAATGCATTGGGAACTCACTTAAGAAAATTCGACCGAAAGTGGAACTTAGTGAAACAATAACTAGTCCACTTCAAGAATCATTAACAATTAGCCGAACAAAACTGGCTAGTTCGATTGGTTTGGGACGCAACATCTAGCTAGGATAATTAGCTAGATTTTCATCATATCATTAAAATTTCAACTAGTTAGAAAAATTAACTAGTCACTCATCATGGCACATGCAATTAGCCATTTTCAATCTACTAGTACAAAATCTCGACATCGTAGCCGAAGAAAGAAAGAAAACCAAATTTTGGCTACTCGGATAATGAATTGAAAAGAAGAGTAAATAAGTTTGGGGACGAACAAGGTAATTATAACCCTCGAATAGAATATAAGGTCTGAATAGAAAGTTCTTGGTATCGGAACAATCGATAACCTTCCACCAAACATTTCTCATCAGTGAGACGGTCCACCCAAAGGTGTATCCGTACATAAACTTTGTCAAATTCTCCGATAGAATTGAATTCGGACTACCAATATCAAATTGATATCCTTTCCACGATTTCAACGTCTGATGTGCAAATCTCTCCTTAATAGAAGAACAGAATTCACGAGTAATCTCTGAAATATATATCATCTATATTTTAAACAAATAGCTAGATATTTATGAACTCGACTGAGGAGTCCAAGTATGAAGAAAGAAAATAAATAAAATGAATATTTAACTGTTGTTGGTTGCATCCCAAGTTGAAGTAGGAAACTAGAAGGGTTACCTGACATGAACTATTCAAGGTCACACGGGCATGAACAGTTTTAGATTGAGGAGTTTACCAGCAAGTAGATACCAAGAAGTCAATGGTCATCATAATTTCTAACATCACACGTACGAGGATGATCTTATCTTTCTGCCTTTATGGCTAAGGGTACTAACCAACGGTACCTCAAAATCGTACAAGTCCTTAAATAGGTCAGGAATTCGAAACATATTCGTCATTCCCCGATAATCGTCCAGGGATTGGGCCTCTTACGGCCGCATCAACACATCCTCAAAAGATGGAGGTCCATTAACGTATATGTAATTTCTCAACACTAGTCGTATCGAATGAATCCAACCCCAGGCCCCCATAGGTCTCGTCCCTCGTAGGTCCTGAGATTGTCGCATTGCTCGCCGCAACCATTCGTGTCTTTATTAGAATCACGCTATCCATTCTTCATGTCTTTGATTTCTGAGTCGAGCCATCATGGCCTATCGTACGAAATATACTCGCGATGCGATTTAGCACGTTCGTCTCACGATAACATTCTGGTACTGCACGTACGCAAAAGTCTTCCTCTTAGGTAACAAAATACCCATCGACGGAAAAGACACCAACTCTGGTGGAATCGTTGTTCTCAAGGCTTGGACCTCATACACAAGATAATGCCTTAACTAGTCCACGCAATTTAGTAATTCAGGTCACGTAAAGGAATGTAAACGTCTTAATCTTCACATGTGCTGCCTTCTCGTGGCAAACTACGATGAACTACAAACACTTAGGTTCTTATTAAGTCAAGTTATCCATTGGTATTGGCCATTCCGACCTTACCTCAACTGCGACTGAGACTCTGCTCCGCGTCTTATCTTAATGTCCTTGATAATCCGTGTACAATTCTAAACGTTCGTCTCATCATTATGATGATCTTCAATGGTCCTATCGGTCCTCCGATAAGTCCCCAACTAAACTCTTTAGTCTTAACATCCTCAATGGCACTACTTCCGGTAGTCCACTTAACGAATTCTATATGAGTCCTCGCGTCATTCTCTTACTTCGATATAACTCTTAACACTCTCATATCCAAGTTTATAACTTAACGCTCTGATACAATTTCTGTAACATCCCCAGATCCGGGGTCAGGAATCTGGGTTGTCACGCTCCATCAATTATACAATACATGCATTACTTACAACATTCTAATAATATAACTCCAATGACCCCAATCACTTACGCACACACACACAAGTTATAGCCTTGGAGATGAGCAATAAAAGTAACATTTGTTATTACAACTCAAATGTACTATCCAGGATCTCATCTATTATTTACAACCTCTACCTGAAGTTACAATAATAGACCTCACCGTTCTATACAAGGTTTAATAATACAACCTACTCGAAAACAATTCTCACTAATACAGTCTGAAACTATGCTGCTCACACCGGCAGTATCCATCCTGCTGAACTAACTCAAGGGTGGTCTCTCCATTCCCTTGTTCTCGTAACACGAGGTGAATCGGCAACGTTTTCTTCATGCTGAAAGGTTTAATAAAGCAAGAATGAGCTAATAGCGCTCAGCAAGAAATTTATCCCAGTTTAAATCTTTAAACCTTTCAGGTAGATAATCCATATAGGATCAAAGTTTTAACACTACTAGGGTCTGACCCCAAAATAGTATACCGTTCAAAATACTGTATGACTTATAATCATACTCAAATACTCTTCGTAAATCATTTAGAAATCCTTGGTATCAATATGATAAACCAAGTCTCAAACATATCTTTTTTAAAATAGATATTAACATTGGAATCAAGGCTTACAGCCTATCCATTGATTCAAAATACTATACAGTTCAATATACTGTATATCTTAAATCCCTTCTCAACATATATACATGTGTATCTATTTAGATATCTCATATTGTTCAAAATACCGTAAAATATCAGTAATGAACACCTTTGAAACTCCGTTCATATACAGAACGATATGTTTAAACATTCTTTTCGTCAAAACATGCCATACAGTACAACTACTGTATGAGGAACATCATTACTCATCACTGCCACATTATCAGTAACTCAGCGCCTAGGCTTTCGTTACAATGTGCAGTACAACTCCAATTGGAGGGAAGGGAATATACTGGAACACCCGATACACGGTGATCAGCCGTTGTATCGTAACGTAACTTTTCTACTAGTAGAAGGACGACTTCCTATTCGGTTATCACCCTGGCCGCATACGGGCCACTGTGCTAAGAGATCACTACCTCGGCGCCTGTTTCATCACCTGGTAAGCCTTAGCACGCAAGAGATCACTACTTCGGCGCCTGTTTCATCACCGGGTAAGCCTTGATAATTTTTGGCACTACCCCGACAGCTGTTTCATTGCCGTGTAAGCCCTTCCAGTTCCCATGATGAAAAATATCAATGAAACGGAAATCGGAATTTAATCTTATTTCCCCCAAGTACAATACTTGTCAAAAACTTTGTAACAGTTCAGAATTCCTTACTCCAGAGTATTTGAAGGGAGTAAGTCAAAGTGTGGGTTGACATTAGTCAACGAAACTACAGATGATTACCACGTATTTTGAAATCATGACCAGGGAGTTTATTGAAATTTACAGAGTTTAGCAAGTTTGAAATTCTTTACTTGAATGGGGGAGTCACCCCCATCTATAGGTATTCTTAGAGGAACAGTGGAAGTAAAACTCTGTCCTCGACTTCTTGAACTAGATTCCCAATTTCCGATGAGTTAGAAAACACTATCCACATTTAATTATCTTTAATAAATACCCAAATAATAAATATTGAATTATTATTCAATAATAATTCACTTAAATGAATATTCAAAGTAATATTTACTTAGTTAATACATATTCAAAATAATATTTTTAATAATATTATTTAATATCACACATTAAATATCCAATAGTATATATATTGGAATATTTAATCATCATATATAAAACATAGTTGTCCCTGGACCCTCCAGTATCTGATAGTATTATTAAAATAAAGTAGTAATTTAACTCCCGGTCTATTATTTTAAAATCATCGTACGACTGCTCTATACTTAGAGCCTTTAAACCTCGGTTTATATCTAGTATTTACCTAGCATATAAACCTTATATCTTACGAAAGGTTTTACTAAAAACGTAAACTGTTTAAAAAGTTCTCACAGCATTAAAGCAGAATATATATATATATATATATATATATATATATATATATATATATATCAATCACATAAATCACAACAACATCATTTATATGATGTAGAGTTTGAAAACTTGCATGCATCTATCATATGCATACATCACATCTCATCATTTTTAATACCATCACATCTCTATACGATGTGAGGTTTGAAAACATGCATCTAACATATGCATATATCACATCTCGTCATTTTTAATACCATCACATCTATATACGATGTGAGGTTTGAAAGCATGCATCTATCATATGCATATCAATATAAGTAATGGAAAACAGCATGGGATGAGAAAACTTGTCTCGGGCCCTTGGTTGTTAGGGGTTCAAGAACTTGTCGGGAAATCTATAAACAAAGAAATGCCCGATCAGTCCCTAGCGTAATCATTCGCTCATAACAATTCATTCTAAGTCAACCATAAGTCAAACACATCATGTAGCCACGTTATTCCTCAACAATGTTCGTGTTTTAATCGATTTGAAATAATCCTTTACCTTAGTCGCAATGGTTGGTCAAAGTAGTACTCTAGAGTTGACTTTTAATAAAGTTACTATTACGCGACTCGCACTCTAACATTTTTAATAAATCCGAAAACTCGTATTTAAATACGAGACCACTTCTAAAATCATCTTGAGTATTTGTAATATTTATCATAAAAGTTTTGATCTCAAAACAGGGATTTAACCTGGTGAGATGTATTCTCAAACTTGGATGAGCTACGGAAAGTAACTATTCACACGTCTTTCACTAAAACGCTCATATCTCCTTAACCGTTGGTCGAAAGGACACACCGTTTTCGCGTGCACGATCTAGGGAAAGAATAGAACAAAATGCTTGAACATGTTTTTCTGCCTAAGGGGGTGAAATTCCCGAGAGCAGCATATTTTTGGCAGTGAAGTGCAGAACCACTTACTCCTCGCGCAGCTTTGGTTCCGACATTTTTATAAAATCGAAAATTACCTTTTTAACCCGAAGCCTTCTCGATTCACTTACTAACTGTCCATGTTAGTATCCGTTTTAATAAAATATCCTAATTACATTTTTAAGGGGCTTGATCAAAGGTTCAAAGTTCACTTAGTAAACTACTTCGTTATCCGAAACCGCTTTCACTAAAACGAGGGTTTCTCATAAACCGTAAATCGAAACGACACGATTATTTCGCCAAAATAAACTACAAGACAAGACCTACATGATCATGGTCAGTTAGGGTTGCTTTCATGTCATGGGTTTACCCGAGGTTTCTGCCTAAACTATCTAATGAAAATTCGACATGGTAACGACGCTAATTCATGATTCCCGTGTTTTAAACACTCAAATCAACCACCAATCAACAACCAATCAACCAACCATCAAGCCTCAAGTTAATAATACAAGTTTTCTGCCAAAACATGATCATACCCTAGTTCATAGGTTTATCCATAAATTAACCACTAAACATTCTCAAAATCATGCATACATGCTCTTAATCATACTATCACTAATCATTCTTAACAAAATCACTAATAAAAAAGTATAACCATAAGGGTGAGAGGTTTTTATACCCTCCTTGGTACTTGGTAAAGACTAACAATATCTTTTATACTCTCCCTTGATCCTTAATCATCCTTAACAATCCTTAAAACTCAAGAACAAAACAAAACATTTCATGAGTCACTATTCATGCCGCAACTTTGATCCAATCTTTAACCATGCTACACTTCTTTGATGGCCATGAGATTTTGAACGTACCTTGGGTATATAGTGAGGGAGCTATGGTTCAAATTTGGTGATTGTAGGATGAGTATATTTGGAGTTATGAAATTGTCTTTCCACCATGGTCAAGCTGGGCAGGAATTTGAGAGAAAATGGGGGAGATAAATATTTGCTTGATTTCTTTTCTTTCTTTTGTCAAAATAACCATTAATGACGAGCTTCTCATTTGTGTGGTTGTGGTGGAGTTTTGTCATCCATGACATATGTCATTTTTAACTTGTGGTTGTGGTGAAAGTGGTGACAAGGTGGTGATTCATCACCTTGTCATTGTGTTAGGCCGAATACACAATATATAATCAATATTAATATGATAATAACACTTAAGAACACTGTTTATGAATCAACAACTGAATTATATAAAATAACTCTTCTCTTTGTGATGTTAAAGAATCACAGAGAGCTGCTAGGTTACAAGAATAATATATTCAGTATTCGCATACCTTTTAGGGTTAACCTATCTGTGTTTATATAATACACAGTTACATAATCAATCTCTAATTGATATTCCTATAAATTAGCTATACAAATTATATCAATTTAGGATTGCTTCTGTCTTCTGTTCCGTTTCCTTAACTGTCTAAATATATCTTGCTTCTTTCCATCTTCAAGATATATTGCTTCTAGAATCTTCATATTAGCACCGACAGTTAATAAACTCTTCACCCCGTCAGACTTTATCAAACTCTGACTGGCTTCTATTAAACTCTGATGAGTACCTGGTACTTAAACACTGATGAACAAACGTCAGCAATTATATCTAACAATCTCCCCCAACTTGTGCATAATAAAGATGTACAAGTTAATAGATAATTGATGATGTCAAAACATATAACAAATGCAGTGTTTAAATATAATCAGAGTTTAACTTTGACTTAGAACAGAAAACTTTAAAAACTTACAGTCAGACTTTACTTAATCTCTTCAATATCAGGCACTGTCCTGAGATAATCGATGAGAAGTCTTCTTTCAGCCTTTTCTAGCTCATCTACCATGATTTCTTTCAGTTCCTTGAGCCCTTAGTGAATAAATGTTGTTTTTCCTCATATCATTTCCTAGCTTTATTATGAAGGATTTATCTGAATCCAGATTAAATTCCAACACTTTTATGCCAAAATCTGTTCTGAGTCTTGCACTGTTTCTTTGCATCTCAACAAACTTTCCATTGTAATCTCTGTACCTTGGTATGTAAGAGCCAGCAGACTTTAAACCAGAAAGAATTCTAGCTTTCATCATCCTGCTTCTTAACACTTCGGCTGCTTGATGAGTTCTTTGATTTTTAACTTTCAACAGATACAGCACATATTCCAGTTCTTCTTTCATCTTTAAACCAATATCATCTTCACTAACTCTGTATACTCTGTCATCAGATTTGAAGTATAACAGAAAATCCTTCTTCAACCCTCTGTGGTATATTAACTGAACTGATTCTAGAGTATCAAGATTTTCTTGAGTTACTCCAACACCAGGTTCAGCTAAAGAAGTGTGATCCATTGGACTATTATTCACTCTTTTCTCTCTATGAGATCCAAGCCCAGATTTATCTCTTGATTCTTTTCCCATGACTGTTCTACTTTGGAGAAGATTTATATTTGCTGGAATCAAAGAGTGTTGAACAGTGACTGGCTTGCCAAAAGTCCTTTGTAATTGTGAAGATAATTTTGTCTGTACAACTTGAGTAGTATCAGAGGTTGTCACAGCTTCTGATTTTTGAACAACTTGAGCAATGTCAGAGGTTGATTTGTTTATCCTTGATTCAACTTGAGCAACGTCAGAGATTGAATAATTCTTCTTTGGTAAATGTCCTTCTTCTACCAGTTTACCTTTTCCTTTATCAGACTCTGCAATCATAGGCCTCCTTGTATATTGTAAACTCTGTTGAGAGTTCACATTCTCTCTAATAGAAATTCCCATTTCCTTTTTCCTAGGAGCCTTAGCCTTTTTCTTGTAAGTACCAGCTTCAATATTTTTCTGGTGTTCTTCAGCAAGAAGCTTCATCTCAATGTCCATATCTTCCATTGTAGCTTCACCACCATGTTCTTCCATGAAAAGTTTAGCAGCAATCTCTTCATCAGTAGTTGGATTTGATGAAATCACTAGACTTTTAAGTCTTGAAGAAGATTGACCACCAGAGTTTAACCTCTCAGAGTTTGTCTGTCTAGCAGAGTTTGACCTAAGTCTCCCTTGCTCTTGACTAGTCTTTGACCTTCTCTCTGCTTCCTTGCTTCCACCATCATTTGCATCATCCCTCAATCTCAAGGTTGGAGTCCTTTTGCATTTGTCTTTAGGAACTCTCTCCCCCTTTTTGACATCATCAGGAATAAGAACTGATGTCAGCAACTCCAGTGAGGCAGCAATAGAATCAAGTTGAGAAGACATAACAGTCTGATGCTCTTCCACCTTGCTTAGCCTTTGTTTTATTTCCACTTGATCTTGGATCAGAGAAGACAGTCTATTTCTTTCAGTTCTCAAGGTTAACTCCTTAGCAGCAACATCATTACTCAATCCAATGACTGCTTTGTGAGTCTCATCAAAGCGATTGTGCAATGATTTGACTTGAACAATTGTAGCCTTGAAATGTGTCATTAGCTCAGGATTTGAAATCTCCTTTGCAGATTGAGCAACAAAATCAGCAGTCCTTTTCTTGGAGAAAATACAATCTGCCCCTGACCAGTTTGCATAGTACATATCTCTATAATGAGCTTCAGTGGCAGCTATATTTTCCTTGACATGCTCAGCTGTAGGATCCCTTAGAAAAGGTATGGATTCATCAGAGTTTGAAACTTCAGCATTGATGTTAGAGTTGGCATGAAAAGAATGTTCACAGTTTGCAGCTTCATTTTCTTCAGCAACATTTTCTGCAGTAGCCTCAACGTTTGGCTGTGCAGCTTCAGGATTCTCAGAGTTAGGATTGACAAGAACCTCTGCTTCTACAGGAACAGACTTTTCAACAACTTCAACATGCTCAGAGTTTGCAGTGGCAAAAACCTCTGTTTCTTCAGGAACAGACTTAACTATTTCCTCTGCTATAGCTTCATTTATTTTCTCTATAGCAGCTTCAGCATTTATCTGAGCAGTTTCCAGTACCTGATCAACCTCCTCACCCTTTTCTGGAATTGAATTATTGACAGAAAGAATTTCTGTATGAGTAGCAATTGACTCATCTATTATCTGGGTGGGTTGATCAGCTGCCACATCCTCAGTATCACAAACACTGATACTAGGATGTGCTTCAATTTCGCCTTCAATATCCATCTCCAATATAGGTTCAAGAAAATCATCAGGAAAAACATCTTGAGCAAAATCAGCCTCTATATCAGAATTTGCCAAGTCAGGCACAGAGGCTGCTTCAATATTTTCAGCATCCTCCTGAACAAGAACTTCAGGAGCTTCAGCTGGTGTAGAACCAGGAATCAATCCATCAAATAGGTAAGCAGCAACTAGCTTCCTCTTCTTAGCATTAGCAGATTCTGGTTCATCAGAAACCCTATTCTCATCATTAGAAGGTCTGTTTGCCCTTTTCTTTTTCCTTGAAGTACCAACAGAGGTTGACACCCCAACATCAGCAGATGTTTTAGAAATCCTAGCTGGCTTAGAACCCATATGTTTAGTCCTACCACTGGATTTTGGTTGAGTTGGAAGAACAGTATTTAAAGGTTCAGGCTGTGGTTCAGATTGTGTTTGTGGTTGAGGTTCAGATTGTGTTTGTGTAGAATTGATCAAAAACTGTTGAATCAACTCAGGTAATAGGAAATCACCTACATTACCTTTCTTGACATCCTTGTTAATAAGATCAGAGAATACTCTTTTGTGCAGTTTAAAACAAGGAATAATATCATTATCATTAATATCTACCCCAGTAACACAAACAGAGAATAAAATCTGACAAAAATGAGCAAAGTAAACTACCCTCCTGTTTTCAGTCATTTTCTCACCGAAATTAGTCAAAACTAATCTTGCAAAATCAAAGTGAGTACCATAAAGTAAAGAGTACCCGATTTGCAGACTATCAGTTGGTATAGCATCCCAGTTGGTACACTTCTTTCCGAATGTTCTGGTAATGCAATCGAAGAAAAAACTCCATTCCTTTCGCAAGAACGGTCGCTTCAATTGACCAATCTTTGCTAAAGACCCAGTGTATCCAATGGCTTGCATCATTCTTTGAAAATCAGTATCACCAACAGCAATGGTGTACGCGTCAGATTCTGCAAATCCCATTGCTTCACGAACAGTTCCTGGAGTAATAACATACTCTGTCTCTTGAAACTCAAATACAATCGATGGTGTTCCAGAATCACCACCATCATCATAGACACCAGTCTCCCAGAAAGCTTTGATCTGAGATCCATAAAGCTTTCCAGGCTCCACCAAAGCACGCCCAATTTCCGATTGAGCAAGGAAATTCTGCAGTAAATGAAACGCCTCCGGTGCATTCTCATTACTAAGAGGTGCTGCATAGTTATTTGGGACAAAATCTAATCCAACAGAGTTAAACATAGAGGTTGCCATTAGAAAGTGTTTGAGAAAGATTATGCAGAAAAGTGTTTGTAGAATTGTGTGAGTGAAAAGTATGTGTGAAAATGATAAGTGAGTAAAAGATTGAACCGTTATGTGTATAATGAATAAGATAGAAAATTCAAAAAAATAAAACTCAAGAGTTTTGATCATTAATACACACAACTGGCTTACTCGATTTATGTGTGAGTGGAACACATGGCACACATGCAAAAACTGACAGCAAATAATTGACAGTTTCCAATGCGCATGCGCAGTAAAAACAGCAATTATTACTGCCTTTTACACTTTTCTAGGCAATTAACCTCTCTCCTCAGTTTAATACATTCTCAAACAACTGTCCAATCATACTCTTTTTAAATTTTCAAAACAAATGTCTTTTTCTCAAAATCATAATATGTCTGAAACAAACAAAATTTATTTTAATCATCAAAGATTAAAATTAAATTACCTCGGCGTAGAATACACAACTCATCAGCTTTTACCAATCCTCCTCCTTTATAAATAAACTCTTTTCACAAACTGTACAGGTGTGAGTATTTGTGTGTGAATTAGCAGAGTTTACTGAATATGAATATTTAGACCATCTCAAAGTGCATAAAATCCACAAACTAAAGCAGTAAAAACTGGTTGCCCAAACTCTCATAGAAAATAAAATCTGATTTTTATATCTAAACTCTGTATTCTGATATCCTTTCATTTGGATATATCTTTTATTTTCACCCCCTTTAAATTTTTTTTTTTCCCAGTAATCAGTGGTTAGCACTAGTCACCAAAAATCAAAGATTTTAGCCCTTATTTCATACAATAAGTTCCTGGATCTTCCTAGGCACAACATGATCTCAAAGGAATTTGTGCTCTTTTTGGCATCTTTTGATTTGAGGGTGAAATATTTGCAATTAATTATCAGAGTTTAGACTTTTCATCAGTTAATACAATGAATTTATGAGAGAAAACACAAACAACTAATACAGACTCAGTGTTTAGGATCAATAAACTAAGAGATGCTATAAATATAGAGACAGTATCATGCTGTGTGAAATTTCTGCACATTTTGTAAGCAGAATTTATAATACTTAAAAAGATTCATGATGACTTAGTGAAAATCATGCTTCATACAATTTTCTTCATCGGTCCATATGTTTCAGACAATATCATAATCAGAGTATAACATCAGACTTTAACTGACAGAGTATGACTGACAGAGTATGACTAACAGAGTTTACTATCAGAGTTTAACATACTGGTGCAAATAACAGTTAACACATGCAAGGAACCATGAGCATAAAATCAATCATGTATAGATTTTGAGTCTAACCAGTAACTCTAGTCAAAACCAGAGACCATTCCAAGTTCATTTACCAGTCTTGTAAAGGTAGCTTCACTCAAAGGTTTGGTGAAGATATCTGCAAGCTGTTGGTCTGTAGACACAAAATGAAGCTCAATATCTCCTTCTTCCACATGTTCCCTGATAAAATGATACCTTATGCTGATGTGCTTGGTCATGGAGTGCTGTACTGGATTACCTGTCATAGCAATAGCACTTTGATTATCACAGTAAATAGGTATTTTAGAGTACCTTAATCTATAGTCCAGCAATTGATTCTTCATCCATAAAATCTGTGCACAACAGCTACCAGCAGCTATATACTCTGCTTCTGCTGTGGATGTGGAAATTGATTTCTGTTTCTTGCTGTACCAAGAAACTAATCTGTCACCTAAAAATTGACAGCTTCCACTTGTGCTTTTTCTGTCTATCTTACAGCCTGCAAAGTCTGCATCAGAGTAACCAATTAAGTTAAACTCTGATTCTCTAGGATACCACAAACCAAGAATTATGGTTCCTTTGAGATATTTGAAAATCCTTTTTACAGCTGTTAGATGTGGCTCTCTGGGGTCTGCTTGAAATCTTGCACAAAGACATGTTGCATACATGATATCAGGTCTACTTGCTGTGAGATAAAGAAGAGACCCTATCATCCCTCTATAGTTTGTCATATCTACTGAGGCTCCTGTGTCTTTGTCCAGCTTTGTTGCAGTAGCCATGGGAGTTGCAGCAGATGAACTATCAAGCATACCAAATTTCTTGAGAAGATTTCTGGTATATTTTGCTTGATTAATAAAAATCCCATCATCTGTTTGCTTGACTTGTAAGCCTAGAAAATAACTAAGCTCTCCCATCATACTCATTTGATATCTTGACTGCATAAGCTTGGCAAATTTCTTGCAGAGTTTGTCATTAGTAGACCCAAAAATTATGTCATCCACATAGATTTGTACTAACAGCAAGTCATCACCATAGTTAAAATAGAACAAGGTTTTGTCAATTGTGCCTCTAGTGAACCCACTTTCTAAAAGAAATTGAGCCAGAGTTTCATACCATGCTCTAGGTGCCTGCTTTAGTCCATATAATGCCTTATCAAGCCTGTAGACATAATCTGGATGTTTGAGATCTACAAACCCTGGTGGTTGTTCAACAAACACTTCTTCTTCAAGTTTCCCATTGAGAAAAGCACTTTTCACATCCATCTGAAAGACTTTAAACTTTTTGTGTGCAGCATAGGCCAGAAAAATCCTTATTGCCTCCCATCTTGCAACTGGAGCAAAGGTTTCATCATAGTCAATTCCTTCCTGTTGAGAATAGCCTTTTGCCACAAGTCTAGCCTTATTCCTAGTAATCACTCCATCACTGTCTGTTTTGTTTCTAAAACCCACTTTGTACCAACAATAGATCTATTCTTTGGTCTTGGTACAAGTGTCCAAACTTCATTCCTCTCAAATTCATTTAACTCCTCTTGCATTGCTGTTATCCAGTTAGCATCTTGAAGAGCTTCTTCCACTTTCTTGGGTTCTGTTTGAGATAAGAATGCATGAAACAGACATTCATTATTTGTAGCACTTCTAGTTCTTACACTCGCTTCTGGATCTCCAATTATCAAGTCAGGTGTATGAGCTTGTGTCCACCTTCTTGCTGTTGGTAATTGGCTTCTACTAGTATTATTAGATCCTCCCCCTTGATCCATGCTCTCCTGACTTTCTTCTTGACCATTTGCATTCTCTGAGGCTCCCCCTGAATTGGACTGTTCAGTATTTGAACTTTCAGAGTTTGGCTCAGAGTTTCTGTTTGATTCTTCATTTGTCTCTCTTTCAGAATTTGAGTCATCACTTTGAAAAGTTTCTGAAGTTTCTTCACGCTCCCCCTCAACTGGTTCTCTATTTTGTTCTGTCAGAGAAAATTCTTCAGTGTTTACCAGTAGAGGGTCAGAGTATGCTTCGACAGAGTTTGTTGGATTTGCTTTATCAGAGTTTATATTACATCATCAGAGTTTAGATCTTCATTTTCAAAGTGAAGTTGATCATGATATTCTTCATCTTCTATTCCAGTTATTTTCTTGTCATCAAATGACACATGAATAGATTCCATGATCATTTTAGTTCTCAGATTATAGACTCTGAATGCCTTTGTTGACAATGGGTATCCAACAAAAATTCCTTCATCAGCTTTTAAGTCGAACTTGGTCAACTGTTCAGGATGAGTTTTCAACACAAAGCACTTACATCCAAAAATATGAAAATACTTCAAATTTGGCTTCTTATTTTTCAACATCTCATATGGTGTTTTCCCATGCTTATTGATCAGTGTTGCATTTTGAGTAAAACAAGCAGTTTGAACAGCTTCTGCCCAGAAATAAGTTGGCAATTTTGCTTCATCAAGCATTGTTCTGGCAGTTTCGATTAGGGTTCTGTTCTTTCTTTCAACTACACCATTTTGCTGTGGAGTTCCAGGTGCAGAAAATTCTTGCTTCACTCCTTTTTCCTTGCAGAAAGCTTCCAATACTGAATTTCTGAATTCAGTACCATTATCACTTCTTATAATTTTCACTTTGTACTCTGATCCTTTGTCCAGTAGCTTTACATGTTCCATTAGTATTGAGGCAGTTTCATCCTTCTTTGCTAAGAAATACACCCATGTGTACCTAGTGTACTCATCAACAATGACTAGAGCATATTTCTTTCTGCCCAGAGACATTATATTTACTGGACCAAAAAGATCAACATGTAGAAGATGATAAGGTTCCACAACTGAAGATTCAGATTTACTCTTGAAAGATGACTTCCTTTGCTTGGCCTTTTGACAAGAATCACACAGGCCATCTAAGCTGAGTATTGACTTAGGAAGTCCCCTTACAAGATCTTTTCGAATCAACTCATTTATGTTGTTCAAGTTTAGATGAGAGAGCTTCTTATGCCATTTCCAACTCTCTTCGTTTGACATTCTTGCAGATAGACACACAGTTATTCCTTCAGAGTTTGTTACCAAACTTGCTTCATAGATATTCTTGTGCCTGTGTCCAACTAGAACAACTTTCCCTGTAGATTTGCTGATTACTTCACAATGTTCATTATGAAAATCTACATGGTATCCTCTGTCACAGATTTGACTCACAGAAAGCAGATTATGCTTGAGTCCTGAGACTAAAGCTACATTCTTGATGATGACACTACCAAGATTGATATTGCCATATCCCAGAGTACATCCTATGTTGCCATCTCCATAGGAAACTTTTGGGCCAGCCTTCTCCTCATAGTCTGATAGCAGGGCTTTATTTCCAGTCATATGTCCTGAGCATCCACTGTCCAAGGTAAGGGTGCTCTCTTTTATGCCCTGCAATCACAAACAATCACTATGTGTTAGATTTAAGGATCCAGACTTGCTTGGATCCTTTGGCTTTCTTAACATTGTTAGCTTTTGCAGCGGTATCACTATCAACAGAGTTTAAACTAACATTGTTAGACTTTATACTTGCAGAGTTTGCTCTAACCCATTTCAAGTTGGGTTTTAGCTCATAATAGTTGTGATAAATAGCATGATAACTTTTGCAAGTATAAATGGAATGCCAAGTGCTCCCACAGTGTGTGCATAAAGTCTGTGGTCTAACCCTAACATAATCATTCTTTACTCCAGATGTGGAAGGTAAAGAGTTAATATTTTTGTTCTTTTTGCAAAACCTGGCAAGATGGTTAGTACTACCACAACTATGACATGTTTTTCTAGGAGCAGCAGAATTAGGCAGATAATCATTTCTTTTATTAATGCCTACTTTTCCATTTCTATTCTTCTTAAACATTTTCTGTTTGTTGACAGACTTTATTTCTTTGAGCTTATGTTTAAATTGTTTTTTTGTCATCAAACCAACATTAACCTGTTTGTCACAGACTTTTACTGGTTCTTTAACAGTTTCTAACCCAATCTTATTCTCTGTTATTGAACCAATATTAACCTGTTTTTCACAAGTCTCAATTTGCTCCATAACAGCTTCTTTTACAACTACAGACTTTAGCTTACTGGATTCATGAACAAATTTCACAGGTTTAAGTTGTGGTTTCACTTTAACTTTATCTTTAAACCTAAGTTCATCTTCCTCACAGTAACCTAAACCTACAGTATCTGTTTGAAAAACCTGATGTGTGTCTTTTCCAGAATTGGTCCAGGTTTTAATAACTTTCCTCTCTTTTTCCAACTCAGATTCTATTTGCCTATATCTTTTAAGCAATTCCTGTTCAACATAAACAACATCATCTCTCTCCTTTTGAACTTGTTGCATGTTAACAAGTTTCTCTTCAAGAAATTTATTTCTTTCTTTAAGACCTAGATTCTTAGATTTTATTCTTTCATTCTCTAAAGTCTGATCCCTATAACTAACATGTATGCTTTTAAGATAAATTCTTAATTCAGATATATTATCAATATCATAAGCATAAGTTGTTAGGGGTACCTTGTTTTCAGATGAGTCAGCTTCATCTCTACCAGTTGCCATGAGAGCATAATTGACTCCCTCATCTGAGTCTGAAGTGTCTGCCCAGTCCTTCCCTTTAGTGATGAGTGCTTTCTCAGATTTTTCTTTCTTGCACTCTGGAGCATAATGACCCATTTCTTTACACTTGTAGCACTGGATCTTTGACTTGTCTTTCCTTCCAGACTTGGTATCCTTTTCATCAGACTTTTTGAATTTTCTTTTATAAGAATTTTAATCTTCCCTTGAGAATCTTTTTCCTTTCTTGAAGTTCTTGAATCCCATCTTCTTGAAAGTCTTTACCATTAAAGCAGCCATTTTCATCATCTCTTCATCATCATCCTCAGAATCAGAAGCTTCATCATCAGTATTTGAGCCATCATCAGAGTTTGATGACTCACTTTCAGACTTAATGACTAAGGCCTTTCCTTTGGCTTTCTTTCTCGATGATTCCTTCTTGACAGGCTTTTCTTCAACTTTAAGAGCAACAGATTTTGTCTTCTTTCCAGATCTTTTGTTTCTTTGTTCTATCTCCAATTCATGAGTTTTGAGCAACCCATAGATTTCATCAAGATCTGTTTCTGCAAGATCATAATTGTCTCGAATTGTTGTTGCCTTCAAATCCCATCTTTCAGGCTGTGATAACAGAAACTTGAGATTTGACTCTTCAAGTTCATATTCTTTATCAACCAGGGACAAATCATTCAACAATTTACAAAATCTGTCATAAGTATCTGTCAAACTTTCATCAGATCTAGAATCAAAGTGTTCATACTCCTGTGTTAGAATAGTCTTCCTGTTCTTCTTTATAGCACTAGTTCCTTGACACCTGACTTCTAAAGCATCCCAAATTTCTTTGGCAGTCTTGCAGCCAATAACTCTGTTAGACATGACATTATCTAAGGCACTGTGGAGTAGATGTCTAACCTTTGCATCTTTTGCAATTGATGAGATGTCCTCAGGAGTTAAGTCTTTCTTCTCTTTTGGAACAGTCTTTTGTTCTTGACCAGAGATAACAGGAGACAGTTTAGTTGGCATATGAGGACCATCATAGATTCTATCAAGGTATTCTGGATCTGTGGCTTCCAGAAACATGGTCATCTTCACCTTCCATATTGGATATTCAACTGGTCTTAGAATTGGAACCCTGATAGTCTCATATCGACTCACAGAAGTAGGTTGAACCTTCTGAACATTAGAACCTGCATTAGAACCTTCCTGAGAGTTGTCAGTCATGATTATACTTGTGTTTAGATCGATAAACTGTATATATTAAACAGCCTTGGCTCTGATACCAATTGTTAGGCCGAATACACAATATATAATCAATATTAATATGATAATAACAGTTAAGAACACTGTTTATGAATCAACAACTGAATTATATAAAATAACTCTTCTCTTTGTGATGTTAAAGAATCACAGAGAGCTGCTAGGTTACAAGAATAATATATTCAGTATTCGCATACCTTTTAGGGTTAACCTATCTGTGTTTATATAATACACAGTTACATAATCAATCTCTAATTGATATTCCTATAAATTAGCTATACAAATTATATCAATTTAGGATTGCTTCTGTCTTCTGTTCCGTTTCCTTAACTGTCTCAATATATCTTGCTTCTTTCCATCTTCAAGATATATTGCTTCTAGAATCTTCATATTAGCACCGACAGTTAATAAACTCTTCACCCCGTCAGACTTTATCAAACTCTGACTGGCTTCTATTAAACTCTGATGAGTACCTGGTACTTAAACACTGATGAACAAACGTCAGCAATTATATCTAACACATTGTTTTGTCACACCTTGTCATCCTCCTGCATCATGCTTGTGTCATATTTTGTATCCTCAATCCTCTTATATGTTACACTTGATGATCTTATATGATACTTCCCCTTCGGTTAGGGTTTAATCCATAATTCGTTACGCTTCTGTTTCACGATAGGTTCAAGTGATTTTGAAAACGTTTCTCTGTACCAATGTTAGGATATACTTCCTTCATCTTTCCATTACCTTGGCTTAATATATGCTCCTAGATTTCTCATTCTACATACTTTCTCAAAACGATCAAATCAATTCATCCTTGATTGTCCGATGAATAGTGATCAAAACGATCGCGTTTACATTCACTTATTCTTCCTATACATCAATAATGTAATCTCGAAACATTCATTCCATATCATCCACATAGTGTGGTCTGCAAAAAAAATCCATCAGCAAATTTACTATTCATCAGGGGCAATTTTACTATTCATCAAAAGAATTTTTTTTTTTTAACTAAGTCCAAAATCTGGGGTTATTACAGGCAATTACCTTTTTTAACTAAAACATGTTTGTTTTTCTATTTTTCTTTACAAAACCCCCTCATTTTCCAAATATATCACGGATAAACCTTTAGTTATTTATTTTTAAACCTATTTTAATATTATAATTATTTTTTAAAAGTTTACCTATTTTAACATGTCTACTTATTTTTCTTAACAAATGCAATTAATAAAAATATTAAAATATAAAAAATCAAATACCTATTTATAACAATTATCTTTTCAGCTAAAACACATTATATATTTTTTCTAACAAAGTCCATCCTTTTCTAAATATATCACGGGAAATTGTCTTTTACAATTTACCTTTTCTATTTTTCTCACTAAAAACTATTCTTTTTACAAAAATATCACAGGAAACCTTTTACTTATTTATTTTAAAACGTATTTAAATACATTTAATTATTAATTTTTAAAACCTCATTTTCCAAAAATATCATGGACATTTACCTTTTTTAACTAAATATATGTTCATTTTTTTTATTTTTTCTTACTAAAACCCCTCATTTTCCAAAAATATAATGGGCAAACCCATACTTATTTATTTTAAAATTTGTTTTAATGTTTTTAATTAATTAAAAGTGTTTAGCTATTTTAACATATCTACTTATTTTTTGCATAACAACAATTAATAAAATATTAAAATAATAATAATAATATAATAATTAACAATCTGTGAATCGCACGGGTTTTAAGCTAGTATTCATAATATGCTGTACAGTAAAATTTTATCAAGAGACCCTTGATATATTAATAATATCATAATTGCACATTTTTTATCGTGCGCATATTATAAAACCAAGGCTTTGGTCCAAAAAGGACATTTGACAAACTATTATATCATAATTGCACATTTGTTTATAGCAAATAAAACATTATTTATTTTGGTCTAATAATTGTGATCCTCTGTTATGCATGATGTTCAATCTCCTTTTCTAAACATTGGTGAAGGGTTAGGGTGAAGGGTTAGCGTGCCACTTTCGTGAGCTTATTTGTTAATGCGCTTGTGGTTGTTGCTAATGTACGGGCGTTTGGCAAACTTGTTTTATGCCAGCTTAAGAGCAAGTCCAACAATGTCCTAGTTGGTTACTTATAAATATTATATAATAATGTGTCCTAGTGATTAGGGACTTGATTTCTTGTAGGAACTCCAACAACATTACTTATATTCATTCCCTATTATTATTATAATAATATATTTGAAAAGAGAGAGAAAAAGAGTGGAAGAAAGAGAGAGAAAAGTAATGTAGAAAAGGAGGGAAGTGAATTTTTTATTCATGGAAATTAAATAGGTAATGGCTAGTGGTTACCTATTAATAGGTAATGAGATGGATGTCCTAGTGATTTAGGTAACCACTAGGACATTGTTGGAGCACCATTTTTTACTAGATTACTTATATTTGAGCTTAGGACATGATATAAGTAAGCTCTTGGACTTGCTCTAACGTATGTCTTAGATGTCCATGAAAATTTACTAAAGGCGTTTATATACTTAATTTATTAATTTAATTTATAATTTATAAATGATAATTTGAATGTTAAGAATGATATTAATTTATTGTTTGATTTTTAGTTTTTAGTTTTTAATATTTTATATTTTCATATTAATTTTTTAAAATGTCTCCTTAATTTCAAATATTTGAATCTTTATATTAATAATTTTTTTTAAAAATTAATTTAGCAAATATTTCACTAACTTATAAGTAAATCTGTCCAAACATCTAAATAACTTATAAAAATTTATTTACTTATTACATCATTTAAAATATCCCAAATACACACTAGGTTAAAGATTGACTTGTTACTCGTAATGATTCGTAACACTTGTTTGGTATTATTCGATTTATATTTTATAATTGAAGTCAGATATTATATAATTAATTCACATATCAACTTAGCAATTTTTTTGGCTAAAGGAATATCGAGATATTGTTATTTATATGTTTTCTAATCGAATATCCAGAAATTTTATTTTCACCTAATTGATTGAATTTTAATTATTAATTATTGCACCCCTACGAAAGAACTTATATGTCAATCCTTTTCTAATTCGTAAGATCAGAGAACAAACTTGTCCCAATCTTATTAGTAAAAAGTTGTGTATATATTTTCTTCAAATGAATAAATATTTACAAAAGCAAGTCCAAAGATCAGCACACTTAGCATGAACTATAAAGTGTAAACTGAAATACACTGGTGTCTACATCACTATAATTCTCCATAAGTGTACTCAAAATTCTTAAATGAATGAAGTGGGTAAAACCTAATCTACATGGTGAATACAAATGAAATTGTTTTGTAATACGTTTAACATATGTTTGCTGGGCCATAGCCTAAATACTTGGAGATGAAACGTGGCAAACAAGTAAGTGAAATCTGATATTAAAAATCTACAATTTCCAGCTAATCGAAAAAGTCGGCTAGTCTATCTAAAACACGAATGAGAGTCCACCACAACAGGCCGGGGATGGACAACAGTCAAATGGTAGATTCTTCACTGGTTCAATCAAACAACTATTTGAGTGCTCTTATTTTTTCTGCCAATTAAGCAATGCTTTAATTTATTTTGAACGGCTAATTAATTCTGAACAGTCATGCGTACACTTGTTTGTATATAGGCTTATTTATAAGTTAATCATTCAAGTTTGGACTGAAATACAATATAATCAAAAATTAGGAAAATAAAACATTTAACCATCTTACTTTTCAATTGTATAGATCGACAATAACTCCGGCGGAAATTTGGCCTTGTGCCATGAACTCGTGTTTCTTGCAATGATTTGGCCCTATGATTTTATAGGGTCACATTGATGTGACTCAACTTAAACTCTTTTTGTGTCGTTTGTAATTTAGAATGAGTAGGGTATCGTTCTACGCCAAGGATTAAGAGCTCATTTTTCTTCTATTCTGCTAATAACATCAAAGGTGGATTTGGTTTGTGATTTAATCTAATAACTAAATTAACTAGTTAGCAAGGAGAAATTTGAATATAAACAATCAGAGGAACATGTTGGAAAGCATGTAGATCCACCCTAAACTCATGACACAATTTCGAAATTTGTTGTGAAATAAAAACTAGGGTGTATTTAATGATTAGGGATTGAGAGCTTCAAGCTTTAATTGTGTGGCTGCTCTTATTGTCGTGGACTAACTCGGTCCTAACAAGATGCCTACGTACCTTGATGAGAATCAAGAATCAAGCCAAGACGTAGTTCTGGAGTTGCCTTCGTGGCTTGTTGCGCCTTTGAGGCGTTGTGACGTATGGAGTTGTGCCCAAAACGTTCTTCTTAGAATGAAGGATGAGGCCCTTTATATAGATGTTGAGAGTCTATGATTTAGTCTAGGTTTGGGAGACTTGGTGGGCAAGCCACCTTCCTGGATTAGGATTCTAGATCCTTCTTTGTAGGAGGCTGTTATGGATTAAAAAACGTACTTGTAAATTTACTTCTAGGGTTTAGGAGCTTTCGAGCTTAAATGGCTGCTCTCGTGTTTCGTGACTAAATCGGTCATCACAAAATGCCTACGTATCTCAATTAATACTGAGAATCAAGCCGGAAAACGTAGTTCTATTGTGAAGGATCAGGGTCCTTATATAGGCGTCAGGAGCCTCGTATTTAGAGTATGTTTAGGAGACTTAGCAAATAAGTCTCCTTTTTGATAATGGATAAACATTATATTTCTTGATGGACAAGTCTTTTCCTTGTTGTAGGATAAGGACTGTGACTCATTATTTCTTTCAATTGGGATTCTGGATCCTTCTGTGAAATATTTATCATATTCTGGACTACATTCATGAGCTGTATATTTTCCTTATTTATTAATTACGAAATTAATAAATAATTAGGGTTTCAGGCCTTGTTTATCGGGTCGTATTCTTGGACCAATCTAGGTGTAATTAATACATCATTAATTAAATTTCTAGGATTACTTTTCTATCCATATCATTTGCCCCCCAACTTCTGTGAAAATCTTTCCGGGGTTTTCACAGAAGTTATTGTTGATCTTTGTATTTTTTCCTGACTTTTTCCTTTTTTTCAGGAATGTATTTATTTATTATTTTATTTTTTTCAAGGGTATTTTCGACCTCATTTTCGACCTCGAATCAGGTCTTTTTCGACCTCGATTTGGTACGAGGTCGAAGATTTCGACCTCGATTTCCCGTGCTTTTTCGACCTCAGTCGTTCGACCTCGACCTTAGTATAATACTTTTTCGACCTCAATTTGGTCTTAGGTCGAACAAATCGACTTCAATTTCGTATTTGTTTTCGACCTCGGTCATTCGACCTCGATCTAGGGTTCTTTCGACCTCAATTTAATACTTTTTCGACCTCAATTTGGTCTTAGGTCGAACAAATTGACTTCAATTTTGTATATGTTTCGTATATGTTTTCGACCTCGGTCATTCGACCTCGATCTAGGGTTCTTTCGACCTCAATTTAATACTTTTTCGACCTCAATTTGGTCTTAGGTCGAACAAATCGACTTCAATTTCGTATATGTTTTCGACCTCGGTCATTCGACCTCTATCTAGGGTTCTTTCGACCTCAATTTAATACTTTTTCGACCTCAATTCGGTCTTAGTTTATTTTGATTTCACTTGATCTCTTTTGGGCCTCAATTACCTTTATTGGGCCTTGATTTTTGAAGCCCAGTAAATAATTATGGGCCTTAACTGGCTGTAAACGGTTGCCTTTCTCTTGACCGGTTGGGTGACCAGTTACTTCAGTTATAAAAGAGTGAGATTTCCATTTCACTCTTCACTTCTCACTTCAAGTTTCTAAAAAATTTCTCTCAGTTTTCTCTCTAGTTTCTCCGTGGTGAGGCGATTTTCGGCGAGTTTTCTTCAGCCACATTCATCATTTTCTGGGTTTTATACTTGAAGATTTGAAGATTTCTGGAATTTCTTCTTGAAGTTTTGAAGATTTTTGGAAATTCCTCTTGAAGTTTTGAAGATTTCTGGAAATTTCTCTTGAAGATTTGAAGTTTTCAATGGCTGATCGTACTGCTCAACGCCTTCAAAAGATGAATCAAGCTTCTAAGAGAGGTACCGTCACTATTCACTCTTCATATATGTCTTTGCAAGATATGATTAGCGAACGTGGCGACGACTACCCTTTTGTATCTCACTTAGATTCCTTTGACTGTAGTAATAAATTTCATGAAGTTGATAAAATTAGGGATTATAACAAAATGTATAGAGTTAAATCCCCCTTAGGCTTATCCCAGCTGGCCCAGGAGATCGTTCCTGCCATTGGCGTCCTGATGCTCTCTGCATTTACAAGGACGCCATTGTTGCAGGACTTAGGTTTCCTTTCCATGAGTTCATTCCCAAGCTATTAGCAGATGTTAGGATTAATCCTTGTCAACTCCCTCCTAATGTTTGGAGAATTATAATGAGTTTCATAGTTCTTTGCTTAAAGAACAATTTTCCTCTTTCTGTTTCATTATTTAGAAAAATCTTTCAATTTAAGAATAGTTCTGCAATTTCCCCTGGTTGGGTTTATATCAATCATAGGGCTTCCACACCTCCAATATTCCACCCAAAATCCATCCCTGATAAAAACCCCAAATGGAAAAATGAATTTATGTATCTTGTTTGGGAAGGAGGGGATTGGGGCACCCTATTCCGTAAGTTGTTTAGTAGAGTCTCAGACGGTAGTCCCAATGAGATAGTCTTGACTGAGAAGGAGGCTCATGCCTATGATGAGCAAACTAAGGACAACTATACTACCATGGCTTGGGAGCTTCTGGACGAGTTTCTCCTTAAGTCTCTGGGCTTATCGAGCGTATCAGACAAGGGTAACTCTCATTCTTTAGTTTCTTTTATTTATCAAAGATTTTCTCACACCCACTGTTTCTTTCTTATTTACTATTGTAGCTGCGGCCTTTATAAATAAAGGCAATGAGCCCGCGTGAAAGGCATATGTTTAGGCCTATTAATATTCCTAGGAAACAACTTAATTTAAACAAGTATGTAATAAGTAAATAATAAGTTAATATGTCACAGGAATCTCAGAGAGTTTTATCTGTCAAGAGAATGGAGAACTAAAGTCATCTACAGACTTGAAGTTATTCTACATTGAAAGAAGTTCAATTTATTGTTCAAGCCTCAGTGAAGTATTCAAGAAGGTGGATTTACTACAGTGACAGAGATTTCCAGTTGGTGACAGAAGAAGTACAGGATACAGAGTTTAGTCAAAGCTAGAGATAAGAAGCCACAGCTTTAAATGTTTTAAAGATGAAGAATTATCATTGAAGACAGTTATTCATGAACCAGACAGTGCATCGAATGACGACATCAATCAGTGGAATTAAATCATCTATATTCAGTGGTTTTCAGAAGATAAAGGAATGCAAGGATTTTAAGTTATCTTCTTTGATTTATTAATTCAATTTAATTAATAAATTAATTCTATCAGAATTAATTAATTTATTAAATTAATTAAGTTAGTTGTTTAAATTATTTATTCACTTAATTCTATAAAAGAATTAAGTTAATCTAGAATTTAATCTAACTAAATTAATTAAAAGAAAATATCTTAAAGCTGTATGACCTAGCTCTAAACTCGGTATGACCTAGTATTTTTAATACAAAGTTCTACCGAATTATCAACAGGTCATACAGGTCTTTTATAAGGTCATACAGATTCAGTACAGCAGGTCATACCGGTTACTTTTCCAGGTTCTACCGAAAAGTTGTCAGGTCATATGGCAGGTCATACCGAACTTACTGTGCAGGTTCTTTTGAAGGAGCATGGTTCTACTGAATGGTCATACAAGTATTGTGCACAGTTTAAAAGAGGTTCTTCTCAGTTTAATTAGGTCATTTTGATCTAATTAAAAGGTCATACAGGCTAATGAATTGTGTTACTTACCCGAGGCTGTGTAGAAGAGTTACAAGATATAGAATTGTATTATCAAACACATATCAGACATTTCTCTCAAGAACAAGAAGAAAAACAATTTGATCTCATTTCTTCTCAAGCAATTAATTCTAGTTTGTATTGTTAAATCCAAACCACTAGAAGTTGATTACTTGTATTGTTCATGTCGAATTTATTCTAAATTTGTATTAATTAGTTTGAGATAAATACTTTGTAATCCTTATTGTATTTGCAACACCCTTCAAGTTTAATATAAGTTATATTTAACTTGAATCTTGTTTCATTTATATTCCGCATTAATTTGTTCTCAATTGTTATATTATTCAATGGACAAATTCGATAAATCGGTATAGTTTGTATTCAGCCCCCCTTCTACAAACTTATCAGGACCTAACAATTGGCATCAGAGCCTTTTGATTGATATACAAATCAAAGATCCAATTGTTTTGAGATTTTTCTTAAACTCTGATTTTTTATTTTTCTTAAAAATCTCAAAAGATGTCTACTACACAGAAAGTGGGTACAGTCAAAATCCCAATGTTCAGCAAGGAGCATTATCCAATGTGGAAGAAGAAAATGCTCCTATTTCTTAAGGTTGCAAATCCTAAATACATTGATGTGCTGAAGAACGGTCCCAAAGTCCCTATGATTATTGAGGGAGAACTCATTGAGAATAATGTTGTGACTAGGGTTGCTAGAATGTACCCTAAATATTCCAAGGATTACACTCCTGATGAGAAAGAGGATGTTACCTTGGATTCCTGTCTTCAGTTGATCCTTATTGATTGTCTTGATCCTATCATGCATAATCATGTCCTCAATTGTGATACTGCCAAACACATTTGGGCAACCATAGAGATAATCAATGAGGGGACAGAGGAAGTTAGGGAGAACATGCTGGAAATTCCCACCTCACAATATGAGCATTTCAGATCAAACCCTGGTGAAGGTATCTCTCAGGTTTTTGAGAGATACAACAAATTAATCAATGATCTGAATCTCAATGGGAAGCACTACACCAACAAGGAGATTAACAAGAAGTTCCTTCTTACACTTCCACCTCATTTGGAGCACAAAATATCTGCCATTAGATAAGCAAGAGATATGAATGAGATTGCTTTGGAGAGATTGTATGGTGTTCTGAAGACCTATGAGCTGGAGCAGATTCAACAAAGGGAGCTGTATGGAACTTGGAAGATTGTTAGTACTTCTACTGCACTGGCTGCTGAAGTCCCACATAAACTGGAAGTGAAGGATGTTCAACCTTCCAGTTCTAACATGAATGTTATTGATGCTGAATATGGATTAACATCCAGTGATCAATCTGGTGGTGACTTCTATTCTTTAGAAGAACTTGATCAGCTGGAGGATGGTGATTTGGCTTTGATAGTCAGGAAGTTTGGGAAGTTCATATTCAAGAGGAATCCCAATCTTAAGTTCAGGCCCAGATTTCAGAGATGTGGATCTTCCTCTTCAAGTGGCACAAGGGGTGGCTACAAAATTGGAACTGTGGAAAGGAGCACAATCAGATGCTACAATTGCAATGAGTTGGGTCACTTTGCTACTGAATGCAGAAAGCCAAAGCAAGTGACTAGAAACACATTTGATTCTAGCAAGAAGAACAAGATTGGGAAAGCCTATGTTGCTGAGGGAAAGAGTTGGGATGACACTGACAGTGATGAAGAAGCAGGTGAGATTGGGAACCTTGCTTTAGTGGCTAAAGAGGCAAGCACTTCATCTGCATACATGTCAGAGGTAAAGTTTACTGATACTGAAATGATTCGTCATCTTGGTGGCACCTTAGAGTGTGCACGCACTGAAAATGATAGAATAATTCTTTTAAACACAAATCTTGAAAAGGAAATAAAAGAATTAAAACTAGTGCATGTTAATCAGGATGAACTTATTGAGAAAATTGCATTTCTTGAGAATAGGGTCAAATGTTATATTCAACTGGAAACCATTCTTAAAGAAAAGAATAGTGAGCTTAATACTAAAGCCAATGCTTACTTTAATTCTTGCAAGACTGCTAAAGAGATTCTCAATAAACAAGCTATGGGTAATCATGTCAGTATAGGTTATGATTATAATGAGGCCATTGGATTGCTTGGAATTAATTCCCCTTGTAGAGTCAGATCTGAAGGAAGGGGTGTTCCATATGTGCTTAAGGGTATTGAAACACCCTTCTGTACGGAGTCCGAGGCAGATCATCTGAATGAATACTCTATCATCATTGCAGAGGAGATTCGTGAAGAAGATCTTGCTCTGGAAGTTGAACAGTCCAAAAAGTGTATATCTGATATTCCAGTCAAAGTTGCTACAACTAAAAAGACTAAATCAGATATCCATAAGTTGGATCAAAACAACTGTAGAAATAACATGCCTGTTGTTAATTCTTCTCATAAAGCATGTGGTGTGATTAATTGCATGTCTTGTGCTTTCAATGTTATGTATTCTTATTTTAATAGTAAGCATGTATCTAGTGATAAGACTGCTCCACGTCAACATGCTAATAATAAGAAGCATGTTAAAGCTAAGACTACTAGTCCTCCTAAGACTAGAGTGGATTCATTTATCCCTAAGCCTACTCAGAAATGTGTTAAGGCTGGCTATAAATGGAAACGCTCTTTTGTGAAAAAGGATGAAGTAGTTGTAGCTAAAAAGGTTGTTTTGCCTGACAAAGGCCAGTTCTTTAAGTATGCCGGACCCAATCAATTTTGGGCTCCGAAGAAGGTCTAATCAATTTGATATTGCAGGGAGTTAAACAGGTAAACCGTGTTATGTGGATTCTTGACAGTGGTTGTTCAAGGCATATGACCGGAGATAGAGCCCTGCTATCAGATTTGGTTGAGAAAGCTGGCCCAGTAGTTACCTTTGGAGATAACAGCAAGGGTATTACGAAAGGATATGGCTGTTTGAAGTTTGGAAATGTTATCATTGAAGATATATCATTTGTGGAAGGTCTGAGATTCAATCTTCTCAGCATCAGTCATTTCTGTGACAGAGGATATGCTGTTTCCTTTGAAAGAGAGAAATGTCAGATCCTTCACAAGAAGAATGGAAAGCCTACTCTTCAAGGAGTAAGGAAAGGTGACTTATTCATAGCTGATCTGCACTCTGAATCTCTAGATGAAGTTAGATGTTTCTATGTTAAAGCTTCATCAGATGAAAGTTGGCTATGGCACAAGAAGATGTCTCACCTTAACTTCAAAACCATGAACTCTTTAGTCAAGAGGGAATTGGTTAGAGGTTTGCCTCAGATGGAATTTACACAGGAAGGACTGTGTAAGGCATGTCAGAAAGGAAAGTCAAAGAAAGCTTCTCACAAGGGCACTGACACATCATCAATAACTGAACCACTTCAGCTATTGCATATGGATTTGTTTGGTCCAGTTAATGTGATGTCCATGTCAAAGAAACAATATGCACTTGTGATTGTTGATGACTATTCAAAATATACATGGGTTTTATTCCTACATTCCAAAGATGAGACCCCACACCTGGTAATTGACCACATAAAGTTGATTGAGCTGGATTCTAGATTCCATGTTAGAGCCATAAGGTCAGATAATGGTACTGAATTCAAGAATGCAGTCCTAAATGACTTTTGTGCTGATAAAGGAATAACAAGACAATATTCTGCCCCTAGAACTCCTCAACAAAATGGAGTAGTGGAAAGAAAGAATCGTACATTGATTGAAGCTGCAAGGACTATGTTAAGTGAGTCTAAACTTCCAATGTACTTTTGGGCTGAAGCAGCGAATACAACTTGTTATACTCAGAATCGAACTTTAATCAACAAGGACTTAATGAAGACTCCGTATGAGATCATGAACAACAAGAAACCAACTGTCAAGTACTTTCATGTATTTGGAGCAAAATGCTTTGTGCTTTTAGATGACAATGTTAAACGTGGCCAGTTTGAGGCCAAGGCACAAGAAGCTATTTTTGTTGGTTATTCCAGAAGATCTTACAGAGTCTACTTGGTTGGTAGTCACACAGTAAAGGAAAGTGTCAATGTTACTTTTGATGACACTAAGCTCCCTAATATCCAAAAAGAAGACACATCTGAAAAGCTGAAGTTTGATGACTTGCCAGACTCAGAATCAGATGATGTAGCCCCACCTGAAGTTATTGCTGGTAATGATAATAACAATGATGATAATGATCATGGTGGTGGTGGTGGAAACACTGGTAACAATGGAGATACCACCAACACTGGAGAAGAATCATCAAGGCAATCAAGCAACAACTCAGGGGGAGCAAATGAAGGATCATCTAGTCACTCACAACATCAAAGTGAATTTCAAGGCGAATCATCAAGATCAAATCTTCCTAGACAGACGGTATGGAATAGAGCTCATCCTTTTGAGCTGATCATTGGTGATCCAGAGGTTGGAGTTAAAACTAGAAGTGCTACTCAGAATGAATGTCACTATTCAGCATTTCTATCTGAAATGGAGCCAAAGAAAACTGAGGAGGCACTGACTGATCCAGATTGGGTGATTGCTATGCAAGATGAACTCAATCAGTTTGAACAACAGCAAGTCTGGAAACTGGTACCCAGGCCAAGAAACAAGAAAGTAGTTGGTACAAGATGGGTATACAGAAACAAGCTAGATGAGGATGGCATTGTTACAAGGAACAAGGCAAGACTGGTTCCACAAGGGTATTCACAAGCTGAAGGCATTGATTATGATGAAACCTATGCACCAGTGGCTAGACTTGAGGCCATCAGGATGTTCTTAGCATTTGCTGCTTATTCCAAGTTTAAAGTCTATCAAATGGATGTTAAGAATGCATTCCTGAATGGTGAGCTTGATGAAGAAGTGTATGTGGAACAGCCACCTAGCTTTGAAAATCAGGAGCTTCTGGAGTTTGTGTACTTTCTCTTCAAGGCTATCTATGGTCTCAAACAAGCCCCAAGAAAATGGTATGACACTCTCTCTGGTTTTCTTTTAGAAAATGGTTTTGTTAGAGGTATCATAGACAAAACTCTTTTTTCAAAGAAACATAAAGGTGATATGATATTAGTCCAAGTCTATGTGGATGACATCATATTTGGGTCTACTAATGATGATCTGTAAGAGATTTGCTAAGCTAATGCAGAGTAAGTTTGAAATGAGTATGATGGGTGAGCTGAAGTTCTTTCTTGGATTGCAAGTAAGTCAAAGGTCAAATGGTATATTTATTTGTCAATCCAAGTATCTCAAAGAACTCCTCAAGAAATATCACATGGAGGATTCAGCATCAGCAAGGACTCCATCTTCAACAGCCATCAAACTTGGAGCTTCTGACAAATCTATCAAGGTAGATGTTACAAGCTACAGAGGTATGATTGGCTCCTTACTCTATCTTACTGCTAGTAGACCAGATATTATGTATGCTACATGCTTGTGTGCAAGGTTCCAAGCGGACCCCAGAGATGTACATCTCGTTGCTGTGAAAAGAATCTTGAGATATCTTAAGGGAACACCTAATCTAGGTATCTGGTACCCTAAAGATTCTGGTTTTAATCTTGTTGGATATACAGATTCTGATTATGCAGGTAGTGTTGTGGATAGAAAGAGTACATCTAGGAGTTGTCAATTCCTAGGAGGTAGGTTGATTTCCTGGTATAGCAAGAAACAGCAAACAATTTCCAATTCAACAGCAGAAGCTGAATATATTGTTGCTGGAAGTTGTTGTGCTCAAATCTTATGGATAAGGAATCAATTAAAGGACTATGGCTTTGCATTAGAAAAAATTCCCATTCTGTGTGATAATACAAGTGCCATAGCAATCTCCAACAACCCTGTGCAGCACTCAAGAACGAAGCACATTGATATCAGGTATCATTTTATCAGAGAGCATGTTATGAATGGAACTGTGGAGTTACACTTTGTACCCACTGAAGAACAGACTGCAGATATTTTCACTAAATCTGTTGACGAATCCACATTTACTAGGTTAGTTGGTAAATTGGGTATGTTGAACAGTCTTAGTGATTGACAATGTCTCTGGTAGGTTTGTTCTTATCTAAATCATTTTCTCTTGTCAATTTAAGATATTAAATATTGCCAATCCATGTTTATTGTTTAAAGCTTGTTAATTTAAATATTCTGAATAATTTATTTTCTTTAAAAATATCTTTCTCATTTTTTTGTGGAGAAATGTATTTTTATTGAAAATATATTTATTTAGAATCATTTAAGTTTTTTTCAGATTGTAAATATTGTTGTTTCAATTTTTCTGCAGGTTTATATTAGTTTAATATTTTTTTTTATAATTTTCTGCATATTTTTCTAGAATTTATAGAATTCTTCATGAATTTTTCTAGTTTTAATATAAATATGTTTTTTTATATATAAACAGTTTTCTGCATTTTATTTTTCTGATTGTTATTTGTTTTCTTATTTTATTGTCAAATAAAATTCGGTATGCCCTTAGGTTTGGTCATATTGGAATTTTATTTTATTTTCTGTTTATTTTTTATTTGTTAGATTTTGGTATGACCTTCTCCCAGGTCATATTAGAACTCGGTATGGCCTATCTTAAGGTCATACTGGTTTGTTATTTTATTATTATTATTATTATTCAGTTTTTAATTTAATTTTTCTCGGTATGACCTGAAGAACTGTTGGCTATTTCTCGGTATGACCTCTATCAAAAACTCGGTATGACCTGCCTTTAGGTCATACCGAGCCCATCAGGTTTATTTCCTATAAATAGCTGATCATCTCAAGTTCTTTTCTCTCATTCCTTTCTAACTCAAGTTTTTACTTAGTTAACTTTGCTCTAGTTTGTGTTTTATTCCTAGAACAACGAACTATTGCAAATTTTTCTTGTGAATTACTTGGGATTTTATTTCTTCTCTGTTTAATATTATTATTAATTACTGCTTTATTTTATTTTATTTTCTTATTTTTTTTTTAAAAATGGCTGCTGAGTTTGTTGTTGAACGTTTTAATAATTACGTTGGCTATTGTGATCCCCTTAAGTGTTCTGTTGAACGTTTTAGGCCGTGGATTCTATTTTTAAATGAACAATCAATTGTTAGCTATGCTATCACTACTTCTGTTGATTTAAAGATTGAACCCCTTCGTCTATTATGCTTAACTGCTGTTGTTGCTGAAGATATGCAATCTTTCACGTTCAATATTTCTGATGCTCAATACACAGTAACTAAGGAGATCTTTTGTCAAGTACTTCATTTTCCACTTGATAATCTTGTTGGATTCCCTACTGATGACGAGTTAGTTCAATTTTTCTCTAGTATTGATTACCAAGGAAATATTGTTCTTCCTCGTCTGAATAAGGGTAATCTAGCATGTGAGTGGGATTTGTTCTTTGACTGCCTAGCCAAAGTTTTTAGTAATTCTATCAAAAACAACTTTCCAGTCATCACTTATGTCTTACAAAACATTGCCTATGCTGCTGTTTTCAACCTAAGATTGGACATAGGAACTCTTGTGTGGGATCTATTGATAAGGAGGATTTTCAATTACACTAGAGATATTGAGAATGGAAATAAAGTTAGATGCTTTTATTCTCGTTTCCTTTCTCTAGTGTTGGATCATGTTCTTTCTGATGAACATAAAACACTTTTTCAAAACACTCCTTTTCAAGTCCCCGCACACACTAATCCTTCCATATATTCAACTTTGTCCACCAGTTCCAGATCTGGAAGGAGACCCGTAGTTCCACAATCATATCTGCGAGAGATTCTGCAACCACAGTTACCTCTTCTCTTTATTGAACATCCAGTGGTTGGATCCTCGTCAGCAGGAACTTCAATGGTGCCTCCTAACACCATGGCACTTCAGGTAATATATCCTCTCT
Source organism: Heracleum sosnowskyi (assembly GCA_030848705.1). Lineage (NCBI taxonomy): Eukaryota > Viridiplantae > Streptophyta > Magnoliopsida > Apiales > Apiaceae > Heracleum > Heracleum sosnowskyi. The sequence continues at coordinate 87,110,720 of CM061243.1, forward strand.
CAACTGCTCCACTAACCCAAGAGGTTCTTAGGATTGACCAAGGGATTGTAGAACCACAATCTCTGTCCCCGGTCATAGAGCTACACACAGAGTCAAATCCAGTGACCACTCCCCTAGAACAAACAGCTACAACAAGATTGAGAGAACAACTTGAAGTAGATTTTAATGTGAGTGATCGCACAGCTCTGCCTCCTCCACTAAAGAAGAGAAGAACACTCCTTGAGGCATCTGTAAGCCAGTCTGTATCCTCCCAAAAGGATATGGATTCTCAAAAGGCCAATGAACAGTTACTAGAGACATCCTCTCAACAGGATGAATCTATTGAATTTCGCCATCAGGCCTTGGCATTCTGTACAGAGTCAAGCACTCTCCCATTAATCACAATGGGAGCAAATTCTTCTGAAACTATAGGAGAGACTCATTCACAGGACACTCTGAGAGGAGAGCACATAGGAATTCTTATTGAAACAGTGCCTACCATTGTCACGGTAGAAGAGCCTTCACAGGCTTCAGAGGGAAAATCTGGTTCTTTGCCCACTATAACAGAACCATTTTCTCCCCTCCCAGAGGGAACATCTCTGGCTCCCCTAAGGGATTCTTCACTCGCAGTTTTAACTGGAGAAAGTGAAGGGCAACATGGTAAGTCCATCCCTGAAGCAATTCAGTTTTCAATTTCAGATGAATTTTTGGACTTTACCATGGATTGGGATTCGCGAACTCCCATTGCACCACCAATGACCTCTCAAGAAGGGGCTATGGTGATTTTTTCTGCAGGTACTTCAACTCCAAACAAGGATGGACAGCTAGTGGTTAGTTCTGAGAGACAAACACAGAGCGATACACAAGCACGTGAGGTGAGTGAAACACCATCGAGAGAAATTGAGATGAGTGCACACAATTACACATACACTACTTCTTTATTGGCTCAAATAGCTGGTCTGCAGAAACAACTTCAAGATACCCAGGCTGAAAAAGAAATTCTTAAGGCACAAGTGGTTGAACAGTCTTCTTCTTCCACCTCTGTAACTAATCAGCTGGGTCATATTAGAGATGACATAGAAGGAGTGAAGGTCACATTGATCCCCAAAATGAATGATGTTCAAGAATCACAGGTATTGATGGCTTCAGATATGTCAGAGCTGATAGTTTCTAATGCTGAGATCAGGGAGGCTGTCAAGCAGATTCCTATTATTTCAACTAGGGTAGACTCAATTCAGGAGACTGTTGATGAACATCAGTGGTTCAATGATGAGAGGTTTGCCAAACTTGAAGGAGGGATGCAACATCTGAACGAGGGCATGAAACATCTGTATACCATGATCAAGAACTCACATCAACCCAATGCTGATCAGAAGAAATTCTTTGAGGGTGATGATGATGAAGAGGACAATGATGGCAAGGATGAAGCAGGAGGAGAAGAAAGTAAGAAGAAGGAGGATCCCAAGTCTACTAAAGATAAATCTGTAGAGGATTCCTCAACTAAGGGGGAGAATAAGGGTAGAGTAGCTGGAGGTCAAGAAGGAGTAAAGGATAAGGGGAAAGGAAAAGCTGTTGATCAAGAAGGAGTGCTACCTGATGATGAGTTTGTTTTTCAAGGTGAGCAAGAATATACAAAGTCTGATAGTGATCAAGCGGATGGTGAAGAAGGTGAATTGAATGTGGAGGACTGGGATGATCAAGATGATTTGTACAATCCAGATCCTGCCTTTGAAAGGGAGATTCTCAAGGAAAGGGCAGAAATAAGGAGGAGAGAAGAGGAGAATGTTAGAGTAGCTGATATCATCTCCCAGAAGCTTAAAATTCAAAAGGCTGAGCATGAAGTCAAACAAAGTCTTCATAGTCTTAAAGTCAAGGATAGGAGGATGGACATCAAGTTGAAGATTGGAGAGAGATGGGATCAGGCAAGGGAGTTATTTGCAAAGCCCCAGAAGTCTTCTAACAATGATGCTCAATTCTTAAAGGTATTGAAATCCTTTAGCAGTGCTAACCCTGATAATAACATGTACATCAAGGCTTTGAAGAAAGAGATTACCAGGGTAGGTATTGGTTATAGTAGAGTGTTAGAAGAACCCCAAATCTTTGTCTCTTGTCAGAATGTAGGGTCATTCATTGTTTCATTTGACCTTCTGGTGAGAAGAACTGTATCAGAACTCTGGGTGTTGATTTGCAAGACACTTAAAACTTCTCATCTCAACGTTCTTCTGAATGAAAGGCTAAGGGAGTATGTCAGCAGAAACAGTCCTCAAACTATAGATGTGCCACTTGAAGTTAAATAGCAGAAACAGTCCTCAAACTATAGATGTGCCACTTGAAGTTAAATTCTACCAAGGCACTTCTGTTCAGACTGTAGGACTAGATCCAGTATCCTTAGCTTCTGTTACTGCCACAAGATTAGTTCACACTGAACATCTGTTAAGGACTTCTGGTTTTGCTTCTGAAAAGAAGACTGAGTTTGCTGACATCATCAAGGAGTACTGTGAGCACAAAATCAAGAGATATTCTCAACTCAAGAACAGACTCAAGAAAGTTACTCCTCAACCAATCATGCCATCATGTTTTTCTTCTGAATCAGATAAAGTTCTTGATGAAGAATTGTTGGAAAAGCTAGAAGAAGTTGAAGAAAGTGAAGAAGAAGAAGGAGAAATCAGTGAAGGAAGCATAATTTTTTAATGTATACATCTTTGTTATGCTTAGGTAGATCAAGATAGAATCTATGTTATCACTTGTTCAGGCTAGAGGAACAACTATCTTGTATTTATCTGTTATGTTTGAATCTGGAATTGTTATATATAAACCAGAACTTTTCTTGTTATTTACTTGGCTCTTAAAAGTCATTTCTATTTCTTGTTTAAGTTAGTTGAGTTATCCTCTAGGTATTTGATTGTTATTCTCTAACAAACAAATAGGGGGAGATTGAAAGGCATATGTTTAGGCCTATTAATATTCCGAGGAAACAACTTAATTTAAACAAGTATGTAATAAGTAAATAATAAGTTAATATGTCACAGGAATCTCAGAGAGTTTTATCTGTCAAGAGAATGGAGAACTAAAGTCATCTACAGACTTGAAGTTATTCTACATTGAAAGAAGTTCAATTTATTGTTCAAGCCTCAGTGAAGTATTCAAGAAGGTGGATTTACTACAGTGACAGAGATTTCCAGTTAGTGACAGAAGAAGTACAGGATACAGAGTTTAGTCAAAGCTAGAGATAAGAAGCCACAGCTTTAAATGTTTTAAAGATGAAGAATTATCATTGAAGACAGTTATTCATGAACCAGACAGTGCATCGAATGACGACATCAATCAGTGGAATTAAATCATCTATATTCAGTGGTTTTCAGAAGATAGAGGAATGCAAGGATTTTAAGTTATCTTCTTTGATTTATTAATTCAATTTAATTAATAAATTAATTCTATCAGAATTAATTAATTTATTAAATTAATTAAGTTAGTTGTTTAAATTATTTATTCACTTAATTCTATAAAAGAATTAAGTTAATCTAGAATTTAATCTAACTAAATTAATTAAAAGAAAATATCTTAAAGCTGTATGACCTAGCTCTAAACTCGGTATGACCTAGTATTTTTAATACAAGGTTCTACCGAATTATCAACAGGTCATACAGGTCTTTTCTAAGGTCATACAGATTCAGTACAACAGGTCATACCTGTTACTTTTCCAGGTTCTACCGAAAAGTTGTCAGGTCATATGGCAGGTCATACCGAACTTACTGTGCAGGTTCTTTTGAAGGAGCATGGTTCTACTGAATGGTCATACAAGTATTGTGCACAGTTTAAAAGAGGTTCTTCTCAGTTTAATTAGGTCATTTTGATCTAATTAAAAGGTCATACATGCTAATGAATTGTGTTACTTACCCGAGGTTGTGCAGAAGAGTTACAAGATATAGAATTGTATTATCAAACACATATCAGACATTTCTCTCAAGAACAAGAAGAAAAACAATTTGATCTCATTTCTTCTCAAGCAATTAATTCTAGTTTGTATTGTTAAATCCAAACCACTAGAAGTTGATTACTTGTATTGCTTTGATTATCTAGCGGATTTTTATCCCTAGAATTTATCTCGAACTTGCTCTTAGCATTCGATCTTTTTTTTACAAATATTAGAAAAGTTCATGTCGAATTTATTCTAAATTTGTATTAATTAGTTTGAGATAAATACTTTGTAATCCTTATTATATTTGCAACACCCTTCAAGTTTAATATAAGTTATATTTAACTTGAATCTTGTTTCATTTATATTCCGCATTAATTTGTTCTCAATTGTTATATTATTCAAAGGACAAATTCGATAAATCGGTATAGTTTGTATTCAACCCCCTTTCTACAAACTTATCAGGACCTAACACCGCGGATGGAGAAACTCACTACACCATAGATTGCATATTGCAACAACACAAATATATTACCTTAAGGCCTATATTTGTTGCATTAGACTTAATTGCAACGAATGTCCAAAATTTCACCGTTGCATCCGCCCCTGTTGCAATAGAGCCATTTAGCAACGATTTCAGTTCTATATAGCAACATTAAAAATCATTGCAATACAGTTTAAGCCCTTATTGTAATAATTTTATAGCAGTTGTAACATTATTTGCAACATCTTTTTGACACAATTGCAACAATTTTTAAAAATAAAATTGCATGATTCCATTTGAATATAAAACTAGCCAGGCATAGTGATCAATCACATACATCCTTAATTGTCCAATGAATAGTGATATAAAACTCGAATGAAAATCTTCTGATTCTGGTAGCGTTTGCATTCACTTATTCTCCTTATACATCAAAAATATAACTTCGAAACATTCATTCCATGTCTTTCATATAGGGTGGTCTGAAAATATTTTTCATTAGCAAAATTTACTATTCATCAGGGTTTCAAAATATTACAAAATTTTGGGATATTACAAAAACCTTACTTATTTATTTTAAAATTTGTTTTAATATTTTTAATTAATTAAAAGTATTTAGCTATTTTAACATGCCTACTTATTTTTTTAACAAATACAATTAATAAAATATTAAAAATATAATAAAAAAAATAACAATTAACAATCCGTGCATCGCACGTGTTTTAAGCTGTGTTTTAAGCTAGTATATATAAACTTAAAATTTTTAAAAAATGCAGGAAAACTAAGGCATCTAAAAAAACAAAGTGTCATGACATGAAGGAGTAATTTGCAAGTAGAGAAACTGGCGCAGCCTTACTGTTTTCTTGCTCAGTTTTCTTCGGTGACGCAATCTTTCTCTCCCCTTTCCCCACTCCAGTACACACATATCTGCATACATCTGTATATATATACACGCTACATTCTCTAAGTTGTAGAGCATACATTAGTCGTTGAGCTATAAACTAGCTCTCTTTCATATCATTTTCTACCGATATACTATTTTTATTACTAAACCTACACACACACACACAGAACATACCATAAGCTCAACACAAACTCAGAGTTTGGTTTGTTTTAAGTTTTATAAAGAATGAAGAGAGGCAAATATGATGCATTAGTATCAATGAACCGTCTTAAACTCATACAAGTCTTAATGTGTATTATTTTTCTGTTTCTCATTATCATGACATTTGAAATCCCACTTCTTTTTAAATCCAGTCTTGGTTTTGAATCAGCTGAAATTAACTTCACTGGTCCACTCAAAATCAATGTCTTTGTAGACAACACACTTCATCGAAAACCCGAAAGGCGAATGAGAGAATTAAAGAAAGTTTCTGGCCTTGTTTTTGATGAAATTGCTTTTGATAGTATTAGTAAAAATGAAAATTTTACTGAGCTTCTCAAAATGGCAAGAGATGCTTTTGTGGTTGGGAAAAATCACTGGGAAGATGTTGTGTCAGGTAAAACTAAGATTGAGTTGGGTAAGAAAAAGAAAGGGAATTTTTCGGTTTCTTGTCCAAAGTCAGTGTCTTTATCTGGTATTGAGTTTAGAAAGAGAGGTAGAATGATTCTTTTACCATGTGGATTGGCGTTGGGATCACATATTACTGTTGTGGGGAGGCCTTATTGGGCTCATTTGGAGAAAGACCCGAAAATCTGGAGGAAGAAAACAGAGGACGACGAGGAGAGTGTGTTGGTGTCACAGTTTGTTGTTGAGTTGCAAGGATTAAAGGCTGTTGATGGAGAGGATCCACCCAGGATTTTTCATTTTAATCCGAGGTTAAAGGGAGATTGGAGCGAAAAGCCAGTGATTGAGCAGAATACGTGTTATCGGATGCAATGGGGTACTTCGTGGAGGTGCGTTGGAATTAAGTCCAAGGCAGATGAGGAAACTGGTGAGTTAACTTCATATGCGATTTTCCATTTTTGGGTTTTTTAGCATTGATATTTTGACAATAGTGCTAAGAATTCAGTAAAAAAAAACAAAATCTGTATTTAACGGAATATGACAATCTATAATACTCTGTTTAATATTCACACTTGATATGTAGTAGTTTTTTGCATAGCTGGGTGTACATTTTCTGGTGATGATGAAGGATTAATTTGTGCCTGACGAAATAACATTTACATATAAAGGTTTGATATGAAGAGGAACATTTTGTCATTGATTGATCGATCTCAAAGTGTGTTTTCTTTGTGTTCTCAGTCATCATGGCTATAGGAAAAATTTGAACTCTTCTAAAAGAAGAAATTCTTCTTAGATTGAGCACATCTACTTCTAATAATAAAATTGTGATTCGTTGCTTAAGTTTTCTGCAAGACTCTGATGCTGGGGCTGTGTGTAGTTGACGGACAGGCAAAATGTGAGAATTGGATCCGAGACGATGAAAATATCACAGAAGGAGAAAATACCACCTGGTGGCTAAATAGGCTGATGGGTCGACCAAAGAAGGTTCCTCTTAATTGGCCATTCCCTTTTGCAGAGGACAAGTTGTTTATTCTTACTCTATATGCCGGCTTAGAGGGTTTTCATGTCAATGTTGATGGGAGACATGTTTCTTCTTTTCCCTATCGCCCTGTAAGTTTCTATAACTCCGATGTTGTGCATGTCTGAAATATTCAATTAGTCTAATCATATCTGTAAATTTGACAGGGTTTTACTCTTGAGGACGCCACAGGTCTATTTGTAAAAGGGGATGTTGGCGTGCATTCAGTGTTTGCTGCTTCCTTACCCACAACTCATTCAAGTTTTGATCCAAAGAGGCATCTGGAGATGATTCCCAAGTGGCAAGCGCCACCTCTCCCTGATTCAGCTGTCGAAATTTTTATCGGTATTCTTTCAGCAGGAAATCATTTTGCTGAGAGGATGGCTGTGAGGAAGTCATGGTTGCAGCATGAATCGATCAAGTCAATGAATGCTGTGGCTCGTTTTTTTGTGGCAATGGTAAATATTTGTTCAATTTTTTTTTTGTATCTTCATGTTAATCCTCCACCAGATTTCCTTCCTTAGTTTGAGGTGTGTTTTTTTACAGCACAAGCGAAAGGATGTAAACGTAGAGCTACTGAAAGAAGCAGAATTTTTTGGTGATATTGTTATAGTACCTTACATGGATAACTATGACCTTGTTGTTTTGAAGACCATTGCAATTTGCGAGTATGGGGTGAGTTGTGATATCAAATTATATTTACGCAAACATTTTGATCTATTCTTTTCACTAATTTTGTATAATTTATTACAGGTCCGCATGGTGGCGGCGAAATATATTATGAAGTGTGATGATGATACATTTGTAAGAATCGATGCAGTGCTCAAGGAAGCTCAGAAAGTTCGGAAAGGTAGAAGCCTGTATGTCGGAAACATCAATTACAATCGCAAGCCCTTCCGATATGGTAAATGGGCCGTGACAGATGAGGTATAATTTTTAATGGAGAGGAATGTATAATATATTCCATTCGCCCAGTTGGAAGATATAGTTTTCCAACGACTTTGCTTAGCTCTCTGAAACTTGCAATCTTAGTGATTGGTGTTGCTCAAACTTCTGAGTTCCCCTCAATTATCCTTTTGTTCCATGTTTCCAACTATAATGGATCATAAATCGTATAAACATCTCCTCATTCATTTTTCTCTGGAAAATTGCAGGAATGGCCTGAAGAAGATTACCCACCCTATGCAAATGGTCCTGGTTATGTTATATCATCTGATATCGCTAACCATGTTGTCTCTGATTTTGAGAATCATAAGTTGCGAGTACGTTACCGTACTTGATTATACGTTTGTGTGTGTGTGTGTGTGTGTGTGTGTTCCTATGCATACTAATGTAGGTAACTTGTATACATGATACAGTTGTTCAAGATGGAGGATGTGAGCATGGGGATGTGGGTGGGCAAATTTAACAATTCAAAACCTGTTGAGTATGTTCATAGCTTGAATTTCTGTCAATTTGGATGCATAGAAGATTATTACACTGCACATTACCAATCTCCAAGACAGATGACATGTCTCTGGGATAAACTGAAACGTCAAGGGAAACCCCAGTGCTGCAACACATGATGACAACTATAGACACAGTAGGTTGCACATAAGAATTTTATGGAGGAACCAAAGGTACCAAGATTGTTGTCATAGTTTTGTACATGAAATACATGTGGTTAAGTTAGATACATATTTACATTACAGCTATTCCATTCACTTTCTTCATGTAATTCATTATTACAGTGGTTCCATGACAAATTGTAACGAAACGATATAAACGGAACTGATTCCATAATCATGATTCAGAAGTTCTGGCACAGTAGATTAGCTGGTTAGGTTTGAATTATAGGTTTCTTTGCATCTCAAATGAAAGATGGGATGACTTTATCGGAAATTTATAAATGCTATTTGTTAATCGAATAAAATTTATCATTGTGGTGGGGTTTTTGGCAGTTGATATAAGTCAGCTCTTTAAGAAATTGTGGAGTTGGCCTAGAAAATTATTGGTGATTATAGGGGTTGGTAGGTTGCAGGTTTGGGATGAAATGGATGGAGGAAACTGGGTTTGGATTAAAGAGGAAAAGTTGGTGATTGGGAAAAAATATGATCAAGATCATTTTAGTACATTGATGTATGGTGTGCGCGCGCGCGCTTTCATTCATGTCTAATAAACCAACAGAAGGATAATAAAAAGATGAACCCCAAACGCAGGTTCAAAACTGATCATGAGAAGACTTATGTCTGATTAGACTGGTTCTGAACGCCGCATAACATCATCTTCAAACAATCGTTTCTAGGACCGACGCCACGCCTGCACAGTTACCTACGTAGTGTCGGTCGCACATTCAACATAGTGTTCGGACTCATGTGCCCACGAGGGGAGGATTTTTCTTTTATCAGAAGCAGAACTACACAGGTCGCTCGAAAGTTGTTTGTGTTATAGTCAAAATTCGGTATCGGGTTCTTTGGGAAGATTCGGGTCAAGTAATAATCAATTGGGGATATCCAAGATACAATTAGGGATTGAACTGACACAAGTAAACTTAGGGTTTACCCTCATAGGGGTAAGAGCGCGTCCTAAGAGGTCGTCCACCCCTTGAGGGCGCGCCCTCATGGTACGAAGTGATGACTTGACAAAGAATAAGAGCTACATTGACATGGGATTGACATAAGGAAGAGTTATGGCTTGCCCACATAGGGGTAAAGGCGCGCCCCTTTAGGCCGTTCACCCCTTGAGGGCGCGTCCTCTTGGTTTTAAGTAGCTACTTGGTGGTGAAGGATGGCTCCATTGGCTTGATAATGACAAGATATTGAAGACTTCTCCCTTAGGATGTCTCCTAAGGGAGGGATGTCCGTTATTGAAGGCCTCCAGGGGTTTGTCTGATGACGATGTTCGTGATTCAAGACCTCCAGAGGTTTGCCTGATGATTGAAGAATTCCCTCATAGGATTTGCCCTAGGAGGGGGATGTTCGTGGTTGAAGGCCTCCAAGGGTATGTATGTGTACTGAAGGCCTCCTCCTGTATTCAATGGGCGCATCCTCATTGGTGATGTGGGGTAAATCTTGGTGTGTGCTTTGGGAGCTCTGTTCCTGCATTCAATGGGTGTGTTCTCATTGGAGAACTTTAGAGTAATCCTGCACTTTGCACCCAAACGCCTGGGATCACTTGTCCTACAATCTGGTGGGTGCTTCTCATTCGGGGGTTAAGGATGCGTTTGACATTTGGGGTAAGTCATGGCTATACCTATAAGTACTTTAGTCAGGGAGACAGCTGGTAGCGGTTAGTGTCGGCTCCTAAGTTGGGTCGATGCCGTATCCGTGAAGTCCCTAGACTGTAGTTGAGCCTTGGGCTTTTGTGACTAGGCATCATCGTTGGATATTCCTAAAGTGAGTCGAAGACCAATTCCAGAAGAAGGATCAAGTATCCAAGTGGGCCTCGGAAATCAAAAATCAGCCCATATAGGTTACTTGCTCCCCAAGAACTACGTAGGGCTTGATCCCCTATAAATACGGGGTACGTAGGCACATTGTAAGGGGTTAGAAGAGAAGAGCTCAGCGAGCCACCACCAAAAAAACCCTTACAATCTCAGCCCCCAATTCATCACAACCACCACACTCCGGCGACCTTCCAGCGAAGAACCACCGTCATAGATCTTGATTCCGGCGACAAACCTCAAACTTTGGTAATATCAAATTCCTCCGTTAACAAATTGGCGCTAGAAGGAGGGTGCTGATCAAGATCATAATCTCAGGAGGAAGAGATATCTCATCATGATGAAAGTTCTTAGAAGAAGGTCTGCCAAGATTCTGACTTGAATTTTGACCGTCATGGACTGCTTTGAGTGACTACCAAGGAAGACATGATAGGAAGCTTGTGCGGAATGATCAGCGTCAGAACACACAGTACGCGCCCTCAAAGAAAAAGACAACACTATGCTCAGGTGGACTCCAATGTTTACAAGAAGAATTTATTACTTGAATTTCAGAAGAAAGGAAGTCATTGGAGTAGAGGCCCCGTGGTCCACAGTGAGTGCCCCCTGCTTACAGGTTGAGGCCCCATGGACATGAGTGAGGCCCTCCGAAAAGACAAGACTTTTATCTTCAGAGAACGCGTTGTCACATCTTCAATAATAGAAGACATGCCCTTCAAGGCGCGCCATAATGGTATCAGCCTCATATGTTAAGGCTTCAACTTTAAACATGATTGTACAAGCCCTCAGGTTGCAGCAAGAAAAAGAATATTTGGAGAAGAGGCCCCATGGACCTTAGGATGCGCCCCCTGACCAGCAGGATGCGGCCCCAAGATCATGAGTGAGCCCCTCCACAGAAGAATGCTATTATAAAATGGACTAGAAGATTAGAAGGGACTTCAATATTACCCTCGTCTACTCAGGCCGCCTTACGCAAGAGGGCGCGCCCTAACGACTTCTGAAATTCCCTTTATAGGACATCTCTTCGAGAGATGCCTCATATTTAGATGCCCCTTTCGTGGGTCAAGATTCGAAGAATTCTGTGACCGGAGAGTGCCCCCTAACGTTTTAATAAAGCTTTTGAGGGTGAGGCCCCCAAATAGTCATACAAGCGTTTGCTGGAGTATATTTTTCAATTAGGTGTTGCTTTGGTTCCACATTCTACCAATAGTTGATTGAAGACGGACAACGCCTGAAGAGTAGACTACAAGGTAAATTAATTACCTCTCCTAGTCTAAGAGTCTAAGGGGGTAGTCCATATACACTTTCCCTAGTCCTACTTGAGCAAGATGGTTTGTTTATGCATAAAGGGCTCGCCCTATAGGACGACGCGCCCTTAGACAGATGGTGAGATTCAGAACTCTTCCTGGTAAATATGTGATGTGCTAAAAATAAACATTTAAATTGTAAGCGCACAATTTCCGTTTTAATATTTAAGATTCGTTCCACGGAGACTATTTTATTTTTCGCAATTCTTAATTTCTAATTTAGGTGGACTAAAACAATTAATTTTGAGGAGAGATTTAATTAATCTAAATTAACAAATTAAGCAAAAGAAAATTTTGCAAATAAAATCTAAGAGACATGCATTGATTAATTTATAAAACAATTAACAAAGCAATTGGTTATAAAAATTAAGCAAGTAAAAAGACAAAAGCTAATTATTATCTAAATAAAATTCAAATGAAAATTACTACTAAGAAGTTGTAAAACCGGGCAGCAAAATCAAAGCTAAAATATTAAATGGGCCAACAAAAATGTAAATAGGCTAGAACTTGAAATGGGCTAGAAAAGGAAATGTAAAGAAAATGATCTTGGGCTAGAGATTTAACTAAACAATGACCTAAGAAGAATTAGAAATGGGCCAGGAACTAATTAACATAAGCTAAACTAAATTTTTGCCAGGAAAGGACTTGGGCCAGAATTGGTCAGCGGGCCAGGAAATGTTGTGCCAGATTAGCAACCAAATAAATTTTACAAAACAAATGGAACAAACAAAACAAAGCCACACATTTGTAAACAAAATAAGTAGATTAGCATTTGTAAACAAAGGAAAGGCAGAGCTCGCGCGACAACAAAACAAACGAATTAACAGGCGCGTGAAAACAGTACTGGACAACAACCAAAATATAAATGGCAGGAGACAGGCAACCAAAATATTAAACGAACAGCACTAATTAATACTAACACTAATTTTCAAACATTAAAGCAAAAAAAAAAAACGAACAGCAAACCAAGCAAGGCCACGTAAATTAATTTTAAATCGAATCTTCACTAAAAAATGTAAATTAAATGCCGGAATGTTCAAATCTTGCCGGAAAACTCAAACTCACCGGAAAACTCAAATAACACCCAACATCAAATCTATCCCTAAATCACCAAAACCAACTACAAATAACACCAACTTTAACAATAAAAGTAAATCTAAAGTCTAAATCATCAAACCCAACATTAAAATTGAATTTAAAGGTGCTCAACTCAAAAACACAATAAAAAGTTAATCTAGAACATTAACACTACTTAACATTAAATAAAAGGGCTCCTTTATATCTCAAGTGGTAGCACAAAAACTATTTGACCCACTTTATTGGATTTATAAAAGTTCATAGCCAAAAAATGAAAAGAACAAGATGGAGAATTAAAGTAAATGCTTGAATTAACATTAAAATGAAGGAGAGTTTACAAAATTTAAGCTATTACAATGAAAGAGAAAACTAGATCTAGGAAAATAAAAAGATAGGCTAACTAAAAATTTAGGTTAGGCTAAAACTAGGGTTATTTACAAAGGGGAAAGAGGTGGGTTATTTATAGGGGAAAATTAGGGTTTTGGGGAAGGGTTGGGTTAATTTTGGTCCTTCATCTTGAAATCTAATCAACCAACACCTTATTTTGTCTTTTTCTTCCATCCTTGATTTTTCTTTTTCACTTTTGCCCTTCCTTGTCCCTTTTTTTTTTCCACATATCTACAAAATATGAAAATACAACTAATTAATTTATTTAAAAATACGAAAACTAACAATAAAATAGGTACAAGAGAATGCAAAAATATGCACTAATCAATATGCAAGTATGACAAGCAAGATAATGCAACAAGAGAATATAATTCCGGGAAACATATCCCGTAAAGTTACCAAAAGCATAGTCAAATCAAATACAACTCGCAAAGCTTAGAAGTGAGGTCCTGCACCTCAATAATGTTCACAAGACTTAGCAAAAGAAATAAATGTCATAATCAAGCCTCAAGGCGCGTCCTGAGTGTCATCAGCAGGAGGAGTGGAGATGTTTTCATCATTAGTGTCATTTGTTTTAACAACATCATTTAAAGGCTTTTCAAGAACAACATCGGCCTTAGGAGATTGGTTTCCCTAATCCTTAACATCTTGTTCATCATCAGGAGGTGCATCCTCAGAGGACGCGTCCTCAATTTCTTCAAGTGGTCCATCCTCAATTCCATGTTTGATCTGTTTGTCTTTGATGGTCGCAGCTTCATCAACTTTGAATTTCTCAATCCATGCAACTCAATCCATGCAACTGTATCCTCACCAAACTTGAAGAAGTCATAGCCAGGATCAACTGCCAAGAAGCCAGAAGCATAGTTCCTGAAACCATCTACAAGGGACGCGTCCTTGATCCTTTGTTTCTCCTCAGCCCATCCACTTTGTTGATCCTCAATGAGATTATTTAGTTGAACCTGAAACTTGTCTTTATCCTTTTCAAGAGCCTCATGTGTTCAAAGCATTCAGTTAAGCGCATAAACTTCTCGGGCCATAGACACACATAGTCAATAACACATACTTATAAGAAGCTTCAGTTAATACACGTGACTATCATTTGTGTTCTAAAAATATACATATTTGCATGCAACATGAATTGAAAACAGGATTAAAGGTTTTTAATCCTTATCAAAAGATGTGGTTGTGTTTTTTGGTGACGTTTTGTTTTGCAAATGGATCATAAGAGGAACAGTGGAGCATCTTGATGCAGTAATTGATCAACGACAGCACGTACCCTGTATGCCAAGGACAACAATTGTTACTTTGTGGTGGAAAAGGTGAAATATCTATGGCTTTTTTGATATATGCTACATGGGTGGAAACAGATTCCAGAAAGATTAATGTTATTTCTATCTAGCAGGCTGTAGCATCATCTGTTGAAGAACTCTGTAGTTTTTTTTTTGGCTCGGTAGGCTTGTTGTATTTGAATTGTTTTTATCAAATAAGGTAAAATAAAATAAATACATGAATAATGTATTTAGAGAATTTATTATGTGAGTTAATGTTTTGTAAGTTACAAATACTAGCTGATAACCCGTGCCAAACAAGGGTCGAGCATGAGTCGATATCAACATAATAATATTGATAAATATTAATAAATATTTTTTAAAAATATATTTGTCGAGAATTCAATGATAAAAATATGTAATAAATAAACCACTATTTAATTATGTACTTATAGACAATCGAACTGTTTGTAAAACTAAAAAAAATTAAAGTAAATAAATAAATCTTGTATCATTACGTAGCTGCAAGGAATCGAACCCTCGATGTAGCTAATAAATTTAAAGTAAATAAATAAATCTTATATAATTACATAGTTGTCAGGAATCGAACCCTGGATGAAGTTAAAGAATTTAAAGTAAATAAATCTTGTATAATTATGTGGTTGCAAGGAATTGAACCCGGATTTCATGATTATCAAATTTGATACTTTGGTACTTTGGTACCGCGCACCATTTTCACATTGTTTTGCTATTAATCTTAATTTTAATTATAAATTTTTTTTTATTAAAAAATGTACTTATAGATATTTGAATGATAGAAATATATAATAAATAAATACTATTTAATTATGTGGTTATAGGCTATGTTGCTCGGACTCTTCATTTTACCTTCAAGTACCCGTGTCGGACACTCGACACTCGGACATGGATACTCGGACTCGGACACTTAGTTTAGGCCAAAAACATGCATATTTTTCAAAATCTTGCCGAGTCCTGTACTTGGACACGTATCCATGTCCGACACTTCTAGCCGAGTTCAAGTAACATATGTTATAGACAATTAATCTTGAATTTGGTACCGCGCGATATTTTAACATTATTTTCTTTATTAATAAAGAGTATAGAAGTTATACACAATTGAACTTTGAATGAAATTAAAGTAAATAAATAAATCTTGTATAGTAACGTAGTTGTAAGGAATCGAACCCTGAATTAAGCTAAAGAATTTAAATTAATAAATCTTGTACGTAGTTGCGAGGAATCGAACTCAGGTCTCGTGATAACCAAATTTGGTATTTTGGTACCGCGCGTCATTTTCACATTGTTTTCCTTATTAATAAAGAGTATAGATTATTAAAAAAAATTATTAAAAAATGTAATTATAGATATTTGAATGATAGAAATATATAATAAATAATACTATTTAATTATGTGATTATAGGCCATTAATCTTGAATTTGGCACTGCGCGATATTTTAACATTATTTTCTTTATTAATAAAGAGTACAGAAGTTATAGACAATTGAACTTTGAATGAAATTAAAGTAAATAAATAAATATTGTATATAATAACGTAGTTGTAAGGAATCGAACCCTCAATTATACTAAAGAATTTAAATTAATAAATCTTGTACGTAGTTGCGAGAAATCGAACCCAGGTCTCGTGATAACTAAATTTGGTACTTTGGTACTTTTGATACCGCGCGTCATTTTAACATTGTTTTCCTTATTAATAAAGAGTATAGATTGAGTTTAATGACATTGATTTGTTTTAATGGGCTGCATTATTAGCAATGGAGGTCATGTAAGAAAAGCCTACAAATTGTGAATTTAGCCGACAGAAAGAAGTAGACAAGATACAAAATATACAAAACACTTAATCATATATTTCGGAAACTCCAAAACGATTCTCTCTATTTTCTTCTATCTAAATTATGGAGTAAAACTTTTTTTTTTCAAGGCTATCATACAAAACTCATCAAAATATGGTTCGAATTAGTAGACAATTAACAGATCAGATGAAAAAAGGATCGTTTAAATAGAGTGACAAAGCTCTTTTAGCATTTGAAATTTGAACTCAGCGTAGTTTTAGCATTGCCAGATTTCGCAAGTGTTTGTAGTGGAAATTGATGCTTCAGAATGCAAGATAAGCGTCTACTTGCATCTAAGTGTATGAGAAAGAGTTCCTGATAAGAGTATCTGCAGTTCAAAAATACGAACATAATTAAATGATAAGTAATTTTTTCATTAAATTAATCAGAGAAGTTATGGTTGAGAAGAATAATTTACTAATTCATTTCAACCGTTTTGGTTATCAAAAAGGAAAAGTAAATAGACTAAAATTCACTTTGCATCCCTTAGATTTGGCTGAAACTAAAAATTGTATCACTTCTTTCTCAAAATGCATGTTGCATCCCATGTGTTTTTTTAGCATTTCACTATGCATCTCTTTGACTCTTTTCCGTTAAATTGTGACGTTACGATCTATTTTAACGAGGGCTTGCAGGTGCTGATGTAACAAGAATATTATATTTTAATGTATTATTCTGATTCTATTAGTTATTTATTAACTAATATATATTTATCGTATCAAAAAATTTATAATTATTCATATTTGATTAATATATTCTTTTATTTCTAATAAGTTATTTATAATATTTTGATTAAAAAATACTTGTAAGGATTAATCGAATTTTAAAAATCAAATTGGTCGATCACCTTGTAGAGGATTAAACGGGGATTAATTGGTGAAATTGAGAATTTTTAGAATCATGAATAGAAGAAAAGCGTCGCTTTGACTTTCTGCACGTATTTTAAGGTGTGAAAAAAAGTGACTTCCACTAATTATTTTTTAGATTTTCTTTTTCTGAATAAAAGTTTAAATGCTATATTTTTATTCAGAAAAAGAAAATTTTAAAAATAATATGTGAAAGTCGCTCTATTTTGCACCTTAAAATACGTACAGAAATTCAAAGCGACACTTATTTTGAGACGAAGAGAGTATATGTATCATACTTCATTCATTTTTGGATGAAATTCCTATTATGCCCCACATTCAAATAGACTGTAACAACACAATTTAACGGAGGAGAGACAAAGAGATGCATAGTGAAATACTTAAAAAATGAATGGGATGCAACCTGCAATTTGAGAAAGAAGTGATACAATTTTGAGTTTCAGTCAAAGTTAAGGGATGCAAAGTGAATTTTAATCAAGAAAATATAGTACCAGATGCCCCTTGAAAAGTTTAAAGATCTCAAGTAGTTTTGCTTGGCAATATCATCAGTCAATTCTAACTTGGAACCATGGTTTGCAGAGTGCTTGAAAAGTTTTAGTTGAAAAATATATTTTAAGAAGAAAAGGGAAAAACTTGCATAGGCCCTGATATTTATTTAAGAATAAGTATACTCGCATAGCAAGATAACTATCCCACAGGTTCATAATTCTATTCCATTGGCCTGGGATTGACCAAGGATGTAAAGCATTGTAGGACATGTCAGGCTTCTAAAATCGTGGACTTCCACAACCATTGTCGTTAACAATTTCAGTTTGAAAAGATAGTATTACTATTTTCAGCAAAGAGGAGTCTGAACATGACATCCCAAAATCAGCCAGGGATGTTAAATTTTCCAGGTACTTTGTTATCAGCAATTTCTAAGTCTGAAAGTTTTTAACGTCTCTCGGATTATTTGGGTTGATAATTTTAGCTTATAATTATTCCTTTGTACTGCTTTAAATTGAAGCAAATACTTATTTTCGTGTTGTTGCATAGATACTTAATGGCATAGCACATGCTTCACCATAGAATATGCTTTAGCAGAATTACAGCTTACTAAAGAGAGTTCAATATACAGTTTCAAGAAAAGGTAGTCTAATATACAGATATCAGATAACTCTGTTCACAGAATACTATAAGGACTTTGTAGGCCTCCCTCACGAAGCACCAGTGGTCTAGTGGTAGAATAGTACCCTGCCACGGTACAGACCCGGGTTCGATTCCCGGCTGGTGTAATTTGGATTTTAGTCCTTTTAGCAGATTGCAGTCCATTTTTTGTACACTTATTTTCTGTAGAAACTCAGAGCCACATTATGAGACTGTGTAAGAAGTTAGTTTTGTATTTTACCTACCATTCCAAGTAGTAGTGTAGAATATTCCAGAACAATAATGTTGTTAAATTCTCAGCCATACAATTTACCTAACATTTCAACAAGGTGTATCAGAACTCAGAAGTAACAGTCCATACTTATGGTGCTGCACAATTCTTAAACACATTTAAATGCACCCACATCTCTTTCATTTTTGTCATTCATGAATGCAACCTACCAGACTTCATTTTGCAATATATAATAGCTTTCCTATTGTAACCAACTGGTCATACACATTTGAGTTATATTTGAGTCATGAGCTCAAAGGAAGTGAAAGTTTTAGGTGCGTGGCCAAGTCCATATGTGATGAGGGCTAGAATTTCTCTAAATATAAAATCTGTTGACTATGAATTTCTTCAAGAGAATTTTGGTGCAAAAAGTGAGCTTCTTCTCAAATCCAATCCGGTGCATAAGAAAATACCTGTCCTAATCCATGGCGACAAGCCCATTTGTGAGTCACTTATTATTGTTCAGTACATTGATGAAGTTTGGACTTCAAATCATTCAATTCTTCCATCTGATCCATACGATCGTGCCATAGCCCGTTTTTGGGCTGCTTACCTTGACGAAAAGGTTTGTTTTATTGTAAAAGATTCATTAATTAGTGATTTAGTGGTTTTTCTTCAACGTCACCTTAGGTTACAGGAGAGCTAGTCATTCAAAATAAAATTATTATAACTTGGTTTCAACTAATGTACAACCTGCATTTAGTAGCTTTTTCGCAAAATTATAAAGCTTTTTATAGAGTTGATCACCTAACAGGTTTGCTTATTTTATTAGTTGAAGCATTTTATGTATGATTATCTGATAACAACTAGGAAAGAACACACACACACAAATTATTGACAATAAGAATATTGCTGGTGCAGTGGTTTCCATCGTTGAGTAGCATAGCAAGAACTAATGGGGAAGAAGAGAAGAAGGCGGTGATAAAGCTAGTGCAGGAAGGACTGGTTTTGTTGGAAGATGCATATACAAAATGCAGCAAAGGCAAGGTGTTTTTCGGAGGGGAGAAAATTGGGTATCTTGACATTGCATTGGGATGCTTTTTGGGATGGATGAGAGTTACAGAGAAGGTGAACAATGTGAAACTGATTGATGAAGCCAATACTCCTGGGCTGCTCAACTGGGCTGAAAACTTCTGCTCAGATGCTGCTGTCAAGGATGTCATGCCTCAAACTGACAAGTTACTTGAGTTTTCCAAGGTGCTTATGGCCAAAATGAGAGCTCCGCCAAAGTGTGATTGATGTTGTATTTGTTCTTCTTCCATCGTTAATAAAGCCTCATCAACCTGCTGCAACAACCTTCCACCACCTCTCTTGCTATCCGTTTTCTATGTTTGTCTCTTCTGATTTCAATTTATGTAATGAGGGTATTTAAGACTTTCTCTAGAATTGCCAGTTAGTTAACATATTCCTAAAGCTATCCTATATAGCTATGTGTGGTACACTTCTTGAATCTCAGAATGATATATCAAAGTTCTTCTATCTCTTTCCTATCTGTGTTATATTTGCATTTCTTTGCTTTATCCATTAATCTACAATCGTATTATGCGTGAAATAATAACAATAGATAATATAATATTATTGTAATCTTCTTTATCAAAAAGTTACTGAGTTGATTTTTACATTTGTCAGGCTTAAGTCGCTATTAATTTATGAAGCCTACACATATAATCCTAATTTATATATACATGAATATTCGATTATGCCTGTTGCTAATTTATCAATGGAAGCAAGTAGTTTGAAGCTCCCGGGTACAAAAACAAGCCCATTTGTTCAACGAGTTAAACTTGCTCTTAAGTTGAAGTCAATTTCATATGAGTTCCTGAGCAAACCATGAATCCAAAACAAGGGAACTACTCATTCAATCCAATTATGTATATTATGGTCCCTCTCTTTTCTTCCGTCCGATCCCTATGATCCCCCCATTATTCGATTTTGGGCAGCCTATTTTGAAGACAAGGTACATATATAGAGCAACTATAGAGGTTGTGAAGGTCATGAGTTACTAGAGCTAGAGCTGCTGCCACTAGTAGAAAAACTTCAATAGACATCGGTTTCTGGCCGATGTCTACGTGTTTTTCGACCGATGTCTTTGTCGATGATGTTAAAAGTACCGTTTTTAGACATCGGTTTCTAGCCGATGTCTAAATAACCATTTTACATCGGTTTCTTTCTAATATCTTTTGTCTTAACATACATTTAGCATCAGTCACATTGTGAATTCTGTTATCTAAATATATGCACTCAATTTTAAATAAAATAACAACCTAATTTAGTATAACAACAACAACAAACATGGTCAAACTTTAGTACTAATTGATTAAAAATAAAACCCCCAATTTTAAAAATTAGGGTTTCAATTTTTAAAAACCCCAATTTTAAAAATTAGGGTTTCGATTTTTCAAAACCCCCAATTTAAAACTACATGTACGCTTACAAATGCTAATATACATACAAATGTAGTTACATATCTTACCAATTCGAGCTTTCGGCTTCAAACAACGCACTTGAGTTATGAAGAGCACTTGATTTCGTGAGAGAGAGTCGAGAAAGAGAGGTGAGAGTCGAGAGAGAGTGGTGAGGTGAGAGTCAAGAGAGAGGTGAGAGTCGAGAGAGAGATAGAGGTGAGAGGTGACTGTTTTTAGTTTTTAGATTTTAGATTTTAGATTTTGATTTTTAGTTTTAAGTTTTTAGTTTTAGATAAGGGGGAAACAAAAAATTGGTTATGGGGGAGGGGGAAAAATTGGTTTGGGGACGTGAAGGGGGGAAACAAAAAATTGGTTAAGGGGGGAGGGGGGAAGTATATTTGGTAAATAAGCGGGGAAAATTGGAGACGAAGCACGAGTTGGATTTTTTTAAAGTGTACTTAAGACATCGGTTGGTTACTGAAGTGATGTCCTAATAACAGACATACATCAGTTTTTTAGAGAACGGTGTTAATATCATCTTTTTACATCGGTGTCATTTATACCGATGTTAAAGCTGTGATGTCTATTACACTTTTTCTAGTAGTGTGCTGCAGCGAAGAAGAGCATCTCCAAGGCAGCTCGTCAACTGCCTTTGTTAGCTATAAGACATAGAAAATTAGAGTAAATTACAAAGTAATGGCCATATTTTACGGTGATTTTCAAAAAAGTAGCAAAATTTTCAAGTTAACAAATTAATTGCTAGATTTTATTGAAATATTTAAAAGAATGGCTAGTGCAAAATGTGAACCTGAAAAGAAGCCATCTATTATATATCTAATACTGCAACATGCTACTTCAATGAAACATTTTATTGCATGTCATCAGCCAAGTCGGAAATCAATTACAAGTATTCATTCACATAAACGTCAACTTCCCATCATCACATCTTATGTCATACCACCGTAAATAACATAGAGTTTCAATGAATTTTCGATTGATTGAGCGATTTGATTCACCCACTAAGAGAACCCCACCATGACAGTGTGCGAAGCGTTTATCTCCCTCTCGACTTATCGGTGATTGAACTTCTCCTTCCAAGGTGTTTGCGTCGGTGTGCTCGATCGTATGCCATCAAAGTTTTATTAAGGCACATCGCAAGTTTTAGATTGGTCCATGTACTGCCTACTATATTAGCCTACTAGATGTGATGTCCACTCTTAGGTATATATGAGAGAGCCCCCAACACAACTTTGTCCAACAATAACAATTGTGAGGCAACTTAGATTCTTAGTTTTCCTTCACTGCTTGTATTTTGTTAATCTAAATGCTTATACACTCAGGTTAAATTAAATTGTTGTTATAGGTGCTTATGTTAATTAGTGGGGATGCTTTCTGTGAAAAATATTCATAAGATTTCTATTTGCTTGCCTTTTTCTGTTTAAGTGATATAAATGTAATTTACTACCCTTTTCTCCTACTTTTGTTGTCATATGAGACGTTTGCTGAATTGGAGATCACATGTTCAAATCTTGGGTAGGATTCATATTACATGTATGTTTCGAGAAACAATGTGTTACCCTATGAAATCAGTAGTTATAGGTGTGTTGTATACCAGCTGTCTATCTTCACTATGTCTCGTGTCTGTATATTCTCTGCCTTTTTGTTTTTCTGTATAATTTATTATATGTTAACAGACAGGGAGCTACAATTTGCATAGATTATTATATTTTCATGATAAAATTGAAAATGATGACAGCTAACTGACGGGAACTATGATATTGACCGTTTCTAAAAAAAGAATAGAAGCAACCTTGTGCATTTGAGTTTATACACAAAAATCCGTGAACTTATGTATCAATTATGTTAGAAAAATAAAATGGTGTTTATTTTGCATGGCCAAAGTCACAAGTAATAATTATACTCAGTTTTTTGTATATCTAATTCTATTGGTTGCTTCGTGTGTCCATTTTTTGTTGTCTGGCATGACATACCCCTCAATCTTCATGCTATAAGAAAAAATAAATTATATCTCCTCCATTGACAATATATGACTTTTTTTAGGTGCTATTCTCTGAGGTTGGTGAGTTAAGAAGATACTATATACGTTATGACAAGAGCTGAAGATCAAAGGTACCGTGATTGGTTTTGGTTACTCTGAAGGAATATTACTATGTGGTGGTGGCTCAGTGTAAAGTGTTTGTCTTAGAGAACTGCCGAAGTTGGTTTCGTAGGTCAAACAGATGTTTTTGCTGCTGTTAAGAGATACAACGGTGTCCATCTTGATGGGAAACCCACGAAGATTGAGATTGTTGGAGTGAAGTTAGTCGCTCCTGCTACCATTGTTATGTCTCCAAGTACAAATAGCTTTCCAGGAAACACTAGCGGGGCTTTCCAGAGGTAAGCTTTTTTACCCCGCTTCCTCATTGCATGCTCTTTACTTGATCTACTTTTATTGCAGTACAAGTATTAGTTGTTATTATCTCACCTACAACTATGCCGAAATAATGTCCTTGATGATATACATAGTTTCCATTTATTTTTGTTCAATAAATTCAAAAGTTCTTCTATAAAATTGTTTTGTGTAGGGCTGTAAGCAAATAAATTAAGAGGGTGGGTCAATTAGCCACTAAAAAGAAAGAAAATATGTTACTTTTTTTTTATACCGAAGAACACTCAAACTTATGTATTTTGTTCGGGCTATGGCAACTTGGAGTCTTTGCAAAGAAGCTGCAATTGATAGATATATTACTATTCTTTTAGTTATTGGGTGTCTAGACTCCCTCAAATTGATACATTTGTTCTCTATTGTGTAGGCATTAATTAGGACACCGTACATATCATTAGGACACCATATTGTATTTGACAGATGTCTATTTGAATTCTTCATTTATTCTAACAAGGTTCTTCTTTTCTCATGATACAATAGACAACAAAGGGTTGCTGGTAGGGGACTATAATTGTACTTGGGCTTCTCCGATTACTATAATTGTTCTTCTGGTCCTAATCCACAACTCATGTGCCAGTATGTAGCCTCCCTTCTCTTAATTGTTCTTTGGTTTCATTTTTATGTGAGTTTTATCCTTGCATCCTACATCATTTGTGTATTATGTTAAAATATACATTGACATCCCCTGATCAATGCTGCTTAAAATATAGAATGCTTGGTGCTGCTTATTATGTAGGAAGGTCAATGAAGCTTTCCAATGATGGCCAATGATTATGTGCTAATATGACTTCGTTATGATCCTCTATTAACTGATGTTTAAGAGAAACACGCACACCCGGGGTTTTTATGTTTTATCTAAGGAAGTAAAAAGGTTGTGCGCAGAAAATTTCAGACTTAGTATGCGGCTGTATTGGAGATTAAAAATAATGGTTGACAACTTAGTATCCATAAAACTCAACAAACGGTGCCTTTCTAACAATTTCACCTTTTCTTATAGAAGATATGTTACATTTTTCTAATTAGCAGTGTTGTTAAGAGTTCATTGAATTTTAGATATTATTCATGTTACTTGATATATCTCAAAAGTTTGCGGAAATTCAACCTGCATTATATTTACATATTATCTCTTTTGTGTATTGAACTCACAACAAACATGCTTAGGCTCTACTTGTATTGACACCGATTCGCTGTGAACAAGAATGCAGAGTAAACATAAAAGTTTAACTCAAATAGCACTTGCATTTGTAGGCCACTACAATAGGATTCAGATATTACCTTCATGAGAGAATATAAAGCATGTCAAAAACGGATATTGAAGGTTCTTGAAGCTGGAATCTCCTCAACCTTTCCGCTTCTGCTAACTTTTAGGTCCCTGCAAGGCTTGCAATGGAGCATCAAACTAATGGGGTGTTGACAAGGCCACCCCTATTCTTCAGCTAACACCAAATGTGTTCCGCTACTGGCCAAACAAACAAATGGTTGTTTTTCCATTAACGGACTCTCCTATTCGAAGGTAAATCTTTGGTTGTAGCTGATGGTTATTATCACTCTTTCTTTTGTAATGGCACCCAAATCTCAAACAGTATCATCCTCAATTCCTTTAACCATACCCAAAGAAACAAATCTACTCTCAATTCCCTCAGAGGCGGAGGCAAATCCCAGGTACAAGTGCTTTGTACGGTTCTTAAACACCTCATACCTCCGCCAAGCCTTGACCCTGAACCCCACTCTGTATGTCGATGTGTTGGAAGGGTTCTGGAGAACAACTTTGGTTGCAACAATGGCGAGGGATGATGGAACCTCATTTCAGGAAGTGAATTGCACAATTGGGGGCAAGCACTTCCAGTTTGGCGAAAAAGAGATTAATGAAGCCCTGGGATTCAAGGTTGAGGGTCATGCTGCTGAAGTTAATGATGATGAAATGGTTGCTTTCATGGACCTCATCAAGTATGCAGATAAGGTTGACATGGCTAAGTTGAACAAGAAGCATGTCAGGAGGGAGTGGTCGTTTGTTTTTGATACACTCCAAAAGGTGTTCTTATGCAGGAAGACAGGATGGGACCAAATAAGTCACATTGCTGTGAAGCTGGCCTACTCCCTAGCCTACAATGAGGAGATCAATGTTGGAGCAATCATCCTCAAGGAATTGGCTCAAAGGTTAGGGAGAATAGTTCGTGGTAGAGGTAATGAAATCTTTTACCCCCGTTTCCTTCAAGTTATTTTAAACTATCTTGATGCAAATATCCATGAATTGGAGGGTATAGATAAAACTAAAATGGCTTATTCCAAGTCCATCACTACAAGAAAAACGCAATCAGACAACACTGATCACACAACGCTCGGTCGAAAAAGTGTTGCCCAGAATTATCTGACAACGGTTATTTTTCAACCTCGAAAAAGTATTGTCTAATCCAGGGTGATTACAACGGTTTAAAAACCATTGTCTAGAAAATTGAATTAGACAACGGTATTTTTAAAGTGCTGTTGCGTAAGCGTGACCAATAGACAACTATTTTCAGCAATATTGTGTGAATAAACCTAAGACAGTGCTACAGAAAACCGTTGTTATAATGATACAACTGTTTTTTTAGTCGTATTGTGCGAATAATCCTGAGACAATGGTGCAGCAACCCGTTGTGGGAATGAGACAAGTGTTTTTTAACATTTATTGTTTAAGAAGTCTACAAACAACGGTAGTTGTAGAGTGTTGTCTGAATTAGAGTACTTCAAAAAAAATAGGGACATACCAATCTTAGAATAAAATCCAAGTAACATACCCAATATTATTAAAAACAATATTGATATACTTTAATTACAAAGTCGTGAGTAAATTGTCTTATATTAATATATATATGTCGCGACTCACGTATGTTTTATGTATTCGATTTATATATATACTAGCCTATAACCCGTGCGATGCACGGGCTAGGTAATCTTTCTAATTTTTTTTATATAACGTGTTTATTGTTATTGTTTTTCTAATTACTATGTTATATTAAGTATAGTATTTGTTTGATTTATTTCTAATTTGAAATTATTGTATTTTTTCATTAATTTATCGAAATGGGTTTATAATAAATTTATAATTATTTCTTTAGTTTTGAGGTTGTAAAACCAAAATAAACTTTAGAAAGTTAAAATTAAATTGTATATTGTAATAGTTTTTGACAATATCCGCGCTCGTTCGTATTACTAAAAATTAGAAAAACTATTTTTGTATCGATTTGTGATCTTTTAAAACATTTTCATGCTCGTTCATATTACTAAAAATTAGAAAAACTATTTTTGTATCGATTTGTGATCTTTTAAAACATTTTCATATTCTTTTTAAGATATCGTAGTTATAAAAAGTAAACATTGTATTTTAGAAACAAAAATCAAATCTTTATTGTAGAAATCACTTTTTTCTTATTAAAATGAAATTATAGGACTAATTTTAGAAAAAGTACAAATTATTTATTTTGACTAAGATGGACCGAAGGAGATGAGTAGTAGTTCTTTATTGTAATTTAATATTTTTATAATTTAATAGAAGTATCAAACTACCAACTACCAAATAGAGGTATGCTTACTACAAAGAAACAATCATGTCAAAATCTCAAGCCTCAGATGTTGCACATGCAATTTTACGGCTACAACTTGGTAGTGCTATTAATGAGTCTAATATTCACTGCTTTGAAAGAATAATAATCATACACTATGCCCTCAACCTCAACTGAAAACCAATAGACAGCTTAAGCGGAAATTGTAAGAGGAGTGTTACTGTTAGAAATGAATACCACTAGAAACTAGACAGAGGGGGGGTGAATGGATAGTTTGATATATTTTTCGATTCTTGAAAACTAAGTAAACAACTGTATGTGATTATGATATGTAATATGCAGAAAGTAAATAACACACACAATCACTTTAATCTACTTTGTATAAGCAAATTAAATACTACAGCTTTCCAGGAAATTCACAATCGAATTTCTGGCTTCTAAACAAGAACAGTCTGAACTTGCTTGCTTACAGAGAAAAGAGCTTAGCAAATTACTATGTGTATCTCTCTTTCAGCTTACAGTTGTGTGTGCACGATATATATATATTCACCTATACAAACTAGGCACACACAATATTACACAGCTACCCCTTCTGAAGGTCCAACTTGTCCTGCCATAAGAAGTTCACTGTGTCAGGAAGGACCACCTGCTTTTCGGAGTCTTTCCCGTTTCTGTAGCTGCTTGTCTCTTATCTTTCTCTCCAAGTTTAGCTGTAGATTTGCCATCTGTTCTTTGGACCACCTTGCCGGAACAAATGCTTCAGTATTTGTCTCCTTTGATTCTTGGTTCTGTACCTTGATTTGTCTTGTTATAAACGGCTAAGTGTTGATATCGTGAACTCCACTTTATCACTGACTTCGCGATCTCCCTTGTGAGGACTACGCGATATAGCCTTTGAAGACTTTGCGACATAGGTCATTTGACGACTATGCGACATAGGTCATTTGACGACTATGCGACATAGGTCATTTGATGACTATGCGACATAGGTCATTTGATGACTATGCGACATAGGTCATTTGATGACTATGCGACATAAGGCTTCTGAGGACTTCACGATCTAGGCTCCTTTGACTTTGCTGACTTCAACACTTCACGACATGTGTCTTGAGGACTTCTCGACATAGTTCAAAGTGGACTATGCAATATAGTACTTCACGACATGGATATTGGTGACTTCACGACATAGCTTTCTTTTGACTTTGCTATATAATGCCTTAGACAAATTCCTGCAACTTATTTCTTCATAGCCTTATTCAACTCTATCCTGCTGCATGAACACTTCTGAACTTCTACCAGGATAATTATTCAATGGCCTATATACATTCTAGATGCAAGAAACTTTACTAAGCTCATTATAAATCTGAGCATACATGATAAAGCTATTGTCCATGAAAACAAGACAAGTACATTTAGAGACCTATACTATATCCCAGTGATAGAAATCACTAGGTCATGTAATGTGACATAGTCACATAGTGTAGGCTTGTTAATAGTGGTATTCAGACATGTCTTGAGCCTAACAATCTCCCCCAAATTGTGAGTAAGATCCTTAGGCACAATTTCATGTCTGATAACAAGCCTAACTTACATAAAAGGAAATTTAGTAACAGAGAGGACAATTCATGAACCTTGAGATCAGAAATTTGATTACATAGAAAAATTGAAAGCTTACAGATTACTTTTGTTGCTCAACAGCTTCAGCTTCCAATTGCTTCTCTAGCAAATCATCATATATCTTCTTTTTCCTTATCTCTTTTTTTCTCTTCAAGTCTATGATGGCTTCTTGAAGTTCTTCTCTTGCAATCAGTTCTTCAATGAGAGGTGAGCCTTCCAAGTCATCAATTGCAGCCTTGAGTGCACTTTCTACATAGGAATCAAGAAACTCCATCCTTATTTTGCTTTGACCTCCATGTGAGTTTTTGTACTCCACAATGTAAGGATTTTGCTTGACCCTGCACAACCTTTTCTGCCTTAGCTCTTTAGCCCTCTCCTCCATCTCAGCCATTTCTTTTTCTCTCTGTATCTTCTTCTCCTCATTCTCTTTCCTCATGTCTTCTTCATAATCAGCATGCAGTTTCAAGAACCTGGCAATATCTATCTTCCATGTCCTTTCTTCTTTTTCTTCAAAATTTAGTAAAGCATTTATCCTTTCAAGCTCATACTTATAGAAGTATTGCCAGCCTCCTTGCTTCATCATCCTTTCTCTTCCATCAGTGTACTTGATATCTAGATGATCCAACTTCACTTTGACTTCAAAGATCCTTTGAGCCCTCAAAAATGCTAGGGCATCTTCATCATAGTCCTCATCTAGTGGAAGCACATTGATGCCAATAACATTTGTGAGTTTTCCAGTCTTCTTTGTTATCCTTATCCTTTTGGGTACACTCTTGATCTTCAAATGCTTCACAAGAGATACCTTTCTGGAACAAGGAGAATTAGTCTTCAGTGCCACATCACTTGGAAGTAGCTTCATTCCTTTCCCCTTCATCCACTGTAACACTCCACTAGCTGTGACTTTGTGGAAGTGTTTTCTTGAAATTACTTTAGTGGCTTCATCTTTCATCTGTGGCAATTCAGGTTCAGAAGTCATGGATAATGATTTTGGAGGATCATTGCTAACAGTACCCACCCTAGACTTAGAGTCTTGTGTTGTGGTTAAAGTACTACTAGCAATGTCCTTGACTTGCTGAATTCCACTCCTAGTTCTCTTCACTGTCTCCTTTGCCCCCTTTGTGTCATCACCAGCATCTTTAGATTTCTTGGAAGATTTGCTCCTGCTGCTGTCACTTGGTCCATCCTTATTACTCCTTGAATGAGATCTCCTCCTGTTGGTTTTCTCCTCATCATCATCCTCCCCATCCTTCTTCTTGTTCTTTTCTTTGACAGATTCTGGCAAAACACCATGAATCAGAAAAGATTGTAGAATGTTAATCATCTCTAATTCCTCTGCTGTCTTGACTCCTTTCTTTGCTCTCAGCATTTGCAGCACCTGATTGATCTTTGTATTATTCTTCATTTGCAGATCTTTGGGAATGACTAGTTGGTCAATACTTCTGACTTTGGATAGACTTTGAAAAATTACTGTCCTTGGCTTGGGTATGACCTCAAGCAGTCTTTGATTTTGGTCCATCTCCAAGTCATTATAAAGACTTTCATTGTTAGCCCCACTCTTTTCAATCAACTCCAGAACTATTGACACTTCAGTAAACCTCAGTTTCTCTAGAGTTTGAAATGCTAAGTGCCACAAGCAGTTGTCCTTGCACACCATGATTATTTCTCTCAGATAAACATCCCTGATTTTCTTTACTGCAACTGTGAAGTACTTGATACTTTCCCTGAGCTTCTTTCTGTACACTTGTGCATCTCCTTGAGCATTCTTGTAGGTGGCTTTCAGAAACTCCAGGAATGCCTCATCATGATAGATGTTAGAGTTGGCAACTTCCTGTAGCTTGGCCTCAGTGATAAGTGTAGCTTGGGTAGGTTTAGCAATTGGAGTAGGTATAGCAGGTTGAGAGGTTGAGATGTCTTTAGGCATTGTGGATGGATAGAATGTTGTGGTGACTGTGCTTTTCTGACCTTGTGCATTGGTGACCTCTACAGGGGGAAGATTGATTGGCTTTATTGTCTCTTCAATGAGCTTGCCCTTAAGTTTTGACTGCTTGGCAGGTGCTCCCCCTGTCTTTTTCACATTGACCTCCTTTCCTTTCTCCCCCTTAGGCTTGGGATCAGACAAAATGTCTTGAGCTTCCCCAGGAATAGGCAGGTTCATAGATCTCATCATTGAAGTCATCATTTGTTGCTGCACCAGTAAGATGTTAGAGGTGTTGTTGCCTTGGTCATCCAGCTTGTCATTGAGTTGGCTTAAGGATGTAGATAGCATTCTGTTTTCATCCTTGAGAGAGGCCACTTCTCTTTCTAAGCCATCCACCTTGGAGAATAATTGTTGAGACCTAAATGAGTTGAGGGATTGATCTTTGACCCTGGCAAAGTCATATTTGGAGATGTCTGACAGAGGAACTTCATCCACCAGCTTATCACCATACTGATTTTTCCACATGACATTCAACATAGCATTGGTGGTGATGGTAGTTTTTGCTTGATTTTCCAGTGTAGAAGCCAGTTTCTTGATGTTGTCTGTGACCATGGCAAGAGTCACATCCATCATGGACACATTAGTGGAGGTTTTCTGGACTTCTTTGAGGATACCATCCACCTTGGGAAAATCAGAGAGATAAGAATTTCTGAGCTTTGTGAGGGATCTGTCTGTCTCCTCCTGAATTGAAGAAATCTCTGATTGAAGCCCTTTCCCAAGATAATGCAGAGCCTTCAACTGGTTCTTGTACACATCATTTACAGCCTCATAGATGGCAACAGGAGAAAGATCCTTAGCATTGGAGCCCAGAGAAGTGAGGTATTCTTCTCTCACAAAAGCTAGAGCATCCTTGAGATTTACAGTCCTCTTAGAATCCAACCAGGCATCCACATTTCCCTCTGGTTCAGCTTCATTCACAATCTTCTCCTGTTGAGCTTCAACGTCCTCCTTATGGCATAGCAGAATAGCTTCATAATCAGCATTTGGAAGGTTGGAGGTGAGGAGATGTTGAGCTATCTTTGAGAACTCATCAATCTGTGCCACATTAAGATTTTGAATGGCTTCCTCTGTCAAGTGAGAGGGCACAGATGATGATCCTGAAGGCCTGTCATGGTGCACAGGCTTCAGCCATTCTGACATTGTGGCCTGAGCCAAGTGAGAGCTAGTGCTAGGCACTTCATGAGATGTGTGAGTTTGAGTCTCCTCCAGCCTTGGAATGGCTGTAGGGTCTGATGTTGTCTCCATTGAAATGGGATGTGTTACAACATCAGCCCTATATGTCTGTGAAGACATTTCCACATCCCTAAGGATGGGAGAATTTGGCACAGAGTCTCCAGTGAAAACTGGTGAATCCTCCATGTTTGTGTTGGTGTCATTAGGATATGCCTCAGCATGCATTCCCTGACCAACTGAATGTGGGTCCTGAGTGGTGAGCACAGTGTCAAGCACCATGTCACTTGAAGTTGGCTCAATTACAGGGCTGGATTGTGATTGATCAAGGGCAAGATTGTCATGAGAATGACTCTCTTGGTCAGAAGAAATTTTAGTGGAAGAATCTGAGAGAGAAGTGGGGTTCAGATTAGATTTTGGCAACTCCCCCTGAGAAATAGGAGGAGTTTCAACATTGATGTGCTCTCCACTTAGTGTTTGATCACCCTTATCACTACTAGGGTCAAGAGTGAGGTCTTGACCCTGTGCAGACTCGTTACAACTTGCAGTGGGGAGGCTGCTCTTTTCAATGCCCATGACCTGTTGAGAGGCCATAGACAGTAGCAGGTGTACCCCTTTTTCCACATCTGAATCCTGTTGGGAGGATTCAGTGGTAGTTTTAGATTTTGATTTCTTCTTTGGTCTGGTGAGAGGTGACTCAGGAATCTCACTTTCTAGCTCTACAGATTCATGGATAATAGCTAGGGTTCTCTTCTTCTTCTTTTTAGTAACATCAACCTTTTGAGAGATTGATGCACTTGGCTGACTAGCCTCTACAGTGGTGTTTACAGTGGGGTTGCTGGATGGGATAGGGAGGCTTGGGTTAGACTGTGATGCTCCTTCAGTCTCAGCCTCCCCTGTCCAGGAAAGAGCATGGTATATGGGCTTATCAAGTGGATAAGACGCGAATGTGTCCTGCATATGCGGGGTCACACTCAAGATCACATCCACTTGATTCCTTGTGTCCAATGAACCAAACAGAATCTTGGACATGGACTTGGAATAAGCCATCTTTGATTTATCAATACCCTCCAAGTTATGGACATTAGCATCAAGATAATTTAAAATAACTTGAAGAAAGCGAGGGTAAAAGATGTCATTACCTCTTCCACGGACTGTCCTCCCTAGCCTTTGAGTCAATTCCTTGAGGATTATTGCTCCAACATTGATTTCCTGATTGTAGGCTAGGGAATAGGCCAGCTTCACAGCAATGTGACTGATATGGTCCCATCCTGTCTTTCTGCAAAGGAACACCTTCTGGAGTGCATCAAATAGAAATGACCACTCCCTTCTTACAAACTTCTTATTCAGCTTTCCAGTATCTATCTCATCAGCATACTGAATGAAGGTCATGAAGTCTACTATTTGAGCATCAGTAGCTTCTTGGTCATGACCCTCCACCTTGAACCCTAATGCTTCATTTATCTCCTTCTCCCCAAACTGGAAGTGTTTGCCTCCAATTGAACAAGCTATCTCCTGGAACGAAGTTCCATCTTCCCTGGCCATTGTAGAAACCAACGCCGTTCGCCAAAATCCTTCCAATACATCAACATACAACGTGGGGTTCAAGGTTAGGGCTTGGCTGAGGTAGGAATCGTTCAGGAACCGTACAAAACACTTGTACCTGGGTTTAGCCTCAGCCTCAGAGGGAATGGTGAGAAGATTTGTTTCTTTGGGGATGGTTAAAGGAATAGAGGATGATACTGTTTGAGATTTGGGTGCCATTTCAAGAGAGATAGAGTAAGAAAGAGAGTAGAGAATTTGTGCTTAGGTTAGAAAGTTTGAGAGCAATAGACAAGATGAAAAGTTGCAAACGGTTAGAAAATGGTATTTATATGATAGAGACACTGCGATATGGAGTTATGAATGTGTACAGTCTATCTGTATGTCGCGAAGTCAAAAGTGGCCTGTACCGCAAAGTCTTGCAAAGTATATCGCATAGTCTCAACAATGAACTATGTCGCAAAGTCTTCAAAATGAGAGGATCGGGGAGACTTTGCGATATAGTAGAAATACCCTGTCTAAAGCTCTCTTTTAGGAATTTTAAGCAATTTGTCAGACTTTTATCAAATTTTGAAATAAAATTAATTTAAATCAAAATTCTGTCAACTATGGAGACTTGTCGATATAGTTATTCTAAGTCGCGAAGTCATAAAATTAACTATGTCGCAAACTCATGAAATGAACTATGTCGCGAAGTCTCTCAATCTCAACAGTTTGCGATATAAGTCTGTTTAATTTGAACTATGTCGTGAACTCTGAAAATCATCTATATCGAGATGTCTCAAAGGCTCACAACTCCACTACCAAATATGATTTTGAAAAATATGCAGTAAAATACTGAAATATTTATAAATCATATCTCAGCTAATTTTCACTCCAAACAAATAGATCATTTAAATACAGTGAAAATTTACTGCTGCAAACATTAACCAGCATATTTACTTAGAACAACTGAATGAAGGATTGAGCATTCCAATTTCACTCACAAGTCTGTTGAAGACTGCTTCATTCAGAGGTTTAGTAAATATGTCAGCTAATTGTTTCTCAGTTGGAACATAAGAGACTTCTATGGTACCATTTGCAGCATGTTCCCTAATGAAATGGTACCTTATCTCAATGTGCTTTGTAGTAGAATGATTAACAGGATTAGCTACAATGGATATTGCACTAGTATTATCACACATCAGAGGAATGTGTTCTAACACTAGTCCATAATCCATGAGTTGATTTCTAATCCAAAGCAATTGAGCACAGCAACTTCCAGCAGCAATATATTCAGCCTCAGCTGTGGATGTTGCTGTGGACTGTTGTTTCTTACTAAACCAGGACACTAACCTTTGACCTAGGAATTGACAGCTTCCAGAGGTGCTCTTCCTGTCAATCCTGCATCCAGCATAATCAGAATCTGTGTAACCAACCAGGTTGAACCCAGTGCCCTTTGGATACCATAGCCCAAGATTAGGAGTCCCCTTCAGATATTTGAAAATTCTTTTGATGGCCATCATGTGAGATTCCTTGGGATCAGACTGGAACCTTGCACAAAGGCATGTGGCAAACATGATGTCTGGCCTGCTAGCTGTGAGATAGAGTAGGGATCCAACCATTCCTCTATAGACCTTGATATCAACTCTCTTGCCTTTCTTGTCTTCATCCAGCTTGATTGCAGTAGACATAGGAGTTTTAGCTGGGGATGACTCTTCTAAACCATATTTCTTTAAAAGATCCTTGACATACTTGGATTGGTTTATAAAGATGCCATCCTCCCTTTGATGTACTTGCAGGCCTAGGAAATAGGTTAACTCTCCCATCATACTCATCTCATATTTACTTTGCATCAACTTAGAGAACCTTTCACAGAGTTTTTCATTTGAAGAGCCAAAGATGATATCATCCACATAGATTTGAACAAGAATGATATAATTTCCATGCTTCTTGAAGAATAGGGTTTTGTCAATTGTACCCCTGGTAAATTGATGCTCAAGAAGGAATTGGGATAGAGTTTCATACCAGGCTCTTGGTGCCTGTTTGAGTCCATAGAGCGCCTTGAGCAGTCTATACACAAAGTTTGGGAAGTCTTCACTTTCAAAGCCAGGTGGTTGAGACACATAGACTTCTTCAGCAAGATCACCATTGAGAAATGCACTTTTCACATCCATTTGATACACCTTAAAATCTGAGTGAGCTGCAAAAGCCAAGAAGATTCTTATGGCTTCCAGTCTAGCTACAGGTGCAAATGTCTCATCATAGTCAATGCCTTCTTGCTGACTATATCCTTTGGCAACCAGCCTTGCTTTGTTTCTTACTACCACTCCTTCTTCATCCATCTTGTTTCTGAACACCCATTTGGTGTCAATAACATTCTTTCCTTTTGGAGGTGGCACTAGTTCCCATACTTTGTTTTTCTCAAATTGATTCAACTCTTCTTGCATGGCAACAATCCAATCAGAATTCTTCAAAGCTTCTTCAATTAATTTAGGTTCCTCTTGTGACAGAAAGCAGCTATACAGACATGTATTTAATGTTGCCCTTCTTGTTCTAACTCCCTCACTAGGATCTCCAATGATTTGATCCCTAGTGTGGGCTCTGTCCCATTTCCTTGTGTGCCCCTGTTCATTTCCTTGATCTGTTCCAATCTCATTTTGGTTGACAGTTGCATTCTCTTCTTCTCCCCCTGTGTTTGTGAATCCTTGCACAGGTGTTTGAAGAAGATTGTCAACTTCAAGAAATTCATTTTCTAGAACAGTTTGAACAGGGGGTTCATCTTCACTTTCAGAATCCTCAAGATAACCTTGATTCTCAAATCTCAATAGCACACTGTCTTGATCACTTGTTTTCAGTCCTGGAGTTTTCTTGTCATCAAAGGTAACATCCATGCTTTCCATGACTTTGTGTTGCTCAGGTACAAACACTCTGTATGCTGTCCTTTCCAGAGAGTATCCAATGAAGATACCTTCAAATGCCTTAGCATCAAATTTTCCAACATGCTCAGAGGTATCTTTCATCACAAAGCACTTGCTTCCAAACACATGCAGGTGCTTGAAAGATGCTCTTTTTCCAGTCATTAATGAGTAAGGAGTTTTGCCAGACTTCTTATTGATTAATGTTCTATTTTGCACATAGCATGCTGTGTTAACAGCATCAGCCCAAAAGCTAGTGGGTAGCTTTGCATCCAGCAGCATTGTCCTTGCAGCTTCAATGAGAGTTCTATTCTTTCTCTCAACTACTCCATTTTGTTGAGGTGTTCTGGGAGCTGAGAATTGTTGAGAAATTCCTTTATCTTTGCAAAACTCATACAATGTTGAATTTCTGAACTCAGTCCCATTATCACTTCTCAAGGCAACTACAGAGGAACCAGTGCTTTGTGCTTCTTTATCAACTCTCTTGATATGCTCTATTATGACTTGGGGTGCTTCATCCTTGGAGAATAGGAATTCCACCCAAGTATATCTTGAATAGTCATCTACCATCACTAGAGCATATTTCTTTTTGGAAAGGGACATTACATTCACAGGGCCAAATAAGTCCATGTGAATTAGTTGCAGAGGTTTTGAGTTTGTATTGAGCAACTTGTTCTTGTGACTTGATCTTTTAATCTTCCCTTTCTGACAAGCTTCACATGCTCCATCTTGCACAAACTCCAAGGCAGGCAAATCCTTGATGAGTTCTCTCTTGGATAGAGAGTTCATTGCCTGAACATTCAAGTGAGACAGTTTCTTGTGCCACAGCCAGAATTCCTCATTTGTGGCTTTTGTGTAGAAACAACAAATTTCTCCCTTATCTGCAGCCTTAAGATTAGCTACAAACAAGCTTCCTTTCTTCACACCAGTTAGAACAACTTCACCACTTTCCCTTTTTGAGATTGAACAAAGGTCTTCATCAAATTCCACTTTGAAGCCTCTGTTGGTAAACTGTCCAATACTCAAGAGATTATGCTTCAGTCCTTCAACAAATGCTACATCTTCAATAATGACATTTCCAGATTTAACACTGCCATATCCCATTGTATAACCAATGTTGTCATTTCCAAAGGTTACTGATGGGCCAGCCTTTTCCTCAAAATGTGATAGCAGGGCCATATCACCAGTCATGTGACTTGAGCATCCACTGTCCAAGATCCATATGACTCTTTTATTCCTGTTGCCCTGCATTCACAAAGTGACTAAGTTGTTTTTGGTACCCACACTTGGTAGGGTCCACATGATTTAGAAACATTTTGATTAATAATTCTTCTGTTATAAATTGCATTTCTCATAGTAGGAGACTTCACTTTTTCTGTGGCTTTGGAGTTTACACTCTTAGGCTCACATGAAGTTTTCACCCTCTCAACCCTGATTGGGGACCTTGTCCTATGAGAATGTATGTGTGTGTGTGATTCACCAGATTGTGCAGAGTCAAGTTTATGTTTAAGAGATAAACAGTTAGCAATCACAGTCACATAGCATGTCATGCAGTTTGGCTTACCACAGAAAGAATCATGACTAGAATTTATGCTTGCAGAAAGGTTACTTAGATTGTCAACTTCAACAATTTCAGGCTTACTACACTTATGAGTCAAATGATTAACAGATAGGCATTTTTGACATTGTTTCCTGGGAGCATTTGGCACATAAGCATAGTTGTTTCCTTTGTTAACACCAACTTTACCATTTCTGTTTTGTTTCCTTTTCTTAACAACTTCTTTCTTTGCTTTAGGACTCTTGACAAGATTGTTTTTGGTCTCTTTCTGATTGACAAGTTCAGGAGAGGAAGACGTGTTCTTAGCAGCCTCATCTTCTTCAAGTAGTTGTTGCTTGATGATCAGTAGTTCCTCATCAAACTCAACAACACTCTTTCTGAAGATGGGCTGTTCAACACTTGACAGTATGGTTGGGGCATTTTTGTTTGTAAAAGTTTCCTTTCCTTTGCCCTTGACTTTCTTCCTTCCCTTGTCATTATCATAGTCAAAACCAACTCCAACCTTGCAGTCTTCAGTGTGTTCCTTGTGGTAGGTTTGAATAAGTTCAGAGGAGTTTTTGAAGCTTCTAAGTTTCAGTTCAGTTTCAGCAATTTTTTCTCTAAGGGCATTCTCTATCTGCTCAGCACAAATCACTTTGTTTTTAAGATACTCAACCTCCTTTTTCAAACCATCCAGGTTCACAACCATTAACTCAAGTTGCTCATTCTTTTCTGTAAGCTCAACATTCTTAGCAGTTAGTCTGTCAATTTCTTCATTAGCTACTAACATGCTAGTATGAATATTAAACATCTCAGTGCTCATATCTTCAACAGTTTGCTTATATTGAAGGGGAGTCATATCAAGAGAAGTAAGAATAGGTACCTGACTTAAATCACCTTCATCAGAGAATGCCATCAAGGCATAGTTTGAGTACTCTTGTTCTTCTTCTTCATCAGAGTCATCCCAGCATTTTCCCTCAGCAATAAAAGCTTTGCCCTGTTGTTTCTTGAGTAGAGCCTCATACTTAGCTTCAAGCTCTAAGTATGCTTTGTCCTTCTTGACTTGTTTAGGCTTTTTGCACTCAGTGGCAAAATGCCCAAGTTCATTGCAGTTATAGCACCTTATTTTGGTCCTATCCACACTTCCTGTCTTGTATCCTCCTTTAGCAGCACCAGCAATCCCTTTTCCTTTATTGAAGGTGTTTGAGCCACTAGATCCACCAGTGTTTCCATTATTGAACTTGGACCTAAATGGCTGCTTTCTTTTAAACCTTATATTAGGATACCTCCTAGCCATATAAGCAAAAGATTTGTTTTCCATTTTGTCCAGCTCATCTATACTGTAGAACTCATCCTCTTCAGGTAAATCATACACAACCTGAGTTTCATCACCAGTGTCTTCAACTTCCAGTTCCTCAATCTTGACCTGACTGATTTTGAGAGAGTCCATTCTTTGACTTAGGTTGTCTGCAATAAGTGCACAGGAGGTATTAGCCACTAATCCTTGCTTTGCTTGAATAGATCTCTTTTGAAACAGCTCTAACTCATATGTTTTTAAAACACCATACAACACATCAAAACCAATCTTTGTCAGATCTCTTTCTTTAAGGGAAGAGATTCTTGGTTCCAAGTGATCTGGCAGAGTTAGTAGAAACTTCATATTGAGCTCTTCTGTTTCATAGTGTTTGTCATAGAGTTTGAGCTCGTTTATCAGCTTGTTGAATCTCTCAAACACTTCTGTGATTCCCTCTTTTGGCTGAGCCATGAAGGCTTCATATTGTGAAACAAGAATCTGCTTCTTGTTCTTTCTTACTTCAGTAGTTCCTTCACAGAGCACTTCTATAAGATCCCACATCTTCTTGGCACTAGTACAATGAGCAACAGTGCCATACATGTTGAAGTCCATAGATTCACAAATGATAAGTTGAAGATGTCCATCCAGTGCAACTTTTTCTTTTTCAGGATCAGTGTATTTTGAGGGATCTTTGGGCACATGTTTTGCTGGTACAATCTCAGTGCCAATGGTTGATTCACCAATCTCGATCATTGGAATGAAGGGACCATGCTTTAGAATATCTAAATACATGGGGTTAGAAGCTTTGATGAAAAGCAACATCTTCTTCTTCCATAAACTGTAGTGCTCCTTGTTAAAGGGAGGAATCTTGATACTGCTTAGTTTCTGTGAACTCATTCTTGATCTTTTCCTGTTTGTACGTTAACAGCCTACGCTCTGATACCACTTGTTAGAAATGAATACCACTAGAAACTAGACAGAGGGGGGGTGAATGGATAGTTTGATATATTTTTCGATTCTTGAAAACTAAGTAAACAACTGTATGTGATTATGATATGTAATATGCAGAAAGTAAATAACACACACAATCACTTTAATCTACTTTGTATAAGCAAATTAAATACTACAGCTTTCCAGGAAATTCATAATCGAATTTCTGGCTTCTAAACAAGAACAGTCTGAACTTGCTTGCTTACAGAGAAAAGAGCTTAGCAAATTACTATGTGTATCTCTCTTTCAGCTTACAGTTGTGTGTGCACGATATATATATATTCACCTATACAAACTAGGCACACACAATATTACACAGCTACCCCTTCTGAAGGTCCAACTTGTCCTGCCATAAGAAGTTCACTGTGTCAGGAAGGACCACCTGCTTTTCGGAGTCTTTCCCGTTTCTGTAGCTGCTTGTCTCTTATCTTTCTCTCCAAGTTTAGCTGTAGATTTGCCATCTGTTCTTTGGACCACCTTGCCGGAACAAATGCTTCAGTATTTGTCTCCTTTGATTCTTGGTTCTGTACCTTGATTTGTCTTGTTATAAACGGCTAAGTGTTGATATCGTGAACTCCACTTTATCACTGACTTCGCGATCTCCCTTGTGAGGACTACGCGATATAGCCTTTGAAGACTTTGCGACATAGGTCATTTGACGACTATGCGACATAGGTCATTTGACGACTATGCGACATAGGTTATTTGATGACTATGCGACATAGGTCATTTGATGACTATGCGACATAGGTCATTTGATGACTATGCGACATAAGGCTTCTGAGGACTTCACGATCTAGGCTCCTTTGACTTTGCTGACTTCAACACTTCACGACATGTGTCTTGAGGACTTCTCGACATAGTTCAAAGTGGACTATGCAATATAGTACTTCACGACATGGATATTGGTGACTTCACGACATAGCTTTCTTTTGACTTTGCTATATAATGCCTTAGACAAATTCCTGCAACTTATTTCTTCATAGCCTTATTCAACTCTATCCTGCTGCATGAACACTTCTGAACTTCTACCAGGATAATTATTCAATGGCCTATATACATTCTAGATGCAAGAAACTTTACTAAGCTCATTATAAATCTGAGCATACATGATAAAGCTATTGTCCATGAAAACAAGACAAGTACATTTAGAGACCTATACTATATCCCAGTGATAGAAATCACTAGGTCATGTAATGTGACATAGTCACATAGTGTAGGCTTGTTAATAGTGGTATTCAGACATGTCTTGAGCCTAACAGTTACTAACATTAAGAATGTAGCTTTTTAATACAGTTTATTGCATCTCCCATATGCAACAACAACTAATTTCGCATGCATCAAATACAAATGCCTTCTCTTGTAGAATAATCTTGCATGTTGCACTTTTTCCATCACCAGTACATTGTCCAAGATACCTCCCAAATATCATTAATCGAATTTCAACCCATTATAGGATTATATTGCCTGAAAGTAGATATTTGAACTACAATTAAAAACAACAAAGAAAAGAGGTATTTGTAAACTTGTTTTAGGGATTGTATGAAAAAGTCTGGATTCTTTAATAGATTTCATCAAGCAACACAATTATACATTCAATTACACAATTAAACTCAGCAAGCAAACACAACACACAAAATATCAATTTTTAACACATTCAATCAATATCACATAAGTTATCGGCATTGATCTATGATCAGCTAGTAATACACATTAGTTTATACTACTCGAATTACAAACCAATCCCACATCAAGAAAGTTACTTGGCACTTGTGTAACAATTTATAAATCCCTACTTCTTAACAAATTTTATAAACCAAGTATTGATTCCACTTCTATGCATGGCATTAAAGCAAATGCTACATGAAAACTAAACTTACAGTAATTACACATTACCTAAATAACATAAAAAGTTTAACTTAATCTGTGATTAAAGAGGAATATGGAAACCTTTAGGCACTGCACATGTAATAATAATTAACAGAACAATGAAAAATAGAAAAAAAATGCATGCACCATTGAATACGACGTGAAAGTTCAATATCCTAACCCAATCAGCATTTATGTTCATTAACTATATATAGCTTCTACAGCTTAAACGTTAGATTGAAGATTAAGATCTTTTAGGAGCCTACTTGCTCTCTTTTCTTGGAATTGTATGGGTGCCTTTTTGTGGTTTCACCAAGTTTTATTTCTTGTTTTAATTAAGTAATATTTTTTCCCTCCTTTTTGACTTTTTTGGGTAATACCACTTCCCTCTAATTTTGTTTGTTGGAGACCGAAAGTTGGAGATCATTGGAAACACTGGCGAAGCTGAAGACTAAAAGGTATGTCACTGTATTAACAATTTTATGTCACTTTGTGCCAATCACCTACATCTTTCTATTACAAACCACGTGTTAAATTTGTCCAGAGGCGCTGAACAATTTGTAGGCTTGACGTTTCTTATTGTGTTGATCATGTTGCTCCATAGTTTCAGACTCGTTTCTTTTACAATGTTTTCCTTTTACAAAGAACTTATAAGAATCAGAGCCTATGGGAATAGCTTTGAGCAATAACAGTTTAACACCAAAAGTTAATTAAGCCATACATTACATTAAATATGTTAAAGCTGTTACTCAACTTTTTGCAATTAAAAAACCAACAATTTGGCAAAATTTATATAAGTTACTCATTAATTATAAGTTATTATTGAAAATATATTATTTTATTTTATCCTGAACTACAATTGGTATGAACAAAGCAGCTCACTTAATATAATTTTTCGGCTTAGGTTTCAATGTATGGTACGAATTTGTCCAAGAACGCACATGAGGTTAGGGTAAGTCATGTTATATAAAACTAAATCAATACACAACATATCTGGGGAATCTAAAAAACACTAAGTGCATTTTAAACATAGGAGTTTGCTTAAATCCAGAAAGTTGAATATTTAATATATAGGGAAATAATAAAATAGATAAATTGACAAAACATACACATTGATACTGACACACCAGCTGCATTGTATATGGTAGTGGTTCTACGTGAGTTACCTGTTGTTCCGTCCAAATAACTTGCACTCTCCGTGTTGTAGTACATAACTGTCAAGTAACAAAATATATTATATTGTATTTAGACAGGTTAATTTGAAAAATAAAAGGTTAAAGACACATATGTGCTAATAGAACCATAACAAATATTTCATTAGAATTATAGAAAAACAGGAAAACCAATCTCGAATTGGCAGCATTCCGGTAGAAGCAATACATAAAGCAAAATAAACACCTTCGATTATAAACCAGAGCATAGCTTTCATTCCTTGTTCTATTCACACATTTTCACATCACGTTTTATCCTACGTTTGTCGGCCATAACTTCTGACAAACTCATTTCCGCAATGATCTCCACAAAGTTTGTAAAACATTTGCAGGTTATTATCTAAGATGAGCAAATCTTTAAATTATTCTAAGCAAAAGTCTCAGCTTGTAATACTTGATCCTCATATATTTCTCATTGTTTCTTGTTACGCTCCAGGTATTTTCTTCGAAGGTTTCTCATTGCGTCCATATCCTTGCTCATTGGTGTCAAAATCACCTCCTTCATAATCCGGACTCTTCATGTTGCATCAAATTACTGCCAAGAAAGAAAAACACGAAGCTTAGCTACATAGATTAATACGATAAAAATGACAATATCTTAAGAATCTCTGCCTAATATAAAAAATATGGGTAAAATCTGGTAGAGTCAGTGTCATCTTTTTAACTATATCATTCTCAAGCCGAGGCATATAAACCAAGTACATCCACGAAGCATAATATTCTCTAAGTCTTTGTCAGTTTGCATATAAACCTAAAATACATGAAAGAAGATCACTAAGCAGCCAATGTGGATTGTATAGTGCACATATTTTTGTATGTGATATCTACGATGAAATTTTAATTCTTAAGTGACAAACAATGACTAAAACAATGACTTAAAGACATGTACTACATACAGTATTCTTTACATCCAAATAAAAAAACAGAATGGTTCATGTTGCAAACCACAAGATAAAATCACAACACATAACCTCAAACCATAAGTACATGACCAAAATGCAACAATTCAATATTTAAACCATCCCAACATTAAAACAAAATAAGTGCAGAGATCAGTATTTGAAAATATTTTGAGAAAAAAATTATGCAGAAGTAGGAAAAAACTGGAGACAAAAATCTACATGAAAGAAGCAAAAATTGCAGAAAAAGGCATGGAGAAAAACTAAAAAACTGTATATAAAATATTATACCATGAAAAAAGTGAAACCAATACCTCAGAGTAAAGGTACAGAAGGCGAGGATACTTACATACATACCCAAGTTGTGTTCCTCAGCGTTGGTAAGTTTGGTTACTCTATATTAAAATCTTGTTGATGTATAGTTTTTAGCCATGTCTCTCTGTTTCTGTGTATTTATTTCAACCAAGAACTTAACTTTCTCCTTTATTAACACTATTCCTTTATCTGCGTGTACTTAAATAAGGAAATCCAATAATGAAATCTGACCCCTGCTTTTTGTGACATTTGTTATATTTGTAACTGATTTTTCA
Organism: Heracleum sosnowskyi; assembly: GCA_030848705.1. Lineage (NCBI taxonomy): Eukaryota > Viridiplantae > Streptophyta > Magnoliopsida > Apiales > Apiaceae > Heracleum > Heracleum sosnowskyi. The sequence continues at coordinate 87,155,219 of CM061243.1, forward strand.
TGTTGAAGCCAATATTAAGGTGTGTGTAATGCTGATATGTCTAGGCTTATACAGTATATGTGTTTCAATGATTTGTTCAAGCGTGGGGGTGTTAGGCACGATGAATATTTGATAATGCATATCATGTTATCATGTTATGTAAGATGTGTATCAGCAGCTGTTAAAAAAACTACAGGAAAAATCTGCACGAAAAAGGGCAAAACTGCTGGGGAAAATATACGAATCCAAAATAAATAAATACAAACTCTCATAATTGTAAACATAAATTAAAGCAGCCAATCAAACAAATTAACCAAGACGGTGCCAAATAACCACATAGTACAAAATAAATTTATACAAACTCTCATACTTGTAATTATAGATTAGAACAGACAATCTAGCATATTAACTGAGAAATTCTAAACAAATCCCAAACCCATGTACAATTAACTTTGCATATAAGATGAAAAATTTCAACTTATATACCTGCCATTATAATAATTATTACTGTTATTATGTCCTGGCGAACAAATCTTGGTTAAAAACTATCTTTTCTGCTATTATTCAAAAACAAAAAGTTAAACTTAGTTCAAGTTTTTTATAGACCCACACATATTGTCACATATGTGTACAATCAGGTCATAATTGATAATCATGTGCTCCTCAATATAATGAATCTCACACAAGATTTTGATTTCGATAGTACCTTGATTTTCGTATCTTCAGCACAAGGAACCATCCCAATAAATTTTTGTACTCCCTCGCTTCGCTTCTATATGTTAATTATAAATTAAAAGAAATCAAATCAATGAGCCAATTATATAACTTGTTGAATTAAAGAAAGAATTACATCTAGGTAGATGGTAAGAAACATACTCAGAATTCGAGGAACTCGAAGGAGAATGACACATGGAGTTCTGAGTGTGAGTAGTTGCTGCATACAAAGGTAGACTGACATTACTATCTAAACTGAACAAACACGGACAAAGTTAATCAAATCAATGGTATTAAGAAACAAAGGGAGATTGAGATGTGTACCTCGATTCAAAAACTAAGTGATTGATTTGCCCTCCTTGGTGATCAGATTTTAATGCTGGTGATAGTGAAATCTATGGAGAAAATGGGTCGAAGTAGAACTCCAGGAGTAATTGAGTTGCAAAAGAATTGCACAAGCTCTGCTTTGTGCCTGTGTTGAATTCTGTGAGTTATTGTTCTGTATTTTTTTTTTCAAGTGCATTTAAATGCTTATCATGATGCTTTCCCTTGGCGGCACTCGCAGCAAGTTCATCTGGCAGACTGGCACAATATCATACTGAACAACACTATAACAGAGCATTTATGTGTGTGTGTGTATTATGTATATGGTAATAACTCCAGGCTACCGAAAGTTGTTATACCAGCAATAAGAGAGAAGCAAGTATCATATAATTGGTTAAGCTTTGCTCAATTCTACATAAAATTGTATATGAGCTATTTAATCCGACATCAGAAAAATATCATACTGAAGCCAAAAAACTAAAAACTAAAGGGCAAACAAAAAATCAGGTGATAATTTATAATCACTAACAAAAACCATGATTATATAATATCCGGGGCTATCTTGTGAGGCCAAACCATGCTACCAACAAAGCTTTAAAATTAGTAACATATAGACATGATACCAAACTCTAATCGAACAGGAGAACACGATTTAAATCCTCAATTGAATAGCAGAATTTTACCTTAAGTCGGATGATCTTGCTACGTCGTCGATGGCTGAGGCCGGAGAATAGAGAGAGGTAGAGAGGTGTCTTTTGCTGGGACTGTGTTGTGGATGGAAGAGATGTGCATGTGTTTTTTTTGTGATGTGCGTCTCTAACTCTAAAGCCGTGTATTTTCTGTTTTGAGTTTCTAGAGTCGTGTTTTGTTTAGTTGTTTTGTTAGCTTGAGTTTTTTTATTTAATTTTAGAAAGCATTATAGAAGTAATTAGGAATGTAAGAGAGTTATTATTATTTATTATTATTATATTTATTCCTGAAAATGTTATTTTTAAATTAACTCTTTTAGGAAAGTAGTATAGATTTTTTTTGGAAGCTGTTAACCAAGTACCAAATTATACCCTGTTTCGCTTATAATAGTATAGTAGAGATATATACTTTATGTTTTATGATATACACAACAGATTTTTTTATAAAATCATTGTGTGAGTAATTACGTTATAACACTTTTATTAGCTAAATCGTTGACTATATCAAAATCGCTGATTTTTCTTTTATAAATTTTATTTGTTGTCCTTAATACATAAGTGTCACACCCTTTATGCAATGTTATAATAGGAATCTTGAATATTTAATATTATCACACACTTGTTGTATTCGATTTTTTGAAAAGTATTTATTTGGTTTGTGATCTTAACGGTCAACTAGTGATTTGACTAGTACTTTTAACTAGTGTTTCGTCCTAGATTGATATTTCGATTTTTAAAAAAAATCTTTATCGACGATCCAACCGCATGAATATCAAGATCACTTTATTTTAATGATAATACAAAAATTTCAGAAAAAAATAAATTTATTTGGTTTGAGATCTTAACGGTCAACTACTGATTTGACTAGTACTCACGTATGTTTTGTTTATACGATTTCAAAAATGTTTAAGACACTGGTTTATTTTAACAAAGTGTTGTAAGTTATAGTACTTAACAATTGTTTTGGTCGAAAAACTGTTGTATAATATACACAATGGTTTCCATTTTGATTCGTATGTTGTTGAATATTCTTTGTAACAATTGTTTATTTTGTTAAACCGTTGTATGATATACACAACGGATTTTTTTATAAAATCATTGTGTGAGTAATTACGTTACAACACTTTTATTATCTAAATCGTTGTCTGTATCAAAATCGCTGATTTTTTTTCTAAATTTTATTTGTTGTCCTTAATACATAAGTGTCACACCCTTGATAGGAATCTTGAATATTTAATATTTTCACACACTTGTTGTATTCGATTTTTTGAAAAATATTTATTTGGTTTGAGATCTTAACGGTCAACTAATGATTTGACTAGTACTTTTAACTAGTGTTTCGTCCTAGATTGATATTTCGATTTTTAAAAAAAATCTTTATCGACGATCCAACCGCATGAATATCAAGATCACTTTATTTTAATGATATTACAAAAATTTCAGAAAAAAATAAATTTATTTGGTTTGAGATCATAGTTGTCAACTAGTGATTTGACTAGTACTTCTAACTAGTGTTTCGTCCCAGATTGATGTTTTGATTTTTTTTAAAATACTTATCGACGATCCAACCGTATGGATATCAAGATCCATGTATTTGAATGATATTAAAAAAAATTAGAAAAAAATAAATTTATTTGGTTTGAGATCTTAACGATCAACTACTGATTTGACTAGTACTTCTAACTAGTGTTTCGTTCCATATTGATATTTCGATTTTTTAAAAAATATTTCTGGACGATCCAACCTTATGCATATCAAGATCTATGTATTTTGATGATATTACAAAAATTTCAGAAAAAAAAAAAATTTATTTGGTTTGAGATCTTAATGGTCAACTACTGATTTGACTAGTACTCATGTATGTTTTGTTTATTCGATTTCATGAATGTTTAAGACATTGGTTTTTTTTAACAAAGTGTTGTAAGTTATAATACTTAACAATGGTTTTGGTCAAAAAATTGTTGTATAATATACACAATGGTTTTTGTTTTTATCCGTTCGTTGTTGAATATTCTTTGTAACAATTGTATATGTTGTTAAACCGTTGTATGATATACACAATGGATTGTTTTATAGAATCATTGATAGAGTATATATTTATATTTATTTTATATGATTTTATTCCTCATATTTATTATATTTTGCATTTAATTGGATTTTTATTTAATAAATTTTAATGTTTTATTGTAGGAAGCATGGAAATCCTAAACTTGAAAGGATTGAAGAATAAAGAGCTTAATTTGGAGATATATTAGAAGGAAATTCGGATTTGTTGGGCTGCCTGCACATAATTCACTGTTTGGGTCATATTTTGAGATCTAGAAGTCAGAATTGGACGATTAAACAGCCCACGCGAAGATAATGGAAATATCTTTTATTCTAAAGTGGTCCAATTATCAAATTACTTCAGGAACGGCCTAGATTTACTGAAGAAAAGTCAGCTACGAATTTTCCTTGTAAAACATAATCAGTTTAGGAAACGTACTTGTACTTTCCTCAAGGCATTAAAATATTTGAGGATATATATATATAAACATCAGATCTGAGAGATAGGGAGAGAGAGATAGACAGAGATACATACAGACATAGAGAGACTTGTACTTTTTCTTCTTGGAGAAAGATTGAAGGTTTTCTTCTTTGTTCTTAATATTATTATGTGTTCTTATTATATTATGTGTTTTGTTAATTTAATTATGAGTGAGTAGATATTTAATCTAGGGTTAAGTTGAACCCTAGTTATGATTGATGTATGATTTTCCATAACCCCCCAATTTAGTTATGTTGTATGCTCTTGCTTATTGAGTTGTGCTTAATTAACAATAACATGTCAGACGTGATTATGCGTATTGTTTGAACCTAATATCTATTTATCATCGAAAGTTGGACTTAGATGGTTGTGATTTATCCAATAAGGACATGAACTTCTCCATGAAAATAGGTAGAACGGATTGTTAGGAAGTTAGGATGCTGTGTTTAATGTCTCTAAATTGCATGATACCATGAAAATAGGTTTGAGTGTATTTTAGAGAAGCCATTAATACTCGAGAGAGGTTATTGGTATTTTATAGGGTGCATCTTTCCTCTTGAGTAGCGTATGATTAATTGGGGTGGAAAATCATAATTGCATCGATTCATGCTAGTGGGGATACTTAATTCTAGATGTTTTAGTTAATTGATAATACAATACAATTTGCTTTAGTATAATATTTAGATTAATAATCTCTCAACAATTTATTGTGTTACTTGCTTAGTTGAATTGAATCAAGAATAACTAGTGATTGATACGTTTGTCTCTGTGGGATCGACTCTGACTTACCCTACTACATAGTTAGAAGGATTTGTTAGATATTATTATTTGATAGGCACGCGACAGCCTTGTCAAATTTTTGGCGCCGCTGCCGGGGACAAAGCGGTATTAGATTAGTTAATTTTTGAGTTTGTTTAGCTAAGTCTTTTAGTTTTGTTGCTTCGGCTATTATTCCCTTGTTATTTGATCTTTGTTTCTAGTTTCCTTGTTGCATGCACACTCGAAGTTCAGGTACAGAAAATTTGTTTGTTCTTGATCCTGAAATTGAAGCTACAACAAGAAGACAAGCAGGACTACGAAGGAAAAATAAAGACAAGGAAGTTATGGGTGAGACAGCAGCAAAAGCTCTCAGGGAGCATGGTATGCCAGACGCTACAGACGTACTCTCCAGTATTGTCAGACCAACAATCACGGCTACCCACTTTGAACTCAAGCCACAATTCATACAATTCGTCTCCAATGATTCTTTCGCAGGATTGTCCACTGAAAATCCTGTTGATCATCTTGAGAGTTTTCTAGAAAAGTGTGATACTATAAAGCTGACCAATGTTAGTGATGATGCTATTAAGCTGCGCTTATTTCCATTCTCTCTCCGAGATGCAGCAAAAGATTGGTTGAAGGATGAAGGACCAAACACATTCACTACATGGGATAGTCTTGCAAAGGCGTTTCTACTTAAATTCTTCAGTCAAAAGAAAACTTCAAAGCTCAGGAATGAAATATCTAACTTTCGTCAAGATGATGACGAGTCACTTCATGATGCTTAGAGAAGATTCAAACGACTTCAGAGACAATGCCCTCACCATGGAATTCCTGACTGGTTGTTGATCCAAACATTCTACAATGGATTAACACAAGAGTTTCGAAATTTTGTTGATGCTTCTTCTGGTGGATCTATTATGAAAAAAAAAACGGAGGATGCAAAAACTTTGTTAGACGAGATGGCGTCTAATGATAATTATCCTTACAGTGACAGAAATCATCCTAAGAAGGGTGGTAAGTATGATGTTGATGCTCTAACCATGTTGAATACTACTATGCAGGCAATGGTTAAGAAGATTGAGCAATTGGATTCTAGAACTTCATCTACAGTTGTCTCATGTGAAATATGTGGTGTAGTTGGACACACTCAACATGCTTGTCAATACAATCCCTCTAGAACAACAATGGAACAAGCAAATGCCCTCTACAACCAAAATCAAAGGCCACAATATAATCCTTACTCCAACACATACAATCCAGGTTGGAGAGATCATCCTAATTTCTCCTACAGAAATAACCAGGCTCAAGCTCAACCTCCACAAAATAATTTTTCTCAGTCGCCAGGTTTTCAACCAGCTCAGCCACAAAAATCGAACTTGGAAAATCTTTTGGAAGGATTTATCTCTACACAGGCAAAGAAGAATGATTACTTTGACTCAAGTATCAATGAGATAAAGGCTCATAACAAGTTGATGGAGAATTCAATCACTCAAATTGCTCAACAGTTGAATCAACTTAGCAAGTCTTCAAGCCAACTTCCTGGCCAAACTGAACAACCACATAAAGCCCACGTGAATGCTATAACGTTAAGCAGTGATAAGGAATTGCAAGGGCCAGAGATGAAGATGAGTACTGATAATTTGAACGTTGAGGAAAATGCAGAGAAAATTCAATCTGAAAATGTGATTGTGCAAGAAGCGACTGAAGAAAAGAAGAAGGAACCCACAGTTGCTTCTGTCAGACCTTACATACCACCTGTTCCGTTTCCTCAAAGGTTGGTGCAAGCTAGGCTTGGAGAGAAGTTTATGAAGTTTATGGAGATCTTGAAGAGGTTAGAACTTAATATCCCTTTCTTAGATGCTATCAAAGAGATGCCTTCTTATGGGAAGTTCCTTAGGGAATTATTGTCAAACAAAAGAAAGATCGAAGAAAGTTCTATTATCTCATTAACGACAGAGTGCAGTGCTATCTTGCATAATAGTCTTCCTAAAAAGCTAATTGATCCAGGTAGCTATTCTATTCCTGTCAAACTTGGGAATTTTGAAATCAAAAGAGCTCTATGTGATCTTGGGGCAAGTGTAAGTCTGATGCCCATATCAATCTGCAATAAGCTTCAGATGGGTGAACTCAAACCCACACGTATATCTTTACAACTTGCAGATAGAAGTGTAAAAGTTCCACTTGGAATACTTGAAGATGTTCCTGTCAAGGTAGGAAAGTTTTTTATTCCATGTGATTTTGTTGTCATGGAGATGGAGGAAGATGCACAAAATTCTATTATTCTCGGGAGACCTTTCTTAGCTACAGCTGGTGCAAAAGTTGATATGATGTATGGAAAAATTTCTTTTGAAGTTGGAGATGAGAAGATGGAATTTAAATTTTCCAACTCTTTGCTTAGCCCTTCTCTGAAGAAGAGTGATCTTGGAAATAATAATGAACCTGTTCTTATGGTTAAGTCTTTGGGTGGAGATCAAGATATGAAGGTTGATATTTTTCTCTCTAAACCTCCAGCAATTTTGGTGAGAGATTTACATGTCATTAATTATGTTGATTTGAAGCCTTCAATAATGAAATCGATTGGTGAAATTCAGTTTGGTGGATTATCTGTTGAAGATCCTGATGCTCATATTGAAAACTTTTTGAAGATTTGTGATACTATCAAGTGTGATGGAGTTTCTGATGAGGCCATTCGACTTCGATTATTTCCTTTATCTTTAAGGGATGGAGCTAAAAATTGGTTATTTTCGTTACCCTCAAATTCCATTACCACTTGGGAAGACTTACTTATTAAATTTCTTTTTATGTTTGTCTCACGAGATGAAACGTCAAGGATAGTTGTTGCACTCTTAAAGTTTGCTCGAGATAGAAGAGTTGTATTGTTGGATAAAGCCGTGGATGAAAGTTATAAGTTTTTGGGAGATGTCATGAGAAAATATATTGAAAAAGTGGATGATCCACTTTCAATCCATTCACCAGGTTGATTGATAATAAGGTCGAGCTAAAGACCTTAAAAAGCGCTTCTTGGGAGGCAACCCAAGATTTTGGAGGAGGAACACTCTCCCACATTTTCCAACCGGGACTTCATGCACTAGGGGAGTATTTCTAACCTTTCTTTGTATAATTTTTCACTCTTATTCTTTTTGTATTTCTTTTAGGATCTTGTTAGTTTTGCATATTTATATATATTATTCATTGGGGACAATGAACCGCTTAAGTGTGGGGACGTGTTCTTAATAATAATATATTTAAAAAAAACAAAAAAAAATTATATATTATAAAAATCCAAAAAAATTTAAAATTTTAAAACTTTTTGTCTATAATTGCCTAGTCTCAAAAGCATGTTAGCGTGGATAAGTACACATTGTGTAGATTAATTTCGCATGATTAATTATGAGTGTCACATTCATGAAAAATCATTTGATGCTTGGTAATTCCTTGTGTGTGCTTGCGAACATTAAAAAACTTGAGATGTTTCTTGGTCAATTTTAGTGAGTTAAGCATGCTTTCACCATGTGAGGATTTGAGCCTAATTTATGATTGATGCATTTTATATCAATCCATTTTTTTTGTTGTGTGATGTTGTTCATCATGATTCTTGTTGCTCTAGAACTTGTTTTAAACCGTTTTGAGACTACATGATATGTGTATGCATGAATATGATAAAGGCACTAGGATTAACCTCATTTACCGAAACAGTACCCATATGAAAAATAATCCTTAGTGAAACCCTTTGAGCTTATACTCGTTTCTTTCGTATATCACCAATCTAAAATTTTTTGAGCCTACTTATTTATTCTTGTCTTGATTTACTGGTAGAGCATATTGATTCAATTCATGGGTTGGTGAATATTTAGTGTGGGGATTTCTTTTGGTTAAAGGTTACATTTTGGTGGGATACAATATGGTATGGAATTGCAAACAAGTATCAAGTACTCCTTTGAGATCAATGGGTGGCAAGTGCAATGTCATATGAAAGGGACGATCCATGTGTGTTGGTATTAAATACATTCTTGGTGACTTTTCACTGCCCTTGGTTACTGGAGAATGACTTGACTTTGAAAAAGAAAAAAAGAAAAAAAAAGAGAAGTTATGAGCAAGAGGAAGATCAAGTAGAGTGTGTTCATTTGATTGATACAATGTGAAAGTGGGAAAGTACATGGGGTATATGTGCTTTGAAGTTTAATGTTTGTGAAAGCTTGATCAACTTTTACATGATCTAAGTTTCATGTTGGGTGCTTTAATTAAAAGTGAACATTATGCTCTATTAGTTATCAAGTTTAGCCACTTGTTAGCCTGTTTCTTTGATATCCTACCCCGTACCTAAGCCCCGTTACAACCTTTAACAAAGACCTTTTGATTCATGTATGCATATAAACGAGGTGGTGGAGATTTGGTGGACAACCAAGCATATGGTAGCACATGAGTACATTGATTGAACTTGAGCGATACACTTATACCCATACACTTGTGTGAAGTGAGAGCAATGTGAGATATTTATCCATAGCATGCTTACTTATTGAATGCGATTTTGATGTCTATCTCATGATATTTTGTCTATCAAGACATTGTGTGCATACTTGGATTATTTTGTGTTAATGATGCTTAAAGTGAGAGTACTTGTACTTTCAGACACTTTCAGGTTGTTAGGTGATTGAGATTTACAATGTGTGGAGTACTATGATATGTTGCATGTTTGAGAGACTTGGTGGTTGAAAATATTTGATTTTGTGGGTATATCTTCTATAAACCCTCACGAGACAAAACTCGTCCTACTAGGGCTGCCTAGGGGTTTAACGGCTTGTTGCATACGCTCAATGCAATCGTGTCATCTACGAAAGTGGTGGTCCTATTAGTTAGTATTATTTTTATTTCTTTATTTGCCCGAGGACGTGCAAAATGCTAAGTGTGGGGATGTTTGATAGAGTATATATTTATATTTATTTTATATGATTTTATTCCTCATATTTATTATATTTTGCATTTAATTGGATTTTTATTTAATAAATTTTAATGTTTTATTGTAGGAAGCATGGAAATCCTAAACTTGAAAGGATTGAAGAATAAAGAGCTTAATTTGGAGATATATTAGAAGGAAATTCGGATTTGTTGGGCTGCCTGCACATAATTCACTGTTTGGGTCATATTTTGAGATCTAGAAGTCAGAATTGGACGATTAAACAGCCCACGCGAAGATAATGGAAATATCTTTTATTCTAAAGTGGTCCAATTATCAAATTACTTCAGGAACGGCCTAGATTTACTGAAGAAAAGTCAGCTACGAATTTTCCTTGTAAAACATAATCAGTTTAGGAAACGTACTTGTACTTTCCTCAAGGCATTAAAATATTTGAGGATATATATATAAACATCAGATCTGAGAGATAGGGAGAGAGAGATAGACAGAGATACATACAGACATAGAGAGACTTGTACTTTTTCTTCTTGGAGAAAGATTGAAGGTTTTCTTCTTTGTTCTTAATATTATTATGTGTTCTTATTATATTATGTGTTTTGTTAATTTAATTATGAGTGAGTAGATATTTAATCTAGGGTTAAGTTGAACCCTAGTTATGATTGATGTATGATTTTCCATAACCCCCCAATTTAGTTATGTTGTATGCTCTTGCTTATTGAGTTGTGCTTAATTAACAATAACATGTCAGACGTGATTATGCGTATTGTTTGAACCTAATATCTATTTATCATCGAAAGTTGGACTTAGATGGTTGTGATTTATCCAATAAGGACATGAACTTCTCCATGAAAATAGGTAGAACGGATTGTTAGGAAGTTAGGATGCTGTGTTTAATGTCTCTAAATTGCATGATACCATGAAAATAGGTTTGAGTGTATTTTAGAGAAGCCATTAATACTCGAGAGAGGTTATTGGTATTTTATAGGGTGCATCTTTCCTCTTGAGTAGCGTATGATTAATTGGGGTGGAAAATCATAATTGCATCGATTCATGCTAGTGGGGATACTTAATTCTAGATGTTTTAGTTAATTGATAATACAATACAATTTGCTTTAGTATAATATTTAGATTAATAATCTCTCAACAATTTATTGTGTTACTTGCTTAGTTGAATTGAATCAAGAATAACTAGTGATTGATACGTTTGTCTCTGTGGGATCGACTCTGACTTACCCTACTACATAGTTAGAAGGATTTGTTAGATATTATTATTTGATAGGCACGCGACAGCCTTGTCAATCATTGTGTGAGTAATTACGTTACAACGCTTTTATTAGCTAAATCGTTGTCTGTATCAAAATCGTTGATTTTTCTTTTATAACTTTTATTTGTTGTCCTTAATACATAAGTGGCACACGCTTGATGCAATGTTGTCATATGAATCTTGAATATTTAATATTATCACACACTTGTTGCATTCGAATTAAAAAAAAAATATTTATTTGGTTTGAGATCGTAACGGTCAACTAGTGATTTGACTAGTAATTCTAACTAGTATTTCGTCCCGGATTGATGTGTCGATTTTTTTAAAAATACTTATCGATGATCCAACCGTATGGATATCAAGATCCATGTATTTGAATGATATTAAAAAAATTAGAAAAAAATAAATTTATTTGGTTTGAGATCTTAACGATCAACTACTGATTTGACTAGTACTTCTAACTAGTGTTTCGTTCCATATTGATATTTCAATTTTTTAAAAAATATTTCTGGACGATCCAACCTTATGGATATCAAGATCTATGTATTTTGATCATATTACAAAAATTTCAAAAAAAAAAAAAATTATTTGGTTTTAGATCTTAATGGTCAACTACTGATTTGACTAGTACTCGTGTGTGTTTTGTTTATTCGATTTCATGAATGTTTAAGACATTGGTTTTTTTTAACAAAGTGTTGTAAGTTATAATACTTAACAATGGTTTTGGTCAAAAAACTGTTGTATAATATACACAATGGTTTTTGTTTTTATCCGTTCGTTGTTGAATATTCTTTGTAACAATTGTTTATGCTATTAAACCGTTGTATGATATACACAATGGATTGTTTTATAAAATCATTGTGTGAGTAATTACGTTACAACGCTTTTATTAGCTAAATCGTTGTCTGTATCAAAATCGTTGATTTTTATTTTATAACTTTTATTTGTTGTCCTTAATACATAAGTGGCACACGCTTGATGCAATGTTGTCATATGAATCTTGAATATTTAATATTATCACACACTTGTTTCATTCAATTTAAAAAAAAATATTTATTTGGTTTGAGATCTTAACGGTCAACTAGTGATTTGACTAGTAATTCTAACTAGTATTTCGTCCCGGATTGATGTGTCGATTTTTTTAAAAATACTTATCGATGATCCAACCGTATGGATATCAAGATCCATGTATTTGAATGATATTAAAAAAAATTAGAAAAAAATTAATTTATTTGGTTTGAGATCTTAACGATCAACTACTGATTTGACTAGTACTTCTAACTAGTGTTTCGTTCCATATTGATATTTCGATTTTTTAAAAAATATTTCTGGATGATCCAACCTTATGGATATCAAGATCTATGTATTTTCATCATATTACAAAAATTTCAAAAAAAAAAAAATTATTTGGTTTTAGATCTTAATGGTCAACTACTGATTTGACTAGTACTCGTGTGTGTTTTGTTTATTCGATTTCATGAATGTTTAAGACATTGATTTTTTTTAACAAAGTGTTGTAAGTTATAATACTTAACAATGGTTTTGGTCAAAAAACTGTTGTATAATATACACAATGGTTTTTGTTTTTATCCGTTCGTTGTTGAATATTTTTTGTAACAATTGTTTATGCTGTTAAACCGTTGTATGATATACACAATGGATTGTTTTATAAAATCATTGTGTGAGTAATTACGTTACAACGCTTTTATTAGCTAAATCGTTGTCTGTATCAAAATCGTTGATTTTTCTTTTATAACTTTTATTTGTTGTCCTTAATACATAAGTGGCACACGCTTGATGCAATGTTGTCATATGAATCTTGAATATTTAATATTATCACACACTTGTTGCATTCGATTTAAAAAAAAATATTTATTTGGTTTGAGATCTTAACGGTCAACTAGTGATTTGACTAGTAATTCTAACTAGTATTTCGTCCCGGATTGATGTGTCGATTTTTTTAAAAATACTTATCGATGATCCAACCGGATGGATATCAAGATCCATGTATTTGAATGATATTAAAAAAAATTAGAAAAAAATAAATTTATTTGGTTTGAGATCTTAACGATCAACTACTGATTTGACTAGTACTTCTAACTAGTGTTTCGTTCCATATTGATATTTCGATTTTTTAAAAAATATTTCTGGATGATCCAACCTTATGGATATCAAGATCTATGTATTTTCATCATATTACAAAAATTTCAAAAAAAAAAAAATTATTTGGTTTTAGATCTTAATGGTCAACTACTGATTTGACTAGTACTCGTGTGTGTTTTGTTTATTCGATTTCATGAATGTTTAAGACATTGATTTTTTTTAACAAAGTGTTGTAAGTTATAATACTTAACAATGGTTTTGGTCAAAAAACTGTTGTATAATATACACAATGGTTTTTGTTTTTATCCGTTCGTTGTTGAATATTTTTTGTAACAATTGTTTATGCTGTTAAACCGTTGTATGATATACACAATGGATTGTTTTATAAAATCATTGTGTGAGTAATTACGTTACAACGCTTTTATTAGCTAAATCGTTGTCTGTATCAAAATCGTTGATTTTTCTTTTATAACTTTTATTTGTTGTCCTTAATACATAAGTGGCACACGCTTGATGCAATGTTGTCATATGAATCTTGAATATTTAATATTATCACACACTTGTTGCATTCGATTTAAAAAAAAATATTTATTTGGTTTGAGATCTTAACGGTCAACTAGTGATTTGACTAGTAATTCTAACTAGTATTTCGTCCCGGATTGATGTGTCGATTTTTTTAAAAATACTTATCGATGATCCAACCGGATGGATATCAAGATCCATGTATTTGAATGATATTAAAAAAAATTAGAAAAAAATAAATTTATTTGGTTTGAGATCTTAACGATCAACTACTGATTTGACTAGTACTTCTAACTAGTGTTTCGTTCCATATTGATATTTCGATTTTTTAAAAAATATTTCTGGATGATCCAACCTTATGGATATCAAGATCTATCTATTTTGATCATATTACAAAAATTTCAAAAAAAAAAAATTATTTGGTTTTAGATCTTAATGGTCAACTACTGATTTGACTAGTACTCGTGTGTGTTTTGTTTATTCGATTTCATGAATGTTTAAGACATTGGTTTTTTTTAACAAAGTGTTGTAAGTTATAATACTTAACAATGGTTTTGGTCGAAAAACTGTTGTATAATATACACACTGGTTTTTGTTTTTATCCGTTCGTTGTTGAATATTCTTTGTAACAATTGTTTATGCTGTTAAACCGTTGTATGATATACACAATGGATTGTTTTATAAAATCATTGTGTGAGTAATTACGTTACAACGCTTTTATTAGCTAAATCGTTGTCTGTATCAAAATCGTTGATTTTTCTTTTATAACTTTTATTTGTTGTCCTTAATACATAAGTGGCACACGCTTGATGCAATGTTGTCATATGAATCTTGAATATTTAATATTATCACACACTTGTTGCATTCGATTTAAAAAAAAATATTTATTTGGTTTGAGATCTTAACGGTCAACTAGTGATTTGACTAGTAATTCTAACTAGTATTTCGTCCCGGATTGATGTGTCGATTTTTTTAAAAATACTTATCGATGATCCAACCGGATGGATATCAAGATCCATGTATTTGAATGATATTAAAAAAAATTAGAAAAAAATAAATTTATTTGGTTTGAGATTTTAACGATCAACTACTGATTTGACTAGTACTTCTAACTAGTGTTTCGTTCCATATTGATATTTCGATTTTTTAAAAAATATTTCTGGATGATCCAACCTTATGGATATCAAGATCTATGTATTTTCATCATATTACAAAAATTTCAAAAAAATAAAAATTATTTGGTTTTAGATCTTAATGGTCAACTATTGATTTGACTAGTACTCGTGTGTGTTTTGTTTATTCGATTTCATGAATGTTTAAGACATTGGTTTTTTTAACAAAGTGTTGTAAGTTATAATACTTAACAATGGTTTTGGTCAAAAAACTGTTGTATAATATACACAATGGTTTTTGTTTTTATCCGTTCGTTGTTGAATATTCTTTGTAACAATTGTTTATGCTGTTAAACCGTTGTATGATATACACAATGGATTGTTTTATAAAATCATTGTGTGAGTAATTACGTTACAACGCTTTTATTAGCTAAATCGTTGTTTGTATCAAAATCGTTGATTTTTCTTTTATAACTTTTATTTGTTGTCCTTAATACATAAGTGGCACACGCTTGGTGCAATGTTGTCATAGGAATCTTGAATATTTAATATTATCACACACTTGTTGCATTCGATTTAAAAAAAAATATTTATTTGGTTTGAGATCTTAACGGTCAACTAGTGATTTGACTAGTAATTCTAACTAGTATTTCATCCCCGATTGCTGTGTCGATTTTTTTAAAAATACTTATCGATGATCCAACCGTATGGATATCAAGATCCATGTATTTGAATGATATTAAAAAAAATTAGAAAAAAATAAATTTATTTGGTTTGAGATCTTAACGATCAACTACTGATTTGACTAGTACTTCTAACTAGTGTTTCGTTCCATATTGATATTTCGATTTTTTAAAAAATATTTCTGGATGATCCAACCTTATGGATATCAAGATCTATGTATTTTCATCATATTACAAAAATTTCAAAAAAAAAAAAAAATTATTTGGTTTTAGATCTTAATGGTCAACTACTGATTTGACTAGTACTCGTGTGTGTTTTGTTTATTCGATTTCATGAATGTTTAAGACATTGATTTTTTTTAACAAAGTGTTGTAAGTTATAATACTTAACAATGGTTTTGGTCAAAAAACTGTTGTATAATATACACAATGATTTTTGTTTTTATCCGTTCGTTGTTGAATATTTTTTGTAACAATTGTTTATGCTGTTAAACCGTTGTATGATATACACAATGGATTGTTTTATAAAATCATTGTGTGAGTAATTACGTTACAACGCTTTTATTAGCTAAATCGTTGTCTGTATCAAAATCGTTGATTTTTCTTTTATAACTTTTATTTGTTGTCTTTAATACATAAGTGGCACACGCTTGATGCAATGTTGTCATATGAATCTTGAATATTTAATATTATCACACACTTGTTGCATTCGATTTAAAAAAAAATATTTATTTGGTTTGAGATCTTAACGGTCAACTAGTGATTTGACTAGTAATTCTAACTAGTATTTCGTCCCGGATTGATGTGTCGATTTTTTTAAAAATACTTATCGATGATCCAACCGGATGGATATCAAGATCCATGTATTTGAATGATATTAAAAAAATTAGAAAAAAATAAATTTATTTGGTTTGAGATTTTAACGATCAACTACTGATTTGACTAGTACTTCTAACTAGTGTTTCGTTCCATATTGATATTTCGATTTTTTAAAAAATATTTCTGGACGATCCAACCTTATGGATATCAAGATCTATGTATTTTGATCATATTACAAAAATTTCAAAAAAAAAAAATTATTTGGTTTTAGATCTTAATGGTCAACTACTGATTTGACTAGTACTCGTGTGTGTTTTGTTTATTCGATTTCATGAATGTTTAAGACATTGATTTTTTTTAACAAAGTGTTGTAAGTTATAATACTTAACAATGGTTTTGGTCAAAAAACTGTTGTATAATATACACAATGGTTTTTGTTTTTATCCGTTCGTTGTTGAATATTTTTTGTAACAATTGTTTATGCTGTTAAACCGTTGTATGATATACACAATGGATTGTTTTATAAAATCATTGTGTGAGTAATTACGTTACAACGCTTTTATTAGCTAAATCGTTGTCTGTATCAAAATCGTTGATTTTTCTTTTATAACTTTTATTTGTTGTCCTTAATACATAAGTGGCACACTCTTGATGCAATGTTGTCATATGAATCATGAATATTTAATATTATCACACACTTGTTGCATTCGATTTAAAAAAAATATTTATTTGGTTTGAGATCTTAACGGTCAACTAGTGATTTGACTAGTAATTCTAACTAGTATTTCGTCCCGGATTGATGTGTCGATTTTTTTAAAAATACTTATCGATGATCCAACCGTATGGATATCAAGATCCATGTATTTGAATGATATTAAAAAAAATTAGAAAAAAATAAATTTATTTGGTTTGAGATTTTAACGATCAACTACTGATTTGACTAGAACTTCTAACTAGTGTTTCGTTCCATATTGATATTTCAATTTTTTAAAAAATATTTCTGGACGATCCAACCTTATGGATATCAAGATCTATGTATTTTGATCATATTACAAAAATTTCAAAAAAAAAAATTTATTTGGTTTTAGATCTTAATGGACAACTACTGATTTGACTAGTACTCGTGTGTGTTTTGTTTATTCGATTTCATGAATGTTTAAGACATTGGATTTTTTTAACAAAGTGTTGTAAGTTATAATACTTAACAATGGTTTTGGTCAAAAAACTGTTGTATAATATACACAATGGTTTTTGTTTTTATCCGTTCGTTGTTGAATATTCTTTGTAACAATTGTTTATGATGTTAAACCTTTGTATGATATACACAATGGATTGTTTTATAAAATCATTGTGTGAGTAATTACGTTACAACGCTTTTATTAGCTAAATCGTTGTCTGTATCAAAATCGTTGATTTTTATTTTATAACTTTTATTTGTTGTCCTTAATACATAAGTGGCACACGCTTGATGCAATGTTGTCATAGGAATCTTGAATATTTAATATTATCACACACTTGTTGCATTCGATTTTTAAAAAAATATTATTTGGTTTGAGATCTTAACGGTCAACTAGTGATTTGACTAGTAATTCTAACTAGTATTTCGTCCCGGATTGATGTGTCGATTTTTTTAAAAATACTTATCGATGATCCAACCGTATGGATATCAAGATCCATGTATTTGAATGATATTAAAAAAAATTAGAAAAAACTAAATTTATTTGGTTTGAGATCTTAACTATCAACTACTGATTTGACTAGTACTTCTAACTAGTGTTTCGTTCCATATTGATATTTCGATTTTTTAAAAAATATTTCTGGACGATCCAACCTTATGGATATCAAGATCTATGTATTTTGATCATATTACAAAAATTTCAAAAAAAAAAAATTATATGGTTTTAGATCTTAATGGTCAACTACTGATTTGACTAGTACTCGTGTGTGTTTTGTTTATTCGATTTCATGAATGTTTAAGACATTGGTTTTTTTTAACAAAGTGTTGTAAGTTATAATACTTAACAATGGTTTTGGTCAAAAAACTGTTGTATAATATACACAATGGTTTTTGTTTTTATCCGTTCGTTGTTGAATATTCTTTGTAACAATTGTTTATGCTGTTAAACCGTTGTATGATATACACAATGGATTGTTTTATAAAATCATTGTGTGAGTAATTACGTTACAACGCTTTTATTAGCTAAATCGTTGTTTGTATCAAAATCGTTGATTTTTCTTTTATAACTTTTATTTGTTGTCATTAATACATAAGTGGCACACGCTTGATGCAATGTTGTCATAGGAATCTTGAATATTTAATATTATCACACACTTGTTGCATTCGATTTTTAAAAAAATATTATTTGGTTTGAGATCTTAACGGTCAACTAGTGATTTGACTAGTAATTCTAACTAGTATTTCGTCCCGGATTGATGTGTCGATTTTTAAAAAAATACTTATCGATGATCCAACCGGATGGATATCAAGATCCATGTATTTGAATGATATTAAAAAAAATTAGAAAAAAATAAATTTATTTGGTTTGAGATTTTAACGATCAACTACTGATTTGACTAGTACTTCTAACTAGTGTTTCGTTCCATATTGATATTTCGATTTTTTAAAAAATATTTCTGGACGATCCAACCTTATGGATATCAAGATCTATGTATTTTGATCATATTACAAAAATTTCAAAAAAAAAAATTATTTGGTTTTAGATCTTAATGGTCAACTACTGATTTGACTAGTACTTGTGTGTGTTTTGTTTATTCGATTTCATGAATGTTTAAGACATTGATTTTTTTTAACAAAGTGTTGTAAGTTATAATACTTAACAATGGTTTTGGTCAAAAAACTGTTGTATAATATACACAATGGTTTTTGTTTTTATCCGTTCGTTGTTGAATATTTTTTGTAACAATTGTTTATGCTGTTAAACCGTTGTATGATATACACAATGGATTGTTTTATAAAATCATTGTGCGAGTAATTACGTTACAACGCTTTTATTAGCTAAATCGTTGTCTGTATCAAAATCGTTGATTTTTCTTTTATAACTTTTATTTGTTGTCCTTAATACATAAGTGGCACACGCTTGATGCAATGTTGTCATATGAATCTTGAATATTTAATATTATCACACACTTGTTGCATTCGATTTAAAAAAAAATATTTATTTGGTTTGAGATCTTAACGGTCAACTAGTGATTTGACTAGTAATTCTAACTAGTATTTCGTCCCGGATTGATGTGTCGATTTTTTTAAAAATACTTATCGATGATCCAACCGGATGGATATCAAGATCCATGTATTTGAATGATATTAAAAAAAATTAGAAAAAAATAAATTTATTTGGTTTGAGATCTTAACTATCAACTACTGATTTGACTAGTACTTCTAACTAGTGTTTCGTTCCATATTGATATTTCGATTTTTTAAAAAATATTTCTGGACGATCCAACCTTATGGATATCAAGATCTATGTATTTTGATCATATTACAAAAATTTCAAAAAAAAAAAATTATATGGTTTTAGATCTTAATGGTCAACTACTGATTTGACTAGTACTCGTGTGTGTTTTGTTTATTCGATTTCATGAATGTTTAAGACATTGGTTTTTTTTAACAAAGTGTTGTAAGTTATAATACTTAACAATGGTTTTGGTCAAAAAACTGTTGTATAATATACACAATGGTTTTTGTTTTTATCCGTTCGTTGTTGAATATTCTTTGTAACAATTGTTTATGCTGTTAAACCGTTGTATGATATACACAATGGATTGTTTTATAAAATCATTGTGTGAGTAATTACGTTACAACGCTTTTATTAGCTAAATCGTTGTCTGTATCAAAATCGTTGATTTTTCTTTTATAACTTTTATTTGTTGTCATTAATACATAAGTGGCACACGCTTGATGCAATGTTGTCATAGGAATCTTGAATATTTAATATTATCACACACTTGTTGCATTCGATTTTTAAAAAAATATTATTTGGTTTGAGATCTTAACGGTCAACTAGTGATTTGACTAGTAATTCTAACTAGTATTTCGTCCCGGATTGATGTGTCGATTTTTAAAAAAATACTTATCGATGATCCAACCGGATGGATATCAAGATCCATTTATTTGAATGATATTAAAAAAAATTAGAAAAAAATAAATTTATTTGGTTTGAGATTTTAACGATCAACTACTGATTTGACTAGTACTTCTAACTAGTGTTTCGTTCCATATTGATATTTCGATTTTTTAAAAAATATTTCTGGACGATCCAACCTTATGGATATCAAGATCTATGTATTTTGATCATATTACAAAAATTTCAAAAAAAAAAATTATTTGGTTTTAGATCTTAATGGTCAACTACTGATTTGACTAGTACTTGTGTGTGTTTTGTTTATTCGATTTCATGAATGTTTAAGACATTGATTTTTTTTAACAAAGTGTTGTAAGTTATAATACTTAACAATGGTTTTGGTCAAAAAACTGTTGTATAATATACACAATGGTTTTTGTTTTTATCCGTTCGTTGTTGAATATTTTTTGTAACAATTGTTTATGCTGTTAAACCGTTGTATGATATACACAATGGATTGTTTTATAAAATCATTGTGCGAGTAATTACGTTACAACGCTTTTATTAGCTAAATCGTTGTCTGTATCAAAATCGTTGATTTTTCTTTTATAACTTTTATTTGTTGTCCTTAATACATAAGTGGCACACGCTTGATGCAATGTTGTCATATGAATCTTGAATATTTAATATTATCACACACTTGTTGCATTCGATTTAAAAAAAAATATTTATTTGGTTTGAGATCTTAACGGTCAACTAGTGATTTGACTAGTAATTCTAACTAGTATTTCGTCCCGGATTGATGTGTCGATTTTTTTAAAAATACTTATCGATGATCCAACCGGATGGATATCAAGATCCATGTATTTGAATGATATTAAAAAAAATTAGAAAAAAATAAATTTATTTGGTTTGAGATTTTAACGATCAACTACTGATTTGACTAGTACTTCTAACTAGTGTTTCGTTCCATATTGATATTTCGATTTTTTCAAAAATATTTCTGGACGATCCAACCTTATGGATATCAAGATCTATGTATTTTGATCATATTACAAAAATTTCAAAAAAAAAAATTATTTGGTTTTAGATCTTAATGGTCAACTACTGATTTGACTAGTACTTGTGTGTGTTTTGTTTATTCGATTTCATGAATGTTTAAGACATTGATTTTTTTTAACAAAGTGTTGTAAGTTATAATACTTAACAATGGTTTTGGTCAAAAAACTGTTGTATAATATACACAATGGTTTTTGTTTTTATCCGTTCGTTGTTGAATATTCTTTGTAACAATTGTTTATGCTGTTAAACCGTTGTATGATATACACAATGGATTGTTTTATAAAATCATTGTGCGAGTAATTACGTTACAACGCTTTTATTAGCTAAATCGTTGTCTGTATCAAAATCGTTGATTTTTCTTTTATAACTTTTATTTGTTGTCCTTAATACATAAGTGGCACACGCTTGATGCAATGTTGTCATATGAATCTTGAATATTTAATATTATCACACACTTGTTGCATTCGATTTAAAAAAAAATATTTATTTGGTTTGAGATCTTAACGGTCAACTAGTGATTTGACTAGTAATTCTAACTAGTATTTCGTCCCGGATTGATGTGTCGATTTTTTTAAAAATACTTATCGATGATCCAACCGGATGGATATCAAGATCCATGTATTTGAATGATATTAAAAAAAATTAGAAAAAAATAAATTTATTTGGTTTGAGATTTTAACGATCAACTACTGATTTGACTAGTACTTCTAACTAGTGTTTCGTTCCATATTGATATTTCGATTTTTTAAAAAATATTTCTGGACGATCCAACCTTATGGATATCAAGATCTATGTATTTTGATCATATTACAAAAATTTCAAAAAAAAAAATTATTTGGTTTTAGATCTTAATGGTCAACTACTGATTTGACTAGTACTTGTGTGTGTTTTGTTTATTCGATTTCATGAATGTTTAAGACATTGATTTTTTTTAACAAAGTGTTGTAAGTTATAATACTTAACAATGGTTTTGGTCAAAAAACTGTTGTATAATATACACAATGGTTTTTGTTTTTATCCGTTCGTTGTTGAATATTTTTTGTAACAATTGTTTATGCTGTTAAACCGTTGTATGATATACACAATGGATTGTTTTATAAAATCATTGTGTGAGTAATTACGTTACAACGCTTTTATTAGCTAAATCGTTGTCTGTATCAAAATCGTTGATTTTTCTTTTATAACTTTTATTTGTTGTCCTTAATACATAAGTGGCACACGCTTGATGCAATGTTGTCATATGAATCTTGAATATTTAATATTATCACACACTTGTTGCATTCGATTTAAAAAAAAAATTTATTTGGTTTAAGATCTTAACGGTCAACTAGTGATTTGACTAGTAATTCTAACTAGTATTTCGTCCCGGATGGATGTGTCGATTTTTTTAAAAATACTTATCGATGATCCAACCGTATGGATATCAAGATCCATGTATTTGAATGATATTAAAAAAAATTAGAAAAAAATAAATTTATTTGGTTTGAGATTTTAACGATCAACTACTGATTTGACTAGAACTTCTAACTAGTGTTTCGTTCCATATTGATATTTCGATTTTTTCAAAAATATTTCTGGACGATCCAACCTTATGGATATCAAGATCTATGTATTTTGATCATATTACAAAAATTTCAAAAAAAAAAAATTATTTGGTTTTAGATCTTAATGGTCAACTACTGATTTGACTAGTACTCGTGTGTGTTTTGTTTATTCGATTTCATGAATGTTTAAGACATTGGTTTTTTTTAACAAAGTGTTGTAAGTTATAATACTTAACAATGGTTTTGGTCAAAAAACTGTTGTATAATATACACAATGGTTTTTGTTTTTATCCGTTCGTTGTTGAATATTCTTTGTAACAATTG
This sequence comes from Heracleum sosnowskyi, assembly GCA_030848705.1. Taxonomy (NCBI): domain Eukaryota; kingdom Viridiplantae; phylum Streptophyta; class Magnoliopsida; order Apiales; family Apiaceae; genus Heracleum; species Heracleum sosnowskyi. The sequence goes on from CM061243.1 coordinate 87,178,644, forward strand.
TTTATGCTGTTAAACCGTTGTATGATATACACAATGGATTGTTTTATAAAATCATTGTGTGAGTAATTACGTTACAACACTTTTATTAGCTAAATCGTTGTCTGTATCAAAATCGTTGATTTTTCTTTTATAACTTTTATTTGTTGTCCTTAATACATAAGTGGCACACGCTTGATGCAATGTTGTCATAGGAATCTTGAATATTTAATATTATCACACACTTGTTGCATTCAATTTAAAAAAAAAAGTATTTATTTGGTTTGAGATCTTAACGGTCAACTAGTGATTTGACTAGTAATTCTAACTAGTATTTCGTCCCGGATTGATGTGTCGATTTTTTTAAAAATACTTATCGATGATCCAACCGTATGGATATCAAGATCCATGTATTTGAATGATATTAAAAAAAATTAGAAAAAAATAAATTTATTTGGTTTGAGATTTTAACGATCAACTACTGATTTGACTAGAACTTCTAACTAGTGTTTCGTTCCATATTGATATTTCGATTTTTTCAAAAATATTTCTGGACGATCCAACCTTATGGATATCAAGATCTATGTATTTTGATCATATTACAAAAATTTCAAAAAAAAAAAAATATTTGGTTTTAGATCTTAATGGTCAACTACTGATTTGACTAGTACTCGTGTGTGTTTTGTTTATTCGATTTCATGAATGTTTAAGACATTGGTTTTTTTTAACAAAGTGTTGTAAGTTATAATACTTAACAATGGTTTTGGTCAAAAAACTGTTGTATAATATACACAATGGTTTTTGTTTTTATCCGTTCGTTGTTGAATATTCTTTGTAACAATTGTTTATGCTGTTAAACCGTTGTATGATATACACAATGGATTGTTTTATAAAATCATTGTGTGAGTAATTACGTTACAACGCTTTTATTAGCTAAATCGTTGTCTGTATCAAAATCGTTGATTTTTCTTTTATAACTTTTATTTGTTGTCCTTAATACATAAGTGGCACACGCTTGATGCAATGTTGTCATAGGAATCTTGAATATTTAATATTATCACACACTTGTTGCATTCAATTTAAAAAAAAAAGTATTTATTTGGTTTGAGATCTTAACGGTCAACTAGTGATTTGACTAGTAATTCTAACTAGTATTTCGTCCCGGATTGATGTGTCGATTTTTTTAAACATACTTATCGATGATCCAACCGGATGGATATCAAGATCCATGTATTTGAATGATATTAAAAAAAATTAGAAAAAAATAAATTTATTTGGTTTGAGATCTTAACGATCAACTACTGATTTGACTAGTACTTCTAACTAGTGTTTCGTTCCATATTTATATTTCGATTTTTTAAAAAATATTTCTGGACGATCCAACCTTATGGATATCAAGATCTATGTATTTTGATCATATAACAAAAATTTCAAAAAAAAAAAAATTTATTTGGTTTGAGATCTTAATGGTCAACTACTGATTTGACTAGTACTCATGTATGTTTTGTTTATTCGATTTCATGAATGTTTTTGACATTGGTTTTTTTAACAAAGTGTTGTAAGTTATAATACTTAACAATGGTTTTGGTCAAAAAACTGTTGTATAATATACACAATGGTTTTTGTTTTTATCCGTTCGTTGTTGAATATTCTTTGTAACAATTGTTTATCTTGTTAAACCGTTGTATGATATACACAATGGATTGTTTTATAAAATCATTGCGTGAGTAATTACGTTACAACGCTTTTATTAGCTAAATCATTGTCTGTATCAAAATCGTTGATTTTTATTTTATAACTTTTATTTGTTGTCCTTAATACATAAGTGGCACACGCTTGATGCAATGTTGTCATAGGAATCTTGAATATTTAATATTATCTCACACTTGTTGCATTCGATTTTAAAAAAAATATTTATTTGGTTTAAGATCTTAAAGATCAACTAGTGATTTGACTAGTAATTCTAGCTAGTATTTCGTCCCAGATTGATGTTTCGATTTTTTTAAAAATAGTTATAGACGATCCAACCGTATGGATATCAAGATCTATGTATTTTAATGATATTAAAAATTTTAAAAAAAAATAAATTTATTTGGTTTGAGATCTTAACGATCAACTACTGATTTGACTAGTACTTCTAACTAGTGTTTCGTCCCAGATTGATGTTTCGATTTTTTTAAAAAATATTTATCGACTATCCAACCCTATGGATATCAAGATCTATGTATTTTGATGATATTACAAAAATTTCAGAAAAAAATAAATTTATTTGGTTTGAAATCTTAACAGTCAACTACTGATTTGACTAGTTATGTTTTGTTTATTCGATTTCATAAATGTTTAAGACACTGGTTTTTTTAGTTATATTCCAAAAATTTCTGAAAAAATATATTTATTTGGTTTGAGACTTTAACGATCAACTAGTAATCTAAAATATATTTATTTTTTAAAAAAAAATTATCTCAACCAAAATCTGATTTCCCTCTTATGTTTTCCTTTTCCGCCTTAGCCAATAATTTATTTCCCCCCAAATGAATGTTTCATTCCCCCCTTGCTCTCTCGGGTACAAAACCAAAACCACTAAAACCTTATCTATCAAAAACTAATCTCACTCACTCTCTCTCTCATATGTATGTATCTATCTCTACGCATCACATCTCATCTAAATCATCACTGTCTCTTTCTGATTTGTGAATTTGCATCTAATTTCGTACACATTTGAAGCCCTAGATTTTGTACACATTTATTTGGTGATTTTGGTTTTATTTGTTGATTGGTGATGAATGTTTATAAGGCTGGTTGCGTGTTGTAATTGTGATGGCTAAGTTAAAGTGTTGTGGTGATTTTTAGGCAAGAGAGGAACAAGGATGTAGCTGTTCGATCTCGAGAGAGAAAGAAACTGTATGTTGCTTGGGATGTTGCTTGGGATGTTGCTTGGGATGTTGCTTACTTTGAAGGGGAATGCAGCTTTACGCCTTTCTTTGCTTCCATGACCAAGCAGAGTCTGCTGTGCTCTTGATGGGTATGAAAATTGAATCAAGCCCTTGTATTCTTTGTTGTTTTGTGTTTTATTGTTGTCATATTGTTGAGCATATGTTTATATCCTATAACACCACTAGTTATCAAGCTCTATTCATTGTGTGGGTAATTTTGGTTGTTAAGTTATTAGCATGCTAGGCGGCTAGGCTATTTAGTGGAAATAGAAGTATTTTGTGGAAATAGTATTTAGTATTTTATATTATTGGATTAGATGAATTTTTATTGATTGAATATTTTTGTTTTTTTTTGTTGAGTGAGCGATTGTTTTGTTTTTAGGTTAAACTAGTGGGAATGGTGGTTAATAAGGCTGAAAGAGTTACTGATGTTTCGCTTGAGATAGATGACGGGACTGGACGTATTGATTGTACTAAATGGTACTATCTTATTAAAATGAGTCAAATGACTAGTTTTTCAGTTCTTATTTTGGTTTCGCAGTTATATATGTTAATTCTTGTGGTATACTGAGAGGGAATATGTGATGTGTATGTTGTGTTGATTAGGGTTAATGAATCTGCGGATCTGAAGGAAATGGAGGGTATAATGTATGTATGGAGATTCTCTGTAGGAGCAGTTTTTTTTTAATGCAATCATTGGATCATAAAGCTGATATGTTGAGATTATAATTTTATTTTTTTCGGAATGGATTTTTGTGTTTAGGGATGGGTTGTATGTTTGTGTTCATGGACATTTGAAAGGCTTTCAGGGTAAAAAGCAATTAGTTATCTTTTGTATCAGGTATGTGATTTTCAATCTTTTGTTTATAAGAGTGATTCACCTCATTTATTGTAAATGTGTGACTTTTCTTTATAACTCTCATGAAATGCCCAAGTTTTCTTGTGTAAGTATATTCTGGCTGTCCTTGTCAAAAATAAAATTGATGCACTTTTAAATACTTTGGCTGAGTTTGAGCGTTGTATGCCTGAATCATGACACCGTCTAAAACATCACAATTGTTTTCTCTTAATAGCAGTTAAGTGTTTGGCCAGCCTACCTCAAGTAGACATTTGATTGGTACATAAGTAGATATATGTTGATTTTAAGGGATGTGCAGAATTTTGTGTAACTAAAAGATACCTCCTTTCTTGCATTTATTCCAAATTATGTTTCAACCATGTTTGTAATTCATCTAATTTCAGGCCTGTGAAAGATTTTAATGAAATAACTTACCACTTTAACGAGTGTGCTTATGTCCATCACTACAACACTAAATTACGGGTATGATGTCATTGTGATTGTTTTTAAATTTGATTTCCATGTTTCATACTCGTTTATGTTAACATTGAATCTTACAATATTGCTGATCTTAGGTGCAGGGTGGTGGCCCTGCTGCAGGTCATATACCAACTCCAGCTGCTAGCATGTGTTGTGGATGGAAGAGATGTGCATGTGTTTTTTTTGTGATGTGCGTCTCTAACTCTAAAGCCGTGTATTTTCTGTTTTGAGTTTCTAGAGTCGTGTTTTGTTTAGTTGTTTTGTTAGCTTGAGTTTTTTATTTAATTTTAGAAAGCATTATAGAAGTAATTAGGAATGTAAGAGAGTTATTATTATTTATGTTTATTATATTTATTCCTGAAAATGTTATTTTTAAATTAACTCTTTTAGGAAAGTAGTATAGATTTTTTTTGGAAGCTGTTAACCAAGTACCAAATTATACCCTGTTTCGCTTATAATAGTATAGTATAGATATATACTTTATGTTTTATGATATACACAACAGATTTTTTTATAAAATCATTGTGTGAGTAATTACGTTACAACACTTTTATTAGCTAAATCGTTGACTGTATCAAAATCGCTGATTTTTCTTTTATAAATTTTATTTGTTGTCCTTAATACATAAGTGTCACACCCTTTATGCAATGTTATAATAGGAATCTTGAATATTTAATATTATCACACACTTGTTGTATTCGATTTTTTGAAAAGTATTTATTTGGTTTGAGATCTTAACGGTCAACTAGTGATTTGACTAGTACTTTTAACTAGTGTTTCGTCCTAGATTGATATTTCGATTTTAAAAAAAAATCTTTATCGACGATCCAACCGCATGAATATCAAGATCACTTTATTTTAATGATAATACAAAAATTTCAGAAAAAAATAAATTTATTTGGTTTGAGATCTTAACGGTCAACTACTGATTTGACTAGTACTCACGTATGTTTTGTTTATACGATTTCAAAAATGTTTAAGACACTGGTTTATTTTAACAAAGTGTTGTAAGTTATAGTACTTAACAATTGTTTTGGTCGAAAAACTGTTGTATAATATACACAATGGTTTCCATTTTGATCCGTATGTTGTTGAATATTCTTTGTAACAATTGTTTATTTTGTTAAACCGTTGTATGATATACACAACGGATTTTTTTATAAAATCATTGTGTGAGTAATTACGTTACAACACTTTTATTAGCTAAATCGTTGTCTGTATCAAAATCGCTGATTTTTTTACCTAAATTTTATTTGTTGTCCTTAATACATAAGTGTCACACCCTTGATAGGAATCTTGAATATTTAATATTTTCACACACTTGTTGTATTCGATTTTTTGAAAAATATTTATTTGGTTTGAGATCTTAACGGTCAACTAGTGATTTGACTAGTACTTTTAACTAGTGTTTCGTCCTAGATTGATATTTCGATTTTTAAAAAAAATCTTTATCGACGATCCAACCGCATGAATATCAAGATCACTTTATTTTAATGATATTACAAAAATTTCAGAAAAAAATAAATTTATTTGGTTTGAGATCATAGCTGTCAACTAGTGATTTGACTAGTACTTCTAACTAGTGTTTCGTCCCAGATTGATGTTTTGATTTTTTTTAAAATACTTATCGACGATCCAACCGTATGGATATCAAGATCCATGTATTTGAATGATATTAAAAAAAATTAGAAAAAAATAAATTTATTTGGTTTGAGATCTTAACGATCAACTACTGATTTGACTAGTACTTCTAACTAGTGTTTCGTTCCATATTGATATTTCGATTTTTTAAAAAATATTTCTGGACGATCCAACCTTATGCATATCAAGATCTATGTATTTTGATGATATTGCAAAAATTTCAGAAAAAAAAAATTTATTTGGTTTGAGATCTTAATGGTCAACTACTGATTTGACTAGTACTCATGTATGTTTTGTTTATTCGATTTCATGAATGTTTAAGACTGTTCGCACAAAATCACGCAAGCGTACGCGGTCACAAGTAATACAGGATTAAGTAAAGTTCGTTCCCACAGAGACTGCTTTGGTTAAAATAGTTTAGCACTTATGCAACAATGTATGGTTATTATTCAATGCTAAGACAATTATCAAAGATTGTGTTTTAATTAACTAATGAGTTTGTGATTAACTAAAGAGCAGATTTCTGTAAATGTACTTATAAGAATAAACATGGGATCCTAACTTCATTAAGTACTTCATCTAAAGTCTTTTGTCTTTAATCAATGTATGTGACAGTTATGACAACTAATCGGATAACACGAAATAAGTATACGCTACCTTTCAGTATACATATACCAAACTACTCAAACATCCACAAAATAGATAGAAGTTGGGTAGACACCAATTATGCTTAGACCCTCTATGTCTATAAGATTTGAAAACATAACGGTTTAACGAGCAAGTTATCCATTAAGATTACATAGGGCAGGTAAGATGGTTAAAATTACCTACGAATCATGCATGACAAACATACATAAACCTATGCTAGCATGGCAAGTTCTAAATCTCTATATCCACTTTCGCATTCTATAGAGATTAACAAATAATCTTAGATGTTAGCTACTCATCCAAAAAGAATAATCACAACCAAACTAGGTTATCAAGAATACATCACACACAAATCTTTAAAACAATTAACTATTAAAATCCATAAATAAATCCGTTAGAATCCCACGACGACGATTAGTTCATAATCGAACCGTTCATCATCGTGGGTTCTGATGAAAACATGATAGTAATAAGTCTGGAAAACTGAATAAATTAACTAGGGTTTAGAAAGAACAAACGAGAATCCAAAGTATCGCCTAATTTAGAAGAATACAAAGATTAGATGAAAACTAGGTCTTCGTAAATTAGCCGTCTTCTTGTTCTCTAGCCGGTGGATGGATATATATGTAGGTTTTTGATTGTATATGTATATATCCCTCAGAAAACGTCCACCAAATACTTATAAAGGCTTAAGGCTGAAAATCTATGGCAAGATTCCTTTTCTGACCACACACTTGCAGTTTTCAGCATTCTTCTGGCGCGGGCGCGCGGGAGGTGGCGCGGGCGCGCGGTGACTTCTGTCAGTTGTGGCGCGGGCGCGCGGGAGGTGGCGCGGGCACGCGGTGATTTCTGTCAGAAAATTCTAAAAATGCTTCTTTTGCCATTTCTTTGCCCATTCATCATTCACAATTGCTTGATCTTCATACACATGCTTAAACACCACCTAACGAACATAGAATCACCACATCCCTGCTGATAAAGCAACTCTACAGATACTAAACACAAAACACATCAAAAACAACACGTACTTGAGAACAGAACGATCAGATTAAGCCAATTTAGGACGATCCAAGTAGATATGAAATCCACTTATCACACCCCCAAACTTAAACCGATGCTTGTCCTCAAGCATAAACAGACTCTATAAATGCAATGCAATGCATGAATGCAACTATTATGAAAATGCAACTGATCCCCTCAAACTAACCATAACCAATCAACAAGCCAACATAACAAGGAATGCAATCTTTCAAACAGAGTTCGACCAAATTCTCGTATGCTAACCATACATACACAGAAACGTGCGTGTGTGCGATGCTCATCAATATATTCCCAAACTAAATCAAGACCATATCCTATTCTTCACCAAAACAACCACAAGCTTATAAATAGAATGAACTCTAGACACACAAAAAAACCACTTAAAGACACCTCATAATCCACTTGAGCTAGACAGGAATTCATGCTTTATTACTACATACATGCTTATTTGACCGTGCAATGGTTGAGACCCCAAAAGGCTTATACAATAATACCCATGTAGCGAGCTTTAGGTTAGTGGATCCCAGACCGGAAAAGTCTTAGGTCACTAGGCACAAAGTCCCCTAGAACTTAATTGCTCGAGTATTAAAGAGCTCAACCTGATCAATTCTGCATAAACAACTAACACAACTTTTTTTTTTTTTTTTTTTCGGAATGAATGCACTTTGCCTTTTTCTCATTCCACCCTAGACTACTCATCTTTTCAATGAGCCGGCTACTAGCCATTTGACGCCTAGCCTTTATTAACAACTAGCATGAAATCCCTATTTTCCCCCAAACTTAGATTTAAGTGCTTCTTTCAATTTCAAGAGAATAGAAAACATTCTAAATATAAGCAAGTGGTTAAATTCTAACATCAAAACAAACATGGTCTGATCAAATTCAAAAAGCAACCAATGAGACTTGTGAAATTATTTTGTTTCTGGCCTGCAAGTCAATTTCTAGGAACTTAATCAGCCCTCTATCTATCACTATCACACTCCCATCAACATCGACTCACTAACCAAGAAATAGTCAAGTCCTAAGGGATCATGAAATATGCATGCTATGCAAATGCAACTAAATGAACTCACATAATAGATATAAAAACTAATGCAAAACAGAATGCTCTATATGACATAAACATGCAAATATATGAATGAATTAACTACATATGCCATATGAATCCTACATGAACACACACTAACATTACTATTCCTTAATTACCACCCCCAAACTTACAATATTCAATGTCCTCATTGAAGGTAATAAAAAGGAAAGATGCAGAGAATACCTAATCATCAGCAGGACCACCCTCCTCGGGTGGTGTATCAGGTGGTGGATAAACAGAATCCATACCAAAGATAGGCCAAACGATATCAACTCCAGTGGCGCGGAACGCAGTGCCCAACGCCTGAGTCAAATCCTGTGCAAAACGGCTCTGAATATCATGCATCCTATCAATGCGCCGAGTCAACCGCCTGTACTGCACATCGCCAAGACCAGCTATATCAACCTCTCGCTGAATCCTCACAGCACCTTCCTGCGGAATCCTGGTAGCTCTTGCCCTACGATCTGCAGGCTCCTGAATTGGAGCCTCACTTCCGACAACATTCCAAATGGTGTATCCCAAACCACAGTTATCCGGATCACCACCAACCCACTCTTCCATCCGATAAATCGACGTATGGTCAATAGGAGCAGAAGGCATCTGAACTGGCTCCTCCGCAGACCAACGTACACCAACCGCAGCACATAACTTGGTTACAACAGAGGCGTGAGGAATAGCCCCCGTTGTATTGCCCTTCAAAAACTTCACAATACTTCTATGCAAAAGATCCGCCAAATCTATATAATCATCATTCAAAATTCCCCACAAAATAATAACCCTTTCTACTGTAACATCATGAGTATGCGAGGAAGGGACAACATTAGCACATAAAAACTGATTCCAAGCTCTCGCATACCTATTCATAGCAGCAGCCGGAAAAGATGCAGGAACGGTGGAGCCAGACCTGTATTTCCAGGACGTGCCCGGAACAGAAATCTCCTCAAGAATATACTCGAGATCAAGCTCCTCTCGAGTCTTCAGCGACCAATCTTCCTCACCCCTCTTCTTTGGTGGTAAATTCAACACCTGACCAATTGCCCTAGCCGTATAGTCCACCGTCATCCCACGAACCATGCTATAGCCATTCTTGTCGGCTTTTGCATTAGCATAAAATTCCCGCACAATAGACAACGGGACCGGCTGCGGAGCTTCACAAAACGATTCCCAGCCCCTCTTTGTAATCATGGCTAAAAGATGCCCATCAGAAGATCTAGGCAAAAATCCCCTTTCTTTAGCCACGGGTTTAGCCAACAACCGATTGAATTCCAATTGAGCCTCCGGAGAAGAGAACTTCTGCACACCAACCCCAGCACTCGATTCCTCCTCTGAAGAAGAACGACGAGTACTACTACTACCCACAACTCGACCTCTCTTTGGTGGTGCCATGGGATGAAGAAGAATTAAGATGAATATATGTAAGGAGGTGTATGTATAGATTAGATAGAAAAAAGGAGGTGAGTGTTTAAGAGGCTAGGGTTTGATAGAATGGGGTTGGGTAGGGTAGAGGTAGGCTTAAATAAGAAGAAAAAAATTGAATTTGTAAGCCTTGGGGTTTTTTTTCAATCTTTTTCCCGTTTTTTTTTCTTTTCAGCAGAACATCAGGCGCGGGCGCGCGGGAGGCGGCGCGGGCGCGCTGTTTTTCTGCCAAATTTTTTTTTTTTTTTTTTTTTACACAAATGGGGATAGAATACTTACAACATTAACATGGGTTGCCTCCCATGAAGCGCTCGTTTTACGTCAATAGCTTGACGTGATTCCTGACTCCTTAATCAGCTGAAACAAGAACCGCGATTTCCGCCTCGCGATTCACCCGTTCACCAAAGTACGGTTTTAATCTCTGACCATTGACTTTGAATGCTTCATCCGATGACTTATCATAGACTTCCACTGCACCATGTGGAAACACCGTTTTTACCGTAAACGGTCCCGACCACCTTGACTTGAGTTTACCCGGAAAAAGTTTGAGACGAGAGTTGAAGAGCAAAACAAGTTGGCCAGGAGCAAAAGACTTGTGCACCAACTTCTTATCATGCCATCTCTTAACCTTCTCTTTGTATAACTTGTGATTTTCATAAACCTGTAGACGGAACTCATCCAACTCATTAATTTGAAGCATTCTTTTCTCACCAGCAGCTTTCAAATCGAAGTTCAATTTCTTCAATGCCCAATATGCTTTGTGTTCCAGCTCGGTCGGCAAATGACAAGCCTTACCATACACCAACTGAAATAGAGATGTCCCCAACGGAGTTTTGTAAGCTGTTCTGTAAGCCCAAACAGCTTCATCCAGCTTCAACGACCAATCCTTCCTTGAAGGATTTACCACTTTCTCCAGAATCCTCTTTATCTCCCTATTAGAAACTTCAGCTTGGCCATTTGTTTGAGGGTGATAGGCAGTGGCAACACGATGATTGATATTATACCTAGCCATCAAGGCTGTGAACTTACGGTTGCAAAAATGCGTACCCTCATCACTGATTATTACCCTTGGAGTACCAAAACGCGTGAAAATTTGCTTCTGCAGAAATGTCAGCACCACTTTAGCATCATTGGTCGGCAGAGCCTTTACCTCGACCCATTTAGACACGTAATCCACAGCTAATAGTATGTACTGATTGTTGCAAGATGAAACAAACGGTCCCATAAAATCTATGCCCCATACGTCGAAAATCTCCACTTCAAGCAGCATATTAAGAGGCATCTCATTCCTCCTAGAAATATTACCAACTCTTTGGCATCGATCACACCTCAACACAAACTAGTGAGCATCTTTAAACAGAGTTGGCCAGTAGAAACCTGCCTGAAGAACACGAGTAGCTGTCTTCTCTCCACCATAATGGCCTCCATAAGTAGTGGAATGGCAATCTCGCAAAACACTCTCAGTTTCACTATAGGGAATACACCTTCTTAACAACTGATCAGCTCCCTGCCTGAATAAGAATGGCTCGTCCCAACAGTACCACTTCACATCATGTAGAAACTTCTTCCTTTGAGCATAAGAGAATTCAACAGGGATGACATTACTCACAAGATAGTTCACAATATCTGCAAACCATGGCTCTTCATCTTGCACCCCAAAAAGTTGCTCATCAGGAAAAGATTCGTTGATTAGAGTTTTATTCCTTGATTCTGTACCGTGGTCTTCCAAACGTGACAAATGATCCGCCACCTGGTTTTCTGTACCCTTTCTGTCTTTAATCTCCAAATCAAACTCTTGGAGCAAAAGTACCCACCGAATCAACCGAGGCTTTGAATCTTTCTTGGAAATCAGATAACGAATAGCAGCATGATCAGTATAGACTACTACTTTAGTTCCAAGCAAATAAGACCTGAATTTCTCGAAACTGTACACAATTGCCAAAAGTTCTTTTTCTGTAGTAGTGTAGTTCATCTGAGCATCATTGAGAGTTTTGCTAGCATAGTAAATCACATGAAACACCTTGTTCTTCCGTTGCCCAAGAACAGCTCCCACGGCATAGTCACTAGCATCACACATCAACTCAAAAGGTTCATTCCAGTCAGGTGCAGTGATAATAGGTGTAGTAGTTAACTTCTTCTTCAAGAGCTCGAAAGCAGCTACGCAATCTTCATCAAACTTGAAAGGAACATCCTTTTCTAACAAACTACATAAGGGTTTAGAGATTTTGGAGAAGTCTTGAATGAATCGCCGATAGAAACCCGCATGACCAAGAAAACTGTGAATTCCCTTAACTGAAATTGGTGGAGGAAGATTTTCAATCATCTCCACTTTGGCTCTATCTACTTCAAGTCCCTTGCTGGATACCTTATGCCCAAGAATGATGCCTTCTTGTACCATGAAGTGACATTTTTCCCAGTTGAGCACCAGATTGGTCTCAACACACCTTTTCAAAACCATGCCAAGATTTTGTAAGCACTCATCATAAGAAGTTCCAAAAACTGAGAAATCATCCATGAACACCTCCACATTAATGCCAATCATATCTGAAAATATGGCCATCATGCACCTCTGAAAAGTTGCAGGTGCACCACAAAGTCCGAAAGAAACGCGACGGAACGCAAAAGTGCCAAACGGACATGTGAATGTGGTCTTCTCCTGATCTTCTGGAGCGATACAAATCTGATTATAGCCTGAATAACCATCCAGAAGGCAATAAAACTCATGACCAGCCAACCTGTCTAGCATCTGATCAATGAATGGAAGAGGGAAGTGATCTTTTCTTGTGGCCTTATTCAGCTTTCGGTAGTCCATGCAAATTCTCCACCCTGTAACTGTTCGAGTAGGGATGAGCTCATTCTTCTCATTGGCAACTACGGTCATGCCTCCTTTCTTAGGCACACATTGCACTGGACTCACCCAAGAGCTGTCTGAGATAGGGTAGATAATTCCTGCATCGAGCCATCACAACATCTTTCATGATAGGATTGAGCCTTCTTTGAGGATCCACCGTTGGTTTGCTTCCTGGCTCAAGCGGAATCTTATGCATGCAATAAGAAGGGCTGATTCCCTTGATATCCGCTATGGTCCAACCAATGGCTGATTTGAACTCTCTCAGAATTCGCAAAATTTTCTCTTCGTCACTACCTGACAAGTTAGATGCAATAATTACAGGTAAAGTAGATGCATCACCTAAAAAAGCATACCTTAAGTGCTCTGGTAGTGGTTTAAGTTCAAGAGTAGGAGCTTCCTCAATAGATGGCTTGAGACGCTCTTGAGAATTTTTCATCTCAGCTATTCCAAGAGAATCAAATGGCATGTCTGTTTTCCTTTTCCATGGAGAAGCATTCAAGTACTGCAGTTGCTCTTCTCTTTCCTTATCGTCCAACTCCGAATCTCCTATCAGTACCTTCTCCAAGGTATCTGATTTAAGCAAGTGCTCCATCTCCGTGTATACCGCTGAATCCACCATATTCATTGAAAAACACTCTTCTTCCTCTGTCGGAAACTTCATTGCATTGAAGACATTAAATGTGACATTCTGGTCATGCACCCTCATTGTGAGCTCCCCTTTTTGCACATCTATCAAAGTACGGCCTGTAGCCAAGAACAGTCTTCCCAAGATAATAGGAATCCTCTTGTCCTCCTCAAAGTCCAGAATAACAAAATCAGCAGGAAAAATGAGCTTATCCACTTTAACCAAAACATCCTCCACTATGCCCCTTGGATATGTGATCGACCGATCAGCCAGCTGTAAGGACATGTTTGTGGGTTTAGGCTCCGGTAGCCCAAGTTGCATGAATACAGACAACAGCATCAGATTAATACTAGCTCCCAAGTCACACAAGCACTTGTTGAAAGATAGATTGCCGATTGTGCATGGTATGGTGAAACTTCCTGGATCCTTGAGTTTTGGAGGTAACTTCTGCTGTAGAATAGCACTGCACTCTTCTGTAAGAGCGACGGTCTCCAAATCCTCGAGCTTCAACTTCCGAGATAGAATACCCTTCATGAACTTTGCGTAGCTTGGCATTTGTTCTAGAGCTTCCGCAAAAGGTATATTGATCTGCAACTTCTTAAAAACTTCCATAAATTTAGCGAACTGCTTATCCAACTTCTGCTTCTGAAGACGTTTGGGGAATGGTGGGGGAGGATAGACCTCCTTGATCTCTGTAGCTTGCTTCAGAACAGATTTCTCAGTCAAATGGTCACGCTTTTCCGGATTGTTCCCCAACTGATCAACTTTTTCACCATTTTCTTCACTTTCTGGCAGAATAGGGGGCGCGGGCGCGCTATGAACAGTGCGGGCGCGCCCTAGGTACTGTTCACTTTTCAAATTTTCTTCGTTTTGCGCTGTTTCTGAGTTCTGATCATTCGTAACCCTTCCAGATCACAAGGTAACTGATTTTACATGTTCCTTGACCTCTCTTTTGCCTGGATTAGCTTCCGTATCACTAGGGAGAGTTCCCTGTGGTCTATTCAACAATGCATTAGCAATCTGACCGATTTGATTCTCCAGAGTCTTGATGGAAACAGCTTGGCTCTTGCACATTAGCCTCAATTCCTCCAATTCAGACTTTTCATTAGATGACTGACCAGCATTGCCTTGAGAAGGTTGTTGAAAACCTGGTGGTTGATACGGTTGCCTTGGAGCATACTGCTGCTGAAAACCAGAAGGGTTGAATGGCCTTGCTCCATACTGCTGATATGGCTGTTGAGGTTGATTCTGACCACCTTGATTGTTACTCCAGCTAAAATTAGGATGATTCCTGTTGTTGGGATGATAGGCATTAGGCACTGGCTGCTGTGATCTCTGAAAATTGCTCATGAACTGTGCCGATTCACTAGATATGGCACACTGATTCGTATCATGTGCCCCTGCACAAAGCTCACACACACTAGCCACCTGCTGAACTCCATAGCTAGACAAGGAATCCACCTTCATTGACAAAGCCTTCAGCTGAGCTGCTATTGCCGTAGCTGCATCCACTTCCAAAACCCCTGCTACCTTACCTTGCGATAGCCTTCCAGTTGGATTCTGGTATTCATTAGCAACCATCATCTCAATTAGCTCATAAGCCTCATCATAGCTCTAAGCCCACAGAGCTCCACCTGATGCCGCATCAAGCATTGGTCGAGATTGACCTCCCAGACCATTATAGAAACAATTTATTACCATCCAATCAGGCATTCCATGATGAGGACACTTCCTAAGCATCTCCTTGTAACGCTCCCAAGCCTCACATAAAGTTTCACCAGAATGCTGTGAAAACTGAGTAAGAGCATTCCTGATTACAGCTGTTTTAGCCATGGGGAAGAATTTAGTGAGAAACTTCTGAGCAAGATCCTCCCATGTAGTGATAGAACCAGCTGGTAGAGAATGCAACCAGCCCTTAGCCTTATCCCTCAGAGAAAATGGGAAAAGTCTCAGCTTCACAGCATCTTCCGACACTCCGTTGAATTTGAAGGTGTCACAGATCTCAATGAAATCCCTAATATGCATATTAGGATCTTCCGTTGGAGCACCCCCAAACTGAACTGAATTCTGCACCATCTGAATCGTGCCAGGCTTGATTTCAAAGGTATTGGCTGCAATAGTCGGCCTGACAATGCTCGACTGAATGTCATTGATCTTAGGCTGAGAATAGTCCTTCAAAGCCTTCGTTTCTGGTGCTACAGGTTCTCCCATAACTAGATTCAATTCAAGTTCTGCTTTCCGAGTTTGCGAACGTGTTCGCATACACTTTCACTTAAGTATCTGAAACACACCAAACAAAGTAAAATTGATGAGTATAATCCGAGTCAGTGAACTTTAACGACCACTGATGACAAGCACATAAACTATAAAAATAACACCGAGTCCCCGGCAGCAGCGCCAAAAACTTGTTCGCACAAAATCACGCAAGCGTACGCGGTCACAAGTAATACAGGATTAAGTAAAGTTTGTTCCCACAGAGACTGCTTTGGTTAAAATAGTTTAGCACTTATGCAACAATGTATGGTTATTATTCAATGCTAAGACAATTATCAAAGATTGTGTTTTAATTAACTAATGAGTTTGTGATTAACTAAAGAGCAGATTTCTGTAAATTTACTTATAAGAATAAACATGGGATCCTAACTTCATTAAGTACTTCATCTAAAGTCTTTTGTCTTTAATCAATGTATGTGACAGTTATGACAACTAATCGGATAACACGAAATAAGTATACGCTACCTTTCAGTATACATATACCAAACTACTCAAACATCCACAAAATAGATAGAAGTTGGGTAGACACCAATTATGCTTAGACCCTATATGTCTATAAGATTTGAAAACATAACGGTTTAACGAGCAAGTTATCCATTAAGATTACATAGGGCAGGTAAGATGGTTAAAATTACCTACGAATCATGCATGACAAACATACATAAACCTATGCTAGCATGGCAAGTTCTAAATCTCTATATCCACTTTCGCATTCAATAGAGATTAACAAATAATCTTAGATGTTAGCTACTCATCCAAGAAGAATAATCACAACCAAACTAGGTTATCAAGAATACATCACACACAAATCTTTAAAACAATTAGCTATTAAAATCCATAAATAAATCCGTTAGAATCCCACGACGACGATTAGTTCATAATCGAACCGTTCATCATCGTGGGTTCTGATGAAAACATGATAGTAATAAGTCTGGAAAACTGAATAAATTAACTAGGGTTTAGAAAGAACAAACGAGAATCCAAAGTATCACCTAATTTAGAAGAATACAAAGATTAGATGAAAACTAGGTCTTCGTAAATCAGCCGTCTTCTTGTTCTCTAGCCGGTGGATGGATATATATGTAGGTTTTTGATTGTATATGTATATATCCCTCAGAAAACGTCCACCAAATACTTATAAAGGCTTAAGGCTGAAAATCTATGGCAAGATTCCTTTTCTGACCACACACTTGCAGTTTTCAGCATTCTTCTGGCGCGGGCGCGCGGGAGGTGGCGCGGGCGCGCGGGAGGTGGCGCGGGCGCGCGGTGACTTCTGTCAGTTGTGGCGCGGGCGCGCGGGAGGTGGCGCGGGCGCGCGGTGATTTCTGTCAGAAAATTCTAAAAATGCTTCTTTTGCCATTTCTTTGCCCATTCATCATTCACAATTGCTTGATCTTCATACACATGCTTAAACACCACCTAACGAACATAGAATCACCACATCCCTGCTGATAAAGCAACTCTACAGATACTAAACACAAAACACATCAAAAACAACACGTACTTGAGAACAGAACGATCAGATTAAGCCAATTTAGGACGATCCAAGTAGATATGAAATCCACTTATCAAAGACATTGGTTTTTTTTAACAAAGTGTTGTAAGTTATAATACTTAACAATGGTTTTGGTCAAAAAACTGTTGTATAATATACACAATGGTTTTTGTTTTTATCCGTTCGTTGTTGAATATTCTTTGTATACACAATGGATTGTTTTATAGAATCATTGTGTGAGTAATTACGTTACAACGCTTATATTAGCTAAATCGTTGTCTGTATCAAAATCGTTGATTTTTCTTTTATAACTTTTATTTGTTGTCCTTAATACATAAGTGGCACACGCTTGATGCAATGCTGTCATATGAATCTTGAATATTTAATATTATCACACACTTGTTGCATTCAATTTAAAAAAAAATATTTATTTGGTTTGAGATCTTAACGGTCAACTAGTGATTTGACTAGTAATTCTAACTAGTATTTCGTCCCGGATTGATGTGTCGATTTTTTTAAAAATACTCATCGATGATCCAACCGTATGGATATCAAGATCCATGTATTTGAATGATATTAAAAAAAATTAGAAAAAAATAAATTTATTTGGTTTGAGATCTTAACGATCAACTACTGATTTGACTAGTACTTCTAACTAGTGTTTCGTTCCATATTGATATTTCAATTTTTTTAAAAATATTTCTGGACGATCCAACCTTATGGATATCAAGATCTATGTATTTTGATCATATTACAAAAATTTCAAAAAAAAAAAATTATTTGGTTTTAGATCTTAATGGTCAACTACTGATTTGACTAGTACTCGTGTGTGTTTTGTTTATTCGATTTCATGAATGTTTAAGACATTGGTTTTTTTTAACAAAGTGTTGTAAGTTATAATACGTAACAATGGTTTTGGTCAAAAAACTGTTGTATAATATACACAATGGTTTTTGTTTTTATCCGTTCGTTGTTGAATATTCTTTGTAACAATTGTTTATGCTGTTAAACCGTTGTATGATATACACAATGGATTGTTTTATAAAATCATTGTGTGAGTAATTACGTTACAACGCTTTTATTAGCTAAATCGTTGTTTGTATCAAAATCGTTGATTTTTCTTTTATAACTTTTATTTGTTGTCCTTAATACATAAGTGGCACACGCTTGATGCAATGTTGTCATAGGAATCTTGAATATTTAATATTATCACACACTTGTTGCATTCGATTTTTAAAAAAATATTTATTTGGTTTGAGATCTTAACGGTCAACTAGTGATTTGACTAGTAATTCTAACTAGTATTTCATCCCGGATTGATGTGTCGATTTTTTTAAAAATACTTATCGATGATCCAACCGTATGGATATCAAGATCCATGTATTTGAATGATATTAAAAAAAATTAGAAAAAACTAAATTTATTTGGTTTGAGATCTTAACTATCAACTACTGATTTGACTAGTACTTCTAACTAGTGTTTCGTTCCATATTGATATTTCGATTTTTTAAAAAATATTTCTGGACGATCCAACCTTATGGATATCAAGATCTATGTATTTTGATCATATTACAAAAATTTCAAAAAAAAAAAATTTATTTGGTTTTAGATCTTAATGGTCAACTACTGATTTGACTAGTACTCGTGTGTGTTTTGCTTATTCGATTTCATGAATGTTTAAGACATTGGTTTTTTTTAACAAAGTGTTGTAAGTTATAATACGTAACAATGGTTTTGGTCAAAAAACTGTTGTATAATATACACAATGGTTTTTGTTTTTATCCGTTCGTTGTTGAATATTCTTTGTAACAATTGTTTATGCTGTTAAACCGTTGTATGATATACACAATGGATTGTTTTATAAAATCATTGTGTGAGTAATTACGTTACAACGCTTTTATTAGCTAAATCGTTGTTTGTATCAAAATCGTTGATTTTTCTTTTATAACTTTTATTTGTTGTCCTTAATACATAAGTGGCACACGCTTGATGCAATGTTGTCATAGGAATCTTGAATATTTAATATTATCACACACTTGTTGCATTCGATTTTTAAAAAAATATTTATTTGGTTTGAGATCTTAACGGTCAACTAGTGATTTGACTAGTAATTCTAACTAGTATTTCATCCCCGATTGATGTGTCGATTTTTTAAAAAATACTTATCGATGATCCAACCGTATGGATATCAAGATCCATGTATTTGAATGATATTAAAAAAAATTAGAAAAAAATAAATTTATTTGGTTTGAGATCTTAACGATCAACTACTGATTTGACTAGTACTTCTAACTAGTGTTTCGTTCCATATTGATATTTCGATTTTTTAAAAAATATTTCTGGGCGATCCAACCTTATGGATATCAAGATCTATGTATTTTGATCATATTACAAAAATTTCAAAAAAAAAAAAAAATTATTTGGTTTGAGATCTTAATGGTCAACTACTGATTTGACTAGTACTCATGTATTTTTTGTTTATTCGATTTCATGAATGTTTTTGACATTGATTTTTTTTAACAAAGTGTTGTAAGTTATAATACTTAACAATGGTTTTGGTCAAAAAACTGTTGTATAATATACACAATGGTTTTTGTTTTTATCCGTTCGTTGTTGAATATTCTTTGTAACAATTGTTTATCTTGTTAAACCGTTGTATGATATACACAATGGATTGTTTTATAAAATCATTGTGTGAGTAATTACGTTACAACGCTTTTATTAGCTAAATCGTTGTCTGTATCAAAATCGTTGATTTTTCTTTTATAACTTTTATTTGATGTCCTTAATACATAAGTGGCACACCCTTGATGCAATGTTGTCATAGAAATCTTGAATATTTAATATTATCACACACTTGTTGCATTCGATTTTAAAAAAAATATTTATTTGGTTTAAGATCTTAAAGGTCAACTAGTGATTTGACTAGTAATTCTAGCTAGTATTTCGTCCCAGATTGATGTTTCGATTTTTTAAAAAATAGTTATAGACGATCCAACCGTATGGATATCAAGATCTATGTATTTTAATGATATTAAAAATTTAGAAAAAAATAAATTTATTTGGTTTGAGATCTTAACGATCAACTACTGATTTGACTAGTACTTCTAACTAGTGTTTCGTCCCAGATTGATGTTTCGATTTTTTTAAAAAATATTTATCGACTATCCAACCCTATGGATATCAAGATCTATGTATTTTGATGATATTACAAAAATTTCAGAAAAAAATAAATTTATTTGGTTTGAAATCTTAACAGTCAACTACTGATTTGACTAGTTATGTTTTGTTTATTCGATTTTATAAATGTTTAAGACACTGGTTTTTTAGTTATATTCCAAAAAATTCTGAAAAAATATATTTATTTGGTTTGAGACTTTAACGATCAACTAGTAATCTAAAATATATTTATTTTTAAAAAAAAAATTATCTCAACCAAAATCTGATTTCCCTCTTATGTTTTCCTTTTCCGCCTTAGCCAATGTTATAGCCAAAATTCGGTATTGGGTTTTAGGGAAGATTCGGGTCAAGTAATAATCAATTGGGGATATCCAAGGTGAAATTAGGGATTGACCTAGTGCAACGGAGGCTCGGGTCTTGTCCTCATAGGGGTGAGGGCGCGCCCTCCGGCCGTCCAACCCTTGAGGACGCGTCCTCTTGGTATGGATTGACAATTTGACAGAAAAGTAACAGCTAGATTGACATGGGATTAGCATATGGAAGACTTAGGGCTAGCCCTCATAGGGGTAAGGGCGTGCTCCTTTAGGCCGTCCACCCCTTGAGGGCGCGCCCTCATGGTAATGACAGCTTGATGGATGGTTTGACAAAGGATAACAACTATATTGACATGGCATGACATGAGGAAGATTCAGGACTTGTCCTCTTAGGGGAGAGGGTGTGCCCCTTTGGCCATCTAACCCCTAAGGACGCGTCCTCTCGGTGTGGACTGACAACTCTACATGAATGGAAGACTTGACGGAGAATAATAACTTCATTTGACACAAGGAAAACTTAGGGCTTGTCCTCATGGGGATGAGAGCGCGCCCTTTAGGCCGTCCACCCCTTGAGGGCGCGTCCTCTTGGTTTAAAGTTGCAACTTGATAATGAAGGATGGTTCCCTTGGCTTGGTATTGGCAAAATATTGAAGAATTCCCTCCTAGGATGTGCCCTAGGAGGGGGATGTCCGTGGCTGAAGGCCTCCTCCTGTATTCAATGGGCACGCCCTCATTGGGGATGTGGGGTTAATCTTGGTGTGTGCTTTGGGAGCTCTGTTCCTGTACTCAATGGGCGCGTCCTCATTGGGGAACTTTGGAGTAATCCTGCACTTTGCACCCAAACACTTGGGATCACTTGTCCTGCTATCTGGTGGGTGCTTCTCATTCGGGGGACAAGGATGCGTCTAGCATTTAAGGTAAGTCATGGCTATACCTGCGTCTATGAATTAAGGAAATAGCTGGTAATGGATAGGACTAGTCCTCGACGGGGGAAGTTTCCTTATCCATGAAGTCCTGACGTCATAGACGAGCCTTGGGCCTTTGTGACTAGGCCTTATCGTTAGACATTCCTAAAGTGAGCTAAAAATTCTAAGTAAGGAAAGATATGGAAGTCCTACGTTCAAGTAAGGAAAGATATGGAAGTCCTACGTCTAAGTAAGGAAGGCGGTGGAAGATTTTGACTGGACCTTGAAGATCAGAGACCAAGCCCATGGAGGAAACTTCCTCCCCAAGAACTACGTTGGCTTGATTCCCTATATAAGGGATACGTAGGCACATTGTAAGGGGTTGGAAGCGAGAGCTCTGAGGCAGCCACCACTAACCCTAAGCAATCTCAGCCACCAATTAAACACAACCACCATACTCCGGCGAATTCACCACCCAAGAACCACCGTTGTAGATCTTGATTCCGGCGACGAACCTCGAACTTTGTTAATACCAAATTCCTCCGTTAACAAATTGGCGCTAGAAGGAGGGGTGCTGATTAAGATCATAATCTTTGGAGGAAAAGATGTCACATAATCACAACGGAAGTTCTTATGATGGTGGTGATTATGACTCAGATGGTAGTGAAGGAGATGAACATGTCCATCATGAGGGGTAGGAGTGTGCCCGTCGTGAGAAGACTCTAGAAAAGCAGGACAACCCTCAAGGGAGGGATGGACAACGTGATGGTAGGTTTCTAACGGCCCAGGGATGGTCGAAGGGTCGAGCAAGACCTGAATGACCAAGAGCGAAGCCTTGCAAGGTTGAAGGAGCGACTTGGCATACTACTCAACAATGATGATTTATGAATGTTTCTATTGAGAATGATAAAGAAAGGCCTCTAGGGGAGAGCGGCCCCGTGATCCATAGAGAGAGCCCCCTGTTAACAGGTCGTGGCCCCATGGACATGAGCGAGCCCGTCCTCGTGATAACTCAAGTAACAATTTGGAAGAACAGCCCCGTTATTCACAGAGAGCGCCCCCTGAGTACAGGTCGAGGCCCCATGAACACGAGTGAGCCCCCTCGCGTGATAATTCAACTAGACAACGTGATCAAGACTCAAGCTATAGGAGAGATCATCAAAGGAGGGATAATCGACAGTTCGTGAGGCATGATTCCCGCGAGTACCATCTGGGCGCGCCCTCGGGGGGTAGGCCGCCTATCATTACTTTGGTCTCATCTGAGAGCGCAAGCGAGGGGGGACAGAGGACACGTTCTCAAGATCCTGACCACTTCAGGCGCAAGGAAGTCCCCAAATTTAGGGTAGCATCACAACCTCAAGCCGGAGTGCCAAAAAACCAATCAAGTAGTCGATCAGGCTCTACCCTAGCGTGGGTAATCAACCTCCACATGCTGAAGACGCATCCTCAAGGTAACTCTAATTTAGTTTTATTGTGTTATATGTTATTTGTTCTTTGAACTTTTGCAGGAAGAAGAGTGTGAAGGAAAATCCTTAGGAACCTTTAGGGCGCGCCCTAAGGGCAATGCTCGAGGGTCAAATGAATGTTCACGTCCACACTCTAAGGTATCTCGATGAATGTTCACGTCCACACATCTAGGACGCGTCCTCCAGGTATCTCGAGATAGTCGTTTCTCCCTAAGGACTCATTCTCGGAGGAAAATGTCTACGAACAATTCCAAAGAAGACAAATGATGATATGACAAGCTCAATGCTGAAGCAGCTTCCACGTAGGGTAATATGGATGTGAAGCTTCGTGATCCATAGAGAGTGCCCCCTGATTACAGGTCGAGGCCCCATGGACATGAGCGAGCCCTTCCGTGAAGAGACAAAACTTTAATCTTCAGAGGACGTGTCATAAGCGTATCAGCCTTATATACTAAGACTTCAATTTTAAACATGAATTTACAAGCCCTCAAGTTGTTTTCAGCAAGAAGAAGAATATTTGGAGTAGAGGCCCCATGGATCTTAGGATGCGCCCTCTGATCAGCAGGATGTGGTCCCAAGGTCATGAGCGAGCCCCTCCATAGAAGAATGTTACTATAAAATAAACTAGAAGACATGAGGAGGCTTTGTCATGCCCTCGACCACTTAGGTCGCCCTACGCAAGAGGGTGCGCCCTCACGACGCTGGGGGTAGCACTGATGCAAGCGTTTGATGGAGTATTTTGAACAAGGTGATGTTTTGGTTCACCATTCTACTAATAGTTGATACAAGTGTTTCCTTTCAAAAAATATACGTCTACCTACAAGATGCATCCTGATGGGTGATACTGGCAAAGCTCACGAGAAAAAATCCAAAGGAAAGTTGGGCATGAGACCATATTTTATTACATGCCAACGCGATGTACAGAAGTTTTAGAAAATATAAAGGGCGCGCCCTTTATACTAAAAAGGTGGTAGATTCAAGATATAAGACCGAGTAGAAGAAAGAATGGAAGATAAAGAGGGCCCAACTAATTGGAGTGCAGACTCCTGTACACTGGTGAACAAAATTGTGTTTGTGTGTTAATGATCAAAATTAAAGAAGATGGCTAGCCTTTGATATCAAAATAAAGGAGTTAATACAAGTGGACCCACATATGTTAATGTGGGAAAATTGAAGAAAGCAAGTTATTTGTCAAAAATCTGAATATGCGTTACTTTAGCTCAAGGCATGCACTAATATAAAAGGAGTATTAAATGAGAAACATAAAGAAAGAGTAATGAGTGATGGGACCCACAAGATGGTGAAGGTAAAACATAAGAATGAAGAAGCTTGTACAATATACATGCCGCACTTTGCATGTGTATAGTTGAATTATTTATTGTGACTTATGGAAGAATCAAAGCATGATGGGGTCTGCTGCAACATTAAAGAGAAAAAATAAATTTGGAGCACATATAGATGCATTTATGCGGTACTTAATCACAAGGAAAATGTTGAAGAATTACAAGGAGCATGGGCATGGCAGGCTTGTAAATCTGCAAGTAATAAAAAGAAGAAAAACAACACTTGAAGACATGCGCGAAAGAGGGCGCGCCCTGGAACAAAGAAAAAGTAAGCAAAAATAATAATATAATGACAACGAAGAATGGTTGTTAAATAGAAGTGATGGAAACAATTCTACTATGAAGAAAAACGAAGTAAACGGAGCCTTCCTAAAATTGAAGAACCGGTTGGCCTTGTGTGAGATAATAATGCATGGTGGTGTTGCACATGATTTGAGTGCGCGTCTCTTGAGATTAAAAAAAATAATAAAAATAAAAATAGCAGCGGTTGGTTAATGGACAAGCAACTCAAAGAAATGTCAAAGTGATACAACATACTTAATCAAAAGAAGAAGTAAAGAACCTGCATGGAGGAGAAGAAATGAAAAAAAAATAAAGTACACAAAGTTATGTGTATATTGAAGATTTTGATGAAGTAATCATTTGTAAAATTGACAAAGAGCGTAGTGGAGAAGGTGTGTGTGCCCTCTGATGCTCACATGCATTTTTATTTGGAGGGACTTGTGCTCAACAGTGAAGTTAAAATCAAGTGTTTTAAAGGTGGTCAGATTGGTCAGCAGGAAAAATTGAAGAAAACGGTGTGGGAGGAGAGAGTGTCTAGTGGATGAAAGTTGTGAGGCATTTCAAAGAGATATGTTTAAAAGGACGCGCCCTCAGGGAAGACGCGCCCTAAAGATGAAAAAGAATGGCGAATAAATGCATATATACAAATGGGACCATAAACAGAGGAACAAGGAAAAATGTGTGGAAAGTCATTGAGTTCAAATGAAGGACGCGCCTCTCACAATTTGCAAGGGTCGCCAAAGTAAATAAAAAAAATAGTGAGATAGTGGCCTATTGGTGTGCAAGAAAGGCGCGCCTTACTACCTTTCTCGGTTATTATACCATGGTGAAACCAAAATAAAAGTCAAATTGATAAGTAGAAGTTCGAGGACGCGTTAAGAGATTTGTTACAAGACATGCTCTACAGGTGTTATCCCTTCCATACAATAGAATTCTCGAAGATGACTAAATAATCGAAGGACGCGCCCTCTTTACAGCATTAAAGAAGGAAGAAGCTCAAGGACATTTCTTGAAGAAGAAAAGGTTATAAAGAGATTTTGGCACTTTGGAGATTGAAAATTCCATGCTTCATCTCTGATTTCACATGGAATTGGGGGGTAGTTGTTATAGCCAAAATTCGGTATTGGGTTTTAGGGAAGATTCGGGTCAAGTAATAATCAATTGGGGATATCCAAGGTGAAATTAGGGATTGACCTAGTGCAACGGAGGCTCGGGTCTTGTCCTCATAGGGGTGAGGGCGCGCCCTCCGGCCGTCCAACCCTTGAGGACGCGTCCTCTTGGTATGGATTGACAATTTGACAGAAAAGTAACAGCTAGATTGACATGGGATTAGCATATGGAAGACTTAGGGCTAGCCCTCATAGGGGTAAGGGCGTGCTCCTTTAGGCCGTCCACCCCTTGAGGGCGCGCCCTCATGGTAATGACAGCTTGATGGATGGTTTGACAAAGGATAACAACTATATTGACATGGCATGACATGAGGAAGATTCAGGACTTGTCCTCTTAGGGGAGAGGGTGTGCCCCTTTGGCCATCTAACCCCTAAGGACGCGTCCTCTCGGTGTGGACTGACAACTCTACATGAATGGAAGACTTGACGGAGAATAATAACTTCATTTGACACAAGGAAAACTTAGGGCTTGTCCTCATGGGGATGAGAGCGCGCCCTTTAGGCCGTCCACCCCTTGAGGGCGCGTCCTCTTGGTTTAAAGTTGCAACTTGATAATGAAGGATGGTTCCCTTGGCTTGGTATTGGCAAAATATTGAAGAATTCCCTCCTAGGATGTGCCCTAGGAGGGGGATGTCCGTGGCTGAAGGCCTCCTCCTGTATTCAATGGGCACGCCCTCATTGGGGATGTGGGGTTAATCTTGGTGTGTGCTTTGGGAGCTCTGTTCCTGTACTCAATGGGCGCGTCCTCATTGGGGAACTTTGGAGTAATCCTGCACTTTGCACCCAAACACTTGGGATCACTTGTCCTGCTATCTGGTGGGTGCTTCTCATTCGGGGGACAAGGATGCGTCTAGCATTTAAGGTAAGTCATGGCTATACCTGCGTCTATGAATTAAGGAAATAGCTGGTAATGGATAGGACTAGTCCTCGACGGGGGAAGTTTCCTTATCCATGAAGTCCTGACGTCATAGACGAGCCTTGGGCCTTTGTGACTAGGCCTTATCGTTAGACATTCCTAAAGTGAGCTAAAAATTCTAAGTAAGGAAAGATATGGAAGTCCTACGTTCAAGTAAGGAAAGATATGGAAGTCCTACGTCTAAGTAAGGAAGGCGGTGGAAGATTTTGACTGGACCTTGAAGATCAGAGACCAAGCCCATGGAGGAAACTTCCTCCCCAAGAACTACGTTGGCTTGATTCCCTATATAAGGGATACGTAGGCACATTGTAAGGGGTTGGAAGCGAGAGCTCTGAGGCAGCCACCACTAACCCTAAGCAATCTCAGCCACCAATTAAACACAACCACCATACTCCGGCGAATTCACCACCCAAGAACCACCGTTGTAGATCTTGATTCCGGCGACGAACCTCGAACTTTGTTAATACCAAATTCCTCCGTTAACAGCCAATAATTTATTTCCCCCCAAATGAATGTTTCATTCCCCCTTGCTCTCTCGGGTACAAAACCAAAACCACTAAAACCTTATCTATCAAAAACTAATCTCACTCACTCTCTCTCTCATATGTATGTATCTATCTCTACGCATTACATCTCATCTAAATCATCACTGTCTCTTTCTGATTTGTGAATTTGCATCTAATTTCGTACACATTTGAAGCCCTAGATTTTGTACACATTTATTTGGTGATTTTGGTTTTATTTGTTGATTGGTGATGAATGTTTATAAGGCTGGTTGCGTGTTGTAATTGTAGATGGATAAGTTAAAGTGTTGTGGTGATTTTTAGGCAAGAGAGGAACAAGGATGTAGCTGTTCGATCTCGAGAGAGAAAGAAACTGTATGTTGCTTGGGATGTTGCTTGGGATGTTGCTTACTTTGAAGGGGAATGCAGCTTTACGCCTTTCTTTGCTTCCATGACCAAGCAGAGTCTGCTGTGCTCTTGATGGGTATGAAAATTGAATCAAGCCCTTGTATTCTTTGTTGTTTTGTGTTTTATTGTTGTCATATTGTTGAGCATATGTTTATATCCTATAACACCACTAGTTATCAAGCTCTATTCATTGTGTGGGTAATTTTGGTTGTTAAGTTATTAGCATGCTAGGCGGCTAGGCTATTTAGTGGAAATAGAAGTATTTTGTGGAAATAGTATTTAGTATTTTATATTATTGGATTAGATGAATTTTTATTGATTGAATATTTTTGTTTTTTTTTGTTGAGTGAGCGATTGTTTTGTTTTTAGGTTAAACTAGTGGGAATGGTGGTTAATAAGGCTGAAAGAGTTACTGATGTTTCGCTTGAGATAGATGACGGGACTGGACGTATTGATTGTACTAAATGGTACTATCTTATTGAAATGAGTCAAATGACTAGTTTTTCAGTTCTTATTTTGGTTTCGCAGTTATATATGTTAATTCTTGTGGTATACTGAGAGGGAATATGTGATGTGTATGTTGTGTTGATTAGGGTTAATGAATCTGCGGATCTGAAGGAAATGGAGGGTATAATGTATGTATGGAGATTCTCTGTAGGAGCAGTTTTTTTTAATGCAATCATTGGATCATAAAGCTGATATGTTGAGATTATAATTTTATTTTTTTCGGAATGGATTTTTGTGTTTAGGGATGGGTTGTATGTTTGTGTTCATGGACATTTGAAAGGCTTTCAGGGTAAAAAGCAATTAGTTATCTTTTGTATCAGGTATGTGATTTTCAATCTTTTGTTTATAAGAGTGATTCACCTCATTTATTGTAAATGTGTGACTTTTCTTTATAACTCTCATGAAATGCCCAAGTTTTCTTGTGTAAGTATATTCTGGTTGTCCTTGTCAAAAATAAAATTGATGCACTTTTAAATACTTTGGCTGAGTTTGAGCGTTGTATGCCTGAATCATGACACCGTCTAAAACATCACAATTGTTTTCTCTTAATAGCAGTTAAGTGTTTGGCCAGCCTACCTCAAGTAGACATTTGATTGGTACATAAGTAGATATATGTTGATTTTAAGGGATGTGCAGAATTTTGTGTAACTAAAAGATACCTCCTTTCTTGCATTTATTCCAAATTATGTTTCAACCATGTTTGTAATTCATCTAATTTTAGGCCTGTGAAAGATTTTAATGAAATAACTTACCACTTTAACGAGTGTGCTTATGTCCATCACTACAACACTAAATTACGGGTATGATGTCATTGTGATTGTTTTTAAATTTGATTTCCATGTTTCATACTCGTTTATGTTAACATTGAATCTTGCAATATTGCTGATCTTAGGTGCAGGGTGGTGGCCCTGCTGCAGGTCATATACCAACTCCAGCTGCTAGCATGCCTTTTCAGGGATATCAAGTACCTCCTTCAAATCAAGTTAGTCAGATAGGGAAAATTTACATTCTTATGATTTTTGATCAACGCTTTTATTCAATTTAGCTATCTCTTTAGTGGTTTTTGTGACTTAGAACACAATGTTGTATTTTTACCATTTAGTTCTTATTAGGTTGGAGCTCCTGCTCGTGTTGGTTTGGTTTCTCCTGGCGATGTTGTTGTGCCACCAGGGAACACTGGCCTGGATCCCTCTCAGACATCCTTCTTCGAGGTACTTGTGACTTTCCCCTAAAATTCCATTGTGTTCTTTCTACCCATTCGCTTCTCACTGTTCTGTTTATGTTGTACCCAGGTCCTCAATATCCCAACCAAGATTAACAAGGGTACTGTTCTGTTCTGGTGCTGCTCCTGCTTCTGCAGCTGCCGAAGAGAAAAAGGAAGAGCCTGATGAAGAATCTGATGATGACATGGGCTTCAGCTTGTTTGACTAAATTCTGTTTGCATGAATTGCTAAACTTAACTTTGATGTCTGGTGTTTTTTTTTGCTGTTTAATGTTGAGACTTGCAAACCTTTAGACTTCTAGTATTGCTTTTAAACGATTGTGTTTTATTGCTTAATGGATAGTGCAGAATTTTTTAAATTCGTGTGGTTTTCTAGGTTTATACTCTATATTGTGAGCCAATGAGATGGTTTTCTAGGTTTATTATGAGCCAATGAGGGCACAGTTCTCTACGAAAAAAATGATTGTTTAAAATAATAACAAACAACAAGTTGTCCAAGAAAAATAGTTGTGAATTAGATATTCATACAACATTTTGCACTAAAGAACCGTTATCTAACTTCATAAAACGCAACATAACACAATATTGTTATGTTGAGTGCAATGAACTCGGACAACAAACATTAAACAACAAAGTGTTGTCTAGAACGAACAAACACAATATTTCCGAACAAGAAAACCATTGTTGAAATCTAAACCAAACAACCATTTTAGCAGAAAAATCGTTGTACAACAAAAATTAAAACAAGTTCTTTTTAGTTGAAAACTACTGTCTATTTAGCGAACAACAACAAAACTTTAATAAGAACGTCTTGTTGGAGATGAATCTTTACAACACTTTTCTAAAAAAATATGTTGTTGTTTCTGGTTATTAGACAACAGTTTTGTACGTAGTGTGTGTTGTTGTAAGCGTGTCACACAACGATTCTGCACCGTTGTATGATATGCGTAAGAGACAGCGTCTCAATAGACAACAGGAAAACAGGGTGTTACACAACGGGCAACCCCCGTTGTCTGAAGCTGTTTTTCTTGTAGTGCATGTCCAAGATTCTATTTGGGTCATTGGACACAAGGAATCAAGTTGATGTGATTCTAAGTGTGACCCAGCATATGCAGGACACATTTGAATCATATCAACTTGCTAAGCCAATATACCATGAGCTTTCCTGGACAGGGGAGGCTAAGACTGAAGGAGCTACACAGTCTAACCCTAGCCTTCCTATCCCATCCAGCAACCCCACTGCAAACACATCTGTAGAAATTAGGGAGCCAAGTGCATCAGTCTCCCAAAAGACTGATGTTACTAAAAATAAGACTAAGAAGAGACCCCTAAAAGTGATTCAAGAAACTGTAGAGATAGAAAGTGAGAATCCTGAGTCACCTCTCACCAGACATAGTAAGAAATCCAAATCCAAACCTACCACTGGATCCTCCCAACAGGATTCAGATGTGGAAAAAGGGGTACACCTATTACTGTCAATGGCCTCCCAACAGGTTATTGGCATTGAAAAGAGTAGTCTCCCCACTACAACCTGTACTGAGTCTGCACAGGATCAAGAACTCACTCTTGATCCTAGGAGAAATAAGGATGCTGACACATTGAGTGGAGAGCACATCACACTTGAAACTCCTCCTTTTTCTCAGGGGGAGTTGCCAAAATCTAATCTACACCACACTTCTCTTCCAGAATCTACATCTAACATTTCTTCTCAATAGATTAGTCATTCACATGAATTTTCTGACATTGATCAATCACAATCCAATACTGTGATTGAGCCAAACTCAAGTGACATGGTGCATGACACTGTGCTCACCACCCATGAACCACATCTAGTTGGTCAGGGAATGCATGCTGGGGCATATCCTAATGACACCAACACAAACATGGAGGATTCACCAGTTTTCACTGGAGACTCTATGCCAAATTCTCCCATCCTTAGGGATGTGGAACTGTCTTCACAGACAAATAGGGCTGATGTTGTAACACATCCCATTTCAATGGAGACAACATCAAACTCTACAGCCATTCCAAGGCTGGAGAAGACTCAAAATCTCACATCTCATGAAGTGCCTAGCACTAGCTCTCACTTGGCTCAGGCCACTCTGTCAGAATGGCTGAAGCCTTTGCAACATGACAGGCCTTCAAGATCATCAACTGTGCCTTCCACAATGACAGAAGAAGCTATTCAAGATCTCCATGTGGCACAGATTGATGAGTTCTCAAAAATAGCTCAACACCTCCTCACCTCAAACTTGCCAATTGCTGATTAGGAGGCTATTCTTCTTTGCCACAAGGAGGATGTTGCAGCACAGCAGGAGAAGATAGTGGATGCAGCTGAACCAGAGGGAAATGTGGATGCCTGGTTGGATGCTAAGAGGTCTATCAAACTCATGGATGCCCTAGCTTTTTTGAGAGAAGACTACCTCACCTCTCTAGGCTCCAATGCAAAAGATCTCTCTCATGATGCAGTTTATGATGCTGTAAATGACATCTACAAGAATCAATTGAAGGCTCTGCACTATCTTGGGAAAGGGCTTCAATCAGAGATTTATTCAATCCAGGAGGAGACATATAGATCCCTCACTCAGCTAAGAAACTCATATCTCTCTGATTTTCCCAAGGTGGATGGCATCCTCAAAGAAATCCAGAAAACCAACTCTAATGTCAACAGGATGGATCTCTCTCTAGCCATGGTCACAGACAACATCAAGAAGCTGGCTACAACATTGGAAAATCAAGTCAAGGCCAACATCAACTCAAATACAATGCTCAATGTTCTTTGGAAGAATCAATATGGTGACAAATTGGTGGATGAGGTTCCTATGTCAAACATCTCCAAATTTGACTTTGCCAGGATCAAGGATCAAT
This sequence comes from Heracleum sosnowskyi, assembly GCA_030848705.1. NCBI lineage: Eukaryota > Viridiplantae > Streptophyta > Magnoliopsida > Apiales > Apiaceae > Heracleum > Heracleum sosnowskyi. The sequence goes on from CM061243.1 coordinate 87,211,035, forward strand.
CTCTCAACTCTTTCAAGTCTCAACAGCTATTCTCCAAGGTGGATGGTCTAGAAAGAGAAGTGGCCTATCTGAAGGATGAAAACAGGATACTTGCTAAATCCTTAAACCAGCTCAATGACAAGCTGGATGACCAAGGCAACAACACCTCCAATATCCTGCTGGTGCAACAACAAATGCTAACTTCTATGATGAGACAAATGAACCTGCCTATCCCTGGGGAAGCTCAAGACATCTTGTCTGATTCCAAGCCTAAGGGGGAGAAACAAAAGGAGGTCATTCTGAAAAAGAGAGGGGGAGTACCTGCCAAGCAGCAAAAGCTTAAGGGCATACTCACAGAAGAAACTATAAAGCCAATCACTCTTCCCCCTGTAGAGGTCATAAGTACAGAAGGCAAGAAAAGTACGATCTCAACCACTTACTATCCATCCAAAATGACTAAAGACATCTCAACTCGTCAACCTGATCAACCTACTCCCAATGCTAAACCTGTCAAAGCTACAGTTATCACAGAGGCCAAGCTACAGGAAGTTGCCAATTCAAACATCTATCATGATGAGGCCTTCTTGGAGTTTCTGAAAGACATCTACAGAAATGCTCAAGAAGATGCAAGGGTTTACAGACAGAAGCTCAAGGAAAGCATCAAGTACTTCACAGTTGCAGTAAGGAAAATCAAGGATGTCCATCTAAGAGAGATAATCATGGTGTGCAAGGACAATTGCCTGTGGCACCTAGCATTTCAAATTCTGGAGAAACTGAGATTTACTGAGCTGTCAATCATTCTGGAATTGATTGAAAAGCATGGGATGAACAATGAAAGTCTTTATACTGACTTGAAGATGAACCAAAATCAAAGATTGCCTGAGGTTATATCCAAGCCAAGGACAATAATTTACCAAAGTCTATCTCAAGACAGCAATATTGACCAACTAGTAATTCCCTCAGACCTAAAAATGAAGAACAATGCAAAGATCAACCAGGTGCTGCAAATGATGAGAGCCAAGAGAGGAGTTAGGACAGCTGATGAACTAGAAATGATTCACACTCTACAATCTTTTCTGATTCATGGAGTCATTCCTGAATCTGTCAAAGAAAAGAGCAAGAAGAAGGATGGTGAGGATGATGATGAGGAGAAAACCTACAGAAGGAGATCTCATTCAAGGAGTGATAAGGATGGACCAAGTGACAGTAGCAGGAGCAAATCTTCAAAGAAGACAAAAGGTGATGATGATGACAAGAGGGATTCTAAGGGGACTAAGGAAACAGTCAAGAGAACAAGAAGTGGAATTCAGCAAGTCAAGGACATTGCTAGCAATACTTTAACCACAACACAAGACTCTAAGTCTAGGGTGGGTACTGTTAGTAATGATCCTCCAAAATCATTATCTAAGACTTCTGAACCTGAATTGCCACAGAAGAAAGAAGGAGCCACAAAAGAAACATCAAAAAGACACTTCCACAAAGTCACAGCTAGTGGAGTGTTACAGTGGATGAAGGGAAAATGAATGAAGCTACTTCCAAGTGATGTGGCACTGAAGACTGATTCTCCTTATTCCAGAAAGGTATCTCTTGTGAAGCATTTGAAGACCAAGAGTGTACCCAGAAGGATAAGGATGACAAAGAAGACTGGAAAACTCACAAATGTTATTGGCATCAATGTGCTTCCACTAGATGAGGACTATGATGAAGATGCCCTAGCATTTTTGAGGGCTCAAAGGATCTTTGAAGTCAAAGTGAAGTTGGATCATCTAGAGATCAAGTACACTGATGGAAGAGAAAGGATTATGAAGCAAGGAGGCTGGCAATATTTCTATAAGTATGAGCTTGAAAGGATAAATGCCTTACTAAATTTTGAAGAAAAAGAAGAAAGGACATGGAAGGTAGATATTGCCAGGTTCTTGAAAATGCATGCTGATTATGAAGAAAACCTGAGAAAGGAAAATGAAGAGAAGATAATTCAGAAAGAGAAAGAAATGGCTGAAATGGAGGAAAGAGCAAAGGAGCTGAGAAAGAAAGGGCTTTGCAGGGTAAAACAAAATCCTTATGTTATGGAATACAAAAATTCTAATGGAGGCACAAGCAAGATAAGGATGGAGTTTCTGGATTCATATGTGGAAAGTGCTCTTAAAGCTGCAATTGATGATCTAAAAGACTCCCCTCTCATTGAAGAACTGATTGCAAGAGAAGAACTTCAAGAAGCCATCATAGACATGAAAAGAAGAGAAGAGATAAGGAAAAAGAAGATTTATGATGATTTACAAGAGAAGCAATTGGAAGCTGAAGCTGCTAAGCAACAAAGATAATCTGTAAGCTTTCAATTTTTCTATGTAATCAAATTCCTGATCTCAATGTTCATAAATTGTCCTCTCTGTTACTTAATTTCCTTTTATGTAAGTTAGGCTTGTTATCAGACATGAAATTGTGCCTAAGGATCTTACTCACAATTTGGGGGAGATTGTTAGGCTCAAGACATGTCTGAATACTGCTATTAACAAGCCTACACTATGTGACTATGTCACATTACATGACCTAGTGAGTTCTATCACTGGGATATAGTATAGGTCTCTAAATGTACTTGTCTTGTTCTCATGAACATTAGATTGATCATGTATGCTCAAAGTTATAATGAGCTTAGCAAAGTTTCTTGCTTCTAGATTGTATATAGGCCATTGAATAATTGTCCTGGTAGAAGTTCAGAAGTGTTCATGCAGCAGGATAGAAATGAATAAGGCCATGAAGAAATAAGTTGCAGAAATTTGTTTAAGGCATTATATAGCAAAGTCAGAAGAAAGCTATGTCGTGAAGTCACCAATATCTATGTCGTGAAGTGCTACATCGCATAGTCCATTTTGTACTATGTCGAGAAGTCCTCAAGACTCATGTCGTGAAGTGTTGAAGTCAGCAAAGTCAAAGAATCCTAGATCGTGAAGTCCTCAGAAGCCCTATGTCGCATAGTCGTCAAATGACTTATGTCGCATAGTCGTCAAATGACCTATGTCGCATAGTCGTCTAATGACTTATGTCGTATAGTCGTCAAATGACCCATGTCGCATAGTCATCAAATGGCCTATGTCGCAAAGTCCTCAAATGCCATATCGCGTAGTCTTTAAAAGGGACATCGCGAAGTCAGGAATAAAGTGGAGTTCACGATATCAACACTTAGCCGTTTATAACAAGACAAATGAAGGTACAGAACCAAGAATCAAAGGAGACAAATACTGAAGCATTTGTTCTGGCAAGGTGGTCCAAAGAACAGATGGCAAATCTACAGCTAAACTTGGAGAGAAAGATAAGAGACAAGCAGCTACAGAAATGGGAAAGACTCCGAAAAGCAGGTGGTCCTTCCTGACACAGTTAACTTCCTATGGCAGGACAAGTTGGACTTTCAGCAAGGGGTAACTGTGTAAAAATAGGTGTGTGTGTGTGCACTAGTTTGTATAGGGCTTATATATATCATGCACACCCTATTGTTAGCTGTAAGAGAGAGATACACATAGTTTTTATCTTAAGTTCTTTTCTCTGTAAGCAAGCAAGTACAAACTGTTCTTGATTAGAAGCCAGAAATTCGATTGTGAATTTCTTGGAAAGCTGTAGTATTTAATTTGCTTATACAAAGTAGATTAAAGTGATTGTGTGTGTTGCTTACTTTCTGCATATTACATAGCATAATCATATACAGTTTATATTTAGTTTCAAGAAAGTAAAATCCATCAAACTATCCATTCACCCCCCCTCTGTCTAGTTTCTAGGTGATATTCATTCCTAACACCCCCAGATCCGGGGTCATGAATCTGGGTTGTCACACTTCATCAATCATACAATACCTTCATCACTTACAACATTCTAATAATACAACTCCAAAGACCCCAATCACTTACGCGCGCACACACCAGTTATAGCCTTGGAAATGAGCAACAATAAGTAACACTTGTTATTACAAATCAAATGTACTATCCAGGATCTCATCTATTATTTACAACCTCTACCTGAAGTTAAAATAATAGACCTCACAATTCTATACAAGGTTTAATAATGCAAACCTACTCGAAAACAATTCTCACTAATTCAGTCTGCAACTGTTCTGCTAACTCCGGCAGTATCCATCCTGCTGAACTAACTCAAGGGTGGTCTCTCCATTCCCTTGCTCTCGTAATACGGGGTGACTCGGCAATGTTTTCTTCATGCTGAAAGTTTTAATAAAGCAAGAATACTCAGCAAGAAATCTATCCCATTTTAAATCTTTAAACCTTTAAGGTAGATAATCCATATAGGATCAAAGTTTTAAAACTACTAGGGTTTGACCCAAAATAGTATACAGTTCAATATACTATATAACTTATAATCATACTCAAATACTCTCGTAAATCATTTAGAAATCCTTGGTATAAATATAATGAACCAAGACTCAAAACATATCTTTTTAAAATAGATATTAACATTGGAATCAAGGCCTAAAGCCTATTCATTGATTCAAAATACTATACAGTTCAACATAGTGTATATTGTTGCCCAGTAAATAACAATTGTAGAAGGGGGTTGAATACAATTGTATAAGATTCTCGACTTTATATAACACAAATATGAAAGATCAATAACAATAACAATAACAGCTTTATTAACTTTGATATAAAACTGTTACAAACTCTCTTAAGAAATTCTGATGTTCTTAAGAGCTGCTAGCTTACAAAAAACTCTCTCAAGAAATTCTGTTCTTAAGAGCTTCTCTCCGATTATGTTCTCTCTCGAATGAATACATAAATCGAAACCAAAACTGTGTTTATATAGTGCACACAGCTTCTCTATCAATAACAAGATAAGTCCTAATCAATAACAAAGATAGAAACATATCTTTAATCGATAGCTGCATTCTACAAACCAGGAACAAATAGAATAAACTTCCATGTTTATCTAGACTCCAAATATAACTCGAAGTAGGAATCCTGATCAGCTTCAAGTTCTGATGATCAATCCTGATCATAGTCTGAGTAGGAATCCTGATGATCAATAAGATACTAACGCTTGATCAAATACTGATGACCATGCAATACTGATGACGTCAGCAATCCTGATCAGTTGAGTCTAGCTTCTGACGATCATTGAATTCTGATCTAACAATCTCCCCCAATCTCATACTTTGTAAAATAAAGTATAGATTCCAAATATTCAATGATGTCAAAAACATGTATCAAAATGTACAAGTATCTTCAGAAACAACTTATCTGTTTAAGCTTTTTGATAGAACAGATTCATCTTCAAGAAGTTGGATAATAAACTTTCTTCTTTTTCTTCAAGAATTTGAATCAGTCTTTCCTTAAGATTTCTGAGTTCTTCATCTTCCTCATTAATCTGGTAGATAGCTGCTCTGAGATTCTGTATGGAGTTTCTCTGTAGACTGTGCTCTTCAAGCAAAAGATAAGCAATTTCCTTCCCATCAGGATTGAGAGTAAGTTGGGTCATACCAAAAGTTACTTCTTTAACAGCAGTACCTCTTTGCATTTCCACATCCTGACCTCTTTGATTTAAGTACATGGGAATATAATTACCATCGAAATTACTGTTTCCATCCAGTCTTCTTCTTATAGTTGACAAAATCATGTCAGCCCATACTTTGTACACTTGGTTCTTCCATCTTAACAGATAGTGAACATATTTCAGTTCCTGTGTAGTTTTCATCAGCAGATCTTGAATAGATAGAATCTTCACACTACCATCTTTCATGAAGTACAGAAGCTTTTCTTTCTTTTCAAAACCATCATGACAATCTATAACTATATCAACAGCTAATAAATTGTTCAGGTTTTCAGAAGTTAAAGTACCTCCAATTTCTGTCAAGGAGTAAGAATCAACATATGACATATTCAGATATTCACCATCTCTGTGTCCAATACCTCCTCTTGAATTACTTGACAATTGCTTCAGATTTGGAAACAATTTTAACCAGAGTGTTTTTGATCTAGCCATATCAGACAAATCAACAACACTTGAAGCGCTTGTAATAATTCCACCAGACTGAAAATTGATAGGTGTATCACAACTTAATGTGCTAATATGTTTCCACTTCTTGTATTTCTCCTTTTCATGAGCGTAGCTTCTTTCAAGTAAAGATTCTTGTCTGCTTGAATTTCTCCATTTTCTTTCATTTGAAACTTTAAGCCTTTGTAGATAGAGATTAAAATCTTCATTTGTTCTCTTTGTAATATCTCTTCTTCTGGCTTCTTCTTCTTCATCTACTTCTTTGTTGTGACAATCAACAACAGTAGATAAGATTATCAAATCAACTTCTTGCAGAATTTCAGATTCGTCAGGATCTTGAATATTGTCAGGATTAGAATCTTCAATTTGATTTGTATTGCTGAGAGTTGATTTACTTGACTTTCTTCTCAATTCAGGTTCTTCTTCAACAATTCCATCATCACCAAAAGTAGATCTGTCAGGAACTACTAGAGTTTGAATAGGTTCAGGAATTTCTTCAATTCTTAACCCTCTAGACCTTGTCTGTCTAGGTACTGTTTGAGTTGAAGAACCTCTTTTACTTCTTCTAGCACCTCTTCTACCTCTGCTTCCTCTACCTCTAGCAGGAGCAGTATAGCTTTCCATTGTCTCTCTTTGTAGTCTCAAGAATTCTTCATGTGAGAGATCTGGATATTCTTCACTTGCTGTAGAGAGTGCTTTTCTTGCATATAATTGTTGAACTCTTTTATCAGTGTGATATAGAGTAACAATTCTGCCATCTTTTGTAGAAAACTTCTGGAATAAATTTGATGCATCTTCAGGATTATCAATAATTACATCTTCATCACCTTCAGGAATTGTAGCAAGAATGTGTCCATGACCAGGTGTCAGGATTTGATCTTCCGTCAGGATCTGAGATTGCACCAATGTTCTTACTGTCTTAACTCCAGAATCAGAAACATGAGTTGACTACGTTGTTTGACTTTGAGAAGTTTGGATTGTCTTCATAACAACAACATTAGAGGTTTCTCCTTGTATCGCTTTGTCACCACCATCATCTCCAGTATCATCATCATTATTTCTTAATACTAGATCAGGTGTACATTTTGTCTGAATAACCTTCTCCCCCTTTTTGACATCAGGATTTGACAATAATTGCAAAATTAAGGAAAGAGAGGCTTGAATTTCAGTTACCTTAGTATCCAGAGAATCAATTCTTTGATTGATGGAGGTTTGTTCTGAAACAACAAATTTCACTTGGGATTCCACTACCCTCAGTTGTAAAGTAGTAGGCACCTTTGTAAAATTATTAAAGATATCAGTCCTCACTTTTTCAGTTGAACCCTTGATAGAATCAATCTCACTTTTCAGGCTTTTGGATAACAGAGTAGTAGCCTTCAGATGATTCTTCAAGTCTTGATTCTCTATAGACTTCACTGCATTATAGGCATGTTCAATAGCAGAAGAAAAACTGATAGATTCATCAGATTGGTGCCATGAATTGTTCCATTCATTCTGTCTAAATGCCTCTGCAGGATCAAAGGAAGGAGTAGAAAAATCTTGTCTCTGATCTTTCCCAGTGAAAGCATTGCTAGCCATATATGTACTTGATGAACCAAAATTAGTTCCAAGACTAATCTTGAGTGCTGTAGCAAGCTGTTCCTTCTCTTTTCTATTCTCATTATCATCATCACTATCATCATCAGAATTATCAACATCAGAACCATGAGATTTATCAGGATCAGGAATTGCAATACCTTTCAGTTTATCCTGTGATTCTGAGATAGGATGATCCATTGGTCTTGAACGAAGTGGCTGTATCAAAATAGGTTCATTATCAGGAGCACCACTAGCGTCAGGATGAACATCGTCAGGATTTGATATGCTTGCATCAGTATTTGCTACCAATGGTTCTTGTGGAGCTTGAGGTTCAGAAGCTGCTTCAACACTTTGAGCTAAAGGTTCTTGTGTGCTTCCCTCATTGACAATGTTCTCGACCAATCTTTCAACAGAAGTTGTAGCTTTGCCTGCATCTTCACTTTGAGAAGATGGTTCTTGTGTAGCTGGAATGTTGATGTCTTCATTCTCCCTTTGAGAAAATGGTTCTTGTGTAGCTGGAATGTTGATGTCTTCATTCTCCCTTTGAGAAAATGGTTCTTGTGTGACCATTCCACTAGCTAAGCCTTCACCCAAACTTTGATTGAGTGGTTCTTGTGTGGCAGGATCAACAGTAGCTGCTAAATTACTCTGAAATTCAGGTTCTTGTGGGTTTGATCCTTTCAGCTTCTTCTGTCTCTGATAGACTAACTCTTCTGCATTCCTCTTTTTCTTTGATGTAGGTGTAAGACCAACCAAGGAAGCAGTTGTAGATACCTTCTCCCAAGAATGTCCTCGAATCTGAGATGGAGAGGCTGGAGAGTCTGATATAGAGACAACTTTTGTTGCTGCATCAGGAATACTAACATCAGGATTTGATGTCTGAATATCAGTATCCTTCATTTACACTGTCAAAGGAATATGATACCTGCTCTTTGATAATTTCCTTGTCTTTTGTGGTTTTGATAAAAGTACCACAACTTTAGTAGCAGTATCAGCAACTTCCTTGTTCACATTCATCACAGAGGATATAGGTAAGTCATCCTCGGAATCACTTTCATCAATCAACCTTAACTTCCTTTTCACAGGAACATTCTTAACAACCTTATCAGCTTTCTTGACCAGGACCCCTTGTACACCCCCTTGTATCTTCTTTTTAGTGAGTGGTGTAGAGGAAAAATCCTTTGAACCTGATTGCCTTCCAGACACATCAGTTCTAGCTGATTTCTTTGATTTGACAACTAAAGTCTTTTGAGAGACAGTAGAGGTGGTTGTTAACTGTTTAGACTGTTTAGGTTGCATGCTTGTGTCAGGAACAAGGTGGGTTGGGCCTTGTACCATAGCATTAGAAAGTAGTCCATAACGAGTAGGCATTTTCTGATGTAAGAAAAACCTAACCTCATCAGGAATAAAAGCATTTCCTATAAAACCATTTGCCTTATCACTGTTGACTAAGGACTTAATATTATTCTCAGTAATTCTACAGATTGGTAGAACTACATCATCCTCAAAAACAACATTAGGACAAAAGTGATTAAATATCAACTGTAAAAATCTAAGAAAACAGACAGAACCCAACTTATCTGATTTCCTATCACTTAAAGCTTTTAAGATAAAAGACCCATAATCAAACACTGTAGAATGGATAAGAGAGTACCCAATTTTAAGAGATCCTGATGGAAGAGCATCAAAATTTGATGTCTTGTTCAGGAAACAGCGGCTGATTGTATCAAAGAAGAAATTCCATTCCTTCTTAAGCTTTGTCCTAAAGAGATTTCCATATTTCATGTGTAATGTATCTTCAAGTATTAATGAAATTTGTCTATTTTCTCAATTGTTTGCTTCCTGTACTTGCCTGCAAAATTTGTTAGTAACACTCAAAGTGATATAGATACGATAAATAATAAACTCTGATAATAATGAAATTGAGATTGATAATTAAGACTAAAAACTTAATCAAAGACTAAGTAATAATCTAATTGTCCAGAGTTTACCAGGAGTGTTGATGACAAATTAGTATAGAACCTCTGGTTTTCATACCAGCTTCAATCATCTGAGCATCAGGATTTGACCAGTTGACTTCCTGTCAGGATTTGATCAAAGATACATACCTTTCTGAATAACCATCAGGATTTGACAGTTATCAGGATGTCCTCTCTGTAGCTTTTCCTCAGAAATTCTCAAAATTCATCATTCCAAGTTCATTCACCAACTTATTGAAAGTAGCTTCAGGTAGTGGCTTGGTGAATATATCAGCTAGTTGTTGATCAGTAGGAACAAAGTGAAGTTCAATTGTTCCTTCCAGAACCTGTTCTCTTATAAAGTGATATCTGATACTTATGTGTTTAGTAAGAGAATGCTGAACTGGATTTCCTGTCATTGCAATAGCACTTTGGTTATCACAATAAATAGGGATTTTTGAGTATGACAGGCCATAATCTAACAACTGATTTCTCATCCACATTATCTGAGCACAACAACTTCCTGCAGCAATGTACTCAGCTTCTGCAGTTGAAGTGGAAATAGATTTCTGCTTTTTACTGAACCATGAAACTAGTCTTCCACCCAAAAACTGACAACTTCCTGAAGTACTTTTCCTGTCTATTTTGCATCCTGCAAAATCAGCATCTGAATAACCACACAACCCAAAATCTGATTCCCTTGCATACCAAAGGCCAAGTGAAGGAGTGCCTTTGAGATATCTGAAAATTCTTTTGACTTCAATCAGATGTGGTTCTCTAGGTTTTGCTTGAAATCTTGCACATAGACAGGTTGCAAACATGATATCTGGTCTACTGGCAGTGAGATACAATAAAGAGCCAATCATTCCTCTGTAGTGAGTTACATCTACCTCTTCACCTTGATCAGGATCAAGTTTGGTAGCTGTAGCTATGGGAGTTGAAGCAGGAGTACTGTCTTGCATGTTAAACCTTGTCAGTAAATTCCTTGTGTATTTAGACTGATTAATAAAAATCCCTTCATCAGTCTGTTTAACTTGAAGACCCAGAAAGTAACTCATTTCTCCCATCATGCTCATTTGATATCTTGACTGCATAAGCTTGGAAAACTTTTCACACAGCTTATTGTTTGTTGACCCAAATATGATATCATCAACATAAATCTGAACTAACCGCAACTCCTTACCATGATTCAAATAAAATAGAGTTTTATCAATTGCACCTCTTTTGAATCCACTTTCCAGTAAGAATTGAGCTAAGGTTTCATACCATGCTCTTGGAGCTTGCTTTAGTCCATAAAGTGCCTTATCCAGTCTGTAGACATGATCTGGATATGTAGGATCAATGAAACCAGGAGGTTGTTCAACATAAACTTCTTCCTCCAGTTCACCATTTAAGAAAGCACTTTTAACATCCATCTGGAAAACCTTGAATTTCTTATGTGCTGCATAAGCAAGAAATATCCTGATGGCTTCTAGTCTTGCAACAGGAGCAAAAGTTTCATCATAGTCAATTCCCTCTTGTTGGGAATACCCCTTTGCAACTAGTCTAGCTTTATTTCTGATAATGACTCCATCAGAATCAGTCTTGTTCTTGAAAATCCACTTTGTACCAACAATTGATCTATTCTTTGGTCTTGGTACCAGTTTCCAGACTTCATTCCTTTCAAATTCATTCAGTTCTTCTTGCATTGCAGTAACCCAATCAGCATCTTTAAGTGCATCTTCAACTTTCTTAGGCTCCTCCTTGGATAGAAAGTTATTATATAAACATTCATTCTGAGTTGCACTTCTTGTTTGAACACCTGCATCAGGATCTCCAATTATCAAATCAGGAGTATGATCTTTTGTCCATTTCCTTGCTGGTGTCAAATTGTTTCTTGAAGTAGATGCTCCCCCTGGATTGGTGTTATCTTGATTGAAAGAATTTGATTGATTTGAAGCTCTCCCTGAATTATTGCTATGCCCTCCTGATGTGTTATCAGGATCTTCACTTGAATCAGTATTTGAAGAATTCTGTCCTGATGATTGAGTTGACTCTGAACTTGTAGTTGAATGCCGTTGCTCCCCCTCAACATTAGCACTACTAGTTGTATCACTGTTGTTTGCATCATCAGTATTAGCACCATCAGTACCTGGTGAGTCATCAGGATTTGGTGACCCATCAGTATCTGATGAATTGACAGGATCTGATTCAATTTCTTCAGGTTCCTTGGAAGCTTCATTTTCAAATAACAATCTATCATGTGAGTCTTCAATGATTCCAGTTATCTTCTTATCATCAAAAGATACATGTATTGACTCCATGACAGTTCTTGTTCTCAAATTAAAAACTCTGAAGGCTCTTGATGTAGGATAACCTATGAATATTCCTTCATCAGCCTTTGTTTCAAATTTCCCTAGCTGTTCAGGATGAGTTCTGAGAACAAAACATTTACAGCCAAACACATGCAAATGCTTCAGACTTGGTTTCTTCTCCTTGAGTGACTGATAAGGAGTGACACCATGCCTGTTTATCAATGTGAGATTTTGTGTATAGCATGCTGTGTTGACTGCTTCTGCCCAGAAATATGTAGGTAATTTAGCTTCTTCCAACATAGTTCTGCCAGCTTCAATAAGAGTTCTATTCTTCCTTTCTACTACTCCATTTTGCTGAGGTGTGCCAGGAGCAGAGAATTGTTGAATGATTCCTTTGTATTTGCAGAACTCTTCCATCTTTGAATTCTTAAATTCAGTACCATTATCACTTCTCAGAATCTTGACTTTGTACTTTGTGGTTGTCTCAATCATCCTCACATGATCCAACAGAACTTCAGGAGTTTCATCTTTTCTATGCAGAAAATACACCCAGGTGAATCTAGAATATTCATCAACAATTACAAGAGTGTACCTTTTCTTACTGATGGACATGATGTTGACTGGACCAAACAGATCAAGATGTAGCATGTGATATGGTTCTTCAATAGAGGATTCTGATTTACTCTGGAATGATGTCCTTCTTTGTTTTGCTTTTTGGCATGCATCACAGAGTCCATCAGGTGTATATAAGACATTAGGTAATCCTCTTACTAACTCTTTCTTAACCAACTCATTGATGTTGCTGAAGTTGAGATGAGAAAGCTTCTTGTGCCAATTCCAACTTTCATCTACTGAAGCTTTACTGATGAAACATGTAGGGGAGCCATCAGTATCTGAGAGAATGTTGGCTTCATATATGTTACCATGCCTGTAGCCAGTTAGTGCTATCTTCCCTGTTGCTTTACTGACTACTTCACAATGTGTGGAATAGAAATTGACATGATAACCTCTGTCAGTGATTTGACTAATACTCAACAAGTTGTGTTTTAGTCCCTTCACTAGAGCTACTTTTTCAATGATGACATTTCCAATGATTATATTGCCATATCCCAAGGTTTGTCCAATGTTGCCATCTCCATAAGACACAGTTGGGCCAGCTTTTTCCTCATATTCTGATAACAGGGCTTTGTTTCCAGTCATGTGCACAGAACATCCACTATCCATGACTAACACATTTTTCTTTTTACCCTGCATCAGAATAGTAAAACACTAGTCAGAATGTTTAGGAACCCACACTTGTTGGATTCCTTGTTCATGCATTTTATTAAATTTAACAGCAGAAGACTTTTTGACTTTAGCAGTCCTGACAGGATTTACTCCATCAGGATTTGCTTTGTCAGTATCAGTATTAACAAAAGCATGCTTCACTATGACATTTTCAGTTCTATCAGACTTTGTACTACTTTCAAACTTAGGCAATGGATCATAAAAGTTATAGTACAAATCATGATACTCTTTACATGTATAAATAGAATGCCATAGACTACCACAATGAAAACAGGAATTCTGTGGTTTGTAAAATACTGATCTATTCCTAACATCAGACTTAGGAATTTCAACAATTTTCTTCTTTCTCTTTTTACAATCAATAGCAAGATGATTAGAGTTACCACAGTTAAAACAACTCTTTCTAGGTGCATTTGGGATATACTTATAACCATTTTCTTTATTGATCCCAATTTTACCATTCCTGTTTCTCTTAACAGTAGCTTCCTTTTTCTTATCTGTAACCTCACAGATTTTATCCTTAAGCTGTTTCTGAGACAATAGACCTACATTCTTAGTGACTTTGTTCATGACAGGTTTAGACTTTATAATTTTAATTCCTTGAGTAGAAGAAGACCCCTTTTCAAAAGTAGAATTGGAATCCTTACCAAAAACAAAATTAACAGGAGTAATCTTAGATTTGGTTGAGTCTATAACATGTCTATAGGTCTTTGGACTGACTGTCTCATCAATGACAATTTTCTCTGCTAATTTCTTATCTTCATCTGACTTATATCCTAGACACTCTTTCCAATTCTTAGAGGTATTAATTTCATGAAATTTCCTACCAGAGTCTGTCCAGGTTCTGATTTTCTCATTAGCAAATTCAAGTTCTTTTTCAAGGGAAGTACATTTAGATGTCATCTCTAAGTGCATGTGTTTAGCATTATTACATTCTTTTTGTACTTCTTGCATACGAGAAAATTCAGCTTCTAATATCCCATTCCTCTTTCTAAGGTCAGACATCTCAGATAAGATTCTAGTATTCTCAGCAGTTTGACTTCTAAAGCTAATATGTAATGACTTTAGAAAACGTCTTAACTCAGAAGCATTATCAGTATCAAAATCAAAGATAGTATTTAGTACCTTATCATCAGGAGCAGCAGTTACATCAGCATTGGCCATTAACGCATAGTTGACTACCTCAGTATCAGATTCTGAGGAAGAGTCCATCCAATCCTTGCTTGATGTGATGAGTGCCTTTGTCTTGTTGCATACAGAAGCAAAGTGACCCATACCATTACACTTGTAGCATCTAACCTTTGACTTGTCAAATTTGCTACCCTTGTTGTCCTTCTTGATATACTTGTCTTTGTCTGCTTTGAAGGTCTTTTTCTGAAAGTTGCCTTGTCTTCTATTCTTCCTGAACTTCATCCTTCTGAAGTTTCTGACAATCATAGCAACCATCTCCTCCATGTCTGAATCAGAAGATTCATCACCAGTATTGGCATCAGGATTGCCATCAGTATTTGATGAAGAGTCGTCAGGATCTGACTCAGCTACTCTAGCTTTCCTTCTAGAGATCTCCATAGCTTTCCCTTTTGATGTTGCTTCTACATTCAAAGCAATTGACTTTGCCTTGCTGCTTCTCTTGTTCTTTCTCTGTTGAACTTCAAGATCATGAGTTCTTAGCATCCCATAGATCTCATCAAGAGACACAATGTTCAGATCATACTGGTGTCTAATGATTGAGGTCTGAGTATCCCATTCTTCAGGTAAAGCTCTAAGAAATTTGGTGTTTGAATCTTCAGTTTCATATACTTTGTCAACTAAGGATAAGCTGTTCAATAGTGTCAGAAATCTATCATATAGATCAGTCAGGCTCTCTTCAGGTCTTGCATCGAATTGTTCATATTCTTGAATCCAAAGAGCCCTTCTGTTTTTCTTAACAGATGCAGATCCCTGGCACTGAGTTTCCAAAGTATCCCAGATTTCTTTTGAAGACTTGTATGCAATCACTCTGTTTGACATGACAGCATCAAGGCTATTATGCAAGATATTCTTTATCTTTGGTTCCCTGAGTACATGAGCTTTTTCTTCTGGAGTCCATTCAGCTTTAGCTTTGACCACATAATGTTCTGGTACTGTATCTGTTCGTTCTACGAACTTTGTTGGTATATATGGTCCATCACGAATCCTGTCCAAGTAGTCAGGATCCATAGCCTCCAGGTACATCAGCATCTTTACCCTCCATGTAGGATATTCTGATATCTTTAAGATGGGAATTTTCATGCTTTCATACTTGGTTGTCGACATCTTTAGATCGTATCTGATTCAGAATTAAATCAGTTTGCTCTGATACCAATTGTTGCCCAGTAAATAACAATTGTAGAAGGGGGTTGAATACAATTGTATAAGATTCTCGACTTTATATAACACAAATATGAAAGATCAATAACAATAACAATAACAGCTTTATTAACTTTGATATAAAACTGTTACAAACTCTCTTAAGAAATTCTGATGTTCTTAAGAGCTGCTAGCTTACAAAAAACTCTCTCAAGAAATTCTGTTCTTAAGAGCTTCTCTCCGATTATGTTCTCTCTCGAATGAATACATAAATCGAAACCAAAACTGTGTTTATATAGTGCACACAGCTTCTCTATCAATAACAAGATAAGTCCTAATCAATAACAAAGATAGAAACATATCTTTAATCGATAGCTGCATTCTACAAACCAGGAACAAATAGAATAAACTTCCATGTTTATCTAGACTCCAAATATAACTCGAAGTAGGAATCCTGATCAGCTTCAAGTTCTGATGATCAATCCTGATCATAGTCTGAGTAGGAATCCTGATGATCAATAAGATACTAACGCTTGATCAAATACTGATGACGATGCAATACTGATGACGTCAGCAATCCTGATCAGTTGAGTCTAGCTTCTGACGATCATTGAATTCTGATCTAACATATATCTTAAATACTTTCTCAATATATATATACGCATATCTATATAGATATCTCATACTGTTCAAAACATTGTAAAATATCAGTTATGAACACCTTTTTGGAGCTGTTGTGTTGTGATATATAAAAGAAGCAAGAATGAGCACTAAAGCTCAATAATAATATATAGCAGCTTCTATAAAACTCTGCAAGCTCATATATCATTTGCAACATTTGAAATCTCATTCGTATACAGAATGATGTTTAGAGTAATCTTTTCGTCAAAGCATGCCATACAGTTCAAATACTGTATGTGGTATAGTACTTTGTTAAAATATCATTAACAAGTATCCGTAACTTGTATTTAACCAGAGTTACCAAAACATTTCTGAAATCCAATCCTTGGAAAAACATGGGGAACTGTACAGGGCTACACACTGGTATATGATGATCAGTCGTCATACCATAGATTCTCTACTAGTAGATGGATAATCTCGAAGGTCATTACCCTAGCCGCATATGGGCTTTTAAGTTGGACCGGCGTCACTCGGCCTCTTACACATTGGTAACCCCATGGCGACATCAAGGCCACACAAGTGGACCGCTCCCTGCCAACGGATTCCACTGGACTGGCGTCATCCAGCCTCTTATTATATTTACCCCTGGCGACATCAAGGCCAGAAAATAGTTTTCTGCTGGGCCGGCGTCACCCGACCTCTTACGCTAACCTGGCGACATCAAGGCCAGAAAAATGTAGTTTTTATTTGCGGGACCGTGCGTTACTCGGCCACTTACGCGAAAATGTCGTTCCCCCAACTATCTATAACTGGAACGGATATTACTCCGGTTCCCCAAGCATAAGCTTCTTGATAGGTTTTGTAAAAACACCCTTACTTCCGGATTATATCGGAAGTAAGTCACAATGTGGGTTGACCGTTGTCAACTGACCTCGATCCTCGAGTAAAACATTTCGAAATCACGCCCTGGGAGTTTTGTAAAATATCTTTAGTTCTGATAATTCAATTCAGAAACCCAAAATATATCACTTTTAATGAAAGAGGAAAGTGAAATCATATGTTCACTTCCTGGAATGGATTCCCAATTTTTATAAGTCAAAAACCATAGTCATCATTTGAGATAATTCAATAAAAATAGTTGGGAACCCCTACTACAATCAAATAAATCTTTTTAATATCAGAAAATATTTTAAATAACTATTGGAACCTTACGTAATATTTAAATAAGGTTATATGATTTTTAAATCATTTTTGGAATATTTAATAAATATTCAAATAATAATTATTGAATTACTATTCAATAAAATTCTACTTAAATGAATATTCCAAAATAATATTCACTTAATTAAATAAATATTCAAATAATATTTATAATAATATTATTTGAATATCTCACATTAAATATCCAATGATATTAATATTGGAATATTTAATCAATATTTAAAATATAGCTGTCTCTGGAACCCTCCAGCTTATGACAGTATAATCAAAACAAAATAATAATTTACTCCTGGTCTAAGTTTTAAAACTATCATACAAGTGCTCTACGCTTAGAGCCTTTATAAAACCTCGGTTTATATCTAATATAATCATAGCATATAAACCATAAAATCTTACGAAAGATTTAATTCGAAAATATAAATCAATTCGTAGTTCCTTTAAAGTAATAAAACAGTTTATATCACAATCACAATAGTTTTTATCACAACAACATCTTACATCAGATGTAGGGTTTGAAAACTTGCATACATCTATCATATGTAATATTATAATCTCAACAGTTTTAAACACAACCACATCTATATAAGATGTAGGGATTGAAAACTTGCATAATATACCATATGCAATATCATCAGTATAAGTAATTTGAAATACAACATGAGATGAGAAAACTTGCCTTGAGTCCTTGGTTGTTAGGGGTTCGAGAATTTGTCGGGAAATCTATAAACAAAGAAATACTCGATCAGTCCCCTAGCGTAATCATTTAAAGTGCCACTAACTTAATCACTAACGTTCTCTTAATGAAAATCAAAAGTCTCGTTCCTGGTTAATCATAACTTCATGATACTCCTTAACTCTTAAGTCAAAAGTTTGGGTAATAATCCATTCACAAAACCCAAGTACTTTACCATTACTAAACTCGCGGTTTTAACTATCCCCGTAAGGGTATTTCACTTGCGCAACTTTTATTCCCGCATTTTTATAAAATCGAAAAATTATCTTTTTAACACGAAACCTTCTCGGTTCCCTTCCTAACTATCCATAAAAGTATCCATCTTAATATCATGACCTATTTCCATTTTTAAGGGGTTTTATCATAAGCTCAAAGTTCTTATAGTGAACTACTTAGTTACCCGAAACCACTTCCACTAAAACGGGTGTTTCTCCTAGACCGTAAATCGAAACGATACGATTCTTTCGCCAAAATAAACTACAAGGGAAGAAGTACACTATCATGGTCAGTGGTCACACTTGACAGTAGATTAAGAGCCTCGAATACCACTGTCAAGACAGTTAAAAAACATTTCGTCATTACGACGGCTATACATCGAACGTTTCCATTTCACAACCAATCCAAACATCCAACCAAGACAATCCATACATCCATATATCATTTACAACTCTAGGACAGTTCATACTAACTCAAGAACTCATCCCTCAATCAACCACAATGTTAGGAATATGTTGTTCTTGATGATAATTGTAAAAACACTTAGTAGATTTTGTGTTAAGTCAAATTGTAGCTGTCAACGGAATGGTACGCTTTGCAGCTTCCGTTGACAGGTAGCTCATCAACGAAATGAGTCTCATCAATGAAATGAGTAATGTAGTAATTGCACTGTACAATACTTCACTATTTGATAGGTATCTGTTGTAGGTATTAGATAGGTTTTCTAAGTCATGTTGACTAAGTACTAGATAGGCAAAATAGGTTGGTTAATTGTAAATATAATATGCCTTGTAATTTTGCCTAAGTGAAGACATGTCAACGGAATGGAGATTACACTATCAACGGAATGAAGAATGTACCATCAACGGATTGAAGAATAAAGCTATCAACGGAATACATCTCACTGCTATCAACGAATCATTATCACTTTTCTGAATAGTTGACAAAGTGATAGCGACAGTTTTCTGACAGATCAAAAGGTGATGTAGAAGTGTACTTTGCATTGGGAGCCATTAAAATGGTCATTGGGAATGAGGAAGCATTCCAATTTCCAATTAGGTTCTTAAGTGTGATCATAATAAGCATGAAGACAAAAGACAAGATCTCCAAGGACCATTGGACAAAAAGAATGAAAAGCAAGCTACTGGTGGTTACCTTTAGTACATTTTAGAGTAGCCAAAAATAGCATTGTAAACTTGGGATATATAACCAAGTGTAGCAGTTCATTTTATTGTAAGTGAGTGAGATAGAATAACTTTGTATTAGCTTCTTTCAAGAGCACTCTCACTCTACATTAGGAACTGAGCCGTTGTGCTACTTTTGTAACACAGATTATTCCCGAAATAAAATCATCTCAGTTGGATCCTCAAAACATCCAACTGAAATTTTATATTTGCTTGTGTGTTTTTATTTATTTGTCAAGTTATTTCAAAGTTGTTTTTAAGTTTAAAATATCTAGAATTGTATTCAACCCCCCCCCCCCCTTCTACAATTCTGTTAGGCTATTTGGGATTAACAATTGGTATCAGAGCAAGCTTCTAACATACAAGGAGTTTAAAGATCAAGGCCAAAACAGAAACCATGATGCAGAAGGATGCATGAGTAAAGATACCAGTTCTAGATAAGGACAATAACTTTCATTGGAAAGTAAAAATGCATCTACATCTCATGTCTATGGATGAGAGATATGTAGACTGCATTGAGAAAGGTCCACACATTCCCATGAAGTTTGTATCTAGAGTTGGACTGCTAGATGATGCTGAAGATGTGGAAATTCCAAAATCTGTCTCAGAATGGACTGTTGAAGATGTTGCAGAAGTCCATAAAGATAAAAGAACCATGAACATTCTGTTTAATGGTTTGGAGCAAGAGATGTTTGACAATGTTATAAACTGTACAACTTCTAAAGAAGTGTGGGACACTGTTAGAACACTTTGTGAAGGAACTGAGCAAGTTAGGGAGAACAAAATGCAACTCCTCATACAACAATATGAGCACTTTCATTTTAAAGCTGGTGAAACCCTAAATGACACGTTTAGTAGGTTTCAAAAGCTTTTGAATGGATTAAAGTTGTATGGGAGGGTCTACCAAACCAAGGATTCAAACCTCAAATTTCTTAGAGCTCTTCCAAAAGAGTGGAAGCCTATGACTGTTTCTCTGAGAAACACTCAAGAGTACAAAGACTATACTCTTGAAAGGCTTTATGGAACCTTAAAGACATATGAGCTGGAAATGTAGCAAGATGAAGAAATTGAGAAGGTACAAAAGAAAGGTGGATCTATTGCATTGATTGCATCTGTGAACCAACTGGAAGATGACAATGAAGAAGCTGTAAAAGCCACAACTAGTCGAGCTAGTTGTAGGAGTGATGTTAGCAAGGGTAAAGGCAAGATGACAGAAGAAGAAGAAGAACCAGCCAACTTGGATGACTTAGATGAGATTGATGAACACATTGCTTTTCTCTCAAGAAAATTTTCTAAGTTCAAATTCAAGAGAAACTCAGAAGCAAGGCCACCAAGGAGAGATTTTCAACCTAGCAAAAATAATTGGGTTGAAAAGTCTAAGTCGAAATGTTTCAATTGTGGAATGATTGGTCACTTTGCTGGAGATTGAACAAAGCCCAAAGTTGAGAAGGGCAACAGGAAATTTGAACCCGGTGATTATAAAAAGAAATACTTTGAACTTCTCAAGCAAAAAGAAAAGGCTTTCATGTCTCAGGAGTATGATTGGGCTGGTAATGGTGAAGATTCAGATGATGATGTTGAGTATGTCAACTTGGCTCTAATGGCTAACAATCATGAGCACGAAGCAAGTTCCTCTAGCAACCAGGTAACAATTACTAATCTTTCTGAGCTTTCTAAAGAGGAATACGATAGTGCAGTTAATGAAATGTCTACTATACTGTATAATTTGCGTGTTACTCTTAAATCACTTACCAAAGAGAACTCAAGAATTAAAGAGACCAATTTGCTCTTAATTGATAGAAATGCCATGTTAGAAGCACAGCTCATTGAGTTTGAGAAAATGAGGTGTGTTAGTAGGGATGCTAAGCTGGAACTTGAGAAAGTGTTAAAAAGGGAAGAGATTCTTAAAACACAACTTGAAATTGAACAAAGTTTGATTACAAAATGGAAAGATTCCAGGAATGTTGCTACCAACATCATTAATGTTCAAGGTATGGAATCTTTCTGTGAACAATCATGGAAAAAGAACAAAGAGAATCTAGGGTATGCTGTTGAAACCTTAGAATCAGAAACAGAGTCAACAAACAACAATGGTCATTCGTTGAAGGTTGATACGTCAACGGAATGCATCATTCCGTTGACAGATGAACCATCAACTGATCATGCTGTTTCGTTGACAAAGGAAAAGAAAGAAGAACTCACTAGACTTAATAACAAGTATGGTCCTGTCACCAAGAACTTTGTTCAAGGTGAGTCTAGTAAATCTAAGAAGGTTGAGAAGCCTGTTGAGAGAGCTAATGTAGGTCACTTGTCTAACAAGCAATTGAAAGACAAGTTAGAGAAAATTCAAGTTGAGGTTAAGGGCAATAAAAAAAATAACAGAAATGGCAAAGTAGGGATTAACAAACATAACAATTACACACCTGATAAGTATGCTAATAGAAAAATATGTGTTAATTGTGGTAGTGTTAGTCATTTATCTGCTAATTGCAAATCTGTTAAGAAGCATACCAATGTGAAAATGCCTAAGCCTACAATGAATGCCTTTATGCCTGCAATGCCTGTTATGCCTAATATGTTTGCTCCATATGCACAATTTCAAAATCCACATGCTAGCATGCCATTTGTGCCTAATCCATACATGAATATGTTTAATGTGCCACAAATGCCATGGAATGTGAATAACATGTTTGTTCCTCCAAATATGAATGCTATGAATGAAAATGTGAGCAACCCTCAGAAATCAACACCAAAGGTAAAAGTTGATTTAACTCAATCTGAGCCCAAGGTGAAAAATGATGTGAAGAGTAAATCAAAGGCTAACAAAACAGGACCCAAGGAAACTTGGGTACCAAAATCAACTTGATTTGGTTTTATTGTGTGCAGGGAGACAAAAGGAATCTTTGGTACTTGGATAGTGGTTGTTCAAGACACATGACTGGTGATTCTACCCTGCTCACAGAGTTCCAGGAAAGAGCTGGCCCTTGTATTGCTTTGGGAGATGACAACAAAGGCTACACTAAGGGATATGGCTTGATTTCAAAAGAGAATGTCATCATAGATGAGGTTGCATTGGTGGATGGTCTTACGCACAATTTGCTTAGTATCAGCCAACTTTGTGACAAAGGATTTTTAGTTACTTTTTCAAAAGAAGCCTGTGTTGTTTCTAAAGGTGGAGACAACAATGTGGTAATGACTGGATTCAGAAGAGGGAATGTGTACATTGCTGACTTTAGTAGCACAAGTCCAGACACCATCACTTGTCTTTTCTGCAAGGCAAGCACGGATGAAAGTTGGCTATGGCACAAGAAATTATCTCATTTGAATTTTAAGTTTATGAATGACTTGGTGAGGAAAGATCTTGCTAGAGGAATTCCACAGGTGGAATTCTCCAAGGATGGTTTGTGTGATGCCTGTCAAAAAGGGAAATAAAAGAAGGCATCATTCAAAAGCAAGACAGAGTCATCAATTGTCCAACAGCTTGAGTTTCTTCATATGGATCTATTTGGCCCTGTAAATGTCATGTCCATTTCAAAGAAGAAATACTGTCTTGTGATTGTTGATGATTTTTCTAGATTTACATGGACTTTCTTTTTGCACTCCAAAGCTGAGGCAAGTGAAATCATTATCAATCACATCAAGATGGTAAACAATCATCTTGTGTTAGATATAATTGCTGATGTTTGTTTATTAGTGTTTAAGTACCAGGAAACTATCAGAGTTTAGTTGGAGGACCAGTCAGAGTTTGTTAAAGTCTGATGGTCAGAGTTTGCTTAGCAGTCGGTGTAAAAGTCAATGAAGATTCTAGAAGCGATATTCTTTGAAGATGGAAAGAAGCAAAGAGATATCGAGATGGCTAAGGAAACGGAACAGAAGACAGAAGCAATTCTAGATTGATATTAATTGTATAGCTGATTTATAGGAATATCAATTAGAAGATTGTACGTAGCTGTGTACTATATAAACACAGATAGGTTAACCCTAAAAGAGGTGCGAATACTGAAAACATTATTCTTGTAACCTAGCAGCTCTCTGTGATAATTTACATCACTGAGAGAAGAGCTATTTAATATAATTCAGTTTATTGTTCATAAACAGAGTTCTTGATTGTTATTCTCATACATATATTGATTATATATTGTGTATTCGGCCTAACAATTGGTATCAGAGCGAAGGCTGTTTAATATATATAGTTTATTGATCTAAAACACAAGTATAATCATGACTGAAAACTCTCAGGAAGGTTCTATTGCTCAAAAGGTTCAATCTGCTTCTGTAAGTCGATATGAATCAATCAGGGTTCCAATGCTCAAACCAGTGGAATATCCAATATGGAAGGTTAAGATGACCATGTTTCTTGAAGCCACAGATCCAGAATACCTTGATAGAATCTATGATGGTCCTCATATGCCAACTAAACTGTCTCCTGTAGTTGCTGGTCAAGAACAAAAGACTGTTCCGAAGGAAAAGAAAGATATGACTCCTGGGACATCTCATCAATTGCGAAGGATGCAAAAATTAGACATCTTCTTCATAGTGCCTTAGATAATGTCATGTCTAACAGAGTTATTGGTTGCAAGACTGCCAAAGAAATCTGGGATGCTTTAGAAGTCAGGTGTCAAGGAACAAGTGCTATAAAGAAGAACATGAAGACTATTTTAACACAGGAATATGAACACTTTGACTCTAGATCTGATGAAACTTTGACAGATACATATGACAGATTCTGTAAATTGTTGAATGATTTGTCTCTTATTGATAAAGAATATGATCTTGAAGAGTCAAATCTCAAGTTTCTACTATCTCTACCTGAAAAATGGGATTTAAAGGCAACATCAATAAGAGATAATTATGATCTTGCAGAAACAGATCTTGATGAAATTTATGGGTTGCTTAAAACTCATGAACTTGAGATAGATCAAAGAAATAAAAGGTCTGGAAAGAAGACAAAATCTGTAGCTCTCAAAGTTGAAGAAAAACTCATGAAGAAAGAAACATCAAAGAAGAAAGCTAAGGGAAAAGATTTGGTATAAACTCTGAAAGTGAGTCATCAAACTCTGATGGTGATTCAAACTCTGATGCTTCTTCTGAATCTGAGGATGATGAAGAACAACTGATGCAAATGGCTGCTTTGATGGTGAAAACCTTCAAGAAGATGGGTTTTAAGAACTTCAAGAAGGGAAAAAGATTCTCGAGGAAAGATTCAAACTCTGAAAGAAAGAGTTTCAGAAAGTCTGAAGGAAGGGATACCAAGTATGGAAAGAAAGAGAAGTCTGAGATCCAGTGCTACAAGTGTAAAGAGATTGGTCATTATGCTCCAGAGTGCAAGAAAGGAAAATCTGAGAAAGCACTCATTACTAAAGGAAAAGACTGGGTACACACTTCAGACTCTGATGAAGATGTCAGTTATGCTCTTATGGCAACTGTTGAAGATAAATCTGAGACATCTGAGAATAAGGTACCCCTAACAACTTATGCTTATGATATTGATAATATATCTGAATTGAGAATTTATCTTAAAAGCATACATGTTAGTTATAGAGATCAGACTTTAGAAAATGAGAGAATTAAATCTGAGAATCTTAAGCTTAAAAATAGAAATAAATTTCTTGAAGAAGAGCTTGTTAACATGCAACAAGTTCAAAAGGAAAGAGATGATGCTGTTTATGTTGAACAAGAGTTGTTAAAGAGATATAGGCAAATTGAATCTGAATTAGAGAAAGAGAGGAAAGTGATTAAAACCTGGACTAATTCTGGAAAGGACACACATCAGGTTTTTCAAACAGATACAGTTGGGTTAGGTTACTGTGAGGAAGATGAACTTAGGTTTAAAGATAAAGTTAAAGTCAAACCACAACTTAAACCTGTGAAATTTGTTTCTGAATCCAGTAAGCTAAAATCTGTAGTTGTGAAAGAAGCTGTTAAAGAACCAGTAAAAATCTGTAATAAACAGGTTAATGTTGGTTTGATGACAGAAAAACAATTCAAACATAAGCTCAAAGAGGTAAAGTCTGTTAACAAACAGAAAGTGTATAAGAAAAATAGGAATGGAAAAGTAGGCATTAATAAAAGAAATGATTATCTGCCTAATTCTGATGCTCCTAGAAAGACATGTCATAGTTGTGGTAGTACTAACCATCTTGCAAGTTTCTGCACGAAAAACAAAGATATTAATTCTTTACCCTCAAAGTCTGGAGTGAAGGATGATCATGTTAGGGTTAGACCACAGACTTTATGCACTCACTGTGGGAGCACTTGGCATTCCATTTATACTTGCAAGAGTTATCATGCTATTTATCACAATTATTATGAGTTGAAGCCCAACTTGAAATGGGTTAGAGCAAACTCTGCAAGTGTAAAGTCTGATATTGTTAGCTTAAACTCTGTTGATAGTAATTCCGCTGCAAAAGCTAACAATGTTAAGAAAGCCAAAGGATCCAAGCAAGTCTGGATCCTTAAATCTAACTCTTTGTAATTGTTTGTGATTGCAGGGCATAAGGGAAAGCACCCTAGTCTTGGACAGTGGATGTTCAGGACACATGACTGGTAATAAAGCCCTGCTATCAGACTATGAGGAGAAGGCTGACCCAAAAGTTTCCTATGGAGATGGCAACATAGGACGTACTATGGGATATGGCAATATCAATCTTGGAAGTGTCATCATCACAAATGTAGCTCTTGTCCCAGGACTCAAGCATGATCTGCTATCTGTGAGTCAAATCTGTGACAGAGGATATCATGTAGATTTTCAACCTGAATACTGTGAGGTTGTTTGTAAATCTACAGGGAAAGTTGTTCTAGTTGGACACAGACGAAATAATATATATGAAGCAAGTTTGGTAACAAACTCTGAAGAAAAAGCTGTGTGTCTGTCTGCAAAAATTTCAAATGAAGAGAGTTGGAAATGGCATAAGAAGCTTTCTCACCTAAACTTGAACAACATCAATGAGCTAATTCGAAAAGATCTTGTAAGGGGACTTCCAAAGTCAATACTCAGCTTAGATGGTTTGTGTGATTCTTGTCAAAAGGCCAAGCAAAGGAAGTCATCTTTCAAGAGTAAGTCTGAATCTTCAGTTGTGGATCCTTATCATCTTCTTCATGTTGATCTATTTGGTCCAGTGAATATAATTTCTCTTGGCAGAAAGAAATATGCTCTTGTCATTGTTGATGAGTACACTAGGTACACTTGGGTGTATTTCTTAGCAAAGAAGGATAAAACTGCCTTAATTCTAATGGATCATGTAAAGCTACTGGACAAAGGATCATAGTATAAAGTGAAAATTATCAGGAGTGATAATGGTACTGAATTCAGAAATGCAATAATGGAAGAATTTTGTAAAGAAAGAGGAGTGAATCAAGAATTTTCTGCACCTGGTACTCCACAGCAAAATGGTGTAGTTGAAAGAAAGAACAGAACTCTAATCGAAGCTGCCAGAACGATGCTTGAAGAAGCAAATTTGCCAACCTACTTCTGGGCAGAAGCTGTTCAAACAGACTGTTTTACTCAAAATGCTACACTGATCAACAAGCATGGGAAAACACCATATGAGATGGTAAAAGAAAAGAAGCCAAATTTGAAATATTTTCATATTTTTGGATGTAAGTGCTTTGTGTTGAAAACTCATCCTGAACAGTTGACCAAGTTTGACTTAAAAGCTGATGAAGGAATTTTTGTTGGATACCCGCTGTCAACTAAAGCATTCAGAGTCTACAATCTGAGAACTAAAGTGATCATGGAATCAATACATGTGTCATTTGATGACAAGAAGATAACTGGAATAGAAGATGAAGAATATCGTGATCAACTTCGCTTTGAAAATGAAGATCTAAACTCTGATGACGTAAACTCTGATGAAGCAAATCCAACAAACTCTGATGAAGCATACTCTGAACCTCTACTGGTAAACACTGAGGACGTTTCTCTGAAAGAACAAAATAGAGAACCAGTTGAGGGGGAGCGTGAAGATACTTCAGCAACATCTCAAAATGATGACTCAAATTCTGAAAGTGAGTCAGCTGAATAATCAAATAGAAACTCTGGGTTAAACTCTGAGCAGTTCAATTCAGGGGGAGCCTCAGAGAATGCAAATGGTCAAGAAGAAAATCAGGAAAGCATGGATCAAGGGGGAGGATCTAATGATACTAGAAGCCAATTACCTACAGCAAGAAGGTGGACACAAGCTCACACACCTGACTTGATAATTGGAGATCCAGAAGCTAGTGTGAGAACTAGAAGTGCTACAACTAATGAATGTCTGTTTCATGCATTCTTGTCTCAAACTGAGCCAAAGAAAGTGGAGGAAGCTCTTCAAGATGCTAACTGGATAACAGCTATGCAGGAAGAGTTAAATGAATTTGAAAGGAATGAAGTATGGACTCTTGTACCAAGACCTAAAAACAGATCTATTGTTGGTACAAAGTGGGTTTTCAGAAACAAAACAGACAGTGATGGAGTGATTACAAGGAATAAAGCTAGACTTGTGGCTAAAGGCTATTCACAGCAGGAAGGAATTGACTATGATGAAACCTTTGCTCCGGTTGCAAGATTGGAGGCCATAAGGATTTTTCTAGCATATGCTGCTCACAAAAAGTTCAAAGTCTTTCAGATGGATGTGAAAAGTGCTTTTCTCAATGGGAAACTTGAAGAAGAAGTCTTTGTTGAATAACCACCTGGATTTGTGGATCCTAAGCATCCAGACTATGTCTACAGATTGGAAAAAGCATTATATGGATTAAAGCAGGCACCTAGAGCATGGTATGAAACTCTGGCTCAATTTCTTTTAGAGAGTGGGTTCACTAGAGGTACAATTGATAAAACCTTGTTCTATTTCAATACTGGTAATGATCTGCTGTTAGTTCAAATCTATGTGGATGACATAATCTTTGGGTCTACTAATGATAAACTCTGTAAGAAGTTTGCAAAGCTAATGCAGTCAAGATACCAAATGAGCATGATGGGAGAGCTTAGTTATTTTCTAGGCTTGCAAGTTAAGCAAACAGATGATGGGATTTTTATCAATCAAGCAAAATATACCAGAAATCTTCTCAAGAAATTTGGTATGCTTGATAGTTCATCTGCAACAACTCCTATGGCAACTGCAACAAAGCTGGACAAAGAAACATGAGCCTCAGTGGATATGACAAACTACAGAGGGATGATAGGGTCTCTTCTTTATCTAACTGCAAGTAGACCAGACATCATGTATGCAACTTGCCTTTGTGCAAGATTTCAAGCAGATCCCAGAGAGCCTCATCTAACAGCTGTGAAGAGAATTTTCAAATATCTTAAAGGAACCATAACTCTTGGTTTGTGGTATCCTAGAGAATCAGAGTTTAAATTAATTGGTTACTCTGATGCAGATTTTGCAGGCTGTAAGATTGATAGAAAGAGCACAAGTGGAAGCTGACAATTTTTAGGTGACAGATTGGTTTCTTGGTACAACAAGAAACAGAAATCAATTTCCACATCCACAGCAGAAGCAGAGTATATTGCTGCTGGTAGCTGTTGTGCACAGATTTTATGGATGAAGAATCAATTGCTGGATTATGGATTAAAGTACTCTAAAATACCTATTTTCTGTGATAATCAAAGTGCTATTGCTATGACAGGTAATCCAGTACAGCACTCCATGACCAAGCACATCAGCATAAGGTATCATTTTATCAGGGAACATGTGGAAGAAGGAAATATTGAGCTTCATTTTGTGTCTACAGACCAACAGCTTGCAGATATCTTCACCAAGCCTTTGAGTGAAGCTACCTTTACAAGATTGGTAAATGAACTTGGACTGGTCTCTGGTTTTGATTAGAGATACTGGTTAGACTCAAAATCTATACTTCTGTGATTTGTTGCTCATGATTCTTTGCATATGTTAACTGTCATTCATACCAGTTTGTCAAACTCTGAACTCATACTCTGTTAGTCATACTCTGTCAGTTATACTCTGATGTTAAACTCTGATTGTGATTTTGTCTGAAACATATGAACCAATGAAGAAAATTGTATGAAGCATGATTTTCAGTAAGTAATCATGAATCTTTCTGAGTGATATGAATTCTGATTTCAAAATGTGTAGAAATTTTACACAGCATGATACTGTCTCTATATTTATAGCATCTCTTAGTTTATTGATCCTATACACTGAGTCTGTATTAGCTGTTTGTACTTTCTCTCATAAATTAATTGTATTAACTGATGAAAAGTCTAAACTCTGATAATTAGTTGCAAATATTTCACCCTCAAATTAAAAGATGCAAAATAAGAACAAATTCCTTTGAGATCATGTTGTGCCTAGGAAGACCCAGGAACTTATTGTATGAAATAAGGGCTAAAATCTTTGATTTTTGGTGACTAGTGCCAACCACTGATTATTGGAAAAATAAATAATAAAAAAAAATCGAAGGGGGTGAAAATAATAAATTTACCAGTACAGAGTTTAGATGAGATCAGATTTTATATTATACATGAGAGTTTGGGCAACCAGTTTTTACTGATTTATTTTGTGGATTTTATGCACTTTGAGATGATCTAAATATTTATATTCAGTAAACTCTGCTAAGTCACACACTATTATTCACACCTGTACAGTTTGTGAAAAGAGTTTATGAATAAAGAAGGATGATTGGTAAACACTAATGAACTGTGTATTCTACGCTGAGGTAATTTAATTTTAATCTCTGATGATTGGTAAACACTGATGAACTGTGTATTAATTCTTTCTTTTTGTTTAATTCTTTTTGTATTAAAATAAATTTTGTTTATTTTAATCTCTGATGAACTATGTATATTTTTTGTACAATTTGTGTATTAAACAGAGGAGAGAGGTTGAGTGTCTAGGAAAGTGTAAAAGGCGGTAATTATTGCTATTTTTACTGCGCATGCGCATTGGAAACTGCCAATTACTGCTGTCAGTCATTGCATGTGTGCCACGTGTCCCACTCACACGATTCACGGAGTAAGACAGTTGTGTATTAATTAGAAACTGTTCAGTTTTTAATTCTTTCTTTTTGTATTAATATACAATACACAAATTTGTTTCAACTTTTCACAACTTACTCTAATTCATACTCTTACTATCACACACACATTTTC
Organism: Heracleum sosnowskyi; assembly: GCA_030848705.1. Lineage (NCBI taxonomy): Eukaryota > Viridiplantae > Streptophyta > Magnoliopsida > Apiales > Apiaceae > Heracleum > Heracleum sosnowskyi. The sequence continues at coordinate 87,241,517 of CM061243.1, forward strand.
ACAAACACTTTTCTGCATACATCTCTCAAACACATTCTTGAAACATAAACACTGTTTTCTTTGAAATATTCCAATGGCAACAACTATGTTTCAGTCTTTTGGTCTCGAATTTGTTCCTAATAACTATGCAGCACCACTATCTACTGAGAATGTCCCAGAGGCATTTCATCTTTTTCAGAACTTTCTTGCTCAATCTGATATTGGGCATGCACTGGTGGCACCAGCAAAGTTATCTGGTTCTCAAATCAAAGCCTTCTGGGAGACAGGCGTGTATGATGATGGAGGTGAATCAGGCACTCCTTCTATAATCTTTGAATTTGCTGAAGAAGAGTATGTAGTTACTCCAACTACTGTAAGAGATGCTCTTGGATGTGAAGATTTCAATGCGTTCACCATTTCTGTTGGTGATTCTGATCTTCAGCGTATGATGAGGGAGATTGGTTATTCTGGGTCTTTAGCAAGAACAGGAAATTTGAAGCCACCGTTCTTGAGGAAGGAGTGGAGTTTCTTCTTCGATTGCATTACAAGGGCGTTCGGGAAGAAGTGTACAAATTGGGATGCAATTCCAATCGACAGTCTACAAATTGGGTATTCTCTTCTCTATGGTGCTAATTTTGACTATGCTAGACTTGTTTTGAACAACATAGGTGAAAAGATGACAGAGAATAGGAGTGTAGTTTACTTTTCTCGTTTCTGTCAATTAATTTTTTCTATGTGTGTTGATGGGGTTGAGATAGCTGAGGAGGATGTCATTCCCTCATTTAAATTACATAAGAGAATATTCTCTGATCTCACAAACAAGGATGTTAAGAAAGGGAATGTTGATGACTTGATGCTTCCTGCTTCAGTCCAACAGTTTTTAAACCCTCAACCACAACCACAGGCACAACCAGAACCAATTCAGCCTCTAAACTCTGAACCTCTTCCATCTACATCTCAAAAACCAAAGGCTGGGGGTAGAACAAATGATAGGGCTTTTAAAGTTTCTAAATCTCTAAATACTGATGATGTTCCAGTATCTATTGGTACTTCAAGGAGAAAGAAGAGGGCACACAGACCTGTTTCTGATGCAAATATGCCTTCTGATGAACCAAAATCTGCTAATGCTAAGAAAAGGAAACTTGTTGCTGCTTATTTATTTGATGGATTGATTCCTGGTTCTACACCTATTGAATCTCCTGAGGTTGTAATTGAAGATGCTACTGTGCCTGAAGAAGCTAGAGCAGACACTGATAATAATGATGCTGTCAATGATGATTTTCTTGAACCCATCTTGGAAATGGATTTTGAAGATGAAATTGAAGCACATCCCTCTGCAACTCTAGAAGAGTTTGGAAGTATAAATGAAACAGAGGATGTGGCAGCTGATCAACCTACACTTATCATAGATGAGTCACTAGCTACTCATACAGAGGTTCTCTCTGTCAATCACCAAGTACTTGAGAAAGGTGATGAGGTTGATCAGACAGCAAAGGCTGTAGCTGTAGAAAATATTATTGAAGAAACTGCAGAGAATAATGTTGAAGAAATTGTAGAGATTGTTGTTGAATCTACTACTGTTCATGCTGAAAATGAAGAAAATGCTCAAGATAATATAAACTCTGAGAAGCTTGCAAATGCTGATGCTCAGGAAACATTTGCTGAGACTATTCCTCATTCTTCAAATGCTAAGTCTTCTACAAAGTCTGATGATGGTCAAGCTGCAAAGTCTGATGATGATCAAGCTGATTCATCTTATCAAAGACTTTCTGCTCAACAAAATTCAAAGGATATTCAGCATGCCACTGAACTTCACTATCAGAATATGTACTTTTCCAAGTGGTCAAACAAGGATTGTATATTCACTGATCAAAGGGCTGCTGACTTTGTAACAAACTCTGCTGCATCAATTACGAATCCAGAACTTCTTACACATCTCAAGGCAAATATTGTTCAAGTCAAATCTCTTCATAATCGATTTGATGAAACTCAGAAGTCAGTTACTGGGTTGAGAAATGATGTGGTTACTAGAGATATGTCTCTAAAGCAAGATAAGTCTATGCTGCTTACTCTGGTCAAAGATCAAGAAGCTCTCAAGAACAGATTGACTAAGGTTGAAGACAATCAGACTGTAATGTCTGATAAGCTTGATACTATTGCTGCTTCACTGGAATTGCTCACCTCAGTGTTACTTCAAGATGATGTCAAAAAGGGGGGGAGAGAGTACTTAAAGACAAATGCAAAAAGTCTCAAACTCTGAGTAGACAGGATGATTCTACTGATGGTGGTGCAAAGGGAAAAGATGTCAAATCTAAATCTACTCTAAAGCAAGGAAAGCTAAGATCAAACTCTGATGCTACAAACTCTGAACGGATAAACACTGGTGCTCAATCTTCTTCAAGAGCTAGAAGTTTATTGCTTACTTCTCATCCAATTACTGATGAAGAGATTGCTGCTCAGCTGTTTCTAGAAGAACATGGTGCTGATGCAACCATACAAGATATCCAAGCTGAAGAATTAATGTTAGCTAAAGAGCATGAGCAGAATCTAAAGTCTGGGAAAGTAAAGAAAGTTGTAAAGGTTTCAAGACCTAAAGAGAAAGGAATTGTAATCAAGGAAAATGTAAACTCTCAACAAAGTTTACAACAAGCAAAGAAGGCTGAAGAAACTAGCTCAGATAAAGGTAAAGGGAAGTTAGTTGAAGAATCAGTACAAAAGAAAGCTCAAACAACCTCTGACAATGCTCAAGTTGTTGAAACATTGGAAGCTGTGACAACCTCTGATACTACTCAAGTTGTACAGACTCAGTTATCTTCACAATTACAAAGAACTTTTGCTAAGCCAATCATTGTTCAACATTCTTTGATTCCAGCAAATGTAAATATTCTCCAAAGCATAACTATCATGGGAAAGGAATCAAGAGATAAATCTGGACTGGGATCTCATAGAGAAAAGAGAGTGAATAACAGTCCTGTGGATCAAACTTCATTAGCTGAACCAGGTGTTGGTGTGACTCAAGAAAATCTTGATGCTTTAGAGTCGGTTCAGTTAATACATCATAAAGGATTGAAGAAGGATTTTCTGTTATACTTCAAGGCCGATGGCAGAGTATACAGAGTTGGTGAAGCTGATATAGGATTAAAGATGAAAGAAGAACTAGAGTATGTGCTGTATCTACTGAAAGTCAAAAATCAAAGAACTCATCAAGCATCTGAGGTATTAAGAAGCAGAATGGTTAACGCTAGAGCTCTTTGTGGCCTAAAGACTGCCGGTGCTTACATACCGAAGTACAAAGATTATAATGGAAAGCTTGTTGAGATGCAAAGGAACAGTGCAAGACTCAGAACAGATCTTGGTATAAAAGTGTTGGAATTTAATCTGGAATCAGATAAATCCTTCATAATAAAGCTAGGAAATGATATGAGGAAAAACAGCATTTATGCTCTAAGGGCGGCTATCTACCAAACTGGAGCAAGTGATCCAGAGTTAAGGGAGATAATGAAGATGATGGTAGCTGAGCTAGAGAGAGCTGAGAGAAAACTACTTGTGGACTACATCAGAACTGTACCTGACATTGAAGAGATTAAGTAACTGAAGTCTATAAGTTTTTAAAGTTTTCTGTTCTATGTAAAAGTATAAACTCTGTGATTTTATAAACACTGCATTTGTTATATGTTTTGACATCATCAATTATCTGTTAACTTGTACATTTTAGTATGAACAAGTTGGGGGAGATTGTTAGATATAATTGCTGATGTTTGTTTATCAGTGTTTAAGTACCAGGAAACTATTAGAGTTTAGCTGGAGGACCAGTCAGAGTTTGTTAAAGTCTGATGGTCAGAGTTTGCTTAGCAGTCGGTGTAAAAGTCAATGAAGATTCTAGAAGCGATATTCTTTGAAGATGGAAAGAAGCAAAGAGATATCGAGATGGCTAAGGAAACGGAACAGAAGACAGAAGCAATTCTAGATTGATATTAATTGTATAGCTGATTTATAGGAATATCAATTAGAAGATTGTACGTAGCTGTGTACTATATAAACACAGATAGGTTAACCCTAAAAGGGGCGCGAATACTGAAAACATTATTCTTGTAACCTAGCAGCTCTCTGTGATAATTTACATCACTGAGAGAAGAGTTATTTAATATAATTCAGTTTATTGTTCATAAACAGAGTTCTTGATTGTTATTCTCATACATATATTGATTATATATTGTGTATTCGGCCTAACATCCCGATTTCAAAGTAAGAAGGATTAGGAGTGACAATGGGACAGAGTTCAAGAATTCAACTATGAAGATGTTCGGTGAGGAAAATGGTATTTTGCATGAATTTTCAGCTGCAAGGACACCACAGCAAAATGGTGTAGTTGAAAGGAAAAACAGAACACTTATTGAAGCTGCAAGGACAATGCTAGATGAATCAAAGTTACCAACTTATTTTTGGGCTGAGGCAGTTAACACAGCTTGCTTCACTCAAAATATTTCTTTGATTAATCAAGCCAAGGGAATGACCCCTTATCAACTACTCAAAAGAAAGATGCCACTATTGGATTTTCTTCATGTCTTTGGATGCAAGTGCTTTGTTCTGAGAAATCAATCTGAGCATTTGGGGAAATTTGAAGCAAAGGCAGATGAAGCAATATTTGTGGGATATGCAGCAGGGAAAGCTTACAGAGTCTATAATCTCAGAACTAACATTGTTATGGAATCTGTACATGTTGTTTTTGATGATCTCAAAATTCAAGGTCTCTGTGATGAAGGTTTCCATGAAAGTCTTTCTTTTGAGAATGAGGAAGGAGATCAAGTGAATAATGTTAAGGCTTGAGAAACATCCTAAAGTTGTTGTGTCTAGCACATATGAAAGCAGTAGTGAAGATGAAATTGCTGCATTAAGATTGAAAAGAATAGCTGCTAGCAGACCAAATGGTCATTCCGTTGACAGTCATGGTGGAGGATTCGTTGACATACAAAATGAGCGTTTCGTTGACAGTCAAAATGGGCTTTCCGTTGACAATCATGGAAATGCTTCTAGGAATGATCACTTAGGGACAACAAACTCAGGGGGAGTTTCTCAAGGACAAATATCTAATCAAGGCAATCATGATCACGAAGCTACATCTTCTAGAGCTAATCTACCTCCCTCAAGGAAATGGACTAAAGATCATCCCTTTGAACTCATTATAGGTGATGTTTCTTCAAAAGTCCAAACTAGAAGAGCAACTCAAGAGGAATGTCTATATAGTAGCTTTCTGTCTCAAGATGAGCCAAAGAAAGTTGAGGATGCACTTCTAGATCCAGATTGGGTTTTAGCTATGCAAGAGGAGCTAAACCAATTTGAGAGAAACAAAGTTTGGAAGCTGGTGCCCAAGCCTAAAGACAGGAGTGTTATAGGCACAAAATGGGTATTCAGAAACAAGATGGATGAAAATGACATAGTCACAAGGAACAAAGCTAGATTGGTTGCTAAAGGCTACTCACAAGAAGAGGGAATTGATTTTGATGAAACATTTACTCCTGTTGCAAGACTAGAAGCAATAAGAATCTTCCTAGCCTATGCAGCCCATGCCAATTTTAAGGTCTATCAAATGGATGTGAAGAGTGCTTTTCTAAATGGGGAATTGGAAGAGGAGGTGTATGTGAGTCAACCTCCTGGTTTTGAAGATGATGATTTTCCAGAGTATGTGTACTTTCTCCTCAAAGCACTCTATGGTTTGAAACAAGCACCTAGAGCCTGGTATGATACACTTTCACAGTTCCTTCTTGAGAATCACTTCACTAGAGGTACTGTAGATAAAACTCTTTTTCATAGGATTGTGAATGGCTCTACTACTATACGTGTTCAAATTTATGTAGATGACATAATTTTTGGGTCTACAGATGAAAAACTTTGTCAAAAGTTTGCCAAGTTTATGTAAAGTAAATATGAAATGAGCATGATGGGAGAATTAACTTACTTCCTTGGTCTCCAAGTGAAACAAGTTAATGAAGGCATTTTCATTAGTCAAACAAAATATATTCATGATTTGCTAAAGAAATTTAACTTAATGGAATGCTCTCCTTCCAAAACTCCCATGCCTACTGCCACCAAACTTGAATTGAATACTAAGGAAAAATCTGTGGACATTTCAAGTTACAGAGGCATGGTAGGCTCACTTTTATATTTAACAGCTAGTAGACCTGATATTTTGTTTGCTACATGTCTATGTGCTAGATTTCAGGCTGATCCTAGGGAATCCCATTTAATTGCTATTAAAAGAATTTTCAGATATCTCAAAGGAACACCAAACCTTGGCATTTGGTATCCTAGAGAATCTGGCTTTGAACTAATTGGTTATTCAGATGCAGATTATGCAGGATGTAAAATTGACAGGAAAAGCACAACTGGCACCTGTCAATTCCTAGGAAATAAGCTTGTGTCATGGTTTAGCAAGAAACAAAACTCAGTTTCTACCTCCACAGCTGAGGCTGAGTATATTGCAGCTGGAAGTTGTTGTGCACAGATTTTATGGATGAAATGTCAACTACTTGATTATGGATTAAGAGTTGAGAAAATTCCTATTTTCTGTGACAACACTAGCGCCATTGCCATTACTGAGAATCCAGTGCAGCATTCAAGGACCAAGCACATTGACATCAAGTACCATTTCATTAGAGAACATGTTATGAATGGTACTGTGGAGTTACATTTTGTTCCAAGTGAACAACAACTTGCAGACATCTTTACCAAGCCACTTGATGAATCAACATTCTCAAGATTAGTAAGTGAGCTAGGTATGCTAAATTTCTCTTAAGTATTTATGAGATTTTTGCAAGTTAAATAATTGCAGCCAGAAATTTGCTATGATTTTCTGTGAATTAATTTTCAGGAAAAAGTGAAATTTTGTCTAAATCAAAATTAATATGTCAACGAATGTCTTATTCCGTTGCCAGTCTTAGCATTTTTCTGGGTATTCCGTTGACAACATTATTATGTCAACGAAATGCAGCTTTATCAACGAAATAGACGGGACCTTAAACGCCCAATTCTGATTCGTTGATATAGCGCTGTTAATCTGAACCGTTGAAATTTGCACGTCTTTTTACCACGATCTATGCATACACCCATGTAAGTATAAATCATGGTCATATTTTAATTGTAACAGTTAGATTTTTAAGCCAATCCAGTCATTTATAATTATTATTGGACTTAATTTTTGAGAACTTTTGGGGGAGTATTTAAGAAATTTACTTTCTTTAATTGAATTTTTATCTTACTCTCCAAATTTTCAAAGGCTTTCTCACTTCTTCTCTCTCAAAGCAAAACACTGTTCGAGCTCTACTCTACTCAACAATGGCACCCATAGTTAAACTCATGTCTACTGGAGGGTTCATTTATGAGAAGAACAACTCCATCCCATTTGTTGTCAAGGAAAGCCCGAACAAAATCTTTCACAAGATGATGGATTTCCTGGTGAACTGCAAACTCAGCTACGCGATGTTTCACTCCACTTCGGTTTATAATGAAATCATAGAGGAGATTTGGAATTCACAATTCAAGGTAAAGAGTATATTGTCAATTCAGATGTATTGCAAGCATGCATTCACATTCCTGGGAATAATTGCTTAGCTTTACCAACAAATGCTGAAATTGTTAACATGCTTAATTCTATAAATTACTCCTTGCCAACTGAGAATTTAGGTAAAATTATTAGGAGAGGCTTGGTAAGGGAGTGGATTTATTTAGCAGATGCTTTCATTAAAGTATTTTCTGGAAAAATTAGTAATTTTGTTGCTTTAACTAACTCAATTCTGATTTTGCTTACCATGCTTCTCACTGATAAGTATTATAATTTTAGCACTCAATTGATGTATGAACTAGGTGCTAAGTTAGGAGATAAGAAATCTAGGAAAAAGAATATTTATTATGCTAGATTTCTAATGATGTTGGCCAACCATGTTAGTCCAACACCATTAGTTATCTCTAACCCAAATTCCAGGTTTGAGTGCTTTGTTCAAGAGAAGAGGGTGCTAACAGACATCCTGAGGCTCAATCACAATGGTGATGTCCCAATGGTGTATCTGCCAGTTATTGAGGTAACACTTTCTCAACTTGCTAATTTAAATGTTACTTCAGTTTCTGCTTCTGTTACTACTATTGTTGCAATGGAGTCTGTAGCTGTGACCCAACAGGCTCCTGCCCCTGCAACTAGACCTAAATCCACAAAGTCTAAATCTACCAAGCCAATCTCAGGTGCTTCTCAAAAGGCACATGTTGTAAAATCCACTACACAACCCAAGGGGAGTGATTCTGGTGTGGTGAGTGGTGAGGGAAGGGGTGAAAATCAAAGAAACCCCAAGGATAAGGTGGGAGAGGTGAGTGTTGCCCAGACTAGCCCCATTGTGTCTTCCCAACAAGGCACAATGAGTAATATGGATATTAGCACAAGTCTAATTTCATCCTCTCAAAAGGATGTAGTTATTGAAACAAGCTCTCCTCCAAGAGCACGCTCCAAAAGGGTAAGGGACACATCAAGCCCCCAAACATCTATCTCCTAATACCAAAGAAGGGTAAGACAAAAATCCCAGGTTACACAGGGTGCACACACACTGGAAGCAACAATTCCAGTTTCTCAAATTCAGTTTGATGTAGCCCCAATTTTTACTCTGGGGTTACAGTCCCACTCTCTCAATATTAATATTGAGACACCTCCACAAAATTCTCCAACACAGTCATTAGATGTGGATATGATCCATTCATCTATTCCTCATTCTCCAACTCTGTTCTTGGAGAAGCCCCACTCTGAAATTGGTGGTCATCACTTGTTAAGTGATTTGTTGGGCCACCAATCATCTTTTTCTGAAGCTACAAGAGGATCTGTGGAACCATCTCTAAAATCAATCACCACATATTCTACTGTAATTTCACTTTCTCAAACTCCTTTCTTGACTTCATCAACGAAACAGTCTCTTTCGTTGACAAGTGTTTCTCCATCAACGGTCCATTCCGTTGATAGCTCAAACTACCATTTCGTTGATAGCTCATTCTGCACCTATTATTGAAAATCCAGTTGTTCACACAACTAGTGCAGATGACCTAGTGGTAGTTGAAACACTTTTAGGAATGAAAGGGAGTGAATCTGAGAGGCTGGCTTGCAGCCAGGCAAAAGGAGAGAATGAGAGTGAGAGGCTGGCTATTTCTTCCAGCCAGGCAAAAGGAGAGATTGAGAGTTCCACCTTAGTAGGTGAAGGTGAGGGTGTGAGAGGTGTGAGCCATGGGGAGCCCATGATGCAAGAATATAGTGGAGAGAGAGAAGGGACTACAGAAATTCAAAGGAGGGAACCAGCCATTGCAAGTGAGTTAATGGAGGTTAATGAGGGAGAAAGAGAATTGTCTTTCCAAGAGAATTATCAACAAACTCTGGATAACATTTCTCTGGATCCTGAAACCTTTACTCACCCTGTGCCAGCTTATCAAATCTTGGCACAACAGGGCAATGTGGAGGCATAGAGCACACTAAATCTAATTCATACAACTGCATCCATGATGAGGGCTAAGGATGCACTTGCTAATCTGTCTCCAGGAGCTGGTGGAAGTGATCAGTTTGCTGATTTTTCAAGTGATGATGAGAGTCTTGATGCTGATTTCCAAGGGGTGGCTACCACTACACAGACTGGGACATCTGTGATGCCTCCTAAGCCAAGATGGCTCTATCAAGATTCACTTGGATATCAAGGGTTGGATGCTGCAATTACAAGGCAGTATAATGAAGCTTACTTGGCTCATGAGTCTGCACCTCCAAATGAGAAGAAATTCTACAAAGCCATTTTGGACTCTCTAGAAATCCAGAGGCTCCAAATGCTACAGACAAGGATTGAGGCAAGGGAAATCAAGGATAAAATTGCAAGCTTCAGGGACTCCAATGATAGGAGATTTGATGAAAAGCTTCCACTTCTCACTGTGACCAAAATGGACAAATTCTTCAGAAGGGATAATGAGGTGGCAACCACTTTGAAAACCCTCACTAATAGGGTGGACAAAGTGGAAGCCACATTAACTCATATGCAACAGGCACATGAGAAGCAAACTCAGCTATTGACTCAGCTAGTGGCAGCTCAAGGTCTCCCTCTCATCACTCTTGATGATAACAAAAAGGGGGAGAAATCAAAGGAGCTAAATGTTCAAGTCACAAAAGTTATGGTCCCAGCCATTTCTTTACCACAGGAGCCACTAGCTATGGGGGAGTCTATCAAGGGTAAAATGGATGGAATTGACCTAATTCAACAAGCATCTATGAGACTACAACTTGCAGCACAGATAAAAGAGCAATGGTCTAGTATAGATGCATGGGTTAAGAAGAAAGCTGAAACTGCAAGAAACAAACATCCATCAACGGATCAAGCTACTTCTACATCAACGGATCTCAGAATTATAATGCCAACGGATGTGCCCATCCCATCATCAACGAATGCCATGGTATTAGTGTCAACAGAATTGGAGCCATAGACTAAATTCTCATATGATCTAAAGCCTCTTCTACATGGAGTGATTCATGGTCCAAGGAAAGAAAAAGGACAAACTTCATGTATTAGAGATGTGGACCCAACTACCTTTCAGAGATGCTTATCTCCAAAATCCCCAGCTAAACCAAAGGGCAAGAATATTGCTAGGACATTCTATCCTCCATTTCCAGATGAGCTCAAGGTTCTCAGTGAACTAATTATAAAATGTAAGGGAAGCAATGTGCCTGAGATCAGGAATCAAAGAGCAATAGTCTACAGGAATGGACAAGAAATCTGTGTTTGGGCTGGTCACCCAAACTTTGCTGAAGCTAAAGCTGAGGAATCAGCTAGGGCAGACATGCAAGCTCTTGAAGTTGCCCAGGCTCTAGATGAAGAGGAAAGACAGCAAGAAGAAAGAGCTAGAGCTGAAGCTGAGCAAGGAAAAAGGAAAAGTATAAGGCAACCCAAAACAAGAGCTAAAAGAAACTTGGATTTTGATAAGGATGATTCTCAAGACACTGTCACAGATGCACCTGTAACAGCAATGCCTTCAACTTTCTCAGATCAAGGTTTTGGAGCAAAATTAGCTTGTGATCCTGAACATCCAATTAATTTTCATGATCAATCAATTGAGCCAAAGGAGAAGCCAATTGAGTTTGATGAAGCTAATTTTCCCAAATTTCTGGTTGAGATGGAATTAAGGAAGAAATCAAAGCAGAGTGCTACTAAGGCTAAACCAATTCTTGTGAGAAGGCCACATGTTGAAAAACCACCTCCAAACCCAGAAGACTTTATCTACATTGCAGATATAAGGGAGGAGTCTGACTTAAACCTACATCTTGATGACTTGGTGGAAGTAAGAGGAATAGGAGCCACTCATAAACTACCAGAGAGATTAGTGTTTGTCTACAAGGGTGGAAGGGAACAGATTTGGCCTCTACACAGAATTCTAGGAGAGGATTATCAGACTTTGCTAGTGGTGTTCAAGTGCTTAAAGAAAGATTTTAGGTTCACCAAAACTGCTAAGTCTGAGGTTGTCTCCAAGATATGTCAAGTAAAAGCTAGCTGGAACAAGCCTAATGCACTTCCCAGAACTCTAAAGGTCCCTCATACAGGAAAGACAATTCATCTCCAACCCTTTTGGATGATGAAATTCAGAGACAAGGACAACTGTAGGAGATTCTTCAAAATAGAGGACCAATTGGAAAAGGCATCTAATGAAACTCTTAGATTTATGCAATCCAAGTTGGGTGATCAAGATGAGGAAGAGAAGATTTTCTACAGGAGGCTCCAAGCTCAAATTGAGGAGAACAATGCCAAGAAGGGGAAGAAAACAAGGCCACAGAGACAAAGATGGTAAATCTGCTCAGGCTAGAGGAGCAACTCTGTGCACTTGTGTTGTAAGAATTTCTACTTTGTTTTCAATAAATTTTTAAATATCATGAAGCTCAATACAATTTCTACTTTTGTAATTTGTAATTTGTTTAAGTGTTTTTGTTATCATCAAGGCTCTTGATTTATGGTTGTTATTCTATCAGTCATAAATTAGGGGAGATTGTTAGGAATATGTTGTTCTTGATGATAATTGTAAAAACACATAGTAGATTTTGTGTTAAGTCAAATTGTAGCTGTCAACGGAATGGTATGCTTTGCAGCTTTCGTTGACAGGTAGCTCATCAACGAAATGAGTCTCATCAATTTCTCATTCAGCTTCTCGCAACTGAATAGTTTAAAACACAAAAAGGTTTATATTGGTCGTCACGGCGACCGAATCAACAATAACTACAATAGTATGTAGAAAATATGAATTAAGTATAACTCATATGTCTTTAAGACCACAGTTTGTATAAAGATACTAATTTTGTAGATAACAAATCTATTCACAACATCTCTGAAACCAACATTCTGGAAGGTTAGAATAATCAAGGAGTAAGAATGAGCCAACACGCTCGATCATGGAATACAGATCACACTTCAAGACTTCAACACGGTACCGACTTGATATGCGGTATGAATAAAACTCATCAAGATAGATATCTCATGATTTCCAATGGAATCAAGGAAGTGGATTTCGACTATTGGGAATCTAATGTATTAAGAGTAAGTGATTTCAGCAAGATTGAAACCACTATTATTAATCAACGAACCAACAACTTCACGCAACGAATAAACCTGAGAATCAGGTCATAACTCGCAAGTACAAATATATGGATGTAACTCATCCCAGAAATAAGAATTGATATTAGAATTGGATTTTTAACATTTATCAAATCAAAGGTTGTGCTGCTGGACAGCCACGCATCAACCCCGGACTTGCGTATAACAAAGTCCTCTACTGGATCCTAGGCCAATCTGGGCCTTAATTTATTCCGACCATAAATATGGCCCGACCAATTACTGGTCCCATTTAAAAACATTCCAATCCTATATTATATACGTCAGGTGTCAGAACAATTGACAACCTTACTTCGACAATCAGGTGTCGGAAGAATCGACAACCTTAATACAACAAACGCTGGAAAACTCACGTTCCAAGAAACAATTCAACTATGAAGAATCCATCAAGGAATAACAATATAATCTAGTATCGACGAGATCGACACAATATCGGGAGGTGCACATGAAAAGTGACAATATAATAAACATCGACGAGATCGATGTAACAACTAGGATATAATGAAGAATAAACAATGACATGCTCAACAAGATTAAGTCTAATATGAAATAGGCATTATGATATCAACAGAATTTGCAACAACTCAATATAGAATAGGCTTCAAAGAACAGGCTCTAGATGGCCTCAACAGTTCAAATTATCACATCATGGAAGAATTAGTTACGATTTACTAATCTGGTAAGTGACAAGAAAGTCAAGTTCAAGTTTAAGAAAAAGTCAAGGTGAAGTTTATAAATGAAGAAAACAAGGGTTTACTGACTTCTGACAGAAATAGTTCAAGTCCTTCGAACATATACTTATAATAGATAAGCCTTGTATTTGAAGGAAGTAAACTAAATCATGCACAACATATATGAATTCGACTCGAGGAATGGATCAAATGATCGCATTAACAATAAATGATAATAATACTTGCATAGGTGCAAGATGGAAAATAGAATACTTGTAGAACAAGTAACACAACTTCAGAATCTTAGAATAACTTTTCCCTCATAGGGTTCACAAGTTCCCGCTCATCTAGGGTTGGTAATATTCCAACTTAGTATTTTTAAATCAAGTCTTTTTGAAAGAAAGCCTTAGTATACGGCCCATAACTATCTTTTAAATCGTTTCAACACAATAATTATATTTTTTTCCAATCAACCTGGAAATATGAATCTAAACTCAAAGGTATAAAATAATACTCGTCAACTTACGAGATTTAAATAACATACTTGCAATTTAATGCAAAGAAATCAACATTTGAAAATTCAGTAAAAAGCATTCAACATGCATACTAATAATTCAAGATAATATCTCTTAATTAATAAGCAAGGGTATAAACACTTGCCTCTGGTCCTTAGCTATTTCGTAATGCTGAAACAATACGATTCCCTCCTTATTCTGTCTTATCGCACGATTCTCTACTTCCGTCCTTCTTTGCTCTAATGCTCTTGCGAACACCACTAGTCTGCTTTTACCATTTCGAATCCACGTGCCAGCCTCGATAGTCAAACATGAGACGCTACTTAGTCTTCAACGTATGATTTCACATTCCATAAACGATTGTAACTTAACTTCGATAATCTGACTCGTCTCGTCCAATAGCCTCTGTTGCATAGACAACCACATTTCAATTGATAGAATGATCACAACTAAATATACAATTAATCCTCATAACTCGCTTGACGAAACTCCCCATACTATAAAAAGTCAACATCTAAGTCAACGGCCTCGTAAATCTCATTTTCTAACATTACCGACAGATTTCTATTCCAACTACCCCTCGTGATGATATTAGACACGACCAAAGCATTTAAACAAGTCTCAAAACAATTATTCGCATTTACGACTCAACAACCAGATAATTCACATCATTCACATAACACATTTAAACAAGTAACCGGTTACGTATCGGACGCCCGGTCTAATTTACCATATTTAAAACTCAGATACTAGCCCTAGTACGGGCATATACGGACTATAAAACACATTACACAACTCATACAAACCATATAGCACTTATAACTATTTTTAAAACAACATACGAAGCTTATTTGAATTTAAATAAACCACAAACAAATTTTTAAATCAAAAATCAGATTTTTAAACCCAATATAAGTATTTTAAATGCAAATAAATCAATTAATAAAATTAATTGACACTCTTTAAATGCTCAAACTATTTTTAAATAATAAATCAGGTTTGAAAATAATTAAACTGAATTTTAAACTAATTAAATCTAATTAATAATCAATTTTTAAGAATTAACTGATTAAAAGAATTAATCAATTAATTCAATTATTTAATTATTAATTAAAAATAATTAAAATAATTAAGTTTAATCAATTTTCGAATTTAAACAAATATTTAGGAATTTATAAAATTTTCTGAATAATAAAATGTATTTTTAAATCAAAGATATGATTTTTAGAATTTTTAAAACAATTTTTGAATTATTTTAAAAATAAAAATCCAGAAACACTTTCCAGAAAAAGAATTAGGGTTTTCTGGATCAAACCGGGTCGGGTTAGGGTTTTGAAAACGGGTCACCAAGAACTTTTCCGGGTCGCCAAGAACAACCCACCAGAAACTGGGTTTTTCAGTTTCCGGTCGGCGTCCTGCCACCGGAATTCTTCTGGTGCCCAAAACCAACTGCAAACTCGCATTTCTTTGAGGGGAAATCACCTACACAGCACACTCACTCCAAATATGGTCACAAACAAGCCAAAACATCACTGGTTTGCCAGAAAAATCCGATCAAAAGCCGGCGGCTCGATTTTCCGGCAAGCCAGAGTGGAACACCAAATTGAAAACTGAATACATGAATCAATTCTAAATAACACGATCTATACATCTGAAATCCTAAAAACACTGTCAGTAATCGGGAATCCATTCTCCGGCGAAAACCCAAGAACTCCGACGAACTCTATTTTTTTCCGATTAGCTCGAAAACGAACTCCAAATTCAAATTAAAAATCACATACATACTCTACATCACATAACGAACACACCCATACCATCAATTAGCAAGAACAATCAATAATACAATTTCCCCCAAATTAAACCTAAAAATTCGAAATAAATAAATTAATTAAAAATAAGAAAAACTCAGAAATCATACCCACATGAATTTTGATGATGGATTTAGGTAGAGGATGATGAGAGATTCATTTTGGTTACAAGAACATCGAAATCGGATTCCGATAACGCCTTCAAAATTGAGTTTGATTCTCAAGAACACGAAGAACAAGTTTCAGGGGTTTTTAGATTTTTAACTGTAATTAGACTTTATTATACGCAAAACAAAGTACGATTTGCCTTTTTATATTAAACGGAAAATAATACCCCAAACGACATTTTTGGATCGATATTGATCCGATGGATCGTTTTAAATACAATATAACAGAATATATGCTTTAAACCTTTAATAAAGCAGAATACACATTTTTCGAGACGATAATCATCCATAAAGTACGGATAACAACAAGTATCGTTTAATACAAAATATACGAACCAAAATACCTCCATTACGAATATTTTCGAATACTTCCCACTTTAACGAATGAAATATTGGTACGAACGATATACCAATGTCCCGAATAATTTGGGAACTATCCAAATTTTCTTTTCGATAATTAAAATAGAATAAAATAGTATGACATCCTTTTCAAAATAGTTTCTAATTCCCCACACATTTCACATAGCACCACAATATCACATTTTCAATCATTTAACGAATAACTTAGCACGTTTAAACAGATAAATCATTTAATAACTCTTAATATGAAATTAAAATTTCATTTCACATCACATAATAACACGTAATTTTCCCGGATCTTACACCTATTGTACGACCTCAAGTAACATACCACATCTTTATCAATCAACACGTTCTCTACAAGGTTCTTTCCTTGACCCACTATGGGGTCTTCCTCTAAATCCTCCTATGGATCTTCCTGTATCGGGTCTCCGTCCATTTCAAGGAACGCATCATCAACTGCCTACTCGAAGGCCTCAGGGTCTGGTATCTCAGAATCCCATCAATATATAACTCATACGAATCGAGGTGACTAACCATGAAGTCCTAAGTACGGTTTCCCAGAAGAAGTCCCCTCTCGGGCTTCATCTTAAACAGTCAGGGTCATGTCCTCTAACTCGACTACGAACTCAATTTGAGCTCTAGATGTTCTTATCATTATTAATGGTATTGTAAGACTCGATCTCCTATCGTTTCTGAGGACTGTAACCTAACGCTCTGATACCATTTCTGTAACAGCCCCAAATCCGGGGTCAGGGATTTAGAGTAGTCACGATCCACTTACTTCTTGCCTTGCCTGCTTTACTCACAATAGACACAATTCATCTACTTATGACCCCACAATGAATATATCTCTCACACACACACAGGTTAGAGTCTCAGAAACGACACAAATACAACCATTGCGGAATAAATAATCTTTATTACAATACCCAAATGTCTTTTGAATTTGCTACTGATACAACTCCTAAGTAATGGTACATTACCAACTTAGCCTTGTAATACTCACCACCCTCTCATACCATTCATATCTATACATAAGATGAATACCAAAAGCTCCAGCTTGATCTGACTGGTTCACACTACTTCCAGGATCACTGCTAGAAACTGCTCATGAGACTGCCTTGCACTTACCACTCGCCTGAGGGATGTGTGCCGAATCCTTGGTATCCTACTTCGCTGTTATATAATATTTATGAAACAATATCAAGAGTGAGCGATAGCTCAGCAAGGTAATTAAAGTATGGCAAAATCCTGCCTTTAACTCAACCCAGAATAAAGCGGGTATAAGACAATAATTTGTCAAAATATCTCGATACTGAAATTATTTCCTTATCGGAATGTTTCCAAAAACAGTGCCATTGTTGTATTTCAAATATCATTTTCATAATATTTCTGCAAACTTTTTCTATATTATGAACAAAGTTCTAGTATAATATAAAAGATGAGGTTTCAAAGTAAACCAATATAACCTTTCCGAAAAATATCTGCTATGTAAGTAGAATATCAACATATAACTTAAAAGATGAAGTTATAAGGTGATTCAGTATAAACAACTCCCTTACCATAACTCATGTTATGTAAGGTATCCACAGAGTCATATGATATAAAAGATGAAGTTACGAGGAAAATTTAATATAATGTTCCGTAACCCAAAATCCACTTATGCATATATAATCTGAGTAAGGTTTTATGAGAGTCATAACTCATAAAATAAAAGATGAAGTTGCAAGGATTTATTGTAACTTCATTTTTGAATATTTTTCAAATTCCTGCCAACATGATCGGTAAACCCGAACTAAGGGTGTTTTCCTTAGTCACCTTTCAATACATGTTGCAGAATTATCCATAATTGGATGATGAACTAATACTGGAGCATTGTCGCGCAGAAGCCACAACCTTTACGATGATCAGTCGTACGTTGTGCATCTCACCATTTGTTTCTCTACATGTAGAAGGAAGAACCGACAGATTTACTTGTCCACCGCCGACGGATTTACTTGTCCACCGCCTCCTAGAACCACCCGGCCAACAGTTGGGCCATTGATGGACCGGCGCCACTCGGCCACTTACTCGGATCCTAGTTCGAATAAAATCCATGACTCTGAAACGTAAAGTTCGTCCTCCTTTCCCCAAGTATATTACTCGTTGATAGGACTCCACAAAGTAGTCGTATCTAATTGGAAAGGAAAATTTACTAATATTTCCCAAGCTATTGCTTGTTAATGGATATCGACTTGTTCCATCAATTTACTCCTCGATCGTTGAGGTAGTAACACAACATTTGACTTGCAGCAATTAAATTGCTCAGAGAAAATATCTATCCCCTGACAGTTTTGATTTGAGAGTTTAAAATGAGTAGCAGTCACTTAAATCAGGTTTCCCATATTCTGGATAGTTGAGCGAGTATTTAAATCCTCTTTAAAAGATAGATTCAAATGGAAAACCGTGTTTTGGGAACCTCTCCTTGATTTAAAATAATTAATAATACAGCATAGAATATCCTTCATAAATGTTGAAGGTCAAGAATAACTTTAAATAATATAACTCATTTTAAAAACGTGTTAAAAGTATTTAATAAATAATCAAATAATATTTATTAAATAAATAAACCTTAAACGAATATTCAAAAAAATAATATTCTTTAAATAAATAATGATCGAATGAATATTCAGAATAATATTCATTAAATAAATAAGGATTAAATGAATATTCAAAATGATATTCATTAAATAAATAATCATCGAATAACAGTTGCCCGATATCTTTATCGGAAAAATAATCTTTAACATATACCGAAAATATAACTACTTCCGGTCTAAAGAATAAAATCATACGCCTTTTACCTAGGGCATTTATAAAAAAACTGGCTTCTAACTAATATCTCATATCTAGCTTAGAAGCCCATAATCAAATCATAAAGCAAGTATCACAATATACTTTCGAAAACAGTTATGCCTTCCATTAGCATATATAACTGAAATAGTATTCAAATAGTATTTCTCGACTGAGATAATACTCAAATATCATTCCTTGAAAGATATAGTAAGCAAATATGATTCCTCGAATGATGTCATACTCGAATAACAATCCTCAAAATACATAGTATTCTGCCGATGGAATCCCTCCGGGTTTCCACGGCTATCTACATATCTCAAAATACCGACTCCCGATTTAGAGTCAAAAACAATGAATATGCTCTTATATTTAAAGCTAATAGGTAAACCGGTTCATAACTACTTAACGCAAAAGATTTTATATAATCCAAAGGTCAAATCCATTTCAACAAGAAATAAGATATATCGCAAAACTGTCCAATTTTATACATGGCAAAAGCAGTATTATATAGTCAATACTTCAAAGTATAGATTTAGAAACTTGCCTGATGCTCGAGAAGTGATAGGGGTTCGCGACGATGTCGGACAATCTAGACAAAGTCAAAGAAAACGCACGATTAATCCCCTGGATAATCTACTTGTACTCAATGCTTAAACACGTAAGCGAAACACAACCAAGGCATTACTAGCTCGTTATAGGCTCATACTAAGTCCATGTTAATCGACAATTACTTAAGTCGTAGGTTTAGTCCGAAATCGATCCTCGAATACAAGTTATACTTAACCATTTACAACATTGGTTTCTAAGTCATGTTCTTAGTGGTTTTCACTTGCGCAACCTCGGCTAACACATTTTTATAAAATCGAAAAATAATCTTTTGGACTCGAAACCTTCGTACAAACTTTCGTAACTGACCTTGGCACTTCAATACAAAATGTCATATTTTAAAACAACTCTTAAGGGTCTCAAACATAGGCACAAATTTGGTACATTTCTGCAATCTCATTCCTTGAACCACTTTCACTAAAATGGTCATATCTCATAAACCGTAAACTCTTTTGACATGATTCTTGCGCTCACGTAAACTAGAAACAAATCTCTACACACTTATGTTCATCAATGAAACAAAAGAGGCAGTTAGGTTTTCGGATTCTAGGCAGTTTTTCGCGTTACCGAAAATCGGGCATTACGTCGGCTTAAAACTTAACATTTCCGAGATTCAAATCTCATTCCAATTCACCACCAATCATCATACACATCAATTACAGCACTTAAAGTCCATTATCAATCTCAAACCGATCCAAACCAGTTGGTATCACATTTAAAATCCATCCACAACTCATCCAACAACTAAACAAACTACATAATCCACTTACTCGTGACCTTAACAATACATTCATGCTTCCATCTTTCAATTATAAACATAAAACTCAACAAAACACTATTCATCATCTTCTTTAACTTAATTAAAGAGATATCTAGAGGTGGTGGGTAGTGGAGATTATAACTTAGATAGAACAAGCTTTCTTCCCTCTTTCTTTTAAGCCCAAGAACTCAAATTTTGGTAAAGAATTGCTTAGTCATCCATCTCCTTCTTCTTCCTCTCTTCGCCACGTTTTTTTCTTCAAGAAAATGGGGGTGGGGGGCTGCTACTTTTGTGTGTGTAATGTGTGGTGGAAGTGTGGTGATGGTAGATATTTTGTTTTAACAAAATGCAAGTTAGCCCCTCAAGTTTGGTTAAGCTTACAAGCTTCTTTAACACACTTCCTCCACTAATTCCTTTCTTTCCCTTTTTATTTTAATACATATCTTATTCTTTATTTCCTAAGTTATAATACGTCCAAGGTTGCTCCTTCGAACGGATTTTCGATTCTCGTTTTCATTTGCGATTTCTAACTACACGATTAGTAACCGTTTATTATTCCTGAACTTCCGCTGAAATATAGGATCAATCGGAGACTATAAAATTTTACTATTCACCTTGGAACACTATTCATCAATGTTACTATTCATCCTTGTTTTTGTTCCTCTTGAAACGATTCGAAAATATTTCCTAAAAATAGCGAATAAAACTCTACGCGATTCTCGTAGTGAATAGTAACTATTCACTATTCACTCCAACAATCGAATCCTTAAATCGAATTTAATAAAATAATAAAATATAAAATCCTTGGATTCTCAATTTAAATAAATCACTCTCTTGATCTCATCGATATGCTCTTCACTGCCCGGTCAAATATTCCATCACAATAAAGTTTGGATTTTCTGAATTCCGATCATCTTTACATACACTTATTTACTTCGTAGATCACTAATATGACTTCAGAATATCCACACTACGTCTCGTACATAGGTGGCATGAAAAATTTTCTTAACCCTCAAAATCACTATTCATCCACCAAATTCACTATTCACTGATGCACTTAATCATAATAAGAAAAGTTTTAATTTTACCAAAAATTCGGGTTATTACAACAACTGCTCAGTTCTTGATATGAAGTGAGAGTGCTCTTGAAAGAAGCTAATACAAACTATTTTTATCTCACTCGCCTATATCTAAAATGAACTGCTACACTTGGTTATAAATCCCAAGTTTACAATGCTATTTTTAGTTACACTAAAATAATCTAAAGTTAACCGCCAGTAGCTTGCTTTTCCTCCCTTTTGTCCAATGGTCCTTGGAGATCTTGTCTTTTGTCTTTATGCTTATTATGATCACACTCAAGAACCTAATTGGAAATTGGAATGTTTCCTTATTTCCAGTGACCATTTTAATGGCTTCCAATGCAAAGTACACTTCTACATCTCCTTTTGATCTGTCAGAAAACTGTCACTATCACTTTGTCAACTATTCAGAAAAGTGATAATGATTCGTTGATAGTAGGGAGATGTGTTTCGTTGATAGCTTTATTCTTCATTCCGTTGATGGTATATTCCTCGTTTCGTTGATAGAGTAATCTTCATTCCGTTGAAAGACTGATCTTCATTCCGTTGATAGAGTGATCTTCATTCCGTTGACATGTCTTCACTTAGGCAAAATTACAAGGCACAATGTATTTACAATTAACCAACCTATTTTGCCTATCTAGTACTTAGTCAACATGACTTAGAAAACCTATCTAATACCTACAAAAAAATGCATATCAAACTGTGAAGTATTGTACAGTGCAATTGCTACATCACTCATTTCGTTGATGAGCTACCTGTCAACGAAAGCTGCAAAGCATACCATTCCGTTGACAGTTACAAATTGAATTAATACAAAATCTACTAAGTGTTTTATAATTATCATCAAGAACAACATATTCCTAACAAAGATCTTACACAGTTTTCTTGTACCTAGAATTACACATGTCAATTGTTGTTAAGATAGGTACCTGAGATGATTGTGGTGATTCCTCTGAAGAGTCGGCCATTAGGGCAAGATATACATACTCTTCCTCTTCATCCGAATCAGTATCATTCCAGCTTTTTCCCTCTGCAATATAAGCTCTTCCTTTCTGCTTTCCAGATAAGGTTTCCAGTTGTTGTTTCAGCTTAGTATTCTCTTTCTTCAAATCCTCATAAGAATCTTTCTTCTCATAGACATCTTTCTTATCTCCTGCTTGACGAGGCTTCCGACATTCAGTAGCAAAATGCCCTAACTCATTGCAGTTGTAGCATCTTGATTTGCTTCTGTCAATCAAGCCTGTCTTGTAGCCTCCCTTAAAGCCAGAGCTTGAAGAATACTTGTTCTTCTGAAATCTGTTTGTTGAGCCCTTGAACTTATACTTAGGGTTTCTCTTGAAATGAATGTGGCTAAACTTTGCAGCTAAGTACGCCATGGTTTTGTCTTCCATTTGCTCAAGTTCTTCTAGGGTGTAGTAATCACTTTCATCAACACCCAGATTTGCAGAATCCATTTCAGCCTCTATTATTGCTTCCTTTCCAGCTCTAGGGGTTTGAACCTGAATATCAGAAGTTGTTGGTTCATTCACTACAAGTGCAACTGATCTTACAAGTGCAATGTTCTTGTTGTCCACTGTCCCTGGTCCGTAGATTATCACTCTTTGTTCTTGCTCCATCTCATAAGTCTTAAGCTTGCCATAGATCATTTCCAATGACATCTTAGTAAAATCTATTCTTTCCCTTATGGATGAGGACTTGTGTTCTATATGATGGGGTAGTTTCATCATGAACTTCCTGTTTGTCTCTCTCAGAGGATAGGTCTTCCCTTTCATGGATAATTCATTCAGCAGCTTAGTATACTTCTCAAAGACCTGAGTTGTACTTTCTCCATGAAGTGGCCTAAACGATTCATATTGAGATGTCAGGATGTCCAATCTGTTTTCCTGCACGTCTTCAGTACCTTCCATTATAAGATTAATGGTATCCCACATTTGTTTCCCGCTTATACAGTTCATAATATGATAACTCATTTCCTTGTCTGCGGAGTCTGTTAATATCAGCATCAGACCTGTATCTAATCGAATCAGTTCTTTATCTGTATCTGTGTACTCAGATAGTTCCTTTGGAGTAGAACCTTGAGGAATTCAAACTATTTAAGATTCAAGAAATTCCAATAAAATGAAAAATTTTGAAAATTAAAAAATTTGCTTCAAATTTTCAAGCCTTGTTTGATTTTGGTCTCATTCACCGGATCTGATTTGTACGTCAATCAAGAAGCTCTGATACCGATTGTTAGGTCCAAAGTATCGTAGAAGGGGGGTTGAATACGATACTCACAAATTATTCAATTTCGTTCGCGGATAATTCTTTATGTTCTAGTCCGAAATTAAATACACCAAATCAAAATACAGGTCGGGGAATATATCGTTTTATAAATATAAACCTCGAGGGGTGTTACAATTCTAATCCGTAGGATTAGCTTTAATGAGTTTAGGTTACACAAAATCAATACAATGATAGAATTCTAAGCACTATTAATTTCTCTGTAATTTTCTCCGGCTCAAACTCTCTCTTCGTAAATGCTTTTGTGATTTTCCTAACTGAAGAAGACACTGTCTTCTCTCAAACAATTGTAGTCTTGAAAAACTATCGAACCATTTCTTGGAATAATCCTGGCCGTCCAATTTTTCATCAACCTGACACAACAATACAATTTCACATGCTCCCTTAAATAAAAACTATCGAATGAATTAATTAATTTTTCCTTCGATAGATTTTAAATAAAATCTATCGAATGAAAAATCACTTCTTCGATGGTTTTTCATCCAAATTCACTTGATCAATTTCGATGGTTTTTCTCAAAAGAAAACCATCGAATCCTTTCTTATGCAGTTTGATCCTTGAAGATTTTCTCTTTTTTCAGCAAGCATATTGTACTTCCATTTAAACCTAAACATAACTTGTAATATTCTTTTCACTTTCAGGATGTTTCAGATTTAGACTTAAATCAACTTCTTCCGAGATGATAAACATCTCGATCTTTTAGGTGCTGACAACTGGTGCAACTGGTCTGGTTCATAGATGACTAACACTTGTTCAATACTTCTATGTCTTTAATTCAATGATGTTGATAAGTCCTTTGTCGTTCTGGTTGCTTCATTCAAATCACTGAAATCTTATGGTACTAACTCTTAATCATTCAAATACTTCTGTAGTCTTGAAAGTTTTGTTTCTTTATTTGTCATTGAGGCTTGAACATATTAATGAACTTCATTCCGTGACATGTTTACGGACTTCAAGAATACATACCATATTTTGATTTTTTGAGTTTACCTTTTCTTCTTTACTTCTGGAT
Source organism: Heracleum sosnowskyi (assembly GCA_030848705.1). Classification (NCBI taxonomy): domain Eukaryota; kingdom Viridiplantae; phylum Streptophyta; class Magnoliopsida; order Apiales; family Apiaceae; genus Heracleum; species Heracleum sosnowskyi. The sequence goes on from CM061243.1 coordinate 87,266,254, forward strand.
TCATGTGCTTCTGTTAATATTATTGTTTGTATTGTTCTTTGTTGAGTTGTAGTTATCTCTATTACATCTTATGTTACATTTTGCTTTACAGATGTCGAACCTGGCTAAAATTCTTTGTGTTTTTACTTACTGCTATTTCAATTCTGCATTGCATTACTTATCTTAGCTAGCTAACAGACTTCATTTTGTTCACCTCAGCAAGCTGACAAGTTAGCAGTTAAATATTTGGTAAAAGTTTAAAATTGGATATAGTTGGCCATAACACCTATTCACCCCCCCCCTCTAGGTTGTATTTTCATTTAGTATCAGAGCTTTGGTGTACTAACAATTCTATAAAAGGAAAGTATAGATCCTGTGGCACAGCTTTGTGTAAAAGGAGAATCATCGAACAAGCCACCACTTCTCAATGGGGCAGAAAATTATGATTTATGGAGACTAAAGATGAAGGTGCTCTTGAGCAGAAATCTACTTGAGTGGAGAGTAGTTAAAGATGGTTAATTCACTTTTTTGGATAATGATGGCAAGCCAAAATATGTTGATGATCTTACTAAGGCAGAATTGATAAAAGCAAGCTATGATGGAAGAACAAAGTACACAATAATATGTAGTCTTTCAGATTCAGATTTTGACAAGGTCTCGTCATGTAGCACACCAAAGGATATATGGGATACCTTAAAAATGCATTATATAGCTACATCAAAATCAGATGATGTATGTTTCAAGTCAAACCAACAAGCTGCCTCAAGAGATAAAAAGAAAGCAAAGGCTCAAATCACATAGAGTAATGAAGAATCTAATTCCAATAATGACTCAAGTGAAGAGATGATCAATTTTGCATTGGTTGCATTGACGATGATATGGTTCGAGGAAACACCGAAGAAGTCCATGTAGATAGTGATGTATCACATTCGGACTCATATGTTGAATCTAGTGCGGTAAACTCATTTCAGTTTAATATATCTTCTGAAAATGTTATATTAGAATCACTAACCATGCAGGAACATAGTAATATATCTATTGTGGAGTTCATGGAATTGAAGAATGAAAATAATGAGCTTGAGAAGAAAAATTCTTCTCTTCAAAAGATCATTTCTACTCTTATGGCTGAAAAGACTCCGTCAAATAATCATGAAGATCTCATAAGTGATTTAAAGGGAAAGCTAACACAACTTGAGGGGTTCAACAAATTACTTCTCAAAAGAAATGATACATTGATGAAGGAACTTAGCGAGCTACGGGCAGAAACTGAAGTAAGAGATACATGCCTTGAAACATTCAAAATCAGAGAATCCATCTCAATAGAGGCTTTACAACAGGCTGAGAAGATGAAGGAATTGGAAGCTGAGGTTTCAAAGCTTGAGAAAGGCATGGGAAAGTTTGTTCGAGGAGAGGAAGTATTAAAGACTATAATGAAACAAACAAAGGTTCTGATGGATAAAGAAGCACTTGGAATGGCTTCTACATCAAAGGACAAGACTTTTCAATATGAAGGCAAACATGGTACTCCATATAACTATGCTATGTCATGGAGAATCTGCTTCAAATGTGGGAAGAAAGGTCATTTGTCAAATCATTGCCCAAGTCAGAATGCTAAATCAGCAAGCTGGAAGAGACAAACATCTTACAAGTAGCAAGCTGATAGAACAAGGAGAACATGGAATCAGGCATCAAAAGTGATCAAAATGTGGATCAAGAAATTTTACTTGAATGTTCTTTATGTTTTATCAACTAACCATGCTGGACCCAAACCAATTTGGGTACCAAAACGTTGAGTTGTTTGTTTCTTGTTTTGTAGGTATGTCTTGTGGTCAAAGTCAATGCAAATCAATGGATATTTTATAGTGGATGTACAAGACATATGTGTGGTGACAAATCTCAGTTCCTTAGTCTAAAGATGAAAAAGTGTGGAAGTGTTACAATTGGTGATAGCAAAACATTCTGCATACCTGGCAAGGGAACAATTGGTAATAGTAACATTTATATTGATAAAGTACAATATGTTCAAGATCTTAGGTTTAATTTGCTTAGTATAAGTCAGTTATATGATGATGGACATACTGTTGTTTTTTATAAAGAGAAATGTACTATTCATGTTGGCACTGTTAGGTTTAGGGGACTACACAAATACGAGATTCAAAACAAACAAACAAAGCAAAGCACACACAATATATATGACGTGGAAAAAACCACGTCCCAACTTGTATTATTAATCAAAACAATTATCAATAATACAATCAATCTCACCAAACAGTGTATCACTCACACAATACTCAAGCCAAACAATGCTCAAGCATACATCAAACATAATATGAATATGTTTATATAGCCACCCAAAACTTAGCCACCAAGACTTGCCACACTTGTTTTACAAGACTTACCATACTTGTTATACAAGACTTTTTATTCTTGGCACCTAATTCCCTAACTTAATCATGACCAAGACATACCATATATAATAATTGTCTACACATATAATTATTACCAAAACAGTCGTAATCGCCCAAGCCCATATCACCATGACCCATTCATACAGCTGTATTAGGTTTAAACCCAACAATCCTCCCCTTCAACCCAATACCCATACCAGGTTGAACGGTAACCATCAACGACATCGACGTCCATCCGCCATCCCTCCCCTCGAACAAGAACCTCTCCTTCTAGCACGAAAAGATTTATCTTGTCCTTCCAACCTTTGAGTATCTCTAAATCCCTTTTAGTGACCCCTAACATTTCGTTCTTCATCATAACGGTATATCCCAAATCAACTAATTTACCCAAGGAAATTAGATTTCGATTCAACTTCGGTACGTACCTTACTTGAGTTAACTTCTGAACATGACCATTGTGAAGTTTCATCATTACCTCACCAATGCCAGCTACCTTTACCCTCTTACCGTTTGGTAAAGTTACCATCTTTCCCGCACACTTCTTGTAGGACGAGAACCACTCCCTCCTAGCACATATGTGATGAGAACATCCGGAGTCAAGCACCCATTCTTCTTTCGATCCATTATCTTCTTGAACCAAAAGAGCATCATCATCAGTTGCCACAAGCGAAACATTACCCCCTCCTCGAGTTTTCTTCAACTCCTTCAAGTCTTCTTTTACTTTTGGACAAATAGATTGTATATGCCCCAATTCCTCACAATAAAAGCACTTGATATTAGGGTTATGTTTCTTACCATACTTCTTTTTCTTGTCACGTGCATCCACCATGAGTGCACTTTCATCTGATGCATCACTCGATCCTTGCTTCATCAATCTTTCGGCCTCTAAAAGTAAGACAATGGTCTCATCCAAAGCTAACTTCATTTTCCCAACCAATAGAGAAGTAATCACAGTACTATACTTCTTTGGTAGAGACACAAGTAGAAGAACAGCTTTGTCCTCATCCTTCATTTTTTCATTCAAATTATTCAGCTGGTTGATCAAGGCATTAAAATGATTAAGATGATCTCTCATATCTCCCTCTTCTTCCATCTTGAGCCCGAACAAATCTTTCTTGAGGAACAAATTATTTGCTAACGACTTTGAGTGATAAGTCTTCGTCAACTTCTCCCACCAATTGTTAGGGTTTTTCTCCTCAAGAACATCATACTTGATTTCCGGTGCAAAAGCCAATCGGATAGTCGATGTCATGCGTAACTTCATGTCTTCCCACTTTGTGGCCTCAACATCAGTACGCTTTTTCTCTTCGAGAGTTGCAAATAACCCTCGCTGAATTAACAGATCTTTCACTGTGCTCTGCCATTAGGCAAAATTGTTTCTTCCATCAAACAATTCAATCTCGAGCTTTCCCCCAAACTTATCTATCTCGAATCACGAACCTTGGCTATTGATACAACTTGTTAGGTTTAGGGGACTACACAAATACAAGATTCAAAACAAACAAACAAAGCAAAGCATACACACAATATATATGACGTGGAAACAACCACGTCCCAACTTGTATTATTAATCAAAACGGTTATCAATAATACAATCAATCTCACTAAATGGTGTATCACTCACACGATACTCAAGCCAAACAATGCTCAAGCATACATCAAACATAAATGACTATGTTTATATAGCCACCCAAAACTTAGCCACCAAGACTTGCCACACTTGTTTTACAAGACTTACCATACTTGTTATACAAGACTTTTTATTCTTGGCACCTAATTCCCTAAATTAATCATGACCAAGACATACCATATTTAATAATTGTCTACACATGCAATTATTACCAAAACAGTCTTAATCGCCCAAGCCCATATCACCATGACCCATTCATACCGCCGTATTGGGTTTAAACCCCACATACACTAACAAAGTCCCCCTAGTTGCTAGAAGGGAATGGGTTTAAACCCAGATCTTTGGCATAGAAGGCTTGGACATGCTCACATGGACTTACTCAGCAAGTTGTCTTCCAAGAAGCTAGTTAGAGGAGTGCCCAAATTGAAGTATGTCAAGACGGAAACATGTTCGTCTTGTCAATTAGGCAAACAAATCAGGACTCCACATAAGTCAAAGAAAATGGTATTAACTTCTAAACCTTTAGAGCTTCTCCATTTGGCTTTATTTGGTCTGGAAGCATATAAAAGCATTGGAGGTAAACAATATGCATTTGTTATCGTAGATGATTATTCTAGATATACATGGGTATTGTTTCTTAGTACTAAAGATTGTGTTTTTAGTGAATTTGATAAGCTAATCACTTTACTTGAGAACAAGTTGAATACAAGACTTGTAGGTATAAGGATTGATAGAGGAGGTGAATTCATCTCAAAAGACTTTATTGCCTATTGTGAAGAAAGAGGAATTACACATGAATTCTCTGCTCCAAGGACACCACAGCAAAACGGAGTTGTAGAGAGAAAGAATAGATCATTGCAAGAAACATCGAGTACTTTGCTGTAAAAAAGCAAGTTGTCAATGAGTTTTTGGGTAGAAGCTGTCAACACAACAAGCTATGTTCTTAACAGGGTGCTTATCAGGCCTATACTCAACAAAACTCCATATAAATTACTGAGGAATAAGAAGCCAAACATTGGATATTTCTAGGTTTTTGGCTCAAGGTATTTTGTACTCAAAACTATTGATAGAGATGGTAAATTCGATGCTAAATCTTATAAAGCAATATTTTTGGGTTATTCTTTAACAAGTCGTACTTATAGAGTTTATAATGTATCTAAACATATTGATGAAGAGTCTATAGATGTTTCATTTCAAGAGTCTAATGTTGATCTGTCGAGAGATGAAGAAGATATTGCAGGTGCAGGTAATGATAGCGAGCTGACAATACAAATCTCTATATCTCAGCAAGCTGACAAACAGCCTGATGCAACTTCAGAAGCTGAAAAGCCAGCTTAAACCTCTTCTCCATTGGATGAAACTATTGATCAGTTGTCAAAACTCACCTTGGAAGGTTCAAGAGGTTAGAGATCACATGAAAAGATGCATATCTATGAAGGAAATGAAGCCTCGCCACCATCTAAGAGAATTCGAGTACATGAGGAAGTCATAGCTCAACATTCATTTCCAAAGTCAACAAGGACAGTGAAGAACTATCCTCCAGAGTTGATCATTGGTGATAAATCAGAAGGAATCAAGACAAGGAAAGGACAAGCCAATTTGTGTGCATTTGCGGCCTTTTCAGCTCAAGAGGAACCACAGACTGTCAAAGAAGCACTTAATGATGAGAATTGGATCATGGCAATGCAAGATGAACTCAATCAATTTGAAAGATGTGATGTTCGGGAACTTGTGGAGCCACCTAAAGATGCTTCAATCATTGGTACTAAATGGGTCTTCAAGAACAAAGTTGATGAATTTGGTACGGTTATTCGAAGCAAAGCGAGACTTGTTGCACAAGGATATAATCAACAAGAAGGAATCAACTTTGAGGAATCTTATGCTCCGGTTGCAAGGATCGAATCAATTAGGACGCTACTTTCATTTGCATGCTTCAAGAAGATCAAACTACATCAAATGGACGTGAAAAGCGCATTTCTTAATGGATTCTTAAAGGAAGAAGTCTATGTCAAGAAACCCCCTGGTTTTGAGGATGAGAAATTTCCAAATCATATTTTCAAGTTGAAGAAGGCATTATATGGATTGCGGCAAGCTCCTAGATCGTGGTACGAAAGGCTAAGTAAGTTTTTGATCAAAAATGGATTCATTCGAGCTAAAATCGATCCCACATTATTTACTAAACATAATGGTAATGATATTCTAGTTATACAAATATATGTGGATGATGTTATTTTTTGATCTACTAATGATGATATGTGCAAGTGGTTTTCTAAGTGTATGCATAGTGAGTTTGACATGAGCATGATGGGAGAGCTCAACTACTTTTTGGGTCTTCAAATTAAGCAAACTCCAGATGGTATTTATGTGCATCAATCCAAGTACATCAAAAATCTACTCAAATGATTTGGATTTGAAAATATCAAGCCGAAATCAACACCAATGACTCTTGCCAGCAAGTTGACTTCGGATTTCTGATAATATTATCCATGCTTATTTGAATTTTCTTTCAATGATATCATGCGGATAACCTTTTTGATGAATAATGGGGAGAAAATTCAGGATCATAGTATGTGTGATTTAGGGGGAGGTACCTCTTTAGCTCATATGATTTTGTAAAGCTAAATGTTAATGTGATGCCATGAAAATATGTTTAGCTGCTTGTATAGAATGCTAATCTTTTTGTAGGGGAAGAATCATTTTAGGGGGAGTATTTTGCTCCTGAATGTTGGTGTGTAATCATCAAAAAGGGGGAGATTGAAACCCTATTAATTTTGATGATAACACATAGTAAACAAGATGGATATTTTCTTTTGGACTAACATTGTTTACAAGGCTTATGTATGTAAGTTTTATACTTGTTGTTAGCAAGCTAACAGTGCAGAAACAGAGTATCTTAGCAAGCTAACAGTACAGTAACAGAGTATTCCAACAAACTATGATTGTTCCGCCAGAAACTGTTGAAGTCAAACGGAAGTCCTAATTTCCTGGAGAATTTATAGGACATGATGTGTAAGAACTCTAATAATTATATAAATGTGGTATATAATTGTAACACCCCCAGATCCGGGGTCGGAGATCCGGGTTGTCACGCTCTCAATTCCAACAATAATACATGTACTAGCTCAACAAATCCAATAATACAACACCAAAAGACCCCAATCTCTTACACACACCAGTTATAGCTTTAGAAACGAGCCACATAAGTAACACTAGTTATTACAACCAAATGTACTATCCAGGATCTCATACTATTATTCACAACCTCTACCTGAAGTTATATTAACAGCTAATAATAATTTACTAAGGTGCAGCTATACAAACTATACTTGTACACAAGTCTCACTAATAGCAGCTGAACCCATGCAACTTACTTCTGCATTAACCATTCTGAATTGGACTACCTCAAGGTTGAATCTTCCACTTCCCTTTTCTTGTAGTATGGAATAACTGACTATGTTCTCCCTTTACTGAAAGTTAATATAAAGTAAAGCAAGAATGAGCGAAAGAATGCTCAGCAAGTATCCCATAATAAAATAAATATTTTCACAACTATAAAGTCTGAAATCCAATAACCTTTGTTGGTATAACAACCAAAACCTTTAAAATATAACATTTGAGTTAAAATATGATACAGTTCAAGATATTGTACGAGGAATAGTAAGATTTCACGATATCTGAAAATAACATATAGTTTGAGATACTATATAAGAAGTCTAAACACTTCCCACCAAAATATATAATCTACAACTGATAATAATAACTTTAAACATTTCTATTGTTAGATCAGAATTCAATGATCGTCAGAAGCTAGACTCAACTGATCAGGATTGCTGACGTCATCAGTATTGCATGGTCATCAGTATTGGATCAAGCGTCAGTATCTTATTGATCATCAGGATTCCTACTCAGACTATGATCAGGATTGATCATCAGAACTTGAAGCTGATCAGGATTCCTACTTCGAGTTATATTTGGAGTCTAGATAAACATGGAAGTTTGTTCCTGGTTTGTAGAATGCAGCTATCGATTAAAGATATGTTTCTATCTTTATTATGATTAGGACTTATCTTGTTATTGATAGAGAAGCTGTGTGCACTATATAAACACAGTTTTGGTTTCGATTTATGTATTCATTCGAGAGAGAACATAATCGAAGAGAAGCTCTTAAGAACAGAATTTCTTGAGAGAGTTTTTGTAAGCTAGCAGCTCTTAAGAACATCAGAATTTCTTAAGAGAGTTTGTAACAGTTTTATATCAAAGTTAATAAAGCTGTTATTGTTATTGTTATTGTTATTGATCTTTCATATTTGTGTTATATAAAGTCGAGAATCTTATACAATTGTATTCAACCCCCTTCTACAATTGTTATTTACTGGGCAACAATTGGTATCAGAGCAAACTGATTTAATTCTGAATCAGATACGATCTAAAGATGTCGACAACCAAGTATGAAAGCATGAAGATTCCCATCTTGAAGATATCAGAATATCCTACATGGAGGGTAAAGATGCTGATGTACCTGGAGGCTATGGATCCCGACTACTTGGACAGGATTCGTGATGGACCATATATACCAACAAAGTTCGTAGAACGAACAGATACAGTACCAGAACATTATGTGGTCAAAGCTAAAGCTGAATGGACTCCAGAAGAAAAAGCTCATGTACTCAGGGAACCAAAGATAAAGAATATCTTGCATAATAGCCTTGATGCTGTTATGTCAAACAGAGTGATTGCATGCAAGTCTTCAAAAGAAATCTGGGATACTTTGGAAACTCAGTGCCAGGGATCTGCATCTGTTAAGAAAAACAGAAGGGCTCTATTGATTCAAGAATATGAGCAATTCGATGCAAGACCTGAAGAGAGCCTGACTGATCTATATGATAGATTCCTGACATTATTAAACAGCTTATCCTTAGTTGACAAAGTATATGAATCTGAAGATTCAAACACCAAATTTCTTAGAGCTTTACCTGAAGAATGGGATACTCAGACCTCAATCATTAGACACCAGTATGATCTGAACATTGTGTCTCTTGATGAGATCTATGGGATGCTAAGAACTCATGATCTTGAAGTTCAACAGAGGAAGAACAAGAAAAGCAGCAAGGCAAAGTCAATTGCTTTGAATGTAGAAGCAAAATCAAAAGGGAAAGCTATGGAGGTCTCTAGAAGGAAAGCAAGAGTAGCTGAGTCAGATCCTGACGACTCTTCATCAGATACTGATGGCAATCCTGATGCCAATACTGGTGATGAATCTTCTGATTCAGACATGGAAGAGATGGTTGCTATGATTGTCAGAAACTTCAGAAGGATGAAGTTCAGGAAGAATAGAAGACAAGGCAACTTTCAGAAAAAGACCTTCAAAGCAGACAAAGACAAGTATATCAAAAAGGACAACAAGAGTAGCAAATTTGACAAGTCAAAGGTTAGATGCTACAAGTGTAATGGTATGGGTCACTTTGCTTCTGAATGCAACAAGACAAAGGCACTCATCACATCAAGCAAGGATTGGATGGACTCTTCCTCAGAATCTGATACTGAGGTAGTCAACTATGCGTTAATGGCCAATGCTGATGTAATTGCTGCTCCTGATGATAAGGTACTAAATACTATCTTTGATTTTGATACTGATAATGCTTCTGAGTTAAGACGTTTTCTAAAGTCATTACATATTAGCTTTAGAAGTCAAACTGCTGAGAATACTAGAATCTTATCTGAGATGTCTGACCTTAGAAAGAGGAATGAGATATTAGAAGCTGAATTTTCTCGTATGCTAGAAGTACAAAAAGAATGTGATAATGCTAAACACATGCACTTAGAGATGACATCTAAATGTACTTCCCTTGAAAAAGAACTTGAATATGCTAATGAGAAAATCAGAACCTGGACAGACTCTGGTAGGAAATTTCATGAGATTAATACCTCTAAGAATTGGAAAGAGTGTCTAGGATATAAGTCAGATGAGGATAAGAAATTGAAAGAGAAAATTGTCATTGATGAGACAGTCAGTCCAAAGACCTATAGACATGTTATAGACTCAACCAAATCTAAGATTACTCCTGTTAATTTTGTTTTTGGTAAGGATTCCAATTCTACTTTTGAAAAGGGATCTACCTCTACTCAAGGAATTAAAATTATAAAGTCTAAACCTGTCATGAATGAAGTCACTAAGAATGTAGGTCTATTGTCTCAGAAACAGCTTAAGGATAAAATCTGTGAGGTTACAGATAAGAAAAAGGAAGCTACTGTTAAGAGAAACAGGAATGGTAAAGTTGGGATCAATAAAGAGAATGGTTATAAGTATATCCCAAATGCACCTAGAAAGAGTTGTTTTAACTGTGGTAACTCTAATCATCTTGCTATTGATTGTAAAAAGAGTAAGAAGAAAATTGCTGAAATTCCTAAGTCTGATGTTAGGAATAGATCAGTATTTTACAAACCACAGTATTCCTGTTTTCATTGTGGTAGTATATGGCATTCTATTTATACATGTAAAGAGTATCATGATTTGTACTATAACTTTTATGATCCATTGCCTAAGTTTGAAAGTAGTACAAAGTCTGATAGAACTAAAAATGTCATAATGAAGCATGCTTTTGTTAATACTGATACTGACAAAGCAAATCCTGATGGAGTAAATCCTGTCAGGACTGCTAAAGTCAAAAAGTCTTCTGCTGTTAAATTTAATAAAATGCATGAACAAGGAATCCAACAAGTGTGGGTTCCTAAACATTCTGACTAGTGTTTTATTATTCTGATGCAGGGTAAAAGGAAAAATGTGTTAGTCATGGATAGTGGATGTTCTGTGCACATGACTGGAAACAAAGCCCTGTTATCAGAATATGAGGAAAAAGCTGGCCCAACTGTGTCTTATGGAGATGGCAACATTGGACAAACCTTGGGATATGGCAATATAATCATTGGAAATGTCATCATTGAAAAAGTAGCTCTAGTGAAGGGACTAAAACACAACTTGTTGAGTATTAGTCAAATCACTGACAGAGGTTATCATGTCAATTTCTATTCCACACATTGTGAAGTAGTCAGTAAAGCAACAGGAAAGATAGCACTAACTGGCTACAGGCATGGTAACATATATGAAGCCAACATTCTCTCAGATACTGATGGCTCCCCTACATGTTTCATCAGTAAAGCTTCAGTAGATGAAAGTTGGAATTGGCACAAGAAGCTTTCTCATCTCAACTTCAGCAACATCAATGAGTTGGTTAAGAAAGAATTAGTAAGAGGATTACCTAATGTCTTGTATACACCTGATGGACTCTGTGATGCATGCCAAAAAGCAAAACAAAGAAGGACATCATTCCAGAGTAAATCAGAATCCTCTATTGAAGAACCATATCACATGCTACATCTTGATCTGTTTGGTCCAGTCAACATCATGTCCATCAGTAAGAAAAGGTACACTCTTGTAATTGTTGATGAATATTCTAGATTCACCTGGGTGTATTTTCTGCACAGAAAAGATGAAACTCCTGAAGTTCTGTTGGATCATGTGAGAATGATTGAGACAACCACAAAGTACAAAGTCAAGATTCTGAGAAGTGATAATGGTACTGAATTTAAGAATTCAAAGATGGAAGAGTTCTGCAAATACAAAGGAATCATTCAACAATTCTCTGCTCCTGGCACACCTCAGCAAAATGGAGTAGTAGAAAGGAAGAATAGAACTCTTATTGAAGCTGGCAGAACTATGTTGGAAGAAGCTAAATTACCTACATATTTCTGGGCAGAAGCAGTCAACACAGCATGCTATACACAAAATCTCACATTGATAAACAGGCATGGTGTCACTCCTTATCAGTCACTCAAAGAGAAGAAACCAAGTCTGAAGCATTTGCATGTGTTTGGCTATAAATGTTTTGTTCTCAGAACTCATCCTGAACAGCTAGGGAAATTTGAAACAAAGGCTGATGAAGGAATATTCATAGGTTATCCTACATCAAGAGCCTTCAGAGTTTTTAATTTGAGAACAAGAACTGTCATGGAGTCAATACATGTATCTTTTGATGATAAGAAGATAACTGGAATCATTGAAGACTCGCATGATAGATTGTTATTTGAAAATGAAGCTTCCAAGGAACCTGAAGAAAGTGAATCAGATCCTGTCAATTCATCAGATACTGATGGGTCACCAGATCCTGATGACTCACCAGGTACTGATGGTGCTAATACTGATGATGCAAACAACAGTAATACAACTAGTAGTGCTAATGTTGAGGGGGAGCAACGGCATTCAACTACAAGTTCAGAGTCAACTCAATCATCAGGACAGAATTCTTCAGATACTGATTCAAGTGAAGATCCTGATAACACATCAGGAGGGCATAGCAATAATTCAGGGAGAGCTTCAAATCAATCAAATTCTTTCAATCAAGATAACACCAATCCAGGGGGAGCATCTACTTCAAGAAACAATTTGACACCAGCAAGTAAATGGACAAAAGATCATACTCCTGATTTGATAATTGGAGATCCTGATGCAGGTGTTCAAACAAGAAGTGCAACTCAGAATGAATGTTTATATAATAACTTTCTATCCAAGGAGGAGCCTAAGAAAGTTGAAGATGCACTTAAAGATGCTGATTGGGTTACTGCAATGCAAGAAGAACTGAATGAATTTGAAAGGAATGAAGTCTGGAAACTGGTACCAAGACCAAAGAATAGATCAATTGTTGGTACAAAGTGGATTTTCAAGAACAAGACTGATTCTGATGGAGTCATTATCAGAAACAAAGCTAGACTAGTTGCAAAGGGGTATTCCCAACAAGAGGGAATTGACTATGATGAAACTTTTGCTCCTGTTGCAAGACTAGAAGCCATCAGGATATTTCTTGCTTATGCAGCACATAAGAAATTCAAGGTTTTCCAGATGGATGTTAAAAGTGCTTTCTTAAATGGTGAACTGGAGGAAGAAGTTTATGTTGAACAACCTCCTGGTTTCATTGATCCTAAATATCCAGATTATGTCTACAGACTGGATAAGGCACTTTATGGACTAAAGCAAGCTCCAAGAGCATGGTATGAAACCTTAGCTCAATTCTTACTGGAAAGTGGATTCAAAAGAGGTGCAATTGATAAAACTCTATTTTATTTGAATCATGGTAAGGAGTTACTGTTAGTTCAGATTTATGTTGATGATATCATTTTTGGGTCAACAAACAATAAGCTGTGTGAAAAGTTTTCCAAGCTTATGCAGTCAAGATATCAAATGAGCATGATGGGAGAAATGAGTTACTTTCTGGGTCTTCAAGTTAAACAGACTGATGAAGGGATTTTTATTAATCAGTCTAAATACACAAGGAATTTACTGACAAGGTTTAACATGCAAGACAATACTCCTGCTTCAACTCCCATAGCTACAGCTACCAAACTTGATCCTGATCAAGGTGAAGAGGTAGATGTAACTCACTACAGAGGAATGATTGGCTCTTTATTGTATCTCACTGCCAGTAGACCAGATATCATGTTTGCAACCTGTCTATGTGCAAGATTTCAAGCAAAACCTAGAGAACCACATCTGATTGCAGTCAAAAGAATTTTCAGATATCTCAAAGGCACTCCTTCACTTGGCCTTTGGTATGCAAGGGAATCAGATTTTGGGTTGTGTGGTTATTCAGATGCTGATTTTGCAGGATGCAAAATAGACAGGAAAAGTACTTCAGGAAGTTGTCAGTTTTTGGGTGGAAGACTAGTTTCATGGTTCAGTAAAAAGCAGAAATCTATTTCCACTTCAACTGCAGAAGCTGAGTACATTGCAGCAGGAAGTTGTTGTGCTCAGATAATGTGGATGAAAAATCAGTTGTTAGATTATGGCCTGTCATACTCAAAAATCCCTATTTATTGTGATAACCAAAGTGCTATTGCAATGACAGGAAATCCAGTTCAGCATTCTCTTACTAAACACATCAGTATCAGATATCACTTTATAAGAGAACAGGTTCTGGAAGGAACAATTGAACTTCACTTTGTTCCTACTGATCAACAACTAGCTGATATATTCACCAAGCCACTGCCTGAAGCTACTTTCAATAAGTTGGTGAATGAACTTGGAATGATGAATTTTGAGAATTTCTGAGGAAAAGCTACAAAGAGGAAATCCTGATAACTGTCAAATTCTGATGGTTATTCAGAAAGGTATGTATCTTTGATCAAATCCTGATAGGACTCAATCCTGACAGGAAATCAATTGGTCAAATCCTGATGTTCAGATGTTGAAGCTGGTATGAAAACCAGAGGTTCTATGCTAATTTGTCATCAACACTCCTGGCAAGTACAGGAAGAACACAATTGAGAAAATGGACAAATTTCATTAATACTTGAAGATTCATTACAAATGAAAATTGGAAATTACATATTTGTTTTCCTAGTCTATTTTCTACTCAGGAACACGTGCCCTGCAAATTAGCATGAACGCTCCTGAGCAGCTTCACAGTCCATCAGAACTGGAAGGTCTCTTGTTCCATCCTTAAGAGACAAGGAGGGGAGCATATGCACTTGAAGGCGGATCGTCATCGTGATCACCGGAATGCTTCCTTGCCTCCACCATGCATGAAGCACTTGCATCAAGCACTTTCTTTCTTCTCCTCTCTCGCTCTTCAACGAGGTCCTTATCCTCTTCATCATCCTCATCGTCTTCATCCTCTTCATAGATGAGATTCTCAAGAGGATTCCAGTCGGGATTGGCTTGCACAAAGTTGTGCCACACCACATCAACCATAGCGTTTATAAACGCTTCATATTCCTGAGGGTCAGGAACTGGTTGTGGCTCCATCTCAGCAAGAGCCTCATCCATCTCCTGCCAAATCAAGTCAAGCTCTTCATCAGGTATGTTGTTTTGATTGTTGGCAGCCATTGCAAGAATGAAGAAGGTAAAAGGTTTTTCTATGAAAAAGGGTTTGTGTTTTAATAGATATATGATGATTATGCTTAACAGTTCTCTTTTATAGAGAATGTGTATTAAGGGTGCAGGTCATTTTTACAATCTCAAGGAGACGGTTCGGTTTTCCATAAATATATTTGCCTCGTTTGCTGGTAAGCGTGTTTTAATTCTATGACCATTAATTTGGTTATTTGTCTTAAACCAAAACGCTATTCAGGATTGTTAAAATAAATTTTGTTTTCTTAAATAAAATTTTATTTTAATCTTATTGAATATTTTTTTTAAATCTTGATATGGCAAAATATTTTGTGCGAAAATGCTTTTATTCCTGATGAGGTTAGGTTTTTCTTACATCAGAAAATGCCTACTCGTTATGGACTACTTTCTAATGCTATGGTACAAGGACCAACCCACCTTGTTCCTGACACAAGCATGCAACCTAAACAGTCTAAACAGTTAACAACCACCTCTACTGTCTCTCAAAAGACTTTAGTTGTAAAATCAAAGAAATCAGCTATAACTGATGTGTTTGGAAGGCAATCAGGTTCAACGGATTTTTCCTCTACACCACTCACTAAAAAGAAGATACAAGGGGGTGTACAAGGGGTCCTGGTCAAGAAAGCTGATAAGGTTGTTAAGAATGTTCCTGTGAAAAGGAAGTTAAGGTTGATTGATGAAAGTGATTCAGAGGATGACTTACCTATATCCTCTGTGATGAATGTGAACAAGGAAGTTGCTGATACTGCTACTAAAGCTGTGGTACCTTCATCAAAACCACAAAAGACAAGGAAATTATCAAAGAGCAGGTATCATATTCCTTTGACAGTGCAAATGAAGGATACTGATATTCAGACATCAAATCCTGAAGAGTCATCTACTCCTGATGCTCTAGCAAATCCTGATGTTAGTATTCCTGATGCAACAACAAAAGTTGTCTCTATATCAGACTCTCCAGCCTCTCCATCTCAGATTCGAGGACATTCTTGGGAGAAGGTTTCTACAACTACTTCCTTGGTTGGTCTTACACCTACATCAAAGAAAAAGAGGAATGCAGAAGAGTTAGTCTATCAGAGACAGAAGAAGCTGAAAGGATCAAGCCCACAAGAACCTGAATTTCAGAGTAATTCAGCAGCTACTGTTGATCCTGCCACACAAGAACCACTCAATCAAAGTTTGGGTGAAGGCTTAGCTAGTGGAATGGTCACACAAGAACCATTTTCTCAAAGGGAGAATGAAGACATCAACATTCCAGCTACACAAGAACCATCTTCTCAAAGTGAAGATGCAGGCAAAGCTACAGCTTCTGTTGAAAGATTGGTCGAGAACATTGTCAATGAGGGAAGCACACAAGAACCTTTAGCTCAAAGTGTTGATGCAGCTTCTGAACCTCAAGCTCCACAAGAACCATTGGTAGCAAATACTGATGCAAGCATATCAAATCCTGACGATGTTCATCCTGACGTTAGTGGTGCTCCTGATACTGAGCCTATTTTGATACAGCCACTTCGTTCAAGACCAATGGATCATCCTATCTCAGAATCACAGGATAAACTGAAAGGTATTGCAATTCCTGATCCTGATAAATCTCATGGTTCTGATGATGATAATTCTGATGATGATAGTGATGATGATAATGAGAATCGAAAAGAGAAGGAACAGCTTGCTATAGCACTCAAGATTAGTCTTGGAACTAATTTTGGTTCATCAAGTACATATATGGCTAGCAATGCTTCCGCTGGGAAAGATCAGAGACAAGATTTTTCTATTCCTTCCTTTGATCCTGCAGAGGCATTTAGACAGAATGAATGGAACAATTCATGGCACAATTCTGATGAATCTATTAGTTTTTCTTCTGCTATTGCACATGCCTATAATGCAGTGAAATCTATAGAGAATCAAGACTTGAAGAATCATCTGAAGGCTACTACTCTGTTATCCAAAAGCCTGAAAAGTGAGATTGATTCTATCAAGGGTTCAACTGACAAAGTGAGGACTGATATCTTTAATAATTTTACAAAGGTGCCTACTACTTTACAACTGAGGGTAGTGGAATCCCAAGTGAAATCTGTTGTTTCAGAACAAACCTCAATCAAACAAAGAATTGATTCTCTGGATACTAAGGTAACTGAAATTCAAGCCTCTCTTTCCTTAATTTTGCAATTATTGTCAAATCCTGATGTCAAAAAGGGGGAGAAGGTTATTCAGACAAAATGTACACCTGATCTAGTATTAAGAAATAATGATGATGATACTGGAAATGATGGTGGTGACAAAGTGATACAAGGAGAAACCTCTGATGCTGCGGTTTTGAAGTCTACAATTCAAACTTCTCAAAGTCAGACTACGCAGTCAACTCATGTTTCTGATTCTGGAGTTAAGACAGTAAGAACATTGGTGCAATCTCAGATCCTGACGGAAGATCAAATCCTGACACCTGGTCATGGACATACTCTTGCTACAATTCCTGAAGGTGATGAAGATGTAATTATTGATAATCCTGAAGATGCATCAAATTTATTCCAGAAGTTTTCTACAAAAGACGGTAGAATTGTTACTCTT
This sequence comes from Heracleum sosnowskyi, assembly GCA_030848705.1. NCBI lineage: Eukaryota > Viridiplantae > Streptophyta > Magnoliopsida > Apiales > Apiaceae > Heracleum > Heracleum sosnowskyi. Next base: position 87,283,733 of record CM061243.1, read on the forward strand.
TATCACACTGATAAAAGAGTTCAACAATTATTTGCCAGAAAAGCACTCTCTACAGCAAGTGAAGAATATCCAGATCTCTCACATGAAGATTTCTTGAGATTACAAAGAGAGACAATGGAAAGCTATACTGCTTCTGCTAGAGGTAGAGGAAGCAGAGGTAGGAGAGGTGTTAGAAGAAATAGAAGAGGTTCTTCAACTCAAACAGTACCTAGACAGACAAGGTCTAGAGGGTTAAGAATTGAAGAAATTCCTGAACCTATTCAAACTCTAGTAGTTCCTGACAGATCTACTTTTGGTGATGATGGAAATATTGAAGAAGAACCTGAATTGAGAAGAAAATCAAGTAAATCAACTCTCAGCAATACAAATCAAATTGAAGATTCTAATCCTGACAATATTCAAGATCCTGACGAATCAGAAATTCTGCAAGAGGTTGATTTGATAATCTTATCTACTGTTGTTGATTGTCACAACAAAGAAGTAGATGAAGAAGAAGAAGCCAGAAGAAGAGATATTACAAAAAGAACAAATGAAGATTTCAATCTCTATCTACAAAGGCTTAAAGTTTCAAATGAAAGACAATGAAGAAATTCAAGCAGACAAATATCTTTACTTGAAAGAAGCTATGTTTTTTAAAAGGAAAAGGATAAGAAGTGGAAACATATTAGCACATTAAGTTGTGATACACCTATCAATTTTCAGTCTGGCGGAATTATTACAAGCGCTTCAAGTGTTGTTGATTTATCTGAGATGGTTAGATCAAAAGCACTCTGGTTAAAGATGTTTTCGAATCTGAAGCAAATGTCAAGTTACACAAGAGGAGGTATTGGACACAGGGATGCTGAATTTCTAAACATAACTTATGCTGATCCTTACTCCTTAACTGAAATTGGAGGTACTTTAACTTCTGAAAACCTGAACAATTTATTAGCTGTTGATATAGTTATAGATTGTCATGATGGTTTTGAAAAGAAAGAAAAGCTTCTGTACTTCATGAAAGATGGTAGTGTGAAGATTCTATCTATTCAAGATCTGCTGATGAAAACTACACAGGAACTGAAATATGTTCACTATCTGTTAAGATGGAAGAACCAAGTGTACAAAGAATGGAGTGACATGATTTTGTCAACTATAAGAAGAAGACTGGATGGAAACAGTAATTTCGATGGTAATTATACTCCCATGTACTTAAATCAAAGAGGTCAGGATGTGGAAATGCAAAGGGGTACTGCTGTTAAAGAAGTAAATTTTGGCATGACCCAACTTACTCTCAATCCTGATGGGAAGGAAATTGCTTATCTTTTGCTTGAAGAGCACAGTCTACAGAGAAACTCCATACAGAATCTCAGAGCAGCTATCTACCAGATTAATGAGGAAGATGAAGAACTCAGAAATCTTAAGGAAAGACTGATTCAAATTCTTGAAGAAAAAGAAGAAAGTTTATTATCCAATTTCTTGAAGATGAATCTGTTCTATCAAAAAGCTTAAAACAGATAAGTTGTTTCTGAAGATACTTGTACATTTTGATACATGTTTTTGACATCATTGAATATTTGGAATCTATACTTTATTTTACAAAGTATGAGATTGGGGGAGATTGTTAGATCAGAATTCAATGATCGTCAGAAGCTAGACTCAACTGATCAGGATTGCTGACGTCATCAGTATTGCATGGTCATCAGTATTGGATCAAGCGTCAGTATCTTATTGATCATCAGGATTCCTACTCAGACTATGATCAGGATTGATCATCAGAACTTGAAGCTGATCAGGATTCCTACTTCGCGTTATATTTGGAGTCTAGATAAACATGGAAGTTTGTTCCTGGTTTGTAGAATGCAGCTATCGATTAAAGATATGTTTCTATCTTTATTATGATTAGGACTTATCTTGTTATTGATAGAGAAGCTGTGTGCACTATATAAACACAGTTTTGGTTTCGATTTATGTATTCATTCGAGAGAGAACATAATCGAAGAGAAGCTCTTAAGAACAGAATTTCTTGAGAGAGTTTTTGTAAGCTAGCAGCTCTTAAGAACATCAGAATTTCTTAAGAGAGTTTGTAACAGTTTTATATCAAAGTTAATAAAGCTGTTATTGTTATTGTTATTGTTATTGATCTTTCATATTTGTGTTATATAAAGTCGAGAATCTTATACAATTGTATTCAACCCCCTTCTACAATTGTTATTTACTGGGCAACACTGTAAAGTGTAGAAATCCTTTGCTAGCAACATTATAGACAAAGGTTCAAAGTATAACTTTTAAATTGAAGTTATCGGGTAGTTCACTGCAAAATATCAGTTCTGAACAATTCACAAACACTGCCAACATTATCGGTAACTAAGCTCATAGGCCTTCGTTACAATGTTGCAAACAAAATTCCAATTGGAAGATGGGGGCTATACTGGACAACCGCGATACACGATGATCAGTCGTTGTATTGCAAAATAACACTTTCTCTACTAGTAGAAGGACGATTTCCTATTTGGTTATCACCCTGGCCGCATTCGGGCCCTTTATGCTATTCGGACACCTATTTCATTGTCGAGCATAGAATCATACTATTCGGGCACCTATTTCATTGCCGAGTATGAATTAAATTCCAGTCCCCTGATGAAAATCAACGAAACGGGAAACAGAAGTTAATCCTGCTTCCCCAAGTATGTGATACTTGTCAAGTTTTTAAAACATTTCTTGGCCTCCTTACTTCCCAAAATTTTGGAGGAAGTAAGTCCCCATGTGGATCGACCTTAGTCGACAGATTTTTGTTCTGATAGATTTCTCTTTAAAAGATTACGACCAGGGATTCAAACTGTTTCGAAATCTTTAAGGGTATTCCCAATCCATTTGAGTGGTCTGCGAATATTTAAATCATATTTTAAGATAGATTTAAATTAAAATAATATTAGGGAATCCCTACTTTAATTAAAGTAAATTTTATAAAGGTCAAAAATATTCTTCATAATTATTGAAGGTCAAAGATAACTTTTAAATAATATCAATCATTTTTAAATTGATTAAAAGAATATAATAAATATTCAAATAATATCAAATAAATAATAAATGATTAAATAATAATCATAAGCTCAATAAATATTTAATAATCAATTCTAGGTGAATATTAAAATAATATTCCCTTGAATAATAAAACAATTGAATATATTCTTTAAATAATACTTATCGAAAAATAAACCTCAATGGTCTAAAGAAAATATATCGACTCCCGGTCTAAGTTCAAAATACGATTCACATCCTCTACTCTAAGAGCCTTTATAAAACCCGGCTTATAACTATCATATAATATAGCTTATAAACCAAACTTTACAAAATATATCTGAAAACAATTTTCATCACAACAACAGTAGTAAGTCATAGGTTTCTAAAACTTGCATAAACAGGAATCAAATAATTTGATAAGTAAAAAATATAGTACGCTCTACACCGTAGAGCCTCATATACTCCGGTTTATATCTATGTCGATATATAGCATATAAACAACCATTCAGCATTTGAAAGCTTATATGATAAGTAAAACAATTCATGCATTTGTAGCAGTTATATCACAACAACAACAGTTTAAAATATAGCCAAATACTAGAGCTTCGAGTTTTGAGAAACTTGCACTATACTTGGAACAAAGAGTATACATGGATATTTGAATAACCAAGTATTATACATTTGAAAATATACCTACTCTGGACAATTGAGTAATGGTTAGTAAACTTGCCTGGAAATCCCGAAGTAGTAGCAAGTCTCGGGTTGGTCCGGTGATCTACGAATCAACACAAGTGTTAGAAACTATGTTGTTTCTTGATGATAACTAGATTAACTTCGTGAAAATTGTATAAGTAAAAATGTAGCCTTCAACGGATAGCATGCTTTTGCAATATCCATAGAAGGGTAGCTTATCTACGGATAAGACTCAATGTAACATGCTTAAGGAATCCTGATTTGTAATTCTGATGTAGAAGTTTTAGTATTAGTTTTTAGGCTGAATAAGTCATGTTGACTATTAATGGATATGTAGAATAGGGAGGCTAATTGTAAATAGTATATGCCTTGTAATTTTACATAAGTGAAATTGACTATCTACAGATAAGCAACATTAGCCTTATACGGATGTGGACAAAGTACTGTCTACGGATATCAGTACTAGCTGTCTACGGATGTGATCAAGATACTCTCAACGGATACAACTAAAATAGCATCTACGGATACACTCTGTACTTTGTGAAAGGGACAGTTCAGACAGAGCACATGGGTTGACAGAATTCACAGAGCATGGAAACCAGCATTTCTGGAAAACTCTCGAGAAGAAGAAGCATTCTGTTTTGTCTAGTCAAAAGTAGCATTTCTATAAAAGACAATCAGCCAAGAAGGGCAAGCTACCAACACATGGACCACTACTCAGAATGGAGAAACGGTGATCTTAAACATATTTACGTTTTGTATTATTAACTGTTCGAAATATCTTGTAAACTTGGGATATATAACCAAGTGTAGCATTATTCTAGAACTCGAGAAATCAGTTAGGCAATTTAGAGAGCTCAAAGCAATATCCTTTATAAATTGCTGAAGCTAGAACAGTGTGTATGCAGCTGTGTGTTTAATCATAAACATCACAGAGATTTCTTCTAAATAAAATCTCTTAGGTGGACAAATCAATCCACCTGAATTTTTAATTCTTGTGCTAGTTTTATTTGTTTGTTTTTCTGTTCTTGAATTTACATTCATATCTCTTCTGTCAAGAACTAAAGAATTTTTAAAGATTGTATTAACCCCCCCCCCCCCCTCTACAATCTTGGTTCATTGTCTGGGAATAACAATTGGTATCAGAGAAAGCTTCTAACACACAAGAAGTTTAAAGATCTAACTACATCAGAATCATGGGTCAGAAGGATTATGGAGTTAAAATACCAGTTCTTGATAAAAAGAATTAATTTCACTGGAAAGTAAAGATGCATCTACATCTAATGTCTATGGATGAAGGATACGTGGAATGCATCGATCATGGCCCTCATGTACCAATGAAGCCAAACACCTCAATAGTTCAAGCACCTGCAGGAGCTCCAAGTACCATTCCAAAGTTACCTTCAGAATGGACTCCTGAGGACAACATTGTTGTTCATAAAGACAAGAAGGCCATGAATATTTTGTTCAATGGTCTTGATTCTGACATGTTCGACAATTTTATTAATTGTTCTACAGCCAAGGAGATTTGGGACACTGTCCAAACCATCCGTGAAGGGACTGAGCAAGTCAGGGAAAACAAGATGCAGCTCCTTATACAATAGTATGAACACTTTCACTTTAAGAGTAGAGAATCTTTGAATGATACTTTTAGTAGATTTCAAAAATTGCTATATGGATTGAAGTTGTATGGGAGGGTGTATCAAATTAAAGACTCAAATCTTAAGTTTCTCAGAGATTTGCCAAATGAGTGGAAGCCTATGACTGTTTCCTTGAGAAACACTCAAGAGTATAAGGATTTTACTCTTGAAAGGCTGTATGGAACCCTAAAAACATATGAGCTGGAAATGGAGCAGGATGAGGAAATTGAGAAGGTCCAAAAGAAAACTGGATATGTTGCCCTAGTTGCAAGTGTTATTAAGGCTGAGGACATGAAAGAAGGAACTGATGAAGCTACACCAAACACAAGTACTTGTGAAGGAAGGACTGAATCAAGAAAGTGCAAAGGAAACATGATTGAAGAAAGTGAGCCCTCTAACCAAGATGAAATGGATGAGCTAGATGAACATTTAGCTTTTCTGTCAAGGAAATTCTCAAAGCTCAAGTTCAAGAGAAACCCTGAGGTGTCCAAGCCATTCAGAAAGGACTTTCAATCAAACAAGAATTATATTGAAACGTCCAAGTTTAAATGTTTCAATTGTGGAATGGGAGGTCACTTTGCCAATGAATGCAGAAAACCAAAAGCTGAGAAGAGTGACAAGAAATTTGAGCTTGTTGACTACAAGAAGAAATACTTTGATCTTCTCAAGCAAAAGGGAAGAGCATTCATAACTCAGGACTATGACTGGGCTGAAGATGGGAATGATTCTAAGGAAGACACTGAATTTGTGAACCTTGCACTAATGGCTGATTCAAGTGAGAAGGAGGCATCTTCATCATCCAATCAGGTAATCACCACCAACCTCTCTGAGCTTTATACTGAGGAATGCAATAGTGCAATAAATGATATGTCTACTGAACTATATCATATGCGTATTTCTCTTAAATCACTTACAAAAGAAAACACCCGGATTAAAGATGCTAATCAGTTTTTAAGTGATAGGAATCTTGTTCTTGAAACTCAATTTATTGAGTTTGAGAAAATGAGGTTAGAGTGTCAAGTTGCCAAGGATGAACAACTAGATGTGCTAAAAAGAGAAGAAATTCTCAAAGCACAGTTAGCTATAGAACATGAAACAATTGCTAGATGGACTGATTCCAGATGTGTTGCCACAAACATAATTAAGGCTCAAGGTGTGGATACATTCTACAAGGAATCAGTAGAAAAAGATAAGGAGAAACTAGATGTTGAATATCTAGGAGATGACACATCTATGGATAGTGATCATCCGTTGATGGGTAACACCTCTATGGATGTGACTTGTCCAAAGAAGTGTACATCTAGTATTAGTAAAGAAAAACTTGAGAAGCTGACAAAAAAGTATGGTCCAACCAGCAAAAAATTTGTTCAGGGAGAATGTAGCAAAACCAAATCTAAGGATGTCAACATAGGTCACTTGTCCAATAAGCAATTGGAGGACAAGTTAGAAAACATAGAGGTCAAGGCTGAGGTGAAAGAGAATAATAACAGAAATGGTTAGGTAGGAATTAACAAAAACAACAACTACACTCCTGACAAGTATGCTCCTAGAAAAACTTGTGTAAAGTGTGGTAGTGTTAATCATTTATCTACCAATTGCAAAACTGTTAAGAATTCATCTGTTTCTGTGCCAATGCATGTACCCAATATGCCTATGCCTAGTTTGCACAACATGTTTGCACATAATGATCATGCATCAAATTTGTATGCCAATATGCCATTTGTTCCAAATCCATATATGAATGCATTCACAATGCCACAAATGACATGGAGCATGCCACACATGAACACTATGTATGCACAGCATCCTCAAATGTCTGCATCAAACATGTATGCATATGAACATCCTCAAAATGTTGCCTTTCAGAGGTCAACACCCAAGGTCAAGGTTGATTTAACTCAACCTGAGATTAAGGTGCAAAATGACAAGAAAGGCAAAGTTAAGGCTAACAAGAAAGGACCCAAGGAAACTTGGGTACCAAAATCAACTTGATTTGGTTTTATTGTGTACAGGGATACAGAAAGAATCTATAGTGTCTAGAAAGTGGATGCTCTACGCACATGACTGGAGATTCTACTCTGCTCACAGAGTTTGTGGAGAAAGCTGGCTCTAGCATTACCATTGGAGATGACAGCAAAGGTTACACTAAGGGATATGGCTTGATTTTAAAGGAAAATGTCATCATTGATGAAGTAACACTAGTTGATGGACTTAAGCACAACTTGCTTAGCATCAGTCAACTATGTGATAAAGGTTTCACAGTATCATTCAGTCAAGGAGCCTGTGTTGTTTTAAACAAAGGAAACAACAATGTGGTGTTGATAGGCCATAGAAGAGGAAATGTGTATATAGTTGACTTCAACTCAACAAGTTCAGACTCTGTCACTTGTCTTTTGAGTAAAACAAGTAAAGAAGAGAGTTGGCTATGGCACAAAAGGTTGTCTAAGCAAGAGGAATTCCACAATTGGAATTTTCTAAGGATGGACTTTGTGATACTTGCTAGAAAGGGAAGCAAAGGAAAATTTCTTTCAAAAGCAAGCTAGATTCATCAATTGAGCAACCTCTACAACTGCTTCACATGGATTTATTTGGACCAGTAAATGTCATGTCTATTTCAAAGAAAAGCTATTGCCTTGTGATTGTGGATGATTTTTCAAAGTTTACATGGACATACTTCCTGCACTCTAAAGATGAGGCAAGTGAAATCATAATCAATCACATCAAGGCTGCTAATAATCATCCTGATCTCAAAGTCAGAAGAATCAGGAGTGACAATGACACTGAGTTCAAGAATTCAACAATGAGGCTGTTTTGTGAGGAGAATGGAATCATTCATGAGTTTTCTGCAGCTAGGACACCACAACGAAATGGAGTGGTGGAAAGGAAAAATAGAACACTAATTGAGGCTGCAAGGACAATGCTAGGAGAATCAAAGTTACCTACATACTTTTGGTCTGAAGTAGTTAACACTGCATGTTTCACTCAGAATATCTCTTTGATCAATCAAGCTAAAGGAATGACTCCATACCATTTGCTCAAGGAAAGAAAACCATCCTTAAGTTTTCTACATGTCTTTGGATGCAAATGTTTTGTATTGAGAAATCAAGGTGAAAATCTTGGAAAATTTGAATCAAAGGCAGATGAAGCCACTTTTGTGGGATATGCAGCTGGAAAGGCCTATAGGGTTTTTAATCACAGAGTCAACATTGTTATGGAATCTGTACATGTTGTTTTTGATGATTCCAGAATTCAAGGTCTCACAGATGAGTGTTTTCATGAAACTCTCAGGTTTGAGAATGAGGTGGAAGGTCTATATTATGATGATGATGAAGATGATGATTATGTGGATGAACCAGTCTCTTCAAGAGTGATCATTTCAAATATGGACAACTCAAGTTCTACTGAGCCATCCATAGAAGGGACAAATGGAGCATCCATAGGAAGCCAAAATAGAGCATCCGTAGGAAGCCAAAATGGAGCATCTGTAGGAAGTCATTTTGAGGCATCCGTAGGTGGATCACAAAACAGGATAACCACCCCAACAAACTCAGGGGGAGTTTCTCTGAGTCAAGGATCAATCTCAATTCCACATGATCATGCTTATGATAATGATGCTACATCTTCAAGACTTACACCTGCAACAAGGAGAAAATGGACTAGGGATCACCCATTTGAACTGATCGTTGGTGATGCATCCTCAAATGCCCAAACTAGAAGAGCTACTCAAGATGAATGTTTATACAATAGCTTTCTTTCGTCGAGGATGCTCTTCTAGATCCAGATTGGGTATTAGCTATGCAGGAAGAGCTAAACCAATTTGAGAGGAATAGATTATGGAAGCTGGTACCCAAACCTAAAGACAGAAGTGTTATAGGAACAAAATGGGTATTCAGAAACAAGATGGATGAAAATGGCATTGTCACAAGGAACAAAGCAAGATTGGTTGCTAAGGGCTATTCTTAAGAAGAAGTAATAGATTATGATGAAACATTTGCCCATATTGCTAGATTGGAAGCAATAAGGATATTCCTAGCCTATGCAGCCCATGCCAATTTCAAGGTCTATCAAATGGATGTCAAGAGTGCCTTCTTGAATGGGGAACTGGAAGAGGAGGTGTATGTCAGTCAACCTCCTGGTTTTGAAGATTCAAATTATCCAGAATTTGTCTACTTCCTACTCAAGGCACTCTATGGACTGAAGCAAGCACCTAGAGCCTGGTATGACACTCTGTCACAGTTTCTTTTAGAGAATCACTTCACTAGAGGTACTGTTGACAAAACTCTTTTCTTTAGAAATGTTAATGGCTCTAGTATACTTGTTCAAATTTATGTAGATGACATAATTGTTGGGTCTACAGATGAGAAGCTTTGCAAAAGGTTTGCCAAACTTATGCAAAGTAAATATTAAATGAGCATGATGGGTGAACTTACCTATTTCATTGGCTTACAAGTTAAGCAAGTGAAAGAAGGAATCTTCATTAGTCAAACAAAATATATTTTTGATCTATTAAAGAAGTTTGATCTAATGGATTGCTCTCCTGCTAAAACACCCATGCCAACTGCCACTAAGCTTGAATTGAATACTAAGGAAAAACCTGTGGACATTTCAAGCTATAGAGGCATGGTAGGCTCACTTTATATTTAACAGCTAGTAGACCTGATATTATGTTTGTTACATGTCTATGTGCTAGATTTCAGGCTGATCCTAGATAGTCTCACTTAATTGCTACCAAAAGGATTTTCAGATATCTCAAAGGAACACCAAACCTTGGCATTTGGTACCCTAGAGAATCTGGTTTTGATCTAATTGCTTACTCAGATGCAGACTATGCAGGTTGCAAGATTGACAGAAAAAGTACAACAGGCACCTGTCTCATTTTTTAGTAAAAAGCAAAATTTTGTCTCTACTTCAACAGCTGAGGCAGAATATATTGCTGCTGGAAGTTGTTGTGCACAGATTCTTTGGATGAAAAATCAACTAATAGACTATGGTTTAACAATTAATAAGATTCCAATTTTCTGTGGCAACACTAGTGCAATTGCCATTACTGAGAATCCAGTGCAACACTCAAGAACCAAGCACATTGACATAAAGTATCACTTCATCAGGGAGCATGTGATGAATGGTACTGTCGAACTTCATTTTGTTCCAAGTGAACAACAAATTACAGACATTTTTACCAAACCACTTGATGAATCAACATTCTCAAGGTTGGTAAGTGAGCTAGGTATGCTTAATTTCTCTTAATTTATTTAAATGTCTGATAATTTGTAATGTAGCCAGTGTCAAAATGATTTTCATGAGAATTAAAACTCTCATAAAAAGTAAGAATTTTGTCTAAGTCAAAATCACTCCCTCTACGGATGTCCTTATCTATTGATGGTCATTTTTTATATTGGATTTTCTATATGTCTACGGATACTACTTTTTACTACTCCTCTACGGATGTCGAATCTCAAAAGGTAAAATTCTATCCGTAGATAGTATAGTTCTAATCGTAACCGTTAAAGCCACAATCCTATCCGTAGTTACATGCGTACAATACGTGTATGTAATTGCAGTAAATTCATGGCTTTACTTTTTTAACTCATTACTTTTAAACGGTTATTTTCTTGCCCAATCAGATAATTTCTCAATTATTCTGATTTTCTTAGTGAATTATTTGAGGAGAGTATAAATTGATTTTTACTCTCAGTTAATCATTTTCTATCAATTCTCAAAATTCACTAAGGCAAAAGCTCATATTTCTCTCTCAAAGCAAAACCTTTCTCTGTAATTCAAAGCTCTGTATCAATGGCTCCAACCAACAAGACTATGTCTCTCATTGGTTTCACATACGAGAAGAACAACTTCACGGCACTGGTGGACTTCGAAGAGAAGAACGCGTCATATCACACTATGATGAGGTTTTTCCAGAACTGCAAACTATTCAAGGCAATGTTCGAAGCCCCCAAACTGTATTTTGAGGTGATTGAAGCCATTTGGGAATCTGCTGTGTTCGATTCTATCAATGCTACAATCACTTTTGTTCTTCAAGGTAAGGAATATGTGATAAATAGTGATGTCATTACAACATGCTTAAATTTGCTTGAAAACAATAGGTTAGAAAAGCATAGTGATACTAATATTGTTAACATGCTAAATTCGATTAACTATGCTTTGCCTACGGCTAATTTAAGTAAGATTCAGAGAAGAGGTATGGTCAAGGAATGGAGCTTTTTCTTTGATGCCATCCTTAAGGTTTTCTCTGGTAAAATTAGCAACTATTATGCAGTTACATTCTCTATGCTATATATTGCTTATACGCTTCTAACTGATAGCTATTATAACCTAGGATCCCTAATTCTATTTGAACTAGGTGCTAAGCTAGGAAATAAATTATCTAGAAGTAAGAATCTATACTATGCTAGATTTATCATGTTGCTAGCTAACCATGTAGAGAGTAACCTGGTGGTCCAATTCTCTGCCAACTCCAAAGAATGTTGGGTTCAAAATAAGAGAGTCCTTGAGGACTTGAATAGGCTGAACCACAACAAGGAGGTACAATTGGTGTATCCACCAATTTTCAATGCAGCTCATGAGGCACAGATAAGTCAGGTAATTTCCTCAATTGTACCTTCCTCCATTGTCATTTCTTTGATTTCAAGTGCCACTATGAAGGTTGGTACTGTCCAACAGCCTCCTACCAAAGTGGTCACCTCTAGAATCCCAAAATCCAAATCTAAAAAGTCAACCTCAGGTGTCTCTCAAAAGGCACATGTTGTAAAAACTACCAAATTGAGGGGAGTGTGAAGGTGGTAGTGACTGGTAAGGGAAGGGGTGATCATCAAAGAAACCCCAAGGACAAGGAGGGTGAGTTTAGTGTGTCCCAGCCTAGCCACCTTGTATCTTCTCAAAAAGATACAGTGGTTGAAAAGGAATTCATCACATCCCTAGTGGCACCCTCCCAAAAGGATGTTGCTATTGAAAATAGTCCCCAACCAGGGACACAGCACAAGAAGGATAGGGACACCAGAAGACCTACAGATACATCTAAGGCCTATGAAAGGAGAAAAAGGTCTAAGACATCTGGGGTTGCACATGGATCACACACAGTACAAACCACAACTTCAAGTTTTGTTTCAGCACCTTCACAAATTCAGTTTGATGTGGCTCAGTAAATGTGGAGTCAGTGCCCCACTCTTTAATAATTCAAACTGAAACAGAAATTCCAAGCTCACCTACTCTGTCTTTAGATGTGGATATGATTCACACATCTATTCCTAATTCTCCATATTTAACCTTCTTGGAAAAGCCCCACTCTAAAATTGGTGGTCACCATCTTCTTGATGATTTGTTGGACCACCAATCTATCATTTCTGAGACTTTGGCTCCATCTGTGGCTCTTAACTTACAATCAATCTCCACATATTCAGCCATAGTCTCAATTTCAAAAGCTGCTCATTTTTCTTCATCTACGGATATTTCTCATCCGTTGACAAGTGTTTGTCTGTCTACAGATATGCCTCAAAGCGACTATCCGTTGACATATACTTCTACTACCTCTACGGATACACCTTCCACACTTACACTTCAAATCTCAAATATTACAACTTCAAGTGTGGATGAGTTAGTAGTAGTTCAAACACTTCTAGGATTGAGGGAAGGGAGTGAAGCAACTGAGAGTGAGGGGCTGGCTTGCAACCAGGCAAAAGGAGAAGGAGAGAAGGAGGGACAGACTATTTCTTCCAGTCTGGTAAAAGTGAGCAATGAGAGTTCCACCTTAGTAGGTGAAGGTGAGGGTGTGAGGGGTGTGAGCCAGGGGGAGCCCCTGATGCAAGAACAGAGAGAAAATGGGAGAAAGGCAGGTACAGGAGAGATAAGGATGGAAGACACAGCCATTGCAAGTGAGTTAATCGATGTCAATGAGGCAGACAGGGAGAGGCTGTTCCAACTTGAATATCAAAATGAGTTGGATCAAGTCAACCTGAATGCTGAGACATTTACTCATCCTGATCCAGCCTATCAAGTCTTGGCTGGACAGGGCAATGTGGAGGCAGAACAGATGTTGCATTTGGTACACACTACTGAATCAATGCCTAGAGCAAAAGAAGCAATCCAAAATCTGGCTCCAGGAGCTGATGAAGATTTGGAATATGATGAAGAAACTAATGATTCTGAGAGTGGTGAAAGAGGAGAAGAAGGCCCTTCCACTTTACAGGAGATGCCTCCTTGGTTTTTTTCCAACTCATATATCCACAATGACACCAAGGCAGTCATTCTCAAGAATTATCAGAGGGCACATTGTGAAGTTCAGACATCCAATCCTGTGCATGCCACTACAGTTCAAAATTTTGTGGCATCACTTCAGCTTCATCAGGCCCACATCCTTCAGCAGAGAGCCAACACTGATGATATCAAAGGCCATCTTGATGGGGTAAAAGATGCTATTGAAAGGAAAGTTGATGTTGTTGCTCATTCTACCTCTCAAAGATTCAAGCAACACAAGCTGGTGAAGGATGTGGCTGTCCTTACTGTAAGGATGGAGAAGATTGAGAAGCAAATGGACACCTTCTTGGCAAACCAAAACTTACAGACTCAGCTTCTGCAACAGTTGTTGCAGGCTACTGGTGTTACTCAAACTTTTGATGATAACAAAAAGGGGGAGAGTGCACTAGTGGTCTCTGAAACAGTAACCAAAACCAAGGGTGTGCCATCAAGTCAGGGGGAGGGCGAGACACCTCTAATCATTGCAAATCCAAGTGAGTTTCAACTCACAAAGGTGGTCTCTCCATCCAAAGATGCTCCAGCCAAGAATGATCAAATCTTCCTCAATTTTGAAAGGCTAATCAAGGAGTCTATCTTCAAGGCTGTGACTTCTTCATCATCATCCAAGACAGTACCTGTCCACACAACTATCTTAAAAGTTCTCAAGTGTCAAGGAGTTTGAACCAATATTCAGTGGCAGGACTGGTTCTCCACCAAGGCATTATGGAAAGAACAAATTAGAGGTGGACTATCCATTCCCCAAGCCTGATGATTCTAAGGTGTTAGTAGCTCTTATCAGGAATCTCAAGACTACTAATGACATAGAGCTGAGAGAAGGGTTGGCTGTTATCTACAGGAATGGTAAATAAATTCACATCACAAGCAACCATCCCAGGTTCAATGAAGCCAAAGCAGAAGAGATTGCCAGAATAAGGAGAGAAGCCAATCCCCAGGGCTATGAATCTATACCTGAGAAACAGGCTAGATTGGCCCAAGAACTTATGAGGGAGATGGAGGAAGAAAGTAGTGAGGTTGTAGAGGAAGAGGCCCCTACTAAAAGAAAAAAATTGAAGAAAAGGAAGACAGTGCCTAAGGCCAAGCCTACCAGATGGAAGCAAAGATCAAATAGGTCTGTCTCTCCTGAGAAAGTGGAAAAGAAGAGAGATACAGGGAGGAGGATTGTCTTTGAAGACCCCATTCCAGCTTCAACTCAATTTCAAACCACCTACCATGAAACTCCTATAGAGCCTAAAGAAAAGCCTGTTGAGTTTGAAAACTTGGTTTTTCCTAATTTCATCATTGAAGCTGAAAAGAAGTCAAGGAAGAGGGAACCTGTTAAGAGAGCTCAACAAGGACCAATCAAGCTAAACATTGCACCAAAAGTTGCCAAGCCAGTTGAGAACAAGGCAGACTTTTTGTACATTGCAGAAATACAGGAGTACTCAACAATGGATCTCTTCCTTGATGAAGTTAGTGAAATAAGAGGCACATACAAATTCAGAGATCTGCTTGAAAGACTAACCTTTGTCTACAAATGAGGGAAGGTGAGAGTATGGCCCTTGCAACAAGTGATGAATGAAGGATATTCCACCTTGGTGAAGGTTTTCTCAGGCTTCAAGAACACAAGGGGATTTTCTGAGGTTGCAAGGAGTGCTGTTTTGAAGAAGATTGAAGAAATCAGGAATAGATGGAATTCTCCTGATAGTTTGCCAAGAAAATTGAAGATCCCTTACAATGGACAAAGAATCCATCTCCAACATTACTGGATGATGGAATTCAAGGATGACAAGGGCTGTAGAAGATTCTTCAGGATTGAAGATCAGTTGTCTAAGACTAGCACTAAATACCTTAGATGGTTGCAAGGCAAGCTGGATCCAAAAATTGCTGAAGAAGATGCATTCTACAGGAAGCTTCAAGATCAAATCAAGGCTAACTATGCTAAGGAAGGGAGACAAAAGATTCAGACTCCAAGAGAGAAGAAAAGGAATTAAACTTGCTCAGTCTAAAGGAGCACTCTCTATGTAATTATCTCTAGTCTTCAGTATTTCCATAATGTAGCTTAATACAATTTTTACTGCTTACTGTTTATTTATTAGAAGTGGTTTTGTTATAATCAAGACTCTTAATTTATGTCTGATTCTCAACCAGGCATAAATTGGGGGAGATTGTTAGGAACTATGTTGTTTCTTGATGATAACTAGATTAACTTAGTCAAAATTGTATAAGTAAAAATGTAGCCTTCAACGGATAACATGCTTTTGCAGTATCCGTAGAAGGGTAGCTTATCTACGGATAAGACTCAATGCAACATGCTTAAGGAATCCTGATGTGTAATCCTGATTTGTAATTCTGATGTAGAAGTTGTAGTATTAGTTTTTAGGCTAAATAAGTCATGTTGACTATTAATGGACATGTAGAATAGGGAGGCTAATTGTAAATAGTCTATGCCTTGTAATTTTACATAAGTGAAATTGACTATCTACATATAAGCAACATTAGTCTTCTACGGATGTGGACAAAGTACTATCTACAAATAGCAGTACTAGCTGTCTATGGATGTGATCAAGATACTCTCAACGGATACAACTCAAATAACATCTACGAATACACTCTGTACTTTGTGAAAGGGACAGTTCAGACAAAGCACATGGGTTGACAGAATTCACAGAGCATGGAAACTAGCATTTCTGGAAAACTCTCGAGAAGAAGAAGCAATTTTTTTTGTCTAGTCAAAAGTAGCATTTCTATAAAAGACAATCAGCCAAAAAGGGTAAGCTACCAACACATGGACCACTACTCAGAATGGAGAAACGAGGATCTTAAACAGATTTAATTTTTGTATTATTAACTGTTCGAAATATCTTGTAAACTTGGGATATATAACCAAGTGTAGCATTATTCTAGAACTCGAGAAATTAGTTAGGCAATTTAGAGAGCTCAAAGAAATATCCTTTGTAAATTGTTGAAGCTAGAATAGTGTGTATGCAGCTGTGTGTTTACTCATAAACATCACAAAGATTTCTTCTAAATAAAATCTCTCAGGTGGACAAATCAATCCACCTGAATTTTTAATTCTTGTGCTAGTTTTATTTGTTTGTTTTTCTGTTCTTGAATTTACATTCATATATCTTCTGTCAAGAACTAAAGAATTTTTAAAGATTGTATTCAACCCCCCCTTCTACAATTTTGGTTCATTGTCTGGGAATAACAACAAGGTTCAAGATTAATCACTTAAATGCTTTCACCATACTAAGTATATACTTACTCAAGTACAAAGTTCATTTTCAAGTTAACTCCTTTAGAACTTCTACTCGCGCATGCTCGCTCACGCATTTTTATAAAATTGAAATTTAATCCTTTTAACACGAAATCTTTTCGAGGGTCTTCGTAAACGTACCTATCATGTTATCACAAAGTTTCACATTTCATTAAGTCAATTAAGTGGTTCGATCATGGCCTCAGAGTTGGCTAAGTGGTGCAGTTTGGTTTTACGAACACCTTACACTAAAACGCATGTTTCTCCTAAACCGTAAATCGTAATGACATGATTCTCGCGCTCACTTAAACTAGAAACAAATATCTACACACTCATGTTCATAACTGAACCAAAAGAGGCTGTTAGGGTTTCGGATTCTAGGCAGTTTTTAGAGTTACCAAAAATCGGGCATTACAACGGCTTAAAACGTAACGTTTCCAAAACTTAAAACTCAACCAAATCAATACCAATCAATCCCCAAACTCACCATTCACCTTATACTCCCTCCACTTTGTCAAATCCTCCATAAATATTCAATATAATTTTATAACCCATCTGTTAGGAATATGTTGTTCTTGATGATAATTATAAAAACACTTAGTAGATTTTGTATTAAGTCATTTTGTAACTGTCAACGAAATGGCATGCTTTGCAGCATTCCGTTGACAGGTAGCTCATCAACGAAATGAGTGATGTAGCAATTGCACTGTACAATACTTCACAGTTTGATATGCATTTTGATGTATGTATTAGATAGGTTTTCTAAGTCATGTTGACTAAGTACTAGATAGGCAAAATAGGTTGGTTAATTGTAAATATGTTATGCCTTGTAATTTTGCCTAAGTGAAGACATGTCAACGGTATGAGGATTACTCTATCAACGAAACAAGGATACACCATCAACAGTATGGAGTTTACTCATCAACGAAACGAGAGAAACACCATCAACGGAATGAAGAATAAAGCTATCAACGAAACACATCTCCCTGCTATCAACGAATCATTATTGCTTTTCTGAATAGTTGACAAAGTGATAGTGACAGTTTACTGAACAGATCTAAAGGTGATGTGGAAGTGTACTTTGCATTGGAAACCATTAAAATGGACATGGGGAATAAGGAAACATCCCAGTTTCCAATTGGGCTCTTGGGAG
Organism: Heracleum sosnowskyi; assembly: GCA_030848705.1. NCBI lineage: Eukaryota > Viridiplantae > Streptophyta > Magnoliopsida > Apiales > Apiaceae > Heracleum > Heracleum sosnowskyi. The sequence continues at coordinate 87,301,722 of CM061243.1, forward strand.
TGATCATAATAAGCATGAAGACAAAAGCAAGGATCTCCAAGGACCACTGGACAAAGGGATGAAAAGCAAACTATTGGCGGTTACCTTTAGTGTACTTTAGTGTAGCCAAAAATAGTATTGTAAACTTGGGAATATATAACCAAGTGTAGCAGTTAAGATAGAGTAAGAGAAGAAAAACAAATAGTTTGTATTAGTTATCCTTGAGAGCATTCTTCTCTATAACTCTGTAACTGAGCAGTTGTGTACTTGTGTATCACAGATTATTTCCGCAATAAAAACACTTCAGTTGGATCATCAAACAATCCAACTGAATTTTTTATATCTTGTGTTTTTATTTATTCAGTTCAGTTTTATTTTATAAAGTGTTTTAAGTTTAAGGAAATATCAAGAATTGTATTCAACCCCCCCTTCTACAATTCTGTTAGGTCATTTGGGATTAACAATTGGTATCAGAGCAAGCTTCTAACACACAAGAAGTTTAAAGATCAAGACCAAAAACAGAAGCCATGGTGAAGAAGGATGCAGGTGTAAAGATACCAGTTCTTGATAAGGACAATTACTTTCACTGGAAAGTAAAGATGCATTTACATCTCATGTCTATGGATGAGAGATATGTAGACTGCATTGAGAAAGGTCCACACGTTCCCATGAAGTTTGCATCTAGAATTGGAGTGCCAGATGATGCTCCTGATGTAGAAATTCCAAAACTTGTCTCAGAATGGACTATTGAAGATCTTGCAGAAATCCATAAAGATAAGAGAACCATGAACATTCTGTTTAATGGTTTGGAGCAAGAGATGTTTGACAATGTCATAAACTGTACAACCTCCAAAGAAGTATGGGACGCTGTCAGAACACTATGTGAAGGAACTGAGCAAGTAAGGGAGAACAAAATGCAACTCCTTATACAACAATATGAGCACTTTCACTTTAAAGCTGGTGAAACCCTAAATGACACGTTTAGTAGGTTTCAAAAGCTTCTGAATGGATTAAAGTTGTATGGGAGAACATACCAAACTAAGGACTCAAACCTTAAATTTCTAAGAGCTCTTCCAAAAGAATGGAAGCCTATGACTGTTTCTCTAAGAAACACTCAAGAGTACAAAGACTACACTCTTGAAAGGCTTTATGGAACCTTGAAGACTTATGAGCTGGAAATGGAGCAATATGAGGAAATTGAAAAGGTACAGAAGAAGGGTGGATCTATTGCATTGATTGCATCTGTGAACCAACTGGAAGATGACACTGAAGAAGCTGCAAAGGCCACAACTAGTCGAGCTAGTTGTAGAAGTGATGTTAGCAAGGGTAAAGGTAAGATGACAGAAGAAGAAGAACCAGAATCAGCCAACTTGGATGACTTAGATGAGATTGATGAACACATTGCTTTTCTGTCAAGAAAATTCTCTAAGTTCAAGTTCAAGAGAAACTCAGAAGCAAGGCCACCAAGAAGAGACTTTCAACCTAACAAATCAAACTGGATTGAAAAGTCTAAGTCAAAATGTTTCAATTGTGGAATGCTTGGTCACTTTGCTGGAAACTGCAGAAAACCCATGGTTGAGAAGGGCAACAGGAAATTTGAGCCTGTTTATTATAAAAAGAAATACTTTGAACTTCTCAAGCAAAAAGAAAAGGCTTTCATGTCTCAGGAGTATGATTGGGCTGGTAATGGTGAAGATTCTGATGATGATGTTGAATATGTCAACTTGGCTCTTATGGCTAACAATCATGAGCAGGAAGCAAGCTCCTCAAGCAACCAGGTAACAATTACTAATCTTTCTGAGCTTTCTAAAGAGGAATGCGATAGTGCAGTAAATGAAATGTCTACTGTATTATATAATTTGCGTGTTACTCTTAAATCACTTACCAAAGAGAATTCAAGAATTAAAGAGACTAATTTGCTCTTAAGTGATAGGAATGCAATGTTAGAAGCACAGCTCATTGAATTTGAGAAAATGAGATGTGTTAGTAGGGATGCTAAGAAGGAACTTGAGAACGTATTACAAAGGGAAGAAATTCTTAAGACACAACTTGAAATAGAACAAAGTGTGATTGCTAAATGGAAAGATGCCAGGAATGTTGCTACCAACATCATTAATGTTCAAGGTATGGAATCTTTCTGTGAACAATCATGGAAAAAGAACAAAGAGAAACTAGGGTATGTTTGTGAAACCTTAGAATTAGAAACAGAGTCAACAAACAACAATGATCATTTGTTGAAGGTTGATATGTCAACGGAATGCAATGTTTCGTTGACAGATGAACCATCAACTGATCAGGGTGTTTCGTTGACAGAGAAAAGAAAAGATGAACTCACTAGACTTAATAATAAGTATGGTCCGGTCACCAAGAACTTTGTTCAAGGTGAGTCTAGTAAATCAAAGAAAGTTGAGAAGCCTGTTGAGAGAGCTAATGTAGGTCACTTGTCCAACAAGCAATTGAAAGATAAGTTAGAGAATGTTCAAGTTGAGGCTAAGGGAAATAAAAAGAATAACAGGAATGGCAAAGTAGGAATTAACAAACACAACAATTACACACCTGATAAATATGCTCCTAGAAAGACATGTGTTAATTGTGGAAGTGTTAGTCATTTATCTACTAACTGCAAATCTGTTAAGAAGACTGTTAAAGTGAAAATTCCCAAGCCTGCAATGAATAGTTCCATGCCTACAATGCCTGTTATGCCTAACATGTTTGTTCCATATGCACAATTTCAAAATCCATATGCCAGCATGCCATTTGTGTCTAATCCATACATGAATATGTTTAATGTGCCACAAATGCCATGGAATATGAATAACATGTTTGTTCCTCCAATTATGCATGCTAAGAATGAAAATGTGAGCAATCCTCAGAAATCAACACCAAGGATAAAGATTGATTTAAATCAATCTGAGCCCAAGGTGAAAAATGATATAAAAGGAAAAGCAAAGGCTAACAAAACAGGACCCAAGGAAACTTGGGTACCAAAATCGACTTGATTTGGTTCTATTGTGTGCAGGGAGACAAAAGGAATCTTTGGTACTTGGATAGTGGTTGTTCAAGACACATGACTGGTGATTCTACCCTGCTCACAGAGTTTCAGGAAAGAGCTGGCCCTTGTATTGCTTTTGGAGATGACAGCAAAGGCTACACAAAGGGATATGGCTTGATTTCAAAAGAGAATGTCATCATAGATGAGGTTGCATTGGTGGATGGTCTTAAGCACAACTTGCTTAGTATCAGCCAACTTTGTGACAAAGGATTTTTAGTTACTTTTTCTAAAGAAGCCTGTGTTGTTTCTAAAGGAGGAAACAACAATGTGGTAATGACTGGATTCAGAAGAGGGAATGTGTACATTGCTGACTTTAGTAGCACAAGTTCAGAAACCATCACTTGTCTTTTCAGAAAGGCAAGCAAGGATGAAAGTTGGCTATGGCACAAGAAATTATCTCATCTGAACTTTAAAGTTATGAATGATTTGGTGAGGAAAGATCTTGCTAGAGGAATTCCACAAGTGGAGTTTTCCAAGGATGGTTTGTGTGATGCCTGTCAAAAGGGGAAACAAAAGAAGGCATCATTCAAAAGCAAGACAGAGTCATCAATTGTCCATCAGCTTGAGTTGCTTCATATGGATTTGTTTGGCCCTGTAAATGTCATGTCTATTTCAAAGAAGAAATATTGTCTTGTGATTGTTGATGATTTTTCTAGATTTACATGGACTTTCTTTTTGCTCTCCAAGGATGAGGCAAGTGAAATCATTATCAATCACATCAAGATGGTAAACAATCATCCTGACTTGAAAGTAAGAAGGATTAGGAGTGACAATGGGACAGAATTCAAGAATTCAAGCATGAAGGTGTTCTGTGAAGAAAATGGTATTTTGCATGAGTTTTCAGCAGCAAGGACACCACAGCAAAATGGTGTAGTTGAAAGGAAAAACAGAACACTTATTGAAGCTGCAAGGACAATGCTAGATGAATCAAAGTTACCAACTTATTTTTGGGCTGAGGCAGTTAATACAGCTTGCTTCACTCAGAATATTTCTTTGATTAATCAGGCCAAAGGAATGACCCCTTATCAGCTACTCAAAAGAAAGAAGCCACTATTGGATTTTCTTCATGTCTTTGGATGCAAGTGCTTTGTTCTGAGAAATCAAGCTGAGCATTTGGGGAAATTTGAAGCAAAGGCAGATGAAGCAATATTTGTGGGTTATGCAGCAGGGAAAGCCTACAGAGTCTACAATCTCAGAACCAACATTGTTATGGAATCTGTACATGTTTTTTTTGATGATCTCAAAATTCAGGGTCTCTGTGATGAAGGTTTCCATGAAAGTCTCTCTTTTGAGAATGAGGAAGGAGAACAAATGGATCATGATAAGACTATTGAGAAACAGTCCAAAGTTGTTGTATCTAGCACAGATGAAAGCAGCAGTGAAGATGAAATTGCTGCATTAAGATTGAAAAGAATAGCTGCTAGTAGACCAAATGGTCATTCCGTTGACAGTCAGAATGAGCGTTTCGTTGACAGTCAAAATGGTCATTCCGTTGACAGTCACAGAAATGCTTCCAGGAGTGATCAATTAGGGACAACAAACTCAGGGGGAGTTTCTCAAGGACAAATATCTAATCTAGGCAATCATGATCATGAAGCTACTTCTTCAAGAGCAAATCTACCTCCCTCAAGGAAATGGACTAAAGATCATCCCTTTGAACTTATTATAGGTGATGTGTCTTCAAAAGTCCAAACTAGAAGAGCAACTCAAGAAGAATGTCTATATAGCAGCTTTCTGTCTCAAGATGAGCCAAAGAAAGTTGAGGATGCACTTCTAGATCCAGATTGGGTCTTGGCTATGCAAGAAGAGCTAAACCAATTTGAAAGGAACAATGTTTGGAAGCTGGTGCCCAAGCCTAAGGACAGGAGTGTCATAGGCACAAAATGGGTGTTCAGAAATAAGATGGATGAAAATGGCATAGTCACAAGGAACAAAGCTAGATTGGTTGCAAAAGGCTACTCACAGGAAGAAGGAATTGATTTTGATGAAACCTTTGCTCCTATTGCAAGACTAGAAGCAATAAGGATTTTCCTAGCCTATGCAGCCCATGCCAATTTCAAGGTCTATCAAATGGATGTGAAGAGTGCTTTTCTAAATGGGGAATTGGAAGAGGAGGTGTATGTAAGTCAACCTCCTGGTTTTGAAGATGATGATTTTCCAGAATATGTATACTTCCTCCTCAAAGCACTCTATGGTTTGAAACAAGCACCTAGAGCCTGGTATGACACACTTTCACAGTTCCTCCTTGAGAATCACTTCACTAGAGGTACTGTAGATAAAACTCTTTTTCATAGGATTGTGAATGGCTCTACAATACTTGTTCAAATATATGTAGATGACATAATTTTTGGGTCTACAGATGAAAAACTTTGTCAAAAGTTTGCCAAGCTTATGCAAAGTAAGTATGAAATGAGCATGATGGGAGAGTTAACTTATTTTCTTGGTCTTCAAGTAAAGCAAGTTAATGAAGGCATTTTCATTAGTCAAACCAAGTACATTAATGATTTGTTAAAGAGGTTTAACTTAATGGAATGCTCTCCTGCCAAAACACCCATGCCTACTGCCACCAAACTTGAATTGAATACTAAGGAAAAATCTGTGGACATTTCAAGTTACAGAGGCATGGTTGGCTCACTTTTATATTTAACAGCTAGTAGACCTGATATTATGTTTGCTACATGTCTATGTGCTAGATTTCAGGCTGATCCTAGGGAATCCCATTTAGTTGCTATTAAAAGAATTTTTAGATATCTCAAAGGAACACCAAACCTTGGCATTTGGTATCCTAGAGAATCTGGTTTTGAACTAATTGGTTATTCAGATGCAGATTATGCAGGATGTAAAATTGACAGGAAAAGCACAACAGGAACCTGTCAATTTCTAGGAAACAAGCTTGTATCATGGTTCAGCAAGAAACAAAACTCAGTTTCCACCTCCACAGCTGAGGCTGAGTATATTGCAGCTGGAAGTTGTTGTGCACAGATTTTATGGATGAAAAATCAACTACTTGATTATGGAATAAGAGTTGAGAAAATTCCTATTTTCTGTGACAACACTAGTGCCATTGCCATTACTGAGAATCCAGTGCAGCATTCAAGGACCAAGCACATTGACATCAAGTACCACTTTATTAGAGAACATGTTATGAATGGTACTGTGGAGTTACATTTTGTTCCAAGTGAACAACAACTTGCAGACATCTTTACCAAGCCACTTGATGAATCCACATTCTCAAGATTAGTAAGTGAGCTAGGTATGCTAAATTTCTCTTAATTATTTTGAGATTTTTGCAAGTTAAAATGCAGCCAGGAACTTGCTATAATTTTTCTGTGAATTGATTTTCTCAGGAAAAGGTGAAATTTTGTCTAAGTCAAAATTACTATGTCAACGAAACGCACCATTTCGTTGACAGTCTTAGCATTTTTCTGGGTGTTTCGTTGATAGCTCTTTTATATCAACGAAACGCAGCTTTATCAACGAAATAAGACTGGACTTTAACCGCCCAATCCTGATTCGTTGATGTAGCGCTTTTTAATCTGAACCGTTGAAATTTCACGTTCTTTATCACGATCTATACATACACCCCTGTAAGAATAAATCGTGGTAATATTTAACTCTAACGGTTACATTTTAAGCCAATCAGGTAATTTAGATTAATTATTGGACTTAATTTCTGAGAATTTTTGGGGGAGTATTTAAGAAATTTTAATTTCTTTATTTCATTTCTACCTGTTCTCAAAAATTCCAAAAGTTTTTCTATCTTCTTCTCTCTAACAAGCAATACAGCTCGAAGCTTTTCCTCACTCAACAATGGCACCCATAGTCAAGCTTATGTCTGCTGGTGGGTTCATCTATGAGAAGAACAATTCCATTCCATTTGTCGTTAAGGAGAGTCCGAACAGCATCTTTTTCAAAATGATGGATTTCATGAGGAACTGTAAGTTGAGCTATGCGATGTTTCACTCTACACCACTCTACAATGAAGTAATCGAGGAGATTTGGACCTCATGTGAGTATAGTGGAACAAACGGCACACTGCAATTCACTCTTCAAGGTAATGAGTACATAGTTAATTCTGATGTTTTGCAAGCATGTTTACATATTCCTGATAATAACTGTGATGCTTTGCCTACTAACACTGAAATAACTACCATGCTAAATTCTATAAACTACTCTTTGCCTACTGATAACTTAGGTAAGATTATTAGGAGAGGTTTGGTTAGGGAATACAGTTATTTAGCTGATGCATTCATTAAGGTCTTTTATGGAAAGATTAGTAATTTTGATGCATTAACTAACTCTATGATTAATTCTCCTAACCATGCTTCTAAATGATAGATATTACAACTTTAGCACCCAACTTATGTATGAAATTGGTGCTAAGTTGGGTGATAAGGCAAATAGGAAGAAAAATATCTATTATGCAAGGTTTCTGATGATGCTGGCTAATCATGTTAGTCCAGCACCATTAGTTATCTCTAACCCTACTGCCAGGTTTGAGTGCTTTGTGCAAGAAAAAAGAGTATTGACAGACATACTGAGGCTGAACCACAATGGTGATGTTCCAGTGGTGTATCTGCCAATCATTGAGGTAACTACTGCTATCCCTGTTAGTATAGCTGTTACTTCCATTGTTTCATCCAATCCAGTTGCTATGGAGTCTGTAGCTGTGACCCAACAGGCTCCTGCCCCAGCAACAAAACCAAAATCTAAGAAATCCTCCAAGCCAACCTCAGGTGCTTCTCAAAAGGCACCTGTTGTAAGAACTACCACACAAACTAAGGGGAGTGAGTCTGGAGTTGTGAGAGGTGAGGGAAGGGGTGAAAGTCAAAGAAACCCCAAGGATAAGGAAGGTGAGGTAAGTGTTTCCCAGCCTAGCCCCATTGGGTCTTCCCAACAAGGCACAATGAGTAAAATGGATTTAAGCACAAGTCTAATTGCATCCTCCCAAAAGGATGTAATTATTGAAACAAGCTCTCAACCTAGAGCACAATCCAAAAGGGTAAGGGACACTTCAAGCCCACAGTCTACATTTTCCCAATACCAAAGGAGAGTGAAGCAAAAATCCCAGGTTTCACAGGGTGCACACACACTGGAAGCAACACTTCCAGTTTCTCAAATTCAGTTTGATGTAACCCCTATCATTACTCTGGGGTTACAGTCCCATTCTCTAAACATCAATCTTGAATTATCTCCATCAAATTCACCAACTCTATCTCTAGATGTGGACATGATCCATACATCTATTCCTGATTCTCCAACTCTAATCTTGGAGAAGCCCCACTCTGAAGCTGGTGGCCATCACTTGTTAAGTGATTTGTTGGGCCATCAACCAATTTTTCCTGAAGTTGCAAGGGGATCTGTGGACCAAACTCTCAAATCAATCACCACAGACTCTACTGTAACTTCTCATTCTCAAAGTGCTTTCTTGACTTCATCAACGAAACAGTCTATTTCGTTGACAAGTGTTTCTCCATCAACGGTATCCATACCGTTGACAGTTCAAACTACCATTCCGTTGATAGGTCATTCTACACCCCTTATTGAAAATCTAGTTGTTTCCACAACTAGTGTAGATGACCTGGTGGTAGTTGAGACACTTTTAGGATTGAGAGGGAGTGAAACTGAGAGGCTGGCTTGCAGCCAGGCAAAAGGAGAGAATGAGAGTAAGAGGCTGGCTATTTCTTCCAGCCAGGCAAAAGGAGAGATAGAGAGTTCCACCTTAGTAGGTGAAGGTGAGGGTGTGAGAGGTGTGAGCCATGGGGAGCCCATGATGCAAGAATATAGAGGAGAGAGAGAAGGGACTACAGGAGTCATAAGGGAGGAAGCAGCATTGCTAGTGAGTTAATGGAGGTCAATGAGGGAGAAACGGAACTTACCTTCCAAGAGCATTATCAACAAACTCTGGATAGTATTTCCCTGGATCCTGAGACCTTTACTCATCCTGTATCAGCCTATCAAGTTTTGGCTCAACAGGGCAATGTGGAGGCAGAGAGGTCACTACAACTAATACATACATCTGCATCAATGCAAAGAGCAAAGGATGCCTTGACCAATCTATCTCCAGGAGCTGCAGTAAGTGGTGAGTTTGATTTCTCTGATGATGAGGACAGCTTTGGTGACAATCAGGTGGCCACTACTTCACAGACTGGGACTTCTGTGGTGCCTCCTACACCAAACTGGCTTTCTCAAGATTTACAAGGAAGGATCTCCCTGGATGCTGCAATCACAAGGCAGTACAATGAGGCCTATCTGGCTCATGAGTCTGCAAATGCCAATGACAAGAAATTCTACAAGGCTATTATGGATTCACTGGAAATCCAAAGGCTACAGATGATGCAGACAAGGATTGAGGCTAGAGAAATCAAGGACTCAATTAGCAATCTCAAGGATGCTAATGACAGGAGGCTAGATGAAAAGCTTCCTCTTCTCACTGTGTCCAAGATGAACAGGTTTTTCACTAAGGAACCTGAGGTGGCTACCTCCTTGAAGACTCTCTCTTCTAGAGTGGACAAGGTGGAAGCTACTTTATCTCAGATGCAAAAGGAACAGGAGAAGCAGACACAACTATTGGCCCAGCTAGTGGCAGCTCAAGGACTCCCAGTCATCTCTCTTGATGATAACAAAAAGGGGGAGAAATCTAAGGAGCTAGACATTCAAATCACAAAGGTTATGGTCCCAGCCATTTCCCTGCCAAAGGAGCCACTAGCTATGGGGGAGTCAGGTAAAGCTAAACTGGACAGCATTGACCTGATTCAGCAAGCATCTATGAAGCTACAGCTTGCTGAACAAATTAAAGACCACTGGTCCAGGATAGATGAAAGAGTCAAGAAGTTAGCTGGTACTGCAAAGAGTTCAAATCCATCAACGGATCAAGCTTCTTCTACAGAGCCATCAACGAATGCCATGGTCTTAGCATCAACGGAATGGGAGCCACAGACCAATTCTTCATATAAGGTAGAGCCCCTTCTGCATGGAGTCACTCAAGGATCAAGGAAGGAGAAAGGACAAACTTCATGCATTAGGGATGTGGAACAAGCTACATTGCAAAGAAGCTTATCTCCCAAGTCTCCTACTAAACCAAAGGGCAAAAATACAGAAAGGACTTTCTATCCTGCACCTTACCCAGATGAGCACAAGCTTCTTGGTCTACTCATCACAAAAAGTAAGGAAAGCAATAATTATGAGGTAAGGAAGCAAAGGGCAATTGTCTACAGGAATGGACAACAAATCTGTGTTTGGGCTGGTCACCCAAACTTTGCTGAAGCTAAAGCTGAAGAGTCAGAAAGAGCAGCAATGCAAGCACTTGCAGTTGCTCAATCTCTTGATGAAGAAGAAAGACAGTAAGAAGAAAAAGCCAGAGAGGAAAGGAGTGCAAAGAAGAGCACAAGGCAACCAAAGGCAAGAGCTAGGAGAAATATAGCCTTTGAGAATGATGACTCTCAGAGTATTGCATCAGACTCTTCTGTACCAACTGCACCTCCAACAATTCCTAATCCAGCTCTAGGGGAAAAGTTAGCATGTGATCCTAAACATCCTGTTAATTTCCATGATCAGCCAATTGAGCCAAAGGAAGAGCCAATTGAGTTTGATGAGGCCAACTTTCCAAAATTCCTCTTTGAGATGGATCCAAAGAAGAAATCTAAGCAAAGGGCTACCAAGGCTAAGCCAATTCTAGTAAGGAGACCACAAGCTGAAAAACCTCCTACCAACCCAGAAGACTTCATCTACATTGATGATATCAGGGAGGAGTCTGACCTACACATCAATCTTGATGACCTAGTTGAAGTGAGAGGAATTGCAGCTTCTTACAAACTACCAGAGAGATTGGTGTTTGTCTACAAGGGTGGGAGAGAACATGTTTGGCCTCTACATAGAATTCTGGGAGAAGACTATCAGACACTGCTTTCTGTGTTCAAATGCCTGAAGAAAGATTTTGGTTTTACCAAAACAGCTAAGTCTGAAGTTGTTTCCAAAATCTGCCAAATCAAAGCTAGCTGGAACAAGCCTGGTGCACTTCCCAGAGTATTGAAGGTCCCTCAAACAGGAAAGAAGATTCATCTCCAACCTTTTTGGATGATGGAATTCAGAGACAAGGACAACTGTAGAAGATTCTTCAGAATAGAAGACCAACTGGAGAAGGCATCCAATGAAACTCTAAGAATAATGCAATCCAAGTTGGGGAATGAAGATGAAGAAGAGAAGATTTTCTACAGAAGACTTCAAGCTCAGATTGAGGAGAACAATGCAAGGAAAGGGAAGAAAACAAGACCACAGAGGCAAAGATGAAAAATTTGCTCAGTCTAGAGGAGCAACTATGTGCACTTGTTTAGTAAGATTTTCTACTTTGTATTTTAATTAAATTCAATGAAGCTCAATGCAATTTCTACTTTTATCATGTGTAATTTGACTGAGTGTTTTTTGTTATCATCAAGGCTCTTGATTTATGGCTGTTATTCTATCAGTCATAAATTGGGGGAGATTGTTAGGAATATGTTGTTCTTGATGATAATTATAAAAACACTTAGTAGATTTTGTATTAAGTCATTTTGTAACTGTCAACGAAATGGCATGCTTTGCAGCATTCCGTTGACAGGTAGCTCATCAACGAAATGAGTGATGTAGCAATTGCACTGTACAATACTTCACAGTTTGATATGCATTTTGATGTATGTATTAGATAGGTTTTCTAAGTCATGTTGACTAAGTACTAGATAGGCAAAATAGGTTGTTTAATTGTAAATATGTTATGCCTTGTAATTTTGCCTAAGTGAAGACATGTCAACGGTATGAGGATTACTCTATCAACGAAACAAGGATACACCATCAACGGTATGGAGTTTACTCATCAACGAAATGAGAGAAACACCATCAACGAAATGAAGAATAAAGCTATCAACGAAACACATCTCCCTGCTATCAACGAATCATTATTGCTTTTCTGAATAGTTGACAAAGTGATAGTGACAGTTTACTGAACAGATCTAAAGGTGATGTGGAAGTGTACTTTGCATTGGAAACCATTAAAATGGACATGGGGAATAAGGAAACATCCCAGTTTCCAATTGGGCTCTTGGGAGTGATCATAATAAGCATGAAGACAAAAGCAAGGATCTCCAAGGACCATTGGACAAAGGGATGAAAAGCAAACTATTGGCGGTTACCTTTAGTGTACTTTAGTGTAGCCAAAAATAGTATTGTAAACTTGGGAATATATAACCAAGTGTAGCAGTTAAGATAGAGTAAGAGAAGAAAAACAAATAGTTTGTATTAGCTATCCTTGAGAGCATTCTTCTCTACAACTCTGTAACTGAGCAGCTGTGTACTTGTGTATCACAGATTATTTCCGCAATAAAAACACTTCAGTTGGATCATCAAACAATCCAACTGAATTATTTATATCTTGTGTTTTTATTTATTCAGTTCAGTTTTATTTTATAAAGTGTTTTAAGTTTAAGGAAATATCAAGAATTGTATTCAACCCCCCCCCCCCCTTCTACAATTCTGTTAGGTCATTTGGGATTAACACCATCCTCCAAACTCAACCAACAATTCATCTAATCACTTAAAACATCAACCCATTACATATACTACACATACATGCTTTCAAACTTAAATTATAAACACAAAACTTTTTGAAAACACTATTCATCATCTTCTTCATTTCAAAAAAAGAGCATGCTAGAGTAGTGGGTATGGGAGATGTTACCTTAGTTAGAACAATCTTGATTCACTCTTTCTTTTAAGCTATTGTATGCAAGGTTTGGTGGAGAAATGGAAGCTCATCCACCATCTTCTTCTTCCTCCTCTTAGCTACGTTTTTTTCCTCTTTAAAATCGGGTGGAGGCTGTCGATTGTTTTGTGAGAAAAGTGTGATAGATGTGTGGGTAAAAGGTGATGTGTTTAGTTTACAAAATTTGCAACTTAGTCACTGCAAACTAGTCCCTCGAGTTTGCTAAGTTACAAAGCTTCTTCCACACAATTTTTCCACCCATTCTTTTTCTTTTAATACATATCTTCTTCTTTATTTCCTAAGTTATAATACTTCCAAGGTTGCTCCTTCAAGCGGATTTTCAATTCTCGTTTTCGTTTACGATTTCTGACTACGCGATTAGTAACCGTTTATTATTCTGGAACTTCTGCTGAAATATGGGATCAATCGGAAACTATAAAATTTTACTATTCACCTTGGAGTACTATTCATCAATGTTACTATTCATCCTTTTTTTTGTTCTTCTTGAAACGATTCAAAAATATTTTCTAACAAGAGCGAATAAAACTCTACACGATTCTCGCCGTGAATAGTAACTATTCACTATTCGTCCTAACAATCGAATACTTAATTAAAATGTTTCGAGCGTGAATCTTGGAATATAATTAGGATTTATATACTCTCACTTGTGTCTCCTTGTTCTGTTGCCGCTTTAATCTCGTTGAACGCTCGCAGGGATTTCTTAAGTGTTCTATCGAAGTAGTTTACCATAATGTCCTTGATATCTTAATACCTTTGTTAAATCCATATCCAGGGAATTGATAAAATAAAATATTCCTATTTATTTAAATAATGATTAATCCTTCATTATCTGGTGGAATCTCGGAGAAAACAGAAAATGCTATTCTTCTGATTCTGACAACTTTTGCATTCACTCATTTACATAGTAGAACACTAATACAACTTCGAAAGTTCATTGTCCTGGCCCGTACATAGGGTGGTCTGATAAATTCCTAAAACAGCAAAATCACTATTCATCAGGGTCTTATATAATAATAAAAAAATCAGGGTTTTTACTAAGTACAAAATATCGGGTTATTACAATAATATTAGAGCTCTATTTTTTTACAAATATTTTTTCAAAACAGTTTTCTTATCTTTTAGGGTTTGTTTCTTTCAAACGTTTTATTCCATACAAACTCTCTAAACATGTTTTTAGTTTATATGCTGAAGGTTTTATGTCTCAAACGTCTTTTTCTCTAAACCTCAGTATGTTAACGTTATGTGATCATTGATGAGCGAATTTGTCAAACAAACTAAACGTGAGAAAAGGTTTCAAGACCGTTGGAGTTTGGTTGGATAATTCGAACGTTAATTGTTCTTTATATATACTTGTGATTGTAGTTTTTCAACCTCTAAAGGAAGAACATCACAAGATTAGGAGTTCAACTGAGAACTGAGATCTAATCTCAACCCTCCATTCTCTTTTAATCTTAACACTCCCATCATTCTCACTCATATCTCACAATAATGTGGGTTCTCAATGAAGCGCAGAGAACTGAGATCTAATCTCAACCCTCCATTCTCTTTTAATCTTAACACTCACATTAAATTATATACACACATGTGGGTATATATCATCCCCACCATTTACTCTACCTATCATGTTTCTCTTCCGACCAATCGCTGATTCCAGTGAGACTCTGCTACCAACCTTCGGCCGACCTTCATTTCTCTCTGATCACCTGTACATTTTCATCTCTACTATCATCAATGATTAAATCATCTTTTTCATTTGTTGCACAACGATTCTCTCCCTCTACATCTTAATTCTCATTCTCATCCCATAGTCACGTTGATGTTCTCCATCTTTTTCGATCATAATTTCTACCACCGCAGCATTTTTCGACATGAAATGTTGCCACCAACCTCCTAGAAAAACCACACCATCATTTAATAACACCACATATTCATTTTAAGTTGTGAATATCGGAAGTGAGTGAAGATATGTGATTTTTTCGATCTACATAATCTAACTGTTTTCAGGTCTCAGTTTTTTAGTGATTTTCATTCAAACTTTGGTGATTTGTGTTAAAAATTTGGTATTTTGGGTTGGAATTGATGATTTTGTTGATGATGTAGAGGTGAGATAGTGTGTTTGTTTAAGTCTTAATGATTTTTTATTTGATTTTAGTGATTCTATAAGTCGTGGTGACAATAGTGATGTAACACTGATAGCGATAATTGTGTTGATGATGGAGGGGTGGTTGTTTAAATACTTTTTATTTTCATCTAATTTTGGTGATTTGTAGACAGTGATGGTGGTGGTGTGTTGTCTGTGGTTGTGTGTTATCGATGATGAGATGAAAGTGTAGACACAAGTGGTGGTGGTGGTTACAACAAATCAATAATTTCGACTAATAAATCATTGGTTATCACGGTTCTAATTATGAGAGGGTTCTCACCGGAGCGAGACCATATACTAAAAACCTTCTTAATTATCAACACATATGTTAAACTAAAATTTAAGATAAAATTCAATTCAAGGTTCTTCATATTGTTAAAAAGACACGTAATTGGTATATCAATCTACAATCAGATAATCTTCACGGTCTTCTCTCTTAACAGTTTTTTTCGCTATCTTTCTTCTAATTTTTTGATATGCACTCAGGACATTTTTAATGGCGATTATACTAGCTTTAGAGCCTGTTTGGCTAAACTTAAAATTATTGCTTATGACTTAAAGTTGCTTAAAGTGATAAGTTAAAAGTTAAAATTTTAAGTTAATATCTGTTTGGCTAATTTTGTATTATGAGTAACTTATGAGTTATTCAAAATATAAAAATTAAAAAAAAAGTTGATAGATAATATATTTAAATGATGATATTAATTTTTATCAAATTAAATTACTAAAATAAAATAAATTATTCAAAAAAGTACCTCCGACCAACTTGGCTTTAAGCTATTTCTTTAACTTTAAATTATTTTCTGACTTAATACATAATTGTAAATGAGTCGAACCGAGCCGAACTATTAAGTGTTTATGTATCAGCTCGTTATAAATACGTCAAACTCGAACTCGAGTTCGAACTTTTATCGAGCTAATATTTTTGTTTGTGTATCAACTCATTAAGAAAAATATTATTCACGAACATGTTCGCGAACAATTCACGAATATGTCTCACGATCTATTACTCACGAACACCTCATATTTTTTAAGAAAACTTTTAATGCATTACAATAAAAAGAAAGCAGCGATAAAATCTCTAAATCTAAAGACATGGTTCTAATCTAGACTTATCAAAAAATAGAATTTAGATCAGTTTAGTTAATACATAGCCAACTAATGTTATAATTTACAATGTAACAAATGTTATAATTTACTATTTATAATAAAAAAATGTATAGAATTCACAAAAAAAATAATGAATAGACAAAATAAACTAACATACACTTCGTATACATTAGTCTTTACACTTATTTACTAGTTACCGTGAATTCAGGAACTCCTCTGAAATGTTAATGAAATATGTTCATGAGCATATTCATCGAATTTGTACATGAATTTGTTTATTAACCTTATTCACGAGTTTGTCCACAAACCTGATTCACGAACTACATAAATGAACATGTTCACGAATTTTATAATCGAACTTGTTCGCGAGCTTTCGAGTTGAACAATGTCATGCTCAAGTTCAGCTCATTTACGAGACGAACCTCAAAATCGTCTTCATGTTCGACTCGTTTACAAATCGAACCGAACTCGAATCGAACTTTTTTCGATTCGAACACCGAACTGTTCATGAGTGTATTGACTCATTTACAGCCCTATACACAAATAGACATTTTTTGGCTTAAAGTCAAAAATCAATTTAAGCTCCGGCTTAAAGCGGGAGCCAAGTAGAAGTCTATATTTTTGGAAAATGGTACGAATGCTATCATTAAAAATATGTCATAAATACATAATAACATAAAAAATCAAAAATGGATAAAGTGAGTCAAACCGGTAACTTGGAAGAAAGGATACCTCGTATCAGTCATCAAATACATCACAACATAATTACTATAATAATTTGTATTTTAGCTAGACTAATAATTAATAATATCATTGTAATAACACTGCGTCACTGCACGCGCATTAGCAACTTGGAGAGCCGCTTTTCATGCATATAAATTGAGTATGCCACTTTCTTCATCAACTCAATATCATCCAACTAATTCAGAGTTTAACTTGATATACGCCCGACTACTCAACTCATCATCATGGTTTCAAGTGGCGTAGAAGTTTTAGGCACAACATATAGCACGTATGTGAACAGGGTTCAAATTGCTCTAAATTTGAAATTCGTTGATTATGACTACATTGAGGAGAATCTAATGAGTTCCAAAAGTGATCTTCTCCTCAAATCTAACCTTGTTAACAAGAAAGTGCCTGTTTTGATCCACGACGATAAGTGCATTTGTGAATCCCGTATTATTGTTCAATACATTGACGAAACATGGACCAGTAATGGTTACTCTATTCTCCCTTTTGATTCTTATGATCGTGCTGTTCCTCGATTATGGGCTGCATATTTTGATGACAAGGTACAGTCTTCTACTAAACTACTATGGATATGATAAAATTGAAACCATAGTCTATTTTTTTGGGCAGTAACTTTTCCATGACCTGTGCTTATTTCTTCTTTTAAAAAAGAACCCAGATTTAAAAATTTTAAAATACGCACAAACCTGCATCTAACTTATGTCCTTTGAGCTACATTACCCTCATCTAAAATAATTGTTTCGTCAGTGGATTCCATTATGGAAGGAGGTTAGCATAACAGAAGGAGAGGCAAAGGATGCAGCAGTGGCACGAGCAGTAGAAGGGTTGTTTCTATTAGACGAGGCATTTATTAAAATAAGCAACGGGAAAGCTTATTTTGGGGGAGAGAGTATTGGTTATCTTGACATTGTTATTGGAATCATGGTAAATTGGATAAAAGCAAGAGAGATTAAGGCAAATGTGAAGCTGTTCGACAAAACCAAAACCCCAACACTAGTTAAATGGGCGGAAAACTTTACTTCTAATGACCATGTTAAGGATGTTTTGCCGAGCACTGATAAGGCCGTGGAGGTCATGGATTCCTATAGAGTTTTCACTACAATCTAGAGTTTGTAGCTACTTAATTAATAAGGTTGATATTACATATTTGTTCCAGTCAGATTTTGACAAGGATTTCATCTAGGATTTCATCTAGTGATATACTTCTTAAGATATGTATACTTTATTGTTCAGTCACTACTAGAAATATATCAATAGACATCGGCTAAAAACCGATGTCTTTCTAAATACTCGACTGATGTCTTCGCGTGTGATGTTAAAAGCCTATAGCTTTAGACATCGGTTTTTCACTGATGTCTATTGAGTATTTACACATCGTTTTCATTTTAAATTCTGATATCAATAGAACAATTTAACACAAATGTATACTATTACCACTTGAATATTGATATGTTATCAAGGTTAGAGGCACTTGAACATATAACACCCAAGTGGAAAACAAATATTGACATCGATTTGCTTAGAAAAACGATGTCTAAGACGGTAATTAACATCGGTTCTGTGAGAGGTGTGATGTTAAAACATGCATCAGACATCAGCTAGTCCAAAGAGCCGATGTAATATAAGTTAAAGACATCGGCTAATTTAAAAAATTTGTTATTGAAGGGTCCCTTTAATATGAGTTTCATTTATAAAACCGTTGTTGAATTGTCTTTTTAACATCGGTTTTCAAATTGAAGTTGATGTACAATCTTGCATTTAACATCAAATTTATGTATTATATTGATGTCTTTGTTGCGTTAAAAAAATCAGGTTTTCACATCGATTTTTAGTAAATATGTGATGTTATAATTGTGTATTTACATCATTTTTCAGTTGTGTGTGAAGTTAATTGCATTGTCCCTTCTTACCAAAGAGCTATTCTACATATACCAAAAAACTCAACAAACTTGTACCACAAAGCTAACTACTATATATCATTACCAAATTCAATTCAAGACGAATTCACAAAAAAAGCTTATAGCTACAATTCAAGATTACCATAATGCATAACCAACTAGCAAACATGCCAAATAAAAAATATCTGACATTCTAAACACATGGTACCTGATCAAGAACTACCCAACTGTCTAACAACCACGGAACTAGTTCAATTACATTGTCAAACAAAAGCCAAATCAGTTACTAAATGCTCCAATCACATCAACCATCATCTAGATAGTAAAAAAACTACTTCAAGGATAACCAGACATAACCAAATTCTTTACATTTTGTCCTAGATAACTTGACAACCTCCCAGCGCACATCATCCAACTCCTGCATTGTGTAAGACTTCTGAGTCTTGGTCACCCACAAAAAAGTAACACACCATCATCGCAATTGAAAATTTAGTCAACATTTGAGGTAAGAGTAATATTTAAATAAATGTATTACTCATTTTTGCAGTAAACAAATTTATTTTTAAGGTACATAAAAGTCTCGAGGGAAGTTGTAAAAACAATAAATATGTCTAATATATCCAAAATATCCAACTTTTTTTTAATATTAAAATCAGAATTACCTGATGGAGGAACCAGAAAAGCCCTCTATCTCCTTCACGAATTGTGGATTTCTGCCATGTATATGACCGGAGCTATCCAATAGACTTCTTTCTTCCTTTTATATGTGAACATTCATATGTATTACCACACTTATGGATATGCTATTTATAGTTCTATCCTTAACAACAACACAACAAGCAACCCTATGCTCAGTCATAGTCGCAATATAGAACACATGCAAGAACTACCAATGGGCACCAAGAATCTTATCATATGATCATTCCAAACATATAACTCTGGGCCAAGTTATTCCTCTCTAGCAAAGTAAAGTGTGATCTCAATTGATTTTTTTAATCAAATACAAGATAATTGACTTTAGATGCAGATATATATAGATACCACAAGCATTCATATCCAAGAGCGCAATAATGAAAACTCACTACTACGAACACCAAACTACACATTGATTTCTTCTTACTGTGTGAATTTAGAACATAAAACCATATTACGGAGCAAACCAACCACTAGTACAAATTGCACCTATAGCGTCGCACTTTTAGCGTCGGTTCTAGGGGCAAGCGACGCCTTTACATGTTTTATGCGTCGGTTGCTAGCATAACCGACGCTTATTGTCAGTTTTCCTTGATCTAAGGCGTCGGTTGTCTACATTAACCGACGCTTTTAACACTTTTATGCGTCGGTTCTACGAATGCCGACGCAATAGAGGACTTCTAGCGTCGGTCATTGTAACACCGACGCATTAAGTGCACATTTTAGTGTCGCTGTTATGAAACCGACGCTATAGAGTGAATTTTTAGTGTCGGCCTTTGGGGAACCGACGCTGTAGAGTGCATTTTTGGTGTCGGTTTGGTGAAAACGACGCTATAGGCTATGTTTTTTACAAAAAAAATTATTAATTTTATTAATTATTTTGTTCATGATTATATTTTTTTATTATTTATTTTATTAAGATATTTTGTTTAAACAAAGTAAAAACATGTTACAAAAATATTAAAAATATAATTTAAAATTCTAATTTTTTATTTTTCCTAACTAAAACCTCTCATTTTCCAAAAATATCATGGACAGTTCTATTTAATAAAATATATGATGCTATAGGTATTTTCATAAATATGTTTTTCTTCATATTGTTTTTGAAAAATATATCTATTTAATTTTTTACAAAAATAACCAAATGCAACTAGATTAAACTAAATATAACAAAGAATAACTTCAATTAGTTGTAAAATGTTAAAAGAAGTTGCATTTATTTGCAAATCGTAATCTTACAAATATTTTCAAAAGATAACAAAATTGAAAATTTTAAAATTAAAAATAGTATTTTTAATTATTAAAATAATGTCATATAAAAAAAGACTTAAGTTCAACAAAATCATTCTAGTTTATGTAAAAAATAGTATTTTTAATTATTAAAATAATGTCGTATAAAAAATGACTTAAGTTCAAAAAAATCATTCTAATTTATATAATTTGCTTTGTTGATTTCTCACCTGCCACAAATTTTAATTTTCTTTAATATAAATTCAATATTACTTTTCTTTGATTTTTTTTTTCGAAAATATAACATATTGTTACTCAAGAGTTAAGAGTCCAATATAAGCAGCAACATCCCCAATTTCACCCGACTGACTAACTACCTCATCTGAAGAGCCCTAATTTTTCAATCGATCTCAATCTAGACCGAGTTCTTCCGTCTGAACTGAGTTTTGCCGATTGGATTATGCAAGTAATTTGTTCGAGCCCTAATTAGAAGCTGCTACATCTCCGTATCCATCTTCATACTTCATCTTAGTTCTATTCCAGGTATTTTCCATCTCCCTCTCCCTCCCTCCCTTCATCCCTCTACCCCGCCCTCTCTCTCTATATCTTATAAACGAATTAATATTTATCAACTGAATTGTGTCAATTAAAAAGAATTTAAACTTTTCAGAATTCGGGAGCGAAAGGAATCAGTTACTGTGTTATTGTGCGGCACTAGTGGCTGCAGCAAGTCTACCTTGTCTTCTCTGCTGGTATTCATCTTTTTTCTATTGATTTCTTTGATGGAAGTACTAAATATTTTAAATTGATGGTGTACATGTGAAGGCTATCTATTATAATTTGTATTATGTGTTCTGATCACGGGTTTTTTCTTAATTTTTCAATTCTAGCGGTACTTAAAACTGTGTTATCTTTTAATCCTTCACACTAATGGTGTACACCGACGGATCTGTTGCAAAGGCTTGGCCTGTGATCTCTGTAGATGGAAATGGGGAGCCCATTTTTGGCCAAATGACTGAAGATGAGACTGGGAACCGTATGGATGGGTTGTTTCCTGTTGGCAAAGTTGAACCTGTCAATCTCCAGTTCGGCAATTTTGGGATCAGTGCTTGGGTCAGTGATACAGGTGGTACTAGTCATGCCAGCAGTCTTGACGAGTTTAAGGGTTATGGAACTGACAGTGGCAGTAAAAATTATTCTTCATGCTGTGGTTCACGAAGAATGTCTAATGGACCTTCCAAGGAGGTAAGTGTACCAACAATCTTCAAAGGTTCTCCCAAGAAGTCTCTGGTAATTTGTTTAAACATTCAGGATGTAAACAACCCTTAATAGCTCGATTTTTTTATTTGCTTAATTAGCTCAATTTAAGATCAGTATCACTTCTAACACCCTTGAATTTGGTTATGTTATTTTGTTTATAATATTTTTCTTTGTGCACCAGTGGAAGAAAATCACATCCACTGGACAGCGTGATCTTGATCAAGTTGCTGGAAGGATTGTTGTTGTTGCAGCTTGAAAGGGATATACGATATTGTTTTAGATACATTTAGTACTTTGCTATTACTTGTTAAAATCTTATCTGATTTTCTTATATTAGATGCCCATTTTTTATTCTGCAGGAACATGCTCTTCCTTTGACCGTGATTGCCAAATTTTTTAATTAACTTAAGCGTTGGGAGGAGCCTTATTTGATGACATCTTTTCTTGCAATTACATACACACTTGTTTTAAGGTAGGTAGCGTTGCTCCGTTGGATTGTTTCTTTAGTAAGCTTATAAACTATCCACATTGTAAATATAAACTGATAGTGTACACAAGACATAAGAAAAATTAATAAGGCAAAGATCATGTTATAAGCTACAGTACCTAAAAACATCTGGGCGTTGATCATACTCAACATCTTGGCTTGTGGAGCTATCCTTCCATTTCGTAGCTAATGTCACGTAGCAGATAGGAAGAATTCAAAACTTGAGGCAAATTCTCAGATTTAATAGGGCAGGAACAGATAAAATACTAGGTACAGATATTTAAGATTGACAGCTTTACCTAATCCAAGGTGGACAAGAAAGAGCTTTTTCTCTTCTGGTGTTCCTGGTGGACCAAGCAGAAAGTTCTCAGGTTTCACATCCCTATGCACATAGCTGCACACATTACATTACACAAATTTGTACACTGTAAATTCACTGATTCCTTTAGCGAAGGTATAAATTATTGTTACCTATGTTTGAGAAATATAAACAACGTCATTTACTGTTTAAACTTCAAAGTTTAAGTCACAAGTGAAGATAAATATAATAAACAATGGCCATTAACCTTCCGTTGCAGAAATCCACAAGCTTCTAGTTGTGACTGTAGCTTTCTAGTTGTGTTCATGTTTGATCCAAATTTAGTACTATTGAATCTTTTCCATGTTAGTGTGATGATAATACAGATGTATTACTGCTGAGCAAGTTGTAGACAAATGTTATTGTTTATTAGGAAATATCTGGTACTTCGTTTTTCCTAGAAAACTATGCACATAGACATTCTTTTCTCGTACTTGTGCTTGTGTTTACCTTTGCGTTAAATTACATTGTTAGTCTTAGGTTCCCATGATCTGAAGTTTTTACTATAAGCATTAGTCTATCGCTATCTTCAAATGCATTATGGCAATATGTTTAGTATAAGTTAACTCAAAAGCCATACTATAGAAATTAAACATGTTTATGGAACTAGAAATCCTCTACTTTATATATTTATTGCAACTGGGCTGTAAGAAGACTTTTAGCTGTAAAAATCAGATATCGCTGCAACTAACATTACCATATGTGAGTTCATTAACCCTGCAATATCTATGACCTGAGACAACTTAAGTTGAATTGTTATTGGACATTTATAAATATATTTATATTGCTAGTTATAAGTATCTTAACTGAATAAAAAATAGGTTGATTACATATATTATTATATGCAATAATAAGAAAATAACAATGGAAACATAAAATTGTAATGCAAATTGTCAGTTTCGCTGCCTTTATCTGTTTTTAGGTTGTGTGTTATGAAAGTGTTGGCCCGTTGTTTTTCACCACCTTCTAGTCATCAAGTGGCAATTTATTGCTTTTTGCTCTCGTCTATTTTTTAAAATTAGGAAGGACAAATAAAGTACTTGACTTTTTTGTTTCATTGACAATAACACGTTCTTTTTACCGTAATTTCACCCAGGTTTTATGCGAGCATTCACAGTTTTACAGTTCCAACTAGTTGTGGTTTCTTAATTAGCCTAACAATGTTATTTCATTCTTCTTTCTACAGATTCAAGGATAGTGATGGCTGTTCTCGGTAAGAAGTTCTCTCTTGATTATGTTGTGAAATTTTGATGTATCTGATCTACTGGCATGGAATTTCTTATTCAAATTTCAAATCTCCTGATGACACTCTTTTAATCCTTTTTAACATACAGTGGTGTTCAGTTTGACCGTCTAACTGGTTGATATTCAATTTTAATTCTTTTAATGTGGAAAAAAATATCAACTTAATATGATATTCTAGTATTGGGTGCAAACTATCAATCTATACTGGCATCAAGATTCAAGTGAAGTAGTACAAGTATAATGGGACTACTGTTTCAGAACTGAGCTAAATAGTGTACTTGTTCTTCTTTGCACCCATGTATTTTCAACTTTAATTGTTGATATTATGCCGTATGCAGGCCCTGCTGAGTTAGTTGATGATGTAACTGGTGGGTTGAAGCTTTTGTAGTGATAACTTCACTGTTAAGGATGTTATTTATCCCAGTGTGGAAGCTTTAGGAGCAGCATCATCAATTTTACTTTCCCAGGACCTCTAAATAGTGGAACTACTTTAAGGTATCTCAATTATGGGTGATTGTTCCAATTTTCTTTTCCTGAGTTGAGAATTACCTCACTCCTCTTTTTGACAACTTACTATTTTACAAAGGAACTACTGCCTTACTGCCTGTTTCTTTTTACTCACTTTTCATGATGGACGTTTATTAGTGTTTATTTTTCATATATGATCTCATTCTGAGTTGTGAGAGAGATATCTCACCTCTCTCTTTATCTCATTGATAATCTCTTTGAACTGCAAAATAATACAAAATAGTTATACTATTTTGACTTTTGTAAATTGATTTTTTTTTTTTTGCATTTAGAAGTTATAGTTCTTTTTTTTTTTTTTGCATTTAGAAGTTATAGTTCAAGATACACGTGAATGTTAAATGATTCAGTATTTCTATAAATTAAGCAGCATGATATATAAGGTTTTTGATTGCTCTGTACTGATTGTTGCAGTGTCATTCCCTTGAACAACACCAAGAAAAGAGCCAAGCAAAGCAGGTGGCAGTCTGAATTCAAGGAAAATGTCAAAATCAGAAGCAAAATTGAAGAACTTGATTTTGTAATATGAAACTAGAAATTCTTCTATTAGTATTTTGAACATTAATGTACTGTTTATTCCAAGTGTATACTAGCAAAAATTCTTTAAATTTATTTCAATCAAATTTGTGTTATATTTTTATTTTTTGTAGTTCATGTTTGTTGACAGGATCAAATATATATATAAATCAGGTTAAAATATTGAATAAAAATGACCAGAATTTTTTGAATTTTTTTAAAACTTTAGGCGTCGGTTATAAGGGTAAGCGACACTTAAGACCAACACCTAATGCGTCGGCATTCCAGGCAACCGACGTTATTTGTCAACACTTATAGCGTCGGCATTTCATGCAACCGACGCTATTTGTCAGTACTTATAGTGTCGGCATTCCATTTAACCGACGCTAGAATCAATACTTATAGCGTCGGTTGTCTAGACAACCGAAGCTATTGTAGGTAACTATAGCGTCGGTTATTGTGCATTCTGCGTTGGTTGTTTAACCGACGCCAAAGAGGTTTTAGCGACGCTGTTTTGACCGACGCTGTAGGCATATACCTATAGCGTCCCCTACATATACTACGCCTTTTAACCGACGCTATAGCTCTTTTTGACCGACGCTATAGGCCCATTCTGTACTAGTGAACACTTGAAGTATCACCACAAATTACTCCAAACAATAAAAATTAAATACCCAAGCATAATAGGGTTGTAATTCGAGTTGAGTCGGGCGAGTTCGAGCCAGGTATTAATTCGAGCCGAGCTTTTTTTCACGAGTCAAGCCGGCTCGTTTAACTAAACGAGCCTAATCTTTTGTCCGGACTCGGCTCGTTTAATTTCACGAGTCGAGTCGAGCCGGCTCATTTAGTTAAACGAGCCTATTTAAACGAGTCGGGTGAGCCGACTCGTGTAAAATTACACTTAAACGAGCCTATTCTTCTGCCCGAACTCGACTAATTTAATTTCACGAGTCGAGTCGAGCCGGCTCGTTTAGTTAAACGAGTCCGGTCTTGTGTTCGAGATCGGCTCATTAACGAGTTTAAGCCGAGTCGAGCCCTATTAAATGAGTTCGAGCCGGGCGAGCTCGCGAGCTACCAGACTCGAATTACAGCATTAGTGCATAAGGATGTAGGCGTAGATTTTCGTGAGGACCTATAAGGTAATACTTTGATGCTCAGCCTTTCTTTTCTTTTTCTCCAATCCCAGTCCATTTCCTTTATTAGTAGTAGCCACTGGGCTTTATTATCTAGAGTAAGACTTGAATATTAGAGTGTACATGGTATCTATTCTATGCTGTCTAAAACACATTGCCTAGAAAACCAAAATATTATCAAAATTTGTTAATTTCGGATTTTCAGGCACAAAAGGAAAATTAAATGGGTCATTTAGGACACAAAAAGTCTGACTTGTTACCGCATTTCCAACGGTACAGAACTTTTAACTATTTATACCGCGTACTCCCTCCGTCCCATCCATTTGTTAACATTTGAAATGGAGGGATCGACACGCATTTTAAGCCTCCTATAAAATATAGCTCCGTTATTTATTTTTAATTTTTTTCTTTTTTGAATAAAAATCCAAACATTTAATTTTTATTCAGAAAAAAAAAATTAAAATAATTAATGAAACTATACTTTAAAGGAGCCTTAAAATGTGTGTCGAACATCCTGTTTCAAATGTTAAGACGGAGGGAGTATTTTATAGATAACTTGTAAAAAAGAAATAAAGAATTGAACTCCGTCGAAACTTTTCACAAAAATTATAGGTAATTATCTTTCATTATCTGTATTTGTTGAATCAAAATTCTGGTTAACAAAAATTATACTTAATTATTATTATAACTAAGCCCACTGTAATAAGTTGATTTTAAACTTTTCACAAAATTACAATTTTAAATTTTTGATTGATAATTCATAATTACTGTAGATACAAACTTTATGAAAAAATATCATTAAAAATAAAGCAAAGATAAAGAGCCCGTTTTGATTTTTTTCCCCTGAAAACCTCCTCGGTTTATCCGTGTAGGAATATCTACCAGAATCTGAGTGAAAAAATAATATGAGCCGAAACAGTGATGTCATCATATTCACAGTATTTATACTATAATATAATATACACAACATTAAAATTTTGGTTGATTGGTATATATATGTTTTTAGTTAATTACTCTTACTTATGTATTAAAAAAAGATATTATTTAATAAAAACAGTACCTATTTATAATCAATTGTCTTTTTAGTTAAAATCCATTATTATTTTTTTATTTTTTCAATAAAATTTCTTCTTTTTTCAAAAAAATCACGGGTAATTACTTTTTTTTTTGAACTGAAACATGTTATTGTTTTTCTATTTTTCTTACTAAAACCCCTCCTTTTCCAAAAAATATCACAACAAACTCTTACTTATTTAATTTAAAACATATTTTAAAATTTTTAATTATTTAAATTTTTTTACATATTTTAACATGCCTACTTATTTATGTAACAAATATAATTAATAAAATATTAAAATATAATTTCTATTTTTTCTAATTAAATCTCCTCCTTTTGCAAAAATATCACGAACAATTACCTTTTTCAACTAAAACATGTTATCTTTTCTATTTTTTCATACTAAAACCCCTCATTTTCCAAAAATATCACGGTTATATAATTTTTTTTACATATTTTAACATGTCTATTTTTTTAAAAAATATAATTAATAAAATATTAAAACTTAAAAAAATTAAATAACAATTATTAAAACAGTAAAAATAAAATTTAGATATTCAAACTTGAATCCATTCTCCATGTGTGAAGCTATCTTACGTCATTGCCTACATCTCCACATCTTTGTCGCAAATATTTAACAATCTTCAGAACGAAATGTATTAGCAACAGTATTGTATAATTAAACAACAGCATGGGGAAGAAGATGCGACATAACTCAAGTTTGACTTTGTCGTATGATTTCAATTCACTCGTGTTTAATGGAATAAATAAATTGACTACCCATTGACTTGTAAGTCATTGTCATAGATGCCCGCGCATTTTAATAAATCGCCCTGCATTTTCATTATAATAAAGGATTTATATCTTGCAAGTGCGACATTACATACCTCATAAATACAATTTCTAATTTCATTTTAATTCAATATGCAAGCAGATAGTGTGTCTATATAAAGACATGTTAGTCTGCTACTTTCCTCATCAACTCAATAATTTTAAATTATTGCATCTTCAGATACACCAATTTACTGATCATCATCATCATGGTTTCAAGTGTTGTACAAGTTTTGGGCACATCCTATAGCCCATATGCGAACCGGGTTCAAATTGCTCTCAATCTCAAATCGGTTGATTTTGAGTACATTGAGCAGAATCTGATTTCCAAAACTGATCTTCTCCTTAGATCTAACCCTGTTAATAAGAAAGTGCCTGTTTTAATCCATGGCGACAAGTGCATTTCTGAATCCCTTGTCATTGTTCAGTACATTGACGAAACTTGGAGCAGTAACGGTCACTCTTTTCTCCCTTCTGATGCTTATGATCGTGCTATTGCTCGATTCTGGCCTGCCTATTTTGATGACAAGGTACATTTTTCATGTTATTACTGCTGTCCAACTTTATTTCGTAAAAATAAAAATAAAATTTCTTATTTCGTACATTATAAATTTGATTAATTCTTAGCCTTTTTCTAAAGTATTACTATGACTTTTTCAGCTAGTTCCATTGATGAGGGACCTTAGATCAGCCCAAGGCGAGGACAAGCTTGCATTGATAGAGCGATTGGAAGAAGGAATGGTGGTTTTGGAGAAGGCATTTGTAAAATGTAGTAAAGGCAAGGCCTATTTTGGAGGAGATAATATTGGGATCATTGACATTGCTGTTGGAAGCTGCTTGGGATGGATAAAGGCAATGGAGAAAATGAACAGCTTCAAGTTGATACACAAAGACAAAACACCAGGACTCACCGGATGGGCCGACACTTTTATGTCCAATGATGCTGTTAAGAATGTTATACCGGAGCCTCAAGTGTTTATAGAGCTTCTTAAGAAGATGCAGCCCATGGCTAAACCTGCTTCAAATTAAATTGCTCATAGTCTTCAGTGTTTCCTACTTGGCAGGGTTTTTTGTTTTTGTTTTTTGTATTTGATTCAGTTATTTTATTTGATATCGTTGTCTTCATTGTTTTCAATAACTTACTATTAGTGAGAGCGGATGATTCATCTCATGGTAGGCTTCTATAGCATACCCTCATATATGAACGGAGTCTCGTATCAATTTTTTACTTAAATTTAATTATAAACTTTAATTTAGTAAATCAAAGACGAAACTCTATAACTTTTTTCTTTCAAAAATTAAGAAATATTTTGGCATGATTTTACAGTAGAATCAAAATCATCCAAAATGGTTATATTATATAACCAAATTTAAAATCAAACTTTTTACTCAAGTTTTTTTTTGACTATTTAGGCTTACATGTCTTACAATGAATATCTGTTCTCAGATATCGAGAATCTAATTTTTGACTATTTAGGCTTATATGTCGCTTATAATGAGTATCTATTCTGAGATATCGAGAATCAAACCGAGGACCTGGGATGGGACGACAAGAGATGAGCTCTTACCACTTCAGTTATCTCATCTTGATTTTCTGCTCAAGTTTTAAGTGATATATATTTTAAAATATATATTTACTTAACATTATATCCGTGTTGAAGGATTAAAGCATAACCTACTAAGTATCAGTTAATTCTGTGACAACGGATACAATGTAGACTTCAGAAAAGACAAATGATTGATCACAAACAGGAAAGATGAGAAGCTTGCTCTACTTGGAGTAAGAAAAAGAATTTTTTTTATAGCTGACTTAAGTTCTACCAGTGATGGAGAAGTTAAATGTTTCTACAGCAAGGCTTCATCAGAAAAAAGTTGGTTATGGCATAAGAAGCTCTCACACTTGAACTTCAAAACTATGAACTCTTTGGTAAAGAGAGAGTTAGTGAGAGGGTTGCCCCTGAAGGAATTTTATCAGGAGGGACTATGTGAAGCATGTGAAAAAGGGAAGTCTAAGAAATCATCACATAGAAGCAAAGAACTGACAAGCATTTCTGATTCTCTTCAGCTGATTCATATGGATTTATTTGGTCCAGTGAATGTTATGTCAGTATCAAGAAAAAGATATGCATTAGTGATGATTGACGACTACTCCAAGTACACATGGGTGTTATTCTTACAGTCAAAGGATGAAGCAACACAACTAATCATTGATCACATTTAAAAGATAGAAGTAGAAGCTAAGCTACCTGTGCGGACAATCAGATCAGACAATTGAACTGAATTCAAGAATGCAGTTCTAAATGATTTCTGCTCAGAGAAAGGAATATCAAGACAATATTCAGCACCAAGAACTCCTCAACAGAATGGAGTAGTGGAAATGAAGAACCATACCTTGGTTGAAGCAGCAAGGACTATGCTAAGTGAATCAAAACTTCCCACTTACTTTTGGGCTGAAGTAGTGAATACAGCTTGCTACACTCAGAATCGAACCCTGATTAAAAAAGATCATGAAAAGACTCCGTATGAATTAATGGCCAACAAAAAACCAACACTGAAGTATTTTCATGTGTTTGGTGCAAAGTGCTTTGTATTGAAAGATGGAGAACATCTAGGCAAGTTTGATGCCAAAGCAGATGAAGGCATTTTTCTGGTCTATTTTCTGGAATCTAAAGCTTACAGGGTTTATGTGATTGAAGATAAGAAGGTGTTGGAAAGCCTTAATGTAATATTTGATGACACCAAAAGGCCAAGCCTGCAAACAGGAGAGAACTATGAATCCTTGGTATTTGAAAATCTCTCAGGAGATCTCTCTGATAATGAAGAAGAACCTGTAGTTGTTCCTGATGATAATAATATGATAATGATTCTGGACCAAGTGGTGACAGTGGTGGAGATCCTCAAACTACTACTGAATCCACTAGTCAAACAACAAGGTCAACAGATCACACCGACAATAACTCAGGGGGAGCAGGAGAAGGATCATCTAGTCACACTCAACAAAATTTTGAACAAGGAGAATCATCAAGATCGTATCTGCCAAGACAAAGGGTATGGAGTAGAGATCATCCCTTTCACTTGATCATTGGTGATCCGGACACAGGAGTGAGAACTAGAAAGACATCACAAAATGAATGCCACTATTCTGGGTTTCTTTCAGAAACAGAACCTAAGAAAGTTGAAGATGCCCTGGAAGATCCAGATTGGGTGATTGCAATGCAAGATGAACTCAATCAGTTTGAAAGGCAAAAAGTTTGGAAGCTAGTTCTCAGGCCTAAAGGAAAATCTGTTATAGGAACAAGATGGGTATTCAAAAATAAATTGGATGAAGATGGCATTGTAATGAGAAACAAGGCCAGACTGGTTGCTAAAGGTTACTTTCAAGAAGAGGGTATATATTATGATGAAACCTATGCACCAGTAGCAAGACTTGAGGCTATCAGGATGTTTCTGGCATTCACAGCACATTCCAATTTCAAGGTATATCAAATGGATGTGAAGAGTGCATTTCTGAATGGGGAGCTAGAAGAAGAAGTGTATGTGGAACAACCTCCAGGCTTTGAGGATTCAAATCTGGCAGACTTTGTATACTTTCTGTTCAAAGCTCTCTATGAACTCAAATAAGCTCCAAGGACATGGTATGACACTCTCTCTGAATTTTTACTTAAAATAACTTTACTAGAGGTGTCGTAGATAAAACTCTCTTTTACAAGATGCACAAAAATGATTTGATATTAGTGCAAGTATATGTTGATGACATAATATTTGGTTCTACTAATGATGATCTATGCAAGAGATTTGCTAAGTTAATGCAGAGTCGATATGAAATGAGCATGATGGGTGAATTATCATTCTTTCTTGGACTACAAGAGTATCAAAGGCAAGATGGAATATTCATTTTACAGTCCAAGTACATCAAAGATCCTCTAAAGAAGTATCAAATGGAAGACTCATCTACATCAAAGACTCCAATGCCAACTGCCACTAAGCTTGATAAGGATGAAACTGGTAAGAAAGTTGACATAACAAGCTACAGAGGTATGATAGGCTCCTTACTATATCTCACTGCAAGTAGACCAGATATAATATTTGCAACATGCTTGTGTGCTAGGTTCCAGTCTGATCCCAAAGAATCTCATCTAATAGCTGTTAAGCGAATATTTAGATATCTTAAGGGAACCCCAAATCTTGGAATTTGGTACCCTAAAGATACATGATTTGATCTTATTGGATATACAGACTCAGATTTTGTAGGTTGTAAGATTAATCAGAAGAGTACTTCAGGAAGCTGTCAGGTTGTATGATTCACTGAAAGAAAATGCCCACGACAGTTCTTTAGTTGTTCTTGACAGAAACTTTCTGTTGGATATTATGTTGATGATAAAGTTAACTACCTTCTATCTTGATCTAATACATGTAATATTAATCCACTTGACAGACTCTAATCTGCACGTTTCTTTGTCTTGGAATGACTATCAAAATAGTCATGAAAGACTATTAAAATAGCCTGGAATGACTATCCTTAAGCCTCGAATGACTATTGGAATTTAAGAGAATTAATTTAGAATAAACTGAAATGAACTAGGATGACTACCAGGATGACTATCGGGATGACTATCCCTTGATAGTCATTCCAGTTCATTTTTAATCAAAATGACTTGGAATGACTACCGGGATGACTATCCTGGATAGTCATTCTAGTTCATTTTAATTTAAGTAATTCTATTTTAATTCTAATTCTAATTTAAATTAATTCTAATAATTAATTTATTTCATAAATTAATTTTGATGAATTAATTTATTCAATAAATTAATTACTTAATTTATTTGTTAAATTAATTCTGAAGAATTAATTTAATAAATAAATTAATAACTAATTTAAAAGAGAATTTAAATTCTGATAAGATAGCAAACCAATCCTTGAACCACTTGAACTTGATGAAGAATATCCACTGGAATGTAGTTGTCACTTGATGCACTGTCTGGTTCATAAATGACTAACTGAAATGTCTGTTCTTCATCTTGACTTTAAGTTGTGGTCCATTAGCTGCTTTTAACTGTTGTTCAACCTTTGTAACCTGTACATTTGCTGTCACACATCCGAAATTTCTGTCACTTTAATAAATCCACTTCCTTGAATACTTCACTGAGCCTTGATCAATAAATTGAACTTCTTTCAATGCAGTATTTCTTCAAGTCTGTAGGTTGACTTTAAACTGTATTCTTTTGACTGATATGATCTTCTGAGATTCTTGTGATACTGTGACAATTGAATGATTACTTACTTATTACAAACTTGTTTAAGTTGAGTTGTATCCTCGATGTAAACAAATAGGCCTAAACATATGTCTTTCATGCTCAAATCTTGTGAATGAGAAACCAACTCCGTGACTATGGGCTTATGTTGACTAAGATTCCAATATTCTGCGACAACACAAGTGCCATAGCAATCTCCAACAACCCAGTGCAGCACTCGAGGACCAAGCACATCGATATCAGGTATCATTTTATCGAGAGCATGTCATGAATGGAACTGTGGAGTTACACTTTGTACCCATAGAGGAACATATTGCAGACATCTTTACTAAACCGCTTGATGAATCCACTTTTTCTATGCTGGTTGGTGAAC
Source organism: Heracleum sosnowskyi (assembly GCA_030848705.1). NCBI lineage: Eukaryota > Viridiplantae > Streptophyta > Magnoliopsida > Apiales > Apiaceae > Heracleum > Heracleum sosnowskyi. Next base: position 87,335,369 of record CM061243.1, read on the forward strand.
TTGGGATGTTAAATCTTTCTAATTGATTTTAATTAGAAGTCAGTAACTGCAAGATAGTCCTAGTAAATACATGAGTTTAAGAATTTCTATATCCTTAGGACTCGTGAATTTATTTTCAGGAGCAATTCTCGTAAGTTAGAATTATTGTACTAATTTTATGTCATATTTATGGATGATATATCTTCTGGCATTTAATTAGTTAATAATTCTGAAATTATTTAAGTGCTAATATTTGTTCTAAATATTTAAGCCTTTATTTAATTCGAATTATTTTACTTTGTTTTAAACATTGTAAAATAATGCAGCATAATTTATTGGATTTTAATTGGTTTATATCAGTTAATGATATTTAGTCGATTTTATTCTAAGAAAATTGTGAGTTTTTCTGTTGGCTGAGAATTTTGATGAAAATATGTTGATCTAGAACAAATTCAAGGTTTAACAAAAAACAAAAATAAGAAGGTTCAGTTTTTAAAACAAGAACAGGTTTGAAAAATGAACTGTGCAGCAAAATCTATCGAAAAGGATATTTCGATGGTTTTTCTAAGTATTAAACAAAAAGTATCGAAAGGAATTTTCGATGGTTTTTGTTAAAGAAAAGAAAAATTATCGAAGAAATATCTCGATGGTTTTTGAAATAGGAAATGAAATCTATCGAAATAATTTAATTCTTTAATATTTGAATTTCTCGATGGTTTTCAGACAATACAATTCTCGATAGTTTTTAGTTTTAAATCTTTAAAAACCTTCGATAGTTTTTCATAGAAGTCTGTTCAAATTCTTATTTTATCAACTTCGATAGTTTTTCAAAAAACTATCGAAGTGTGATTAGACTTCTATGCCCCTCAGAAAAACTACCGATAGTACTTTTTTAAAAATAATCGAAAGTGAAATTACAAAAATACCCCTGTAGTTTAGAGAGTATATAACAGCCCCTTAGACGTTTTTCTTTCATTATTTTCAGATCTAAGAGTGTTTTGCATATACTTACATATACACAAACGGCCAAGAACAAAAAACTCGATAGTTTCTTATGTTTTTTTTTTACAGATCTTCACTCAAAAGAATCATTTTCACCATAGTAATTTCTCCTTACCGTGAAAGTTCTGTATTTTGAAAATCTGTTGAGGTGTAAGTTCTGTTTGAAAGGAAAACTATCGACAGTGACTATTGAACTTTAAGTATTTTGATAATAATGAACTTTCTTGAGATTGTATTGTTTAAGCAATCGTTTTCTTAAGTTTGAGGCTAATTCGAAAAGTTATCAATCTACAAATTAGGGTTCTTACTTTAGGCATTTTTTTTGGTTCGTATTTTAAATTAAGAAAAAGGGTTATTTTAAAAGTTAATTAATTAGAAATAATTAATTAAGATAGTTTTGGTTTTAATTTTAATTTTCTGGAATTTTTGAAAATACAATGGCCGGAGAATTTATTATTACCAAAACAAACCGCGTCTCGTTTCAAAATGTACAATCCATTGCGAACCTTCAGTTTCGTGCATGGGCACAATTTTTGAACACACGCTCATTGGTGGCATATGCTCTAAGTACTCCTGCAGTTCTTTGTGTTGATCAATTGACTGCACTGTACACTACAACCACTAACACATCTGAGAACAACATCTTATCCTTCAGTTTTGTTTTGCCAGGGGGCAGAACAATTAGGGTGACGGAACATGATTTGAACAGAATTCTACATTTTCCAACGGAAAATCTTGTTCCAGATCCCACTACTGAGGAAATACATGCTTTCTTCACTCTCATTAGAAGTCAACAACCTAACTTCTTTGTGGGAGAGTTCCTGAAGCATTGCCTAACCAAGCCATGGAATTTCTTCTTTCACACACTAATCCATGTTTTTACTGCTAAGCTGACAAATCTGCATGGTATTCCTTTGTTTCTTCATAAACTAGGGTTTGCTATTGCTAACAATAGGCATATCAACATAGGGAGGCTAGTGATTGAACAAATCATTCTGTGCATGGGACCTTTGTAAGAAAGAACAGGCATAGATGATGTGCTTTGTTTATCCAAAGTTCCTACAGCTAATTCTCAATGATGTGTGATAAGTGGATTTTATATCTACTTGGAACGCTTCGTATAGGCTTGAATTGATCGCTTGCACTCAAGTATGTAGTGTTTTTCACGTGTTTTTAGTTAGAATGTGCAGAGCTACAGATGGAGGCAGAAATGTGAGAATTCATGTATATATGGTGGATATGTGCTCAAAAAGAGAAGTCCATGCGGTAAGGGAGTTGGAAGCGCAAGGAAACGAATAGAAAACAAACTGCAGAATCCATGAACAGTAGAAGGAGCGCGCCCGTGCCTTGTTGGAGCGTGCCCGCGCTTGCCTGAATGGAAGATAGCGCGCCCGCGCTATGTCGAATGCTGAAGATCCTGATTCTGTTCTATTTTGGAAAGAGGCAGAGACCAGTCAACCGCGAGGCTATATATACACTTGGGGACGATTTTAGGGTTACATACCATCATATCTATCCATCTATTATCTACTAGCAGAGAGAACAAGAAGACGGCTAATTACGAAGACCTAAGTTCATCTTATCTTTGTATTATTCTAATTAGGCGATACTTTGGATTCTCGTTGGAGTTGTTTTCATAAACCTTATTAGTATTCTTTAGTAGTATTCCAGACCTATTTACTATCATGTTTTCATCAGAACCCATGATGACGAACAGTTCGATTATGAACTAATCGTTGTCATGGGATTCTAACAGATTTATCTATGGATTTTAGTAGTTAATTGTTTTAAAGATTTGTGTGTGATGAATTATTGGCTTCCTAGTATGGTTGTACTTATTTTTCTTGGATGCGTAGCTAACATCTAAGTTGTTTGTTAATCTCTATTGATTGCGAAAGTGGATATAGAGGTTTAGAACTTGCCATGCTAGCATAGGTTTATGTATGTTTGTCATGCATGATTCGTAGGTAATTTTAACCATCTTACCTGCCCTATGTAATCTGAATGGATAACTTGCTCTTTAAACCGTTATGTTTTCAAATCTTATAGACATATAGGATCTAAGCATAATCGGTGTCTGCTCAACTTCTATCTCTTTTGTGGATGTTTGGGTGGTTTGGTATACGTATACTGAAAGGTAGCGTGTACTGATTTCGTGTTATCCGATTAGTTGTCATAACCGTCACATGCATTGATTAAAGGCATAAAACTCTAGATGAAGTATTTAATGAAGTTAGGATCCCATGTTTTATTCTCATAAGTAAATCGTTAGTCCTTTCTTTAGTTAATTATAGTCTTGATAAGTTGCTAGTTAATTTAGTTGATAAAAAACCCAAATTTGATATTTGTCTTAGCATTGAACAATAACCATACATTGTTGCACAAGTGCATAACTATAATAACCTAAACCAGTCTTTGTGGGAACGAACTTGACTTATTCACATATTACTTGTGACTGCGTACGCTTGCGTGATTTTGTGCGAACAAGTTTTTGGCGCCGCTGCCGGGGACTCAGTGTTATATATATAGTTGATGTGCTTGTCATCAGTGGGAGTTAAAGTTCACTGACTCAGATTATTCTCTCATCAATTTTACTTTGTTTGGTGTGTTTCAGTTACTCTAGTGAGCGTGTATGCGAACACGTTCTCAATCTCGTAAGGAATCACTTGAATTGAATCTAGTTATGGCAGATGAAGCAGCAGAAACAAAGGCTTTGAAGGATTATTCTCAGCCGAAAATCAATGACATTCAATCTAGCATTGTCAGGCCAACCATTACAGCTAATACTTTTGAAATCAAGCCTGGCACGATTCAGATGGTGCAGATTTCAGTTCAGTTTGGGGGTGCTCCAATGGAAGATCCTAATATGCATATCAGGGATTTCATCGAGATTTGCGAGACCTTCAAGTTCAATGGAGTTTCAGAAGATGCTGTGAAATTGAGACTTTTCCCATTTTCTCTGAGGGATAAAGCTAAGGGCTGGTTGCACTCTCTACCAGCAGGTTCTATTGCTACATGGGAGGATCTTGCTCAGAAGTTTCTCACTAAATTCTTCCCTATGGCTAAAACAGCTGCAATCAGGAATGCTCTTACTCAGTTTACACAGCAGTCAGGGGAAACTTTATGTGAAGCTTGGGAGCGCTACAAGGAGATGCTTAGGAAGTGTCCTCATCATGGAATGCCTGATTTGATGGTGATCAATTGTTTCTATAATGGTCTGGGAGGTCAATCACGACCAATGCTTGATGCATCATCAGGTGGAGCTCTTTGGGCTAAAAGCTACGAGGAAGCTTATGATCTAATTGAGATGATGGCTGGTAATGAATACCAGAATCCAACTCAGAGGTTATCACAAGGCAAAGTGGCAGGAATTCTGGAAGTGGATGCAGCTACGGCAATAGCAGCTCAGTTAAAGGCTCTTTCTATGAAGGTTGATTCTTTGACTAACTATGGAGTACAGCATGTAGCTAGTGTTTGTGAGCTATGTGCAGGTGCACATGACACGACTCAGTGTGCCATATCTAGTGAATCGACGCAGTTTGTGAGCAATTTTCAGAGACCACAGCCGCCAGTGCCTCACACCTATCATCCGAATAACAGGAACCATCCTAATTTCAGCTGGAGTAACAATCAGGGTGGTATGAAACAACCACAACAACCGTATCAACAGTATCAAGGTCAGCAATATGGAGCTAAGCCATTTAATTCTTCTGGTTTTCAGTAGCAGTATGCCCCAAGGCAACCATATCAACCACCAGGGTTTCAGCAACCATCTCAGGGAAGTGCGGGGCAATCATCTAATGAAAAATCTGAATTGGAAGAATTGAGGCTAATGTGCAAGAGCCAAGCTGTTTCCATCAAAACTCTGGAAAATCAGATCGGTCAGATTGCTAATGCTTTGTTGAATAGACCACAGGGAACTCTCCCTAGTGATACAGAAGCTAATCCAGGCAAACGGGAGGCCAAGGAACATGTAAAAGCAGTTACTTTGCAATCTGGAAAGGTCACGAATGAACAGAACTCAAAAACGCTGCGAGACGAAGAAAATCAGAAAATTGAACAGAACCTAGAGCGCGCCCGCACTGTTCATAGCGCGCCCGTGCCACCCCTTCTGCCAGAAAATGAAAAATTTGGGAAAAAAGCTGATCAGTTGGGAATCGACCTGGAAAATAGCAACCATTCTACTGAGAAATCTGTTCTGAAGCAAGCTACAGAGAGCAAGGAAGTTTATCCTCCTCCGTCGTTCCCTAAACGTCTTCAGAAGCAAAAGTTGGATAAGCAATTCGCTAAATTTCTGGAGGTTTTCAAGAAGTTGCATATCAATATACCTTTTGCGGAAGCTCTAGAAGAAATGCCAAGCTACACAAAGTTCATGAAGGGTATCCTCTCACGGAAGTTGAAACTCAAGGAGTTAGAAACCGTTGCTCTAACAGAAGAATGTAGTGCTATTCTATAGCAGAAGTTAGCTCCCAAACTGAAGGATCCAGGGAGTTTCACCATACCGTGCACTATCGACAACCTATCTTTCAACAAGTGCTTGTGTGACTTGGGAGCTAGTATTAATCTGATGCCATTGTTTGTCTTCATGCAACTTGGACTTCCTGAACCGAAACCTACGACTATGTCTTTACAGCTGGCTGATCGGTCGATCACATATCCAAGGGGTATAGTGGAGGATGTTTTGGTTAAAGTGGATAAGCTCATTTTTCCTGCTGATTTTGTTATTCTGGACTTTGAGGAATACAAGAAGATTCCGATTATCTTGGGAAGACCGTTCTTAGCTACAGGTCGAACTTTGATCGATGTGCAGAAAGGAGAGCTTACAATGAGGGTTCAAAATCAGAAGGTCACTTTTAACGTGTTCAAGGCAATGAAATTTCCAACTGAGGAAGAAGAGTGCTTTAAATTGGAGATGGTCGATTCTGTCGTCAATACAGAGATTGAACAACCGCTGAAGTCAGATACAGTGGAGAGAGTCTTGATAGGGGATTCTGATATCGAAAACGAAGAAAGAGCAGAGCAACTTCAGTTGTTGAATGCACCTCCGTGGAAAAGAAAAATTGATGCGCCATTCGAATCTCTTGGATTAGCAGAGCTGAACAATTCTTAGGAGCAACTTAAACCATCTATGGATGAAGCTCCTACACTTGAACTCCAACCACTGCAGGATCAATTGAGGTACAGTAAAGTCTACGAGAGCAACAGGCTATATAAGGAGAAGGTTAAGGACTGACATGAAAGAGGGGTGGTGAAACATTCATTTGTGCCTGGTTAGCTAGTTCTGCGTTTCAAGTCTCGCTTCAGATTTTTTCCAGGAAAGCGTAAGTCGAGGTGGTCGGAGCCTATCACGGTTAAATCAGCATTTCCGCATGATGCAGTAGAGATTTTCCATAAGTTTCCGGACGAAGCGTTCAAGGTTAATGGTCAGTGGCTGAAGCACGACGTTGGTAATACGGTGAACCGTGAGTCGACGTTCACCGTTCTTGCGACAGATTAAGAAAATGGATTCACGTCAAGCTATTGACGTAAAACAAGCGCTTCATGGGAGGCAACCCATGCAATTGTTATAGTATTATTCTGTGTGAGAAAAAAAAATTTGGGCAGAAGACAGAGCGCGCCCGCGCCTCCCAGGAGCGCGCCCGTGCTTGAGGTACTGCCACAAAAAAAAATCGAAAAAAAAGACAAAAAATAGTTTGTGCACCGGATACTCCACCCGAGGAGGGTCATTCTGCTGCCGAATAGGTATACTCTGCACTTTCCTTGTTATTACCTTCAACGAGGACATTGAATACTTTAATTTTGGGGGTGATAATTAAGGAATAGTAATGTTAGTGCGTGTGTTCATATAGGATTCATATTGCATATGTAGTTGTAGTTTCATTCATAGTATTGCATGTTTATGTCATGTAGAGCATTCTGTTTGCATAATTGTTTATATATATCATGTGAGTCCATTTAGTTGCATTTCCATAGCATATTTCATGATCCCGTAGGACTTGGCTATTTCCGTTGGTGAGTTGATGTTGATTGGGGTGTGGTAATGATGAATGAAGGGTTGATTTAAGTTCCTATGAAATTGACTTGCATGCCAGAAACAAATCAATTACATAAGTCTCATTGGTTGCTTTTGGATTTGATCAGACCATACTTGCTTGGATGTTAGAATTTAATCACTTGCTTACATTTAGAATGTTCGTCTATTCCCTTGAAAATGAAGGAGCACTAAAGTATAAGTTTGGGGGAAACCAGGGATTTCATGCTAGTTGTTAATAAAGGTTAGGCGTCAAATGACTAGTAGCCGCCCATAAAAAACATGAGTAGTCTAGGGAGGGATGAGAAAAAGCAAAGCGCACTCATTCTGAAATTGTTAGGTGCTTTTGTTTTAGTAAAAAAAAAAGTGGAAAAAATAGAAAAAAAAAGAGTTGTGTTAATGCAGAATTGATCAGGGTGAGCTTTTTAATACTCGAGCAATTAAGTTCTAGGGTACTTTGTGCCTAGTGACCTAAGACTTTTCCGGTATGGGATCCACTAACCTAACGCTCGCTACATGGGTATTATTGTATAAGCCTTTTGGGGTCTCATCCATTACACGGTCAAATAAGCATGCGTGTTGTGTATAGTATTTTGTGTCGTAATAAAGCATGAATTCCTGTCTAACTCAAGTGGATTATGGAGGTGTCTCTTAGTGATTTTTTTTGTGTCTAGAGTTCATTCTGTTTATAAGCTTGTGGTTGTTTTGGTGAAGAATAGGATATGGTCTTGATTTAGTTTGGGAGTATATTGATGAGCATCGCACACACTCACGTTTCTGTGTTTGTATTGTTAGTATACGGGGATTTAGTCGAGCTCTGTTTGGAATATTGCATTCTTTGAGATGTTGGCTTGTTGATTGGTTTTGGTTAGTCTGAGGGGATCGTTTGCATTATCATATCAGTTGCATTCATGCATTGCATTATATATATATAGAGTCTGTTTATGCTTGAGGACAAGCATCGGTTTAAGTTTGGGGGTGTGATAAGTGGATTTTATATCTACTTGGAACGCTTCGTATCGGCTTAAATTGATCGCTTGCACTCAAGTATGTAGTGTTTTTCACGTGTTTTTAGTTAGAATGTGCAGAGCTACAGATGGAGGCAGAAATGTGAGAATTCATGTATATATGGTGGATATGTGATCAAGAAGAGAAGTCCATGCGGTAAGGGAGTTGGAAGCGCAAGGAAACGAATAGAAAACAAACTGCAGAATCCATGAACAGTAGAAGGAGCGCGCCCACGCCTTGTTGGAGCGCGCCCGCGCTTGCCTGAAGGGAAGAGAGTGCGCCTGTGCCTTGTTGGAGCGCGCCCGCGCTATGTCGAATGCTGAAGATCCTGATTCTGTTCTATTTTGGAAAGAGGCAGAGACCAGTCAACCGCGAGGCTATATATACACTTGGGGACGATTTTAGGGTTACATACCATCATATCTATCCATCTATTATCTACTAGCAGAGAGAACAAGAAGACGGCTGATTACGAAGACCTAAGTTCATCTTATCTTTGTATTCTTCTAATTAGGCGATACTTTGGATTCTCGTTGGAGTTGTTTTCATAAACCTTATTAGTATTCTTTAGTAGTATTCCAGACCTATTTACTATCATGTTTTCATCAGAACCCATGATAACGAACGGTTCGATTATGAACTAATCGTTGTCATGGGATTCTAACGGATTTATCTATGGATTTTAGTAGTTAATTGTTTTAAAGATTTGTGTGTGATGAATTATTGGCTTCCTAGTATGGTTGTACTTATTCTTCTTGGATGCGTAGCTAACATCTAAGTTGTTTGTTAGCCTCTATTGATTGCGAAAGTGGATATAGAGGTTTAGAACTTTCCATGCTAGCATAGGTTTATGTATGTTTGTCATGCATGATTCGTAGGTAATTTTAACCATCTTACCTGCCCTATGTAATATGAATGGATAACTTTCTCGTTAAACCGTTATGTTTTCAAATCTTATAGACATATAGGATCTAAGCATAATCGGTGTCTGCTCAACTTCTATCTCTTTTGTGGATGTTTGGGTGGTTTGGTATACGTATACTGAAAGGTAGCGTGTACTGATTTTGTGTTATCCGATTAGTTGTCATAACCGTCACATGCATTGATTAAAGGCATAAAACTCTAGATGAACTATTTAATGAAGTTAGGATCCCATGTTTTATTCTCATAAGTAAATCATTAGTCATTTCTTTAGTTAATTATAGTCTTGATAAGTTGCTAGTTAATTTAGTTGATAAAAAACCCAAATTTGATATTTGTCTTAGCATTGAACAACAACCATACATTGTTGCACAAGTGCATAACTATAATAACCTAAACCAGTCTCCGTGGGAACGAACTTGACTTATTCATATATTACTTGTGACCGCGTACGCTTGCGTGATTTTATGTGAACAATGTGTTAACAGATGAGGAAAGAGACATCTTTGCAGATGAGGAAACCATGGAGTGCATGAAGATGAAGAGCAATGCCATAACAGCTCTAATAAAGAATAATCATCTTCCAGGGGTGCCTACTGTTCTCACAGACTATCTTAGAACGGTACCCCTACCACTTCTACCCCCAGGGGAACAGGTAAATCAAGGTATAATTCCTGAACCTGTAATTGCACCTCAACCTGCACCAATGGATATTGATCTAGAGCCCTCAATGGCCATTCCTGACCAGGAGGTTGAAAACCAACAACCTCTAACAACGGTCACAGAGCCTTTGGACGAGGCAAATGAAACAATAACTGAAGCTCCTACCCCTACTATACCAAACATTCAAACATCTGTGAGTGTAGAGGGAGATAGTGCCTTAGCAACACCACATAAGGAGATACGCCCTTCAACAACAGCTCCGCCTTCCTCTAAAAGGAGAAGAATAGAAACTGAGGCAACTGTTGATACATCATTTCCATCATCCAAAGAGCCATTTACTGATTTTTCTGATGTTGATTGGGCAGCTCTTACCAAAGCTATATCTGAACCCCTACCCCAATCAAATAAGGAAGAATTGACGGAAGCAACTAGTTCTCCGACCATATTATGGTCAGGACCACTGGTTGAAGGTTCTTTACTGAACCAAGAGTCTTCACAGACGTCGAGAGAAGGTTCTGACCCAAATGCACAATTTTAAGGGTCATTACCTAGCTCCCCAGATGGAACATATCTGGATCCTCCGGGTACAGGGTTTTATGTAGGTGCAGATCGGCAACTCGGTGACAATGAATCAATTTCAATTGAGGAGTTACCTGAGGAAAAGTCTTCACAGACTTTAAGGGTAGTTTCAGGATCTCTGCTGTTAATATAGCCTGATTCTAACCCCCTAGAGATTCAAACTCTAGATCATGTTAAGGATAAATCATTTAAGGATGATCAACAACTTGGTTCAACCAAGGACGGGGACTTGCGAAGCCCCATTGCACCACCGGTGACCTCCTTAAGGATGGCTACGGTGACTTCTGTTGCAGGTACACACATCAAGACGGGAATGAGTGAAACAAAAACACTATCACCTGCCTGAGTGGGAAAGGTAAAATGAGTGAAATACCAACAGAAACGTTGAGTGAACACCCAGAGCCAAACGTGAGGAGTGACACCCAAACCCTAAAAAGTATAGATGATATGCTACAACCAACAAAAAGGGAAATACAAGTTCAATCCACTCTCAAGGAGATGATAGTTCATGACAAAGAGGGAAATCCGTTATTCAAAGTCCCTCTTAGACCTTCTTTTGCCCAAGGGGTCTCTTCTAGTCAAGTTGATGGTTCTTTAACTTCAATACAATCACAGATTGACTTGGCTGCAGCTGATTCCCGAAGAACTTGCAGAGCCTTAAGCAGTGCATCTGGCACTATAACGGGTACAAAGCAGGCAGTTGACTCACTGAAGAAGGAAGCTATAGAGGAACTGGTCGAATTGAGAGCAGACGTCAAAGACCTAAGAGATGGATTTGTGAATGAAGTGAATGTTATACAACAAGGTCAAAAAGCTTTATCTGAAGACGTTCTGGTTATCCAGGATGGTCAAGCAAGGGTCAAAGATGCTATGAATACATTGTCAAGAGTGGAGTCTCGCCTCAACAAGAGATTGGATAGAATCGAGCAGACTACCAACTCAAGACTGAATGACATTGACCAAAAGATTGCTTCTGTATAAGAGATGAACAAAGACATTGCTTTATTCATGGAAAATCAAGGTGACGGTCTGGAATCGATCTGGAATATGCTACGAAATCAACAACCTGGCCCTTCTACCTACTATGTTGAGGATTACTACATGGAGGATTCCTCAACTAAGGGGGAGAAAGGATGGGGAACATGGGAGGAAACAACCACTATTCCAGTGAGACAATAATGGATTGAAGGACTTGTAGAAGAAGATGAAGTTGAAGAGGCATTTGAATTCATGCATGAGCAACCAATAGAAGAGCATGAACCATATTATCCAGAGCCAATTGAACATCCTATCTTGGATGATAATATTGATGAAGCAAATCCTCTGTCAATAGAACAAGAAGCTGCCTTGGAGAGATTGAAAGCTGAACAAGCAGAAAGAGAAGCCAGGCAAGCTGAGAAGCAAAAACACTGAGCAATTCAAAGAAGCGAAAAACTGAAAAGGTTCAAGATGTATAATGAAGTAAGGAAGAAGAAGCTTATTGATTTGGCACAGAAGCAAGGCAAAGAATGGGAAATGGCTTACAAGACATTTTGCGGAGTTGAAGACGGATTAGAAGTCAATGACAATGCTGATGTGGAAGTTATCATTCAGGACATCAGAAGTGCAAATCAAGAAGATTGGACTTATTTCACTGCATTGAGACATTCTCTTATCTACCTGAAGGCTGGGGTGAAAGCAAATGGTGCCTGGAACATAGTAATCAATTTCATTGATAGAGGTACATTTGTGATCTCCACAAAGTTTTTCAAACAGAGAACTTACACAGAATTGCAGGTGATGCTCATTAAGATCCAGAGAACTACAAGGCTAAATGAACTTTTCCGTGAGCATGTTAAGGAGATCTTAATGAAAGTCAGTCCAGAGGTATATGAAAATCCTCCTATGATAAGATTCATGAAAAATGACTTGTTCAGAATCTGCTATCTGACGGAGGACAAACTGAAAGATTATCCAAACAACTATTTGATATCAGTTGAGAAGTACCTTAGGTCCACTGGATTCATAACTACTGAGAAGGATAAAGCAACAGATACTCTAAGAAGATATCTTGTGGAGAATGTGCCCTATTATAGGAAGAGAGTGGAAAGAGGATTGGAAGTGCATCCCAGACTACCAAACATGCCAAAGCAAAATCAGAAAGATGTTAACATTGCATGGTTGTGGGCTGTAGTGGGTCAAAAAGTTGAATATATTGGAAGACACATCAGAGGAGCAATCCTTAAACCTAAAGAACCACTGCACTATCTATCAGTGATTGATTATCAAGCTGCTAATTCCAATCCTTTAGTTGAAGAAGGTGAGATCTTGTTAGGCCGAATACAATATAATCAAATATATATGAGAATAACAATAATCAAGAACACTGTTTATGAATCAATAAACTGTAATTGTATTAACAGCTTCTCTTTTTATGATGTTAAAGAATCACAAAGAGCTTCTAGGTTACAAGAATAATAATCAATGATCGCGTCCCTTCTAGGGATAACCTATCTGTGTTTATATAGTACACAGCTACATACAATCCATCTCTAATTGATATTCCTATATGTTAACTATACAATTCATATCAATTAAGGATTGCTTCTTATCTTCTATTCTGTTTCCTTAGCTGTATCAATATATTCTGCTTCTTTCCATCTTCAGAATATATTGCTTCTAGAATATTCAATTCAGCACCGACAGCTAATTCAACTATCACCACGTCAGACTTTAACAAACTCTGACTGGCTTCAATGTAAACTCTGATGAGCACCTGTTGCTTAAACCTGTTGCTTAAACACTGATGAACAAACGTCAGCAATTATATCTAACAATCTCCCCCAACTTGTGCATAATAAAAATGTACAAGTTAAACAGATAATTGATGATGTCAAAACATATAACAAATGCAGTGTTTAAAATATATCAGAGTTTAACTTTATCTTAGAATAGAAAACATTAAAAAAAAAACTTACAGTCAGACTTTACTTGATTTCTTCAATATCAGGCACTGTCCTGATATAGTCTGTAAGCAATCTTCGTTCAGCTCTCTCTAGCTCAGCAATCATAATCTCTTTCAGCTCCTTCAATTCTTGATCACTTTCACCAGTTTGATATATGGCAACCCTCAGAGAATATATGCTGTTTCTTCTCATATCATTGCTCAGTCTTATTATAAAGGCTTTGTCAGATTCCAAATTGAATTCCAACACCTTTATTCCAAGAGCTGTAGAGATCTTTGCACTATTTCTTCTCATCTCAACAAGATTTCCATGAGCATCTTTGTACTTAGGAATGTAAGCACTTGTAATTTTAGCACCACTGAGAACCTTTGCTCTCATCATCCTTACTCTCAAAACTTCAGCAGCATTTTGAGTCCTTTGATTTCTGACTTTGAGTAGATATAAGACATATTCTAACTCTTCAGCCATTTTCAAGTGTATATCATTTTCACCTATTCTGTATACTCTGCCATCAGCCATGAAGTATAACAGAAAGTCCTTCCTAAGTCCCTTATGATGAATTAACTGAACAGACTCTAGCTTGTCAAGGCTCTCTTGAGTAACCCCAACACCAGGTTCTGCCAGTGAAGTTTGATCCATTGGACTGTTATTTATCCTCTTTTCTCTGTGTGATCCCAGACCTGATTTATCTCTTCCTTCCTTGCCCATAGTAGTCCTACTTTGCAGTATGTTAACAGAACTAGGGTTCAGAGTTTGTGGTAGAGTTGGTCTTGTGAAAGTGTTAAGCAGTTGAGAAGAGAGTGGTGTTTGAACAACTTGAGCAACGTCAGAGGTTGTCAATTCCTTAGTAGATCTATCAACTTGAGCTTTGTCAGAGGTTGATCTAGCTTCAAAAACTTCAACTTGAGCTTTGTCAGGGGTTGAATAATTCTTCTTTGGTAACTGTCCTTCTTCTTCCAGTTTACCCTTACCCTTATCAGTATTTTCTATCACAGACCTCCTTGAGTATTGTATACTCTGTTGAGAAGTTTCCTTGACGGAAATACCCATTTCTTTCTTTCTAGGAACCTTGACAGCTTTCTTCTTGTAAGTACCAGCCTTTAATTTCCTCTCATGCTCTTCAGCAAGACTCAGCATTTCAGCTTCCATGTCTTCAACTGTAGCTTCATTACCATGTTCTTCTAAAAACATCTTAGTAGCAATTTCTTCATCAGTAAATGGATTGACTGAAATAATTAAACTCTTAAGTCTTGAACCACTGGCAGAGTTTGAGATTCCTTTACCAGAGTTTGTCAACCTATCAGAATTTAATCTTGATCTTCTTTGCCCTTGAGCAGAAATTAAATTCCTCTCAGTTTCCTTGCTTCCACCATCAGCAGAATCATCCTTCCGTCTCAGAGTTTGAGTGTCTTTGCATTTGTCATTTGGTACACTCTCCCCCTTTTTGACATCATCAGAAAGTAATACTGATGTCAGCAACTCTAACGCAGTAGAAATAGAAGTCAGTTGAGCAGACATTGCAGTCTGATTCTCCTCAACTTTCCCAAGCCTCTGCTTAAGTTCATCAGAATCCTTGGCTTGCTGCTTGAACATTGCAGAATAATAAGACCTATCAGTCTTCAAAGTGAGATCCCTTATACCAACTTCATTTCTAAGATTGGTAACCACTGTTTGTGTTTCATCAAACCTATTGTGTAAGGCTTTGACTTGAACCACAGTGGCCTTTAGACTTGTAAGAACATCAGAGTTTGAAATATGCTTTACAGAATCAGATAGAAAATCCGCAGCCCTTTGTGCTGAAAATACACAATCTGCATCAGCCCATCTGTTATAGTACATATTCTGGTAATACTCAGCAGTCTCTCTATTAACTTCCCTTGCTTCATCAGTATTTACACCATCAGACAATGAAACTTGAATACTAGGGTGTGAATGAGAACCCTCAGCATCATTTTCAGCTTCTTCATCAATGTCTGCTTCATTTGCAGCAGGAACATTTTCAGCAGTAAGTTCATTATGTAACTGTGCAGCTTCATCAATTACTTTCTCTACAACAGTTTTAGGAATATTAGAGTTTGCTTGAGAAAAAACCTCTGCTTCTCTTGTAACAACCTCAACAACAGCCTGTTGTAGAGCTTCAAGTAAAACAGCATCTTGTAGAACATTCTCTGTCACAGCTTCCAAACTCTGATCAACTTCTTCACCTTTTTCAGAATTTGCATTATTTACTGAAAGAACTTCTGTGTGAGAACCCACAGAGTCTTCAATCACCAAGGTGGCTTGATCAGCTGCCACATCCTCAGTATCACAAACACTGATACTAGGATGTGCTTCCAAATTTTCATTATGAATAAACAACTACATCATCTTTAGATGTAGGAGCTTCGATATCAGCACTTACCATTTCAGGCATAGGTGCTGCTTCAGCATTTTCAAACGCTTCTTCAACAGTATCATCTACTCTGTTCGCAGTAACATTTTCCTCAGGAACAGCTTCAGCACTTACATTGGATGCACCAAAGAGATATGCAGCCACCAGTCGCCTCTTTCGCTGTTGCAAAGTCTCAATCTCTTCTTCATCAGAAGAATGTGGTCTATTAGCCCTCTTCTTGATTCTAGGAATCCTTGATTTCCCAGCTTCAGCGTTTGCAGTAGAATCCACATTCACTTGAACTCTAGGAGATTTAATGTAATAACCCGAATTTTTGGAAAAATTTAAAACTTTTCTTATTATAATTAAGTGCATCAGTGAATAGTGAATTTGGTGGATGAATAGTGATTTTGAGAATTAACAAAGTTTTTCATGCCACCTATGTACGAGACGTAGTGTGGATATTCGGAAGTCATATTAGTGATCTACGGAGTAAATAAGTGAATGCAAAGACGATCGGAATTCAGAAATTTCAAATTTTATTTTGGGTGTAATATTCGACCGGGCAGCGAATTATATATTATTATATTCAAGAAATGAGATATTAAAATTGAGGATTTGAGGATTTAATATTTTGGAATTTTATTATTTTATTAAAGTCGATTTAAGGATTCGATTGTTGAAGGGAATAGCGAATAGTTACTATTCATTGCGAAAATCGCGTAGAGTTTTATTCGCTCTTTTGGGAAATATTTCGAACCGTTTCAAGGGGAACAAGGCGACATTTACATGATTAAATATAGACATGGAAGTAACATGTAACAAGATAAATACAAGGAATGCAACAATTGGATCATCCGTGTGAAAGGAAACGAACCAGTAAAGCAAAGCAGTCAAGCCACTTGCCCACCACTCTTGCATGTGTGACAAGTGTCAAGAGGACAATACACCAACCCATGAATCACCATTTTTGTCTCTAAAAATCAGCATTTCCATTAATTGAACAAGGCAAGAAAAATCAAGAAACTCTCCCCCATTTTCCAGATTTTCGGCTCAGCTTGCACAAGGAGGAGAGAAAAATTCATAACTCCAAAACTACTTGTCCTAAAATCACCAAATTTTAACCATAGCTTCGCCACTCCAGGGACAACATTCTATCAAAATTGCATGGCCAACAAAGGAGTGTAGCCTAGTCAAATCCCTTCCCCAAGTTGGAAAACCCAAACTGTGCAGTTTGTGTCCAGCGGAAGGATGGAACTCAAAACCCTAGCTAGGAAGCTTTAAATGTGGCGATCTATAGCTCAAAAGAAATCTTATGAAGAGTACAAGGTCTGGTAAAAATCTTAGAACCAAACTCTTGTTTTTCGATTTTATATGGATTTTACAAAGTGATGATGAATAGTAACTTTTCATGATTCTTGATTTTGTTTCTTAAGGATTAAACTTGGTAAGGTTTGTTCAAAGCTCAAGGAAGGATTATAAACCATTGTTAGTGTATATGAAGCACCAAGGAAGGTATAAAAACCCCTGCCCTTTTTGTTTATATGAGTTTGAAATGGTTTTGATGTTTATGTAAAGTTAGGAGCATGAATTAAGCGATTAGATGAATTGTTGATTGAGTTGGAGGATGGATTATGAATTTTTTTTGATTATTCATGGAGGATTTGACTGAGTGGAGGGTGTATAAGGTGGATGGTGAGTTTGGGATTGATTGGTATTGATTTGGTTGTGTTTTGGAAATGGAAAACGTTACGATTATAGCCGTCGTAATGCCCATTTGATTTAAGGCTGTTTTGAGCAAGCATTACGAACTGGTATTGGAATATTTTTGAACAGAACTGACCATGAACATGTAGGTCTTGTTTTAAGGTTTGTTTTGGTATAAAGATCATGTCCATACGATTTACGGTTTAAGAGAAAAGTGAGTTTTAGTAAACGTCGTTCGGAGGAACGACCCATCTCTGGTCAGTAACTTTGAGTCTATATTTGGACCACTTCGGAGCCATATTAAAATGTGAAACTTTGAGGAATAATACTAGAGACCGTTTGGAAGGCTCACGAAAAGGATTCGTATTAAAAAGATTATTTGTCGATTTTATAAAAATGTTTTAGTCAGGGTCGCGCAAGTGAAAACCACTGAAAACGAGACTTAGAAATCAAGGTTCCAAATGGTTAAGTATAACTTGGATTTGAGAATGGATTTCAAACCAAACTTATGATATAAGAATTTGACAAATAACATGGACTTAGTATGAGCCTATAACGAGTTAGTAATTCCTTGGTTGTGTTTCGCTTACGTGTTTAAGCATTGAGTTATAAGTGGTTTATCGAGGGGATTAACCGTGTGTTTTCGTTTGACTTTGTCTAGATTGTCCGGCATCGTCGCGAACCCCTATCACTTCTCGAGCATCAGGCAAGTTTCTAAAAACCATATTTTGAAGTATGCATATACTAGATGCAAGTTATGTATGCATACTCGATCGTTCAGAGTATATTTATTTTGAAATATATGAAATATGTTGAATAAGTTTCAATCCATATTTGCAAGTTTCCCAATATTGTGCTTCCTTATCAAAACCAGTATATCCTTGGTCTTGTTAATGATATTAAATCCTGCTCGTGCGATAACCAAAATCCCATGACCTTATAATACTGTTGATGGGTGGTGATGCTTTTAAGATCCTACACCTTGAATTATATGGTGTATGTATTTATAAACTTTTCGTATGGTGGAAGGGGACTTTATATCATAAGGTAGGTATTTGTGTACTGGAATAAGAAAGGCTCAGAGGGTAGAGAATGTATTGAGTTTATAACTTAGCCAGCGTATCGGGGTTATTTTGTAAGGTATATTTTCGAAAACCCGGACAGAGTTTTTTAGAAAGATTTTCGCAATAATTAACCTAAAGGCAACATCACCAATAAACCAGTGTTTATTTAATTAGTAAATACTTCTGGAAGCATTTACGGATTAAATAAGCCTTATTCGTCTAATTAAATTTGTTTACTTAGATGAATATCATTTTCAAAATGTTTTCTTAAAATCGCTTTGTTCCGGAATGATAACAAAGATATCCGGTAACTGTTATTCGAGGATTAATTATCTATTTAATGAATATTACTTTTGAATATTCATTTAAGAGTTATTTATTTAATGAATATTACTTTTGAATATTCATTTAAGAGTTATTTATTTAATGAATATTATTTTTGAATATTCATTTGAGGTTTATTTATTTAATGAATATTATCTTTGAATATTCATTTAATCTATATTTACTTAATGAATAGTATTTTCGAATATTCATTTAATCAGTATTTACGTAAGGAATATTATTTCGAATATTCATCTAATGTTTACTTATTTAATCAATATCATTGATTATTTTTAAAAATCCAAAGAGGTTCCCAAAACAATGTTTTCCATTTAAATTCGTCTCTTAAGAGGATTTAAATGTTCGCTCAACCATCAAAAATATGGGAAACCTGATTTAAGTGACTACTACTCTTTTTAAACTCTCAATTCAAAAACTGTCAAGGGACAGATATTTTCTTGGAGCAATTTAATTGCTGCCAGTCTAATGTTGTGTTACCACCTCAATAATCGAGGGGTAAATTCATGGAACAAGTCGATATCCATTAACAAGCATAGCTTGGGAAATATTGGAGAATCTTCCTTTCCAACCTAGATATAACTACTTAGTGGAGTCGTATCAACAAGTGTTACACTTGGGGAAAGGAGGACGATCTTTACGTTTCAGAGTCATGGATTTCATCTGAACTAGGAGTGGTGTAAGTGGTCAAGTTGTGTGGGCCCATCCAACTTTTATATTGCCCCAAATGGGCCGGGAGGTCATAGTAAGGCGGTAGACAATGTCAGGCCGTCGTGATACTTCCATCTACATGTAGAAAACTATTTGAGCGGTGCGACCTGCTACTGATCATAGTAAGGTTAGGCACAGCGGACGCGGTAGCAACTCCAGTATTAGTTCATCATCCAATTTGGATATTCCTGCAACATGTATTGGGGTGAAGAACCAATCATGTTGGTAGGGGGTCGAAAAGTGTTTGGAAATGAAGTGACAATAAATTCATGCAACTTCATCTTTTATTTATGAGTTATGACTCTGTGGATACCTTACATAACATGAGTTATGGTAAGGGAGTTGTTTATACTGAATCACCTTATAACTTCATCTTTTAAGTTATATGTTGATATTCTGCATATATAGCAGATATTTTTCGGAAAGGTTATATTTGGTTTACTTTGAAACCTCATCGTTTATACTAGAACTTTGTTCATAATATAGCAAAAGTTTGCAGAAATATTATGAAATTGATATTTGAAATACAACAATGGTATTATTTTTGGGATTACATTCCGATAAGGATGTAATTTAAGTATCGAGATATTTTGACAAATTATTGTCTTATACCCGCTTTATTCTGGGTTGAGTTAAAGGCAGAATTATGCCATACTTTCATTACCTTGCTGAGCTATCGCTCACTCTTGCTATTGTTTTATATATATTATATAGCAGCGAAGCAGGATGCTAATGGGACGGCACATACCCCGCAAGGCGTTTCCATAAACAGTTTTTAGCAGTGATCCCGAGAGTAGTACGAACCAATCGAATCAGGCTACAGCTTTTGGGTATTCAACTTATGTATAGATATGAATGGTATGAGAGGATTGTGAGCATCCGAAGGCTAAGTTGGTAATGTAACATTACTTAGAAATTGTATCAGTGACAGATTCAAAGACATTTTGGGTATTGTAATAAAAATTATTTATTCCGCAGTTATTGTATGGTGTCGTTTCTGAGACTCTAACCTGTGTGTGTGTGTGAGACATATATTGTGGGGTCATGAGCAGGTGAATTATGAATGGTGTGAGTAATACAGGTAAGGCAAGGAGTACATGGATTGTGACAACCCTAAATCCCTGACCCCGGATTTGGGGCTGTTACAGAGATGGTATCAGAGCGTTAGGTTACAGTCCTCAGAAACGATAGGAGATCGAGTCTTACAATACCCTTAAGAATGATAAGAACATCTAGAGCCTAAATTGAGTTCGTAGTCGGGTTAGAGGACACGACCCTGACTGTTTAAGATGAAGCCCGAGAGGGGACTTCTTCTGGGAAACCGTACTTAGGACTTCATGATTAGTCACCTCGATTCGTATGAGTTATAGATTGATGGGATTCTGAGATACCAGACCCCGAGGCCTTCGAGTAGGCAATTGATGATGCGTTCCTTGAAATGGACGGAGACCCGATAAAGGAAGATCCATAGGAGGATCTGGAGGAAGACCCCATGGTGGGTCAAGGAAAGAATCTTGTAGAGAACGTGTTGATTGATAAAGATGTAGTATGTTACTTGAGGTCGTATAATAGGACCAGACGAACCTTCAGAGGACAAATAAGTGACGAAACGAGAGTTTTAAGGATCGTTCATGATTTATCAAGAGATATGACAAAGAAAATGGAGTAGAGTCTCCAAAGCAGAAGAGGTAGAGGCAGTACAGCCAGTATCAGTGGATTGATTCGACTTGAACGAAACCTGTTACCCGTAGTCGGTTATAGTTGCCCATAAGGAGGCGGCATACGTAAGAACCAAGATGTTCAGATTTTCACGAACGATTAAGGGTACTTAGTTGCCTAGAATAGTGTAAGGAATTGTTTTGGGCTATGAAATTTCAATCCCCCACGACCAGCGATTCCACTGGAAATAGTGTCTATTACATCATTGAGGGATTTTATTATCTCAAGGAAAATTTTGGGTATAAAGATGATTGAAATAGAGACCGAATTTAAGTTTGTAGTTTCTAACGATCCTCCGGAGTATCGCCTAGTCGACATGTGGAATTGTCATTGCTATGGGTGACAACGGTATCGAAGTCTTCTTATAGAACAGAACGCTTAATTGAGATGTTTGCGCCTAGTCGAATAGAATTCCCTGCGATTGCAAAGGTCGATGGTTGGATCCTTAGCGACTATTATAAGTCGGCAATGACGTAAGTATCAAACACCTTAGGGCGCGTGGAAAAGAAAAGCTTTGGAATTGAACGATTATCCATTAGAGGAGCCGACATAAAAGGCATCCGTAGAGACCTTGGTAGTACCCTCCCCCTTTGCAGATTATGTGGGATATTTCCCCAATCTATGATCTATCTTGACCTCTTTCCAAGAAAGAATTCTGATAAAGGGTATATTCCCTCTTCGAAGTTATTTTATAACACTTGTGTTAAATCATAATTAATTTCAATTGTGTTAGAGGCTGTCACGATGCCTACTTTCAGGTTTTCGAAGCCCTGTCAAATGATGTTATTTAAGCTTTCACTTTTCTTCAAATAATGAATGACCCCATGGTGATACCTCACCACTTGTTTGTTAAGTACCAGTATCTTTTTGGTTATTCTTTTCTTTGTATTTTCTTTGGAAACCGCACCTTTGGAATCTGTTCAATTTTAATTCAAGGTGTTCCTTTGAGAAATATTGTCGAGAGGCGATAATCGTTAAATTGATCTCGAATTGCTTTCATACTTTTCAACTCCCACTGAGACGAACAACCCTATACTTATAGGGGCTACAAGGACTATCTGTCTATGTGATAGAAGTCGGATGGGACGCCATCACTTGTGAGTTGTGAAATACAAGAAGGCTAATTACCTTTAGTAATGTCTCAATCGAGGCACGCAACGTTGAGTTCTTATGATCATGTTGATCTCTCGGTAAATTCTCTTACCTCCAATAAGGTTACCTTAAAACTCATAACCTTATGATCACCAGTGTGTGACGTTTTCCTTGATATGGGAGCTATCTTTTCAAAGCTCCATGATTCTTGTTATCTTTATTGAATTTCAAAGGGAGGCCAACCAGGTCAAATAAGTCACAAAAAAAAAAAAAAAATCGCTGATAGGAATTAGATTCGCAACGAAATCTCCTATGACAGGAGCGAATCCCTAAGACGAATAGAATGTTGGTGACGTATCAACGAAATTGATTTATTCTCCCAAGGATGTTATGATAATGGAAAGCGTGTCAATCGACATATGTGAAAGGAATAGCGATGTGTCGTGTACTTCAGTGACAACGGTGTTAGATAGATGCCCTATAATGGAATTGAGAGTTTGGAGGAGTTGTTTACGAATGGACACTACCTCTGGGTTAGCAAGATAAGTACTGGCGATGGAGTCAGAGGGAGCTGGTATTGTGACTGGGGAGAAGTTGATATTATTATAAGGATGGATTGGTTGACACCCAATGGAGCCCAGACTGATTGTAAGAGAGAGAGAGTAATAAATAAAGGATGGAGACAGATTCAGAGATTCTTGAATATAGTTCCGACTAAGAAACTATTACGCCAGAAATACGAGGCTTAATTAGCTCTTATGGTTGACGCCAAGGAAAGAGATACCAAGTATAAAGGGAACTAAAATGGTTTTGGGAGATTGTACAAGGTTTTAATAAGCTACCAGATATCGATTTGGATGACATGAGAATGAATACCGAGTATTCAGAGTACAATGGGAATGAAAGGGTTAGTGACTAAGTTACAAGAGTTGTTGTATAAGGGTATGATAAGACCCCGTGTACCACCATGGAGAACCCCGGTGTTGTTGTAAGAAAGAAAGATGTTAACACAAGATAATGCCTCGAACCTCGAGAGTTGTATGAGTTCGACATGGAGAATAGGTACCCTTGTAAATGATTGTTTGATCAGCGGAAGAACGCTGTGTATTTCCAAATTTATTTAAGAACTGGATATTACCAGTTGGAAGTTAAATTCGAGGATATACCCAAGACTGCGATTCATACTAGGAATAGACACTTCGAGTTTTCAGCGAAGTTATTTTGGGTTGACTAATGCACCCACAAATTTTATGGAATGTAATGAATTGGCTTTGAGTTACCTATGATAGTAGATAGCATGAGATGGAGAAATGACTAGAATTGACCTAGGATTATGACTGTGAGATACACTACCATCCGGGGAAGGCCAATGTGGTGGCCGATACCCTTACTTTAAAATGAGACAGAGATGGATTCCGAATGATCGGGAATTAAAGGATGAGATTTTACACAAAACCCAAGTTAGTCCAACAAACTAGAAGGACGAAAGATTTCATCAACAAGCGGCTAGTGACAACCAAGACAGACAGAGAAAGTATGCGGACTAAGCCCGCGAGTATAGAGATAGTACTGCTATTGATAAGCTAAATGACATGTTGATGGATGACAAGCAAGTTTATGTTGGTGTATTTTCTGTACAAACAAGATAGAGAATATGAGGTTAGAGATTCGTGATGCCAAAAGATATCCTCATGGAAGGAATTAATGAGATTTGGAAAGAAAGGGAAGTTGAGCCCGAGATTCATTGGGCCATCTGAGATTTAAGACGCGTCAGGAAGGTGGCCTACGAGCCAGCCTTACCCCCCCAAACTTGTAGAATGGTCATAACGAGGTTCATGTGTCAATGCTACGTCAGTATACTATAGATGCCCGGCATATGTAGAGTACGAGCAGGTAGATATACAACCTGGTCTGACTTACAAAGAACAACCTGTGGAAATCACGGATAGAAAAGAGCAAGTGCTAAGTGACGAGGTTGCCAAGCTAGCGAGAGGTTTGTGGAAAATCAAGAGGTGGAAGAATCCACCTGGGAGTTAGAAAGTGCAATGGAAGAGAAGTACCCCAGTTACTCCTAAGTTGATTCCGGGACGGAATCCTTTTAAGGAGGGGAGAATGTAATAACCCGAATTTTTGGAAAAATTTAAAACTTTTCTTATTATAATTAAGTGCATCAGTGAATAGTGAATTTGGTGGATGAATAGTGATTTTGAGAATTAACAAAGTTTTTCATGCCACCTATGTACGAGACGTAGTGTGGATATTCGGAAGTCATATTAGTGATCTACGGAGTAAATAAGTGAATGCAAAGACGATCGGAATTCAGAAATTTCAAATTTTATTTTGGGTGTAATATTCGACCGGGCAGCGAATTATATATTATTATATTCAAGAAATGAGATATTAAAATTGAGGATTTGAGGATTTAATATTTTGGAATTTTATTATTTTATTAAAGTCGATTTAAGGATTCGATTGTTGAAGGGAATAGCGAATAGTTACTATTCATTGCGAAAATCGCGTAGAGTTTTATTCGCTCTTTTGGGAAATATTTCGAACCGTTTCAAGGGGAACAAGGCGACATTTACATGATTAAATATAGACATGGAAGTAACATGTAACAAGATAAATACAAGGAATGCAACAATTGGATCATCCGTGTGAAAGGAAACGAACCAGTAAAGCAAAGCAGTCAAGCCACTTGCCCACCACTCTTGCATGTGTGACAAGTGTCAAGAGGACAATACACCAACCCATGAATCACCATTTTTGTCTCTAAAAATCAGCATTTCCATTAATTGAACAAGGCAAGAAAAATCAAGAAACTCTCCCCCATTTTCCAGATTTTCGGCTCAGCTTGCACAAGGAGGAGAGAAAAATTCATAACTCCAAAACTACTTGTCCTAAAATCACCAAATTTTAACCATAGCTTCGCCACTCCAGGGACAACATTCTATCAAAATTGCATGGCCAACAAAGGAGTGTAGCCTAGTCAAATCCCTTCCCCAAGTTGGAAAACCCAAACTGTGCAGTTTGTGTCCAGCGGAAGGATGGGACTCAAAACCCTAGCTAGGAAGCTTTAAATGTGGCGATCTATAGCTCAAAAGAAATCTTATGAAGAGTACAAGGTCTGGTAAAAATCTTAGAACCAAACTCTTGTTTTTCGATTTTATATGGATTTTACAAAGTGATGATGAATAGTAACTTTTCATGATTCTTGATTTTGTTTCTTAAGGATTAAACTTGGTAAGGTTTGTTCAAAGCTCAAGGAAGGATTATAAACCATTGTTAGTGTATATGAAGCACCAAGGAAGGTATAAAAACCCCTGCCCTTTTTGTTTATATGAGTTTGAAATGGTTTTGATGTTTATGTAAAGTTAGGAGCATGAATTAAGCGATTAGATGAATTGTTGATTGAGTTGGAGGATGGATTATGAATTTGTTTTGATTATTCATGGAGGATTTGACTGAGTGGAGGGTGTATAAGGTGGATGGTGAGTTTGGGATTGATTGGTATTGATTTGGTTGTGTTTTGGAAATGGAAAACGTTACGATTATAGCCGTCGTAATGCCCATTTGATTTAAGGCTGTTTTGAGCAAGCATTACGAACTGGTATTGGAATATTTTTGAACAGAACTGACCATGAACATGTAGGTCTTGTTTTAAGGTTTGTTTTGGTATAAAGATCATGTCCATACGATTTACGGTTTAAGAGAAAAGTGAGTTTTAGTAAACGTCGTTCGGAGGAACGACCCATCTCTGGTCAGCAACTTCGAGTCTATATTTGGACCACTTCGGAGCCATATTAAAATGTGAAACTTTGAGGAATAATACTAGAGACCGTTTGGAAGGCTCACGAAAAGGATTCGTATTAAAAAGATTATTTGTCGATTTTATAAAAATGTTTTAGTCAGGGTCGCGCAAGTGAAAACCACTGAAAACGAGACTTAGAAATCAAGGTTCCAAATGGTTAAGTATAACTTGGATTTGAGAATGGATTTCGAACCAAACTTATGATATAAGAATTTGACAAATAACATGGACTTAGTATGAGCCTATAACGAGTTAGTAATTCCTTGGTTGTGTTTCGCTTACGTGTTTAAGCATTGAGTTATAAGTGGTTTATCGAGGGGATTAACCGTGTGTTTTCGTTTGACTTTGTCTAGATTGTCCGGCATCGTCGCGAACCCCTATCACTTCTCGAGCATCAGACAAGTTTCTAAAAACCATATTTTGAAGTATTCATATACTAGATGCAAGTTATGTATGCATACTCGATCGTTCAGAGTATATTTATTTTGAAATATATGAAATATGTTGAATAAGTTTCAATCCATATTTGCAAGTTTCCCAATATTGTGCTTCCTTATCAAAACCAGTATATCCTTGGTCTTGTTAATGATATTAAATCCTGCTCGTGCGATAACCAAAATCCCATGACCTTATAATACTGTTGATGGGTGGTGATGCTTTTAAGATCCTACACCTTGAATTATATGGTGTATATATTTATAAACTTTTCGTATGGTGGAAGGGGACTTTATATCATAAGGTAGGTATTTGTGTACTGGAATAAGAAAGGCTCAGAGGGTAGAGCATGTATTGAGTTTATAACTTAGCCAGCGTATCGGGGTTATTTTGTAAGGTATATTTTCGAAAACCCGGACAGAGCTTTTTAGAAAGATTTTCGCAATAATTAACCTAAAGGCAACATCACCAATAAACCAGTGTTTATTTAATTAGTAAATACTTCTGGAAGCATTTACGGATTAAATAAGCCTTATTCGTCTAATTAAATTTGTTTACTTAGATGAATATCATTTTCAAAATGTTTTCTTAAAATCGCTTTGTTCCGGAATGATAACAAAGATATCCGGTAACTGTTATTCGAGGATTAATTATCTATTTAATGAATATTACTTTTGAATATTCATTTAAGAGTTATTTATTTAATGAATATTACTTTTGAATATTCATTTAAGAGTTATTTATTTAATGAATATTATTTTTGAATATTCATTTGAGGTTTATTTATTTAATGAATATTATCTTTGAATATTCATTTAATCTATATTTACTTAATGAATAGTATTTTCGAATATTCATTTAATCAGTATTTACGTAAGGAATATTATTTCGAATATTCATCTAATGTTTACTTATTTAATCAATATCATTGATTATTTTTAAAAATCCAAAGAGGTTCCCAAAACAATGTTTTCCATTTAAATTCGTCTCTTAAGAGGATTTAAATGTTCGCTCAACCATCAAAAATATGGGAAACCTGATTTAAGTGACTACTACTCTTTTTAAACTCTCAATTCAAAAACTGTCAAGGGACAGATATTTTCTTGGAGCAATTTAATTGCTGTCAGTCTAATGTTGTGTTACCACCTCAATAATCGAGGGGTAAATTCATGGAACAAGTCGATATCCATTAACAAGCATAGCTTGGGAAATATTGGAGAATCTTCCTTTCCAACCTAGATATAACTACTTAGTGGAGTCGTATCAACAAGTGTTACACTTGGAGAAAGGAGGACGATCTTTACGTTTCAGAGTCATGGATTTCATCTGAACTAGGAGTGGTGTAAGTGGTCAAGTTGTGTGGGCCCATCCAACTTTTATATTGCCCCAAATGGGCCGGGAGGTCATAGTAAGGCGGTAGACAATGTCAGGCCGTCGTGATACTTCCATCTACATGTAGAAAACTATTTGAGCGGTGCGACCTGCTACTGATCATAGTAAGGTTAGGCACAGCGGACGCGGTAGCAACTCCAGTATTAGTTCATCATCCAATTTGGATATTCCTGCAACATGTATTGGGGTGAAGAACCAATCATGTTGGTAGGGGGTCGAAAAGTGTTTGGAAATGAAGTGACAATAAATTCATGCAACTTCATCTTTTATTTATGAGTTATGACTGTGTGGATACCTTACATAACATGAGTTATGGTAAGGGAGTTGTTTATACTGAATCACCTTATAACTTCATCTTTTAAGTTATATGTTGATATTCTGCATATATAGCAGATATTTTTCGGAAAGGTTATATTTGGTTTACTTTGAAACCTCATCGTTTATACTAGAACTTTGTTCATAATATAGCAAAAGTTTGCAGAAATATTATGAAATTGATATTTGAAATACAACAATGGTATTATTTTTGGGATTACATTCCGATAAGGATGTAATTTAAGTATCGAGATATTTTGACAAATTATTGTCTTATACCCGCTTTATTCTGGGTTGAGTTAAAGGCAGAATTATGCCATACTTTCATTACCTTGCTGAGCTATCGCTCACTCTTGCTATTGTTTTATATATATTATATAGCAGCGAAGCAGGATGCTAATGGGACGGCACATACCCCGCAAGGCGTTTCCATAAACAGTTTCTAGCAGTGATCCCGAGAGTAGTACGAACCAATCGAATCAGGCTACAGCTTTTGGGTATTCAACTTATGTATAGATATGAATGGTATGAGAGGATTGTGAGCATCCGAAGGCTAAGTTGGTAATGTAACATTACTTAGAAATTGTATCAGTGACAGATTCAAAGACATTTTGGGTATTGTAATAAAAATTATTTATTCCGCAGTTATTGTATGGTGTCGTTTCTGAGACTCTAACCTGTGTGTGTGTGTGAGACATATATTGTGGGGTCATGAGCAGGTGAATTATGAATGGTGTGAGTAATACAGGTAAGGCAAGGAGTACATGGATTGTGACAACCCTAAATCCCTGACCCCGGATTTGGGGCTGTTACATTTAACTACTCTTTTCTTCATCTTCTGTGACCTTTGTTGATGAACAACAGAAGGTCCAACTTCAGCATTTGACTGTTGAGAATTGTCTTGAAATTGTTGAACCCTCTCAGGTAGCAACAAGGCACCAACATCCCCTTTCTTAACATCTTTATTTATAAGATCAGAGAAAACACGTTTATGCAATTTAAACGAAAGAATGACATCATCCTCTAAGATCTCAACATCAGGACAACAGAAGGTGAATAGCAATTGACAAAATCTAGAGAAATAAACAACATTCCTATTCTCTTGCATTTTCTCACCTATATTAGTCAAAACAATTCGAGCAAAATCTAAATTGTTACCAAATAGAAGAGAATACCCTATTTGCGGACTTTCAGTGGGAATTGCATCCCAATTCGTGCACTTCTTTCCAAAAGCCCTAGTGATGCAGTCGAAAAAGAAACTCCATTCCTTGCGCAAAAACGGCCTTTTCAGTTGACCCACCTTTACCAAAGAACCAGAGTATCCGATTTCCCTCATCATTCTCAATAAAAGGTCATCACCAACAGCAATTGTATAAGAATTAAAACCTTCAAAATCCAAGGCATCACGAACAGTGTCTGGAGTTACAACATACTCTTGACCTTGATAGTCAAAGATAATTGAAGGTGACCCTGTCTCGCCTCCATTATCATAAGTGCCTGTCTGCCAAAAGCTTGTAATTTGAGATGCAGACAGCTTCAACGGTGCGGTGAGAGCATGACCAATGTCAGACTTAGCCAAGAAATTCTGTATTAAATGAAACGCCTCTGGTGCGTTCTCATTCGCCAACGGAGCAGCATAGTTATTTGGAACAAACTCAAGTCCAGAAGCAGTGAAAGCAGTTGAAGCCATTAGTAATATCAAGAAATAAACAGAAAATAGCTTCAAAAAAAACGAGAGAGTTTAGGAGAGAAAGTGTTTGTGAATATGTGTGAGTGAAACTAGAATACAATTGGAGTAAGTCGTGAAAAACTGTAACGGTTGTGTGTATAATGTATAAATAGAAAATTTAAAATTAAAAACTGAACAGTTTTTAATCATTAAAACACAACTGTCTTACCCCATGTACTGTGTAAATGAGACACGTGTCACACATGCAATGACTGACAGCAGTAATTGGCAGTTTCCAATGCGCATGCGCAGTAAAAACAGCAATAATTACCGCCGATTACACTTTCCTATGTATGCAATCTCTCTCCTCTCTTTAACACTTTTCTAAACCAATGCCCAAACACACTCTTTTGAAAAACCAAAACAAATGTTTTTCCTCAAAATTATAAACTGTCTGAAACAAATAATTTATTTTAACCATCAGAGATTAAAATAGAATTACCTCGGCGTAGAGTACACAAAGCATCAGTGTTTACCAATTCTCCTCTTTTGTTAATAAACTCTTTTCACAAACTGTACAGGTGTGAAAATATGTGTGTGCAATAGCAGAATTTACTTAATTTAAATATTTAGAGCAACTGAAAATGCATAAATATCACAAATTGAAACAATAAAAACTGGTTGCCCAAACTCTCATATTTAATACAAATTTGATGTCATCTAAACTCTGTTAAAAATACACTTTAAGCTTTACCCCTATCAAATTCATGCTTATTTGACCGTGCAATGGATGAGACCCCAAAAGGCTTTTACAATAATACCCATGTAACGAGCTTTAGGTTAGTGAATCCCAGACTAGAAAAACCTTAGGTCACTAGGCACAAAGTCCCCTCGAACTTACTTGCTCAAGTATTAAAGAGCTCACCCTGATCAATTATGCATCAAAACAACTTCCTTTGACAATTTGCTTTTTCCAGTAATCGGAGGTTGGCACTAGTCACCAAAATTTTCGAAATTTTAGCCCTTATCATATAATAAGTTCCTGGATCGTCCTAGGCACAACATAATCTCAAAGGAATTTACACAAATTTATCCATTTCAAACTTAGGGGTGAAATTATTACGACTAAACTTCAGAGTTTAAACTGACATCCTTCATTAAGAACATTTTATGAGAGAGAGTGCAAACAGCTAATACAGAATCAACTTGTAAGATCAATAAACTTAGAGATGCTTTAAATATTGAAACAGTATCATGCTGTGTTAATGTACTGCACAAATTTGAGATCAGAATTTATGTAACTCAAAAGGATTCATAATTACTTACTGAGAATTATGACTCATACAAATTTCTTCATCGGTCCATATGTTTCAGACAATATTACAATCAGAGTATAACATCAAACTTTAACCAACAGAGTATGATAGACACTTTGTAACTGACAGAGTATGCTATCAGAGTTTAGCATCAGAGTTTAACATGCTGACTAAGATAACAGTTAACACATGCAAAC
Organism: Heracleum sosnowskyi; assembly: GCA_030848705.1. NCBI lineage: Eukaryota > Viridiplantae > Streptophyta > Magnoliopsida > Apiales > Apiaceae > Heracleum > Heracleum sosnowskyi. The sequence continues at coordinate 87,366,638 of CM061243.1, forward strand.
AACCATGAGCATTAAATCTAACATGCATAGATTTTGAGTCTAACCAGTATCTCTAGTCAAAACCAGAGACCATTCCAAGTTCATTTACCAATCTTGTAAAGGTAGCTTCACTCAAAGGCTTGGTGAAGATATCTGCAAGTTGTTGGTCTATAAACACAAAATGAAGCTCAATGGTTCCTTCTTCCACATGTTCCCTGATAAAATGATACCTTATGCTGATGTGCTTGGTCATGGAGTGCTGCACTGGATTACCTGTCATAGCAATAGCACTTTGGTTATCACAGAAAATAGGTATCTTAGAGTACCTTAACCCATAATCCAGCAACTGATTCTTCATCCAAAGAATTTGTGCACAACAGCTACCAGCAGCTATATACTCTGCTTCTGCAGTGGATGTTGAGATTGACTTTTGTTTCTTGCTGTACCAAGAAACTAACCTGTCACCTAAAAATTGACAGCTTCCACTTGTGTTCTTTCTATCTATCTTACAGCCTGCAAAATCTGCATCAGAGTAACCAATTAATTTAAACTCTGATTCTCTAGGATACCACAAACCCAAGGTTATGGTTCCTTTAAGATACTTAAAGATCCTTTTCACAGCTGTTAGATGTGGCTCTCTGGGGTCTGCTTGGAATCTTGCACAAAGACATGTGGCATACATGATGTCTGGTCTGCTTGCAGTAAGATACAACAGAGACCCTATCATGCCTCTATAGTTTGTCATATCGACTGGTGCCCCACTGTCCTTGTCTAGCTTTGTTGCAGTTGCCATGGGAGTTGTGGCAGATGAACTATCAAGCATACCAAATTTCTTCAGAAGATTTCTGGTATATTTTGCCTGATTGATAAAAATCCCATCATCTGTTTGCTTGACCTGTAAGCCTAGAAAATAACTAAGCTCTCCCATCATGCTCATTTGGTACCTGGACTGCATAAGCTTTGCAAACTTCTGACAGAGTTTGTCATTAGTAGATCCAAAAATAATATCATCTACATAAATTTGAACTAAAAGCAAATCATCACCAGAATTAAAATAAAACAAGGTTTTATCAATTGTACCTCTAGTGAACCCACTTTCTAAAAGAAATTGAGCCAGAGTTTCATACCATGCTCTTGGTGCCTGCTTTAGTCCATATAAAGCCTTGTCAAGCCTGTAGACATAATCTGGATGTTTGGGATCTACAAACCCTGGTGGTTGTTCAACAAACACCTCTTCTTCGAGCTTCCCATTGAGAAAAGCACTCTTTACATCCATCTGAAAGACTTTGAACTTTTTGTGTGCAGCATAGGCCAGAAAAATCCTTATTGCCTCCAATCTTGCAACTGGAGCAAAGGTTTCATCATAGTCAATTCCTTCTTGCTGTGAATAGCCTTTTGCTACAAGTCTAGCCTTGTTCCTTGTAATCACACCATCACTGTCAGTCTTGTTTCTGAAAACCCACTTTGTACCTACTACAGATCTGTTCTTTGGTCTAGGTACAAGTGTCCAGACTTCATTCCTCTCAAATTCATTCAACTCTTCTTGCATAGCTGTTATCCAGTTAGCATCTTGAAGAGCTTCTTCCACTTTCTTTGGTTCTGTTTGAGACAAGAAAGCATGATACAAGCATTCATTTGTAGTAGCACTTCTAGTTCTTACACTAGCATCAGGATCTCCAATTATGAGATCAGGTGTATGTGCCTGTGTCCACTTTCTTGCTATTGGTAAGTGGCTTCTTGTATCAGTATTGGATCCTCCCCCTTGATCCATGCTCTCATGATTCATGTGTTGACTTTCTGCAGCTTCTGAGGCTCCCCCTGAATTGGACTGCTCAAATTTTGAGCTTTCAGAGTTTGAATCAGCTTCCTCAACAGACTCACTTTGAGTGTTTGAGTCACCATGTTGAGCTGCCTCACGCTCCCCCTCAACTGGTTCTCTGTTTTGAGAATTTTCAGTTTCTCCATTATTTACCAGTAAAGGTTCAGAGTATGCTTCGTCAGAGTTTATCAGAACCGCTTCATCAGAGTTTATCAGAACCGCTTCATCAGAGTTTGTCGGTACTGCTTCATCAGAGAATAAATCTTCATTTTCAAAGCGCAGTTGATCATATTCATCTAAGTCATCAAGTCCAGTTATTTTCTTGTCATCAAATGACACATGTATAGACTCCATGATCACCTTTGTTCTCAGATTGTATACTCTGAATGCTTTTGTTAACAATGGATAGCCAACAAAAATTCCTTCATCAGCTTTTAACTCAAATTTGGTCAACTGTTCAGGATGAGTCTTCAGAACAAAACACTTACATCCAAATATATGAAAATATTTCAAATTTGGCTTCTTGTTCTTCACCATCTCATATGGTGTCTTTCCATGCTTGTTGATCAATGTTGCATTCTGAGTAAAACAAGCAGTTTGAACAGCTTCTGCCCAGAAATAGGTTGGTAACTTTGCTTCATCAAGCATTGTTCTGGCAGCTTCGATTAGAGTTCTGTTCTTTCTTTCAACTACACCATTTTGCTGTGGAGTCCCTGGTGCAGAAAACTCTTGCTTAACTCCTCTTTCCTTGCAGAAAGCTTCCATTACTGAATTTCTGAATTCAGTTCCATTATCACTTCTTATTATCTTTACTTTGTACTGTGATCCTTTATCCAGTTGATTTACATGATCCATCAGAGTCTGGGCAGTTTCATCCTTCTTTGCCAAGAAATAAACCCAAGTGTATCTAGTATACTCATCAACAATTACTAGAGTATATTTCTTTCTGCCCATAGACATTACATTTACTGGACCAAAGAGATCAACATGTAGAAGATGATATGGCTCCACAATTGAAGATTCAGACTTGCTCTTGAAAGATGACTTCCTTAGCTTGGCCTTTTGACAAGAATCACACAGGCCATCTAAGCTGAGTATTGACTTGGGAAGTCCCCTTACAAGATCTTTTCTTATTAGCTCATTGATGTTGTTCAAATTTAGATGAGAGAGCTTCTTATGCCATTTCCAACTCTCTTCATTTGACATTCTTGCTGTCAGACACACAGTTTTTCCATCAGAGTTTGTTACCAAACTTGCTTCATAGATGTTGTTGCGCCTGTGTCCAACTAGAACAACTTTTCCAGTAGATTTACTTATCACTTCACAGTGTTCAGTATGAAATTCTACATGATATCCTCTGTCACAGATTTGACTCACAGATAGCAGATCATGCTTGAGTCCTGAGACAAGAGCTACGTTTGATATGATGACACTTCCAAGATTTATATTGCCATATCCCAGAGTACGTCCTATGTTGCCATCTCCATAGGATACTTTTGGGTCAGCCTTCTCCTTAAAGTCTGATAGCAGGGCTTTGTTTCCAGTCATATGTCCTGAGCATCCACTGTCCAAGATAAGTGTGCTCTCTTTAATGCCCTGCAATTACAAACAATCACTGATTGTTAGTTTTAAGGATCCAGACTTTCTTGGATCCTTTGTCTTTCTTAACAGTGTTAGCTTTTGCAGCGGAATCCTTATCAACAGAGTTTAAGCTAACAGTGTCAGACTTTACACTTGCAGAGTTTGCTCTAACCCATTTCAAGTTGGGTTTTAGCTCATAATAATTGTGATAAATAGCATGATAACTCTTGCAAGTATATATGGAATGCCAAGTGCTCCCACAGTGTGTGCATAAAGTCTGTGGCCTAACCCTAACATAATCATTCTTTACCCCAGACTTGGAGGGTAAAGAATTAATATCTTTGTTCTTCCTGCAAAAACTGGCAAGATGGTTAGCACTACCACAGTTATAACATGTTTTTCTTGGAGCTACTGAAGTAGGCAGATGATTATTCCTTTTATTTATGCCTACTTTTCCATTCCTATTCTTCTTGGACCCTTTTGGTTTCATGGCAGATTTTACCTCTTTGAGATTATGATTGAACTGTTTTCCTGTCATTAAACCAACATTAACCTGTTTTTCACAGACTTTTACTGGTTTTCTAACAGCTTCTTGCTCAATAGGCTTCTCTGTTGTAGATTCAATATCCACTTGTTCAACACAAGCTTCAATAGCTTCTTTTACAACTACAGACTTTAGCTTACTGGATTCATGAACAAATTTCACAGGATTCATAATTACTTACTGAGAATTATGACTCATACAAATTTCTTCATCGGTCCATATGTTTCAGACAATATTACAATCAGAGTATAACATCAAACTTTAACCAACAGAGTATGATAGACACTTTGTAACTGACAGAGTATGCTATCAGAGTTTAACATGCTGACTAAGATAACAGTTAACACATGCAAACAACCATGAGCATTAAATCTAACATGCATAGATTTTGAGTCTAACCAGTATCTCTAGTCAAAACCAGAGACCATTCCAAGTTCATTTACCAATCTTGTAAAGGTAGCTTCACTCAAAGGCTTGGTGAAGATATCTGCAAGTTGTTGGTCTATAAACACAAAATGAAGCTCAATGGTTCCTTCTTCCACATGTTCCCTGATAAAATGATACCTTATGCTGATGTGCTTGGTCATGGAGTGCTGCACTGGATTACCTGTCATAGCAATAGCACTTTGGTTATCACAGAAAATAGGTATCTTAGAGTACCTTAACCCATAATCCAGCAACTGATTCTTCATCCAAAGAATTTGTGCACAACAGCTACCAGCAGCTATATACTCTGCTTCTGCAGTGGATGTTGAGATTGACTTTTGTTTCTTGCTGTACCAAGAAACTAACCTGTCACCTAAAAATTGACAGCTTCCACTTGTGTTCTTTCTATCTATCTTACAGCCTGCAAAATCTGCATCAGAGTAACCAATTAATTTAAACTCTGATTCTCTAGGATACCACAAACCCAAGGTTATGGTTCCTTTAAGATACTTAAAGATCCTTTTCACAGCTGTTAGATGTGGCTCTCTGGGGTCTGCTTGGAATCTTGCACAAAGACATGTGGCATACATGATGTCTGGTCTGCTTGCAGTAAGATACAACAGAGACCCTATCATGCCTCTATAGTTTGTCATATCGACTGGTGCCCCACTGTCCTTGTCTAGCTTTGTTGCAGTTGCCATGGGAGTTGTGGCAGATGAACTATCAAGCATACCAAATTTCTTCAGAAGATTTCTGGTATATTTTGCCTGATTGATAAAAATCCCATCATCTGTTTGCTTGACCTGTAAGCCTAGAAAATAACTAAGCTCTCCCATCATGCTCATTTGGTACCTGGACTGCATAAGCTTTGCAAACTTCTGACAGAGTTTGTCATTAGTAGATCCAAAAATAATATCATCTACATAAATTTGAACTAAAAGCAAATCATCACCAGAATTAAAATAAAACAAGGTTTTATCAATTGTACCTCTAGTGAACCCACTTTCTAAAAGAAATTGAGCCAGAGTTTCATACCATGCTCTTGGTGCCTGCTTTAGTCCATATAAAGCCTTGTCAAGCCTGTAGACATAATCTGGATGTTTGGGATCTACAAACCCTGGTGGTTGTTCAACAAACACCTCTTCTTCGAGCTTCCCATTGAGAAAAGCACTCTTTACATCCATCTGAAAGACTTTGAACTTTTTGTGTGCAGCATAGGCCAGAAAAATCCTTATTGCCTCCAATCTTACAACTGGAGCAAAGGTTTCATCATAGTCAATTCCTTCTTGCTGTGAATAGCCTTTTGCTACAAGTCTAGCCTTGTTCCTTGTAATCACACCATCACTGTCAGTCTTGTTTCTGAAAACCCACTTTGTACCTACTACAGATCTGTTCTTTGGTCTAGGTACAAGTGTCCAGACTTCATTCCTCTCAAATTCATTCAACTCTTCTTGCATAGCTGTTATCCAGTTAGCATCTTGAAGAGCTTCTTCCACTTTCTTTGGTTCTGTTTGAGACAAGAAAGCATGATACAAGCATTCATTTGTAGTAGCACTTCTAGTTCTTACACTAGCATCAGGATCTCCAATTATGAGATCAGGTGTATGTGCCTGTGTCCACTTTCTTGCTGTTGGTAAGTGGCTTCTTGTATCAGTATTGGATCCTCCCCCTTGATCCATGCTCTCATGATTCATGTGTTGACTTTCTGCAGCTTCTGAGGCTCCCCCTGAATTGGACTGCTCAAATTTTGAGCTTTCAGAGTTTGAATCAGCTTCCTCAACAGACTCACTTTGAGTGTTTGAGTCACCATGTTGAGCTGCCTCACGCTCCCCCTCAACTGGTTCTCTGTTTTGAGAATTTTCAGTTTCTCCATTATTTACCAGTAAAGGTTCAGAGTATGCTTCGTCAGAGTTTATCAGAACCGCTTCATCAGAGTTTATCAGAACCGCTTCATCAGAGTTTGTCGGTACTGCTTCATCAGAGAATAAATCTTCATTTTCAAAGCGCAGTTGATCATATTCATCTAAGTCATCAAGTCCAGTTATTTTCTTGTCATCAAATGACACATGTATAGACTCCATGATCACCTTTGTTCTCAGATTGTATACTCTGAATGCTTTTGTTAACAATGGATAGCCAACAAAAATTCCTTCATCAGCTTTTAACTCAAATTTGGTCAACTGTTCAGGATGAGTCTTCAGAACAAAACACTTACATCCAAATATATGAAAATATTTCAAATTTGGCTTCTTGTTCTTCACCATCTCATATGGTGTCTTTCCATGCTTGTTGATCAATGTTGCATTCTGAGTAAAACAAGCAGTTTGAACAGCTTCTGCCCAGAAATAGGTTGGTAACTTTGCTTCATCAAGCATTGTTCTGGCAGCTTCGATTAGAGTTCTGTTCTTTCTTTCAACTACACCATTTTGCTGTGGAGTCCCTGGTGCAGAAAACTCTTGCTTAACTCCTCTTTCCTTGCAGAAAGCTTCCATTACTGAATTTCTGAATTCAGTTCCATTATCACTTCTTATTATCTTTACTTTGTACTGTGATCCTTTATCCAGTTGATTTACATGATCCATCAGAGTCTGAGCAGTTTCATCCTTCTTTTCCAAGAAATAAACCCAAGTGTATCTAGTATACTCATCAACAATTACTAGAGTATATTTCTTTCTGCCCATAGACATTACATTTACTGGACCAAAGAGATCAACATGTAGAAGATGATATGGCTCCACAATTGAAGATTCAGACTTGCTCTTGAAAGATGACTTCCTTAGCTTGGCCTTTTGACAAGAATCACACAGGCCATCTAAGCTGAGTATTGACTTGGGAAGTCCCCTTACAAGATCTTTTCTTATTAGCTCATTGATGTTGTTCAAATTTAGATGAGAGAGCTTCTTATGCCATTTCCAACTCTCTTCATTTGACATTCTTGCTGTCAGACACACAGTTTTTCCATCAGAGTTTGTTACCAAACTTGCTTCATAGATGTTGTTGCGCCTGTGTCCAACTAGAACAACTTTTCCAGTAGATTTACTGATCACTTCACAGTGTTCAGTATGAAATTCTACATGATATCCTCTGTCACAGATTTGACTCACAGATAGCAGATCATGCTTGAGTCCTGAGACAAGAGCTACGTTTGATATGATGACACTTCCAAGATTTATATTGCCATATCCCAGAGTACGTCCTATGTTGCCATCTCCATAGGATACTTTTGGGCCAGCCTTCTCCTTAAAGTCTGATAGCAGGGCTTTGTTTCCAGTCATATGTCCTGAGCATCCACTGTCCAAGATAAGTGTACTCTCTTTAATGCCCTGCAATTACAAACAATCACTGATTGTTAGTTTTAAGGATCCATACTTTCTTGGATCCTTTGTCTTTCTTAACAGTGTTAGCTTTTGCAGCGGAATCTTTATCAACAGAGTTTAAGCTAACAGTGTCAGACTTTACACTTGCAGAGTTTTCTCTAACCCATTTCAAGTTGGGTTTTAGCTCATAATAATTGTGATAAATAGCATGATAACTCTTGCAAGTATATATGGAATGCCAAGTGCTCCCACAGTGTGTGCATAAAGTCTGTGGCCTAACCCTAACATAATCATTCTTTACCCCAGACTTGGAGGGTAAAGAATTAATATCTTTGTTCTTCCTGCAAAAACTGGCAAGATGGTTAGCACTACCACAGTTATAACATGTTTTTCTTGGAGCTACTGAAGTAGGCAGATGATTATTCCTTTTATTTATGCCTACTTTTCCATTCCTATTCTTCTTGGACCCTTTTGGTTTCATGGCAGATTTTACCTCTTTGAGCTTATGATTGAACTGTTTTCCTGTCATTAAACCAACATTAACCTGTTTTTCACAGACTTTTACTGGTTTTCTAACAACTTCTTGCTCAATAGGCTTCTCTGTTGTAGATTCAATATCCACTTGTTCAACACAAGCTTCAACAGCTTCTTTTACAATTACAGACTTTAGCTTACTGGATTCATGAACAAATTTCACAGGTTTAAGTTGTGGTTTTACTTTAACTTTATCTTTAAACCTAAGTTCATCTTCCTCACAGTAACCTAAACCTACAGTATCTGTTTGAAAAACCTGATGTGTGTCTTTTCCAGAATTAGTCCAGGTTTTAATCACTTTCCTCTCTTTTTCCAACTCAGACTCTATTTGCCTATATCTTTTAAGCAATTCCTGTTCAACATAAACAGCATCATCTCTCTCCTTTTGAACTTGTTGCATGTTAACAAGCTTCTCTTCAAGAAATTTATTTCTTTCTTTGAGATGTAGATTCTCAGATTTTATTCTCTCATTCTCTAAAGTCTGATCCCTATAACTAACATGTATGCTTTTAAGATAAATTCTTAATTCAGATATATCATCAATATCATAAGCATAAGTTGTTAGGGGTACCTTGTTTTCAGATGAGTCAGCTTCATCTCTACCAGTTGCCATGAGAGCATAATTGACTCCCTCATCTGAGTCTGAAGTGTCTGCCCAGTCTTTGCCTTTTGAGATGAGTGCTTTTTCAGTTTTTCCTTTCTTGCACTCTGGAGCATAGTGACCCATCTCTTTGCACTTGTAGCACTGGATCTCAGATTTATCCTTCTTTCCAGACTTGGTATCCCTTCCATCAGACTTTCTGAAATTCTTTCTTTCAGAATTTGAATCTTTCCTAGAGAATCTTTTTCCTTTCTTGAAATTCTTGAATCCCATCTTTTTGAAGGTCTTCACCATCAAGGCAGCCATTTGCATCAACTCCTCTTCATCATCCTCAGAGTCAGAAGCTTCATCAGAGTTTGAGCCATCATCAGAGTTTGATGACTCACTGTCAGAGTTTACGACCAATGCTTTTCCTTTGGCTTTCTTCCTTGAGATTTTCTTCTCGATGGGCTTCTCCTCGACTCTGAGAGCAACAGATTTTGTCTTCTTGCTTGATCTTCTGTTTCTTTGTTCTATCTCCAATTCATGAGTTTTCAGTAACCCATAAATCTCATCAAGTTCAGTTTCAGAAAGTTCGTAATTATCTCTTATAGTTGTTGCCTTCAAATCCCATCTTTCAGGTAAAGATAAGAGAAATTTGAGATTTGATTCTTCAAGATCATATTCTTTATCAACTAGAGATAAATCATTCAACAGTTTACAGAATCTGTCATATGTCTCAGTCAAGGTTTCATTGGCTCTTGAATCAAAGTGCTGATACTCTTGAGTGAGTATAGTTTTCCTGTTCTTCTTTATAGCAGAGGTTCCTTGACATCTAACTTCCAAAGCATCCCAGATCTCTTTTGCAGTTTTGCATCAAATAACTCTGTTAGACATAACATTATCTAAAGCACTATGGAGTAGATGTCTAACCTTTGCATCCTTTGCAAACGATGAGATGTCTTCAGGAGTATAGTCCTTCTTCTCCTTTGGAATTGTCTTCTGATCTTCACCAGCAACAACTGTTGACAACTTAGTTGGCTTATGAGGACCATCATAGATTCTATCAAGGTATTCTGGATCTGTGGCTTCCAGAAACATGGTCATCTTCACCTTCCAAATTGGATATTCTGCTGGCCTGAGAATTGGAACCCTGATTGACTCATATCGACTCACAGGAGCAGGTTTCACTTGTTCAGTCTTTGTAGCAGCAACTTGATTTTCCTCAGTCATGATTATACTTGTATTGTTGATCGAAAACTGTATATATTAAACAGCCTTGGCTCTGATACCAATTGTTAGGCCGAATACAATATAATCAAATATATATGAGAATAACAATAATCAAGAACACTGTTTATGAATCAATAAACTGTAATTGTATTAACATCTTCTCTCTTTATGATGTTAAAGAATCACAAAGAGCTTCTAGGTTACAAGAATAATAATCAATGATCGCGTCCCTTCTAGGGATAACCTATCTGTGTTTATATAGTACACAGCTACATACAATCCATCTCTAATTGATATTCCTATAAGTTAGCTATACAATTCATATCAATTAAGGATTGCTTCTTATCTTCTATTCCGTTTCCTTAGTTGTATCAATATATTCTGCTTCTTTCCATCTTCAGAATATATTGCTTCTAGAATATTCAATTCAGCACCGACAGCTAATTCAACTATCACCACGTCAGACTTTAACAAACTCTGACTGGCTTCAATGTAAACTCTGATGAGCACCTGTTGCTTAAACCTGTTGCTTAAACACTGATGAACAAACGTCAGCAATTATATCTAACAGATCTTATTGGACTGAAGATGAATCAAAGAACAATCTGCTCAAGCTAGAGGAGCAACTGCATTGTAAAACTTTTTACTGTTCTTTGTAAATTAGAAATCTGGAAATGTAAATATTTAATCCAGAATGCATTTAATATTATCAATATGTCTTACTTTAATTAGTTGCATATTTCCTTAGTTAGTTGAGTTATCCTCGAGGTATTTGCTTGTCGAACTCTAACAATCAAATAGGGGGAGATTGTAAAGCATAATGTAACATGGTCTGTAACAGAGATAACCTCAACTCAACAAAGAACAAGACAGACTATAATATTAACATAAGCACAGGAATCCAGAAGTAAAGAAGAAAAGGTAGACTCAAAAAATCAAAATATGGTATGTATTCTTGAAGTCCGTAAACAGGTCACGGAAAGAAGTTCATTTAATATATTCAAGCCTCAGTGACAAATAAAGAAACAAGACTTTCAAGACTACAAAAGTATTTGCATGATAAAGAGTTAGTACCAGAGGATTTCAGTGATTTTAATGAAGCAACCAGAATGACAAAGGACTTATCAACGACATTGTATTGAAGACATGGAAGTATTGATCAAGTGTTAGTCATCTGTGAACCAGACCAGTTGCACTAGTTGTCAGCACTTAAGAGATCAAGATGTTTATCGTCTCAGAAGAAATTGATTTAAGTCAAACCTGAAACATCCTGAAAGTGAAAAGAATATTACAAGGTATGTTTAGGTTTAATTGGAAGTACAATATGCTTGCTGCAAAAAGAGAGAATCTTCAAGGATCAAAATGCAATTAGAAGACTTCGATAGTTTTCTTTTCAGAAAAACTATCGAAATTGATCAAGGAGATTTGAATAAAAAACCATCTAATAACTTTGAAAAGTAACTAGTTTTCCATTCGACAGATTTTATTAAAATCTATCGAAGGAAAGAAAATTAGGTCATTCGATAGTACAGGTGAGATTTTGTATAGTCGTCAGGTTTATGAAAAACTTGGACGGCCAGGATTATTCCAAAAAGCCTTCGATAGTTTTTCAAGACTACAATTGATGAAAGAAGGCAGTGTCTTCTTCAGTTAAGGAATTTGCAGAAGATCATTTACGAAAAGAGAGTTTGAGCTTGAAATGGACAGTGAAATTAATAGTGCTTTGAATTCTATCATTGTATTTATTTTGTGTAACCTAGACTCATTGAAGCTAATCCTACGGATTAGAATTGTAGCACCCTTCGTGGTTTATATTTATAAAACGATATATTCCCCGACTCGTGTTTTGATTTGGTATATTTGATTTCAGACAAGAACACAAATAATTATCCGCGAACAAAATTGAATAATTTGTGAGTATCGTATTCAACCCCCCCCCCCCCCCTTCTACGATACTTTGGACCTAACAGCTCAAATACTTCTTGACATTCTGAAAGGACTCCTCACATTATTCTGTCCATTGAAAATTCTTGCCCACATTTTTAATGGCCTTAAAAAACACTTGGCACTTGTCAAAAGATTTGGAGACAAATCTGTTTAACGTCACAATTCGCCCTGTGAGACTCTGCACATCTTTCACTCTACGAGGCAATCTCATCTCCAATAGAGCCTTTATCTTGGCCGGATTAGCCTCAATCCTCCGATGGTTGACAATGAACCCCAGAAATTTTCCCGACTCCACCACAAACACACATTTTTGAGGATTAAGCTTCATTCTGTAAATACGCAAGATATGAACATCTCTGCCAAATGACGGATGTGGTCTGTGGCTTCCTTTGATTTTACAAGCATATCATCAACATATACCTCCATTTTTTTCCCAATATGATCTTTGAACATTTTATTCACCAATATCTGGTACGCTGCTCCTGCATTGATTAACCCGAATGGCATCCCAATATAACAGTATAGGCTTCGATCAGTGATGATCGAGGTGTGTTCTTCATCTGGCTCGTATATAGGAATTTGATTGTAGCCTGAGTAGGCATCCATGAAGCTTAATAACGCATGCCCTGCAGTGGCGTCCACAAGCTGGTCGATACGAGGAAGAGGGAAACTATCCTTTCGACAAGCCTTGTTCAAGTCGGTGAAGTAGATGCAAGTCCTCCACTTCCCATTTGGCTTTTTTACTAGCACAGGATTAGCCAGCCAAGTCGGGTAGAACGACTCCTTGATAAGCCCGACTTCCATCAACCTATCCACCTCTTCCCTAAGGGCCTCCGCCCTCTCTCCACTAACAGGTCTCCTCTTCTGCCTTATTACCTTCTTTCTTAGATCTAGGTTCAACCTGTGGCATATTACTTCTGGATCGATGCCTATCATGTCGGCGTGAGACCATGCAAACACATCCAAATTTTCCTTAAGGAACGAGACGAGATTGTCCCTTATATTAGGGCTGAGATTTTCCCCAATCTTTAAGACTTTAGCCGGGTCGTTTGGATCCACCAAGATAGAAATAATATCTTCGAATGTCCCAGCTCCGTCTGGCAGGGGAGGCATTCTTGGGTCCAAATCAACATCGAAGTTCTTATCCGTGCTAGGCTCTCCTACTTCGGTGACACTAAGATTATCCCCATTGTTAATGGTAACCTCCGATGTTTCCTGTGGGATGTTCCCTTCTGATGTTATAGTAACTTCTCGGGACACTCCAGTTGGCAGGTTTATCAGAACTGAAGTCTCCTTTCTCACCCACTTGCCTTTATTCAACCAGGCAGCTACCTGCTCTGGGCTCTCCTCGTCATCACTTGCCTCCTCCACTAAGCCCTCTTGTAACATCATTATGGGTTGAGAGGATTCCATCATTAGGGCCCCGGGTCGGGGTTCCACCTCAATCCCCATCCTTTCAAAGTAGTCATCCGGGAGCTCCTCTCTGGATATAATGTTACAAACATCTGGCATGGGAGTATCCACACGCTTCCTTTTCTTCTCTTCTCCTTCTTCCATGAACTCTTGTTCTCCAAGGTCTGTCACTTCTCGTGGAATATCCACCTTTTCCGCCCCTTTCATTGCTTGGTTATAGCATACCCTTGAGTCATATTGGCATCCCTTCACTTGCCCGACTCCTGTGGGAGTTGGAAATTTCATGGTTAAGTGATAAATAGAGGTGACTACCTTCATCTCTTTAAGGATCGGTCTTCCAATGATAGCATTATAAGCACACGGCTGGTCCACCACAGTAAAAGTGACAATTTATGTGGCCACGTGGGGGTTGTCCCCTAAACTGACCGGGAGCCGGACTGTGCCCCGGATTCCTACCGAAGCCCCCGTGAACCCGTAGAGCTGATTTCCGCATGGGACCAACTCTCTGTCTAGGAATCCAAGCCTTTTGTAATTGTCGTAGGTCAAAATATTTACGGCGCTCCCATTGTCTACCAATACCCGATATACATTGGTTGACCCAATTTTCATCCTTACTACAAGAGCATCAGCATGTGGGTGATGTACCCATTCAGCATCTTCTTCGCTAAACATGATTTCATCTCTTTCTTTCTTGAATAGACGAGGAGGCCTTTGATCAAGATGATGAACATTGGTTAGAGGACGATCATTTGCCTCTCGGGCATATCTCTCCATGGCCTTCTTGCTATCTCCCCCACGTGAGATCCTCCAATAATAACATGAATCCTATTAGCCCTAGCAGTCCTCTCTGTGTCATCATCCTTTGCTAACGGAGGTGGAGGGGGCACCTGGTGATACTCAGCCTTATATTTTCGTACTTCCTTCATAACCTATTCAGTTAGCTTCCCCTGCCGAATCAAAGTTTCGATTTCATCCTTCAACTATCGGGAATCTGCCGTGTGATGCCCCGTGGATTCATGGTAAGCACAGTATCTAGAGGTGTCCCTCTTGTTATATTCTGTCAGAGGAGTAGCTTTCTTGAACACCCATTTCCCAGCATAAGTGACATATATATGGTCGATGGAGGTGACCAAAGGGGTATGATTCTGCCATTTGCTTGTATAAGGTCTTCCAAACTCTTTATTGGCATTTTCCATGGCCCTGTTAAACTTCTTTGGGCTGGGGCTCCTTTTGAAATTCTTTCTTCTTTCTTCGGGACTAAAAGATCTCTCTCTCTTCTCCATTTTTCGGCAACTGCTTCTTAGATCCCTCATGGATTTCTCCACCCTCTTGTGAGGTTCTGCCTGTTCATAAAACTCGACCAAAGTTTCTGGCTCTTTAGCTTGTAGGATTTTCCAGAATTTAGAGTCTTCTCTTAACCCAACAATTAGAAAGTTCTTCTGAGCCTCTTCTGTTGCTCCCCGAACTCTGGGGTGTTCAACATTAAATCGCATGAAATACTCTTGCAGGGACTATCCCTCTCCCTACTTAATATTGGCAATGGTGGCCACCGGGGGCATAATGAAGGGTGGACTGAAACTGCCTTAAGAACAGATCTCCTCTCCCAGTTGCATCCATGTGCTAATGTTAGCTGGTCCTAGCTTGGTAAACAATTGTTAGGCACTTCCCATTAATGAGGCAGCAAATAGACGGAAACGAGTTAGATCAGGAACCTGGTAGACCTCCATCTCAGTGTTGCAGCGGGCCAGATACTCAGCAGGATCTGCATCCCCATTAAAGGCAAGTTCGAGGTTGCTCCTGAATACCGGGGTAGATGAGACATCCTTATTGCAGGGGTAAAAGGAGATGGGGCCATAGCAGGGGGTGGCGTCTTCTTCTCGTTTTCCATTTGCACCAGCAGGCGCCTTAAGTCACCAACCCTCAGGTCTCCAATTCTTTCATTGGACCTTTCTTCATTGTGGTGGCTCGAATGGTGAAAGGGAGTGCTTTCCCTTCGCTCTGTTCGAGGTGGAGTCCTCTTCCTTTGTTCCGTTCGAGGCGGAGTCTTCTCTGGCCCCTCCTTCCGTGCCTTAGAGTTTTCCAACCTAATCCTTAGATCGTGTTCGGTTAGCTTTTTTCCGATCCGATCTAAAACACTAGTGGATCTAGCCTCGGACGAAGCTGGCTCATGCCGCGGCTCACTCGGAGCCTGGCTGCCTCGCTCCTCCTGGCTTGGGGATATCTCGTCCATCTCATGAGGCCCGGTCTTCTTCAACCCATCAGCTACCTCGTCGAACTCGTTTATGAGTTTCTTAGGGGGTTGATCTTTCTTTTGCTGAGTGATCTTGAGTCTTCGGGGCTTCCTCTTTGCATTCTTAATTGAATTATGTTCGACCTTAGCTAGCCGAGCGTTCATAGTCTCAAATTGGTGCCAGGATCTTCTTGTCATCTAGCGTAACTGGGGCGACACGAGGTGTGACAGGGGTGACCTTACTTGGTCCTCCATCTCCGTGGGGTGGTGGATCCGTTTTTACTCCTTGTGGTGTGGCGTCCTTCTTGTGCTCAATCTCCTTGTCACCATTCTTGTTGTTCTTCGACATCCTTCTCCTTAATATGTATTGCCCATCCTTCTAGCACCAATTGTTATAGAGAGAATTTCGTATAACAGTATTTTGGAGGTTTATTGTAAGTGGTGGCTAGACTTGTATGATGACTCCTCAGAAATTGAATAGAAAATGTGTTTTTTCTCTTGCTCTTGCCGAGTGTCAATTGTGTATCATACAAGGTGCCTACGTACCCCTTTATATAGGGATCAAGCCTCACGTAGTTCTTGGAAAACAAGTCATCGGATAAGCCCATTCAGCCCAAGCCCATCAATAGTCAGGATTTATCCATCCACATCACGTCCGGTTTTCACACGTTTTCCTACAATCTCGCGGCACCTCCACATTTATTTCCGTGATTGTAGGTCTGTCCCGTGTCAAACAAGAAACATTCATTCCATAAAAAGGAATTTCCATATTTGGGCTTCACCCATGGTGCGAGCTGGCCAGGCTCGCACCACACAAGTCAATATATATATAAATGCTTAAGTTAGATTTTACCTTTCCATAACCAAGTGGTGTGAGCTCACTTATGTTCAATCATTACTATTTCTAATAAATAATGCGAGCCCATTATTTCATAATAGTGAGAGCCCATGAGATTATGGTGAGAGCCCATGAAATTATAGTAAGAGCCCATAAATCAATGCGAGCCCATCATACATAGATGGTGCAAGCCCATCATGCTTGGAGAAATCATCATTATTTAGGTCTTATTTCAACATAAAACTCATGGTGCGAGCCGAAGCCCAGTCACACCAATCTTTCTAAAACACGACTCATTCTTAGGCCCAAATCACTTATGGACCTGTTTAAGACACATTATCAAAAATCCAGTATAACACTATCTAATGAACCACCAGGAGATGGTCTCGAGATCCCCACTGCCATGACTTAATCTACATATCAGAGACTGGCTTTACAGAATTCATGTACTTTGTAATTTTTAGCTTTATAATAGTTGTAAATGTTCAAGGAGTTTGATGCGCGAGAATGGTTTGTTTTGCTTTGTTAATCTAAATTTCAATTGCAACTCAAGTGAAACTGCCACATGAAGAAAATACAGCTGAAAATGTGAAACAAAAAGTTGTCTACTCTCTTAAGACCTGTTTCATTCTTCTTCTTTTCTTTTTACTTTTTTTGCTCTTCTTCTTTTCTTTTTTCTTTTTTTGGGTCAGAAAGCCTTCTTGATTCTAGTCCAATGTTTCTAACCTCTAAATTCTCTTCTATGATCATTCCTCCAAGTAACACAAAGTCCAACCCAACCAATCTTGGTTTCATTCCCTTCTTAAAATTTTGACATTATATATGGTTGTATCATTTGATGATGTGATCTTCAGACTTATATATATACTATCTCTGTTTAAACTTAATTAGGCTCCCAATTTCTTGTTCACTTTCTTTTTTTCATTTATAAATTTGAGAAAAATGCCCCTAAGTACGTACTTAAGGGGCTTATATGAGTACGCTTTAGTAAAACTACGTAGTTTTGTGTTAAACTTAAAAAAAATAAGATTTTAATTCATTAAAACAAAGTGACCTTTTAACCAGGCAAAATCAGCAACAAGATAATGCAAAAGACGAAAGCTTCTAATGGCTCCACGAAGTGCTCGAGGGCATTGTGTATACACAACAGTTAGCCATTTTAATATCATACATTATCGGTGTATTCTAATGAAGATACTATGTATATGGTATACATGCCATATACCAGAGCATAGAACAAAAGCCACAACAAAGATGTATACAAGATCGGTCACCGACTATTTGAACAAAAGTCTTGAGAAAATCTAACATAGTTCTCTACTTAAATCGAAAACTAGAAAAATACAAGGAGATTAAAGTATGTCAATACAATTAAGATGATCTAATCAGGATGACAAGTCCTTGCATCATGTCCAGTCTCACCACATGTTTTACAGGTGCATTTCTTTGTTGTAGTTTGAGATTGTGCAACATGTATGCCTGAAGGAATCCTTGTAGCTTTCTTTGGGCGTCCTTTTGTTTTACATTTTGAGGGATCTCGAATAGTAACATTGGACATTACTGTAGATGCCTGAGAAGACTGACCAGTTGAACCAAGATGTTGGAGGGTTACCTCAGTATCTAGAGCCTTTTGTCGTGCATCATTGACATCAAATTTCTTTAACAAATCGTGTAAACAATTTGAAGCCATTTTCAAATTCAATTTGCAACTCACCGATCTTTCATACACTTGATTTATGAACGTGCGAAAATTCCAAGCTTCCAACGCACTAACTTGTTCACCACTTGATAGACCTTGAACTTCACATGTCTCACCAATAGTTGTAGTTTTATATCTAACATTCAATGTCCATCTCTCCAATATATATCTTTCAGGAATAGATTCCAAATCAAATATTTGTTTCATCAGGTATAAGATATGTCTACACAACAGCCCGACATTTTCAAATTTTGCACAACTACATTGAAAGATCTTTTCTGACATGATGACATTGACAACGTGTGAGGCAACCTTTCCTTTAAAGTTAAAATTGACCTGATAACTAGAATCGTCTCCGTCTCTCTTTAATTTTTTATGTCGACAATGAAAAATCAGCTTAAACTCTTCAGCGAATTTTTTGAAAACATTTCTTGTATATACTTGGCCAGCCTGGGCCTCAAGCGGAGACAGCTCTATAAAGTTCGGTTTTGTGGTGATGCAAAAGAAGTCCTCCTTCTCCTCAGTATCACGACGCTTAGTAACAGCATTATCGTACTGGTCTATGAATTCAGATAAAGGCGTAGTGGTAGAAACGAATCCATCAAAAAACGCATTAATACTTTCACTTCTCTGACTGGACTTTATACCTGCAGGTCGGAGATTAGTAAGAACATAGTTCACAACAATATATAAATTTGAAATATAAATTTAACATAACATTAATCAATTACCTGCAAAAAATGTTTTCACCAAATATGCTCGAACCCAGTGAAATCGTTGCTCATACATAGTTTCTAGCCATCTCCAAGACTTAACTTCATTTTTCTGTTTCTGATTTTGAGGCTCATCAAAACTGTGCTTGTATTTTTCTTTCAATTTGATCCATAATTTTTCTGATTCTTCCATATCCCTTTTCTTTTTTGCCCATTTGCGATAGTCCTCATCGAACTCAGGATTATAGGATATTTGTAGTGAACGAAGGTGCTCAGGTTCATGAAGACTCAAATTCCATTGACAATATCTATGATGAGATTATGGAAAAACCTTTTTAATTGCATTGCGAATTGCCGGATCTTGGTCTGTTATTATTGCCCTAGGAGCTTTATTCCACATGCACTTTTTCCAGTGCTCAAACAACCATACAAATGTATCTTCACGCTCATCAGATAGAAGGGCACAACCAAATAATGTAGATTGCAAATGATGATTGACACCGGTAAATGGTGCAAATGGCAACGAAAAATTATTTGTTCTATACGTGACATCGAAAACAAGCACATCATTAAATAATAGATAAGAGTTTCTAGCTCTACCATCAGCCCAAAACAACATACTTCTATAGACTTAATTCTCGTCAACTTCAATAGCATAATAAAACTGAGAATCTTGAGCTTGTCTCTCAAAGAATTTTTGCAAAACAACAGTACATTCTCTGCAATGTTACTTTTTCGATTAATTTTCAAATGATCAGTAACTTGTTGCGGTGTGATCTTGACAGAACTATGACTCGTAGAATTTATCAATTGAGAAATCTTGGAGGGTCCAACGCCACATTTGTAATATTCATCGATTGTAGTTCTAACGAGTGGTTCATCACAAGCCTTTTCATGCGTTCTCAAATGTATTTTTTTTTTTGGGGGGAATTTATCATTGGATGAGTATGCACATCTGTAAAATTTTTGATGCACCAGTTACCTCCATGGTGGGTTACCTGAACAATCATATGAGCTTTACAATTTTCTCTTGTCTCACGACGACGTTTTTTAATTTCCGTACCCTCTTCGCGTTTATCAACACTTTTAACTCCTTCCTTGTTACATACAAACATTCTCCGATAAAAATCACCACCATTTTTACGCCTTTGAGATGAAAATATACGAGTAGCAAATCCTTGTCTTAAAGCATATCTTTTATAAAATTCATATGCAGTATCGCTATCAGGAAACTCCATACCAATACGCGGTGTAAGAGAGCAATCTATTATTTTATTGCAATTTGAAGCCATATGATCTCCGTGCTGTTCACATGAGTCTGCATCATCTTCTGTCTCTTCTTCGAAATTTACTAAAAGCTCATTGTTATTATCTTCTATGCGTTCATACGAAAAGAATGATTCATTTTGTTGATCGTCCTCCAATAAATCTCTTTCATCCATAACACCAAGATGATATGGTATAGACTAGCTGCTAGGCAATCACTACCTAAACACGGATTATGGAGAAGACGTACATTAACCTAATGAGCCTGGTTAAAAAGTAACTTTGTTTTAATGAATTAAAATCTTATTTTTTAAGTTTAACACAAAACTACGTAGTTTTACTAAAACGTACTTATATAAGCCCCCTAAGTACGTACTTAGGGGCATTTTTCTCTATAAATTTTATTTGCACATATATCAATTTATCTTAAAATTCTACACTGGAAAATATTTATGATTAAGAATATTTTATGTAATACCTATTTTAAATCTTTTTATTCTAGATATTTTTTTTTTATCATGTTTGTTTTTTGATTTAGCATTTTATTTAAATCAGTTAACATATCAAATACATACACACAAATATTATAATTAATAATGTGAAATGAAAATTGTTATTCAGAGCTACTAATAGTCATAATTGGAAGATGTATATTAATAATATTTATAATGAATTTTATTTACAGTACCTTACACACAATATTGATACAAATTTAAATTTATGTTTAAATATCATTTAATAAAAAAAATATAATGAAATATGGATTCCAAACCTAAGCTAATTTAAAATACAAATTTTTATATATTATTTATATGTTCTTACTGCAGTCAAACATTTTAGTTTTTCTAATGAAAAATAGATAGCAGTAGCACCTGCTTCCTTGAAAATTGTATGGACTTCAGTCCAGTGAGTTGTTGACTTGTTGCTAACTTTTTTTTAATAATTGTAACTTCATTTTCACATATTAAATATAGTCTATTGATTATTATAATTTTTCAAAAAATATTTATGCACACATTTTATCAAATTTAATTTAATTTATCTATTACTACAATCCTTAAAAAAAATATAAATATCATGAAATTACGGGCATATCATGTATATGTCAGATAATTTATTTATGCATTCTCTATGAGTAATTAATGATAAATTGTAAGTTATTTGGATGACTCAGTACTTGCTATATTTTTAATATTAATTTTCAGTACAAAAATGTAACTTACAATTTTAATTTTATATAATAAGTTGTAAGTTTAAAAATGTCACTTGTTACATGTTAACCATTATTTTTTGTTACAAAAATGTAACTTACAGTTTGTTGCACTATAATTTCTAAAGTGAGTTATATGTTCCTAATAGCATACATCATATTCCTAAAATTAATAGTTTCATTTTAATATTATTTGTTAGTGTGTATTAGTAACTTGTAGAACTGCAATGTTTAAAAACGTAACTTACTACATTTTAAATATTTATTTTCGTTACAAGTATGTAACCAATAGTTTGTTATTATTTCACTTTTAGAGTACCTAAACCCAACCATAATACATGTATGAATTGATAAATAAACTCCTTATTTTACTATATAAGTTCCAATTTATATGAAAATGACCGATTGTAGATGAAAGTCAAGTTACTCCATCATAGAGAAATCATGAGTATTGTGTAATGAAATTGTATGGAAACAAAAGTTTGGAGTTTAAATAGTAAAATGAGGAATTCATTTATCAATTAGCTACGTATAATAAATTAATAATTTTTATTTGTTAGAATCTTTTAGCAGTTGAGATTTGTAGCTTCTAGAATTACATGCGTTTCATGCATGTCTTCACTATATATAGAGATGTTAATATGCTACATTCCTCATCATCTCAATCTCATTCAAATATTTCAAGTCATATATACACAAATTCTCATCCCATCATGGTTTCGAGTTCTATACAAGTTTTGGGTACAACCTTTAGTCCATTCGTGAACCGGGTTCGAATTGCTCTCAATCTGAAATCTGTTAATTTTGAGTTCATCGAGGAAGATTTGAGTTCCAAAAGTGATCTTCTCCTCAGATCAAACCCCGTTCATAAAAAAGTACCTGTTCTAATTCACGATGGTAAATGCATTTCTGAATCCCTTGTCATTGTTCAATACATTGACGAGAACTGGACTGGTAATGGTTACTCCATTCTCCCTTCTGATCCGTATGATCGTTCTGTTTCTCGATTTTGGGCTGCGTATATTGATGGCAAGGTACCCTTTTGGTTTTAGATTTATAAGGAATCGATGAAAATCTTATTTATTCAGCCTTTTAATGACGCGTCACTATAGTAGCTCTATTGTCCTTTGTCTAATTACATCATTCCTTGTGTGAGTTAACATAGTTTGTAACTATTATTACGACATTTTCGCATGCAGATGATTCCCTTGATGTTAGCGCTAACCTCAGCACAAGAGGAAGAAAAGGTTGCATTGGTGGAGAAAATAGAGGAAGGAATGGGGCTTTTGGAGGAGGCTTTTGTGAAATGCAGCAAAGGCAAGAGCTACTTTGGGGGAGATAATATTGGATACATTGATATTGTTTTTGGGAGCTGCTTGGGATGGATTAAAGCTCTGGAAAAAATGAGTGGAATGAAGTTGCTAGCTGAAGCGAAAACACCTGGGCTCGTTGAATGGGTGGACAAGTTTTTGTCGAATGATGTTGTTAAGAATGTTATTCCAGCGCCTGAAGTGTATATAGAGGCTATTAAGAACATGCAATCTGTTCTTAAGAAAATGCAAGCCGAAACCAAAACTGCATAAAATCAAAGGCATGTTGTTAGCCTGTCGACAAACGTTTTATCCAGAATAAAAAGTGCACTATTGAATAATCAGTAAAATTAAATTGACTTATAAGTTCAGTACTCATAAGTACAAGTATTCATGTATCAGTTTCAAATTCTTCCTATGTTGTATTTGGATTTCATAAAACTTTTAACATAAACGTAGCTTCTGCTACTTTATTGTTATAACATAGATGGCTTGTGTTGACAAATATGACTTCTTAATTATATCTACTATCCTGCTCACTATATAATTATAATATAGGATAGAGTGAAAAGCCGTATGTGTACCTGAAGTTTCAGGTTTGAGCACTTTGTGTACCTGGAGTTTCGAATCTAGCAAAATACATGCTGCAGTTTCCATTTCCTTGCTAAATACATATTTCCCTCAAATGCTGTTAACACCGTGAGGGCATAACAGTTCCAAACCGCTATATGTGAATTGCAGAGTGTGTACCAGAAATTTCAGCTTGAAATGAAACAGTAGACATGTTTTTTTATTCTAAAATAACATAATTAATTATACTAGATTAAAACCGTACCATGCATGAATTGTTTTTAATAATTATTAATTTTATTATTTATATTTTATATTTTATTAATTACATTTGTTAAAAAAAATTAGGTGTGTTAAACTTTTTTAAATAATTAAAAATATTAAAATAGATTTTAAAATAAATAAGTAACGGTTTGTCCGTGATATTTTGAAAAAGGAAGGATTTTAGTAAGGAAAAATAGAAAAAGTAACACGTTTTCGTTGAATTTTAAAATATAAAAGTAACGGTTTGTCCATGATATTTTTGGAAAAAGAGGGGTTTTAGTAAGAAAAAATAGAAAAAGTGACATGTTTTAATTGAAAAAGGTAATTGCCAACTAAAAGTATTAAAATAGGTTTTAAAATAAATAAGTAAAGATTTTTTCGTGATATATTTGGAAAAGGAGATATTTTAGTAAGAAAAATAGAAAAAATAACATATTTTAGTAAAAAGGTAATTATTGTCAGTGATTTTTTTAGAAAAAGAGGGGATTTTGTTATAAAAAAATAGGAAAAGTAATGTATTTTAACCGAAAGGGTAACTGATTATAAAAAATATAATTAAAAACATTAGTTATTTATAACCAATTACCTTTCCCAGCCAAAAAATGTTACTTTTTCTATTTTTTCTAAAAAAATTACCTCATTTTTCAAAATAATCACGGACAATTACATTTTTTTATAGCTAAAATATGTTTTTTCATTACTAAAACCCTCATTTTCCAAAAATATCACGGGCGAAATCCTGATTTATTTATTTTAAAACATATTTCAATTATTTTAAAAAGTTTACGTATTTTAACATGGGTTTAGTTACTAATATTTAGTACTCAATTATTGTGTTTTTGATAGAGTATATATTTATATATTTTTTATATGATTTTATTCCTCATAATTTTTATATTTTGCATTTAATTGGATTTTTATTTAATAGATTTTAATGTTCTATTGTAGGAAGCATGAAAATCCTAAAATTGGAAGGATTGGAGAATAAATAGCTTAATTTGGAGATTTATTAGAAGGAAATTCGGATTTGTCGGGCTGCATGCGCATAATTCACCGTTTGGGCCATATCTTGAGTTCTAGAAGTCAGAATTGGACGATTTAACAGCCCACTACAAGAAAACAGAGCATAACCGACCGTCAAAAAGGGTCAGTTATATCCGAAATCGGTCGGTTTTACGCGTAAAACCGACCGTCATCGATGGTCAGTTTTAGACTGGTCGGTTTTAAGAGTTGGTCAGGTTTAACACATATAACCGACCACCGGTCGATCGGTTATATCTGTTTCCAAATTTGTTAAAATGGGTCCTAAGAATAACACGTGGCAACACGTGTCCTATGATGTCAGCGGAATAAAACCGACCGGTGGCGGTCGGTTATGTCCGAAAAAAAATTGTTTTGACTGTACTCATAACTGACCGAAGTCAAAGTGTGCATATCGGTCGGTTTTATGGCAGTAGTCGCACAAAATTGCATAACCGACCGTCGTATAACCGACCACCATTAAGGAAGACGGTCGGTTATATCGTTTGAATGCGGTCGGTTATGGTGTACATCAGTCGGTTTTCTGTGTTTTGGAATGGTAAAAAACGGTCAGTTATGTGTATTGTCGGTCGGTTTTCTGGGTATTTTTTAAAAAAAAATTGCAGGTTCTGTAGTTTTATTCCTTGTACCATTCATTTCATATATACCATTCCAATGGGCAATACCAATCAATATCAACAACAATCAATACCAAACCCAATCCAAAAACCAATAAATACCAATCCATTCCTAAACTCATTATCAGAAAATAAATACAACATAATTCATAAATTACCAACTTAATTAGATCCGATACAAACGGATCATAAAATACCAATGTTAACTCCGACATAATCGGATCAACCATACAAACCAAAATATAGGTCCGATATAAACGGATCAACCACACAATGTTAAGTCCGATATTATCGAACATCCAACAAAACATAGTTCATTACAATTACTAAAGTTCAGATTCAAAGTTTCTAAAGCATATAACCACATAATTAACTACTCCGACAAAGAAACAGGAGAGTCGTCGGAATCACCCCCATCTAGGCCATTGCCTTTACCGTCGCCATTCCCGTTGTCACCCTCAATGTCCGAGACCTCATCCACATCGGTATAATCTTTTTCTTCCTGCGCAAGTCGATCCTTTTCCTATGCACACATATAAAACAATTAAAAAGTAAAAAATAAAGTGCAATGGATATAAAACATATAGCTTACATTAGTATATATAAAATGAAATAACGTTGTGTGTGTTTGTATGTGTACATATTTAAATATTATTACCGCTTTCACGGCGTTGAATGACCGAGCACCGGCACTATGCAACCGCTCAACTTGTTGGCGGTTGTTGGCTCCAACCATTGCCCTATGTAAGTGCCCTTCATTTGTCTCCCAATATTTCAAAAGATCTTTCCAAAACAAAAGGGACCAATAAGCGGGCTTTAAGGACTCCTTCGACACCCCGGTTTCCTTTACTTTTGTCTCAACTCTCTTCTTAAGCTCATTCATTGTTCTTTTTATTATTTTCTTAATGTGATCTTCAACGATCCTTCTTGATTGTGAACGGCTTTGCCCCTTTTGATGCCTATAGAATTTCTACAAAATATAAAAAAGGGATAGGGTCAAATTCATAATCAAATCAAGTTAACAAACAAATCAAGAAACAAACATTATAAACTGAAGAATCATGGTTTTACTTACAAAAAACTCCTCAACCCTTTGTTCTAACCATTTTGGATAAGCCGCATCGATGTCACTAAATGTATAATAACCCATGGGCCACTTCTCGCGAACCATCCCAAGCAAAGTCTTTTTAGTCGTATCATCTTCAATACTACATTTAATAACATATTAAACTATCAACATAACACAAATGAACACTATCTACAAGACATATATATATATATATCATCTTTGCACTACTAAAAAAGAGACACGAAGTACACAAAATTAGACTTACTGTCCATCGGAGATATTGATACGTGTAGGCCTATCGGGTTCCATAGCTCCATAAATTCCACATGAATGTGATCGCAGTCTCCTTCCTCGCCACACTCGTGCCTCTCCCGCTGTCATGTTCCCAAGTGCGGGGTCCGGGTGTTCCTCATCACCATCCGAATCCGTTGGCTCATCACGTAAAGCCAAAGTGTTCTTCCTTGTTGGCCTCTTCTCCGTATCCTTGCCCTTGCCCTTAACAACCTTGCTTTTTTGGTTTTTCCCTTACTCGCATTCTTTCCTTTACCCTTATCCTTCTCATTTTCCTTACCCTTTTCTTTGTTATTTTTAGCCATCATACACAACACCATGCCAAGCAAAACGATGCCGATTAACCAACCAATGAGCACCTACAATATAAATAACAAAACGTTGTTAACCATATAAAATATCACAAGTAATATCACATAACCAACCAATACGTGCATGCAAAATAACCAAATCAAATATCACAAGTAATATATCACATAATCTTTGAAAATATATAAATTTTAAGAAAATGATTAAATTACAAAATAAAATTTTGCATCTCTATCCCTATATCTTTTGTTTTTCCCCAATTAAATAAAATTAAAATTTTGCACAAAATTAAAATTAATATCTCAACAAATCATAATTCAATTCAACACCAAAGCACAATACAATCCAAATATATTAACTAAAAGTAAATCCAATCCAAATCGAGCAAATACAAACAAAATCTTATGAAGAATCGAGCAACTACAAACAAATACAATAAGCAAAATCTAACAAAATCGACGAACACTTGCATGCAAAAAAAAACACAGAACTATGGTTACCAAAAACAAGCACAAAACCATGTATTAAACGGAAAAATCGAGAAAATCAAAGAAGTCGAAGCAAAATTAACCGAGAAAAATCGATTAATCATGTATATATTGACTTAATCATGTATACATCTATGTAACCATGTATATTATATATATACATACATATAATCATATATATGTATAAAAAAATTAGGGAAACATACATCAAATTGTTGAAACGGAGAAGATGAAGCCATTTGCCTTGAGTTTACTCGGATTTGAGCCATGGAATTGAGTAGAGAGTAGAGATTTTATATGTAGAGAGATTTTTGTGTTAAGTGATAGAAAGAACAGAATGTGAGCAGTTGCTTTTTTTTTATACCCAAGATTAAAACCGACCGATGGTGTGGTCGGTTTTAGCGTAGTTTTTTGTGCAATATGCAAAACGACGTCGTTCTGACAAAGGGTGGGTTTTTTAATTTTTCGCGAAAATTTTAATTTTCCGCCAAAAAAATATATTACAAATATTAAAACGGTCGGTTATGTCACTGTCGGTCGGTTATGTCAACCCTAGAAACCCTAATGGTCGGTTATGTTAAACCTGACGGTCGGTTATAAGTTTTGTTTATTAAAAAAACATTATTAATTAATTAAATAGCTTAATTTTTTGTACATATATAATTTTTTATTGGTTTTTACCATCCGTACGGTTGGATCGTGTTTATCTTGTCATTTCAAATTTTAATTGTTTTTGTTCTCGATTTTATGTGATATATCCATATTTTTATTAAAAAAACACATTTGTAATCGTCGAAATAGGCTAATTTTTTGTGCATAAATATGTTTTGTCATGATGTTAACATCCGTACGGTTGGATCTTCTAAATAAAAAGTTTACTTTTGATGTTTTGTAAATCGAGTGGAACATCCCAATAAAAGTGCATACATATGTAGTGAAATGGTTCTTTCAAAAGAGGCAATGTTAAATAAAATACTATTTTTATGAAATTTTTATATTTTATTATATAATATAAAACTTTGTCCACAATGTTTGACTATGTTGATATTTTATCATATAATAAATTTTAATTTCAATACAAGACACAATTAAATATATTAATTTTATATATTTAAATATAAAGTTGGATGACAAATCGAAGAATAGAATTACATAAAAATTATTTTGAAATTGCTAATACAATTATAATAATGAAATATGAATGTAATTTGAAAAATATTCTTTTAATAAAAATAAATATTAAATGTATATATTAAATTTGAAAAGGTTGACTGAGATAAGCAAAACCGACCGTGGTCAAAGTGCACAATCGGTCGGTTTTAGACCAGTCGACCCTTAAAACTGCATAACTGACCGATTATAACCGACCACCGCTTTAAGGAGACGGTCGGTTTTATATGAAATCGGTCGGTTTTCTGGTATTTAAATGGTAAGGAGACGGTCGGTTATATATGCAATTGGTCGGTTTTCTGGTATTTAAATGGTAAAAATGGTCGCTTATATATTAAATCGGTCGGTTTTCTGGTATTTAAATGGTAAAAAATGGTCGGTTTTGTATTGTATCGGTCAGTTTTCTGGTAATTTCTGTCGTAAAATATCCTATATTTAACCTCCATATTCCAATAAAAATTGATCCTATATCAAAATACCAACCTCCATATGGCCAATACCAACAAATATAATATCAAAGTTATATCATCATTATAATTTTTAATTTACATCACTTACAAATACAAAGTCATCATTATCAAAGTGAAATTAAGAACAATATTATTCAATTTCATCAAAACCATCATCGTCTTCATCATCATCATTATCACCACCTCCTCTTTCTTCTTCCTCCTCTTCATCGTCCTCCTCTTCACTCTCCTCTTTGTCACCTACATCATCATCATCATCATCATCATCATCATCTTCTTCTTCTACTTCTTCTTCTTCTTCTTGACTTTCATGTCGAATGAATGGGATTTGTCCATATTGTGCGAAATCAACAAAGAGTGAAAAACTTCCGGCATTAGATCTATCTTCTTGAAAAGCATCCTCAATATCGTTTTGCACAATGATAGTTTCATCTATTGGACGACTTTTAGATTTGACCACCGTATATATTTTGCTTCGTGGATCCAATACACTAGGAGCGTAATATATTTGAGAGGCTTGACTAGCTAAAATAAAAATCTCATTAGACCTCAATCTTGAAGTTATATCAATCGTCACCACTCGATTCTTCTCCCTCCTCACACCCTCACTGATACTATCAAACCATATACACTTGAACAAATATACATGATTGCATCCATCATAAATAAGTCTCACGATTTCTTGTAGTTGACCATAATAATCAAGATTATTTTCGTGTGAAGTGCCTTTAACAACAACACTGGAACCGAATGTGGATGTCGTTGAAAATTTATATCCATTAACTTGACAAGTCTCAAAAGTCATGACTCTTAGTGACGGTCCTTCAAGCAAGTCTTTGAAACGAGGTCCCTCTACCTCATCATTCTCAACCTAGTTATAAAAAAATTAAAAATAAAACATGTAATGATAAAGTCAAAATTGAGATTTAAAGTTTGCTAAATTTAACAAATACCTTTTTTTTAACCAAGTTTTAAATCGAGTCTTGATAATACGATCTAAATCTTGAGGAGTTGTCCCAGGACGTTGTCTCATAACACGATTTTGGTACCTTCTAAATAATAGAAATGGAGAAATAATGGAAATAAAATAAAATAATTCAAATATGACAATAACACTAAATTAAGATAAGATATAGGTACCTTAGGTAATGCTGAACTTCAGGTGAGTTTAAAAGAACATATTCTTCTGCTAATAGTCGTTCATCATCATCTATATAGCGCACTCTTTCTTTTCCAGGACATTGAATTGGATATCTAAAAACTTCTAATTTATCAGAATTTTTTCCACTCCAGTATTCCACAATATCTTCAATTCATCAATGAGAGGCCTTAGACAAACGTTAATATCTTTGCCAATGCTATTCGGACCCGGAACTATATCGGTCATAAACATATATGGCTTTTTCATACACATTGATGGCAGAAGATTATAGACAACAACCACCACGGGCCATACACTATATGTTTTTGTTGGGATTTATGGGTGATAACATAGAAACAACTTAACTTTGATTGTACTTAATTTTTAATTAAGTAGAACATACTGTCACAGCCAAAATATGTTCTTGTAATCAGTATGTAATGTTATTCTAGTTGTATAATTTGAAAGAAGTTCACTTGCTGTGTTCAAGCCTCAAAGGGTACATAATTAGATGACAACATGAATAAAGGTTACTGTCCTAAAGCTTCGACAGTAAGGTTACAAGAAGACAGAATGTTGCAAGTCAAGATAGCATATTCACTCTGACAGCAACATTGGCGGAAGACTACGCGACAACAACTTTAGCCCTCGACATCAAGCTTGGAAACCTCGACAGCACACTATGCGGGGAACTCGTACTGTCACCAAAAGCACATTCCTGTGACAGCAAGCTTTGCGGCAAAAGTAACTGTCTCGAGAAAGACCCTTGTTCTAAGTATCTTTCTCAGTCAAATCCCGTGACAGTTTCAATGTTCAAGAAACAGGCGTGTTGCAGTATCCCTAAGCTGCACCAAGTCTGCAAGACTACGACAGAAGCTTCAAGCACTGCAAAACAAAAGCGAATCAATTCAAGAGCAAGGTCAAGTCCTTATTTGCTGAATTGCTTAAGCTGGAAATAGAATGAATCTAGGTTGCTTTTGTTATGATGTATATCTGACATATTAGCAATTTAGGAAAGTCACATGGGTAAGACAATCTGTAAGAAGCTGCCACTTGACAATGACAGCAGCTTCACAAACCCGTGACTGATAGTGATAGGATTAGTCTTATACCTACTGTCAATTCATTCTAAATGTGAAACGAAGACTAGTAAGTGCCTTGAAGAAAATCGAAGCTCAAGAATTCTCTCTTGAGGTTGTAGCAACACTTTGCAAAATAAATAAAACATTTATTTTGTGAATCCTGTCTTCTCTATTTTACTGTTTGTGAATGCATACATATTATTGATAACATTAAATCTTAGTTTTAGTTGTTGAAACTGAGATTGAATTTTATCAGTATTGCATTCATCCCCCCCCCCCCCCCTTCTTCAATACACAAGGACCAACAACTGGTATCAGAGCTTTCAGATTAATATACATATCTGAGATCCCGACGACAATGCAGAAATCAAACAGTATCAAGATCCCAGCTTTTGATAAAGAGAACTACAGCATTTGGAAAAGAAAAATCTTGTTGTTTATCAAAGCTGCGAATCCACTATACCCAGGTATACTCGAGAATGGTCCTTTCATACCAAGGAAGGAAATTGAAGCCACAACAGTAAATGGTGAGATCATTCCTGCACATTGGATTCCCAAAGATCCCTCGGAATTTTTGGAAACTGAGAAGGAGAAAATGGTGCTAGATGATCACTTGCAACTCATCTTGCTCGATTCTCTCACGTTGGATAAAGCCATGTGTGGAAGTGTGATAAGCTGCACATCAGCCAAGGAGATGTGGATCAGGTTAGCCTTACTCTGTGAAGGAAGTGAAGAAGTTAAGGGCAACCAAAGGCAAATACTTATATCTCAATATGAGGCATTTATGGCCAAGCCTGGTGAAGACTTAACCTCTATGTTTGAAAGGTTCAGTAAGCTCTTAACTGAACTGCAGATACATGGCAAGTACTATGACAGAAAAGAATTGAATGTCAAGTTCTTGCTTACACTGCCTGATCATCTTGAACACAAGACAACAGCCATACGAGAAGGAAGAGATCTCAACAATATAACCTTTGAGACACTTTATGGCATTCTGAAATCGTATGAACTTGAACTCTTTCAAAAGAGAGCCATACAAAGTGGAACAAGGAACAAGATGGCTAATATGTCAAGTGCCCTAGTAGCACAAGTGCCAAGGATCACACAACCTAGTGAAGCACTACAAATCTCTCAACCAACCCCTGTACAATCCTTGAAGATAGAAGAGGTTGTTGAAGATGATGAGAAAGTAGTACTACAGCTCAAGGATGTGGAAGATGAAGACTTCTACACTATGGAGGAACTGGAAAGCATGGATAATCCTACTATGGCTTACATGGCCAAAAAGTTCAAGAACTTTAGGTTCAAGAAGGATAGGTCATTCAGGCCCCAAGGCCAAGCATCCAAGTTCACCAAGGGAAGCTCATCAAAGGCTGCTGTGGGAAGCTCATTCAAAGGAGGATACAAGACTGGATTTGTGGATAGATCTAAATTCAAGTGTTACAACTGTGGTGAACCTGGTCATTTTGCTACTGAGTGCAAAAGACCCAAACAGGTTCAGAGATTTGAGAAAGGAACTGGTGGATACTCTAAGAAGAATCAAGGTAGAGCCTATGTGGCTGAAGGAAAGTGTTGGGATGAGTCTGATGATGAAGATGAAGAAGAATATGTCAACCTAGCTCTCATGGCTAGCACTGATGAAGTAACATCAACATCCTCAAGTCAGGTACCTTCACTTGTCTTACTTGATATGTCTATTGATGAGTATAAGAAAACCATTAAAGACTTAAGTGCTGAAATGTTTAATGTCTATACTAGCTTATCTGCTGCCAATGAGGAGATCACTAGGCTGAGTAAGCTAAATGAAACACTAAAGTCTGAAAATGAATCTCTTGTTCTCAAAACCAGTTCACTGGACTCTTTAGCTCAGGAGAATGCTAAACTTAAAAATGAATTGAAATGTGCTAAAGAGGTTGGGGAATTCCTGAGAAATGAGATTGCTGAAAATGAATTTAAAATCAAGGCTTATAAAAACTCATCAAAGATAGTTCAGGATTACAATGATAAGCATACAGAAAATCAGTCAGTTGGTATAGGTTTTTCATATGGTAGAAGACCTAGAAAGGAAACTATGATTCAAGATTGTTCTGGAAATGCTGCTGTCAAACCCACCATTCTCAAGAAAGTTAAATCTCCCATTTTCAAAGCTGCGGAAATTGAGTTTGATGAAGAAGCCATGCTCATCAAACAAGAAATTCTTGATGAGGATGAAGGTGTTGACAGCACATTCAAGGATGGAAAGGATACTGTCACAATCCCCAAGACAGTAAACTTACCAAGCAATCAGACAGTAAGTTCAAAAGATGCTGTCACAGTTGGCAAGACAGAATCTTCCAAAGATACTGTCAAGAATGGTTCCAAGACAGTAACTTTAAAACCTTCTGTCAAGACAGTAGGAATAAAAGATACTGTCAAGGAAAGTTCGACAGCAACTTCTGAACATACCTTCAATCCAGTAACTCCCAAGTCTAAGAATAGGAATGGAAAGGTAGGAGTCAACAAAGGAAATGGATACACTAATGTTGGAGGTGCTTCTAGGAAACTATGCAATAACTGTGGATCTACTCATCACTTCACACATGTTTGTAAGAAACCAATTGAGGAAAAGGTCAATGCAACTGAACTCAATGGTAACTTACACAGAACCCCCCTTTTGCATAGAACTATGAGTGTCTGTAATAACATTGAATGTATGCCATGCAAAATTACTGCCATGCGTACATGCTTTAACTTACCTATTCTCACTACTGAAAAATGTTCATACTCAAACACTGTTGAGACTTCTGAGCCTGCTGGCAACAGCAAGAAGGCTCCATCCACTAAGAAAAGGACCAAGTCCAATTCTAAACCAAAGTGGGTGAAAAGAGAAGTCAAACAGGAGATTACTGATAATACTTGTGACTTTATGACTGAAAGAAACTCAGGAGACACTGAAACTGCAGGACCCAACAAGGATTGGGTACCATATGCATCTTAGAGACATTATGTTTTGCAGGGCAAGAAGAAAGGTCAAGTCATGTGGATCATTGACAGTGGCTGCTCAAGACACATGACAGGTGATAAAGCCCTGCTATCACATTATGTTGAGAAAGCTGGCCCAATCATAACCTTTGGAGACAACAGCAAGGGTTACACAGTGGGATATGGTTGTCTAGAAATTGGAAATGTTGTCATTGAAGATATTGCTCTTGTGGATGGATTGAAGGACAATCTACTCAGTGTCAGCCAATTCAGTGACAGGGGATTCAAGGTTGATTTTGATATGATTCTGTGCAACATCTATCACAAGAAGAACAGTAGCCTCTCTCTAAAAGGGGTTAGAAAAGGAATCTTGTTTGTTGCTGACTTAAATTCAACAAAGAAGGATAAGGTTTACTGTTTCTACAGTAAAGCTACTGTTGGTGACAGTATGCTTTGGCATAGGAAGCTCTCACATCTCAACTTCAAGACAATGAATATTCTGATGAAGAAGGAGTTAGTGAGAGGTTTGCCCCAACAGGAATTCTGTCAAGAAGGACTGTGTGAAGATTGTCAAATGGGCAAACTGAGAAGAGCTGTGCACAAGTCCAAGCAAATGAACACCAACATTGAAGCACTCAAGTTGATTCACATGGATCTCTTTGGACCAGTCAATGTACCATCAATGGCCAAGAAGAGATATGCCTTAGTAATGGTGGATGATTACTCAAGGTACACTTGGGTGAAGTTTCTAGAATCCAAAGATGAAGCTGCTCAAGTGATTATTGATCAAGTCAGAGTTCTTGATAGAACTCCAAACTCAAAAGTTCAAATCTTGAGGAGTGACAATGGTACATAATTCAGAAATGCCACTCTTGGAAATTTCTGTAAAGATGAAGGAATTGTACAACAATTCTCTGCTGCAAGAACTCCACAGCAGAATGGAGTTGTAGAAAGAAAGAACAGGACTCTCATTAAAGCAGCTAGAACTATGTTGCATGATGCCAAACTGCCAACATATTTCTGGGCTGAAGCTATCAACACAGCCTGTTATACTCAGAACAGAACCATGATCAACAAAACTCATGCAAGTACACCTTACTGTCTGTTAACTGGAAAGAACCCTACTGTCAAATATTTTCATGTGTTTGGGAGAAAATGCTTTATGATGAAGGATAACCATGAGAAGAAAGGAAAATTTGACACCAAGGCTTTTGAAGGACTATTCATGGAACAAGGATCACTCATGTGACCTCATCATTGGTGACCCTAATTCTGGACTGAGGACCA
Organism: Heracleum sosnowskyi; assembly: GCA_030848705.1. Lineage (NCBI taxonomy): Eukaryota > Viridiplantae > Streptophyta > Magnoliopsida > Apiales > Apiaceae > Heracleum > Heracleum sosnowskyi. The sequence continues at coordinate 87,402,037 of CM061243.1, forward strand.
GGAACAAAGTCTCTGCTGACAGCATGTTTTCATGCTTCCTGTCTCAAATGGAACCTAAGACAATTGATGAAGCATTGTTGGATTCTGACTGGGTGATAGCCATGCAAGAAGAGCTAAATCAGTTTGAAAGAAACAATGTATGGAAGCTAGTTCCAAGACCTAAGGGAAAGTCAGTCATTGAGACCAAATGGGTTTTCAGAAACAAGCTTGATGAAAATGGATCAGTGACAAGAAACAAAGCAAGGCTAGTAGTTAAAGGTTACTGTCAACAGGAGGGAATAGATTATGATGAGACATTTGCACCTGTTGCAAGACTTGAAGCTATAAGAATCTTTCTAGCCTATGTTGCACACTACAACTTCAAAGTATTTCAGATGGATGTCAAAAGTGCCTTCCTAAATGGAGAATTGGAAGAAGAAGTGTATGTTGAACAGCCACCAGGGTTTGAGGATGCTGAAATGTATGATTTTGTATACAAACTCTTCAAAGCTCTGTATGGACTAAAGCAAGCTCCCAGGGCTTGGTATGACACACTCTCCACTTTTCTCTTGGACAATCAGTTTACTAGAGGAGTTGTGGACAAGACACTTTTCTACAAACACTATGGCAAGGACATCATTCTAGTACAAATCTATGTGGATGATATCATATTTGGTTCAACAAATGAGAGACTGTGTGAGAAGTTTTCCTCTCTCATGAGTAACAAAATATGAGATGAGTATGATGGGAGAATTGTCATTCTTTCTGGGATTACAAATTCTTCAACAATCTGATGGAATCTTCATTTGTCAAGCTAAATACATCAAGGAACTTCTCAAAAAGTTCAACTTGGAAGATTCATCACCTGCAAAGACACCAATGTCCACCTCAACCAGTTTGGATCTTGATCCTAAAGGGAAGAAAGTTGACTCATGCAGCTATAGAGGCATGGTAGGATCTCTCCTATACCTAACTGCTAGCAGACCTGACATCATGTTTGCTACATGTCTCTGTGCAAGGTTTCAGAGTGATCCGAAGGAGTCTCACTTAGTAGCCATCAAGAGAATCTTTAGATACCTAAAAGGCACTCCTAACCTAGGTCTTTGGTATCCCAAGAACACTGGATTTGATCTAATTGGCTACTCAGACTCAGACTATGCTGGTTGCAAGATTGACAGAAAGAGTACTACTGGTAGCTGTCAATTTCTTGGTGGAAGATTGGTCTCATGGTTTAGCAAGAAGCAGCATTCAGTTTCTACCTCAACTGCAGAAGCTGAGTATATTGCTGCAGGCAGTTGCTGTGCACAAATTCTATGGATGAAGAATCAACTTCTGGATTATGGTCTAGTGTTAAGTGAAATTCCTATCTACTGTGACAACACTAGTGCCATAGCCATTTCAGACAATCCAGTTCAACACTCTAGGACAAAGCACATTGATATAAGACATCACTTTATCAGAGAGCATGTTGAACAAGGAACTGTGAAGCTGATCTATGTCCCAACTGACAAGCAACTTGCTGACATCTTCACTAAGCCATTGGATGAAGCAGCCTTCAACAGGTTGGTAAGTGAATTGGGAATGCTGAACCTGGTATGTTGATTTACTCAGTTTTCTATAATTCCAAATTCTCTAATGAAGCTCATGACAGCAACTTCAAACCTGCTGTCAAGAGAAGTTACTGTCTACTTGGTCTATGTCTGTTATGTGACAGCATGTGTTGATTTGACTTTTCATGTCAGTATTTTGTGCCAGTCTCATACTTTTAAACCGTGTATGACATTAATGTGGTTACTTGTTAAGTTTGAGAGATAAAAATCTGTTCCATTGGACTTTCACACTTTTTGCATTAATCTGTAGGATTAAAGGAGGACACGACCATTAATTACTTTTGTGGTAGTTGTATGGGTACTCTAACTGTTGACCATTAGACTTTAATCCTTAGACGGTTTTGCCTATAAATTAACCTTAGGTTTCACCAGTCTGCTCTCAGTTTTAAAGTAAATAATGGAAAACAAAGTAGGAATTGAAGTAGGGCTAAAAAGGTGCGATAGTGAACCTGAAAGTGAAGAGATTGATGAGCTCTTCGAGATGCTGTTGGACGCCATGGATGAGATAGATGAAGAAAAGAAACAAGAAGAGGAGGCCAAGGCTCAGGAAGAAGAGAAAGAGCTTCAGGCACTTCTCAAAGAAGAAGGTCGCTCTGAAGAGGAAATCAAGGCAGAGACATTAGAACTAGTTGATAAAATCATAGAATAATGTACTCAATGTTCTATTTTAATGATTTTATTAATAATAAAAGTTCTTGTTTTTGTGGTTATTGAGTTTATGAAGTGTATGTGTACTTTGCTTAAATATCTGTGTTGAAACGATTACAATTGCTAAATCCATAATGTATCAATATTAAGTTAAGTATATGAATAAAGCATTCTAATAAGTTTATGACAGAACCAATTCCCAATCGAAGTTACTGTCGTTAAGAAGGATACTGTCGTGTGTTTCTTGACAGCAACCTTCTTGACAGCAGGAAAAGACTTTCTGTCAAGACTTGTAAAGGATACTGTCATTCATATGCTTAACGGTGACAGAAAGTGTTTGCGCAATAGTTGCTGTCGCGCAAAACCTACTGTCACCACCTCTTATTACTGACAGATTGTTTCTAGCGCACAGGTTACTGTCAACAATAGTGGACCGTTGAAATTGGATATTTATCCCACGTTGGTCAGTGAATAACGGGCAGTAACTCACGTGTTTAAGAGTGGGTTAAGACACGTTCTTGAAATCCACTTTTTATGCACAAAACGTTTGAGATACCCCTATTTATTCCCCAGTTACTCAGACATATCTTTCTCTTTCTCATCAAACTCAAGGCAAAATACCTTTCTTCCAGCAAAAAGCAACTTTCTTACTTTCTTCTTTTCTTGAATTCTCAATGGCCCCCAAACAGACTCTCTCTCAAACAAACTTTGCTGGCATCTTTTCCCCAAATGATGCTAGTGAAGGCTTCAAAGGACCCGTGTTCTTCTTGAACAAGTCCTATCTCGGTTATGCCATAACCTCAACCCCCATTCTTGACTTAGACAGACTTGAGGCGTTTTGGCAAACCGCTGTTGCTCAAACTGAGGGTGAGAACCCGGGTATTCAATTCAAAATCTCTGGGCAACAATACACTCTTACAGCTGAGGTCATCAACACTGCTCTTGGAATTACCCTTGAAGCAAGACAACAATTTACTGAACTTGCAAATGATGACACCCCCAAGAAGCTCTTCTTGAAGATTGGGTATGCAGGCCCTATTCTCGAAGAGGGGACTACCAAATGGTATCCAACTGGTGAAATGGATAGGAAACATCTGCGAAAGGAGTGGAGCATGATATTTGATGTGATGGTCAAGGTGTTCTCTACCAAGTCCACAGGCTGGAATGGAATACCCTCCTACATCAAGAAACTGACACATTCTCTTGTCCATGGATACAAGGTGAATGTTGGAGCTCTCCTCATGGCACACCTCAAAGCTGCCATAGGTAAGAAGGTATCACACTACCCTCGCTTTCTTATGATGTGCATTAATTCATTCTGTGATTTTAATGATGCTACTCCTCGTTTAGAGGCTTGCTCAGTTTTGAAAAAGAACACACACACACACTGTTATCATGACAAAATCTCAATGCACACATTCCACTCTGTTTCACTCAACACATGGTTGATCAAGTGTCCAACCTTGATTATCCATTACCTTCTGGTTATGATTCCTTTACTCTTGTGAATGAAGCTGAATTAAACCCAAATTCAGTTAACCCATATTCAACACCATACACTCAGCCTAGGCCCTCTAGACTTCCCAAAGCCCAAAGAGAAGCCTTACAAGAATCCAGAAAAAGATCCTTAGAAGTTGATGTTGGTGGTAGCTCTGTTAGTCAAGAGGGAGACACTGCACCTAGTGCAGCAAATAAGGAAGGTAGTCAAACAGAACCCACAGTGGTTCCCCCTGAGCCTAAGAAGAAGAGAGCTAAGAGGACCAAAACCACTGTCAGCCACCCTGCAGTCTCCCAAAAGACTGTAGAGGAAATCAGGGAAATATACTCCTCCCTAGATGTGCCTTCTCAACAAGGGACATCTATTGAAATTGGCCTGTCTCCCAAGGCACCCTATACAGAGTCTGCACAAACTCATGGTTCACAACCTGAGATACCCCTACTTGAAGAAACACACAGTGAGTTAGGGCACAGTGAGGATTTCTCTACTCCTATTGATGATTCACATGTTTCATCTGTGAATCAGCCCCCACTCTCTACTACACTTTCACCTTCTTCCTTCCCTACACATTCTTTTGTTTCTTCTCAACAACCTAGAGAAGGGGACAGTCCCAACCCTTCAGGTTTTGATCATCCATCTCCAATCATGGATGAGCCCCCATCCAGTGGTCCACAAGAACCCATTTCTCAAAGTGAGATGGACACCACTCCTCCAAACACTGAGCTAGGGCAAAGTGGTATTTTGTCAGAAAATGAAACAACCAACACTTTGTCTGAACTCCAAAGAGCATCTTACCTTCAGGAAGATGCTGTCACAGCCTCTGTTGCTGTCAAAGACACTGGCAATGTTGTTGTCCTGGACACAGCTGCTGTCATGGGTGGAGAGAAAGATACTGTCACTACAGAACCTACTGTCACTCCATCTCCCAAAGTTGTTGTCATGCCAGAACCTGCTGTCCATACTCCAACTGACATTAACATTCCTGCCAAAGATGCTGTCCAGTCCTCTCAGCCTGATTTTGATGCTGTAATCATTGAGGATGCCTCTGATGATGATCTACCTCTTGCCAAACTCTTAAAGGTACATTCTAAATCTACTCCTTCCATGCATGTTAGTACTGCTCATAGCCATGCATCTAGGTTGAGTGAGGGTGTGCAAAAGAAAAGAGAGATAAAAGAACAGAGAGGTGAGCATAAAAATGAGAGGCAGCCAAATGAGCTGGCAAAAGGAGAGAGACTTTAGCATGTCCAGAGAGATATTGAGGGAGCCCACACTATTCAGGCATTAGGCCTTGAGAGTCAATCTGTGAGGGGTGATGAGATCACTCAAAAACACCCTGAGAGTGTGAGAACCCCCATAGCCTCCAAGCCCCTTTCTTTTCCTTCCCCTCCAAGAAGGTTAAGGTATGGTGGCCCCTCTGCTACTTATGGTAACAGGATTGCAGCTCTGGAAGGACAGTGTGCTACATTGAACTCCAAGATGGACTCTCTCTCTCAACTGGTGGTTGATGGTTTTGCTGCTACTCAGCTCTCCATCCAGTTCCTTACTGACCTAGTAGCTGCCAACTCAACTAAGGGGGAGAAGGTAGCAAGATCAGAATCATTGCCTATTCAGGAATCGGGTGGAACTCAGGGGGAGCCTGTAGCTGTGGAGACCAGAGGTGGAGCTAAAAGGAAAGCAATGTCTAAGGGGGAGCAAGTCAAACCAAGCAGTGGACAACCAAAGGATAAAGCTGGAAAGCCTGTTGAAGTGGAAATGGATGGAGAAAGGGTGTTAATGTCAAAGGAAACTCAAGATGCACTGCAAAGAAGATCTACATCTAAACACCCAATCTTGCCTCCTGTGGTAATTAGAGAGCCAACTCCAGAAACTCAAGAAACTACTCTACAGAAGAAATGGAGAGAAATGGAGGAACAAAACAAACTAGGGAAAGGTAAAGGGAAACTGCCTGAATCCATCCAAAAGGGAATTATTTGGTCAAATGGCACTGAATTTGATCAAGAAGAAGCCAATGTTTTGATGGTGGATTACAGGGAGAGCACATTACTCAACCAGGACAGTGAATTTAGCAGTTTGGTGGAACAAGCAATGAATGCTCCAAGCAACCGTCCAACCAACACCACAAAACTGTTAAAGGATCAAATCACTAGTGTCAGTGTAATGGTGAATGATGAGAAAAGATGGGCTGTAAGTATCTATTTCACTTCTGGCATATCTTATTTCATCACAATGCAGTTATTGCAGAGTCTACCAGCAAAGGTGTTGTGTGCCTTGAAGGGAAAGATCAGGGCAACTCAAACACCATTTAATGAAATATTGGATATGCAAATCCAGAACCTGCTCATACAAAAGCTACCTGAAGTCTACACAAATCCACCATGTGTTTTCTATAGATCTGTAACTAAGGATGGCACAAGAAGGAACAGCTTCATGAATTTGGTTGGCACATCCAGAATGGAAACCAAGTCAATTCTGAAAGTGTTAGATGGAATACTCAATTCAAATGCCAATCCAGGAAGAGCTTATGTTGTTCAAGAGATCTACAAAATGCTGGTGTTGAGAGACAAGGCACTGGGAGCTAGAGTGAAGGAACTAATCTCTAGAGCCAATGCCAAAAGAAATGATCAAGGTGGAAGCTGTCTCTATGACCTCCCTCCTCAGGATGATGATGATGATGATGATGATGATGAGGTTGGAGGTGGTGAAGCTTCTGGAAATGCTGGAAATGCTGGTGGAAGTAATTCTGGGAATACTGGTATTCAATCCCAAAATGAAGGCAATAAAGAAACTCCTAATCAGAAAAAGAAAGATGCTGGTGCTACAGATGAAGAGGAGTCAAGAATACTGGAAGCTTTGGAGGCAAGCATTCTTAGATGTGCTATTGACTGCATAAATGCAGAAAAAGATGTTGTCACCAAAGGTACTGTCGACAAGGATGCTGTCATAGAAGATGCTGTCATGGAAGATGCTGTCGACAAAGGTACTGTCAAGGAAGGTTCTGTCAAGGATGAAGCCAAAGCTGCTGTCAAGCCCAAGAGACTGAAAGCTAAATCTAAGGCATGGTTTACTAGACAGAAACCTGCAGGAAAGCACATGTGCTCAGGAAAGGAAAAGGCCACTGGATTAGGCAGAAATTTGAAGATGCCAATTCAATCAATTCCTCCCAACAGTCTTAAAATTCAACAGATGCAATCTTGGGAAATCAAGAGTGTTGAGGTTAAATTGGATGCAAATCAAGAGGCCGCTGAGTATATTCTGTGGTGGGAAGGATCAAGATCTATCGAGGTTGATAAGGACTTCAACCTGGTGTCCACATCAACCAGTGGTAGGACATCAACCATAGATAAAAGGAGAATTGACTTCTTCTACCTGGAAAGAATGGTAGAGTTGTTGGAGAGCTATGATAATGTTCCAGAGCCTGTCATGGAACATGTTTTGAAATATCAGGCTGATAGGGATGTTGAATTCTATCAGAAATTTGGCTACAATTTTGCAGATTTTGATGATGCTGATATTCTAACTGATCTCCCACCTTCTCCTATACCATACCACTGGTACTATGAGTTTGAGGACTTACCCACAGAAGAAGGGCAAACCCAACCAACTTAGGAAAGGGAACCCAAGCCAAGCAAAAGACCTGAATCTTCTCAATATTCTCAAACTAAGTCAGAACTTGATAAGAAGGAAGCTGAACTACTGGAAAGATGCAAGGTCTCCAACAAGGCAGAAAGTGAAGCTCCAAATTATCAAACATGTATGCTGGAAAATCCCCTAAGAATGAAGTATCTAAAAGAAGAAATCTATGTTTGCAGCTTTCACAAGCTAAAAACAACTATTCTGAAGGATTTACAGTATATGGTAGCTGGATCTATTCATCCCTTGGAGCAGATTTGTTCTGATGAAATAGAGAATGTATTGGAAGGGAGAAAAGGAGAAGACTCAAAGCTGGACAAGCAAAGGAGAAGGACTCTCAATGCTTATCCTGGAAGTAGATTCAAGCTCATTAATGAAGAACTTCACTTCAGAACCTATCCTTATGATATATTGCAATGGCTGAATCTCAGGGATGCTAGTTCTCTCCTCTCCCCTACTATAAAGAAGATCATTGAAGAAGTAGAGGATGTTGCAGTTTCTGCTGCTGAAATTTCTCTTATAGAAGGGTTAAAAAGCTGCTTGGTAGAAGCTCTCAAAAGAGAGGATGTAGCAAGGCAGAAGAGGAAATCTCAAGCTAAGTAAAAATTCTTAATCCATTCTGATCTTGCTAGTTAAGTTGTCAGCACATATTGTAAATTTGTTGTTATTTCCCATAAAAACAAATTGGGGGAGATTGTTGGGATTTATGAGTGATAACATAGAAACAACTTAACTTTGATTGTACTTAATTTTTAATTAAGTAGAACATACTGTCACAGCCAAAATATGTTCTTGTAATCAGTATGTAATGTTATTCTAGTTGTATAATTTGAAAGAAGTTCATTTGCTGTGTTCAAGCCTCAAAGGGTACATAATTAGATGACAACATGAATAAAGGTTACTGTCCTAAAGCTTCGACAGTAAGGTTACAAGAAGACAGAATGTTGCAAGTCAAGACAGCATATTCACTCTGACAGCAACATTGGCGGAAGACTACGCGACAACAACTTTAGCCCTCGACAGCAAGCTTGGAAACCTCGACAGCACACTATACGGGGAACTCGTACTGTCACCAAAAGCACATTCCTGTGACAGCAAGCTTTGCGGCAAAAGTAACTGTCTCGAGAAAGACCCTTGGTCTAAGTATCTTTCTCAGTCAAATCCCGTGACAGTTTCAATGTTCAAGAAACAGGCGTGTTGCAGTATCCCTAAGCTGCACCAAGTCTGCAAGACTACGACAGAAGCTTCAAGCACTGCAAAACAAAAGCGAATCAATTCAAGAGCAAGGTCAAGTCCTTATTTGCTGAATTGCTTAAGCTGGAAATAGAATGAATCTAGGTTGCTTTTGTTATGATGTATATCTGACATATTAGCAATTTAGGAAAGTCACATGGGTAAGACAATCTGTAAGAAGCTGCCACTTGACAATGACAGCAGCTTCACAAACCCGTGACTGATAGTGATAGGATTAGTCTTATACCTACTGTCAATTCATTCTAGATGTGAAACGAAGACTAGTAAGTGCCTTGAAGAAAATCGAAGCTCAAGAATTCTCTCTTGAGGTTGTAGCAACACTTTGCAAAATAAATTAAAACATTTATTTTGTGAATCCTGTCTTCTCTATTTTACTGTTTGTGAATGCATACATATTATTGATAACATTAAATCTTAGTTTTAGTTGTTGAAAATGAGATTGAATTTTATCAGTATTGCATTCATCCCCCCCCCCCTTCTGCAATACACAAGGACCAACAGTTTTCTTTCCGGTAGGGCCAAATGGGTTGAAACCATCGGTAGCAAGACCAAGCCTTATATTACGAATCTCATTAGCAAATGATGGAAAGCGACGGTCAAAATTTTTCCATTCATCTCCGTCCGCGGGATGACTAATCTCTCCCTCGTTCACATCTCGATTCTTGTAAAATCTCATATAATCGGATGTATGTGCCGACATGTACAAGCGTTGTAGTCGAGGAATCAAAGGAAAATGTCTTAATATTTTTTTTGGTATTTTTTTACCATTTTTCTTCGAAACATCCCGATAACGATCTTTACCACATATATCACATACAATTTTATCTTTGTCATCTCCATAAAATAACATGCAATCATTCTCGCACATATCAATTTTTTCATATTCAACCCTCAAACCCATCATAATCTTTTTCATTCCATAATTATTTTTGGGCAATGTGTGTTTCTTTGGTAACACGTCCGCAAGAAGTTCAAGCAAACTATCAAAAGATTTATTACTACAATTAGAATAGATTTTGAATTCTAATAATTTTGCGGTCAAGCTTAATCTTGTATACTTCGTATTGCCCGGATAAATAGGGACTCCATTTTCAATAATCAACTCATAGAATTTTTTAGCACTATCATTTGGAGCTTGTTCTACATTACTAGCTCCCGTATCCGTGGTGTCATAATATTCATAATTTGCACCGGCCAAATCATGTAACATAGCATTCAAATTTACCGGTTCTTCTACCCTCGGAGGTTCTCGATGACTACGACAACGTCGACTCTCATTTCTTTGCACAACTTCTTCACCGTGCGATGTCCACACGATATAACCCTCAAGCATCCCTTTAGAAAGCAAATGAAATCTAATTTCATCAATATCTAACCAATTCAAATTCTTACAACGCTTACAAGGACACTTCATCTTACCATCCTCCTCTACTACTCCCTCTTTATTACTTGCAAAATTTATGAAAAATTCTACACCATCTCTATATTCGGGAGTTAAAGAAATTTTATCACTTTGTATTTGATTACTTATCCAACTTCGATCAATGTTTGCCATCTACACAAATATATAAATATATATATGTAAACAAACAATTTAACATGCACTTTCAAATTATAAATGTGATACACATACATAAAGGAAAACTATTTACAAAATAGATAAAAGAAAACATGCATTATATGTTTTGTATCACTTATCCTCTTTGCTTTCTTGAGTTTGCTTTCTCTTTATCTCCAAACATTCTTTTCTATGTTTACATGCTCCATTTGAAGAAATAAGAACTTTAAACCAAAAACAATAAAGTAGCAGGTTATAACCGACCGTTATCGGTCGGTTATGGCTTTCATCCCAAAACGGCGCCATTTCAGCCTCAGCAGGTACAAACAATTTAATTTAAATTATTTTTTATTCAGTTTCGGCCCCCACTTAAAACTGACCGAATGAATCGGCCGGTTTTGTGCCTGCCACGTCAACAATATAACCGACTGATCCCGTTTCATCGGTTTTATCTCTGCCACATCACTAAAAACAGTGTCGTTTTTGTGTGTGCTACAGGCGAAACCGACCGCTAGATGTATGGTCGGTTTTACCTTTCCTCATCGCGTGCCACGTTAGCCGAAATGATGTCGTTTTTGGTTTATCCACAGTTAAAACCGACCAACTCAACCTACGGTCGGTTTTAATCACCCTGTTTTTATTCGGTCAGTTTTAAGTGGCCGGTTTTAAACTGTTTTCTTGTAGTGGTTATATTTGGATTTCATAAAACTTTTAAACATAAACGTAGCTTCTACTACTTTATTGTTATAACATAGATGGCTTGTGTTGACAAATATGACTTCTTAATTATATCTACTATACTGCTCACTATATAATTATAATATAGGACAGAGTGAAAAGTAGTTTGTGTACCTGAAGTTTCAGGTTTGAGCACTTTGTGTACCTGGAGTTTCGAATCTAGCAAAATGCATGCTGCAGTTTCCATTTCCTTGCTAAATGCATACTTCCATCAAATGATGTTAACATCGTGAGGGCATAACTGTAATTTGTAGTTCCAAACAGCTATATGTGAATTGCAGAGTGTGTACCTGAAATTTCAGCTTGGAATGAAGCAATAGACATGTTTTTTTATTCTAAAATAACATAATTAATTATACTAGATTAAAACCGTACCATGCATGAATTGTTTTTAATAATTATTAATTTTATTATTTATATTTTATATTTTATTAATTACATTTGTTAAAAAAAATTAGGTGTGTTAAACTTTTTTAAATAATTAAAAATATTAAAATAGATTTTAAAATAAATAAGTAACGGTTTGCCCGTGATATTTTGAAAAAGGAAGGGTTTTAGTAAGGAAAATAGAAAAAGTAACACGTTTTCGTTGAATTTTAAAATATAAAAGTAACGGTTTGTCCATGATATTTTTGGAAAAAGAGGGGTTTTAGTAAGAAAAAATAGAAAAAGTGACATGTTTTAGTTGAAAACGGTAATTGCCAACTAAAAGTATTAAAATAGGTTTTAAAATAAATAAGTAAAGATTTTGTCATGATATATTTGGAAAAGGAGATACTTTAGTAAGAAAAATAGAAAAAGTAACATATTTTAGTGAAAAAGGTAATTATTGTCAGTGATTTTTTTAGAAAAAGAGGGGATTTTGTTATAAAAAATAGGAAAAGTAATGTATTTTAACCGAAAGGGTAACTGATTATAAAAAATATAATTAAAAACATTAGTTATTTATAACTAATTACCTTTTTCAGCTAAAAAATGTTACTTTTTCTATTTTTTCTAACAAAATTACCTCATTTTCCAAAATAATCACGGACAATTACATTTTTTTTTAGCTAAAATATGTTTTTTTCATTACTAAAACCCTCATTTTCCAAAAATATCACGGGCAAAATCCTGATTTATGTATTTTAAAGCATATTTCAATTATTTTAAAAAGTTTACGTATTTTAACATGGGTTTAGTTACTAATATTTAGAACTCAATTAATGTGTTTTCATCATTTAAAAATTTGATACATTTTTATCATTAACTCTAATCAATAATTAAATATTCTCGTGTTTTTACTTTAATTTTGAGGATATTTTTTTAATTTTAATTGGTGGTCCCGTGTTTTGATATTTTTGTGACCTTTTAAGTGACCTTTTATGAGATTAAAATTGATACCTAATTTTTTTAATTTTTTTAATAACAAAAGTTAAATGGTTTTGGATATCCAATTCGATTACCGATAATTCGAGTGAAGCAGATATGAATTCCTCTTTAAAAAATCAGATACTTGATTTGATCAGATCCGATCTGAAAATTCAAATGAATTTGGATATAGATTTACAGTGATCCAATCCAAACCCGATTCATTAACAGGCCTACTCTTACCCCATTCTTTATAAATAATATAAAAACTTAGCTTTAGGTAAAATAATATGAGTTCATCTCTAAACAAAATCTTTAAATCCCTTTGTATGTTAGGATCTACATGATTAGAACTGATGATAAAAAATAGCTTATGGCAAGAATTTTATCAAGGACTGGAACTGATTGTTGGGAGTTAGTTTTTGAAGTAGTCATTAGTCAGGAAACTGGTTAAGATGCATTTACCTATCCATAATTCAAGTTGTGTTCTACAGAGGATGGTATTTTGCTTAATAACTGGGAATTTATTCTGCAACAAGCTATGTGATTCTTAAGTTGAGGTTGTAAAGCAAAATGTAACATAAGATGTAACAGAGATAACTACAACTCAACAAAGAACAAGACAGACAATAATATTACCAGAAGCACAGGAATCCAGAAGTAAAGAAGAAAAGGTAAACTCAAAAAATCAAAATATGGTATGTATTCTTGAAGTCCGTAAATAGGTCACGGAAAGAAGTTCATTAATATGTTCAAGCCTCAGTGACAAATAAAGAAACAAGACTTTCAAGACTACAAAAGTATTTGAATGATTAAGAGTTAGTACCATAGGATTTCAGTGATTTTATTGAAGCAACCAGAACGACAAAGGACTTATCAACAGCATTGAATTGAAGACATAGAAGTATTGATCAAGTGTTAGTCATCTGTGAACCAGACTAGTTGCACTAGTTGTCAGCACCTTAAAAGATCAAGATGTTTATCGTATCAGAAGAAATTGATTTAAGTCTAAATCTGAAACATCCTGAAAGAGAAAAGAATATTACAAGGTATGTTTAGGTTTAAATGGAAGTACAATATGCTTGCTGAAAAAGGAGAGAATCTTCAAGGATCAAACTGCACTAGAAAACATTCGATAGTTTTCTTTTAAGAAAAACTATCGAAATTGATCAAGAGGATTTGGATGAAAAACCATCGAAGAATTGATTTTTCATTCGATAGATTTTATTTAAAATCTATCGAAGGAAAGAAAAATTAATTCCTTCTATAGTTTTTTAATTAAGGAGCAGGTGAGAATTTGTATAGCTGTCAGGTTGATGAAGAACTTGAATGGCCAGGATCTTTTCTGAAATGGCTTCGATGGTTTTTCCAGACTACAATTGAAGAGTGAAGGTAGTGTCTTCTTCAGTTAGGAATTTCACAAGAACATTTACGAGGAGAGAGTTTGAGCCAGAGAAATTTACAGAGAAATTAATAGTGCTTTGAATTCGATCATTGTATTGATTTTGTGTAACCTAAACTCATTGAAGCTAATCCTACGGATTAGAATTGTAGCACCCTTCGTGGTTTATATTTATAAAACGATATATTCCCCGACTCGTGTTTTGATTTTGTATATTTGATTTCAGACTAGAACAGAAATATTTATCCGCGAACGAAATTGAATAATTTGTGAGTATCGTATTCAACCCCCCATTCTACGATACTTTGGACCTAACAGAGGTATTAGTAATCAAATGAGATTTCTGCAAAATAACTGAAGTAGGTGATTCGAGAAGTATAGGTTCGAGAAGCTAAGGAATGCTTATTTGAAATGTTGAGAATTCATATTCGAGAAGTCAAGAAAATGGTCTATTCGAGAAGTCCACAAAATGGTCTATTCGAGAAGACCACAAAATGATTTAGTCGAGAAGTCCACAAAATGACTTGGTCAAAAAATCCAGAATTCCTACATTCGAGAAGTACTCAAAATGACTTATTCGAGATGTCCAGAATTCATTCACTCGGGAAATCAAGAAATATCAGTTCGAGGACTCAGTTTTAGAATTCGGGAAGTAATTCGAGAAATTCAGGATTTACTCAAGATAAGAGTGGAAGTTGAGTTCTCTAATAAATATATCGAATGAAAGATAAACTCATAATCATAATGCACACCCGTGATTGATTGACAGTGATCGAAGACACAGAAGATGTATAGAATATGGAGCCAAATTATAAATAATTGAAGTATCAAATTCTTTCAAGTGAAATGTGAAATCAATCACCATCAACCCATTTTCAAGGTTTAATAGGAGTTGAAAAGGCAACCCAAAAGATTGTTTTTCCAAATTGTTTCTACCAAGAATAGCTCAAAAAGTGCAAAGACCAATTGACTGACAAGTTCTATCATATCCTACTTGACAGTAACATGACATGGGCTTGGAAACTAAGTCAATTCACGAACTTAGTCATTTCTTGAAAACAACAGCGTGCACAGACTTAAAGCATTTCTGAAATTACCAAGTTTACAAGTAAAGACGTTCAAAGCATTTCCTGAAATGGTGTAGTTTTAAGGATGAGCATGTGACAAACTTTACAAAAAATATATTTTCATTTTTATGTAGATTGATTTGTTACACACAGTATATAACTACTGTATGTGTAGCATATAGTATACAAGAGAGTGAGAGATAGAGAGAATCAAAAATCTTTCAATAGAATTTTTTTTACTAAGTTTGTAGGAAAAATCTTTTGTAAGGCAAGAATAATTCACTCTATGTACAAGGAGCTGTGAGTTTTATAACTACACAGAGTTTTCAAGAAATACAACAAAAACTTTTCAGGTGGATTATCAACACACATCCACCTGAAATTTTAAAAAGTGCTTCTTGTATTTGTGTTGCTGTTATTTTCTTTGTTTTAGGTTAAGTTCAACATACACTGCTTGATCTATTAACTGTTTCCAAAGAAAAAGTTGATATTGTATTCAACCCCCTTCTACGATATCTTAGTCTCATATAGTGTGGGAATAACATTGTATCTATTGGCCTATTTTATAACTTTAAAAGCAAGTCTAATATACTAGTTATTCATACTTTTAAGTTAATATTTAAAGAATAAGAACAAAAAGTTTACTCAAACAATCTCTTACTGATACTTAATAACTACTATAAGTATTTTACTATTTATTTTAAGTAACATTCTTCTCTTTTTAAGAATCTTTTAACTAATTTTTCATTATAAAACATGATAAACATCATTGTTCTCTCTCATACTTTAATTGAAACGATGTACCTTTTAAAAGAAAATTATTAAACAAAGAATAGATTGAATGAGTATTGTTGAAGACGAAGGTACATATTTACATTCTGAAACATTAACAATCTTTTTATGTTTTAAATAACTAGCGACTTAAGAGACTAGTGTACTTGTTTTAAGTAATTATTTTTGAAAGTTAAAACAATTTATTAATAACAAGTCATATGATATCGACAAAAATAATTAAAATTAAATGAATACACAAAAAAGATCAAATCAAGATTTCCTTGTTTAAAATATTATTGTTGAACAAATCTTATAATGTAGAACATGCATCTTGGAGTGTAGAGCATGCCTCACTTATTTGTTGAGATATATAGCCTCTTTGAACAGATAATCTAATAATTTGACGTAGCCATAAGGATTATAAATACCTGATTCGTTCGAACGTATTCGAAAAACTAACCAAATCTATGATACGATGTATATTTGCATCAATGGAAATTATTATAAAACTTCCACAAATCTACGATCCTGGACATAAACACAGACAAAACGCTCACAATGAGAACAAATAAACCTAAATTATCGGTAAAAAAACCCAATTACTAGGTATAAAAATTCTCAATGATGAGAGAGAGATTATTGAACAAGAAGGAAAATTAAACAAAGAACAATAAGAGGATCTTATCACTTGATGACAACCTCTAAATTGGTATATAAAATTTAGGATTTTTCCACGAATGTTTGTACTCGAATAATTGATGTGTATTAGCACCAAGAACTCGTTTTCTCTCACTCGCGCGCTTTGAAGCGGCTAGGGATTTTAATGGAAAAACGTGTAACCTAATTATTCAACCAATCAGAGTTTATATATGAGGGAATAAAATGACTTCAGACTATAATTAAATTATGAGTTCATTAATTAACCAAAAATCCTATTTTAAATTTAAAAGTTTTGAATTTAATTTCAGAAGAAGAGTAAGAGGCCCGAGGATGGTTACTTGTTTTAAATGCCTTGAAGTTGCAAGCGTACAAAAGAAGGAAAGAAAATGTGGAGAGATTATTTTATTATAAAATATAAATTAAGAATGAGCTATCACTCTTACAAATATAGAAGAAAATGAAATTTTTAGTGATTTGAAAAAGCCACTAAGATTCTCTTTGAGTTGAATTTTTATTCATATTCTCTATAGTGCAAGTTAAGAGTCTAAATAAAAAGACACTTAAAAATGCTCTTAGGGCTTGATTCATACTTTCAGTTATTAATTTCAATCATTCTAAATTCGTACATATTATTTGGTTGGTAATCTTACTTTTCAGACCCATATCCCAAATTCCAAGATACAAAATTTTGAAATTAATGGGGAGTGAATGTCATCCATGATATGAAAATTCAAATATCATCTATATTATGTTAAATTTTCAGCTCTTCTAAAATTTAAAATGAGAAAAAGTGCTTGTTACTTGTTAAGATAATGTATTTTAACATAATATACACGAATCAATTAATCCTAAATATATTCGTAATATATCTTCAGGACAAACCAAATTTTAACTTGGTTCAATTTTTATATGAATACTAACTTTGAATACGTGCGCTTTTTTGATAATTGTTGTTTTATTATTTATATATTAATACAAATATTTTTTTCATTAGGAAGAAGCAAATAATGTAAGATAATAAAATATAATGTAATACTATGTCATTGATGGAATTCGTATCATATACCTTTGTTTATTTAAAATAAATGATATAAAATATGTTAGACATGAGTCACAAATAAGGAGGGTGAATGTATGTGTGTAATTTTCTTGATTTTTCTCTAAATCTATTTGAATTTATGTACTTGCTGCTTGATATATATGTTTGGTGAATAGAAAATGGTGAAATGAAGAATAATAGATATCACTATAAATGTAATATATTATCATGTTAAAGATAAATAATGCTAAAATGAAGAACACAGGATATCACTATAAATCTAATATATTATCATATTAAAGATTTGATACAACCCGTGATTTCACAGCTTCTTTTTCTTGTAAGAGAATATTAAATTTGCAATATTAATCTTAATAACCAGAAAAAGAGATATGTGCACTTATATCTTATCAAAGCCGTGCACAACTCGCTTTTCTTAGTATAGTCATACTTAGTATAAGACAAAAAGATTTACAAAATTTGTATATTCTAAAAGTTTTCGTATTCATCCTTAGATATCAACCACATGCCATAATGATACATAGTGATATTAGCAATAAAACATAGTCGTGCGTGCTTGGTATGCGTATGCAACAGTGGTTGGGGACCAAATCCCTTCTAAAAATGTGTCATGTGTAAGTTGACAAACTAGATCATTATTGTCCTTATCACTCGAGTTGGGCTACTCGCGACCACTCGAACTCGAACTCGTTTAACAAAACTCGACTTGACTTGAGCTCGTAAATGAGTGATGGGAAAAAGTGACCACAACGGTAACAACTAAGTGCAGAATTAACTTCGTTGGACAATACTTATCCCTACTTGTATGAACCTTCGATGAAACAAACAAGTAAAGCAATAAAACGAAAAACAAGACACCAAAAGTTATATGTGGAAAACCCCCCTCAAAGGTAAGGAGTAAAAACCACGGGACCGTAGTCCACCCAAACAATTCACTATCACAAATTATATGGGAATACACCAAGTCTTCACTAGACAAAACTAGAGGAATACAATCACCTTCACACTCTTGGAATAAGCCGTCAAAAGTATGAAATCAAATAAGACAACAATGAGAAAAACCCGCGGGGAGGTTTACCCTCACCGTGGTGCAAACAACTCTGTTAAGCCCCTTAAGAAACTGACCTCTGGACCTCAGAATCCGATCTCCACCGTTCAGAATTTAGATATCGGTGTAACGAAGTTGCTGTCCAAAATTCAGGACGATCCGACCGGTAGAACTGCGGAAATCCCAAATACAAGGCAGCTTGTGCAAGCAGAAAAATTCCTGCGAATTTTTCACCCTAAATCTCTCTTGTGTCTAATTTTCTTCTCTCTTGTTTTTATTATAATCCTCCTATAATTATATATAGGGTTCCCTTATTTTTATCTCCTTGTGGGCCAAAACAAGGGTAATCCAATTGGGCTTTTAATCTCATAGATAGAAACTAAAACCCAACAAATCTCCCCCTTTCTAACTATGAGAAAGAGTTCGCTATTCCGACGATTGAACAACATACCTTCAACTTTCCTTTAGCTAAAGACTTTGTCAATATATCGGAACCATTATCATCGGTGTGTACCTTGTCCACTTCAAACAACCCTTCTTCAAGAGCGTCTCTAATCCAATGATATCTCATATCGATATGCTTCGTTCTTGCATGAAATGTAGGATGTTTAACTATGTCAATAGCTGCTTGATTATCACAAAAAACCACATAGCGTTGTTGCGGAAATCCAAGTTCCTGCATCAACCTCTTCAACCACAACAACTCTTTACAAGCTTCAGTTGCTGCTACATACTCTGCCTCCCCCGTATAAAGTGAAACACCCTTTTCCAACCTAGATTGCCATGAGACCGCTCCCCCTGCCAAAGTCATCAAATATCCAGAAGTAGATTTCAACGAATCCTTATCTCCTGCCAAGTCAGAATCTGTATATCCAACAAGCACTGGTTTACCATTCCCAAATGTCAGACCCAATTTGGAAGTACCTCTAAGATATCTCATAATCCACTTAACTGCTTCCCAATGCTTCTTACCTGTATTTGTTAGATAACGACTGACAACACCAACTGCAAAGGCTATATCAGGTCTCGTAGATACCATAGCATACATCAAACTTCCTACTGCTGAGGCATATGGAACTCCATCCATCTCTGCAATTTCTTCCTTCGTAGAAGGAGAATCATTTCCAGTTAACTTAAAGTTGGTAGTAAGAGGAGAACTAACAACTTTAGATTTATCCATGTTGAACCTGCAAAGCACCTTCTCAATATACTGCTCCTGTGATATATGCAACTTCTTGGCCACTCTGTCTCGATGAATACGAATGCCAAGAATCTGTTTCTCTGGCCCCAAGTCCTTCATAGCAAAGGACTTACTTAACTGTTGCTTCAACTGGGAAATTCTTCCAGCATTTTTGCCAACAATAAGCATGTCATCCACATAAAGCAATAATATTATAAAATCATCATCTGCAAATTTCTGAACAAAAACACAATGGTCAGAAATAGTCTTACGGTAGCCTTGCTCCTTCATAAACGACTCGAACTTTTTATATCATCGTCGAGGTGCCTGCTTCAAACCATATAGACTCTTAAGAAGTCTACAAACATAATCCTCTTTACCTTTTACATGAAAACCTTCAGGTTGCTCCATGTAGATTTCTTTGTCCAAGTCACCATGCAGAAAAGCTGTCTTGACATCCATTTGTTCAACCTCCAAATCAAGACTAGCTGCTAAACCAAGCACCACACGAATTGATATCATCTTAACAACTAGAGAAAAGATCTCATCAAAATCAATACCCTTTCTCTGACTGAATCCCTTGACGACCAACCTAGCTTTGTACCGTGGTTGTGAAGTATGCTCATCTTGCTTCACTCTATAAACCCACCTGTTTTTCAAAGCTCGTTTTCCTTTAGGTAGCTTCACCAACTCAAAAGTATTATTCTCATACAAGGATTTCATCTCATCTTGCATGGCATAGACCCACTCCTTCTTGTGCTCATCTTTCATAGCTTCTGTATAAGATTCAGGTTCACCACTGTTAGTCAATAGAACATACTCATCAGCAGAATACCTGTTAGAAGGATGACGATCTCTGGTAGACCGCCTGAGTGGAACGAATGGTGGAGTATTTGGTACTGGTGACTCCTCATGAGCATCATCATCCATGTCACTATTTTTCGGAGAATCAGTATTAGTACCGTGTTGGTCATCATCATGAACATCATCTCCAAACTATGAATCTGCATGTCTTGGAGGAACCGGATCCAAATCAACCAGATCATTGTTATATTGAGGAACTGTTTCTGCCTTCCCAATATCTTTCAAAGTCTGATCTTCAATAAAGATAACATCTCGGCTTCTCACAATCTTCTTTGAAACTGGATCGTAGAGCCTATAGCCGAATTCATCTTGGCTGTAACCAAGGAATATACACTCTTTAGTCTTCACATCAAGTTTAGACCTCTCATCTTTGGGAATATGCATAAAAGCTTTACATCCAAAGACACGCAAATGATCATAAGAACATCTTTACCACTCCAAACTTTATCTGGAATATCAAACTTTAAAGGAACACAAGGTGAGAGATTTAACACATTTACCGCAGTATTTAATGCCTCGCCCCAAAAAGACATCGGCAACTCAGCATGTGAAAGTAAACATCTGACTCTCTCCACCAATGTTCTGTTCATTCTCTCTGCCAAACCATTAAGCTGAGGTGTCTTTGGTGGAGTCCTTTGGTGCCGAATACCCTGTTGTCTACAATACACATCAAAGGGACCTGTATACTCCCCTCCATTATCTGTCCGGATACACTTCAGTTTCTTCCCAGTCTGTCTCTCAACTAAAGCCTGAAAATGCTTAAACACATCTAACACTTGGTCTTTCGTCTTCAAGGTATAAACCCATAACTTCCTTGAATGATCATCGATGAATGTAACGAAATATAGTGAACCACCATTAGTTTTGGTTTTCATAGGACCACAAACATCGGAATGCACCAAGTCAAGTATATGCTCTCTACGAGAAGGAGGACGACTCTTAAAAGAAACTCTGTTCTGCTTACCTGCCACACAGTGAGAACACCTTTTCAAATGTATATCAGTTAAACCAGATAATACCTTTTTCTTCGACAACATATTCATTCCTTTTTCAGTCATGTGAGCAAGTCTCTTATGCCATAATTCAACCTTATCAACATTCTCAACAGCATTAACACGGTCCTTGGAGATTTGCGGCTGAGTCATATATAATTTTGGACACTTCTTCCCTCTTGCAACAATTAAAGAACCCCGAGTGAGCTTCCATTGACCATTACCAAAGCTGCTGACATATCCTTCATCATCAAGAAGGCCAGTAGAAATTAAATTCATTCTCATGTCTGGAACGTGCTTCACATCATGAAGAAATAACTCCATGCCCGTATCAAACTTCAGACATACATCTCCAACGCCAACAACTTTTGCTCTGTCACTGTTACCCATCTTAACATCTCCAAAATCACCAGAAGTATAAGATGTAAAGAAATCCCTTCGTGACGCAACATGACACGAAGCACCACTATCAATTGCCCAACTCAAATCATCTTGTGCAAGGTTAACAATATCTCCATCACAACAGATCAGGTGCTCATCAGTAGTAGCAATCACCACAGAATTATCATTACCACCGTCAGTTTTCGTCTAATCATTGTCTGAACCCTTTTTATTTTCTCGCTTCAACTTTCTGCAGAACTTCTTTGTATGCCCTTTTTTACCACAATGATAACACTCAACATTAGAATACTTACCTCTAGAACTACTCCGTTGATTACCTCTGTTGGTTGGACCTCTGCTTTGAGCTCTTCCCTTTCTTTCAGTGACTAGGACTTCTGACTGTGAAGAGGAACCCTGTGACTTTCTTCTCATCTCTTCATTCAGAATACTGCTCTTAGCTAATTCCATACTGATAATACCATCCGGAGCTGAGTTCGACAAAGACATCCTGAATGTCTCCCATGAATCTGGTAAAGTACCCAAAAGACACAACCCTTGTATCTCATCCTCAAACTTGATACCCATTCCAGCAAGCTGATTCATAATTCCTTGGAATGCATTCAAGTGATCAGAAATTGCAGTGCTATCCTGATATTTTAGAGACATCAACTGTTTAATCAAATACAGTTTATTATTTCCTGTCTTTCGAGCGTAGAGTTGCTCAAGCTTGTTCCACAAAGTACGTGCATGTGTCTCCCCACTAATATGGTTCAAAACATTATCATCCACCCATTGCCGTATATACCCACAAACTTGTCGATGCAAAATAGTCCATTATGCCTCCGTTTTATTTGCAGGCTTCTCCGTAGCAAACACAGGTAGATAATATTCCTTCACATAAAGAAGATCCTCCATCTTCCCCTTCCAAACATGATAATTAGAACCATTCAAATTAATCATTCTACTTGTATTCGTTTCCATCGTTCAAACAAGTCCAATAACAACCAAGCTCTGATGCCAATATGATGGGAAAAAGTGACCACAACGGTAACAACTAAGTGCGGAATTAACTTCGTTGGACAATACTTATCCCTACTTGTATGAACCTTCGATGAAACAAACAAGTGAAGCAATAAAACGAAAAACAAGACACCAAAAGTTATACGTGGAAAACCCCCTCAAAGGTAAGGAGTAAAAACCACGGGACCGTAGTCCACCCAAACAATTCACTATCACAAATTGTATGGGAATACACCAAGTCTTCTCTAGACAAAACTAGAGGAATACAATCACCTTCACACTCTTGGAATAAGCCGTCAAAAGTATGAAATCAAATAAGACAACAATGAGAAAAACCCGCGGGGAGGTTTACCCTCACCGTGGTGCAAACAACTCTGTTAAGCCCCTTAAGAAACTGACCTCTTGACCTCAGAATCCGATCTCCACCGTTCAGAATTTAGATATCGGTGTAAGGAAGTTGCTGTCCAAAATTCAGGACGATCCGACCGGTAGAACTACGATAATCCCAAATACAAGGCAGCTTGTGCAAGCAGAAAAATTCCTGCGAATTTTTCACCCTAAATCTCTCTTGTGTCTAATTTTCTTCTATCTTGTTTTTATTATAATCCTCCTGTAATTATATATAGGGTTCCCTTATTTTTATCTACTTGTGGGTCAAAACAAGGGTAATTCAATTGGGCTTTTAATCTCATAGTTAGAAACTAAAACCCAACAATGAGTCGACCTCGAGTACCAATACAAACTCGTTTAGTTAAACGAGCGGAGCCACTAAAACTCCGCTTGAACTCGTAAACTCGGCTAGACTCGAGCTGGAACACAAACTTGTTTATAAATTTTAAAATAAATAATTATTTAAATTACTTTTATTATTTAAATATTGAAACATAGTTAAATTCGTTTATATTTTTAATGTTTTTAATTGATGAGTTCGCGAGTAAACCCCGCTCGACTCGTTTGACTTGCGAGTAAACTTGACTTGAACTCGTTTGATCTTAATGGATTGCTGAAATGAGCTCATTTATTAGACGACTCGAACTTGTTTAGTGAATATTCAGCTCTACTGATCGGCAATGCTGGTGCTGTACCATCATCTCTGTTAACTACAGTCTACAAAGATTAATTGGCCTTTATATGAAGTCAGTTTCTCATTGAAATGTCATATACAAACTTCTGTGTGTATTTCAGAAATCAGATACATTATGATTTAGACATATAAGCAAGCTATAGGGTCGCTCTCAGCTCAGAAAGCAACCTAAATCAAAATAATTATTGAACACAAATCAGACCTTAGTTTTTTAATAATTATTAGCAGCGTTAGCTACCAATCATAAGTTTAATAAAATCACTCTAAAATAAAGAACAGTGATTAGTTTTTTAATTGATTAAGATTTAGATTCTTATCCAAAAGTAAAATTACAAACTGTACTGCGGTCCCTGCAAATAATGGCTTGTGAAGAAAATAAAATTTATAATTTATAAACTCTTACACAGTTATTTACACCTACTAATCGACTTGAATGTCACTACATGCATGAAAAATGTATCGAGAGGCCTGCAATTTCAAACTTGCACAAGTTCTTTAATGGCAGGACCATCGTGTGCATCATAATAGAATATTTTAATATACAACTATGCTAGCAGTATTTTTCATTTTATAAATAGTGAGTTATAAGTTTGCTTCATTCCTATCAGCTCAGTCTTGTCCAACTCTTTGAATATCATCTTGAAATATACAGAAATTACTCAACATTCATGGCTTCAAGTGGTGTCCAAGTCTTAGGAACAATCTACAGCCCATATGCGAACCGGGTCCAAATTGCTCTCAATCTTAAATCAGTTGACTTCGAATTTATTACACAGAATTTGAGTTCCAAAAGTGATCTTCTACTCAAGTCTAACCCTGTTCACAAGAAAGTTCCTGTTCTAATCCACGACGGCAAGTGCATCTGTGAATCACTTATCATTGTTCAGTACATCGATGACACTTGGACCGGTAATGGTTACTCTATTCTTCCCTCTGATCCTCACGACCGTGCTGTTGCTCGATTCTGGGCTGCATATTTTGAAGACAAGGTAACTTTATATTTGATAAAAATAATAATACTAAGAAATATGGCGCGAATCTATTCAATTTTAGTAACTTGATCAGGTCAACTTGCAAATACTAATAATACTATGAGTCTATGAGTTTTCGCAGTTTGCACCTCTGTTGAAGGAGCTAAGTGCGGCCAAAGAGGAGGAAAAGGTTGCATTGAAAGAGCGAGTGGACGAAGGTCTGGGATTTTTAGAGGAAGCATTTGTAAAATGTAGCAAAGGGAAGGCCTATTTTGGAGGAGATGATATTGGGTACATTGATATCGTAATTGGAAGCTCCTTTGGGTGGATAACGGCTATTGGAAAAATGAGTGGCAGTCAATTGATAGAGGAAGCGAAAACACCAGGGCTCTTCGGATGGGTTGACAATTTTTTGTCGAATGATGTTGTTAAGAATGTTATGCCAACGACCGAGATGTTTATAGAACTTCTTACCAAGATGCAAGCCAAGGCCACGGTTACTTGAAACTATGTACATTTCATAAATAATTGCTTGCAACTTTCAATTCATCGTGTCAACCAGTTGTCAATTCAATAAATATCATGAAGCTTTGTCTAGCAGACTACACACTTTTATTACAAACTTTCGTATTTGCAGTCCTACAAATCACTGGCAATGTGTATTAATTTTGTGCAATCTAATGTAACGAGTATGTTAGTTATTCCAATTTTATTTCTCTTTCTTAGGGGTGTCTATTAAATCATTTATACGTCCTAGAAATTGTATTATTTCTCTTTCCCAGTACTTGGCCGGTCTCAATCTTGTTATCACCCTGACTGAAACGACCATCGTAGTTGTAATAGACAATTGAATCTGATTCCCTTCCTGTATCATTCATTCGCATAAAAACCTCTGAGATTGTAAAACATAATACAGAAAAACTCACATCTCTGTGAATGGCTAAAAATCTGGCAATTCTGCAACAATAATAAAAACAAAACAAAACCATGTCACCCATCAGAATCAACGGACAAAAACAAAACCACTTGATAGTTTATAATACAATGTATATTTAATAAATTAGGCAATTGTCATGTTTGTCCCCAGTCAAATAAACTATGTAACCCAGCTTTATCTATCAAGTACCAATAGTTTCGCCACCTTACATAAAATTAGCCTAAAACCGAAAACCCTACGATTCATCTACAATTACACACTATACAAAAATTTGAGTCGGACAATCGATAAATAAATGACAAAATCAGAAATGAAACACAAACAAATTACGAACAAAACATCAAAACTACCTGATCCCCGAGGCAGAAAATCACGGCCAATGAAGCTCTCTAACACCGAAGACTTTCCGGAACTGTACAAAATCAACGATAACAACCAACATCAATTCAGTGTTGCATTGGCACCTGCAGCTGAAGCATAAGTGAACTGATTTCCACTATGATACTATAGCTGAGAAGAAAAGGCAGCTTTGACACTAATGTTCATAATGGAACAATGGAGGTTCTTACTTGATACCATTGCCCTGTATTCTGGTCATACTTCCACCCAGGATATAATATTTCCCAGTACTCGGTACTATTCATATCCTGCCCATCTGCACTATATACAACTTCAGCGCCATTAACTTGACTCTCCTGACACTGTCCATAACTCTGAGTACCTCAATTATACACAAACTGACTTTGGGTGACACTCAAACTTGCAAAATAAATCTTTAAACAATAATTGTAATGGATGGCTGCTCCCTACAAAATATCTATAATTAATTTACACAAGAAATAATTTGACAATAATTAGTCACCCAACTCATTTATATAAAAAACAACACAAAAATGTAACAATTTGTAACATAACTCATTTACACAAAATACAATATAAAACATGCAATTCAAAATGTTTAAACACAAAAATCATAAAAAAAAACTCTCTCACAACTTTCATCAAACAGTTAGGGTGGAAAACAAAATTATCTTAAAAAGTACGATTCATTCTTCACCATACTACATGAATTTCAAAAATTTTGAATTATGATATTTAAAAATGATACTACAGATGCACTGATCATATTCGTACCTGATTTTATCCGAGTAAAATCTCAGAATATAACCTGTGATGAAATAAAAATATCTTAGAATATAAGAAAATGTAGCATATTTACGAACAATTTGTAATATATATGTATCGAAATATAAAGTTCCACCATAACTTCAATCGAACATAATATTCTCAACTTGATGCATAAACACTTACTGTAAAACACAATCAACATTTTGAACATAAAAAATTACAAAGGAAACACTCACTTGAACTACGCACCTTTTTTCATTGGATTACCTCTAAAGATAAATCTTGTACCTGCAAATCAAAGTGAAGAGGATCAGAATATATAAATGCAATCAAACAAAATATAAAAAGTGAAAGTGGATCTATGAAATCGGAGTCAGAAAAAGAGAGAAAAAGTATGAGAAATTTCTATGATGATTTTGAATCTCATATAACGATTGAGGAATAAGAAAACACATATACGAAATTTGAATTGATTTGGGAGAATGGTATTTGAAATTTGAAATGGGGAAGAATGAATAGCTGATGGGTGTATCTGTACGTATATATTAAAATCACTTGTAGGTGTAGCTAATGTGACAAAAATATGTGAGTTGTAAGATTTTATGAGTTTTATCTTTTTATGTTTGAATGACATTTTTTATAATTAAATGTGAAGTTTGGGATGGCATTTTATGTAATTTTGTATGAAGTTTTGGGGTAGGGTGTGTAAAAAAACCATAAAAATGGTTCAGGATTTATTATTTAAGGGTTAGCCAGTCTTACTTCTTCTGAAGAAATATCATAGTCAATATGTATTAATAAAATCGGCCTTCTACTTGATTTCCCCGGACCAAATTTTATGTAGTACTAAACATGTATTAACTCTTCTGCACCAACTGAGGGTATACGTGTATTCAGTTTGGAATTTGCATACTAACACAACCCTTGTACAAATTTCTATCTACTATAACTTCTTGTAGCAAACGAGTTGTTGCAGATTACTGCGGACCAACATTTGTTTGGTTGATTACATGACAGTTTTTATAAACCACCAATTCCTAAAGTGTTACTTTAACATTCTGCAGTTGGTTCCATTGATGAGGGAGCTAAAATCAGTTCAAAAGGAGGGAAAGGTTGCATTGATAGAGCGAATAGAGGAAGCAATAGTACCTTTGGAGGAGGCCTTTGTGAAATGCAGCAAAGGGAAGAGCTACTTTGGAGGAGATGATATTGGGTACGTTGATATTGTTCTTGGAAGCTACATGGGATGGATGAGCTTCTAGGATGGGTTGACAATTTAATGTCCAATAATGCTGTAAAGAGTGTTATACCTTAGAGCATCTCCAACGGTGTTGGCTAAAATCGTTAGCTAAAATAATATAAAATGCTGATTATGTAAAATTTGTTGAACCTGTAAGATATTGTGTTCCAATGGAGTTGGCTATACTAGTTGGTTATATTTTAAAAATAGAATGTTATTATTATTTCAAGTTGTTAAAAATAGAATATATGATTTGAATATGGTAATAATTGATGTGGAGTTTTACTACAGGTCCATAGGTGTTCGACAAAAATAGCCAACATGGAAAGGTTGGCTAAAATTTTAGCTAACAGTTTTATCCCATTGGAGCGGATTTTTTTTTACACATTATCTAAATTTTTTATTTATGGCAATCCACCTATGATTTTAGCTAAGGGTTCTCCACCATTGGAGATGCTCTTAGACTGAGATTTTCGTAAAACTTCTGCAAGCCAGGGCCAAAGCTCCTTCAAAACTATAATTAGCCTATATTACATGTATATGCTTATCAATTCTTGCTTTTGTATTCCCTGTGTGAGCAATTCAGTGATTTGAAATGGTTGGAGACTGGCTCGTTATTTTCCCCGTTCTCTGTTCTTGTTCTGTATTTTAATAAGTTATTTCAAATTGATGTTGAATAACTTCACAAGATACCTTAAATTAATCAATTATGGACAGCTGATGTATAGAAATAAATCATGATATTGCTTGGACATACCAAATCATGTTAATTGATCTCATACATATCTGAGACATTAAGTTTACGTTCATAATAAGTTGCTGTGAAATTCAACTTCACATCTCCTTCATTGCTTGACATCACCAGTAAGCTCAACATCCAATCCTGGTTTTTCATCACCAACCATCCTGGCCCTCTTGTAACGATAACGTCGAGATACAACCAGAAAATAAGCCAAATTTAAAACTCCCATTAATGCTATAACGTAGTAAAAGTAATCAACTCTCCCTGCATTGATATCCTTCGTTAACCAATCAGGTTTTCCGTTCTTTGCAGTCGTACTGTGCACGATGTTAACCACCAATGTACTAAGATAATTAGCACCACTTCCAGTAACAAAAACTAATGAAATTGCTAGACTTTTCATTGTCTCCGGAAATTCTTTGTAGTAAAATTCGATTTGTCCAATGATGTTGAACGCCTCAGCAAATCCCATTAATATAAGTTGTGGTGCAAGCCACATGACTGAAATAGGTGCAATACCATCTGGACTAGGATGCGCTAGGGCAGAGTCTCTCCTCATCTTTTCACATATACCAGCAGCAACCATTGACAGAATGGAGAAAAAGATTCCAATCCCGATCCTTTGTAGGTTTGTGATTCCACCTTCAATTTTAGTGATTCTTCGAATAAATGGCACAATAATCCTATCATAGAGTGGAATCCATAACCCTATTGTAATCATTGATACAACTGCTAGTGAACCTGCTGGGATTTGGAAATCTGGTGAAAGTTGTCGGTCCATTTTTAGGGCTTGTGATACGGTGAATGTGCCTTGTTGAGAAAAAGCAAGAAAACAAATAATACCAGAAGCCCAAACAGGGATAATATTGACTAGGCATTTTACTTCTTCTATCTGTTGGACACTGCATAATGTCCATGGATTTGCTTTTGAGCCATCTGCCTTGACATCACCATCCAATATGATAGCAGCCTTGTTTAAGAACCTGCAGAATAATATCGAATCTTTAAAAATCATTATTATCTAATAATATACTCTGGCATTCACAAAAAAATTCTAAATTTTATTGTCAAGTCCACAAGGAAAAACTAAATTTCTGCATAAAAGATTAAATTAAATATGCCAGTTGGTGAAGTCTACTGTCATAGGTCAAATCTATTGTCATATCTCAAAAGAAATTTAGTGCAGATCCGGAAGCAAATGATACTCCACAAGTCATTACAGTAAATTATAATAAGCAAGGCAGATCAAGTTATGGCAAGACAACGAAACAGGGTTTTTTTCCTAGACAACCTTGGGTATACGAAAAGATGCATTACCTTAAATCATTTGTTAGGGCAAGCTTTGACAATGCAGAGGCTCCCACTGGAGGTGGATCATAATAAACCCCATGACTGACGCCATCTTCCGGGATCTTAACTTTTCGTTTCTTGTAAGCCACCACAAGCCCTTGCGCAATGCCAGAAAACACACTGCCCTCCGGCTTAATGTATACATAAATTCTCATACCGATGAAGAACAACACAATGGAAAATACCATAAATCCAGTGGGGAGGGCAAATCCGAGGATCCAACTGACGGAGTCTTGTATGTAAATCACCACAGTTAAAGCAATGATGAGCACCATTGTGAAAGTGACATAATACCAATTGAAGAAGCTCGTAATGCCTCTTCTTCCCTTATCTGTTGTTGAATCAAATTGATCCAAACCAAAAGGAAGGCTGCATGGCCTAATGCCACCTGTGCCTACGGTTAGTAAACCTAAGCCTAGAATCAACATCCCGAATTGCGAACTTGTGGGACCCACACACTGATTAAGATTGGCTTGTTCATCGGTACATTTTGGTGGGTGCAGTTCAGGTATAGATACAACTAGAGTCAAGCACGCCATTCCCTGTCAAAATTAATTTCATTTTCTAATTAAGTTGTTGGGGATCACACGAAAATGGTAAACAGACGTTTCGTTTTGCCGGTAAAGATACTCAAACATAAATATAATAAGTATTCGACGTCGAGAAGCTAGCTAGATTGATGAAATACGAATATATTTTTGTATATTTATTTAGTGAAGCAAGCCGAAGTCGAACTAAAAAGATACCAAAGTATAATTAAAACATTAAATTTGATGACAAGCAAGTTTGAAACAAGAAGATAATTAATCATAAAATTTTGACGTATAGTACTTGATGGCATAACAATACGAACAATATTTACAAGATCCCCATGCATTTACAAGATAGCTCAGCCATGAATAATACTTGCGTAAAGCAGTTCATAATTTCAGAAATAATACTTTATGACATCACGTACAAATTCATACAGGTTTGAAGACTTTGTGATCCTTATCCACGGCTTGTATATTTCACGACTTGAAATTTTTATTAGACCGGAATATACTTCAAATAACGGTAACGGATTTATCAATGTTTATGGTAAAACCGATGCTAAGAGTATCAACTAAATTATTATTATTTTTTTGACACCTGCACCCAGATCAAGTTTGCCACCTGCAGTTTCGATTTAAGAACTTATTTGAAAATCTGTTTCGAATACTATAATTTAGGGTATACACGAACGCAGCTGAGACTAAAAGTGGACGTACCAGAAGAGCAGCAAAGGAGGAGAAAGCAATGGTGCGAAACCTTCCGATGTAGGCATCAGAGATGAATGCACCAAGAATAGGTGCAAAATTTGAAACACCAGACCATATATTAATCACATTTGCTGCGTACACTTGGTCCATGTGAAATTGTGTCATCAAGAACACATTAAAATTCGCTAGCAGCCCTACTGTTGCTAATCTCTCAAATGTTTCATTTCCTGCATATACAATATATACATGATACAAAAGTCATAACCACACATCGATAAATTAAACAAGGTCATTCAAAACAGAACAGGTTCTGCTAAATAAAACTCAGTCGGTTTTGTTTGGTCAGAAAAATCTCGTTTCCTTGTACTCCAGAATAGCTTAAATAACTTTTTGTAAGTGCATGTCCAACTGAAATGGTTTAAGAATTTTTGTACAAAAATCGTTTATATGTAATTACGTACCTATTATGTAGGGCATGGATTTCCATCCACCAGGCTTTCTTGTTGTGGTTTCTTTTGACATGTTATCAACTGCAGAATGGAATATTTCCTCCTCGTCGGAACTATTTTCCGGTGACTTTGAGTAAGAAGAAGTGGTGATGGGGAAGCATTTTGCGGACAAACAGATCCAAGAAGAGCTCGGTTGTTTTTTAGTTTCTTCTGTTTCCGCCATCTTCTATCACTTTCTTATTTCTTGCAAGTGATAAATAATTAAACTACAAAACCCCTCACCTTTTCTAGTGACAGGATATATATGCACACACTTGCATAGAATAGGGGTGTTTGGTTATAATAGAATAAAGGTCTCCATAATCACTCCTAGCAGATTTTGTACTAAACAGTGGATCAATTTAACACTATGTATATAGAACAAAGTAAATGGTTTAGAGCAATCGATTGTTATATCACATTATAAAACAAAATTACGTGTTATATGATGTAACAATCGTTTATTTATGACCCTAACCTTTAAAAATAATACTTTTGTTGAACAGTGAATGGCTTAACACTAGTTTTTGGACTAATATTTTGACCTTAACATCTGATAAAATAAAGTGCAGTTTGTGTACCTGTATTTTGACCAAAACACCATTTGCAACTGATAATTAATTTGCAACTCAAAATACAAGTACACAAACTGCACTTTACTCGGATTAGATAATTAATATTGCAACTGATTGAAAAGTTGCAACTCGAAATCTCTTTCAATATGAATTTTTCTAGTAATTAATTATTTAAAATCAAGCGAAAACATAAAAAAAAACTACAAATTATAATTACACTGAGCAAAAAGTTTATAATGTTACTGACAACGTGACCTGAAGGTTCTTTACAAATAAACAAATATCAATCTGCTCTTCATCGTCTAATCTAAAATGATGTAAACCGTAGTTTCTTAAAACTATAAATTATTGTACATCCATAATACCATCACACAATCATGCTACACAATGAATAAATATATCTTGGAGACGGAGGGCTCAAAGGAAGATGGGCGATGATGATTATAAGGAGCTCTCGCTTAATTAGTGCGTTGGATTTTGTGGTACGCCAAACACCTATTAAACATACATTACTTTCTCGATTTTCCAATTTGGATTTTTGCTATTGCTCGACTATTATATCTTCTATACTGCGACCTATATAAATTTTAGCAATTTTAAAAGTTTATTGGTTAAATAAAAAAAATTGAATTTCATCCATTAAGACATAATTTCGATATTTAAATTACAGATGATGAATTTTTTTGAATTAAAGTATATACTTGAGTAATTAATAATAGTATAACTACATAAATAGATGAACTCCTGCATCTCATTTTTTTTGCTAATTTTTTACTAGTTGTTTAGAAACATTTTAACTTCATATATTGAACTAGTCGGGAAAGCCGCGCTTCGCGGCGACATTATAAATTATTTTTAAAAACTCAATCAATAAAATTAAAATAATTACTCGTTCTTCTCTAATAAGCCGTTCTTTCGTGAAACATGATTTTCTTGTTAAGATTGAAATTCCAAATTTAATATATTGAATACTCGTGTTATATATTAATTTTCATGTTAACATACTCCTTTATAATGAGCCACTCTCCTATATAAATTCACACTCTTATTTTAATTCTGTTACTTATAACTTTTAATTTTGTCTTACAAATACCTATTTTACTTGCAATAAAACTTTTAATTTTATGTGTTTCTTATAAATTTGAATTCTTCTACTTTATAAATTTAAAAATCTACTCTACTTTTGATAAAACTTTTAATTATATATGTCTAATCTATAAATTTGAACTATTCTCCTTTACAAATTCGAACACGTATTATACTTTAAATATAATTTTTATTTATGTGTCTTCCCCATAAATTCAACCGTTCTCCTCTGTAAATTCGAACACATTTTTTACTTCTAATATGCTAAAGATTTTTTTAAAAAATTACAACAATTACTCATTCTTTTCTAAAAAGTTAAAATTCTAAAAAACAAATATTGAGAGCATATAAGAGACGTCACCTAACATCTCGTCTTCAATAATATGTTAAAGGATATATTTTTTATTTATTAATATTTAAAATTCTATAATTTTAAAAAATTTAAAAAAAAATTAAGTCAACTGCAGAAACATCACCTAACCTCCCGCCATTTGCACCCATGTTCGCAAAAGGATCCACCTGCAATAGCGTACCAATCTTGTGTCCACAAATTAGAAAATTCACATACTCCATAGACTTAATTTAAACACACTTTGTTTTGACCGTTAGTGATAAAAGGGGACCTTTTCTTTTCAATAATCACTCAAGTCATGTACTTGCATCGTAAATTTATTCTTCATCCTCTTGCTATCTCAACACCAATTTTCACTAATTCAAGCACAACTTATACAAAGTTTAACAATTAAAGAGCCTAGGCAGATAGATCTTGCATATAGAAGTATAGAACGTATGCACCAAATTCATTCACAACTGAAAATCTGAAACCATAAAATCTAAGACTATGTGTGTACTTGCAAATTTAATTAGCATACTTGAGAAGTAAATTTAAATAAACAATGAGACATTATAATGATCAAATTTGAGAGCTACCTGGCCAATATTGTAATCCGTGAGTTATGAACTTGTAAATGTTACGAATGTCCGGTATATAATTTTTATATGATTTTTTATATAAACATACCTTTTATATAATTTGAATTCTACTTATTTAAAAATTCTAACTATTCTCCTCTATAAATTCAAACACATATTCTATTTCTAATATGTAAATTCGAACTCTTTCTTCTATAAATTCGAACACATATTCTACTTCTAATTCTAATTCTAATGTGTTAAAACATGTTCTTTTATTTATTGTATTTAAAATTTAAAAACTCTAAGAAAATCATAAAAATTGATTGAGGGGTTCTTAGAGGTCCAATATCCACAACGTTATCATTAGGGCATGTGTTACTGATCGCAGCAGGTTTTATGTTTTGTTCTACACTTTTACCAATTTGATTAAGCATAGAGTCAACCTCTTGCAACTGAGAATCATTCGAAATTAAAACTTTGGATGAAACACCGATTTGCCAATCCGAAGAGCTTCACCCTAACTTTTTATAGAGAACTAATCATCCAATTCTACACCAACTCCGATACTTACATTAACTAATTCTTCGACCATAGTATCTCTATGGTTATAGATGTGTAATCTCTATACATTTATGTCTTTCATTTTAATTAAAACTATTTTTCTGTATAACAACTAATTGTTTTTCATTATAAATTAGAACACCTATCCTGTCTTGAATAGAATTTTTTTAATCATATGTCTTGTCTATAAATTCGAATTGTTCTCTTCTATACATATTCTACTTCTAATATGCTAAAGATTATTTTTGATTTATTAGTGTTTAAAATTGTAAAACTCTAAAAAAATTAGAAAAATAGATTGAGACGATCTTAGAGGCGTCACCTAACCTCCCGCGTATCCTCCTTTATATATATATATATTGAAGTATGATTAATTGTCTTATTGAAAATAAAGTATTAACTTTTACTCTATCATATGATTGTTCACAATTATTATTATTATTATTATTATTATTATTATTATTATTATTATTAGCTTATACCCCGTGCAATGCACGAATATTTTTTTTAATATTTTTACTATATTAATTTACAATTTTATTAGTATTCATTTTCTTTTTAAATTTTAATTTTATTAATATTTATAATTCTAAAATATGATTTTTTTTTTTAGTATATTGTTGGCGAATTTTGAATCTTGAACTTTTATAAAAATAATGTATCTATTAACATATAAAATATTACGTGACATTATATTAAACCGTTCTAATTTATTTATTTTAAAATCCAAAAATACTTACTTTTCTGTAGTATTATCGTCATTTTATGACCAAAATTCTGGAATTTCTTTTTCAATATATTTTGAGATAAAAATATTAATTTTTATATTTGATAAATCGTTGATGATGTTCGAATACCTCACGATTATCATCTATTTATTTTAAAGTTGAACTATTCTTATTTTTTTATGTTATTGTACCGTGACGAGCAAAATAATGGATAAATTATTCTC
The DNA here is from genome assembly GCA_030848705.1 of Heracleum sosnowskyi. Classification (NCBI taxonomy): domain Eukaryota; kingdom Viridiplantae; phylum Streptophyta; class Magnoliopsida; order Apiales; family Apiaceae; genus Heracleum; species Heracleum sosnowskyi. The sequence goes on from CM061243.1 coordinate 87,438,023, forward strand.
TTTATATCCCAACACATTGTCGACACTTTCGTGTTTAAGATGTCTCGTCCAATTATTAACATTTCATAAAATATTATAGTTTTCTTCATTAATTTTTGCAAGTCCCACCAACTTACCCACTTTTTCTTTCCTTTTCTTTAAATTTCTTAATTTTCGTTCCCCCGCCCAAATGTTAACAATTGGGTGGGACGGAGGGAGTGTTAAGGATATATTTTTGAATAAATTATTTTGTGTTGCATTTACCTTATGCAAAAGACATATATTTTATGTGTATGTATTCAAAATTTTAATTCTTTGTGAGTTTTTGAAATATGTAATATTAATATGTTATTGAGTTGATTCGAATCTTAAATTTTTGTTGGTATGTTATGAATATGAGAATAAAGATGGTAGAAATTGATAATTTCAGTGTGTTATATCAACTATCTAATTACTCACTTTTCTAATTTATAAATAAATGAAAATATATATTGGGTAAATATTTTACAATAGATGATTAGATTTATTTGTTTACATGTATTATGATCTTAGAAAAAGTATGGTGTGATTAACCTAGTGATCTTTTTTCTCTATAAGTATTATATTTAAAATTATCGTTAATAAATATGAAACTCTCAATTTTTACTAATATTTAATATTATCCTTTTAAATTTGTTGTATGTAAAATAAGATAATATAATTTGGATGAATCAAATTGTATGTCCCTTAAAAAAAGTGATATGTTAACATTAATTAACTAAGTCATTTTACTTGTAATTTCTACCGTAAAATTTGTAACATATATTCATGTACATGATTTCTCTTGGTGCATGTGTATTATTGTTAGCCATGGTACATGAGAATTATATTGAGAATTGTTTAATAACAATAATACACTTGCACTATATTGAGAATTTTTTAATAACGTAATTGATACGAATTTTAGCTATGGTCTACATGAACATTATAATGTGAAATTTTTAATAATGTAATTGATATGAATCGATATCTCAAAATTTGGTTTAACAATTATTATCAAACTTGAACTACTCATAAATTGAAGAGGAAAAAGAGAGTTACCAATTTTTACATAGAGAATATGTTATGGATTAAAAAACGTACTTATAAATTAATTGCTAGGGTTTAAGAGCTTTCGAGCTTTAATGGACGCTCTTGTGTTTCATGACTAAATCGGTCCTCACAAGATGCCTACGTATCTCAATCAGTGATGAGAATCAAGCCAGAAAACGTAGTTCTTGGTGTTGCCCTCGGGGCTGTGGCGGCAGGGGCACACCAAGGACGTAGTGACTTGTATGTCCTTATTCGAGGATGAAGTCTAAAACATTGTAGATGACGTATGAAGCTGTGTCCAAAACGTAGTTCTGAGATGAGGGGTCAGACCCTTATATAGGCGTTTAGAAGCCTAGTGGATAAGTATTGATTTCCTTGAAGGATAAATCTTATCATTGACGGTGGATAAGTATTATCACTTCCTTGAAGAATAAGTCTTATCCTTGATGGTGGATAAGTATTAATTCTAGATCCTTCCTTGTAGGAGTTGTTTCCATATTATAACGGACTTGTATTGAAACAAGCCCACTTGTATTAGAACAAGCCTGTATTGGACGTTTCCTAATACAGGTTGTACTTCTAGCCCAAATATTAATTATGAAATTAATATTTAATTAGAGTTTGGGGCCTTATTAATGGGCCTTATTTATGGACCATCTAGGTTTAATTAATGCAATATTAATTATGTCTTTACGGTTATTTTTAACCCATATCATTTGCCCCCAACTTCTATGATAATGCACTAGGATTTCATAGAAGTTATACTGGTCTTGTTCGAGACTTGGAGTCTTTTTATCTCTTACCTGATACTTACTACCCTTTTTTGGGGATTTTAATATACACTAGTGTTTCACGAGTATCGTCTTGGTGTAAAGTGTGGAGCGACCTACACATTTACGACGATTTTGCCTTATTCGAGGCTAGCTTGACATTTGCATAAGCCTTTTATGTCTTATACTGTCTTCTTTTGGCTTCAAGCCTTTCATTGAGCATATCGAATGATGGGGTTTGGACTGAATGTCTTTGGTTCTGGGGTTTCAACCCTTCACCCTTACGAGTTCTTACTGATGGATGCACTCGTAATGATTCATTCTCAAGTCTATCATATCAAACTTCTCCTAAGCTTGAAATTTTCGCTAATTAACAATAGGCATCTTTGGCTTTCTTTTGTATGTTTATTAGAAACATTCACCCTTCGGGGTTCATTGTATTCAACTCTATTTGTGCAGGTGACATGCATATTTTTATGCTTTCCTTTGCATTCATTTGAAGTTTGTCTTGGCAAAGCTTTGAGGATATTTCTACCAATCAAAACGGGTTCAACCCTTCATCTGCTTTCTAGGAAGCTCATGATTTCATTGAACCTTATTTCTACTTGTCCTACTAGCGGATCCTTTTAGGATGCACTAAACATAATAAACTTTTAAGTTTGAGGCATGCCAAGTCCTTGACATCTCATGCCCTTCGAGGGTTTCTAGCTTATACGAGCCTCGTCCAAACACATTATTGACTTTGTAGGGCCCTTCCTAATTAGGGACTAATTTTCCTTTCTGTCCAACCCCGGATGCTTCAATATTTCGGAGGACTAAGTCTCCTTGACGGAAGAATCTCTCTTTAACTCTTAGGTTATAGTATAAAGATGCCCTTTTTTGAAGTTCAACTACTTTAGCATTTGCCTCATCTCTAACTTCATCAATTAGATCTAAGGCCAGCCTCATGCCTTCTTCATTTGTCTCTGGCTCATAAACTTCGATTCTTGGAGATGTGTGAGTAATCTTCACTGGAACCACTGCCTCTGCCCCATATGCTAGCAGAAAGGGGGTTGCTCCAGTGGTGACTTTACAAGTAGTGCAAATTCGATTGGCAACCTCAGCTTTCCCATTTGCTTGAGGATGGGCAACAAAAGTGAAGTGTAACTTGATATCATTCTCTTCACAATACTTCTTGAATTCATCGTTGTTAAACTGAGTTCCATTATCCGTGACCAAGATTCGTGGAATTCTGTATCTGCATATTACATTCTCCCAGAAGAAATGCATTACTTGCTTGGTGGTTATCTTGGCTAAAGGTTTAGCCTCAATCCACTTGGTGAAGTAGTCGATTGCCACTATCAAGAATTTTCTTTGAGCACTTGCCATTGGAAATGGTCCAAGTATATCCATTCCCCACATGGCGAATGGGATAGGTGAGTTTATGGATGTCATCATCTCTGGTGGTTGCCTAACCACCGGTGCGTGCTTTTGGCACCGTTCACATTTCTTTACGTAGCTTTTAGCATCTGCAAGTATGCTTGGCCAATAGAAACCTAGACGAGTGATTTTATGAGCAAGGGCTCTGCCCCCCAAGTGTTGTCCACAAATTCCTTCATACACTTCCCTTAGGGCCAATTCTTCTTCTTGGGGTCTCAAGCATTTCAGATACGGAACAATGAAAGACTTTTTGTATAGGATTCCCTCAATCAAGGTATACCTTAATGCTCTCAGATATAACTTTTGTGCTTCTGAAGTGTCGTTGGGTAACCACCCAGCTTCCAGATGAGATTTGATGGGATCCATCCAACAGCTGGCAACATCAATAGGTGCTACCAACTTTCCATTGATGCTCGGGGTCTTCAAGACTTGGAAGTATACATTTCCTGTGTAGTTCTCAATTTCAGAAGAAGTAACCTTAGACAAGGCATCGCCTTCATGTTCTCTTCCCTTGGAATGTGTTCCACATAGCATTCATCAAACTGAGTCATGATGGCCTTGACAAGTTTTAGGTACTTGGCCATGACTTCATCTCTGGCCTCAAACTCCCCATTTACTTGGGAAACCACTAGCCTCGAGTCTCCACATACTTTCAGAGTTTTAACTCTCAAGGCTCCAGCCAGCCCTAAGCCAGCTATCAGGGCTTCGTACTCAGCTTCATTGTTTGTCGTTGGGAAGTCCAGTTTTAGTGCGTACTCTATGAGAAATCCATCAGGACTTTGTAGCACCAAACCTGCTCCACTTGATTTTGTTTTTGATGCCCCATCAAAATAGAGCACCCAACATTCTTTGAACACCATCTCTTCATCTTTCTTGTCTTCCACTACTACTTCCTGCCTCCCGACTTCTTGGTTGGCAATGGTGAATTCAATCATGAAGTTAGCGAGTGCTTGAGCTTTTATGGTCGTTCGAGGCTTATACTTGATGTCAAATTCTCCCAATTCAATAGCCCATTTGATCAACCTTCCACTAACTTGAGGACTATGCAAGATGTTTCTTAGAGGCTGATTGGTCAAGACCTCTATCTTGTGTGCCTGGAAGTATGGGCGTAGCTTTCTTGAGGCCATAATCAAGGCTAAGGCAAACGTCTCTATCGTAGAGTAGTTTATTTCTGCCCCATGTAGAGTCTTGCTCACGTAATAAACGGGCTTCTGAACCTTCAACTCTTCTTTTACCAAAACAGCTCCAAGGGCTGTGTTAGAAACTGCCAAGTACAAATAGAGAATTTCTCCTGGCTTCGGTTTTGCCAACAGTGGTGCCTCAGCCATGTAATTTTTCAAAGTCTCAAAGGCCTCCTGGCTTTCAGTTGTTCACTCAAAATATTTCATGTTCTTGAGGGCTTTGAAGAAAGGTAAGCACTTCTCTCCCGACTTGGAGATGAATCTTCCCAATGCTGCCACTCTTCCCGTTAGTTTCTGGACATCCTTGACAGTCTGTGGTGGTTCCATGTCTAGAATTGCTTTGATTTTGTCGGGATTAGCCTCGATTCCTCTCTTCAGGCCTGAAAACTTCCCTGAGCCTACACCAAAGACACATTTAGCTGGATTCAGCATCATCTTGTGGTGCTTCAGCACTTCAAACGCTTCCCTTAGATGGTTTATATGATCGACCTTATCGAGGCTTTTAACCAACATGTCATCCACATAGACCTCCATGGTTTTTCCAATCAGGTGTTCAAAGATTTTGTTTACCAATCTTTGGTATGTTGCCCCTGCATTCTTAAGTCCAAATGCCATGACTAGATAACAGAAAACATCAAAGTCAGTGATGAATGATACCTTAGAGATGTCATCTTTGTGCATTTTGATTTGGTTGTATCCGCTGAAGCCATCCATGAAACTCAGCATCTCGTGCCCAGTTGTGGCATCTATTAGGGCATCAATCCTTGGTAAGGGAAAACAATCCTTAGGACATGCATCGCTTAAATCAGTGAAGTCCACACACATCCTCCATTTTCCATTGGCTTTTTTGATCATCACCGGGTTAGCCAACCATTCTGGGAATTGTATTTCTTCAATGAACCCGGCCTCCAGAAGCTTTTCTACTTCTTGTTTAATGGCCTCTTGCCTCTCTGGATCAAAATTTCTCTTCTTCTACTTCACCGTATTCCTTTCAGGATCTACATTCAGTTTGTGGGTTATCAACTGGGGATCAATCACTACAAGAAAAAGTTCAATAGACATCACACATTAGACATCGGTTACTAATTCTACTGATGTTAAAAGGTGTAATAACATCATCCCGCATTAATCTGATGTCTTTGTTGTTTGAACACATCGCTTATTTTACTACCGATGTCTAAAGTTTGAATAAAAAATTTCAATGCGCGCCCACTTCAAATTTGTTTCCCCCTTGTTAAAAAATTTCCCCCTTACCAATTATTTCCCCCGTTTATACCAAATATTCTCCCCCCTTACACTAAAACAAAAACTAAAAATCTCTCACAAATCTCTCTCACCCGCACCCCTGAATATCTCTGTCTCTCTCTCTCTCTGTCTTCTCTCGTCTCTCACCGCCACCACCACCACCACTCACCTCTGCTCTACTCACCTCTGTCCTGCACTACTCACCACCATCACCACTCAATATTAATTTGCTCAAATGGGCAAGCTTTAATTTGGGTCTTCTACACGAATAAGGTCTTTTCTACTAATTCTAGGGTCTATTCTACTGAAATTGGTAAGATTTAATTTGGGGGTTTTTTAAATCGAAACTCTAATTTCTTAAATTGGGGGTTTCATTTACTTGGATGTATTTGTTATACCCTAATTATTTTGAATTTGTGTTTTTGCAGGACCTCTGTCACTTGGTTGTGGTTCATCTATCACTTCGTCCAATTTGCTCATCGTAGTACCGAAGGTGCGACCCTTAATCGAACTCCATCTTCATCTCAATTCAATTCCAGATACGCTCTTTGTCTCTCTGTCTCTCTCTCTCTGCTTTCAACTCTTTTTTTGTAATATTGTTTTTTTTCTTTTACTTTAAAATTCCTATATATGGATGTTTAGATACATTTTACACGTTACACCACATTGATTATGTCACGTTGGTTCTAGGTAGGGTTTGATTTTTTGATTAGACAGTGTGGCGGAATGTTACACTGAGAAGTTAGTTTTGCCATTGAGACTTTGGTTTTATTGATAATTTAGCTTGTTTTTTTAGGCATGTTACATATTCTTGGGTACATTAGATACACAAGTGTATGTTGAGGGGTAGTGAGGATTTGTACACCTGAATATGATGTTAAATATATAAGTATCAACTAACGCTTCACTTGTGATGTTAAATTATTGTTGGAAATTTGTCCTTGGTCAGTTGGTCATCAGTTTTAAGTTTTGGCTAGCTTTAATGTCGGATGTTACCAGTGATAGTTATGTGCTAGTTGGTTTTTAAGATATCATGATTTACCTGGTTGATTATGCCATTTTGGTTGCAGATTTCTTAGAATAGAAAATATTAAGAGAATAGTAGAGTCCTTTCACCCAAGCCAGAAAGCAATCTATTCAAACAGAAGGAGATACAGGGCAGATGATACATCAGTGCTGTACTCCCCACAATGCCAATTTTTTTCACAATTTTTGTCTCCTAGTGGGAAACAGTGGTCATTTTTGGGCTACAGGGACAGGGCCAGATTTTGCAATGATGCATATATTAGGAATTATCATGTCATCCCAGCACGCAACAGAGTAACACATCATGCTCAGGTTGCTTGGAAGAGGCTTTTCAAGGGGTTTTTTTTATCGAAGACATACTTCCAACCCTATTTATAGGCTCACTCAAGCAATTAACATGGCCTTGATTCGCTCATATATGGTTGTTCCTGGATTATTTGCTATAACATGTGGTAATGTAGCATGGCCACAAGCATCAACAAATTCGGATACCTTGCAGGGTTCATCATCAGAATTGCAGGTGTTAAATATATATGTTTGCAGAAGGCGAGATAATCCATGAATTTGATGTTTTGAGTGTGTACATTTCTGGTTTCTTATACAAAAATAGCAATGAAACATGCAAGTTTATTTCTTAGTTGTGTGGAAGTTGTTGATAGTTAAAACTGGCACTGAAGTTTGATTTATTTTCTTCCAGGTGGACAACTTTATTCATGCTGACGTGCATCCTGGAAATATCCTTGTTCGAGTATGCCAAAGCAACAATTCTCAGAGGTGGCTATTTAAAACAAAAGCCACATGTCATTTTCCTTGATGTAGGCATGACGGCTGAACTCTCTGGTGGTGATCGAGTGAATTTGCTGGAATTCTTCAAGGCTGTTGCCCGTCGAGACGGTCGTACAGCGGCAAAGTGCACACTTAGATTATCAAAGCAACAAAATTGTCCCAATCCTAAGGCCTTTATTAAGGTAATAAATTATTGTAGTATGAGTTGACTAGTAAGAAGTTTAAACGTCTGGAGTTAATTATGAGAAAACCATCATCCAAGTGCTTGCGTGTTTCGGAGAGGAAATAATAGTTTTGAAAAACTGAATTCAAGGATGTTTCAGATATTAATTATTAGCTGACTGCACATTTTGTTCTTTTTCCTGATCTGCGGTTCTTCCATGTTGTTAAAGCTCCAGTAGTCTTCATGTGTTTCAGTAGCATAGCATAAATAAATAACAGTCTAGGTTTGACATTAAAAAATGAACATGAAAAACATGAATAAGCTTTAAATATCTGCTGACTCGAATTTACTTACTTATATCTTTATATTTAATATTGGAATCAGTGGTTTCTTACATAAAATGAATTAATTGTAGCATAATTGGGAACTAAGGTGAGTTGAATAATTTAATTTATTCATTAGGAACTAAGGTGAGTTGATTAACTTAAACGCACACATGTTTGCTAGAGACATCATATGATCCCGTGGTTCTTTCTGCTGTATGTTATCCTGACGGCCATTATATTACTTATATTTATGTGGGGCCAATTCATCTGTAAAGGAGGGATTTACTATGAAGTTCATACTGACCCTGCATAATTTTGATGATATGTTAAAATATGTAGGATATAGGTGGCTGCTCAGTTGATGATTTCTGTAACCATATACATAGGAGCTTGGTGAAGGATGTAAAATATGTTTTGGTCTGGGGCACAAGTGCGATGCACAACCCATAGATTGTGACCTTAATAAGGTTCTTCAAGATGAGGATGTGGTTCAGATTGTTAAGAAGAAGGTACGTAGAAAAGCATTCTCAATACAAACTGTTTACAGTCTAGCTGGTTGGTAGTAGTGAGTTTTTCCCCATAGACCAGGGTTCGACTCTTCAGCAGCCTATTTTATTCTTCCTTGTTTCTGTTTTCCAACTTCAAAAGCATTCTGCTTAATCTTCTTTATTGTATACATCCTCTAGCACATCATTTTTAACATTTTCCTTTTATTTTAACGTGTTTATAAAAAGAATATAAACACGTTTTCCTAGTATTTAGTGATACGATTTATGTCAATGTTTGTTAATTTTAACCTTATTGTTCGTTGAGCATGATGTAGTGTTTGGTATATAGTTGCAATCCTTCATCCAGTCATAATCACAATTTTTTTAATTGATAAGTCAGAATTACAAGCTTTGTACTTTTGTTTAGAGTTTTGTATTGGAATGGTTCAGACCTTTGTTGTCTTACTACTAATTATTTTATGTGGCTTGCAGGTTTAATACACAATACACAATCTGCAACTTTGTTAATCCCAAATGACCTAACAGAATTGTAGAAGGGGGGTTGAATAAAATTCTTGATATTTCTTAAACTTAAAACAACTTACAAACAAAAACTGAACTTAAAGTAAAAATCACAAGCACATAAATAATTTCAGTTGGATTGTTTGATGATCCAACTGAAGTGATTTTTATTGCGGAAATAATCTGTGATACAAAATGTACACAGCTGCTCAGTTACAAGAGTGTAGAGAAATATGCTCTCAAAGATAGCTAATACAATATATTTGTTTTTCTTCTCTTACTCTTTTATTTTAACTGCTATACTTGGTCATATATTCCCAAGTTTACAAAGCTATTTTTGGCTACTCTAAAGTACACTAAAGGTAACCGCCAATAGTTTGCTTTTCATCCCTTTATCCAGTGGTCCTTGGAGATCCTTGCTTTTGTCTTCATGCTTATTATGATCACTCCCAAGAACCCAAATGGAAACTAGGATGTTTCCTTATTCCCCATGTCCATTTTAATGGTTTCCAATGCAAAGTACACTTCCACATCTCCTTTTTGATCTGTCAGAAAACTGTCACTATCACTTTGTCAACTGTTCAGAAAAGCAATAATGATTCGTTGATAGCAGAGAGATGTGTTTCGTTGATAGCTTTATTCTCTATTTCATTGATGAGTAAACTCCATTTCGTTGATGAGTAAACTTCATTCCGTTGATGAGTAATCTTCATTCCGTTGACATGTCTTCACTTAGGCAAAATTACAAGGCACAAGATATTTACAATTAACCAACCTATTTTGCCTATCTAGTACTTAGTCAACATGACTTAGAAAACCTATCTAATACATACAACAAAATGCCTATCAAACCATGAAGTATTGTACAGTGCAATTGCTACATCACTCATTTCGTTGATGAGCTTCCTGTCAACGGAAGGCTGCAAAGCATGCCATTTCGTTGACAGCTACAAAATGACTTTACACAAATTCTACTAAGTGTTTTATGTTTATCATCAAGAACAACATATTCCTAACAATCTCCCCCAATTTATGACTGATAGAATAACAACCATAAATCAAGAGACTTGATGATAACAAAAACACTCAGATACATTATAAATTACAAAAGTAGAAAATGCATTAAGCTTCATAATATTTTGAACAAAATACAAGACTAATGCCCAGAAATGCTCCTCTAGACTAAGCAAATGATTCATCTTGGTCTTCTTTGTGGCATAGTCTTCTTCCCTCTCTTAGAGTTGTTTTCCTCAATTTGGACCTGTAGCCTTCTGTAAAAGATCTTCTCTTCCTCATCTTGATCACCAAGCATGGATTGCATAACCTTTAGAGTTTGATTAGATGCTTTATCCAGCTGGTCTTCCATCCTGAAGAATCTTCTGCAGTTGTCCTTGTCCTTAAATTCCATCATCCAGTAAGGTTGAAGATGGATCTTCTTTCCTGTTGAGGGCACTCTGAGCATTCTGGGAAGAGCCTCAGGTTTGTTCCAGCTAGCCTTTATTTGACATATTTTGGAGACCACCTCAGACTTGGCTGTTTTGGTGAAGCCAAAGTCCTTCTTCAAGCATCTAAACACTGTGAGTAGTGTTTGGTAGTCTTCTCCTAAAATCCTGTAGAGAGGCCACACTTGCTCTCTACCACCCTTGAATGTGAAAACTAATCTTTCAGGCAACTTTTGAGAAGCTGCAATGTCCCTTACTTCCACCAGGTTGTCTAAATCAAGATGTAAGCTAGATTCTTCCCTGATGTCAGCAATGTACATGCAGTCCTCTGGATTTGCAGGGGGTTTCTGAGGTTGTGGCTTTCTCACAAATACTGGCTTTGCCTTGACAGCCCTTTTCTTTGACTTTATTGGCTGATCCTTTTCAAATAGGAACCTTGGAAAATAGGCTTCATCAAATTCAATAGGCTCCTCTTTTGGCATGATTGGTTGATCATGAAAGTTGACAGGATGTGCAGGATCACATGCCAATTTTCCTTCATCAGGTTGATCAACAGGAATTTGATGTGCATTTGTTGTGGAAGAGGCTTGAGCAGTGTCCTGAGAATCCTCTTTATCAAAATCCAGATTCCTTTTAGCTCTAGCCTTTGGTTGCCTTACACTTTTCCTTGCTTTTTCAGCTTCCTTAGCTCCATCCTTGGCTTTTTCTTCCTGTAAGGTTTCTTCATCTTCAAGTGCTTGAGCAACTGCCAATGCTTGCATTGCTGCCCTTTCAGATTCTTCAGCTTTGGCCTTAGCAAAATTTGGGTGACCAACCCAAATGCAGATTTCCTTGCTGTCCCTGTAGATGATGGCCCTTTGATTCCTTATGCTTGGATGATTGCTTTCCTTGCACTTAGTGATCAGCTTCCCTAGGACTTTGAACTCATCTGGCTTTGATGGAGGATAAAATATCCTTTCAATGTTCTTGCCTTTGGGTTTGACAGGTGATATTGGAGATATCCCTCTTGCATCCACATTCCTAAAGCATGAAGATTGGCCTTTCTCATTTCTTGAATCTTGAAGGATTCCATGCTGAAGGGGCTCTATAGCATAAGAGCTCTTGAACTGTGGCTCCATTTGTACTATCACCATTGCATTTGTTGATGGTTGATCCGTTGATGGAGGTATTGAAGTAGCTTGAACCGTTGATGCCTTTGCAGTGTCAGCTAACTTCTTTACTCTTGCTTCTATATTTGACCAGTGATCCTTAATCTGTTCTGCAAGTTTCATCCTCATAGAGGCTTCCTGGATCAGGTCAATACCATCCTTTTTCTTCTTTCCAAACTCCCCCTTTGCTAATGGCTCTTCTGGTAAGGAGATGGCTGGGACCAAAACCTTTGTGATTTGTATATCAAGCTCCTTAGTTTTCTCCCCCTTTTTGTTATCATCAAGTGAGATGATAGGGATGCCTTGAGCTGCCAGAAGCTGGGTGAGTAGCTGAGTTTGCTTCTCCTGTTCCTTCTGCATGTGAGAAAGTGTAGCTTCAACTTTGTCCACTCTAGAGGAGAGAGTTTTCAAAGATGAAGACACTTCAGGTTCCTTGGTGAAAAACCTTGACATCTTGGAGACAGTGTGAAGAGGAAGCTTTTCATCTAGCCTCCTGTCAGTAGCATCCCTAAGGTTGCTAATTGAATCCTTGATTTCTGTAGCCTCAATCCTTGTCTGCAACATTTGTAGCCTTTGAATTTCCAGAGAATCCATTATGGCCTTGTAGAATTTCTTGTCCCTTGCTCCTGCAGACTCATGAGCTAGATATGCCTCATTGTACTGCCTTGTGATAGCAGCATCCAAGTTGCATCTACCATGCATATCCTGAGAAAGCCAGTTTGGTGTAGGAGGCACCACAGAAGTCCCAGTCTGTGAAGTAGTGGCCACCTGTAGATTATCACCATAGATGTCCTCATCATCAGAAAACTCAAAGTCTCCACTTGCTGCAGCTCCTGGAGGTAGATTGGTCAAGGCATCCTTTGCTCTTTGCATTGATGCAGTAGTATGAATTAAGTTGAGTGACCTTTCTGCCTCCACATTGCCCTGTTGAGCCATAACTTGATAGGCTGGCACAGGATGAGTAAAGGTCTCAGGATCCAGGGAAATACTATCCAGAGTTTGTTGATAATGCTCTTGGAAAGTAAGTTCCCTTTCTCCCTCACTGACCTCCATTAACTCACTAGCAATGGCTACTTCCATCCTTATTGCTCCTGTAGTCCCTTCTCTCTCTCTCCACTCTGTTCTTGCATCATGGGCTCCCCATGGCTCACACCTCTCACACCCTCAGCTTCACCTACTAAGGTGGTACTCTCAATCTCTTCTTTTGCCTGGCTGGAAGAAATAGCCAGCCTCTCACTCTCATTCTCTCCTTTTGCCTGGCTGCAAGCCAGCCTCTCAATTTCACTCCCTTTCAAACCTAAAAGTGTCTCAACTACCACCAGGTCATCTACACTAGTTGTGGAAACAACTTGATTTTCAATAAGGGGTGTAGAATGACCTATCAACGGAATGGCAGTTTGAACTGTCAACGGTATGGATACCGTTGATGGAGAAACACTTGTCAACGAAAGAAGCTGTTTCGTTGATGAAGTCAATAAAGCACTTTGAGAAAGTGAAATTACAGTAGAATCTGTGGTGATTGATTTTAGAGATTGGTCCACAGATCCTCTTGCAACTTCAGAAAAAATTGGTTGATGGCCCAACAAATCACTTAACAAGTGATGGCCACCAGCTTCAGAGTGGGGCTTCTCCAAGATTAGAGTTGGAGAATCAGGAATAGATGAATGGATCATGTCCACATCTAGAGATAGAGTTGGTGAATTTGATGGAGATAGTTCAAGGTTGATGTTTAGAGAATGGGACTATAACCCCAGAGTAATGATAGGGGTTACATCAAACTGAATTTGTGAAACTGGAAGTGTAGCTTCCAGAGTGTGTGCACCCTGTGAACCCTTGGATTTTTGTTTCACCCTCCTTTGGTATTGGGAAAAAGTAGACTGTGGGCTTGAAGTGTCCCTTACCCTCTTGGAGTGTGCTCTTGGAGGAGAGCTTGTTTCAATAATTACATCCTTTTGGGAGGATGCAATTAGACTTGTGCTTAAATCCATATTACTCATTGTGCCTTGTTGGGAAGACACAATGGGGCTTGGCTGGATTTCACTCATCTGTCCTTCCTTATCCTTAGGGTTTCTTTTATGTTCACCCCTTCCCTCACCTCTCACAGCTCCAGAAACACTCCCCTTTAATTGTGAAGTAGTTTTTTCAACAGGTGCCTTTTGGGAAGCACCTGAGGTTGGCTTGGAGGATTTCTTTGATTTTGGTTTTGTTGCTGGGGCAGGAGCCTGTTGGGTCACAACTACAGACTCCACAGCAACAGGATTGGGTGATACAGTTGAAGTAACAACTATACTAGAAGGGATAGTAGTAGTTACCTCAATTATTGGCAGATACACCACTGGAACATCACCATTGTGGTTCAGCCTCAGTATGTCTGTCAATACTCTCTTTTCTTGCACAAAACACTCAAACTTGGAAACAGGGTTAGAGATTACTAATGGTGTTGGACTAACATGATTAGCCAACATCATCAGAAACCTAGCATAGTAGATATTCTTTTTCCTATTAGCCTTGTCACCCAACTTAGCACCAATTTCATACATAAGTTGGGTGCTAAAGTTGTAATATCTATCAGTTAGGAGCATGGTAAAAAGAATCAACATGGAATTAGTTAATGCATCAAAATTACTAATCTTTCCAGAAAAGACCTTGATAAATGCATCAGCTAAATAACTATATTCCCTAACCAAACCTCTCCTAATTATCCTACCCAAATTATCAGTAGCCAATGAGTAGTTTATTGAATTTAGCATGTTAACCATTTCAGTGATTGTAGGCAAAGCATCATAGTTATTTTCAGGATTATGTAGACATGCTTGCAATACATCAGAATTAACTATGTACTCATTACCTTGGAGAGTGAATTGCAGTGTGCAGTTTGTTCCACTGTACTCACACGAGGTCCAAATCTCCTCGATTATCTCATTATAGAGAGGAGTTGAGTGAAACATTGCATAGCTCAATTTGCAGTTCTTCATGAAGTCCATCATCTTGAAAAAGATACTGTTTGGATTTTCCTTGACAACAAAAGGGATGGAGTTGTTCTTCTCATAGATGAACCCTCCAGCAGACATAAGCTTGACTATGGGTGCCATTGTTGAGAGAGAAAAAGCTTCGAACTGAATTGCTTGTTAAAGAGAAAAAGAGAGAAAAGCCTTTGGAACTTTTGAGAACAGGTAAAAAGAAAATAAAGAAAATAGAATTTCTTAAATACTCCCCCAAAAATTCTCAGAAAAAGAGTCCAATAATAAATGTAAATTACTGGATTGGCTTAAAAATATAACCGTTACTTTTAAAGAATTACCATGATTTATACTTACAGGGGTGTATGCATAGATCGTGGTAACGGACGTGTCCAATTTCAACAGTTCAGATTAATTGTGCTAAATCAACGAATCAGGATTGGGTGGTTAAAGTCCCGTCTTATTTCGTTGATAAAGCTGCGTTTCATTGATATAAAAGAGCTATCAACGAAACACCCAGAAAAATGCTAAGACTGTCAACGAAATGGTTCGTTTCGTTGACATAGTAATTTTGACTTAGACAAAATTTCACTTTTTCCTGAGAGAATTAATTCACAGAAAAACATAGCAAGTTTCTGGCTGCATTTTAACTTGCAAAAATCTTAAAATAATTAAGAGAAATTTAGCATACCTAGCTCACTTACTAATCTTGAGAATGTGGATTCATCAAGTGGCTTGGTAAAGATGTCTGCAAGTTGTTGTTCACTTGGAACAAAATGTAACTCCACAGTACCATTCATAACATGTTCTCTAATGAAATGGTACTTGATGTCAATGTGCTTGGTCCTTGAATGCTGCACTGGATTCTCAGTAATGGCAATGCCACTAGTGTTGTCACAGAAAATAGGAATTTTCTCAACTCTTAATCCATAATCAAGTAGTTGATTTTTCATCCATAAAATCTGTGCAGAACAACTTCCAGCTGCAATATACTCAGCCTCAACTGTGGAGGTGGAAACTGAGTTTTGTTTCTTGCTGAACCATGACACAAGCTTGTTTCCTAGGAATTGACAGGTGCCTGTTGTGCTTTTCCTGTCAATTTTACATTCTGCAAAATCTGCATCTCTAGTGAAGCATACCAGGCTCTAGGTGCTTGTTTCAAACCATAGAGTGCTTTGAGGAGGAAATATACATATTCTGGAAAGTCATCATCTTCAAAACCAGGAGGTTGACTTACATACACCTCCTCTTCCAATTCCCCATTCAGAAAAGCACTCTTCACATCCATTTGATAGACTTTGAAATTGGCATGGGCTGCATAGGCTAGAAAAATTCTTATTGCTTCTAGTCTTGCAACAGGAGCAAAGGTTTCATCAAAATCAATTCCTTCTTCCTGTGAATAGCCTTTTGCAACCAATCTAGCTTTGTTCCTTGTGACTATGCCATTTTCATCCATCTTGTTTCTGAACACCCATTTTGTGCCTATGACACTCCTGTCCTTAGGCTTGGGCACCAGCTTCCAAACATTGTTCCTTTCAAATTGGTTTAGCTCCTCTTGCATAGCCAAAACCCAATCTGGATCTAGAAGTGCATCCTCAACTTTCTTTGGCTAATCTTGAGACAGAAAGCTACTATATAGACATTCTTCTTGAGTTGCTCTTCTAGTTTGGACTTTTGAAGACACATCACCTATAATAAGTTCAAAGGGATGATCTTTAGTCCATTTCCTTGAGGGAGGTAGATTTGCTCTTGAAGAGGTAGCTTCATGATCATGATTGCCTTGATTGGATATTTGTCCTTGAGAAACTCCCCCTGAGTTTGTTGTCCCTAAATGATCACTTCTAGAAGCATTTCTATGACTGTCAACGGTATGACCATTTTGGTTGTCAACGAAACGCTCATTTTGACTGTCAACGAATCCACCATCATGACTGTCAACGAAATGACCATTTGGTCTGCTAGCAGCTATTCTTTTCAACCTTAATGCAGCAATTTCATCTTCACTGCTGCTTTCATCTGTGCTAGATACAACAACTTTAGGCTGTTTCTCAATAGCCTTAACATGATTCACTTGATCTCCTTCCTCATTCTCAAAAGAAAGACTTTCATGGAAACCTTCATCACAGAGACCTTGAATTTTCAGATCATCAAAAACAACATGTATAGATTCCATAACAATGTTGGTTCTGAGATTATAGACTCTGTAAGCTTTCCCTGCTGCATATCCCACAAATATTGCTTCATCTGCCTTTGCTTCAAATTTCCCCAAATGCTCAGCTTGATTTCTCAGAACAAAGCACTTGCATCCAAAGACATGAAGAAAATCCAATAGTGGCTTCTTTCTTTTGAGTAGTTGATAAGGGGTCATACCTTTGGCCTGATTAATCAAAGAAATATTTTGAGTGAAGCAAGCTGTATTAACTGCCTCAGCCCAAAAATAAGTTGGTAACTTTGATTCATCTAGCATTGTCCTTGCAGCTTCAATAAGTGTTCTGTTTTTCCTTTCAACTACACCATTTTGCTGTGGTGTCCTTGCTGCTGAAAACTCATGCAAAATACCATTTTCTTCACAGAACACTTTCATGCTTGAATTCTTGAATTCTGTCCCATTGTCACTCCTAATCCTTCTTACTTTCAAGTCAGGATGATTGTTTACCATCTTGATGTGATTGATAATGATTTCACTTGCCTCATCTTTGGAGTGCAAAAAGAAGGTCCATGTAAATCTAGAAAAATCATCAACAATCACAAGACAATATTTCTTCTTTGAAATAGACATGACATTCACAGGGCCAAATAGATTCATATGAAGCAACTCAAGCTGATGGACAATTGATGACTCTGTCTTGCTTTTGAATGATGCCTTCTTTTGTTTCCCTTTTGGACAGGCATCACACAAACCATCCTTGGAAAACTCCACTTGTGGAATTCCTCTAGCAAGATTTTTCCTCACCAAATCATTCATAACTTTGAAATTCAGATGAGATAATTTCTTGTGCCATAGCCAACTTTCATCCTTGCTTGCCTTGCTGAAAAGACAAGTGATGGTGTCTGGACTTGAGCTACTAAAGTCAGCAATGTACACATTCCCTCTTCTGAATCCAGTCATTACCACATTGTTGTTTCCTCCTTTAGAAACAACACAGGCTTCTTTAGAAAAAGTAACTAAAAATCCTTTGTCACAAAGTTGGCTGATACTAAGCAAATTGTGCTTAAGACCATCCACCAATGCAACCTCATCTATGATGACATTCTCTTTTGAAATCAAGCCATATCCCTTAGTGTAGCCTTTGCTGTCATCTCCAAAAGCAATACAAGGGCCAGCTCTTTCCTGAAACTCTGTGAGCAGGGTAGAATCACCAGTCATGTGTCTTGAACAACCACTATCCAAGTACCAAAGATTCCTTTTGTCTCCCTGCACATAATAAAACCAAATCAAGTTGATTTTGGTACCCAAGTTTCCTTGGGTCCTGTTTTGTTAGCCTTTGCTTTTCCTTTAATATCATTTTTCACCTTGGGCTCAGATTGATTTAAATCAATCTTTACCCTTGGTGTTGATTTCTGAGAGTTGCTCACATTTTCATTCATAGCATGCATAGTTGGTGGAACAAACATGTTATTCATATTCCATGCCATTCGTGGCACATTAAACATATTCATGTATGGATTAGGCACAAACGACATGCTAGCATATGGATTCTGAAATTGTGCATATGGAGCAAACATGTTAGGCATAACAGGCATTGTGGGCATAGAACTGTTCATTGCAGGCTTGGGAATTTTCACATTAGTAGACTTCTTAACAGATTTGCAGTTAGTAGATAAATGACTAACACTTCCACAATTGACACATGTCTTTCTAGGAGCATATTTATCAGGTGTGTAATTGTTGTGTTTGTTAATCCCTACTTTGTCATTCCTGTTATTCTTTTTATTTCCCTTAACCTCAACTTGAACTTTCTCTAACTTGTCCTTCAATTGCTTGTTAGACAAGTGACCTACATTAGCTCTCTCAACAGGCTTCTCAACTTTCTTTGAATTACTAGACTCACCTTGAAAAAAGTTCTTGGTGACAGGACCATGCTTGTTATTAAGTCTAGTGAGTTTATCTTTTCTTTTCTCTGTCAAGAAAACAGCCTGATCGGTTGATGGTTCATCTGTCAACGAAACATTGCATTCCGTTGACATATCAACCTTCAACAAATGATCATTGTTGTTTGTTGACTCTGTTTCTGATTCTAAGGTTTCACCAACATACCCTAGCTTCTCTTTGTTCTTTTTCCATGATTGCTCACAGAAAGATTCCATACCTTGAACATTAATGATGTTGGTAGCAAAATTCCTGGCATCTTTCCATTTTGCAATCACACTTTGTTCTATCTCAAGTTGTGTTTTAAGAATTTCTTCCCTTTGTAACACGTTCTCAAGTTCCTTCTTAGCATCCCTACTAACACATCTCATTTTCTCAAATTCAATGAGCTGTGCTTCTAACATTGCATTCCTATCACTTAAGAGCAAACTAGTCTCTTTTATTCTTGAATTCTCTTTGGTAAGTGATTTAAGAGTAACACGCAAATTATATAGTACAGTAGACATTTCATTTACTGCACTATCGCATTCCTCTTTAGAAAGCTCAGAAAGATTAGTAATTGTTACCTGGTTGCTTGAGGAGCTTGCTTCCTGCTCATGATTGTTAGCCATAAGAGCCAAGTTGACATACTCAACATCATCATCAGAATCTTCACCATTACCAGCCCAATCATACTCCTGAGACATGAAAGCCTTTTCTTTTTGCTTGAGAAGTTCAAAGTATTTCTTTTTATAATCAACAGGCTCAAATTTCCTGTTGCCCTTCTCAACCTTGGGCTTTATACAGTCTCCAGCAAAGTGGCCAAGCATTCCACAATTGAAACATTTAGATTTAGACTTTTCAATCCAGTTAGTTTTGCTGGGTTGAAAGTCTCTTCTTGGTGGCCTTGCTTCTGAGTTTCTCTTAAACTTGAACTTAGAGAATTTTCTTGACAGAAAAGCAATGTGTTCATCAATCTCATCTAAGTCATCCAAGTTGGCTGGTTCTGATTCTTCTTCTTCTGTCATCTTGCCTTTACCCTTGCTAACATCACTCCTACAACTAGCTCGACTAGTTGTGGCCTTTGCAGCTTCTTCATTGTCATCTTCCAGTTGGTTCACAGATGCAATCAATGCAATAGATCCACCCTTCTTATGTACCTTTTCAATTTCTTCATCTTGCTCCATTTCCAACTCATATGTCTTCAAGGTTTCATAAAGCCTTTCAAGAGTGTAGTCTTTGTACTCTTGAGTGTTTCTGAGAGAAACAGTCATAGGCTTCCATTCTTTTGGAAGAGCTCTGAGAAATTTAAGGTTTGAATCCTTGGTTTGATAGATCCTCCCATACATCTTTAATCCATTCAAAAGCTTCTGAAACCTACTAAACGTGTCATTTAGGGTTTCACCAGCTTTAAAATGAAAATGCTCATATTGTTGTATAAGGAGCTGCATTTTGTTTTCCCTAACTTGCTCAGTACCTTCACAGAGAGTTCTAACAGTGTCCCATACTTCTTTGGAGGTTGTACAGTTTATGACATTGTCAAACATCTCTTGCTCCAAACCATTAAACAGAATGTTCATGGTTCTTTTATCTTTATGGACTTCTGCAACATCTTCAATAGTCCATTCTGAGACAAGTTTTGGAATTTCCACATCAGGAGCATCATCTGGCACTCCAACTCTAGATGCAAACTTCATGGGAACGTGTGGACCTTTCTCAATGCAGTCTACATATCTCTCATCCATAGACATGAGATGTAAATGCATCTTTACTTTCCAGTGAAAGTAATTGTCCTTATCAAGAACTGGTATCTTTACTCCTGCATCCTTCTTCACCATGGTTACTGTTTTGGTCTTGATCTTTAAACTTCTTGTCTGTTAGAAGCTTGCTCTGATACCAATTGTTAATCCCAAATGACCTAACAGAATTGTAGAAGGAGGGGTTGAATACAATTCTTGATATTTCTTAAACTTAAAAACAACTTACAAATAAAAACTGAACTTAATGTAAAAATCACAAGCACATAAATAATTTCAGTTGGATTGTTTGATGATCCAACTGAAGTGATTTCTATTGCGGAAATAATCTGTGATACAAAATGTACACAGCTGCTCAGTTACAAGAGTGTAGAGAAGTATGCTCTCAAAGATAGCTAATACAATCTATTTGTTTTTCTTCTCTCACTTCTATTTTAACTGCTACACTTGGTTATATACATTCCCAAGTTTACAATACTATTTTTGGTTACACTAAAGTACACTAGTAATAACCATCAGTAGTTTGCTTTTCATTCCTTTTGTCCAATGGTCCTTGGAGATCCTGGCTTTTGTCTTCACGCTTATTATGATCACTCCCAAGAGCTTTATTGGAAATTGGAATGTTTCCTTATTTCCAGTAACCATTTTGATGGCTTCCAATGCACAGTACACTTCCATATCTCCTTTAGATCTGTTCGGTAAACTGTCACTATCACTTTGTCAACTATTCAAAAAGTAATAGTGATTCGTTGATGGCATGGAGATGTGTTTCGTTGATAGCTTTATTCTTCATTTCGTTGATGGTGTATTCCTCGTTTCGTTGATAGAGTAATCTTCATTCCGTTGACAGACTAATCTTCATACCGTTGATAGAGTAATCTTCATACCGTTGACATGTCTTCACTTAGGCAAAATTACATGGCATAATATATTTACAATTCACCAACCTATTTTGCCCATCTAGTACTTAGTCAACATGACTTAGAAAAACCTATCTAATACATACAACAAATTGCATATCAAACTGTGAAGTATTGTACAGTGCAATTGCTACATCACTCATTTCGTTGATGAGCTTCCTGTCAACGGAATGCTGCAAAGCATGTCATTTCGTTGACAGTTACAAAATGACTTAATACAAAATCTACTAAGTGTTTTTATAATTATCATCAAGAACAACATATTCCTAACAGCTTTCCCAGAAAGAACTTAACATGAGAACAGAAAAGATAGCTAAAGCTAATCAAGGATTATGATGGTGGGATTCTTTACCACCCAGGGAAGGCCAATGTGGTGGCCAATGCCCTTAGTAGGAAAAAGAGACTTAAGATGATAACATCGTTGGATAAAGTTAATCCAAGGATTTAAGAAAATGGAAATTGAGGTTAAGATAACCGGAAATGGTATTGAGAGACTAGTTGAGATTGCAATGCAACCGGAATTGTTGCAGGAAATCAAGTTATGTCAAGAGCGAATGACGAGTAAAGGTAGGAAGTCAATGTTGGAGAAAGCATTAAAGACTGAGAAAGATAATAGAGGAATCATAAGGTATTTTTACCAAGTTGGGATTCCTAATGATCGAGAGATAAAGGATGCTAATTTTCAGAAAGACTAAATAAGAGGAACTGAAAGGATGAAGTTTGAAGTTAAGAGTACAACAAGGATTATTTAAAAGTCCTGATTGAGCCTGAATAAATTAAGAAATAAAGATCTGTCATAAAGAGACAGCTACGCGGAGAGTACCAAAAAGGTAAAGAAAGTTAAGGAAATGTTATAAGTGGTCGGATAAATAAAAGGACTTATCGATTGGCAAACGAATATTGGATATGTCAGAAAATGAAGGCAGAATAAAGACCTAGTTGACTATCACAGTTAGTAGAGATTCCTGATTAGGAATGTAATTTTACTATAATGGATTCTGTGATAGGATCAACAAGAATCGAGTCGGACTATGACGTCAATTGAGCTATAATTGATGGATCAAATGAGTCTACTCATATTTTATTAACAGCAAGAGATCGTTAACCGAAAAGTTGCGAAATAGATAATTGGGTGACGTGGAGTTCCAGTCACCATCGTGTCAGATAAGGACCAATGAATGAACTCCCGATTCGGGAGGAGTTTTCCAAACATGTTTGACAACGAGTTTGAGTGCAAGCACTACGTAGGGTCCGCAGACCGACGGACTGACCGAAAGAAACCTTTCAGAGAACCGAAGTTATGGTAAGCGTTGTACCGCCGACTGCAAGAGTAGTCGGATGTTGATAGAAAATGGGTGTATAAGAGTACAACCAGAATTTTCTTATATAAAGCGTCCGGTAGATATCACAGACCGGGATGAGTAAGTGTTGTAATGAACCAGAGGGTTGAAGAGTCAACCTGGAAACTGGAGATTCCTATATTGAAAGAGTAACCTCGGCTATTTTCTTAGATTCCGGGACGGAATCCTTTTAAGAAGGGGAGACTGTAATAACCCCAAATTTTGGACTTAGTTAAATATTTTTTTGACGAATAGTAAATGTGATGAATAGTAAATTGGCTGATGGAAAATTTTTCAGACCACCCTATATGGAAGACATGGAATGAATGTTTCGAGGTTATATTATTGATGTATAGGAAGAATAAAAGAATGTAAACGCGATCAGAATCAGGAGATTCCAACTTTAAATTTTAATCACTATTCATCGGACAATCAAGGATGAATTGATTTGATCGTTTTGAGAAAGTGTGTAGGATGAGAAATCCATGATCATACCTTAAGCCAAGGAGAGAAATCTAGAACCATGTATTAAACCAAGACAATGGAAAGATAAAGGAAGTATCCCCTAGCTTTGGTACAGAGAAACGTTTTTAAAACCACTTGAAACTATCGCGAAACAAAAGCGTAACAAATTATGGATTAGACCCTAACCAAAGGAGGAGTATTATATGAGATCATCAAGTGCAATATATAAGAGGATTGAGGATACAAATGATGACATAAGCATGATGCAGAGGAGTGACATAAGCATGACAAAGTGATGACAATGTGATGAATCACCACCTTGTCACCACTTTCACCACAACCACATGTTTAAAAGGAGCCTTGTCATTGGTGACAAGTCTTGATTTTGGCCACACAAATCAGATGACAAGTGTTAAGTGTATTTAGACAAAACAAAACAAAAAGAAAATCAAAGAAAACAAAGCAAAAAGAGAAGCATCAAGGTGAAGAACACCATTCGGCTTTTTCATTCCATCAATTCCTTAAAATTTTTGCTCCAACTTCCACTTAACCATAAATCTTGATCTTGGGCTCTAAATCACCCTCATCCTAAATCCAAGGTAGATCTCTAATCTTAGCCTCATCCATGGATCATAGCTTGGTCAAAAATGGATTCAAAGTTGATGATGAATAGTGATGTGAATAGTAAACTCATAAGATCTTGTTTTGTTTTGATGATTTTAGGTTTGATTAGCATAGTTAAGGAGCAAGGAAGGATATACCATCCATATATAGCTTTTTTTAAGTTCCAAATAAGGTATAAAACTTCTTTCTTTTTAAGATTATGTCTTGATCTAGTAGTTATAAGTCATTAGTTAAGAACTAGGTAGTAATAAAGCATGTATGCATGATTTTAAGCATGTTTGATGGTTGATTTGTGGATAAACTTATGAACTAAGGTGTGACCTTGTTTGGACAGAAAATGGTAGTATTAGTTTGAGGTTTGATTGGTGGTTAGTTGATGGTTGATTTGTAGTTGGATTGAGTGTTTAAAAAACACGGGAAGTACGCGTAAGCGCCGTTACCATGTCGGATTTTACTTAGGTAGTTTAGACAGAAACCATGATTGCATTACAGGGCATAAACTTGAAGTTTCTGACCATGAGCATGTAGGCTCTGTTTCCTAGATTATTTTAGCGAAAGAATCGTGTCGTTTCGATTTACGGTTTATGAGAAACGTCCGTTTTAGTGAAAGCGGTTTCGCGTAACTAGATAGTTCATTGTATGAACTTTGAGATAGGGATCAAGCCCTTTAAAATTGGATTTGGATTGAGATATTAAAATGGATACTAGTATGTATAGTCTAGAAAGGAACCTAGAAGGTTTCGTGTCAAAACGATAAGTTTGTGATTTTAGAAAAATGCGAGAACAAAGGTTGCGCGAGTGAAATACCCTTAAGGGGATGGTTTAAAACAAGGAAATGGTAAAGGAAAAGTACTTGGGATTTGTGAATAGATTTTCACCCAAACTTGTGACTTAAGAGTTACGAAACGTCATGAGTTTATAGATGACCAAGAGTGAGACAATGGATGTTCGTTAATAGAACATTAGTGCTTAAGTTAAATGCACTTTAAATGATTAAGCCAGGGGACTGATCGGGTATTTCTTTGTTTATAGATTTCCCGGCAAGTTCTCGAAACCGTAACAACCAAGGACCCGAGGCAAGTTTTCTCATCCCATGCAGTACAATATTATGATAATATGCATATGATAGATGCATGCTTTCAAATGTAATATATGCATACGATATTATGCATGCTTTCAAACCTCACATCGTATATAGATGTGATGGTATTAAAAATGATGAGATGTGATGTATGCATATGATAGATGCATGCAAGTTTTCAAACCCTATACCATATAATGATGATGTTGTGATATATGTTGTGGTATTGCTATATATGCTGCTTTATGCTGTGAAATAACGTAAAACTGTTTTTGCTTTGTAAAAAACTGTATAAGGTATAAGGTTTATATGCTAGCTAAGTACTAGATATATACCAAGGTTAAAGATTAAAGACTCTAAGTATAGAGCACTTGTACGATGGTTTTAAAAACTTAGATCGGGAGTCAAATTATTATTTTGTTTTAAACTAGTGTCAAAAGCTGGAAGGTTCCAGGGACGGTTATATTTTAAATATTTATTAAATATTCCAATATCTATATTGTGGGATATTTAAGGTGAGATATTTAAATAATATTATAATATATATTATTTGAATATTATTTAATTAAGTGAATATTATTTTGAATATTCACTTAAGTGTTTTATATTGAATAATAATTCAATACTTATTATTTGAGGATTATTTAACTAAGTGAATATTATTTTAAATATTCACTTAGGTGGTTTTATATTGAATAATAATTTAATATTTATTATTTGGGTATTTATTAAATATTCCAAATATGATTTAAAATCATAGAACCGTATTATATGATTAAAGGTTCTATTATTTACACAAAAATATAAATTTTTGATTTTCAGAAAAGGTATTAAAATAGAGATTCCCAACTATTATCTTAAGATATTTAAAGGTAATTAAATGCGGATAGGGTTTCTAACTCATCGAAAATTGGGAATCTAGTTCAAGAATTCGATGACAGAGTTTTCTTCCACTGTTCCTCTAGAATACCTATAACTAGGGGATGGCTTCCCCATTCAAGAAGAGTATTTCAAACTCGCTGAACTCTGAAATTTCAATAAACTCCCTGGTCATGATTTCAAAATACGTGGTAATCATCGGTAGTTTCGTTGACTAATGTCAACCCACACTTTGACTTACTCCTTTCAATTACTCTGGAGTAAGGTATTCTGAACGGTTACAAAGTTTTGACAAGTATTTGTACTTGGGAAAAATGGAATTAAATTCCGATTTCCGTTTCATTAATATTTTTCATCGTGGGAATTGGAAAGGCCTACACGGCAATGAAATAGGTGCCGGGGTAGTGCCAAAATTATCAAGGCTTACCCGGTGACGAAATAGGCCCGAGGTAGTGATCTCTTGCGTGCTAAGGCTTACCCGTGACGAGATAGGCACCGAGGTAGTGATCTCTTAGCACAGTGGCCCGTATGCGGTCAGGGTGATAACCGAACAGGAAGTCGTCCTTCTACTAGTAGAAAAGAAAAGTTACGATACAACGGCTGATCACCGTGTATCGGGTGTTCCAGTACATTCCCTTCCCTCCAATTGGAGTTGAGCTGCACATTGTAACAAAAGTCTAGGCGCTGAGTTACTGATAATGTGACAGTAATGAGTAATGATGTCCCTCATACAGTAGTCGTACTGTATGGTAGGTTTTGACGAAAAGAATAATAAAATATCATTCTGTATACGAATGAAGTTTAAAGGTTTTCCTTTATGATATAAGCTTACATATACGATTAAGCTGCTATATCTGATTGTTGAGCTATAGTGCTCATTCTTGCTTCTTTTATAAAAGGTGTTCATTACTGATATTTTACAGTATTTTGAACAGTATGAGACATCTAAATAGATATGTGAGTATATATGTTGAAAAGGTATTTAAGATATACAGTATATTAAACTGTATAGTGTTTTGAATCAATGAATAGGCTTTAAGCCTTGATTCCAACCTTTGATATCTATTTTAAAAAGATATGTTTTGAGTCTTGGTTTATCATACTAATACCAAGGATTTCCAAATGATTTACGAAGAATATTTGAGTATGATTATAAGTCATACGGTATTTTGAATGGTGTACTATTTTGGGGATAGACCCAAGTAGTGTTAAAAGCTTTGATCCCATATGAATTATCTTCCTAAAAAGTTTAAAGATTTAAACTGGGATAGATTTCTTGCTGAGCACTATTTGCTCATTCTTGCTTTATTAAATCTTACAGCATGAAGAAAACATTGCCGATTCACCCCGTGTTACGAGAGCAAGGGAATGGAGAGACCACCCTTGAGTTAGTTCAGCAAGATGGATATTGTCGGATTTAGCAGAACAGCTGTAGACTGAGTTAGTAAGAATTGTTTTCGAATAGGTTTGTATTATTAAACCTTGTATAGAATTGTGAGGTCTATTATTTTAACTTCAGGTAGAGGTTGTAAATGATAGATGAGATCCTGGATAGTACATTTTATTTGTAATAACAAATGTTACTTATTGTTGCTCATTTCCAAGGCTATAACTTGTGTGTGTGTGTGCGTAAGTGATTGGGGTCTTTTGGAGTTATATTATTAGAATGTTGTAAGTAATGCAGGTATTATATAATTGATGGAGCGTGACAACCCAGATTCCTGACCCCAGATCTGGGGGTGTTACAGTAAATTTCTGATTATTAATAAAATAATTAGACCAATATTGAAACTCTTTTAATTTTGATGATAACGCTTGGCAAGATGATTGCTTATTTGATGATATAAACAGCATGATATTTTGTATTGAACTAACTTTGTTTTGCAGGATTTAGTATGTTTAAACACCGTGCTGATGGTACTGGATTAATTGAGTTTGACAAGCCAGTTGCTTTAAGGATTTTCACAAACAACAAGCTAAAGTCGTCTGTCTAGTGTCACTAGAAGATAAGCCGGAAGTGCTAAAAACGTGAAAAAATTTCAGGAAATTCAAATAGACGTGTTGTAAGGACTCTACAATATATAATACGTATACTAAATATATTAGAGCTCTCAAACAAAACTATTTGACCTTGTAAAATTGTTTTCATAAAATATAGAAGTTTGTTTTAATCAAAACTCTATCTTTTTATTCAAACTTTTGAGATATGTAGAGAGTCTATAGGTTTGAGTAGTATTCATTCTATTAATTTGTATTATTCAAGTGTAACTTGTTAGTTATTTTTATTTTTTTGCTAAATTGTACTCTCTTCGTCCCATGGAGTCATATACATTGAGTTTCGATACAAAGACCAAGAAAATGTATAAAAATGAGTAAAGTTCGATGAAAAGTGGGTAAAGTGGTGGGAGCTATCAATATTTAATAATAGATTTGAGATAGTGGAGAAAGTAATGAGTGTAATAGTGTTTTATATTATTATAGAATACAGATAGTGGAAAAAATTAGTGGGTGTAATAATATTTTATATTATTAAAAATTATTATTTTTGAATTATTATTTTTAAAATATATAAAATTGAGAGGGATATCCCAAAATAGAAATTATATAGAAATGGAGGGGCAGATGGAGTAACTTGGTAGTTGCTGGACAGGGAACATAGGTTTCTAGAGACCTTGATAGTATCATAAAACCTCCCTAAAATATTTAATCGCCTCCCAAATAAATTTTTAATTATGTCTTTATCTCTCAAGTAAGGCCTAATTATCGAATATTTCTGTTGAGTCATACTTGATAGATAACCACTTAGGGGGGTGTATTCAACTGAGATTCTGCTTGATTTTTATTGATTCTCAAAATCCACAGGTATTCGTTATGGATT
Source organism: Heracleum sosnowskyi (assembly GCA_030848705.1). Classification (NCBI taxonomy): domain Eukaryota; kingdom Viridiplantae; phylum Streptophyta; class Magnoliopsida; order Apiales; family Apiaceae; genus Heracleum; species Heracleum sosnowskyi. Next base: position 87,466,562 of record CM061243.1, read on the forward strand.
ATAAACAATCTTTTAAAATTTACAGGTATTCAATTTAGATTTCAAACAATTCAATCAAATCTCTGGGTATTTAATTGAGATTAAAAAAAATCTTTCAAAATCTATAGATATTCAATCAGGATTTCAAAAAATCAAATAAAATCGTAGGGTATTCAAATATCAACAGATTTGCACAAGTCATGGATTTTGATTGATTTGTGTGATATTTTATATGTAAAATGAGCAACGTGAAATCTGTTGCTGCTACACAATATTTTGGTGGATTGATAAATTATAACAGATTTGTGTGCAAAAAATCAAAAAATTGAAGTAAAAAGATATGATATACCAGTATTTATACCTCACATACATCTTCTCTCTTTCACCGGGTGTTCTTGGCTGGTCTCTGTAAGGTACATATGCTTTTCTTTTTCATTTGCCTTCTTCTTTATTTGCATCAATTATCTATAGGTATACGACCATGTTGCACATATATGCTTTTGTTACAATACATGTTTTTTGTTATTATATGTTCTAAACATTTTTAAAATGATTAGCACTATCATGGCTGATTCACAAAGTGCCAAAAAAAGAAGTGGTTATGATCAATGGTCAAAAGACGAGAGTGATGGATTGTTAGAACTTATGGTTGACGCAGCAAATCGAGGATGGCGTGATAATAGTGGTGTCCTTACTAAACAAATTGTGATTGATCGAATTCTTCCTCCTCTTAATTCAAAATTTAAGTGTAATAAGACTTATAGCAATTATCAAAGTCGATTGAAATGGTTTAAAGGCCGATATACTTTTTACTCAACTCTTTTGAACTTTAGTTCTGGTTTTGGATATGACTCTACGTCAAAAAAGTTCACTGCTCCAAATGAAGTATGGGATGAGTACATAAAGGTATAACCAAATTTTTATGTTAATATTCATCTAAACACAAAAATATTTTTTTTATTTCTAGAATTCATTATGCTAACAATTTTTAACAATGTTCTTTGTGTCAGGCTCACCCAAAGGACGGCTACATGCGGTATGAGGCATTTGATGATTATGAGGATTTAAAAATTGTTGTTGGAAATGGTGTCACGGTTGGGAAAAACTCTATTGGATTGGGTAGTTCTACTGAAGCAAGAACACTAGAAGCTGGTGAAATGAGGGACTTGCGAATTGAAGACTTAGCTTTTGATGTTGATAGTGAGGTATTTGTGCTCGAACAAAATGACCCATCACCAAAGGGTTCTCCGAATTTTTTTGAGGTTCCCAGAAAAAAGCTTCCAACGAAAAGAGGTAGAGTCGATTATGAGGGAAGTTCTGACTCAAGTGCAAACCCTCCCAAAAGTGATATTTTTCAGCAACTTGCTAAACTTACTTCAACTTTTGAAGGAGTTTATGGATTGTTGGAAAAAGGGGAGCAAGAAAGAACATATACTGCATGGGATGCGATTAAGGAGGTTCCAAACCTAGGCGAAGATATTCGTTTAGAGGCGTTTAACTTCCTTGACACCAAAACAAAAAAGGACGGTTTCTTGAAAATGACTCCGGAAGAACGAGCAAATTGGATACACAATATGATGAGCAAAAAATTATAATTAAAGGATTTTGATTTGTTCTAAGTATTGAATAAATTTTAGTAATCTATATGATGTTTGTGAGGGAGAATGTTTATTTGATTGGTTGTATGAATTTCTTACAAGTTGGCTTGAATAAAATATTTATTTATATGGTTTTTTTAGAGCATTTGTATGAAAGAATATGAAAATAATATCCCTGGTAGAAATAAGCTCCTGATTTCACTTTATCATTGTTGCAGTTTGGCAAGAGTGTTGGTGCAAATTTGTGAATTAGAAGCTAATGTTGTCTGTTGCATAGCCTGTTCTCTCAGGTAAAAAGTTTTTGATGTATTTACTGTGCTCTTGCTGAGTTCTGGTGTTTCAGTTGTTAATACATTGTGCTTTGATGTTGTTACTGTGCATGTTTATCCACTCCACTGCAGGCATGTTTCATAATCTGCATATCACATAGTTGCTAGAAAGTCTTTACCATTTCTTTTGTGAACCAACATTGGTATTAAATAAGCTATTTCTTTTCTAAGGCTGGCCTTATCTGTCGCACCTTTTGCATCCAACCCATGTCTACATTTTATATAATTGCTCTTTTCTCTGTACTTTATGCATATTCTCTCTGAAATGTCATATAGGAGCTTGTTTTGACGCCTATTCACTACTTTGTGCCTATTACCTGTTGAAATCATTAGAACAAAGTGCATTGAGTTTGGAACATACGAGATGTACCAAAATTAGGTTGTGCTTTTTGATATCTCTTTGATAATTTACCTTACTTTTCTCAATGCATTAGGTTTAAGGTGCACAGGGTCGGGGTGAAAATCAAACTATAGAACTCATGTAGCACTATAATCGGCTTTGCCAACGTTTATCCCTTCTAATTCACAATAGGTTACATCTTTATTACCAAACATAGTGATTGCGTGTAAAATCACTTTTAGTGGCTGAAAGACCCTGGACACATATATGTTGTAAGTTTAACATTGCATAAATGGAAGTAGTCTGGCCAGTAAGTATTAAACCAAACCTTGTCATTAAAAAGTGTTAAAGCTGTATATGCATCAAAATGTATATTTTGTGTATTCACTTTTCTAGTGTGTATCTGGTATGCTTGTTCTTAAACGTAAATGTTGAAAACAGAGACAAATTCTGGTCATGGACAATGAAATTGTTATTTGTTGAAGGGAGGACTAATAGAGAAACTCCAAGGTTATCAGACAATATTGTACGCAAGGATGACATGGGCAACTGTCAAATAACTTCTCTGGTGTAATCAAAGTCTTGAAGGACAGATATTAAAAGGAAATGTTTATAGGAAAATCAAAACAAAGTTGTTAGGTCCTGATAAGTTTGTAGAAGGGGGGTTGAATACAAACTATACCGTTTAATCGAAATTTGCTCTTTGAATAATTTAACAATTAAGAACAAATTAATGCGGAATATAAATGAAACAAGATTCAAGTTAAATATAACTTATATTAAACTTGAAGGGTGTTGCAAATACAATAAGGATTACAAAGTATTTATCTCAAACTAATTAATACAAATTTAGAATAAATTCGACATGAACTTTTCTAATATTTGTAATAAAAAGATCGAATGCTAAAAACAAGTTCGAGATAAATTCTAGGGATAAAAATCCGCTAGATAATCAAAGCAATACAAGTAATCAACTTCTAGTGGTTTGGATTTAACAATACAAACTAGAATTAATTGCTTGAGAAGAAATGAGATCAAATTGTTTCTTCTTGTTCTTGAGAGAAAAGAAATGGTTGTCTGTTGCTTTTTGATATGTCTGTCTCTTTTTGTCTTTTCTGTCCAGCCGTCTTGATTTATATAATACAATTGCCTTGTATGACCTGCTTAATTAAATCAAAATGATTTAATAAAACAATAATACACTTGTATGACCTAGCAACAGAACTCGGTATGACCTATATAAAACACGGTATGACCTGAGGTACTTCTACCAACTCTCGGTATGACCTGCCATTAAAAAGCCTCTGTAGAACCTAGCAGAGGTCATACAGAGAGAACTCGGTATGACCTAGCAGAGGTCATACCTAGCAGAGCTCGGTATGACCTAGCAGAGGTCATACAGAGTATTAGGTCATACAGAGTATTTCTTCAGGTCAGGTCATACAGAGTATTTCTTCAGGTCAGGTCATACAGAGTATTAAATTAAATTCCTTTAATCAAATTAGTTAATTTAAATTCTGAATTAAATTAATTCTTTTCTAGAATTAAATTAATAAATAATTTAAACAACTAAATTAATTAATTTAATAAATAAATTAATTCTGAAAGAATTAATTTATTAATTAAATTGATTAATAATTTAATTAATTAAAAGAAGATAACTTAAAATCATTGCATTCCTTTATCTTCTGAAAACCACTGAATATAGATGATTTAATTCCACTGATTGATGTCGTCATTCGATGCACTGTCTGGTTCATGAATAACTGACTTCAATGATAATTCTTCATCTTTAAAACATTTAAAGCTGTGGCTTCTTTTCTTTAGCTTTGAATAAACTCTGTATCCTGTACTTCTTGTGTCACCAACTGGAAATCTCTGTCACTGTAGTAAATCCACTTTCTTGAATACTTCACTGAGGCTTGAACAATAAATTGAACTTCTTTCAATGTAGAATAACTTCAAGTCTGTAGATGACTTTAATCTTCAATCTCTTGACAGATAAAACTCTCTGAGATTCCTGTGACCTTTAATCTAATATTTACTTATTACATTCTGGTTTAAGTTGAGTAGAATCCTCGAATAACAAATAGGCTATAGCATATGCCTTTCAAAAGTCTTACCTTTAATGTGAAAAGACGCATTGTAATAAATAGGTCATCCCATCTTCTAGGTTTGGTAACACACATGCATACAGTATAATACTACTAGTAGTTGTTGTAACAGTCAGGGTACCATACCAGTAATGCAGTTTAATCAGAGAAAATAGACTTAAAAACTCCATTTGCCACTAAATTTTTCTCATTGGTTGGAGAGAGATTCTCCTCAAGGTCCCCCCAACAACTAGTCACGCTTCCCCTGCTTCCAAATTTCTCACTTAAATATTTGAATCTTCTTCATTACTCTATACAATTGATACATGTATATATCACCCAGACATATTAGTGTGTATCTGGTATGCTTGTTCCTAAACGTACCGATAATATTATCATAATACTAATCTATGGAGGGAGGACTAATAGGAGGCACAAGAATTGCGATCACGAGGTAACTTAAAATTTGTTTGAGAATTAACAAAAGCAAAAATATCAAGTAGAATTATAAAAAACAGGTACCACTTGTGGAAACTGTGCACAATATCTATGGAGAGAATAATTTCATTGACTGCATTCGTAGAGACCAATGATTTATACGATGAGGTGGTGCAGTGCCAGTATTCTCTAAGAGGGAAATCATATCCTTGATGTAAAAATTAGTGTTGCATGTCCCTGGTTTCAGTCCCACCCCGGCCCACAATACTTACCTATATAACTACAATGCAATAGACACTGAAATTAATGTCTATTATCATACAGTAGAGGCTAATAATTTCTGTAATGGTTTTTGTATTGCAGGTTTTATGCAATGGACACTGAAAAAATACTGGAGAACAAAGTAGATGAAGAAGAATTTGTAGAAGAAATTGAAAACGAATTCTATGATACAGTTAAGTTTTTACTTATGATAATTGATGCGATATTGAATGTGTTAAAAGAAAATTTAACTATGATGCATCAACCCATTAACCGTTCTCTAACACGACGACCTATATCGAGGATTGGGTACTCTTTTATTAATAATACGATGAAAGAAGATCCTGAAAATTTTCGCGAATTACATAGAATGTATCCAAATGTGTTTCTTAAGCTGTGTGGTATTATAAGAGAGGGAACTTATTTGAAAGATACAAGATATGTGTCTATTGAAGAAATGGTTGCCATGTTTCTACTAATTGTGGGACACAATGACCGTTACTGTAATTTCCGGCAGAGGTTTGGCCGTTCACACTTCTCTGCTAGTAGAAATTTTAATAAAGTTCTGAAGGCTCTAAATACTATAGCACCACAGATGATGGTAAAGCCCGAGGGCATTTCCCCTAAAATTTCTGAAAGTACAAGATTTTATCCTTACTTTAAGGTAATTTTGTGAACTAAAAATATAATAATCTTACTAGAGTCTAGTTCAATTTTTTAATTCTAATGTTCTCTTTCTATGAATGAATATTTTTATTTAGGATTGTGTTGGTGCTATTGATGGAACTCATATTCCAGCTACGGTGAAAGGTCGAGATGTAAGTAGCTACCGTAATCGTCACGGAATTAATTCTCAAAATGTTTTGGCTGCTTGCAACTTTGATTTGGAATTCATTTATGTGCTTAGTGGGTGGGAAGGTTCAGCACACGACACAAAACTATTAAATGACGCATTATCAAGGAGAAATGGGTTGGAAGTTCCTCAAGGTAAAATTTCTTTTATACTTGTGTTTACTATTTTACCCGTGTTTATAATCTTGTAAATTTTCATTTAATAAATCAAAAAATTATTAAATTTTGTTTTTATTTTTCAGGAAAATATTATCTTGTAGATTGTGGATTTGCTAATCGTCGCCAAACTTTAGCTCCTATTCGTAACGTACGATATCATCTAAAAGATTTTGGTGGTCAAGGTCGCCACCCAAGAAATGCAAATGAGCTATTTAATCTCCGTCATTCGTCATTGAGAAATGTGATCGAGAGAATTTTTGGTATCTTCAAATCTCGATTTACGATATTTAAAGTTGCACCTCCATTTTCACTTCAGATACAAGCAGAGTTGGTATTAGCTTGTGCTGGCATACATAATTTTCTTCGAAAAGAGTGTCGTTCTGATGAATTTCCAATTGAAGTAGAAGATGTCCAGCCTTCCGACATGGATGATGGTGGTAATGATGGATCAAATTTTTCGAGCCAACAACAACAAAGGGCTGAAGCTAATACTTGGAGAGCTAATATTGCTAATTCCATGTGGAATGATAGGCCTCGTATTGCGACAAATGAAGACGATGATGATGATCAATATAATGAGAACGAGGAACACGTGGATGACGAGGACTAGATAAATAAGCGTATATTTTGGTTATTTCGAATCTATTTTTTTTAAATATTGTTATTCGAATCTTTTTTTTAAAATTTTTTTGGACTATATTGGTTTTGGACTATATTGGTTTTGGACTATGTTGGAATATTTACATATATGTTGTTAACTTTTTAATTGATGACATTATAAAATAAAAAATATTAAAATATCAATCCCGTAGAATCTGTGGGATTTTGTTCAATCCACAAAAATCTTGATAAATCAATCCATCAAAATCCAACAAAATCAATATGGAATTTAAAAATTCTGCATAGAGTCTATTACAGATTTTAAACAATCCATGAATTTACAAAATCTTTTAAAATCCATGGATTATTATCACTCCAATAAAATCTCAGTTGAATACACCCCCCTTAATCTGAAGTGTGAACTTGAAATGCTGTATGAATTATAATCAGCTTATGTAACTGAGAGATACATTTGCAAAATTGTTTACTAAACCATTCTTCTACTCTCTTCGGTTTCAAACTTTGAATGGCTTCTTCTATATCTTTTTCACCTCACTCACTAACCCTATTGCAATTTTCTCATAAAAAGTCTCAAATTAAATTCTTACCCACCAATCAATTACCCCATTTCTTGATTCACGATGCTAGAAAAACCATCCAATTAAATTCAAGAAGCCCTTTGAAAGTTGAGATTTTTAATCATCTGGGTCACTTTCCAATCTCTTGTGTTTCAACTAAATCATCTTCAAATGGGTCTTTTGATTTAATTCAAGAAGATGAGTTGGTTTTACCATCAAATAAAAGTGGCCCAGCCAAAACCATTTTCTTGGTTTTCTTATGGGCTTCTGTTTTTGTAGGTTTTTATTTGGCTTCCGGAGATGCCAATGCTGCTACTGATTCAATTAGAGCTTCTAGTTTTGGTCAAAGATTTGCTCAGGCTTTGAGGAGCTTTGGTTGGCCTGATGAAGCTGTTGTTTTTGCTCTGGCTACACTTCCGGTTATCGAGCTTCGTGGGGCTATTCCTGTGGGTTACTGGTTGCAGCTCAAGCCTGTAGTCCTTACTGTTTTATCTATATTGGGGTTAGTCCTCACATTCTTCTTTTTTTCTCTTACCAGTACAATTTTGTAATCTGTATTGCGCTTTTGTTTAGTTGTTTCTATTATGTATAATTAGTTTTTAATTTGATTCTATTCAAGCTTTGTTGTTCTAGTGCCCTTGATAATCTGTTGTGGTAATTGCATTCATTAGGTTTTTACTGTCTTTGCTAAAAAGAACTCATTTTGGTCCTAGATCGAAAATCCTGCCATCTCCTTTTGACAAACAGTTTCCTAATGTAATTATTTGTGTTTGCGTTTTACAATATTAGTATTACGGAAAGGAGTCATGCTATGTTTTTTTATGTGATAAGTAATATCCAAGGTCTAGTAATTTTGTACTAGGTTTGATCATTAGCTTATCACATGGATTAAATTTCAATAATTGTTTAGTTAATTTATATTTGATAGCCTATAGGTTGGGAGATGGTAGACATTACATAGGTCCTCAAAAGTAAATTAGAATGTGATTAAAAATTATAGTTCATAGGATTGCAGTAAGAGATTTATTAGGTTGGATAGATAAGTACAAGTTTGCATATAGTGCAGAAATTATGATCCGTACTTATGATTATTCCCATTCACTTGATCCATTTTACATCATTTTTAGGTTTGATGAATGTACATTGACTATGTTTGATGGATTGGTACATTTTGTAAAGGTGCAAAAAAACATCTTTTAACTCTTAGCAGAGGCTTTAACATGCAGTTATGGTTAATAGATTGTTGGCTGGAGCTATAGATAGACACAGGCTTGGTGTCTTGGTAAAAAATACTGATTTTGTGCTTCTTCTAGATCTGTTAAATTTAGTTCTTGGTAGACTAGTGTTCTTTTATTAACGTTGATGACCAAGTCGGAGAATTCTTTGACAAATTCAGTTTCGTACCTTCTGAGTTTCTTATTTACTAATACTAACAATTTACCATGTATACGCTGTGTACAGACTACAGAGTGTTTTCAAATACTAGAAGCACAGAGTCTTGCTAACACAAAATTCATTTGAAATGACATAGATTGAGTGTCTATTTTAAATGTCATGGAATTAAACCAAATCCACATTTTTTTAGCATTCGAAATATGTCAATTGGAAAGAAATGCATGTGTCTAATTTCTAAACATGCCATTACTGTATAAGGTGATGACGTCATCTTTGAAAGTCATTTATTGATGAATGTACAATGTGACGACTAACTTGCAAATAACTGTAGGAATATGGTTCCGGTGCCCTTTATCGTACTGTACTTGAAAAGGTTTGCCACTTTCCTTGCTGGGCAGAACCAGTCTGCATCTCAGTTCCTTGACATGCTATTCAAGAGGGCAAAGGAGAAGGCAGGCCCTGTGGAGGAGTTTCAGTGGCTTGGCCTGATGCTGTTTGTGGCTGTCCCTTTCCCTGGTACAGGCGCTTGGACAGGAGCCATAATTGCTTCTGTTCTCGATATGCCATTCTGGTCTGCTGTCTCGGCAAACTTTTTTGGTGTTGTCCTGGCTGGCCTTCTGGTGAACTTGCTGGTGAATCTTGGGCTCAAGTATGCTGTAGTTACTGGTATTGCGCTCTTTTTTGTATCAACATTCATGTGGAGTATCCTTCGAAAGCTTAAAAGGTCTTTCAGTTCATCAAACTGATGTTAAACAGCCCTGGTTAGATTAGTAATGGGGCAGATAGCATCAAATCATCTCTTGTGCAGTGACTTGTGTTGTAGACACTCTTAACTTGTTGCTAATGTCAATTACTATCAAACATAAGTCCTCCTTTTTTTGAAAACTGTTCACAGGTATATCTGCTATTATGCTAGATGGACTATAGAGCAGTAACAACTTGTTCGCTTCATTCCTGATCTATGGCAACATGACATTACATAGATCAGATTATAACCTTAAATTGCTTAATTTAGAATTGGGTTAAATATTAAATTAGTCACTCAAGTGGAGCTCTTATATCACTTTATTCACCAATTTTAACGGGGTCTCATTTGAATCACTTAAGTCATAATAAATATCAAACAAATACCTCTAAATATATGATCGAGAAATAAAATAATTTTTTATTGAGTTCTACACATTTTTTGTTAAATGCTATCACAACTATATGAATTCTAGTATTTCAGATAAGATATTTAGATTTTTTAAAATTTACTTACTATTTATTTTTAATTAAATCAGAAACATAACTATTAAATTAAAAATAAATAGTAAATAAAATTTAAAAAATCTAAATATATTATATGAAATACTATAATTCATAAACTTTCATTCGGTGATGGTAACATTTAAGAAAAATGTATAGAACTCAACAAAATATGATTTTATTTCTCGATCACATATTTAAAGGTATTTGTTTGATATTTATTATGACCTAAGTGATTCAAATTAGACATTGTTAAAATTAATGAACAAATTGATATATGTGCTCTACTTAGATGATCAATTTGATATTTAACTCATTTAGAATTCGGTCTTTTCACAAGGGAGTAAAGTACCTAAGCACACATGTCTAAGAGCATATGCATCAATGAAAAAAATAGTTGATTCGTTAGACGGATTGATGAATTGACGGAGTTTAGTTATGCAGCAGTGCTTTTTTAATCTGTCAATAAAATTGAACTCCGTCAATCCGTTAGCTACTCCATCAAAAATTGATGGAGTAATTGATGGATTGATAACTATCAATTTGATTGATAGACGAAAAAATATTGTTGCATTGATAAAACTCCATCAATTCATTGATTGGTTAGACGGATTAACTAATTTGATTTGTACTGCTGCATAAAAAATAGCAAAATAGTTAATTTTATTTGCATAGTAATAAACTCCATCAATTAAATTGACGAATTAACGGATTGAAGATCAGGAATGGGTGCGGATGCTCGTACTATCTCTATATTATGTGATTTGATATCTGCTTGTTGGGGTCTATGAGTCTATCACTATCTAATGCATGGGTCATCTTAAAATACATCCTTATGGATCTTGTAGGCACAAACAAACATTGCAGAGCAGTGCTAGTAGAGATGTAAACGAACTAGGTTTTTAGCAAATAAGCTCAAGGTTTATATGATGTTAGGTTGCAAGCTGGAGATCGATAAGATGAGTTTAATCTGACTAGAGTTTTAACGATCAGAAGCTCATGCTCGAACATCAAAATTCAATCCTGCGAGAGCATGTCGAATGGCGGTATCAAAAGTGATGTCATATCTATATAATATAACATTAATGAGAAAAAATTCAGTGCAATGAGGCGCTAAACATGAATGCAAAATAGCAAAATAGCAAAATATTATATTTTGTGCTAATGTAGAATCAAGTATTAATGTTGTTATAATTATCACATAGAATACAAGGGGAATAGAGGTTAATGAATAATTAAAATAATAATAAAAAATAAAATTGTCCATTTGAAGAATGAGTAAAAGTTTTATTTCCATATCAATAATAATTTATTTATTTCATTATAAAGCAATGGGTAAAAGTATTTTAGCACAATTATTGAACATTCTCTAAGGTTTTATGTTCGGCTCGACGCCCAGACTTGTTTGATTCGAACCTGACAGTATATTTTCATGCTGTGCAACAAGCTTTTTCTTTTTACAGGATGCAGTGCAAGGAGTTAGATTTGATCATCTTGGGTTGAGTTTTTTATTTTTAATATCACTATGTCATAAGTGGACTATTGTAACTACCCCTATTGTTATAAGAGACCCTAAATCCGTTACAATAGATCTATTGTAACACAGAGGGACGTTACATATACGGGCGTTACAATAGCTATATATTGTAACGCTTTTGTCCATCTATTGTAACACAAGTAAAGCATTACAAGTAGCCAACAACTGTAACACTAGCATCATCATATGTAACGGGTATTTAGTGTTACATTCAATTTAGACCTGGCAATTTGGTATACGACACGGATAATTAGTGTTTGGGTGCAAAAATTTGGTACACGAACACGAAAAAACACAAATATAATTAGTGTCGGGTTTGGATTTTCACAATAGGTACACGACACGGAACGAAAGTACACGAATTAATAAAGTAAATAAATAATTTTAAAAATATATATTATTTATAGTATTGCATATTTAGAAAATATATAAGCAATTACATATGAACAATAAATAAAAGTTTCACGACTAATTGGCAGTGAGTTATACATTTATATATAAGAAGTATACATTTATTTATATAAGTTATATTTACAAATTTTTGTAAAAATGTATGTAATACATATTTAATACACATTTCATAAAAATTTACATAATTAAAAGAGTTTTACAATATATAAATTTTAATTAAATTAAATTTATATTTTTATTTAATGTACACGTATACGACACGTAAAGTACACGACACGTTTTGAATTGGATACGTGTTTCAAATTTAGTACGAGAATCCAAAACGAGTCGGATATGAGTTTTACATTCAAGTACACGAAAAAACGAAAGTACACGACACGAAAGTACACGACACGGTCCATTGCCATGTCTAATTCAATTCATTAGATAGGACATATGTGGGCCACATCTGCACAGCCCACTTTTTCTGACAGTGGGACCCACATGTGGGACACACTTCTTCTGACAGTGGGGCCCACTTTTTCTGACAGTGGGGCCCACTTTTTTTGACAGTGGGGCCCAATTTTGTGATGTGGGCCCCACTTTACCTACTGTAACACTACATTATTTATATTGAGTAACACTATATTTGGATCATGTAACACTGTATTTGGTATTTAACAGCACGTTGATATAAAAATGTAACACTACGCTATGCATATGTAACAATAAAATATAAAAAAATTCATGATGTTTGCTTTGTATATACAGCATTCCCATTTGTAACACCAAAGTTTAAACCAACAATCCAAACATTGCAATTCTCCAGACTACTTCAACCCCTCTAAACTACTTCAACCACCAACAAAACTATCCAAGATTCTCCAGACTACTTCAACCCCTCCAAACTACTTCAACCACCAACAAAACTATCCAAGTACTAGAAAATCCATTACATAAATCAAGTACTAGACAATCCATTACATTAACCAAGTTCTAGATATTCAAACCACGATAGCATGTAAAGTACGACAATTACTTAAGTACGATAAAGATAGGATCATATTTAAGAAGTAGCACCGCTTTGCCTGACAAGAATGACAAGAGTGACAGGATCATCCTGAACACTAGAAAAGGTAGCACAAAAGGCTGCAACATCTAGTTTCATATCAGGACGTGCCTCTCCAAGTTTTTTCAGAAAGCAAGCCATGTTCTCCTGAACTTTTTTGTTAACCTTGTCTTCCATTTCCCTCTCTAAATTTTGAGTGATATTTGCAGTCAACTGCTCAACAACAGGTTCTGGAATTGGAATAACATGAGTTTCTGTCGAGGCAACTGTTTTACCTTGCCTTCCCACCAACCAATCTGGCCTATTCTTTTTTGTGGGAAGCAACACATCTGCATCTTTCCCGTTTTTCAACATCTCCTTAATGTCCTCCTACAAGAGACAGTTTTGTCAATTTTTGAGAGGTAAAATTAGCTCAAATTTATACTTTGACGATATGATATACTTACAATTCTTTTTTGAACTACATCCCCACTCGACTTGTACTTGCGTCCTGGCTTGCGCTTACGACTTTTTAAATAGATTCTAGCATCATACACTTTAATTTTTACACCATCCTTAACATTATTAACAATATGGTATGCTTATAAGATCAAGAAAACAGGTAGAGGCAAATTCACTTAAGTATCCCCTAAAAGCTCAGAATAGCCTCTATAGTAGTGAATGCAATTTGTGAAGGATTAAAAACTTCAACTACAAACTCTCTTGAAACTTTTATCAAACAGTACAGATGCAAAAACTTAAAATCATCTTGAAACAAAAATGCGTCCCAAACACAAATAACAACTTTAAATTACAGTATCGTACCTGGTTTCGTCTTGTACAAAATCTACATAAAACCTGCAAAAGAAAATATTATTTTGTTAAATATATTCGACTAATGGATTAACTAATTCATACTAAACTACCATCATCATATTGGTCATACAGTATAAAAGAAAATGGAGGAAACATATTCTCCCTGAAATAATCGCCTTATTTTGTTTACCGTAATCACAAACAACCTACAAAAAAACAAATAAGAGAAAAAAATTAAGAATACGACCAACACAATTGAAAAAGGGTGAAATTATTTAGAATATGATAGGAAGTGTATATAGAAGAAAATATGAGAGAATAATAGAGTTAGAGCTTTTACCATTGATTTTAATGTTAGGTCGAATTACACAATATATAATCAAGATAAGTATAATAATAACAATTTAGAACACTGTTTATGAATCAACAAGTGAATTATATAAATAACTCTTCTCTTTGTGATGTTAAGGAATCACAGAGAGCTGCTAGGTTACAAGAATAATGTTTTCAATAATCGCATCCCTTTTAGGGTTAACCTATCTGTGTTTATATAATACACAGTTACATAATCAATCTCTAATTGATATTCCTATAAATTAGCTATACAAATCATATCAAATTAGGATTGCTTCTGTCTTCTGTTCCGTTTCCTTATCTGTCTCAATATATCTTGCTTCTTTCCATCTTCAAGATATATTGCTTCTAGAATCTTTATATTAGCACCGACAGCTAAGGTAAACTTTCTCCACGTCAGACTTTAATAAACTCTGACTGGCTTCCAGTAAACTCTGATGTGTACCTGGTACTTAAACACTGATGAACAAACATCAGCAATTATTTCTAACAATCTCCCCCAACTTGTGCATAATAAAGATGTACAAGTTAATAGATAATTGATGATGTCAAAACATATAACAAATTCAGTGTTTAAATATAATCAGAGTTTAACTTTAACTTAGAACAGAAAACATTAAAAACTTACAGTCAGACTTTACTTAATCTCTTCAATATCAGGCACTGTCCTGAGATAATCGATAAGTAGCCTCCTTTCAGCCTTTTCCAGCTCATCTACCATGATCTCTTTCAATTCCTTGAGTTCTGGATCACTTTCTCCAGTCTGGTAGATAGCAGCTCTCAGAGAATAAATGTTGTTCTTCCTCATTTCATTTCCTAGCCGAATATAGTAAGATTTGTCAGACTCTAAGTTGAACTCCAAAACTTTTATACCCAGTGCATTATTGAACTTAGCACTGTTTGTCTTCATCTCAACAATCTTTCCATAAGCATCTCTGTACTTAGGAATATATGCACTAGAAACCTCTCCTCCAAGCATAGCTTTTGTTTTCAGCATCCTTTCTCTTAGAACTAGAGCAGCATTGTGAGTACTTCTATTTTTGACTTTGAGAATATATAAAACATACTCAAGCTCTTCCCATAGCTTCAATTGAACATCAGCTTCTCCTATTCTGTAAACTCTTCCATCAGACATAAAGTATAACAGAAACTCTTTCTTTAATCCTTTATGATAAACCATCTGAACAGATTCTAGTTTATCAAGGCTCTTTTGAGATACCCCAATACCAGCTTCTGCCAGTGATGTTTGATCTAAAGATCTGTTATTTATTCTCTTTTCCCTGTGTGAACCTAAACCAGACTTGTCATAAGATTCTTTTCCAAGTACTGTCCTGGTTTGAGAAAAGTTCACAGGTTCTAGCGTCAGAGTTTCAGAAAGTACAGGTCTTAAGAAACCTTTGAGTTGTGGAGCTAGCTGAGTTTGTACAACTTGAGCCTTGTCAGAGGTTGTCACAACTTTAGAAGAATCATCAACTTGAGCTATGTCAGTGGTTGATTGATTTAGAACAGATTCAACTTGAGCTATGTCAGAGGTTGAATAATTTTTCTTTGTTACTGTATCTTCTATCAGCTTCCCTTTGCCCTTACCAGAAATAATATATGTTGGCCTTCTTGAATATTGCATACTCTGTTGAGAGTTTTCCTTGATAGAGATACCCAGTTCTTTCTTTCTTGGAATTTTGACAGCTTTCTTCTTGTAATTTCCAGAAGCAACTTTCTTTTTATGTTCTTCAGACAGCATCTTCATTTCTGCTTCCAAATCTTCAACTGTCACTTCACCATCATGCTCATCTAAAAACAGCTTGGCTGCAATCTCTTCATCAGTTATTGGATTAGTTGAAATCACTAGACTTTTAAGTCTTGAAGAAGATTGAGCATGAGTACCAGAACCAGTAGCACCAGAGTTTATCATATCAGAGTTTGGTTGTCCAGCAGAGTTTGACCTAAGTCTCCCTTGCTCTTGAGAAGACTTTGACCTTTTCTCTGTTTCCCTGCTTCCACCATCATTTGAATCATCCCTCAGTCTCAAAGTTGGAGTCCTTCTGCATTTGTCTTTAGGTATCTTCTCCCCCTTTTTGACATCATCAGGAATAAAAACTGATGTCAGCAACTCAAGTGATGCAGCAATAGAAGTTAGTTGTGAAGACATAACAGTCTGATTACTTTCAACATTAGTAAGCCTCTGCTTGATCTCCGCTTGATCTTTTTGCATAGATGAAAATTGAGCTCTTTCTTTCTTTAGTGCTAATTCCTTAAGAGCAATATCATTACTCAATCCAAGAACAACCTTGTGAGTCTCATCAAAGCGGTTGTGCAATGATTTAACTTGAACAATGGTCGCCTTAAAATGTGATAATAACTCAGGATTAGTAATCTCTGTAGCAGTCTTATGGACAAAATCAGCAACCCTTTGAGTAGAGAAAATACAGTCTGCTCCTGACCAATTAGCATAATGCATTTCCCTGAAATGATCTTCAGTGGCATTGTGATTTTCTTTGATAGACTCTGTTGTAGGATCTCTTAGAAAAGGTATAGACTCATCAGAGTCTGAAAGTTCAGGATTGATCCCAGAGTCTGCATAATCAGAGTTTACAGATGTATGATCAGCATTATCAAAATCAACTCTATCTTCATTAGCATTCTCCTCTAACTGCTCTGCAATTTCTTCAAGAACATTGTCAGCAGTAACCTCAGCATTTAGCTGTGCAGCTTCAGGAATCTCAGAGTTTACAATAACCTCTGTTTCTCTAGGAACAGTCTCTGCAACAATATCTTCTGCTTATATGGTAGTTTCTTTAACATTCTCTGCCATAGCTTCATCAAAATTCTCTATAGCAGCTTCAAGAATCTGATCAACCTCCTCACCCAATTCAGGAATTTGATTATTCACAGAGAGAATCTCTGTGTGAGTTGCAATGGACTCATCTAGAATTTGGGTGGGTTGATCAGCTGCCACATCCTCAGTATCACAAATACTGATACTAGGATGTGCTTCAATATTTGCATCAAAATCAACAAATAAAACATCTTGCTCAAAATCAGCCTCTATATCAGCATTTGCCAAGTCAGGCTCAGAGACTGCTTCAACATTTTCATTAGCCTCCTGAACAATAACTTCAGGAGCTTCAGTATCTACAAAAATCCTGTCCTCATCATCAGCATTTACAACAGGCTCCGCAACAACAACTTCAGGAGCTTCATGCTGGACAGCTTCAACCAAATTATCAAAAAGATAATTGGCTACCAATCTTCTTTTTCTATGATGAAGAGTTTCATTGTCAACATCTTCATCATTAGCTTTTGCTCTATTGGCTCTCCTCTTCTTATAATGACCTTTGGACGCATCATTTGACTTGGACACCCCTACATCAGTAGATGATCTAACAGACCTTGCAGGTTTAGTACCAATATGCTTAGTCCTACCACCCCTTGCAGGTTTGACAGATGTTGATAAAGGTAGCTCTGTTTGTAAAGGCTCAGGTTGAGGCTCTGATTGAGAAGAAGCTTGTGTTGGTGGATTTACTTGATCATTTATAAACTGTTGCACAGAGGCAGGTAGCAACAAGTCTCCAACAACCCCTTTCTTAACATCCTTATTGATAAGATCAGAAAATATCCTCTTGTGTAATTTAAAACAAGAAACATCTTCATCAATTACTTCTACCCCTTCAACACAGTAAGAGAATAAAATCTGACAAAATCTAGAAAAGTAAACTACTCTTCTATTTTCTGTCATTTTCTCCCCTAAGTTATTCAAAACAAGTCGTACAAAATCAAAATGATTATCATATAACAGAGAGTACCCGATTTGCAGACTGTCTGTGGGAATAGCATCCTAGTTGGTGCATTTCTTTCTGAACGTCCTTGTAATGCAATCAAAGAAGAAGCTCCACTCCTTCCTTAAGAACGGTCGTTTCAACTGTCCAATCTTAGTCAAGGGTCCAGAATACCCAATCTCTCGCATCATCCTTATCAAATCTTCATCACCCATTCCAATAGTATACGACGAAAACTCAAGAAACCCCATTGCAGCCCGAATGGTTCCAGCAGTAATTACATACTCTGTTTCTTCAAATTCAAAGATTATAGATGGGTTACCAGTCTCACCACCATCATCATACATCCCGGACTCCCAAAACGCCTTGATTTGTAAACCAGAAAGTTTTGCTGGTTCAACTAAAGCACGCCCAATCGCTGACTGAGCAAGAAAATCTTGAATCATATGAAAAGCTTCTGATGCGTTGGCAGTGTTTAATGGTGCTGCATAGTTATTTGGAACAAATTCTAACCCAGAAGAAACAAAAGCTGTAGTCGCCATTAGTAAGATTTGAAAGAAATCAAAGAAACTGATGCAAAAGCTTCGAAAGAGTTTGAAAGTAGGAAAGTGTTTGTGAATATGTGTGTGTGATAATAGATGTGAATTGAAGTAAGATGTGAAAGGTTTAGACGTATGTGTGTGTATTGTATAAATATGAAATTTAAAATTAAAAACTGAACAGTTTTTAATCATTAATACACAACTGTCTTACTCCGTTAATTTTGTGAGTGGTACACGTGGCACACATGCAATGACTGTGACAGCAGTAATTGACAGTTTCCAATGCGCATGCGCAGTAAAAACAGCAATAATTACCGCCTTTTACACTTTTCTAGACACCCAACCTCTCTCCTCTGTTTAATACAAATTAGAACCGTTACCAATCATACTCTTTTATTTTCAAGAATGTTTTCTCAAAATTGTTAACTGTCTGAAACAAATAATTAATTTTAATCATCAGAGATTAAAATAAAATTACCTCAGCATAAGTACACAACTCATCAGTGTTTATCAATCCTCCTCCTTTATAAATAAACTCTTTTCACAAACTGTACAGGTGTGAGAATTTGTGTGTGAATTAGCAGAGTTTACTGAATATGAATATTTAGATCATCTCAAAGTGCATAAAATCCACAAAATAAATCAGTAAAAACTGGTTGTTCAAACTCTCATATAAAATAAAATCTGATTTTTATATCTAAACTCTGTATTCTGATATCCTTTCATTTGGATATATCTTTTATTTTCACCCCCTTTGTATAATTTTTTTTTTATTATTATTATTTATTATTATTATTATTATTATTATTATTATTTTTATTATTTTTCCAGTAATCAGTGGTTAGCACTAGTCACCAAAAATCAAAGATTTTAGCCCTTATTTCATACAATAAGTTCCTGGATCTTCCTAGGCATAACATGATCTCAAAGGAATTTGTGCACTTGTTGGCATCTTTTGATTTGAGGGTGAAATATTTGCAATTAATTATCAGAGTTTAGACTTTTCATCAGTTAATACAATTAATTTATGAGAGAGAGTGCAAACAGCTAATACAGACTCAGTGTATAGGATCAATAAACTAAGAGATGCTATAAATATAGAGACAGTATCATGCTGTGTAAAATTTCTGCACATTTTGTAATCAGAATTTATAATACTTAGAAGAATTCATGATTACTTACTGAAAATCATGCTTCATACATTTTCTTCATCGGTCTATGTGTTTCAGACAATATCACAATCAGAGTTTAACATCAGAGTTTAACCGACAGAGTATGACTAACAGAGTATAACTAACAGAGTTTAACGTGCTGGTGCAAATAACAGTTAACACATGCAAAGAACCATGAGCATAAAATCAATCATGTATAGATTTTGAATCTAACCAGTATTTCTAGTCAAAACCAGAAATCATTCCAAGTTCATTTACCAGTCTTTTAAAGGTAGCTTCACTCAAAGGTTTGGTGAAGATATCTGTAAGCTGTTGGTCTGTAGACACAAAATGAAGCTCAATGTGTCCTTCTTCCACATGTTCCCTGATAAAATGATACCTTATGCTGATGTGCTTGGTCATGGAATGCTGTACTGGATTACCTGTCATAGCAATAGCACTTTGATTATCACAGTAAATAGGTATTTTAGAGTACCTTAATCCATAGTCCAGCAATTGATTCTTCATCCATAAAATCTGTGCACAACAGCTACCAGCGGCTATATACTCTGCTTCTGGATTTCCAATTATCAAGTCAGGTGTATTAGTTTGTGTCCACCTTCTTGCTGTTGGTAATTGGCTTTTATTATCAGTATTAGATCCTCCCCCTTGATCCATGCTCTCCTGATATTCATCTTGACCATTTGCATTCTCTGAAGCTCCCCCTGAATTGGACTGTTCAGTATTTGAACTATCAGAGTTTGACTCAGAGTTTCTGTTGGATTCTTCATTTGACTCTCTTTCAGAATTTGAGTCATCACTTTTAGAAGTTTCTGAAGTTTCTTCACGCTCCCCCTCAACTGGTTCTTTATTTTGTTCTGTCCGAGAAAATTCTTCAGAATTTACCAGTAGAGGATCAGAGTATGCTTCGACAGAGTTTGTTGGATTTGCTTCATCAGAGTTTACATCAACAGAGTTTAGATCTTCATTTTCAAAGCGAAGTTGATCATGATATTCTTCATCTTCTATTCCAGTTATTTTCTTGTCATCAAATGACACATGTATAGATTCCATGATCACTTTAGTTCTTAGATTGTAGACTCTGAATGCCTTAGTCGATAGTGGGTATCCAACAAAAATTCCTTCATCAGCTTTTAAGTCAAACTTGGTCAAGTGTTCAGGATGAGTTTTCAACACAAAGCACTTGCATCCAAAAATATGAAAATACTTCAAATTTGGCTTCTTATTTTTCACCATCTCATATGGTGTTTTCCCATGCTTGTTAATTAGTGTAGCATTTTGAGTAAAACAAGCAGTTTGAACAGCTTCTGCCCAGAAATAGGTTGGCAATTTTGCTTCAACAAGCATTGTTCTGGCAGCTTCGATTAGGGTTCTGTTCTTTCTTTCAACTACACCATTTTGCTGTGGAGTTCCAGGTGCAGAAAATTCTTGCTTCACTCCTCTTTCCTTGCAGAAAGCTTCCATTTCAGAATTTCTGAATTCAGTACCATTATCACTCCTTAGAATTTTTACTTTGAACTGTGATCTTTTGTCCAGTAGTTTTACATGATCCATTAGTATTGAGGCAGTTTCATCCTTCTTTGCTAAGAAGTACACCCAAGTGTACCTTGTATGCTCATCAACAATGACTAGAGCATATTTCTTTCTGCCCAATGACATTATATTTACTGGACCAAAGAGATCAACATGTAAAAGACGATAAGGTTCCACAACTGAAGATTCAGATTTACTTTTGAAAGATGACTTCCTTTGCTTGGCCTTTTGACAAGAATCACATAGACCATCTAAGCTAAGTATTGACTTTGGAAGTCCTCTTACAAGATCTTTTCGAATCAACTCATTGATGTTGTTTAAGTTTAGATGAGAGAGCTTCTTATGCCATTTCCAACTCTCTTCATTTGACATTCTTGCAGACAGACACACAGTTTTTCCTTCAGAGTTTGTTACCAAACTTGCTTCATAAATGTTATTGTGCCTGTGTCCAACTAGAACAACTTTCCCTGTAGATTTGCTCTTTACTTCACAATGTTCATTATGAAAATCTACATGGTATCCTCTGTCACAGATTTGACTCACAGAAAGCAGATTATGCTTGAGTCCTGAGACTAGAGCTACATTTTTGATGATGACATTTCCAAGATTGATATTGCCATATCCCAGAGTACATCCTATGTTGCCATCTCCATAGGAAACTTTTGGGCCAGCTTTTTCCTCATAGTCTGATAACAGGGCTTTATTTCCAGTCATATGTCCTGAGCATCCACTGTCCAAGATAAGAGTGCTCTCTTTTATGCCCTTCAATCACAAAAAATCACTAAGTGTTAGATTTAAGGATCCAGACTTGCTTGGATCCTTTGGCATTCTTAACATTGTTAGCTTTTGCAGCGGAATCACTATCAACAAAGTTTAAACTAACATTGTCAGATTTTACACTTGCAGAGTTTGCTCTAACCCATTTCAAGTTGGGTTTTAGCTCATAATAGTTGTGATAAATAGCATGATAACTCTTGCAAGTATAAATGGAATGCCAAGTGCTCCCACAGTGTGTGCATAAAGTTTGTGGTCTAACCCTAACATAATCATTCTTTACTCCAGATGTGGACGGTAAAGAGTTAATATCTTTGTTCTTCTTGCAAAACCTGGCAAGATGGTTAGTACTACCACAACTATGGCATGTTTTTCTAGGAGCTGTAGAATTAGGCAGATAATCATTTCTTTTATTAATGCCTACTTTTCCATTCCTATTCTTCTTAAACATTTTCTGTTTGTTGACAGACTTTACCTCTTTGAGCTTATGTTTGAATTGTTTCTCTGTCATTAAACCAACATTAACCTGTTTGTTACAGATTTTTACTGGTTCTTTAACAGCTTCTATGTCAATCTTATTCTCTGTTATTGAACCAATATTAACCTGTTTTTCACAAGTCTCAATTGGCTCCATAACAGCTTCTTTCACAACTACAGACTTTAGCTTACTGGATTCATGAACAAATTTCACAGGTTTAAGTTGTGGTTTCACTTTAACTTTATCTTTAAACCTAAGTTCATCTTCCTCACAGTAACCTAAACCTGCAGTATCTGTCTGAAAAACCTGATATGTGTCTTTTCCAGAATTGGTCCAAGTTCTAAGTACTTTCCTCTCTTTTTCCAACTCAGATTCTATTTGCCTATATCTTTTAAGCAACTCCTGTTCAACATAAACAGCATCATCTCTCTCTTTTTGAACTTGTTGCATGTTAACAAGTCTTTCTTCAAGAAATTTATTCCTCTCTTAACTCTTATAGTGTAGCAGCCAGCGCCACGTTTCGATTTAGAGAGATGCTGGAAACCCAACAATCCCCCCCCCAGCATCTGCCAGCCCTTGGCTGCACAGCATGCCTTTGGCATAAATATGCACTACATGGGATTCGAACCCGTGACCTGCTCTGATACCAATTGTTAGGCCGAATTACACAATATATAATCAAGATAAGTATAATAATAACAATTTAGAACACTGTTTATGAATCAACAAGTGAATTATATAAATAACTCTTCTCTTTGTGATGTTAAGGAATCACAGAGAGCTGCTAGGTTACAAGAATAATGTTTTCAATAATCGCATCCCTTTTAGGGTTAACCTATCTGTGTTTATATAATACACAGTTACATAATCAATCTCTAATTGATATTCCTATAAATTAGCTATACAAATCATATCAAATTAGGATTGCTTCTGTCTTCTGTTCCGTTTCCTTATCTGTCTCAATATATCTTGCTTCTTTCCATCTTCAAGATATATTGCTTCTAGAATCTTTATATTAGCACCGACAGCTAAGGTAAACTTTCTCCACGTCAGACTTTAATAAACTCTGACTGGCTTCCAGTAAACTCTGATGTGTACCTGGTACTTAAACACTGATGAACAAACATCAGCAATTATATCTAACATTTAAATTTGAAAAATAGATGGTAGAGAGAAGTAGGAAAAAAGTTGAGATTATTGTGAGAGACGAGAGAATTTGAATTTTGAATTTTGAATTTTGCGATGATATGATTTTGGAGAGGTGCTTCATACGTGTGTCAGTGTGTGTATGTACGTATACACGTGATTACAGCTAATGTGTCAAAAAGCAGATGTAAGTTTGAATTTCTGTACGGAATCAATTTTTTATGACTTTTGAATAACTTTTGGATGACATTTTATGTAATTTTATAAGAAGTATTGGGGTAGGGGTATAAAATATCCATTAAAAGGAATTCAGGATTTATGATTTAAGAGATGTGCGTAAGAGCAAGTCCAATGCTAAAGCTATAATGGCTATAGCTATTCCTATAATTTGAGATCAAAAAGTAGTTTTTGGTCTTAAAATCCAACTAGTGGTCCAATGCATTGTTCTAAAATAGGACCAACTATATTCAAATCTAATTAACTTTTCACCAAACTCCATTAACTGGCATTTAACTTTCAGCATATAACTTTGAACTTCCTCTTAAAACTCTCACCATTCTTACCTATCTAATATTTATTATCATGAGCAGTTTAAAAAAAGAATACAACGGGGAGATTTTGATGGAAATGCGTCGGATGATGAAGATGAGCGTACAATGTTACAAGTCTTGATGAGCAGGTCTAAAAAAATTCAAACTAATCAAAATCAAGAAGGAGCTCATCTTGGTTCCGTTATCGGTAGAGCTTTCATCCGACGTGATAGATCTGTTGCGAATGAAAGAATACATACAGATTACTTTTCTTTGCATCCTATTTTCAATGACAAACATTTTCGTCAACGATTTCGGATGGCAAAACCTTTGTTTGAGAGGATTTTGACACAACTTCAACAACATGACAACTATTTTATGACAAAACATGATGATGTTGGTGCTGTTGGTTTATCGGGTATTCAGAAGATGACCTCGTAGTTAAGAATGCTTGTTTATGGGATGCCGACTGATAGCGTTGATGAATATATAAAAATTGGAAAGAGTACTGCTATTGAGTCGCTTAAGAAATTTTGTAGAGGAGTTGTGCAAAATTTTGAATTAGAGTACTTAAGAGCTCCAAATGAAATCGATATCGCAAGACTACCACGTGTAGGCGAGGAACGTGGTTTTCCGGGGATGCTAGGAAGCTTGGACTGTATGCATTGGTAGTGGGAAAAATGTCCAACTGCGTATCACGGAATGTATACTGGGCATGTACACAAGCCTACCATCGTACTTGAAGCAGTTGCATCATATGACTTATGGATCTGGCATGCTTTTTTTGGGATGCCTGGTTCGTTTAACGACATCAATGTTCTTGATAAATCTCCTCTCTTTGACGAACTCCGTGTTGGTCGAGCCCCACCTACACAATTTGTAATCAATGAAAGACAATATAATATGGGCTACTACCTTGCTGATGGCATATACCCGAAGTGGGCAACTATAGTCCAAACTATTAGAAAGCCAAGTCATAAAAAGAAGCCTAATTTTGCAAGGATGCAGGAGGCATATCGTAAAGATGTTGAAAGATCCTTTGGTGTACTTCAAGCATGCTTTGCAATTGTGAAAGGACCAACCCATTTTTGGAACCAAGTTGATTTGTATTACAATATAAAAACGTGTATTATCTCGCATAATATGATAATTGAATATCAGCTTGATGAAAAAGATAATGAAGGAATTGAACTACTCCACGAGAGGCCAATTCAAGTTTCACGTGAGCAAACATCCACATTTTTCGAGTTCCTTGTTCGTAATAAAAAGATACGCTCAAGTGAGACATATCACCAGCTTCGAAACGATCTCATTGAGCATCTATGGACTCGCCAATGAGAAGAAACATCAACATATTTGTGATCTTATTATTATGATAGACGTTTAGTTCTAATTCTAATCTACTTTAATTATTATGTTGTTTGATCAATGTACCGGTGTGATCTTAATAAATGTACTGGTGTACCTGTTTTATTTTCACTAGAGTCTTAAATGATTTAGAGGTTTTCATTTTAGGTAGTTGTGGAATTTAATAGTGTATATACATCAACTAGAAAATTAAATAGGTAATGATCTGGTACTACTAATGAAGAAAATTGCATATCATTTGGTACTACAATAAGAAAATAACATACGCCAATGCAACTACAACAAGCAGAATATTAATATTCTGGTAAATCTGGATAGTAAGATGTTGAACTAGAGCTACTCCACTTTACCAAGATTGCATTCCGTCGTCGATATTGATAATAAGCCCTTCTTTCAGGATCTTCTATGGCAGACAAATCCATTCCCATAATCCTTTCTTCGCCTCTGTATTCTCTCTCAATCTTCTTTTCCTCACAAGTTGTTTGCCTATCTAGAGATGCAACTCTTCTCTCCTCCAATTCAATCATCTTAGCTTGATTTTCTGTCATACTTTTGTTGAGTGTTTCTAGCAAATTAATATGCCTAGCACTCTCAAGTTCTTGAACTTTATTTTTAATTTTGTTTTGTTTGGCTAGTTTTGTACCACTAGGCCTCTTTCTCGGCGAAGAAACACTTCCACTACATGGAGTGGTTTCTACAACATCCACAGATTCAAAACTGCTGGGAATTTGAGTGTCTTTTTCATGAATGGTGGATTCGATTTTGTCTTCAGATTCAGAGATTTTGATAGTTTTTGTCGTCATCTTTCTAGGCTTGATATCCTGCCACTTGATAAACTCTGCCAAGATTGCCCAACATCCATCCATACCAGTAAAATAATTTTCGGTGTCATCATAATATGTTTGTTTTGCCATTTCATACTACACATTAGCAAAAAAATTATTTAATATCTTTCAGTACATGAGTACATGTTTAATATAAATAAGACAACCAAATTACCTCATTTTGTTGAGTCATCCCACAGTGATGTTGAGCTTGAATAGTTCTTAAACACCCACAGAATTTATTACAAAATTTTTGAATTATTTGCCAACGAGCTTTGATTCTTGCTTCGGAACGGTGATTGTCATCCGTCTTTTCTTTGTACTCTTGTTGAACTCGAATTCAAAACCGACTTCTTGGCTGAGAGTTCCCAACGAGTAGGTCTTCAGTGATGCAAAGATAGGCTCTGCATATAGCTTTATCTTGTTCTTGAGTGAAAGATTTGCCCCTAGTTGTTGATATTGCAGCCATTTTATGAGTGTAACAGATTTGTTAAAATAAAAGATGCAGAAGGTTTTGAAGTTGCCGACTTATTTATAAATTTGTAGTTCAGACTTGTTGCGTTTAATGTAGCAGTTGGATGTCAAGCTACCAAAACACTCACATTTAATATATTGATGAAATACTAGTTGAATAGAATTCATTTTCCTTCCGTATTCTAGTTAATTGGATGAGTTGGCAAGTATGACTATAGTTATTTTTAGTCCTAAATATAAGACTAACTATCCATTTATGTATTTATAAGACTAAGTATGGCTATGCATTGGAGTAAAATTTTGCAAGTTTAGTTCTATATTATACCTATAGAACCAATGTGTTTCAAAAAAAAGCTATAGAACCAATTAGAGGCTATGGGCCTGTTTGGCTGGCTTCATTTATAGATTATAAGTTGATAAGAGCTCATGATGGGTGTTTGTGTACTCAGCTTATTTGATAACTTATAACTTATAAATTGATAAGTTGAATGTTACAAATCACCAACATTTTACTTAACTTATCAACTTATTCTTTGATTTCTTTATTTTTCTAATATTTTATATTTTTACATTTGTGTTTTTAAATATTTTTTTAATTTAAAATACAAGTGTTTAAATCATTGTATTTAAAAATTATTTTTTCAAATTAATTTAGCAAATTCTTCACTAACTTATAAGTAAATTTAACCAAACACCCGTATAACTTATAAGAATTCTTGAACTTATCACTTATATGACACTTACTCATTTTAAGCTATAAGTCAATTTTTTTGTGATACCCCAAACACGCACTATAACTATGCATTGGACCTAGGGTAGAGCGTGGGCCGGTTCGGCTCAGTTTTTGGGTAAAACCGGAACCGGAACCAAATGTTTTCGGTTTTAAAAATTGAAAACCGCAACCACAACCAAATCATCGGTTCGGTTTCGGTTTCAAAAAACTCGGTTCGGTTTCAAATGGCTCGGTTTCGGTTGCAAAACCGGATGAAGTAAAAATTAGAAAAAAAAAATTAGCCGCAAGGAATCTTCAGTCACACAAAAATATGGCTGAGAGTGCAAACCACATGTAACTACATAAAGACCTGATATTTCTACCAATAGAGCATTCAGACCTCTTAATATTTTTAGTAATGTATTCTTCATCTCTTTTAATTGAACATAAACCTAAGCATATGTAAAAGAATTCAGACCACTGCAAGACTTTAAAACCATCACTATTAACTGAACTCAAGCAATTATCAAATACATTGTTTATTTTGGTCTTTAAAGCAACAAATAGTAAAGCCCGTCTATGGCCCAAATTATATTTACAGAATTACAGTGACCAATTCATTCTTGCAAGTTTTGAATATACTTATTAATTTTGAATTTATATGAATTATATATCATATATTTATTCATATTAATAATTGGTTCGATTCGGTTTTATCGGTTCGATTGGAACCTATAACCAGAACCGAGCCATTGAAATCGGTTCGGTTTTTTATTTTTCGGTTTCTGTTTCGGATCGGTTTTATTCGGCTCGGTTTTCCTCGATTTTTATCGATTTCGGTTCGATTTCGGTTTTAATTCGGTTTTTTGCTCATCCCTGATTGTAGTTGAGTAACCAGCTCATCTAAAACCTTAAGGTGTTAGAGGAAGGCCCCAAATGGATCTTATGCTATATTTCAACACTCCCCCTCACTCGAAATCCCATTTTTGGGTTGAAGAGTGGATCACGGGCGCCCATTTTTGGGGCATTAATTTGTCTTCGTGTCCCTCATAAATTGTGAGAATATTGGGGGTGGCAGGGAGTCGAACTCGTGACCCCCGTCAACCAGAGCTCTGATACCATGTTGAGTAACCAGCTATCTAAAACCTTAAGGTGTTAGAGCTATAACTCTGAAAATTTCAAAATTGGCGCCACAGTTAAAGAGCGCAACCTTAAAATAAAATGACAGAAACTCTACAGTTTTTGTAAGTATAATCAAACCCAAAATTACAAAATCACAAGAAAATGAAATCTTCAAAGCTTCCCACCATAAGGGTGTTTGGACAACGACCCATTTCTTCTCAATTTCTTTCCGCCTCTTCAAAAAGGTTTATCCCTTTTTCCCCAATTCTTCAAAACCCTAATTTTTGTTTTAACTTTTTTTCTATATTTTTGCTTCAAAATTTGATCTTTACTACTTTTTATTTGATATGTTTTAATTTGTAGTGATGGTAAAGAAGATGGACAATGTAAAGCTCCTAGGAAAGATATGCGTGTTTCGCTTTCGAATTTTCTTGATAGGAAGCTGCAGAAAGGCTCTAAATCTGTTAAGGTATGTTGTTTACTGAAATGAATTTGGGGATTTGTGTTTATAATGTAGAGGATATTAGAGAATGTAATGGAGGTTTATATGTTTATTTTTCGATTGTGCTTAATAATTTTCGACCTTGGACTTCTAATTTTCATAGTTCTGTGAAACATTTTGTTTAGGGATTTTAAGCTTAATTGAGTAGAAAAACGTACATGTATAGGGTTATAACTAATTCAGGTGGTATCGTATACATGTGAATCTGGAGAGTGCTTGTTGAATTTGCGCGATGTGACGAGTGAGATAATATTACCGAGTGTGTCAAATTAAGGGCCCTGACATAGGAGGTTTAGGAGTTCTATGAAATTCATTGCTGCAATATTGGAATTGTTCTTTCAGACTAGGGACTATTGCTGTGACTCGTGTGTAGCATAAATGGGATTGTACCAACAACCATCAATATACAATCACTTCCTGTATAAAAACATTGACATGTCGGACATGCGTTCAATCTAAATATGCTAGGATGTTGGGCGCACAAACAATACAAGCGTATTTACACAAAGTGAATGGTGCATTTGATGTGTGTTCTTGGAATCCAAAGCACTTGGTTTACTTATGTTGTGTTTGGTTGGGGTGAATGGAATGGAATGGATGAAATTAAAGGAAAGTAATGGGAGTTGGAGGGAATATTTGAAAAAAAATGAGATAGTGCAAAATTGTTATGATAAGAATTGTGAAGAAAATGAATGAGTTAAGGAATGAAGCATTCCATCTCAAAGTGGGGTGTTTGAATTATAATGTAGGTGATTAAGAATAGAATGAGCTAAAGAATGAAAGTTGTGAGTATCTAACTATTTTATACTTTAAATCTCATTCCGTTCCATTCCAATCACCCCAACCAAACACAACATTCAGTGTAGCAGTAATTAAGTACCAACAAAAAAAACAAACTTGTGGGACAGCTACAACAGTAATGTGCTGCTGGTAGTTTTTGTTTTTTTTTGCTAATTACTGTGTTGCTGGTAGTTACATATATAGATAAATACAAATATATGACTATGCTGTAATGTTTTGTGTTTACTAGTTATCTGTTTTTAAATGTGATTACTTGCAGGGGAAGCAAGAGCCATTTTCATCACCTGTGATTGGCATGGGTGTAAGCGGGTGTAGGGGACGAGAAAACACTGGGAACAAAATAGGCGAGCCAGAGCTGAATTG
Source organism: Heracleum sosnowskyi (assembly GCA_030848705.1). NCBI lineage: Eukaryota > Viridiplantae > Streptophyta > Magnoliopsida > Apiales > Apiaceae > Heracleum > Heracleum sosnowskyi. The sequence continues at coordinate 87,496,694 of CM061243.1, forward strand.
CGATATTGATGTAGCTTTTGAAAAACTTAAAAGTACTGCAGATAAAAAAGAAGGGTGTATCAGCTTGCCTGCTGACGAGTTTCATATTTCCAACATATGCCACACTCAAGGGTCAAGAAAAAGAAGCAGACCAGATGAAGGTTCGTCACGAGACCTATAAGTTTTAAATGCAGTATATTGCTTTTTAGAATAAATAATGTGACTGGGCATTGATGCTTGAGCTGTGATTGATGCTTGAACCAGTTCACTTGTCTTGTTCTTCTGTATGACATTTAACAGTGAACATATTTAATTAGCAATTATTTTTGTATGTCAACTTTTTGCTTTTTAAATCACTCCTTTAACTATTTAGAGTGCTAACTACACAAAGTTTAGTTTCAGTATATGCAGATTATAAATAGTTCTCTATTCTCAGCTGCTTCCTGGAATTATCTTAATTTTCTAAAGTCACAAGGTACTCAGAGGGAGATATTGCTGCTGAATCAACTTAGCAAACTAAATTCCTTGTGAAGAAATTCGAGTTAAATTGAAAGAAAACGTACAAGGTTGCTAGATATATAAATAATTTAAACTTTAAAGTCTGAACTGAATGAATATGAATAAAAGGAATAGGTAATGAATTAAGAGAGTTAGAGAGAATTTGCTATGGGAAACTATGCATGCTAGATTGAATTATCTTTTAGTGCTCAATGAAGTTTAGCATTTAAATGTGCCTTGTGTGCCAAAAGTTGTTTCATGCTATAAAAGTTTTGAGAAAATTTAGTTCATTCACATTCTTTATAATTAAAAGGGCACACCACACCTTTCAACTCACAAGATTTTCATTGGTCTTGATTCTATGTTCTATGTTCATCATGCTTGTGCTGTCTTATTTTTAACATTGTGCATTCTAGTGTTGTTTTTTATTGTGACATGTACTTAATGCGATTGAATAATCATGTTCTATGTCATTGCTAGAGTTCTACAGTAGCTGCTAAATATATGCATTTCATACTCTTCTTGGTTTTACATTCTATGTTATGCATCAAGATCCTGATTATTCATCTGTGATTACTAGGTATGGATGAGAAAGCAGTAGCTCGAAAGGTCTTGGTCACACTTGGTGATAATAATAAAAATGCACATAATCCGAGGAAGACGAGATTTTTTAGCCACGAGAAACCAAAGCCTCTCTTTAATCATTGTAAGTTTGATGTCATGTCATCTAAGTAACAGACAATCGAACACTTATAACATATTCTACCTTGATGCATCCTTCTCATATTTTGGAAGCGTGCAAGTTTAATATTCTTGGTCCATTGAAAGTAGTTTGTTTTTCTTAACAGATGCAAATGGTAGCGGTTGGTGGGATAGCAACATGGAAGGCGTTGACAATGATGAAGTGGGCTGCCATGAAATGTGGGAAGGGGTTGGCTCCACCACATTAGGAGGACTTGAGTGGAACTAGTTCAAGGCTTCAAGCTATCTTCAGTAGCTATGATAGGTTGTAAGTGAAGCAGCATATCGAAGCCTCTGTAACCGTAATTCAGAAATTTTGAGAAATTTCATGATGAAATGGCATTTCGGTGAACTCTGTTTTATAGAATGTGTTGTACTTGTATTAATATCTAAATTGTTTAACAGCATGTCCTTTATTTGAGTAATATCTGTCATCTGATATCTTTGTGTACAAAAAATTTCACTCATGTTACAGTTTTTAGGTGTTTCTGACTTCTGATCTTGGCTGCAGATAAGTTTATTTCTTTTGTTTCTTATAAATTGTACTGTAATAATTATGTTCATAAGTCATTTGTACATATGTAGAACAAATCAATCCTCACCCAATTTCAACCTATTTCAAGGAAGAAAGAAAGGGTTTTTTCTTTACTGGATAAGTGGTGAACATATATTTTTTGTTTTAGGAAAAAACAAAAATTAATGGGGTGAGAGAGGCTCGAACTCTCGACCTCAGGATAACTCTTATGCTATGAGACCTACGCGCTAGCCAACTGCGCCACCACCCCTTGATGTGTGTTTTCTTCAAACAATCTACATATCTTTACGTTTCTAATAATATCAACTGCGTTTCTAATAATATCAACTGCAATTCTCATCGAAATCCAAAGAATAAAATAATACGAAAATAAATGAATATAGTAGAATACTAAATTTAAAATAAAATGCAAATTATTTTAATGAAGTTATAATTGAGTTCCCTTATACACTAAAATCTCGATAAATGAATAACATTGTCAAATAAATAATTTTTCCCGGTTCCAACTTGGTATAATAAAGTAAATGAATAATGTCGCTAAATGCATGTTTCAAAAAAAAATATCGCTAAATGCATTAATGAATAATTTTTTTAAATGAATATATTTTTTTGACCCCAAATGTATTCATTTATGTAATAGTATGTGATTTGTAAAAGGTCAATTCACAAATTAAAATAAAGCCCAAGTCCAGAACAAGGTCTGCATGCATATAATGATTGGACATGACACGTTGCACAATAGACAAGTACGCAAGGTTTGCCGCTAACAAAGACCGGTCATTTTTTTTATGTAAATCAGTGAATATAGGAGATCAATTATCTTTAGTGAAATGTTATTCCGGAGCTGTTTTTTTAATTTCAGAATTGATTGTAGTTGTAGGTTATTGTATTAGAATATTCTACAAAATCTGAATGCAGAAGAAATATGCTAAAATTATTGCTTGGGAAAAAAATAACATTTCCCTCATCTAATTGTCAGGATTTTAGTTATTACCTTATCAAGTGTAATTAGCTGCTGGAACTCACCCTATTCTTTACCAGACAGGCAGACACTTTAGAATGATTCAAGCACTCACGAGTCACGACTCACGAGTCACGTCTTGACATGTCGGAAAAAATCACGCGTTACAAGCTGTTTATTATTTTTTGTATACATGCAAAATTTTAAAGTTGCCATGTATTAAAATGAACAATTTGTGGAATTTGGCACATCTCCATTGTTATTATTACTAGGTTATGAACCGTGTCAAGCACGAGTCGATCATAAGTCGACATTAAAATATTAGTATTTCTCGAAAATTATTTAAAAATGTATTTCTCAAAAATTGAATGATAAAAATATATAATATATAAATAATTATTTAATTATGTAGTTATAGACAATCGAACTGTGCATAAAGCTAAAAAAAATTAAAGTAAATAAATAAATCTTGTATGATTACGTAGCTGCAAAGAATCTAACGCTCGATGAAACTATTTAATCTATACTCTTTATTAATAAGCAAAACAATGTGAAAATGGCGCGCGGTACTAAAGTACCAAAGTACCAAATTTGGTTATCACTAAATGTGGGTTCGATTCCTCGCAACTACATTATTTTACAAGATTTGTTTACTTTAAATTTTTTAGCTTCATTCAGGGTTCGATTCCTTACAACTACGTAATTATATAAGATTTATTTATTCACTTTAAATTCATTAGTTTCATCAGGTACTATTCTTGCACCTACGCAATTATACAATATTTATTTACCTTAATTTCTTTAGCTTTATCCACAATTCAATTGTCTATAACTAAATAATTAAATAGTGGTTATTTATTTATTTTCGTCAAAAAAAAAAATAGTGGTTATTTATTATATAATTTTTATTATTCAATTCTTGATAAATACATTTTTTAATAATATTTATTAATAATTTATCAATATTAATATTTTAATATCGACTCATATTCGGCCCGTGCTTGGCACGGGTTATCAGCTAGTTTAAAGTAAAACCCGGGTTGAGTGATAACCAAATTTGGTACTTTGATACTTTAGTACTAAAGAGTATAGATTATTCCATAATTTTATCTTAAACTTTTAAGTATGCTTATGAACAATATGTCAGTACGGTAACAGGAAGCGCATGCTTGTACTGAAGTTGTAACTAAAATGTAACTATTTGTGTAGATTTTATAAAGTTATTAATTGCAGGAAATACAAAATAAGAACAATTACTGAATTAAGAAGACTGAATTGAATTACTGGAATTGAATTGAGTAGAAGAACGATAAGGAAAGGAAATTACAAGGAAAGAGATTGCACAAAGAAAATACTAATCACCCGTACCCTTTCCCTTTCCCCAAGCTAGACTTAAGTACTCTCACAAGGGACACGTGTCATAACAGGGTTGGTAGCTAACTCGTACCGTTATGGCACGTGATCCGAGATAGATGTTGTTGGACGATAACAAAACGACAACGTTTGCTCTTTCCCTAAAACATTAAAGACTTAAATTAAATAAATATAACTATTTTAGTTGAAATAGTTACAATACTCTCTTCTTCGGGGAATCCTTGTCCTCAAGGATTAAATTCAGGAAACTGCTCTCTGATTACGGCTGCATCCTCCCATGTGGCATCTTCGGGAATGGAGTGTGACCACTGTATCAACCACTGCACTACTGCACAGTTACCCCTCTTAACTGTTCTCCTCTGCAGTAACTGGTATGGGTAGACTAGGAATTGGCCCTCAGGTCCTAGCTTAGACAAAGCGGTGGTGACCGTATATTTTGAGCCTACCTTCTTCTTGAGAAGACTGATGTGGAAGACTGGATGCACGAGACTTCCTGGAGGTAGCTGTAACTTGTATGCAACGGGTCCCACCTTCTCAAGTACCAGGAAGGGGCCAAAAAATTTGTGAGCTAATTTGAGGTGTCTCCTCACAGCCACTGAAATTTGCCTATAAGGTTGTAATTTTAAAAACACCAAATCACCCACTTTGAAGCTTGACTCCTTCCTCTTCTTATCAGCATATAGCTTATACTTATTCTGAGCTTGTAAGATTGAATCTTGCAACAACTTGTTCATGGCTTCCCTCTTGACTTGGAAATCTTCTACTGAGGCATTGCTGGTTCTGCAATCTGAAGGAATACACAGCTGTCTTGGCTTCATTCCATAAACTGCTTCAAATGGACTCATTTTTATAGCTGTGTTATAGGTGGAATTGTACCACCATTTTGTCAAGGGTAGCCATTTACACCATTGTTTAGGTCTGCAACTAGCCATTGCCCTCAGATACTGTTCAAGACACCTATTCAGCCTTTCAGTTTGACCATCAGACTGTGGATGGTATGCTGTACTTAGATGTATTTTAGTACCAGCTACAGTGAACAGTTCCTTCCAAAAAGAGCTAGTGAAGGTCTTATCCCTATCAGAGACAATAGTGATTGGCATTCCATGCAACCTGTAAATGTTATCAAGGAATACCTGTGCCACTTGGGTTGCAGTAAAGGGGTGTGATAAGGATATGAAGTGACCCATTTTCGACATTCTATCAATGACAACTAGTATACAATCCTTATCCCCAGATCTTGGTAGACCTTCAATGAAATCAAGGGATATGTCTTCCCATATTTGTTGTGGTACAGGTAAGGGTTGCAGCAACCCACTAGGGAATTGGTGACCACTTTTCACCCTTTGGCAAGTATCACAGTGGGCCACATATTCATTCACTTCCTTCCTGAGATTGGGCCAGTAGAAGAACTGGTAAATTCTTTTAAAGGTGGCCTCCTGACCTGAATGCCCACCATAGGGACTGTCATGGCATTCCCATAGGATCTTACTTCTTATATCACCTTGAGACCCTACATAGATTCTGTCATCTGTTTTTATGATGCCCTGACTGTACTTATAGCTTTGGTATTTCTCTTCAGTAGTAATAATTCCCTGGAGGATGTTCTGAGCCTCATTATCACCTTCATAACTGTGTAGGATTTCTTGCAACCAACTGAACTGCACAGTAGTAATCTCTTTGAATTCCCCTTCTTGAATATGCTCATGTACTCTGGACAATGCATCAGCCACCAGATTTTCTTTACCTTTCTTATAACAGATTTCATAATCAAGCCCCATTAGCTTAGCTAACCACTTTTGTTGGAAAAGTGTAGACAACCTTTGTTCTAAGAGAAACTTCAAGCTTTGGTGGTCTGTCTTAATCTTGAAATGGTGACCTTGTAGATATCCTTGCCACTTTTGTGTTGCCATGACAATGGCCAGTAATTCCTTCTCATAAGTGGAGAGGGCCTGGTGTCTTGCAGATAGACTCTTACTCATAAACGCTAGAGGCCTGTCGTTCTGCATAAGTACAGCACCTACACCAGTTCCACTAGCATCAGTTTCCATCACAAAGGGTTGGGAGTAATCAGGTAGAGCTAATACTGGGGCAGTGCTCATGGCAGTTTTGAGTCTATTGAAGGCATCTTGAGCTTCCAGAGACCAGTGGAAAGCACCCTTTCTTAAAAGTTGATGTAAAGGTCTACATATGAGTCCATAATTTTTAATAAACCTTCTGTAATATCATGTGAGGCCAAGGAACCCTCTGAGCTGTTTGATGGTGCTGGGATTTGGCCATTCCACCATTGCTTTAACTTTCTCTGGATCTGTTGAAACCCCATGGCCACTGATAATGTGCCCTAAGTATTCCATCTGCAATTGGCCAAATGAGCATTTGCTTTTTTTTGCAAACAGCCTATGGTTTCTCATAATCTGCAAAACCTCCCTCAAGTGTGTTATATGCACATCCAGTTCTACTGTACACTAGTATGTCATCGAAAAACACCAGCACACTAGACCTTAACTGTTTTTGGAACAAGTCATTCATCAAGGCTTGAAATGAGGCTGGGGCATTGGTTAACCCAAAGGGCATGACCCTGAACTCAAAGAGGCCTTGATGTGTTCTGAAGGCTGTTTTATGCACATCTTCTTCTGCAACTCTTATTTGGTGGTACCCAGATCTGAGGTCTAGCTTAGTGAAGTAAGTAGCTCCATGTAATTCATCAAGTAGCTCATCAATGATGGGTATGGGGTACTTGTTTTTAATTGTGATGTCATTTAGCTTCCTGTAATCTATACACATTCTCCATGAGTTGTCCTTTTTTTTTTACTAAAATGACAGGTGAGGCAAATGGACTGGTACTGGCCTGTATTACACCATTCTTAAGCATTTCCTGTACTTGCTTCTCGATTTCCAGTTTGTGAACATAAGGGACTCTGTACCCTCTTTGGTTTACAGGTTGACTCCTTTGTAGTAAAGGAATATGGTGGTCATGGCTCCTTGTAGGTGGCAATCCAGTAGGTTCTTCAAAAATGTCCTGGAATTCATCTACCAGTAACTGTATTTCAGTAGGTACTGTTGGTATTGGCCCCTCTTCACTCTCTTCAGGGCAAGTATGTATCAGGCATAAGTATCCTTGGGATATAGAGTTTCTCTGCTGCATAAGTTTACTCAATTTCCTGCAACTTATGGTTTTCAAATTACCAGTGTGTTGGTTCCCTTGCAGCACCACCTTCCTTCCTTCTTTGTTGATGGTAATATTTACTTGGCTGAAATAAAAAGTAACTGGATTATGCCTTTGTAACCAGTCAACACCCAATACCATGTCTGACCCTCCCAGGGAGAATAATCTCAAGTCAGAGTTAAACATATGTCCCTGGATACTATAGGTCAGTTGTTTACAAGCTGTTTCTACCAAGGTTTGACTACCATTAGCCACAGTAACAACCAGAGGAGGAATTAACTCTGCTGTCAAACCCAATTTCTTGACCAGTGTTTCATCTATAAAGTTGTGGGTTGACCCACTGTCTACCAATATGCTGACCTGATGCTTCTTGATGGTAGCTTGCAACCTCACAGTTCCCAATGACTTGCTGCCAGCCATGGCATTTAGTGATATCTCCCCTGGTATTTCAGTGGCTTGTAACATGGTTTCCATCTCTTGAATGACTTCCTCAATTCCTTCTTCTATGGGAGCTTCTTCAGCCTCACCAATTATCAAATACAATTTAGCCTTACAGTCCTTCCCTGGGTGGTATGCTTCATCACAGTGGAAGCACAACCCCTTTGCTCTCCTTTCTATTATCTCCTTGATTGAGAGGGTGGACCTTGTTTTGAGATCTTTGTTATACTTTGGCACCCCAGGGTTGTGTGAGGGACCCTGTCCTTTCTTAACTTCATTTACACTAGGATTGACATATTTGGTGTAAGCTTTAACATGGGGGTGACTATTCTTCCTGGTTTTTGATTCCTCTTGCTTGGCTAGGTACACCACGTCTGACAACGTTTGTGGTCTAAACATTTTCACTGCTCCCTTGATATGGTCTTGCAACCCACTGATGAAACTAGAGACATAATAGTCCTCAGTGAGGTTCCTATTCCTAGTTGCAACCAGGGCCCTTAACTCCTCAAATTTGTCTTCATAGTCACTAACTGTTCCACTTTGGCTTAATTTGTTAAACAAATCTTGAACATCCCTAGTGTCAGGATCCTCAAATCGGTTAATAACATCGGTTAAGAACGATTTCCAAGGTATGTTAACCCTACCACTTTGGTAAAACCTATACCACACATTAGCTTTTCCCTCAAAGTGCAAGCCCGACATTTTAACCTTCTTATAATCCTCCATAGAAATGAACTCGAAGTACTGTTCGGCTTTAATTACCCAACCCTTTGGGTCTGTCCCATCAAACCTAGGAAACTCAATCTTAGGCAGTGGGTTAAAATGAGGATGCGGACTGGTGGGTGTATGAGGTGGATACAGTGGGGGGTTGTGGCTGGGGTGTGTATATATGGGCAATTGATTTTGGTACCCATAAGACATGGGGTGGGGTATTGTCAGTGGGTGAGGAACAATTGGGGTAGGGGCTACAGTGGTTGTAGTACGAGGTGGAGTCATGGTGTAGACGGCAGTATGTGGAGTTGTAGAGGAAGTAGGGAGTGGTGTATTAGGTGGGTTAACAGGGATACTGTGCATAGACGTGTAAATGGGAACAAAAGGCATGCTAACAGTATTTGTGACAGTAATAGTAGAAGAACCAAGAGGGTTTTGAGTCTCACCTGTAGGTAGAGTGAAATTATCTCCCTGAGTTGTAGATCCAGGCTCTGAGTTGTTGTTCATGGTTGCTCCATCCTTCTTCTGCCAATTCATCATCATTATTTTAATCTCTTCAAAGTTCATGCCCATCTTACTAACTTGAGTCCCCAATCCTTCGATCTGTTTGCTCATGTCTCCCAGTTGTGAGTTACGCTCCCCCTTCTCTTTACTGAGTTCGGTGGTAAACTCCACAAATCGATTCTCCAGTAACCCCAATCTCTCATCCATGGTTTTCAATCTCGTACCATCTGCCATCTACTTTAGGTGCCGAGGAAAGAGCTGCTTTGATACCACTTGTAACTATTTGTGTAGATTTTATAAAGTTATTAATTGCAGGAAATACAAAATAAGAACAATTACTGAATTAAGAAGACTGAATTGAATTACTGGAATTGAATTGAGTAGAAGAACGATAAGGAAAGGAAATTACAAGGAAAGAGATTGCAGAAAGAAAATACTAATCACCCGTACCCTTTCCCTTTCCCCAAGCTAGACTTAAGTACTCTCACAAGGGACACGTGTCATAACAGGGTTGGTAGCTAACTCGTACCGTTATGGTACGTGATCCGAGATAAATGTTGTTGGACGATAACAAAACGACAACGTTTGCTCTTTCCCTAAAACATTTAAGACTTAAATTAAATAAATATAACTATTTTAGTTGAAATAGTTACATAAAATGGATAGTTTCTTTCAATTAAACACTGTTATTAATAGTTGAATTTGTAGAGAGGCCAAATCCAAATGGGAATAGTGGGTCATAATGTGGATCCCCTACATTCATTGGGAGCTGATCAGCAGTCTTAAACCAAGTGTGTGGAAGCTTGCCTGTGAAACCATAGTCCCCAAACAAAACATCTGCAATCCCCCGTCCTTCTGTTCCAGGAAGCCAAGCAGCTACCAGGGCGTCAATAGTAGCAAGATATGGTTGAATCACAACAGGACGGCCAGTGATTAGGATGACAATGCATTTTATCGAGCTGCAAACATTCTTTATAATACTTGGACCGGGATTGGGTATTGTTAGGTTCAAACTGTCTCCCATTGTCTCTGCATATGGGAACTCTCCAACTACGACAACTGCAAACGAGAACTTCTTAGACTTCACAAAGTTTGTGTCAGGATTTTCTTCATAGACAACTTTGGTATTTTTGTCAACTGTTTCTTCTATAGCTTTGCGGACTGTTGTACCTGAACATGAAAAGGTCTTTCATGCGCTCAAACAATTACATTATAAAAAGTGCTTGATAGTAGATTTACCACTAGTGATATTGCCATCCATTCCTTGCCAGCTTATTGTCCACCCTCCACACTGATAACCAATATTGTCTGCATGCTTTCCTGCTACTAGTATTTTTGAGGCATTTTTAGGAAGTGGCAGCAAAGGTTGATGTGCATATTTGCCATTCTTGAGAAGAACCAGGGATTTTCTTACAGCTTCCCTAGCAAGTTCTCTATGTTCCTGCTCAAAATACATGAAATTACTGAGTAGGCTGATGCAACTGCCTCACCACATGGTTTAGCCTGCCAAGTTCTCTACGTTTAGTTCAGAATAACACAGTGCAAGAAATGCTAATGCAAGTGCCATGCCATATGGTGGAAGCAGAAGGTATAATGGATTTTCAAAGGATTTTCAACTACGAGGATGCCGACCTTACAACCTAGGTACTTGGCCATGCTAAGGTCAGCCAATGGATTTTCAAACAGACCCATCACAAACTTCACTCTTAAAATCCTTTTTACTGCATCGTTGATTCGGGTCATTGGAATAGACTTTTTTTTTACCAGCACAGATAGACCATGGATAAATTCCTTGTATTTCATTGGCACCATGACCTGAAACATGTGTAGGAAAACTAGATCAATATTTTGTTACAGTCTTACAAAATTTAACAGAAAGTTCCACACATTTTAAAATTAAAATTCCAACAACCATATCAATGCCAGCATTGATTCCAGCCACAATGGAATACGTGTAATTGGCATGTGATGGCGTAGTTATCTGGTCTATACCGGCATAATCCGTGATGACAAATCCCTGCAGATATATGAGGCCTGAAGTAATTTCTGAGTTGGATACTTGGATCATCAATTCAGTAAATAAGATATACTGAAAACTGAGTACAAGCTCTTTTAAAGAACAAGACTGTACTTACTCGGAAATGTAAAGTGTTTTTAAGAAACTCTGTGATAAGATCACGATTAGCATGCATCTTTACTCCGTTCCACCTAGAATAGGAGACCATGACAGTTGCCACGCCCTTGATGATGGCATTGTAGTATGCTGCCATATGGATGCTGAGCAATTTGTGTCTGCTAATGATAGTATTGTTCCCGTTGATACCTTTGGTAGTCCCACCATCACCTACATAGTGCTTGGCGCAGGCTACAACTTTATCTCTAAAGAAAAAATTGAGTATGGTTAAGATCAATTATTCAAGAAGACAATCAGTAATATATCAAAATCAAGTTTAAGCTACAAATGTGTAGGTTGATGACAAAACATAATGCCTGCATCCCATTGTTTGTTTATGTACAAAAAAATAACATAAATGATCATGTGTGTGGTGAAACTGTGAATTAAACATCTTAATTGGGTTCTCCTCAGGTTATGTCTTTATATTAGATGTTCATGTTAATTTAGCCAATTCTGAAAAATTTAGGTCAAAGTGATAGGTTATCAGCATAAAAGATGTCAAGATTTTTCTACATATAAGGTTCTCACTCTGCCCCTGTGGGAGTTTTTAGCATATGTGACCGACATCTAAGCCCTTACTTTCCAGAAACATAGGGGACACCCTTTCTTGAATTAGATGGAATGTCTCCTTGTAATCCTGGTACAAACTCAGTCATTGCCTGAACAATTTTAGGATCTTCACTATAGCTCTCATAACAGCGGCCCCATCTTGGATCTCTGCAAACCTGTCCGATATAGAAAATAGCATAATGAATTTTTTCTAATATTGGTAATATCTTTCTGAAAACAGAGACTGTTTATTGCATTGGACTAGGTAATAATAGGTACCGCGATACAAGGTGCAAAAGTATATGAAATGCCCGTGGATCTTATTTCAAGAGCAGTTGCGGCTCCTATTTTTTTTACTAGTGCAGGGTCCCTGCTCAATTAAGAACATTACTTCACATATCAGCCAATTTCATAAAAATATAATTCATCTGGACCGATGATGCAGTGAAAATTTTACATCCTTCTAAGCAACACTAGCTAGTACAAGAACCTTAAAAGTAGAATAAAAATACATACCAACTTTCAAAATATTGAAGAGATCTATGTAGCCAATCAAACATCTTTAGGAAAGCCATCTAACTACTTGCCTTGTGGCTCCCAAGCCAATGTTGTGAGGAAAAATGGTGGCCTTATACGCAGTGTTGTGGCCGTGAACAGCATCAATCGCATAAATCATTGGAATCCCAAGACGGGTTGATAGCGAACCCTTCTGGAATTTATTCACCATGTCCACCCAAGTCTTGGGAGATGCCCGTTTAGCCGGAACACTCCCTCCACCACTCAAAACACTCCCTGTAGTGTACCAGAACCGTTCAATTGTTCCCAGCAAATCAAATTACATCAAATTTGTATATCAATAACAAAAACAAAACAAAAGAAAAGGTTTGTCTTGTTACCAATAAAAAACTTTTTCATGACATGTGGCGAAGCCACACTTCGTTCAATTTGTGTCATTTGGCCAATCTTCTCCTTTAAAGTCATCTTGTTCATCAGGTCCTTAATTCGGACGCCAATGGGCTGGTTAATATCTTTATATTTTACATATTCTTCTTGTGCAGTGGCAGTCCACCAAAAAAATACCAAAATGACTAAAGAAAGTCTTGCCATTTTTCCTCACCTGGATTAAACGATTTTGAATTCACACACAACTTTTTATGATACTACAACTATAGTAAGGCCATCCAGGGATCACTGAGATGAAGAAACATCGATAACAATGTATAAATCCACAATTGAACAAGATGTAAATTTCATTCATACATGGAAACAATAAGTTTATACCACTATCAAAAGAAAATGGGGGAATGCAGCTGAACAAAACATATGATAAAAAGCTTTAATTTTGATAAAAAGCTGAACTTAAGAGCTGAGAATAAGAAAAGAAATGGAGAGACTTACAGTGACAGAAAGTATAGTGTAGATTTTGGCAAATTGGATAGTGATAGCTAGCTAGCTTTTCGGTGATCCAACCACTGATATATGCATGTATCAGACTGCAACATTCATAAAAATGGTTTAAGATATTTTTCATATTAATTACTCCTCCGTCCCGTAATGTATGAGCCGATCAACATTGCACGCATTTTAATGTAACAACCTTAACTTTAATTTCAATCATAACAAATAAGATAGCAGGTGACAAATAAGTATAATATATGAATGTTTGATTGAGATAATCTTAAATGAATGCTATAAAAGGAAGGTTCATTTTTTTTTGAGACATCCCAAAAAAAAAAGTGGGATAAACAAAATGAGACGGAGGGAGTAACTTTAAATTATAATTGGTGTTTGGTATACTGTGTTATCGAATTAATTAATTGGTGTTTGGTGCAAGTCGACGCTACATTACATGTGAATGTGCTTAGTGTTTTTTCTTCTCTTCTGTGTTACTCGTTTTCGTATTTTTACTCAAAAATAAGAATTTATTCTTTGTTAGTATTTTCTTTAATGCCCAAAATTCACACATTTATTCAGATGTTATTATCTGATTTAATTTTATTGGGGCCCATCTAGAGGTGTTGTACAAAATTGAGAAATAAAATTCAAATCTCTTAATAACAAGTTTGTTTAATTTGGACATGATTTATTATTTCTCAACTCTCCAACTTGAATTATATCCAAAGATAATGGAAATGACTAAGATCAACATGAAGAAATCAAAGAATTACAAAGCTAGTTGGGTTTGAAAGCTCGGCCATATCCAAATGGGAAAAGTGGATCATAATGTGAGTCGCCAACATTCATTGGGAGCTGATCAACTGTCTTAAACCAAGTATGTGGAAGCTTTCCTGTAAAACCATAGTCCCCAAATAAAACATCTGCAATGCCTTGTCCTTCTGATCCCGGAAGCCAAGCAGCTACCAGGGAGTCGATGTTAGCAAGATACGGTTGGATCACAACAGGACGGCCAGTGATAAGCACAACAACACATTTTATGTTTCCACAAACATTTGTGATTATGCTAGGACCAGGTTCTGGAATTGTTAAATTAGTACTATCTCCAAAGGTCTCCGCGTATGGGGTCTCTCCCACTACTACAATGGCATACGAAAACGTATCAGACTTGAAAATGTCTGCTTCAGGATTTTCTTGATACACAACTTCAGTCTCTTTGTCAACTGTACTAAAGATGGCACTGAGGATTGTGGTACCTGAACATCAAAACTTCATTTAGGATTTACCAACTTGCATAGAAATATTTTGTTACGACCAAAAATTACTGTTACACTGTAAATATACCAACTGTGATATTGCCATCTTGTCCTTGCCAATCAATTGTCCAGCCGCCACACTGATATCCTATATTGTTAGCATGTTTTCCAGCTACAAGTATTTTTGGCACCCTTTTAGGCAGGGGTAGCAAAGGCTGGTCTGCATATTTCCCATTCTTTAGAAGAACAAGTGATTTTCGTACAGCTTCTCGTGCCAGTTCTTTATGCTCCTGTTCAACGTACAACAATGACATGAATACAAAGATTTTACGGCCTTAACCATATGGGAAAAGTAAGTACTGCATTTCAAAAACTTGGACAAGTGTCTCACCATACTTCCTAGGTACTTGGCCATGCTAAAATCAGCCAATGGGTCCTCAAATAGACCCATAACGAATTTTACTCGTAAAATTCGTTCCACTGCATCATTAATTCGGGTCATTGGAATAATATTATTTGTCACCAGAGCATATAAACCATCAATGAATTCCTCATATGCTTTTGGCACCATGATCTGCACATTGCTCAGAACAACCAGATAAATATCCAGAGTTTTTGTTTTGTACAAAGAACGGAGAATTTAGAATTCAAATATAAAGTAAATAACTGACCATATCAATACCAGCATTGATTCCAGCTTCAATGGAATATGTGTAATTGGCGTGAGGTGGCGTCGTAATCCTATCAATTCCTTGATAATCTGAGATGACGAATCCCTGCATTGGTCATTTGGAAAAATTCAAAAACAAATTTGAATAGCATCATGCTTAAAACTTAAATTTAAGAATTCAACTTACTCTGAAGTTCAAGGTGTTCTTAAGAAAATCAGTGATGAGACGACGGTTAGCATGCATCTTCACTCCATTTAAGCTTGAATAGGAGACCATGATTGTTGCTACACCTTTTTTGACAGCATCGTAGTAAGGTGCCATATGAATTCTGAGCAATCCATTCTCGCTTATCAAAGTATCATTTTCGTTAATGCCTTTGTTGGTTCCCCCATCACCCACAAAATGCTTGGCGCATGAAGCAATTTTATTCCTGTGTAGAATACAACAACCAACCATTGTTCAGGTCTTCAGGGTATTAAACACGAAAAGAACAAATAATAGATCAAAAAATACAGTTAGATGAGTATTATTTAATTGAATCTTACTTTCCGGAAACAAAGGGAACACCGTATTGTGAATAAGCAGGAATGTCTCCCTGTAATCCTGGTATGACCTCAGTCATTGCTCTTACAATATTGGTATCTTCACTATAGCTTTCATAACAGCGGCCCCATCTTGGATCTCTACAAACCTGTCATCCGATATTTTAGAAATGAGGCAAAAAATAGGTAGGCTAGCGGTAGTTTTAGGACTTGGAGAATATGTGCTCTTTGAATCGATTCAATTACCGCAATACAAGGTGCAAAAGCATAAGCAATGCCTGTGGCTCTGACTTCAAGAGCAGTTGCAGCTCCAATCTTCTTGACCAATACAGGGTCCCTGCTTGAAGTAAGAATAATCTGTTAAAACTAGTATAATTAAGATCATTGAGATGTTGAGTGCATAAGTGTGTATGTGTACACTTCCGAAATACGTAAAACCATAGCACTACTTGCCTTGTAGCTCCTAAACCAATGTTGTGAGGAAAAATTGTTGCCCCATATACAGTGTTGTGACCATGAACAGCATCAATACCATAAATCATAGGAATCGCAAGACGGGTTGATAGCGCACCCTTCTGGATTTCATTCACCATGTTGACCCAAGCCTCAGCAGATGCTCTTACTCCAGGAGTACTCCCTCCTTCACTCAGCACACTCCCTACATTATGCAACTCATTAATCATATTGACATAGATGTATAAAAGGGTGGTAGTCATATAAATTTAAAAACCAATCTTTCTGTAAAAAAAATGTAAGTTTTACCAATGAAGTACTTGTTCATGGCCTCTTGTGATGCCAGAGTTCGTTCAATCTGTGTCATTTGGCCTATCTTTTCCTCTAAGCTCATCCGGCCTATAAGATCTTCAATCCGAACACTTAATGGCTGCTTCGAATCTTTGTACTTGATGTAATCTGATTGTCCCATGACATTCCAACAACATGCAATTACTAGAACCCCTATATACATAGCTCCATTTCTTGCCATCTTATCTTCCATCTATATATGAGTTGCCTAAATAAATTTATATGACAATCTTGTACCGATAATTTATATATGAATATAAAT
Source organism: Heracleum sosnowskyi (assembly GCA_030848705.1). NCBI lineage: Eukaryota > Viridiplantae > Streptophyta > Magnoliopsida > Apiales > Apiaceae > Heracleum > Heracleum sosnowskyi. The sequence goes on from CM061243.1 coordinate 87,513,253, forward strand.
TAATAGAAATTATGACAACCAACTTTGAATTAATAGTAAATTCTTAGTGGACCTGATCGAGCATACTGTATATGCTCGCAGATAGATGCTGCCATTAGCAAAGACCTTTAATTAACTATAAACTTGTATGATTAAATATTTCGAAAGTTTGTCTTTGGTAGATAATCATAAGAATCTAAATTTATACATGCAGTACACATTAACGAGCAAAGTCTACCAGTTACATATATATTTAATATGATTTTGTAGTTTTAGTCAAATTACGGAAAGGATAGTAAAGGTTCGTTCTTCGTTAATCAATGAATTAGATGACAAAACTAGGCACTAAAATGTTAAACCACGATGTTAATTTCACTTGGTCTGTCGTTTGTTTCGGTAAGAATTAATATGAAACTTCAATTTGGTTTGGGCAGTACATTTTCACAATTACTTGGGTTGATCTTTTCAAAGATAATTAAGGCCAATTTTGTCAACTTGCCCAGGCCATCTGGTTTGTGTTTTTTAGGTCTCTCCTCCGTCCGGCCTGCATAGGAAATATATAGATTTACGTTTGTCTAATGTCCAAAATTTCTGTCTTTAAGTCAAACTTTTCTTCTTTCGGAGTTCTGGAAGTCGAATTAATTTATTTATTACTTACTTTCGTAATAAAATTTGGAGATTTATCTTATGTATTGTTTTTATATTTTTATATTTACTAGATAATAACTCGTGTGAAGCATAATCCCACATAATTTATTAAGTTAATTGATACTTTTTAAATTTATTCAATTGATTGATATTAAGATTTATATTATTTTGTATTATAATATTACTATTAATATTAAAATCTTGATATTTTTTATTACAATGAAATTATATTTTTTCTATGTATTTAATAACAAATATTTTACTCCATAAAATATCATATTATTCGGTGCAATTCACTGATATTATATTAGAAGAATTAAAATTTCAATAGGATTAAAACAACTCTATTAATTATGTAAAGAAAAATTCTATAATTATATTCCTGGGTGTTATATTTTTTAAGAAATTAAGAAAAAATTGTATACACGGTTTTGACTTTTGATGGTCACGGGAAAAAAAATTACATACATAAAATTGATAAATACTATATTTGTGCAATTCATTAAAAACGTAAAATGAATTGAAAAAGAATAAAAGATAGAAACTAAAAGAATTAAACGATCATTCAAATAAATTTAGACTCTCTATAGAAGTTCATGGAAACACGTTCTCATTGATAATCTTTTGATGAATTAATCATACTCTTTTTTGCAAATAAAAGAATTACAATTATAATATGACTCATAACAAAATAACATATAATTACAAATGAGATAGAATTTTACAGGTGAAACAAAAAAGATAATTACAAATGAGATAGAATTTTATAGGTGAAATAAAAAAGGTGTGAAAAAAATTTGATACAAAATACTGTTAAAAGGGGGTTCTTTAATAAAACAAAGAAATGTGTAAAACAATTAATTTTAATAAAACAATTAATTACCGAAATAACAGCCAACTTAACATAGAAACAACTTAACTTTGATTGTACTTAATTTTTTAATTAAGTAGAACATACTGTCACAGCCAAGGTATGTTCTTGTAATCAGTATGTAATGTTATTCTAGTTGTATAATTTGAAAGAAGTTCACTTGCTGTGTTCAAGCCTCAAAGGGTACATATTTAGATGACAACATGAATAAAGGTTACTGTCCTAAAGCTTCGACAGTAAGATTACAAGAAGACAGAATGTTGCAAGTCAAGACAACATATTCACTCTGACAGCAACATTGGCGGAAGACTTCGCGATAGCAACTTTAGCCCTCGACAGCAAGCTTGGGAACCTCGACAGCACACTATGCGGGGAACTCGTATTGTCACCAAAAGCACATTCTTGTGACAACAAGCTTTGCGGCAAAAGTAACTGTCCCGAGAAAGACCCTTGTTCTAAGTAACTTTCTCAGTCAAATCCCGTGACAGTTTCAATGTTCAAGAAACAGGCGTGATGCAGTATCCCTAAGCTGCACCAAGTCTGCAAGACTACGACAGAAGCTTCAAGCACTGCAAAACAAAAGCGAATCAATTTAAGAGCAAGGTCAAGTCCTTATTTGCTGAATTGCTTAAGCTGGAAATAGAATGAATCTAGGTTGCTTTTGTTATGATGTATATCTGACATATTAGCAATTTAGGAAAGTCACATGGGTAAGACAATCTGTAAGAAGCTGCCGCTTGACAATAACAGCAGCTTCACAAACCCGTGACTGATAGTGATAGGATTAGTCTTATACCTACTGTCAATTCATTCTAGAGATGTAACGAAGACTAACAAGTGCCTTGAAGAAAAACGAAGCTCAAGATTTCTCTCTTGAGGTTGTAGCAACACTTTGCAAAATAAATAAAACATTTATTTTGTGAATACTGTCTTCTCTATTTTACTGTTTGTGAATGCATACATATTATTGATAACATTAAATCTTAGTTTTAGTTGTTGAAACTGAGATTGAATTTTATCAGTATTGCATTCATCCCCCCCCCTTCTGCAATACACAAGGACCAACAACTGGTATCAGAGCTTTCAGATTAATATACATATCTGAGATCCCGACGACAATGCAGAAATCAAACAGTATCAAGATCCCAGCTTTTGATAAAGAGAACTACAGTATTTGGAAAAGAAAGATCTTGTTGTTTATCAAAGCTGCGAATCCACTATACCCAGGTATACTCGAGAATGGTCCTTTCATTCCAAGAAAGGAAATTGAAGCCACAACAGTAAATGGTGAGATCATTCCTGCACATTGGGTTCCCAAAGATCCCTCGGAATTTTTGGAAACTGAAAAGGAGAAAATGGTGCTAGATGATCACTTGCAACTCATCTTGCTCGATTCTCTCACGTTGGATAAAGCCATGTGTGGAAGTGTGATAAGCTGCACATCAGCCAAGGAGATGTGGATCAGGTTAGCCTTACTCTGTGAGGGAAGTGAAGAAGTTAAGGGCAACCAAAGGCAAATACTTATATCTCAATATGAGGCATTTATGGCCAAGCCTGGTGAAGACTTAACCTCCATGTTTGAAAGGTTCAGTAAGCTCTTAACTGAACTGCAGATACATGGTAAGTACTATGACAGAAAAGAATTGAACGTCAAGTTCTTGCTTACAATGCCTGATCATCTTGAACACAAGACAACAGCCATACGAGAAGGAAGAGATCTTAACAATATAACCTTTGAGACACTTTATGGCATTCTGAAATCGTATGAACTTGAACTCTTTCAAAAGAGAGCCATACAAAGTGGAACAAGGAACAAGATGGCTAATATGTCAAGTGCCCTAGTAGCACAAGTGCCAAGGATCACACAACCTAGTGAAGCACTACAAATCACTCAACCAACCCCTGTACAATCGTTGAAGATAGAAGAGGTTGTTGAATATGATGAGAAAGTAGTACTACAGCTCAAGGATGTGGAAGATGAAGACTTCTACACTATGAAGGAACTGGAAAGCATGGACAATCCTACTATGGCTTACATGGCCAAAAAGTTCAAGAACTTTAGATTCAAGAAGGATAGGTCATTCAGGCCCCAAGGCCAAGCATCCAAGTTCACCAAGGGAAGCTCATCAAAGGCTGCTGTGGGAAGCTCATTCAAAGGAGGATACAAGACTGGATTTATGGATAGATCTAAATTCAAGTGTTACAACTGTGGTGAACCTGGTCATTTTGCTACTGAGTGCAAAAGACCCAAACAGGTTCAGAGATTTGAGAAAGGAACTGGTGGATACTCCAAGAAGAATCAAGGTAGAGCCTATGTGGCTGAAGGAAAGTGTTGGGATGAGTCTGATGATGAAGATGAAGAAGAATATGTCAACCTAGCTCTCATGGCTAGCACTGATGAAGTAACATCAACATCCTCAAGTCAGGTACCTTCACTTGTCTTACTTGATATGTCCATTGATGAGTATAAGAAAACCATTAAAGACTTAAGTGCTGAAATGTTCAATGTCCATACTAGCTTATCTGCTGCCAATGAGGAAATCACTAGGCTGAGTAAGCTAAATGAAACACTAAAGTCTGAAAATGAATCTCTTGTTCTCAAAACCAGTTCACTAGACTCTTTAGCTCAGGAGAATGCTAAACTTAAAAATGAATTGAAATGTGCTAAAGAGGTTGAGGAATACCTGAGAAATGAGATTGCTGAAAATGAATTTAAAATCAAGGCTTATAAAAACTCATCAAAGATAGTTCAGGATTACAATGATAAGCATACATAAAATCAGTCAGTTGGTATAGGTTTTTCTTATGGTAGAAGACCTGGAAAGGAAACTGTGATTCAAGATTGTCCTGGGAGTGCTGCTGTCAAACCCACCATTCTCAAGAAAGTTAAAACTCCTATTTTCAAAGCTGCAGAAATTGAGTTTGATGAAGAAGCCATGCTCATCAAACAAGAAATACTTGATGAGGATGAAGGTGTTGACAGCACATTCAAGGATGGAAAGGATACTGTCACAATCCCCAAGACAGTAAACTTACCAAGCAATCAGACAGTAAGTTCAAAAGATGCTGTCACAGTTGGCAAGACAGAATCTTCCAAAGATACTGTCAAGAATGGTTCCAAGACAGTAACTTTAAAACCTTTTGTCAAGACAGTAGGAATAAAAGATACTGTCAAGGAAAGTTCGACAGCAACTTCTGAACATACTGTCAATCCAGTAACTCCCAAGTCTAAAAACAGGAATGGTAAGGTAGGTGTCAATAAAGGAAATGGATACACTAATGTTGGAGGTGCTTCTAGGAAACTGTGCAATAACTGTGGCTCTACTCATCACTTAACACATGTTTGTAAGAAACCAATTGAGAATAAGATCAATGCAACTGAACTCAATGGTAACTTACACAGAACCCCCCTTTTGCATAGAACTATGAGTGTCTGTAACAACATTGAATGTATGCCATGCAAAATCACTGCCATGAGTACATGCTTTAACTTACCTGTTCTCTCTACTGAAAAATGCTCATACCTGAACACTGTTGAGACTTCTGAGCCTGCTAGAAATAGCAAAAAGGCTTCATCCACTAAGAAAAGGACCAAGTCCAATTCTAAACCTAAGTGGGTGAAAAGAGAAGTCAAACAGGAGATTACTGATAATGCTTATGACTTTATGACTGAAAGAAACTCAGGAGACACTGAAACTGCAGGACCCAACAAGGATTGGGTACCATATGCATCTTAGACACATTCTGTTTTGCAGGGCAAGAAGAAAGATCAAGTCATGTGGATCATTGACAGTGGCTGCTCAAGACACATGACAGGTGATAAAGCCCTGCTATCACATTATGTTGAGAAAGCTGGCCCAATCATAACCTTTGGAGACAACATCAAGGGTTACACAGTGGGATATGGCTGTCTAGAAATCGGAAATGTTGTCATTGAAGATATTGCTCTTGTGGATGGATTGAAGCACAATCTACTCAGTGTCAGCCAATTCAGTGACAGGGGATTCAAGGTTGATTTTGATATGATGCTGTGTAACATTTATCACAAGAAGAATAGTAGCCTCTCTCTAAAAGGGGTTAGAAAAGGAAGCTTGTTTGTTGCTGACTTAAATTCAACAAAGAAGGATAAGGTTTACTGTTTCTACAGTAAAGCAACTGTTGGTGACAGTATGCTTTGGCACAGGAAGCTCTCACATCTCAACTTCAAGACAATGAATATTCTGATGAAGAAGGAGTTAGTGAGAGGTTTGCCCCAACAGGAATTCTGTCAAGAAGGACTGTGTGAAGATTGTCAAATGGGCAAACTGAGAAGAGCTGTGCACAAATCTAAGCAAATGAACACCAACATTGAAGCACTCAAGTTGATTCACATGGATCTCTTTGGACCAGTCACTGTACCATCAATGGCCAAGAAGAGATATGCCTTAGTAATGGTGGATGATTACTCAAGGTACACTTGAGTGAAGTTTCTAGAATCCAAAGATGAAGCTGCTCAAGTGATTATTGATCAAGTCAGAGTTCTTGATAGAACTCCAAACTCAAAAGTTCAAATCTTGAGGAGTGACAATGGTACAGAATTCAGAAATGCCACTCTTGGAAATTTCTGTAAAGATGAAGGAATTGTACAACAATTCTCTGCTGCAAGAACTCCACAGCAGAATGGAGTTGTAGAAAGAAAGAACAGGACTCTCATTGAAGCAGCTAGAACTATGTTGCATGATGCCAAAATGCCAACATATTTCTGGGCTGAAGCTATCAACACAGCCTGTTATACTCAGAACAGAACCATGATCAACAAAACTCATGCATGTACACCTTACTGTCTGTTAACTGGAAAGAAACCTACTGTCAAATATTTTCATGTGTTTGGGAGCAAATGCTTTATGATGAAGGATAACCATGAGAAGAAAGGAAAATTTGACACCAAGGCTTTTGAAGGACTATTCATGGGTTACAACACAGAAAGGACTGCCTACAGAGTTTATGTTATGGAACACAGGATTATTGAAGAAAGTGTTAATGTCACATTTGATGAAACCAAGTTTCCAGGACTGCATGAAGAAGGAAAGATGCAGACATTCAGATTTGAGAATCAAGGATACTTGGAAGCTGAGGAGATTGTGGATGAAGAACCTAGCTTCACTCAAGTTGTTGAAGTTGATAAAGATACTGTCAATGCCACTACTGTCAACCAAACTCCAGCTCAGTCACAGACCATATCCTCTAACATTCATGACAATGGTGACTCTGGAGACAATGAAGAACATGGTGAAGACAATGGGATTGGTGATCATTCAACTCAACAAACTGAAGAAAATGTTCCTGTGCAGTCAAGTAGCTTGCCCAGAATCACCAAGTGGAACAAGGATCACTCAAGTGACCTCATCATTGGTGACCCTAATTCTGGAGTGAGGACCAGGAACAAAGTCTCTGCTGACAGCATGTTTTCATGCTTCCTGTCTCAAATGGAACCTAAGACAATTGATGAAGCATTGTTGGATTCTGACTGGGTGATAGCCATGCAAGAAGAGCTAAATCAGTTTGAAAGGAACAATGTATGGAAGCTAGTTCCAAGACCTAAGGGAAAGTCAGTCATTGAGACCAAATGGGTTTTCAGAAACAAGCTTGATGAAAATGGATCAGTGACAAGAAACAAAGCAAGGCTAGTAGCTAAGAGTTACTGTCAACATGAGGGAATAGATTATGATGAGACATTTGCACATGTTGCAAGACTTGAAGCTATAAGAATCTTTCTAGCCTATGCTGCACACTGCAACTTCAAAGTATTTCAGATGGATGTCAAAAGTGCCTTCCTAAATGGAGAATTGGAAGAAGAAGTGTATGTTGAACAGCCACCAGGGTTTGAGGATGTTGAAGTGTATGATTTTGTGTACAAACTCTTCAAAGCTTTGTATGGACTAAAGCAAGCACCCAGGGCATGGTATGACACACTTTCCACCTTTCTTCTGGAAAACCAGTTTACTAGAGGAGTTGTGGACAAGACACTTTTCTACAAACACCATGGCAAGGACATCATTCTGGTACAAATCTATGTGGATGATATCATTTTTGGTTCTACAAATGAGAAACTGTGTGAGAAGTTTTCCTCTCTCATGAGTAACAAATATGAGATGAGTATGATGGGAGAATTGTCATTCTTTCTGGGATTACAAATTCTTCAACAATCTGATGGAATCTTTATTTGTCAAGCTAAATACATCAAGGAACTTCTCAGAAAGTTCAACTTGGAAGATTCATCACCTGCAAAGACACCAATGTCCACCTCAACCAGTCTAGATCTTGATCCTAAAGGGAAGAAAATTGATTCAAGCACCTATAGAGGCATGGTAGGATCTCTCCTATACCTAACTGCTAGCAGACCTAACATCATGTTTGCTACATGTCTCTGTGCAAGGTTTCAGAGTGATCCAAAGGAGTCTCACTTAGTAGCCATCAAAAGAATCTTTAGATACCTAAAAGGCACTCCTAACCTAGGTCTTTGGTATCCTAAGAACACTGGATTTGATCTAATTGGCTACTCAGACTCAGACTATGCTGGATGCAAGATTGACAGAAAGAGTACTACTGGTAGCTGTCAATTTCTTGGTGGAAGATTGGTCTCATGGTTTAGCAAGAAGCAGCATTCAGTTTCTACCTCAACTGCAGAAGCTGAGTATATTGCTGCAGGCAGTTGCTGTGCACAAATTCTATGGATGAAGAATCAACTTCTGGATTATGGTCTAGTGTTAAGTGAAATTCCTATCTACTGTGACAACACTAGTGCCATAGCCATATCAGACAATCCAGTTCAACACTCTAGGACAAAGCACATTGATATAAGACATCACTTTATCAGAGAGCATGTTGAACAAGGAACTGTGAAGCTGATCTATGTCCCAACTGACAAGCAACTTGCTGACATCTTTACTAAGCCATTGGATGAAGCAACCTTCAACAGGTTGGTAAGTGAATTGGGAATGCTGAACCTGGTATGTTGATTTACTCAGTTTTTTTGATATTTCCAAATTCTCTAATGAAGCTCATGACAGCAACTTCAAACCTGCTGTCGAGAGAAGTTACTGTCTACTTGGTTTATGTCTGTTATGTGACAGCATGTGTTGATTTGACTTATCATGTCAGTATTTTGTGCCAGTCTCATACTTTTAAACCGTGTATGACATTAATGTGGTTACTTGTTAAGTTTGAGAGATAAAAATCTGTTCAATTGGACTTTCACACCTTTTTGCATTAATCTGTAGGATTAAAGGAGGACACGACCATTAATTACTTTTGTGGTAGTTGTATGGGTACTCTAACTGTTGACCATTAGACTTTAATCCTTAGACGGTTTTGCCTATAAATTAACCTTAGGTTTCACCAGTCTGCTCTCAGTTTTAAAGTAAATAATGGAAAACAAAGTAGGAATTGAAGTTGGGCTAAAGAAGTGTGATAGTGAACCCTACAATGAGGAGATTGAGGAGCTCTTCGAGGTGTTGTTGGATGCCCTCGATGAGATAGACGAGGAAAAGGAGGCCAAGGCTAAGGAAGAGGAAGCCAAGGAAGAAGGCCGCACTGAAGAAGAGGCTAGGGCAGAGCTTTTAGAACTAGTTAATAAAGTCATGAAATGATGTACTCAATGTTCTATTCTGAATGATTTTATTAATAATAATAATAATAAAAGTTCTTGTCTTTGTGGTTATTGAGTTTATGCTTTGTCTGTGTTAATTGATTAATATCCGTGTTCAATAGATTACATTGCTAAATCCATAATTTGTCAATATTAAGTTAAGTGTATGAATCAAGCATTCTAATAAGTTCATGACAGAACCAATTCCTAATCGTAGTTAATGTTGTTAAGAAGGATACTGTCGCGTGTTTCTTGACAGCAACCTTCTTGACAGCAGGGAAAGACCTTCTGTCAAGACTTGTAAAGGATACTGTCATTCATATGCTTAACGGTGACAACAAGTCTTTGCGCAATAGTTGCTGTCGCGCAAAACCTATTGTCACCACCTCTTATTACTGACAGATTGTTTCTAGCGCACAGGTTACTGTCACCAATAGTGGACCGTTGAAATTGGATATTTATCCCACATTGGTCAGTGAATAACGGGCAGTAACTCACGTGTTTAAGAGTGGGTTAAGACACGTTCTTGAAATCCACTTTTTATGCACAAAACGTTTGAGATACCCCTATTTATTCCCCAGTTACTCAGACATATCTTTCTCTTTCTCATCAAACTCAAGGCAAAATACCTTTCTTCCAGCAAAAAGCAATTTTTCTTACTTTCTTCTTTTCTTGAAATCTCAATGGCCCCCAAACAGACTCTCTCTCAAACAAACTTTGCTGGCATCTTTTCCCCAAATGATGCTGGTGAAGGCTTCAAAGGACTAGTGTTTTTCTTGAACAAGTCCTATCTCGGTTATGCCATAACCTCAACCCCCATTCTCGACTTAGACAGACTTGAGGCGTTTTGGCAAACTGCTGTTGCTCAAACTGAGGGTGAGAACCCTGGTATTCAATTCACAATCTCTGGGCAACAATACACTCTTACAGCTGAGGTCATCAACAATGCTCTTGGAATTACACTTGAAGCAAGACAACAATTTACTGAACTTGCAAATGATGACACTCTCAAGAAGCTCTTCTTGAAGATTGGGTATGCAGGCCCTATTCTCGAAGAGGGGACTACCAAGTGGTATCCAACTGGTGAAATGGATAGGAAACATCTGCGAAAGGAGTGGAGTATTTGATGTGATGGTCAAGGTGTTCTCTACCAAGTCCACAGGCTGGAATGGAATACCCTCCTACATCAAGAAACTGACACATTCTCTTGTCCATGGATACAAGGTGAATGTTGGAGCTCTCCTCATGGCACACCTCAAAGCTGCCATAGGTAAGAAGGTATCACTCTACCCTCGCTTTCTTATGTTGTGCATTAATTCATTCTGTGATTTTAATGATGCTGCTCCTCGTTTAGAGGCTTGCTCAGTTTTGAAAAAGAACACACACACACACACTGTTATCATCACAAGATCTCAATGCACACATTCCACTCTGTTTCACTCAACACATGGTTGATCAAGTGTCCAACCTTGATTATCCATTACCTTCTGGTTATGATTCCTTTTCTCTTGAGAATGAAACTGAATTAGACCCAAATTCAGTTAACCCACATTCAACACCATACACTCAGCCTAGGCCCTCTAGACTTCCCAAAGCCCAAAGAGAAGCCTTGCAAGAATCCAGAAAAAGATCCTTAGAAGCTGATGTTGGTGGTAGCTCTGTTAGTCAAGAGGGAGACACTGCACCTAGTGCAGCAAATAAGGAAGGTAGTCAAATAGAACCCACAGTGGTTCCCCCTGAGCCTAAGAAGAAGAGAGCTAGGAGGACCAAAACCACTGTCAGCCACCCTGCAGTCTCCCAAAAGACTGTAGAGGAAACCAGGGAAATAAACTCCTCCCTAGATGTGCCTTCTCAACAAGGGACATCTATTGAAATTGGCCTGTCTCCCAAGGCACCCTGTACAGAGTCTGCACAAGCTCATGGTTCCCAACCTGAGATACCCCCACTTGAAGAAACACACAGTGAGTTAGGGCACAGTGAGGATTTCTCTACTCCTATTGATGGTTCACATGTTTCATCTGTGAATCAGCCCCCACTCTCTACTACACTTTCACCTTCTTCCTTCCCTACACATTCTTTTGTTTCTTCTCCACAACCTAGAGAAAGGGACAGTCCCAACCCTTCAGGTTTTGATCATCCATCTCCATTCATGGATGAGCCCCCATCTAGTGGTCCACAAGAACCCATTTCTCAAAGTGAGATGGACACCACTCCTCCAAACACTGAGCTAGGGCAAAGTGGTATTTTGTCAGAAAATGAAACAGCCAACACTTTGTCTGAACTCCAAGGAGCATCTTACCTTCAGGAAGATGCTGTCACAGCCTCTGTTGCTGTCAAAGACACTGGCAATGTTGCTGTCCTGGACACAGCTGCTGTCATGGGTGGAGAGAAAGCTACTGTCACTACTAAACCTACTGTCACTCCACCTCCCAAAGTTGCTGTCATGCCAGAACCTGCTGTCCAGACTCCAACTGACAGTAACATTCCTGCCAAAGATGCTGTCCAGTCCTCTCAGCCTGATTTTGATGCTGTGATCATTGAGGATGCCTCTGATGATGATCTACCTCTTGCCAAACTCTTAAAGGTACATTCTAAATCTACTCCTTCCATGAATGTTAGTACTGCTCATACCCATGCATCTAGGTTGAGTGAGGGTGTGCAAAAGAAAAGAGAGATAAAAGAAAAGAGAGGTGAGCATAAAAATGAGAGGCAGCCAAATGAGCTGGCAAAAGGAGAGGGACTTGAGCATGTCCAGAGAGTTATTGAGGGAGCCCACACTATTCAGGCACTAGGCCTTGAGAGTCAAACTGTGAGGGGTGATGAGATCACTCAAAAACACCGTGAGAGTGTGAGAACCCCCATAGTCTCCAAGCCCCTTTCTTTTCCTTCCCCTCCAAGAAGGTTAAGGTATGGTGGCCCCTCTGCTACTTATGGTAACAGGATTGCAGCTCTGGAAGGACAGTGTGCTACCCTCAACTCCAAGATGGACTCTCTCTCTCAACTGGTGGTTGATGGTTTTGCTGCTACTCAACTCTCTATTCAGTTCCTTACTGACCTAGTAGCTGCCAACTCAACTAAGGGGGAGAAGGTAGCAAGATCAGAATCATTGCCTATTCAGGAATCAGGTGGAACTCAGGGGGAGCCTGTAGCTGTGGAGACCAGATGGGGAGCTAAAAGGAAAGCAATGTCTAAGGGGGAGCAAGTCAAACCAAGCAGTGCACAACCACAGGATAAAGCTGAAAAGCCTGTTGAAGTGGAAATGGATGGAGAAAGGGTGTTAATGTCAAAGGAAACTCAAGATGCATTGCAAAGAAGACCTGCATCTAGACATCCAATCTTGCCTCCTGTGTTGATTAGAGAGCCAACTCCAGAAACTCAAGAAACTGCTCTACAGAAGAAATGGAGAGAAATGGAGGAACAAAACAAACTTGGGAAAGGTAAAGGGAAACTGCCTGAATCCATCCAAAAGGGAATTATTTGGACAAATGGCACTCAATTTGATCAAGAAGAAGCCAATGTCTTGATGGTGGATTACAGGGAGAGCACATTACACAACCATGACAGTGAATTTAGCAGTTTGGTGGAAAAAGCAATGAATGCTCCAAGCAACCGTCCAACCAACACCACAAAACTGTTAAAGGAACAAATTACTAGTGTCAGTGTAATGGTGAATGATGAGAAAAGATGGGCTGTAAGTATTTATCTCACTTCTGGCATATCTTATTTCATCACAATGCAATTATTGCAGAGTCTGCCAGCAAAGGTGTTGTGTGCCTTGAAGGGAAAGATCAGGGCAACTCAAACACCATTCAATGAAATATTAGATATGCAAATCCAGAACCTGCTCATACAAAAACTACCTGAAGTCTACACAAATCCACCATGTGTTTTCTATAGATCTGAAACTAAGGATGGCACAAGAAGGAACAGCTTCATGAATTTGGTTGGCACATCCAGAATGGAAACCAAGTCAATTCTGAAAGTGTTAGATGGAATACTCAATTCAAATGCCAATCCAGGAAGAGCTTATGTTGTTCAAGAGATCTACAAAATGCTGGTGTTGAGAGACAAGGCACTGGGAGCTAGAGTGAAGGAACTAATCTCTAGAGCCAATGCCAAAAGAAATGATCAAGGTGGAAGTTGCCTCTATGACCTTCCTCCTCAGGATGATGATGATGATGAGGTTGGAGGTGGTGAAGCTTCTGGAAATGCTGGAAATGCTGGAAATGCTGGTGGAAGTAATTCTGGGAATACTGGTATTCAATCCCAAAATGAAGGCAATGAAGAAACTCCTAATCAGGAAAAGAAAGATGCTGGTGCTACAGATGAAGAGGAGTCAAGAATACTGGAAGCTTTGGAGGCAGGCATTCTTAGATGTGCTATTGACTGCATCAATGCAGAAAAAGATGCTGTCACCAAAGGTACTGTCCACAAGGATACTGTCATAGAAGATGCTGTCATGGAAGATGCTGTCGACAAAGGTACTGTCAAGGAAGGTTCTGTCAAGGATGAAACCAAAGCTGCTGTCAAGCCCAAGAGACTGAAAGCTAAAGCTAAGGCATGGTTTACTAGACAGAAACCTGCAGGAAAGCACATGTGCTCAGGAAAGGAAAAGGCCACTGGTTTAAACAGAAATTTGAAGATGCCAATTCAATCAATTCCTCCCAACAGTCTTAAAATTCAACAGATGCAATCTTGGGAAATCAAGAGTGTTGAGGTTAAATTGGATGCAAATCAAGAGGCCACTGAGTACATTCTATGGTGGGAAGGTTCAAGATCTACCGAGGTTGATAAGGACTTCAACCTGGTGTCCACATCAACCAGTGGTAGGACATCTACCATAGATAAAAGGAGAATTGACTTCTTCTACCTGGAAAGAATGGTAGAGTTGTTGGAGAGTTATGATAATGTTCCAGAGTCTGTCATGGAACATATTTTGAAATATCAGGCTGATAGGGATGCTGAATTCTATCAGAAATTTGGCTACAATTTTGCAGATTTTGATGATGCTGATATTCTAACTGATCTCCCACCTTCTCCTATACCATACCACTGGTACTATGAGTTTGAGGACTTACCCACAGAAGAAGGGCAAACCCAACCAACTCAGAAAAGGGAACCCAAGCCAAGCAAAAGACCTGAATCTTCTCAATATTCTCAAACTAAGTCAGAACTTGATAAGAAGGAAGCTGAACTACTGGAAAGATGCAAGGTTTCCAACAAGGCGGAAAGTGAAGCTCCAAATTATCAATCATGTATGCTGGAAAATCCCCTAAGAATGAAGTATCTAAAAGAAGAAATCTATGTTTGCAGCTTTCACAAGCTAAAAACAACTATTCTGAAGGACTTACAGTATATGGTAGCTGGATCTATTCATCCCTTGGAGCAGATTTGTTCTGATGAAATAGAGAATGTATTGGAAGGAAGAAAAGGAGAAGACTCAAAGCTGGACAAGCAAAGGAGAAGGACTCTCAATGCTTATCCTGGAAGTAGATTCAAGCTCATTAATAAAGAACTTCACTTCAGAACCTATCCTTATGATATAGTACAATGGCTGAATCTCAGGGATGTTAGTTCTCTCCTCTCCCCTTCTATAAAGAAGATCATTGAAGAAGTAGAGGATGATGTAGTTTCTGCTGCTGAAATTTCCCTTATAGAAAGTCTAAAAAGCTGGTTGGTAGAAGCTCTCAAAAGAGAGGATGTAGCAAGGCAGAAGAGGAAATCTCAAGCTAAGTAAAAATTCTTAATCCATTCTGATCTTGTTAGTTAAGTTGTCAGCACATATTGTAAATTTGTTGTTATTTCCCATAAAAACAAATTGGGGGAGATTGTTGGGATTTATGGGTGATAACATAGAAACAACTTAACTTTGATTGTACTTAATTTTTTAATTAAGTAGAACATACTGTCACAGCCAAAGTATGTTCTTGTAATCAGTATGTAGTGTTATTCTAGTTGTATAATTTGAAAGAAGTTCACTTGCTGTGTTCAAGCCTCAAAGGGTACATATTTAGATGACAACATGAATAAAGGTTACTGTCCTAAAGCTTCTACAGTAAGATTACAAGAAGACAAAATGTTGCAAGTCAAGACAGCATATTCACTCTGACAGCAACATTGGCGGAAGACTTCGCGACAGCAACTTTAGCCCTCGACAGCAAGCTTGGGAACCTCGACAGCACACTATGCGGGGAACTCGTACTGTCACCAAAAGCACATTCTTGTGACAACAAGCTTTGCGGCAAAAGTAACTGTCCCGAGAAAGACCCTTGTTCTAAGTAACTTTCTCAGTCAAATCCCGTGACAGTTTCAATGTTCAAGAAACAGGCGTGATGCAGTATCCCTAAGCTGCACCAAGTCTGCAAGACTACGACAGAAGCTTCAAGCACTGCAAAACAAAAGCGAATCAATTTAAGAGCAAGGTCAAGTCCTTATTTGCTGAATTGCTTAAGCTGGAAATAGAATGAATCTAGGTTGCTTTTGTTATGATGTATATCTGACATATTAGCAATTTAGGAAAGTCACATGGGTAAGACAATCTGTAAGAAGCTGCCGCTTGACAATGACAGCAGCTTCACAAACCCGTGACTGATAGTGATAGGATTAGTCTTATACCTACTGTCAATTCATTCTAGAGATGTAACGAAGACTAGCAAGTGCCTTGAAGAAAAACGAAGCTCAAGATTTCTCTCTTGAGGTTGTAGCAACACTTTGCAAAATAAATAAAACATTTATTTTGTGAATACTGTCTTTTCTATTTTACTGTTTGTGAATGCATACATATTATTGATAACATTAAATCTTAGTTTTAGTTGTTGAAACTGAGATTGAATTTTATCAGTATTGCATTCATCCCCCCCCTTCTGCAATACACAAGGACCAACAATTTCCTACTGTCCTTGTTAACATTTCCTACCAACCATTTCCTACTGTCCTTACCAAACGGTAGGAAATGCCCCAAAATTGGTAGGAAATATTAGATTTCGAATGGTAAGGACAATAGGAAATGAGTTGAAGACGGTAGGAATTACTAGGTTTTTTTTTTGTTTTTTTCCAATTTATTGTTTCCCCTCCTAATGATACAAATCATACTTGCAAAACAAATCTAATACAAAGAACACACAATTACATTTTATAGCAAAAACACTCAATAAAAAAACAATCATCCATTACATCAAAAGATCATTACATTAAATTCCCCCTTATCACACCATAATATATAATCCATTTACAACAAATACATATGTGTTCAACACAACTATAATACATATTTGTTCTAATATACTATAATTATAACCATTACAACAAAAAGAAAAAATTAAAACTTAACCAATCTATTTCTCCTTCTCCTTTAAAATGCCATCACCCTCAAACTTGCTTTCAATCTCGTTTTCTCCATTTCTTTTGCCTTCAAATCCTAACAATTTACATAATAAGTGGAACCAATTAACAAACAAAGAACAATAAATACACAAAATTTCAATTTAGTGTAAGGATATGTGTTGGGATTTATGGGTGATAGCATTGAAATAACTTAACTTTGATTGTACTTAATTTTTCAAATTAAGTAGAACATACTGTCATAGCCAAAGTATGTTCTTGTAATCAGTATGTAATGTTATTCTAGTTGTATTGTTTGAAAGAAGTTCACTTATGTGTTCAAGCCTCAAAGAATGCTTTTTGGATGACAACATGAATAAAGGTTACTGTCCTAAAGCTGTGACAGTAAGATTACAAGAAGACAGAATGTTGCAAGTCACGACAGCATATTCACTCTGACAGCAACATTGGCGGAAGACTACGCGACAGCAACTATTGCCCTCGACAGCAAGTTTGGGATCCTCGACAGCACTCTATGCGGGGAACTCATACTGTCACCAAAAGATCATTCCTGTGACAGCAAGCTTTGCGGCAAAAGTAACTGTCTCAATAAAGATCCTTATGCTAGGTATCTTTCTCAGTCAAATCCCGTGACAGTTTAAATGTTCAAGAAACAGGCGTGATGCAGTATCCCTAAGCTGCACCAAGTCTGCAAGACTACGACAGAAGCTTCAAGCACTGCAAAACAAAAGCGAATCAATTCAAGAGCAAGGTCAAGTCTTTATCTGCTGAATTGGTTTAGCTGGAAATGGAATGAATCTAGGTTGCTTTCTTTGTAATGTATATCTGACATGTTAGCAATTTAGGAAAGTCACATGGGTAAGACAATCTGTAAGAAGCTGCCACTTGACAGTGACAGCAGCTTCACAAACCCGTGACTGATAGTGATAGGGTTAGTCTTATACCTACTATCAATTCATTCTAGAATTGTAACGAAGACAAGCAAGTGTCTTTGAAGAAAACCCGAAGCTCGAGAATTCTTTCTTGAGGTTGTAGCAACACTTTGCAAAATAAATAAAACATTTATTTTGTGAATCTTGTTCTTACTGAATACTGTTCGTGATTACATATATTGCTGATAACGTTTAATCTTGATTTTAGTTGTTGAAATTTAGATTGAATTTTATCAGTATTGCATTCATCCCCCCCCTTCTGCAATACACAAGGACTAACAACTGGTATCAAAGCTTTCAGATTAACATACATATCTGAGATCCCGAAGAAAATGCAGAAATCAAACAGTATCAAGATCCCAGCATTTGATAAAGAGAACTACAGCATTTGGAAAAGAAAAATCTTGTTGTTTATCAAAGCTGCAAATCCACTATACCCAGGTATACTCGAGAATTGTCCTTTCATACCAAGAAAGGAAATTGAAGCCACAACAGTGAATGGTGAGATTGTTCCTGCACATTGGGTTCCCAAAGATCCCTCAGAAATCTTGGAACCTGAAAAGGAGAAAATGGTGCTAGATGATCATTTGCAACTTATCTTGCTCGATTCTCTCACGCTGGATAAAGCCATGTGTGGAAGTGTGATAAGCTGCACATCAGCCAAGGAGATGTGGATCAGGTTAGCCTTAATCTCTGAAGGAAGTGAAGAGGTTAAGGGCAACCAAAGGCAAATTCTAATATCTCAATATGAGGCATTCATGGCCAAGCCTGGTGAAGACTTAACCTCCATGTTTGAAAGGTTCAGTAAGCTCTTAACTGAATTACAGATACATGGCAAGTACTATGACAGAAAAGAATTAAATGTCAAGTTCCTGCTCACACCGCCTGATCACCTTGAACACAAGACAACAGCCATACGAGAAGGAAGAGATCTCAACAATATAACCTTTGAGACACTTTATGGTATTCTGAAATCTTATGAACTCGAACTCTTTCAAAAGAGAGCCATACAAAGTGGAACAAGGAACAAGATGGCTAATATGTCAAGTGCCCTAGTAGCACATGTGCCAAGGATCACACAGCCAAGTGAAGTACTACAGATCACACCATCAACCCCAACACAGACCTTGAAGATAGAAGAGGTGGTTGAAGATGATGAGAAAGTGGTACTACAGCTCAAAGATGTGGAAGATGAAGACTTCTACACAATGGAGGAACTGGAAAGCATGGACAACCCTACTATGGCTTACATGGCCAAAAAGTTCAAGAACTTTAGGTTCAAAAAGGATAGGTCATACAAGCCTCAAGGCCAAGCATCCAAGTTCAGCAAAGGAAGCTCATCAAAGGCTGCTGTGGGAAGTTCAACCAAAGGAGGATACAAAACTGGATTTGTGGATAGATCAAAGTTCAAATGTTACAACTGTGGAGAACCTGGTCATTTTGCTACTGAATGCAAAAGACCCAAACAGGTTCAAAGATATGAGAAAGGAACTGGTGGATACTCCAAGAAAAATCAAGGTAGAGCCTATGTGGCTGAAGGAAAGTGTTGGGATGATTCTGATGATGAAGAAGAGGAAGAATATGTCAACCTAGCTCTCATGGCTAGCACTGATGAGGTAGCATCAACACCTTCAAGTCAGGTACCTTCACTTGTCTTACTTGATATGTCTACTGATGAGTATAAGAAAACCATTAAAGACTTAAGTGCTGAAATGTTCAATGTCTATACTAGCTTGTCTGCTGCTAATGAGGAAATCTCTAGACTAAGTAAGCTAAATGAAACACTTCAGTCTGAAAATGATTCTCTTGTTCTCAAAACCAGTTCACTAGGCTCTTTAGCTCAAGAGAATGCTAAACTTAAAAATGAATTAAAATGTGCTAAGGAGGTTGAGGAATTCCTGAGGAACGAGATTGCTGAAAATGAATTTAAGATTAAGGCCTATAGAAACTCATCAAAGATAGTTCAGGATTACAATGATAAGCATACAGAAAATTAGTCTGTTGGTATAGGTTTTTCTTATGGTAGAAGACCTGGAAAGGAAACTGTGATTCAAGATTGTCCTGGAAATGCTGCTGTCAAACCCACCATTCTCAAGAAAGTTAAAACTCCTATTTTCAAAGCTGCTGAAATTGAGTTTGATGAAGAAGCCATGCTCATCAAACAAGAAATTCTTGATGAGGATGAAGGTGTTGACAGCACATTCAAGGATGGAAAGGATACTGTCACAATCCCCAAGACAGTAAACTTACCAAGCAATCAGACAGTAAGTTCAAAAGATGCTGTCACAGTTGGCAAGACAGAATCTTTCAAAGATACTGTCAAGAATGGTTCCAAGACAGCAACTTTCAAACCTTCTGTCAAGACAGTAGGAATAAAAGATACTGTCAAGGAAAGTTCGACAGCAACTTCTGAATATACTGTCAATCCAGTAACTCCCAAGTCTAAAAACAGAAATGGTAAGGTAGGTGTCAATAAAGGAAATGGATACACTAATGTTGGAGGTGCTTCTAGGAAACTGTGCAATAACTGTGGATCTACTCATCACTTAACACATGTTTGTAAGAAACCAATTGAGGATAAGATCAATGCTACTGAACTCAATGATAACTTACACAGAACCCCCTTATGCATAGAACTATGAGTGTCTGTAATAACATTGATTGTATGCCATGCAAAATCACTGCCATGAGTACATGCTTTAACTTACCTGTTCTCTCTACTGAAAAATGCTCATACCTAAACACTGTTGAGACTTCTGAGCCTGCTGGCAACAGCAAAAAGGCTTCATCCACTAAGAAAAGGACCAAGTCCAATTCTAAACCTAAGTGGGTGAAAAGAGAAGTCAAACAGGAAGTCTTTGATAATGCTTGTGATGTTGTGACTGAAAGAAACTCAGGAAACACTGAAACTGCAGGACCCAACAAAGATTGGGTACCATATGCAACTTAGAAACATTCTGTTTTGCAGGGTAAGAAGAAAAATCAGGTCATGTGGATTATTGACAGTGGTTGCTCAAGACACATGACAGGTGATAAAGCCCTGCTATCACATTATGTAGAGAAAGCTGGCCCAATCATAACCTTTGGAGACAACAGCAAGGGTTACACAGTGGGATATGGCTGTCTGGAAATTGGAAATGTTGTCATTGAAGATATTGCTCTTGTGGATGGATTGAAGCACAACCTACTCAGTGTCAGCCAATTCAGTGACAGAGGATTTAAGGTTGACTTTGACATGATGGTGTGCAACATCTATCACAAGAAGGATGGAAGCCTCTCTCTAAAAGAGGTCAGAAAAGGAAGCCTGTTTGTTGCTGATCTAAGCTCAACAAAGAAGGATAAAGTTTACTGTTTTTACAGCAAAGCTACTGTTGGTGACAGTATGCTTTGGCACAGGAAGCTCTCACATCTCAACTTCAAAACAATGAACATTCTAATGAAGAAAGAGTTAGTGAGAGGTTTGCCCCAACAGGAATTCTGTCAAGAAGGATTGTGTGAAGATTGTCAAATGGGCAAACTGAGAAGAGCTGTGCACAAGTCCAAGCAAGTAAACACCAACACAGAAGCACTCAAGTTAATTCACATGGATCTCTTTGGACCAGTCAATGTACCATCTATGGCCAGAAAGAGATATGCCTTAGTAATGGTGGATGATTACTCAAGGTACACTTGGGTGAAACTTCTTGAATCCAAAGATGAAGCTGCTCAAGTGATTATTGATCAAGTCAGAGTTCTTGATAGAACCCCAAACTCAAAAGTTCAAATCTTGAGGAGTGACAATGGTACAGAATTCAGAAATGCCACAATTGGAAATTTCTGCAAAGATGAAGGAATTGTACAACAATTCTCTGCTGCAAGAACTCCACAGCAGAATGGAGTTGTAGAAAGAAAGAACAGGACTCTCATTGAAGCAGCTAGAACTATGTTGCAAGATGCTAAGCTGCCAACATATTTCTGGGCTGAAGCTATCAACACAGCCTGTTATACTCAGAACAGAACCATGATCAACAAAACTCATGCAAGCACACCTTACTGTCTGCTAACTGGAAAGAAACCTACTGTCAAATATTTTCATGTGTTTGGAAGCAAATGCTTTATGATGAAGGACAATCATGAGAAGAAAGGAAAATTTGACACCAAGGCTTTTGAAGGACTATTCATGGGTTACAGCACAGAAAGGACTGCCTATAGAGTTTATGTTATGGAACACAGGATTATTGAAGAAAGTGTTAATGTCACATTTGATGAAACCAAGTTTCCAGGACTGCATGAAGAAGGAAAGATGCAGACATTCAGATTTGAGAATCAAGGATACCTGGAAGCTGAGGAGATTGTGGATGAAGAACCTAGCTTCACTCAAGTTGTTGAAGTTGATAAAGATACTGTCAATGCCACTACTGTCAACCAAACTCCAGCTCAGTCACAGACCATATCCTCTAACATTCATGACAGTGATGACTCTGGAGACAATGAAGAACATGGTGGAGACAATGGAATTGATGAGCATTCAACTCATCAAGCTGAAGCAAATGTTCCTGTTCAATCAAGTAGCTTGCCCAGAATCACCAGGTGGAACAAGGATCACACAAATGACCTTATCATTGGTGATCCTAATTCTGGAGTGAGGACAAGGAACAAAGTCTCTGCTGACAGCATGTTTTCATGCTTCCTGTCACAAATGGAACCCAAGACAATTGATGAAGCATTGTTGGATTCTGACTGGGTGATAGCCATGCAAGAAGAGCTAAATCAGTTTGAAAGAAACAATGTATGGAAATTGGTTCCAAGACCTAAGGGAAAGTCAGTTATTGAGACCAAGTGGGTTTTCAGAAACAAACTTGATGAAAATGGATTGGTGACAAGGAACAAAGCAAGGCTAGTGGCTAAAGGTTACTGTCAACAGGAGGGAATAGATTATGATGAGACATTTGCTCCTGTTGCAAGACTTGAAGCTATAAGAATCTTTCTAGCTTATGCTGCACACTGCAACTTCAAAGTATTTCAGATGGATGTCAAAAGTGCCTTTCTAAATGGAGAGCTGGAAGAAGAAGTGTATGTGGAACAGCCACCAGGGTTTGAGGATGCTGAAATGCATAATTTTGTGTACAAACTCTTCAAAGCTTTGTATGGACTAAAGCAAGCACCCAGGGCATGGTATGACACACTTTCCACCTTTCTTCTGGAAAACCAGTTTACCAGAGGAGTGGTGGACAAGACACTTTTCTACAAACATCATGGCAAGGACATCATTCTGGTACAAATCTATATGGATGACATCATTTTTGGTTCTACAAATGAGAAGCTGTGTGAGAAGTTTTCCCATCTCATGAGCAACAAATATGAGATGAGCATGATGGGAGAACTGTCATTCTTTCTGGGGTTACAAATTCTTCAACAAACTGATGGAATCTTCATAAGTCAAGCTAAGTATATCAAGGAACTTCTCAAAAAGTTCAACTTGGAAGATTCATCTCCTGCAAAGACACCAATGTCCACAGCAACTAGTCTGGATCTTGATCCTAAAGGAAAGAAAGTTGACTCAAGCACCTATAGAGGCATGGTAGGATCCCTCCTATACCTAACTGCTAGCAGACCTGACATCATGTTTGCTACATGTCTCTGTGCAAGGTTTCAAAGTGATCCAAAGGAGTCACACTTGGTAGCCATCAAGAGAATATTTAGATACTTAAAAGGCACTCCTAACCTAGGCCTTTGGTATCCTAAAAATACTGGATTTGATCTAATTGGTTACTCAGACTCAGACTATGCTGGATGCAAGATTGACAGAAAGAGTACTACTGGTAGCTGTCAATTTCTTGGTGGAAGATTGGTCTCATGGTTTAGCAAGAAGCAGCATTCAGTTTCTACCTCAACTGCAGAAGCTGAGTACATTGCTGCATGCAGTTGCTGTGCACAAATTCTATGGATGAAAAGTCAACTTCTAGATTATGGTCTAGTGTTAAGAGAAATTCCTATTTACTGTGACAACACTAGTGCCATAGCCATCTCAGACAATCCAGTTCAACACTCTAGGACAAAGCACATTGATATAAGACATCACTTTATCAGAGAGCATGTTGAACAAGGAACTGTGAAGCTGATTTATGTCCCAACTGACAAGCAACTTGCTGACATCTTCACTAAGCCATTGGATGAAGCAACCTTCAACAGGTTGGTAAGTGAATTGGGAATGCTGAATCTGGTATGTTAATTTACTCAGTTTTTTTGATATTTCCAAATTCTCTAATGAAGCTCATGACAGCAACTTTAGGTTTCACCAGTCTGCTCTCAGTTTTAAAGTAAATAATGGAAAACAAAGTAGGAATCGAAGTTGATCTAAAGAAGTGTGATAGTGAACCCGACAATGAAGAGATCGATGAGCTCTTTGAAATGCTGTTGGACGCCATGGATGAGATAGACGAGGAAAAGGAGGCCAAGGCTAAGGAAGAGGAGGCCAAGGCTATGGAAGAAGAGAAGGAGCTTCAGGCACTTCTTGAAAAAGAAGGCCGCTCTGAAGAAGAGATTAAGGAAGAAGTCTTAGAACTAGTTGATAAAATCATAGAATGATGTACTCAATGTTCAATATTAATGATTTTATTAACAATAATAAAAGTTCCAGTTTATGTGGTTACTGAGTTTATGACTTGTCTGTGTAACTTGCTTAATATCTGTGTTTGAAAGATTACATTGCTAAATTCATATTCTGTTAATTTTAGGTTAAGTATATGAGCAACGCATTCTAATTAGTTCCTGACAGAAACAATTTCCCATTTAAATTACTGTCACAAAGAAGGATACTGTCCCGTGTCTCTTGACAGCAACCTTCTTGACAGCAGGGAAAGACTTTCTGTCACGACCTTTAAAGGATACTGTCACTCAAATGCTTAACGGTGACAGCATGTTTTTGCGCAATAGTTGCTGTCGCGCAAAACCTACTGTCACCACCACTTATTACTGACAGATTGTTTCTAGCGCACAGGTTACTGTCAACAATAGTGGACCGTTGTAATTGGATATTCACCCCACGATTGACAGTGAATAACGGGCAGTAACTCACATGTTAAGAGAGTGGGTTAAGACACGTCCTTTAAGTCCACTTTTTGAGCAAACGTTTGAGATACCCATATTTATTCTCCAGTTACTCAGACATATCACTCTCACAAAACTCAAGGCAAAATACTTTTCTTCAAGCAAAAAGCTACTTTCTCACTTTCTTCTTTTCTTGAAATCTCACTGGCCCCCAAACAGACTCTCTCTCAAACAAACTTTGCTGGCATCTTTTCCCCAAATGATGCTGGTGAAGGTTTCAAAGGACTAGTGTTTTTCTTGAACAAGTCTTATCTCGATTATGCCATAACCTCAACCCCCATTCTCGACTTAGACAGACTTGAGGCGTTTTGGCAAACTGCTGTTGCTCAAACTGAGGGTGAGAACCCTGGTATTCAATTCACAATCTCTGGGCAACAATACATTCTCACAGCTGAGGTCATCAATACTGCTCTTGGAATTACACTGGAAGCAGGCCAAAACTTTGCTCCACTTGCTAATGATGACACTCTGAAGAAGCTCTTCTTGAAGATTGGGTATGCAGGCCCTATTCTCGAAGAGGGAACAACCAAGTGGTACCCGTCTGGTGAAATGGA
Source organism: Heracleum sosnowskyi (assembly GCA_030848705.1). NCBI lineage: Eukaryota > Viridiplantae > Streptophyta > Magnoliopsida > Apiales > Apiaceae > Heracleum > Heracleum sosnowskyi. The sequence continues at coordinate 87,538,294 of CM061243.1, forward strand.
CAGGAAGTATCTAAGGAAGGAGTGGAGCATGATATTTGATGCAATGGTCAAGGTGTTCTCTACGAAGTCCACAGGCTGGAATGTGATACCCTCCTACATCAAGAAACTGACACATTCTCTTGTCCATGGATACAAGGTGAATGTTGGAGCTCTCCTCATGGCACAACTCACAACTGCCATAGGTAAGAAGGTATCACACTACCCTCGCTTTCTTATGTTGTGTATTAATTCATTCTGTGATTTTAATGATGCTGCTCCTCGTTTAGAGGCTTGCTCAGTTTTGAAAAAGAACACACACACACTATTATCATCACAAAATCTCAATGCACATATTCCAATTTGTTTCACTCAGCACATGGTTGATCAAGTGTCCAACCTTGATTATCCATTACCTTCTAGTTATGATTCTTTTTCTCTTGAGAATGAAACTGAATTAGACCCAAATTCAGTTAACCCCCATTCAACACCATACACTCAGCCTAGGCCCTCTAGACTTCCCAAAGCCCAAAGAGAAGCCTTGCAAGAATCCAGAAAAAGATCCTTAGAAGCTGATGTTGGTGGTAGCTCTGTTAGTCAAGAGGGAGACACTGCACCTAGTGCAGCAAATAAGGAAGGTAGTCAAACAGAACCCACAGTGGTTCCCCCTGAGCCTAAGAAGAAGAGAGCTAGGAGGACCAAAACCACTGTCAGCCACCCTGCAGTCTCCCAAAAGACTGTAGAGGAAACCAGGGAAATAAACTCCTCCCTAGATGTGCCTTCTCAACAAGGGACATCTATTGAAATTGGCCTGTCTCCCAAGGCACCCTGTACAGAGTCTGCACAAACTCATGGTTCCCAACCTGAGATACCCCCACTTGAAGAAACACACAGTGAGTTAGGGCACAGTGAGGATTTCTCTACTCCTATTGATGGTTCACATGTTTCATCTGTGAATCAGCCCCCACTCTCTACTACACTTTCACCTTCTTCCTTCCCTACACATTCTTTTGTTTCTTCTCCACAACCTAGAGAAGGGGACAGTCCCAACCCTTCAGGTTTTGATCATCCATCTCCAATCATGGATGAGCCCCCATCTAGTGGTCCACAAGAACCCATTTCTCAAAGTGAGATGGACACCACTCCTCCAAACACTGAGCTAGGGCAAAGTGGTATTTTGTCAGAAAATGAAACAGCCAACACTTTGTCTGATCTCCAAGGAGCATCTTACCTTCAGGAAGATGCTGTCACAGCCTCTGTTGCTGTCAAAGACACTGGGGATGCTACTGTCCTGGACACAGCTACTGTCAAAGGTGGAGAGAAAGATACTGTCACTACAGAACCTACTGTCACTCCACCTCCCAAAGATGCTGTCATGCCAGAACCTGCTGTCCAGACTCCAACTGACAGTACCATTCCTACTCAAGATGCTGTCCAGCCCTCCCAGCCTGATTTTGATGTTGTACTTGTTGAGGATGCCTCTGATGATGACCTACCTCTTGCCAAACTCCTAAAGGTACATTCTAAATCTTCTCCTTCCATGCATGTTAGTACTGCTCATACCCATGCATCTAGGTTGAGTGAGGGTGTGCAAAAGAAAAGAGAGATAAAAGAAAAGAGAGGTGAGCATAAAAATGAGAGGCAGCCAAATGAGCTGGCAAAAGGAGAGGGACTTGAGCATGTCCAGAGAGATATTGAGGGAGCCCACACTATTCAGGCACTAGGCCTTGAGAGTCAAACTGTGAGGGGTGATGAGATCACTCAAAAACACCCTGAGAGTGTGAGAACCCCCATAGCCTCCAGGCCCCTGTCTTTTCCTTCCCCTCCAAGAAGGTTAAGGTCTGGTGGCCCCTCTGCTACTTTTGGTAACAGGATTGCAGCTCTTGAAGGACAGTGTGCTACTTTGGACTCCAAACTGGACTCTCTCTCTCAACTGGTGGTTGATGGTTTTGCTGCTACTCAACTCTCTATTCAGTTCCTTACTGACCTGGTAGCTGCCAACTCAACTAAGGGGGAGAAGGTAGCAAGATCAGAATCATTGCCTATTCAAGAATCAGGTGGAACTCAGGGGGAGCCTGTAGCTGTGGAGACCAGAGGGGGAGCTAAAAGGAAAGCAATGTCTAAGGGGGAGCAAGTCAAACCAAGCAGTGCAAAACCACAGGATAAAGCTGAAAAGCCTGTTGAAGTGGAAATGGATGGAGAAAGGGTGTTAATGTCAAAGGAAACTCAAGATGCATTGCAAAGAAGACCTGCATCTAGACATCCAATCTTGCCTCATGTGGTGATTAGAGAACCTACTCCAGAAACTCAAGAAACTGCTTTACAGAAGAAATGGAGAGAAATGGAGGAACAAAACAAACTTGGGAAAGGTAAAGGGAAACTGCCTGAATCCATTCATGGTGGAATTATTTGGACAAATGGCACTGAATTTGATCAAGAGGAAGCCAATGTCTTGATGGTGGATTACAGGGAGAGCACATTACACAACCATGACAGTAAGTTTAGCAGTTTGGTGGAAGAAGCAATGAATGCTCCTAGCAACCGTCCAACCAACACCACAAAACTGTTAAAGGAACAAATTACTAGTGTCAGTGTAATGGTGAATGATGAGAAAAGATGGGCTGTAAGTATTTATCTCACTTCTGGCATATCTTATTTCATCACAATGCAGCTATTGCAGAGTCTGCCAGCAAAGGTGTTGTGTGCTTTGAAGGGAATGATCAGGGCAACTCAAACACCATTCAATGAAATATTGGATATGCAAATCCAGAACTTGATCACACAGAAGCTACCTGAAGTCTACTCAAATCCACCAAGTGTTTTTTACAGATCAAAACTAAGGATGGCACAAGAAGGAACAGCTTCATGAATTTGGGTAGCCCATCCAGAATGGAAACCAAGTCAATTCTGAAGGTACTAGATGGAATATTCAGTTCAAATGCCAATCCAGGAAGAGTTCATGCTGTTCAAGAAATCTACAAAATGCTGGTGTTGAGAGACAAGGCACTGGGAGCTAGAATGAAGGAGCTAATCACTAGAGCCAATGCCAAAAGAAATGATCAAGGTGGAAGTTGCTTCTATAACATTCCTCCCCATGATGATGATGATGATGATGAAGATGGTGAGGATGGAGGTGGTGAAGCTTCTGGAAATGCTGGAAATGCTGGTGGAAGTAATTCTGGGAATACTGGTATTCAATCCCAGAATGAAGGCAATGAAGAAACTCCTAGCCAGGAAAAGAAAGATGCTGGTGCAACAGATGAAGAGGAGTCAAGAATACTGGAAGCTTTGGAGGCAAGCATTCTTAGATGTGCTATTGACTGCATAAATGCTGAAAAAGATGCTGTCACCAAAGGTACTGTCGACAAGGATACTGTCATAGAAGATGCTGTCTTGGAAGATGCTGTCGACAAGGGTACTGTCAAGGAAGGTTCTGTCAAGGATGAAGCCAAGGCTACTGTCAAGTCCAAAAGACTGAAAGCTAAAGCTAAGGCATGGTTTTCTAGACAGAAACCTACAGGGAAGCACAAGTACTCAGGAAAGGAAAAGGCCACTGGATTTGGCAGGAATCTCAAAAAGCCAATTCAATCAATTCCTCCCAACAGTCTCAAGATTCAACAAATGCAATCAAGAGAAATCAAGAGCGTTGAGGTTAAGCTGGATGCAAATCAAGAGGCCACTGAGTACATTCTGTGGTGGGAAGAATCAAGGTCAGCCAAGATTGACAAGGACTTCAATCTGGTAGCCACATCAACCAAGAAAAGTACATCAACCATAGATAAAAGAAGAATTGATTTCTTCTACCTGGAAAGAATGGTAGAGTTGCTGGAGAGCTATGATGATGTTTCAAAGGCTGTCATGGAACATGTTCTAAAATATCAGGCAGATAGGGATGCTGAATTTTATCAGAAATTTGGCTATAACTTTGTAGATTTTGATGATGCTGATATTCTTACTGATCTCCCAGCCTCTCCTATACCATACCACTGGTACTATGAGTTTGATGATTTACCCACAGAAGAAGGGCAAACCCAACCAACTAAGGAAGGGGAACCCAAGCCAAGCAAACAACCTGAATCTTCTGAATATTCTCAAACTCAGTCAGAACTTGATAAGAAGGAAGCTGAATTACTGGAAAAACACAAGGCCTCTAACAAGGCAGAAAGTGAAGCTCCAAATTATCAACCATATATGCTGGAAAATCCCCTAAGAGTCAAGTTCCTAAAAGAAGAAATCTATGTTTGCAGCTTGCATAAGCTTAAAACATCCACTCTGAAGGATTTACAGTATATGGTAGCTGGTTCAATTCATCCCTTGGAACAGATTTGTTCTGATGAGATAGAGAAGTTATTGGAAGGGAGAAAAGGAGAAGACTCAAAACTGGACAAGCAAAGAAGGAAGTCTCTCAATGCTTATCCTGGAAGTAGATTCAAGCTCATTAATGAAGAACTTCATTTCAGAACCTATCCATATGATATAGAGCAATGGATGAATCTCAGGGATGTTAGTTCTCTCATATCCCCTTCCATAAAGAAGATCATTGATGAAGTAGAGGATGATGCAGTGTCTGCTGCTGAAATTTCTCTTGTAGAAAGTCTAAGAAGCTGCTTGGCAGAAGCTCTCAAAAGAGAGGATGCAGCAAGACAGAAGAGGAGATCTCAAGCTAAGTGAAAATTCTTAAATTCTGATCTTGTTAGTTAAGTTGTCAGCACATATTGTAAATTTGTTGTTATTTTCCATAAAAACAAATTGGGGGAGATTGTTGGGATTTATGGATGATAGCATTGAAATAACTTAACTTTGATTGTACTTAATTTTTCAAATTAAGTAGAACATACTGTCATAGCCAAAGTATGTTCTTGTAATCAGTATGTAATGTTATTCTAGTTGTATTGTTTGAAAGAAGTTCACTTATGTGTTCAAGCCTCAAAGAATGCTTTTTGGATGACAACATGAATAAAGGTTACTGTCCTAAAGCTGTGACAGTAAGATTACAAGAAGACAGAATGTTGCAAGTCACGACAGCATATTCACTCTGACAACAACATTGGCGGAAGACTACGCGACAGCAACTATTGCCCTCGACAGCAAGTTTGGGATCCTCGACAGCACTCTATGCGGGGAACTCATACTGTCACCAAAAGATCATTCCTATGACAGCAAGCTTTGCGGCAAAAGTAACTGTCTCAATAAAGATCCTTATGCTAGGTATCTTTCTCAGTCAAATCCCGTGACAGTTTAAATGTTCAAGAAACAGGCGTGATGCAGTATCCCTAAGCTGCACCAAGTCTGCAAGACTACGACAGAAGCTTCAAGCACTGCAAAACAAAAGCGAATCAATTCAAGAGCAAGGTCAAGTCTTTATCTAGCTGAATTGGTTTAGCTGGAAATGGAATGAATCTAGGTTGCTTTCTTTGTAATGTATATCTGACATGTTAGCAATTTAGGAAAGTCACATGGGTAAGACAATCTGTAAGAAGCTGCCACTTGACAGTGACAACAGCTTCACAAACCCGTGACTGATAGTGATAGGGTTAGTCTTATACCTACTATCAATTCATTCTAGAATTGTAACGAAGACAAGCAAGTGTCTTTGAAGAAAACCCGAAGCTCGAGAATTCTTTCTTGAGGTTGTAGCAACACTTTGCAAAATAAATAAAACATTTATTTTGTGAATCTTGTTCTTACTGAATACTGTTCGTGATTGCATATATTGCTGATAACGTTTAATCTTGATTTTAGTTGTTGAAATTTAGATTGAACCCCCTTCTGCAATACACAAGGACTAACAATATGTAACAAAGAACTAATTAGAAAACAAAACACAAATGCACACATATTATATGTAAATGAAGTACATATATATATAAAAGATAAAAAAAAATTATACCCAAATGATTGAAATGAAGGAGGGGAATTGAGATGATTAAAGTGAATGAGATGAAGAGATTTATGTGAAATGAAATAGATGAAGAGATTTATATGAGATGGAGGAAATTGAGATGATTAAAGTGAAGGAGATGAAGAGATTTATATTGGTGAAGTAGATGAATAGATAGAGATAAAATGAAAGTGAAAGTGGAGAAGTAGTTTATAATTTTGGGGAAAAAATTTGAATTTTTAGTTTGGGCACACTTTTCAATTTTTTGTAAAATTATGGACCATTTCCTACCGACATGCGGTAGGTTTTGAGTTTGGGCGAAATTATGGACCATTTCCTACCGATATGCGGTAGGTTTTGGTACTTGTTTGCTGAAAAAATGTTAATTTCACAAGGAATCGAACCCGGGTGGACATCGAATTCACACAACATCCCAACCACTATGCCAATGTGTTTCTTGTGTTGTATGGTCATTCCAAATTTTATGACAATACCACATTATATTATACTTTTTCATTAAAAAGTCGTTACAAATAACCTTTAAAAATTATAATTTTTGACATACATGATTTATTCATAGTGATACTGAGATTTGTACGGTTGGATCATTAAAAGTTTTAAAAAAAAAATGAACCAATACAAACTATTAGTAAAATGTGACTAATTTGCAGTGATTCCTTATAAAATCACATCAAATCAATTTTAAAAAATCACAATTTTTGGTACGCGCGAGTAATTTGAAGTGATTTTGAGATCTGTACGGTTGGATCGTTCCAAATATTTTTTTTTTTTAAAATGAGGTACAACCCTAGAGTTACCCCTAAATCTTAACCCTAAACTACAACCCTTAACCTTGGAAGTTCAGTTATTGAAGAATGTGAATATTTTTTTTTTAAAAAAAATATTGTAAAATGTCATTTTGTTTTTGTAACTTCATGCAATAACATACAATATGTTTAACAAAATAAATTAAAAAACTTAGAATTTATTTTGTAACAATTAATTATTTAGTAGAAAACCTTTTATCATTATAAAATCATAGCAAATGGAGTAAAAAAAAATTTATTCTTTGCATACATGATGTAATTTTAGTGATATTGATATCCGTACGGTTGGATTATCGAAATTATTTTTTTTGAAAAACATTTGTCTAACCCTAGCTAACCCCTAACCCCTAAATTCTAAATTTTATATTAAAATTAATTAATAAATAGAATGCGGTAGGAATTGTTCAAAACGGTAGGAAATAGTGTTAATATATCCTACAGCCATGTGGTAGGAAATGAGTTTAGGCGCCATTTTTGAAATTTTCATGAAATTTTGGGTGCCATTTTTCAATTTTTTGTGAAATGTCATTTTTGAAATTTGCTAAAAAATAAATTCAATTCCTCGTGGAATCGAACCTTAGACCTACTCAACAAAAGCTAACACTCCAACCATTCTACCAAACATGTTTCTTGTTGAAAATGTTATCCAAGATTTATTTAACCATATATGTACTCTAAATTTATAAAAAATAAACATTTTCATTATAAATTCATGGCAAATGAAGTTAAAAGAGTCTAATTTTTTGCATACATTATAATTTTATAAGAAAATGGAATTCCAAGATGTATTTACGATATGAAAATAATTTTTTTTATTTTTGTAATTATTAAATAATTAATTTATAAACGTTCGGCGGTAGGAAATGATGTATGGCGGTAGGTTTTAAATCAGAAGGCAGTGTAAATGTAGATAATATTCAACTTTTCGTTACAGCTCATTTTCTACCGATAAGCGGTAGGAAATGACCACGTGACATGTCAACGAATCAGAGGACGACACGCTGTCTTTGGTGTGCTGAATAGATGACCCATTTCCTACCGTTTTGATGGCTGTAGGAAATGGGTCAAAAATGACAACAACTGACGTGGCTTATAGGACCCACAACACCTATTTCCTACCAACCTTGGTAGGAAATTAGCACACCATTTCCTACCAATTATCGACGGCAGAAAATTAGTGAAGCAAAACGACATCGTTTCTCGGTTGACGTGGCATTATGGGTCCACATGACCCATTTCCTACCGTCGATGGTATAAAATGGGTGGGTCCCATGGGTCATTTCCTACCGTATGCGGGGACGGTAGAAAATGACCCTTTGACTTGAAAATTGGTAGGAAATACTCGGTAGGATATGCTTCGGTAGGAAATAGTTGGTAGGAAAAATAAATTTTTGGTGTAGTGTTAACTTTTTATTTGAGAATTGTATTTTTGTGAGTTTCTTCGACCTCTGCCAACAAAAGAATGAGGTGATTTCACTTAACTTGTTTATTGTATCCTGGAAAAAGTTGAATCTGGTTATTAAAGAGTTTCACCTCAACGAAGTTTTTAAATACATAAGTGTTTTTGAAAGGACAATACAATCTCAAACATTATTACTGCATCTGCCAAATGCCAAGTGAATATATTTGTTAAGCTAAGAGATATTACGTTATGAAGATTAATTAAATGCTGACTTATTTCTAAAGTTAAAGGCATCCAGTTCAAAACAACTTCACGTACGTTCCTGATCAGCAGTCAGCACAAATGGTTGTCACATGCATTCTACACAGACTCGTGCTGCATTCTATATCTCTGCGGATTCATCAGCTTTAAAAATGTCTGGAGACTTTTGTTTTGTATCATTGTGTTATGTCATATGTGTCTCTTATCTTCTCAGTTCATGCATGCATGTATAGCTGTCAATAATTCATCTGCTCCTCAGAAAACATATATTTATATGTTCAATAATTATGTTTTTATGCGAGCAAATATATATAAATATGTGGCAGCAGTGTACAATATATAGGACAAATGTTAAACATATAGTCCACATATATACACGAGTTCACGATCATTACAAGAAAACAAAGATAAAAATGACTTATTAAAAATAAAGGTGACTAAGTTTTATCACAGTCGGTCATATTTAAGGTTGATCTTGATAAATAGTTGGGCAAAACCAAATATAATTGACAGCGATCAAATTTAGTGACAATCAAATTTAATCTGTTATAATTATAATTCCGGGCTCACAAAAAAGGGAGCGAAACTTTCATCAAACTTTGTTTTTTTTGTTAAGTGATAATTTCCATCAAACTTTTTTTTTTTTTGCTAAGTGATAAATTCCCTCAAACTTTAATATAGACATTTTGAACCAATTATGATAAAACTACATCAAGTGATGTTGTGCGACGTTTTATAACTTTATTTGTTTGTTTTTCTCCCACATTTAATTTGTGACTTGATGACCTTAGAGTATTTTATGCTCTCGGATAAATGCTGCCCGAAAGACATGTAGTAAAACTATTACATTTCGACAGACGATAAATGCATTAACTAATTTGAATTAGGGTGATGATAAATTAGGGTGACGATCCGATAAAAGATAATCATAAGAAATATGCAACTGAGTCCATGTTCACTAACTAGCTTCTGACTATAAAATAATTTCTACTGGGTTTGTCTCCATCAAAACTGGAATAAATTTTAAGATTTAACATTGGCATAATTCGACTCTAAATTCACGAGTGAAGTTTTCTTATAATTCATGCTTAATACTATTTAAGCAGATTACGTATATGTTTGTTTATTAGTTCATAGAATTAATAGGAGCTTGTTGCGGTTTAAAACTGTGACATGAAGAATTAAATCAGATACTTGCCACTAAGCATAAATTAAGGCTGGTTGATTAAAAAACAATGTTAAAAACTCAGTGAGCATAATTATAACAGACCGTCTATAGATTAATTTTGTACACAAAATAAAGTGTTAATTGTTTGATTTTTTTACAAAGAGTTTCTTGAGTTTTAACCAAATCGCGCCTTCCCCTTTTATATATAGGTGTTTTATTTGTCCCAGTAGTGCAGATGTGGTCTCGGCTCAACAAACTCAATACAACAATGCATAAATTTATACATATGAATACCTATATATGTAACTATGTTGGAACCGGAAAATACGTAATTACTTGGTAAATTTTTATTGTACAGTTAACAGTAGTAAAAATGTTTGGATGCCGACAGTATAATTTGGTTCTGAAACCTAAAAAAGCTTGTGTGTGAAACAGTACTGTAAGTCAGATCCAATAGTAGTCTGAGTACAACTGAAAGACCAACAAAATAATATGGTACGGCGGAAAAAAAATATTAATGTCACTTGATGATTTTTGTGTTGAAACTTATAACTTCAGAGAAAAGGGGATCTAATATATATATATCTATATATATATATATATATATACTAGCTTATATCCCGTGCGACGCACGGTCTTCTTTAATAGTTTCTTATTTTTTATTTAGATTTTAGTTATTATATATAATTTGATAAAATTCTAATATATATATACCAGATTTATAAATCTAACAATTTAATATCTAAATTGAATATATTCTTGACGTAATCTGTAGTAGTATTTTAGATATTAAAATATAAAATTTTTTAAAATAACAGATCTAATGATTCGTATTTTTTTACTCTTAAAAATCTAAAAAGGGACTCAAATGTAAATATCAAAATATGTGCTCGTGCAATATACCGAGTTTATTTGAATATACTATTACTTTTATTTTCATTAATTATCTCGTTTAAATTGAATGTTAAAAAAATTATAATAGACATGAATTTCATAAGTTTAATATAATAATATTACCAATATATCTGTCTTTTGCCGTGTTATTTTTAATTTGAACATGAGTTGTTTCAGTTAAAAAATATAAAACAGGTAATATTCTTAAAAAGACAATTAGTTACTTATTCACAATTATATAAATTATATTACTTTTTTTATATATGTCGTCTGCATTATTTTGAGAAAATTAGTTGTTTAAGTTAGAAAATATAAAAGAGGTAATGTGTTTTAGCTGAAAAGAATAAATAGTTATTTATTAATATTTATATAAAACAATATTACCATTGTATATTTATTTTGCATGTATTATATTTAGAAGATAAGTTGTTTTAGTTAGAAAATATAAAATAAATAATGTGTTTTAGCTGTCGGTTATAAATATATAATAATATTACCATATTATATATATGTTGCCCGTTTTATTTTTAGAAGATGAGTTGGTTTAGTTTAAAAATAATATAAAATAGGTAATGTACTGAAAAAGGTAATTGATTATTAATAAATTGGTTATAGATAGGCCCGTGAATCGGCCCAAATACCGACCGACCGACCGACCGACCGACCGTCCAAAACTTTTAATGTTTCGTCTTTAATAATATAGTATAGATATATTGAGAATATAAAAAAAAAAGAGAGAGAGAGAAAAGAATTTAACATTACGGAGCTAGCTAGCTAGGTCAAAATAAACCCAGGGTTCATATTCGCAAGTCACAACACAATACATGATAACAGAAATCAAAGGGAACGGAACTACTGGGATCTATCTCTACACACAAGACCTAACACAGTGCTTGAATATTATGCAATGACTAATTATATATAAAATGAGCAAGACATATATAAATTTTTATAGTTAAAACTTTGTTCGATTAGAACAGCTCACCTCTGGTGTTTACGTACGTAGTCTGCGCGCAACTCGGAAAAGGTTAGTGTGAAGAATGAAGCCTGGTCCGAGATCCATCCACACATGTATGTAACATTTTCACTCATGTGTGTCTACATGTAGCTGGAAGAAGATACATGTGTGTGCGCGACAAGAAAAACATGGAAAGATCGATCTTGGATCAAACTTCATTCTTAACACCCCTTTTCCTTTCTTCAAGAATCTCTCTCTCTCTCTCTCTCTCTCAATGATTCAACAATCGAACATAGCTACATCTAGTTGTAATAATATGCTGTCGGCAGGCACTCAAGTCTTAGAGGACTTGTGCCCATCACTTGAACAAACATAAATTTGTGAAAGAGAGAACATTTCACAGAGAGAGAGAGAGAGAGAAAAGAGGACACTTCCATCCTACACGAAGAGAGTCCATATATAATAGTCGAACACCCAACAACATGAAAATCAATTGTCTCATAGTCATTAGATATGGATATTAAATATTTGATAACATGACATGATAGGACTCGTACCATAGGCAGGTCAGGTCAATATATTATATAGTATTAATTAAGATGTTTATAAATGTGTCCTTTTCTCTCATGTGTGTGTGTGTAAAGTAAAGCTGGTGGGTTTTCAGAAGAAGGTGGGATGGTGGTGTTTTTGTTTTTAAGCAATCCACTTTTGCTTGCCTTGCTTTCTTTCTTTCTTCTTCTTCTTCCTCTTATTTTCTTTTTTAAAAACAAAAGCATTACTTCTTCTCATACTTTTATTTATCCCAGAAATGCATATAAACGTAAGATATTAGAGAGTATCTCCAATGAAAGAAGCCTTAGCCAAAAAAATTCTATGTCATATTTTATATATAATTTGTCTAAATTTTGAATTTTCAACCATACTAAATCTTTAAGGATAAACATATAGCCAACCTTTTCACACCGGTTAATTTGTCGAACATCTCAAAATAGAACACATAAATTCAATCGCAAATTACCTTACACATATTTTAGTCAATCATTAATTTATATTATTTTAGTCAATTTCATTAAAAATATTCTTAAAATGATACAACAAAATAATTTTGTTATAATACGGTAAGAGTATGATTCATTAAGAAAAGAGAGTAGTGCTAGATGTACAAAAATTGGTACAAAAAATTGTTATCAAATGACATGGCATGAGTGATGTGACAGTTTGAAATATTTTAATTGGTGTTGTTGGTGTGAATGTAGGGGGTCCACTTATTATTATAATCAATCAGGAGTTACCATGTCATTTGATAACAATTTTTTGTACCAAATTTTGTGCCATTTACCTTAAGAAAATAGTTACGCTTCTCCATTTTATAGCTATAGTCAGCATAATTATCCGAAACTAATCTAAACCGGTTCATCCAAACTGCACAAACCAAAATTTTCAATTTTTTAACACATTGGTTTGGTATCGGTTTTGATAACTAGAAAAATAAAAAAATTCGTTTGCATTCGGTTTCTACTTCCAAATCGACCAAAATAATTGAATCGGTCTCCGGGTACGTAGCTTTAGTGCCAGCACTGGTAATTGACTAAAACATTCAAGGTTCGATCCGGAGCGTGGGGAATTTTTCCTCCGCTTTAGGTTGAAGGGCCTGTGGTCTTGTCCTTTAAATATACCTTTTTGACAAAAAATAACTGAACTGAATCTAACCAAATTGTTAAGACATATATTTTAAAAATAATATTTTTGTAGTTTAATTTTAATTAAATATTTAAGTGTTTATTATTATTGTAGTTGTTTCTCACTCTTGAAATAATTATCCACTTTTATCTCTACCTTTAGTTTATTTACTTCTCATTAATAATCAATAAATTTATTTTATTTTAAATAAATAATTTGTTTCTTTTTCGAAAATAAAATAAGTTATTTTTTTAGTACAACAAATAAACATAACACGTAAAATTACCTATATCCGAGAATCATACAAATTTACCTTTATCTTTTATCTAAGTATTTTGTTAAAGGATAAATAAAGATAATAGCTAGCTAACGAGAAAGCATAAAAATATTTTAAAAAATATTTTGGTATTAAATCAAAACCGAACCACACCAATCCATTAAGAATCAGTTCGATTTGAATAATTTTTATAACATTCGATTTAGATTCGATTTCTATATTTTCAAAACCAAATATTTCAATTGTGTTCGGTTTGAACGGGTTCAAACCGAACCGTGCTCATATATGGCATTTTGAATGTACACAGTTTTCTTAATTTATTTACGTTTTTAAAAAATTTCTCCACATTTTGGGAGTAGATTCCAAAATTAAGATTCATGCACATTGATATTTTAAACCAAACCTGCCGAAAGCATGTTCAAGAAATAATTGTTTTGAAGAAACAAATATAATTTTCTACAATTATAGTACTTATTCAATATTCAAGACTTATAATTTCAATATATAATTCTGAAATTCTTAATAACTAAAGAGTCGGTAAAACACATATCACAGAAAACAATGCGTGAACTGACTAAAGTTTCAAACCAAAGGGTACGGGACAAAACGCAACTGCTCTACTCCCACTTTTTACTGCAACATAAGTTGTTTTATTATTACTATTATTGTTAGACCACAAAAAGTTGGTCTCCCAGTTTAACCGGTTCCACCAACAAGAAGGTATATACATCACGTTATAAAAGTCTTTTCCAGCTGTTTATTAGTATAAAGTAGGACATTAACAATAACTTTTGCCTGATTTTCAAAACAATATTATTGAATATATTTTTTTAAAAAAACGATAAATCAGCACTGCATAAATATTTCCAAGTACCGAACATAATTTTACAGTAGCTAAATATATAAAAAGAAAAATGTCCAATTTACACGTACTTAAAAGACTTACATGAATATATAATATAAAAAATCATGGGGTTTTTTGAAAAATATATTATTAAAAGTAAAAATTTTCATTTTTACTGTTTTGAAAAAGAGTTATTTACAAATATACTATCTTATTTGCTATTATACTATATTTTTTAAAAAAATTGCAAAAATACCTTAAATTAGTTACAACAGTTGTTGGGTCGTTATTTTAGTTGTTTCGTAACTTGTTCTACAACTAAAACTCTGTTCTCATCTTACTCTCTATCAATTCATCATCAAAACAAGTGGATTCTGCAACAATTAATTCAATTTTCTTTAAATTTGTGAAAAGGTATGCTCGATTCTCTATTCTGTAACTATTTACTGATTTCATCCATGCTGGATCTAATTGCTTTTAGTTTAAATTTAATCGATCTGTATAGCAAATGTTGATTTAAGTTGTATTGACTTTTTCGAAGTAACAAAACGAGTTGAGCAGATTCATCTATCTTGTCTGCTTAATCAGGACGAGTTTTTTGAAAGCCTTGGTTTAATATGACGAGTTTTTTGAAAGCCTTGGTTTAATATGATTGAAATCTTGTAGAACTAGTTGATGTGAGTTATTTTTGGTTGATTGAGGTACAAATTCTAGTTGCACAGAACCATGTAGATTGCGTCTATAGTTTGGACAAGTTTTTTAAATTTTTTTGAAAGCCTTGGTTTAATATGATTGAAAACCTGTAGAACAAGTTGCTCTGAGTTGCATTTGGTTGATTAGCGTAGCAATTCTACTTGAACAAAGTCATGTAGATTGCCTCTGTTATTTGTAAAAAAAAATTGGATTATTTTGACAACCTTGGTTTAATATGATTTAAAACCTATAAAACAAGTTGCTGTGAGTTATATTTGGTTGATTTATGTACAAATTCTAGTTGCGCAGAGTCATGTAGATTGCCTCTGTTAGTTGAACTAGTTTTTTGAATTATATGAAAGCCTTGAGTTAGCATGCATGGATTGGTGTAGAATGGTTTTCTATTAGTTATTTTGAGTTAATTTATGTACAATATCGAGTTGCTTATTTTCAACTAAATTATGTAGCTAATGTAGAGTAGATTTTGAATTTTGTCAAAGATATTTGTTAGTTTTACTAAATGTTCATAACTGTTAATACTTTATTGTAGGAATGGATAATATTCCTGTTATAGTACAACATAATGGGTATTGGGATAAGAGTTTACGTTATGTAAACTTTCAAGTTTTTGGTATTCTCATCCCAAAAGATTGCAACTATACCAACTTGGTGTTAATGATAGGGTTAAGACTTAATTGCAAGAAGATGGTCTGAGTTATAATTTTTTTGCACGAAAATGGCCAACCTATAATAATAGGCACCCGCATGGCTCAAGTTTAATTTTTTTTAACACGTAATTGCATTCCGTTAGTTCTCTCTAACGGACGTTAATATTTCAGGGATATTTTTGGAAAACAGTGTTGCCCAGGAAACTTACATCAGAAAAGATGGTTTTTACATTCTTGAAGATAGTCCATAAAGATGCGGCCCATTCACCTCAACCTCTCATCCTCCACACTCTCCCCCGAAACCGTAGTCCTATAACTCGCATAAAACGCCCTATACCCTTCCTCATTAACAACTCTCCTAACACAATCCAACACACCCGAATACGGACTATTACTCAACTACAATCTCTGTTTAACCATATCCATAGGCGTAAACACGGCATCACTAGCCACCGTTGCCACAAACTCCAGCACGAGCCACCGCATTCCCATTCCCAGACCCCTCAACCACAAATCTCTCCTTACGATTCTCGTAAATCGAAAAGTAAATCGCGTGAGCCGGACCAGCACCAAGACCCATAGCAAAAATCCCTCTATACAAACCAGCAGGTCCCTGAGACTTAAGAATTGTTTTCAAAGCTTGCGACAAACTCGCCGATTTAATCGGACAAGAACCAAGAGCTTGCATTTGTGTTTTGATTGTATCAACTGGGAACATGGCCATGTGTTCAATCATGTCGGCGATGGAGCGGGCGACCATGAATTTCCAGAAGTGAAGGTCGTCGTGAGAGGGCGGCGTAACGGTGATTGTGGGGTGGAAACCGGGGGGTTGAGGGACCGGTAATAAGTCTCTAGCGGTGGCTTTTGTTGTTGCCATTAGGGTTTGTGTATTGGGAGGGACAATTGGGGTTGTGTTGTTTTATTTAACAGGCTTTTAGATTCAGTTTAGGCTTTTAGATTCAGTTTGGTTGTGTGTATGTGTGTGTTTGAGGAACTGGATTCAGTTGAGACCGCTCATCACTACCTCGGCTTGGAAACTCAGTGATTAACTTACCTTTGCGGGGTTCAACATTGTTTTCCAAAAATACCCCTGAAATATTAACGTCCGTCAGAGAGAATTAACGGAATGCAATCATGTGTTAAAAAAAATTAAACTTGAGCCATGCGGGTGCCTGTTATTATAGGTTGACCATTTTCGTGCAAAAAAATTATAACTCAGGCCATCTTCCTGCAATTAAGTCTAGGGTTAATGATCAAGTGAGTCACTAAAGTGGGCTCAATGTATCAAGTTGGTCACTGAACTGAAAACGGTATCAATAAGGTCATTAAAGTGGGTTACGGGTATATTTGATTAATTCTGCTAATTTTTTGTTAACGGTAAATGATGATGTGTTTAGTATAATCTGACGCAGGAATTCAGAACACTTTGTCAGATGCTTGCCACATCAGATTATACTAAACACATCAGATTATACTAAACACGTCATCATTTACCGTTAACAAAATTTTAGCAGAATTAATCAAATGTACCAGTAACCCACTTTAATGACCTTATTGATACCGTTTTCACTTCAGTGACCAACTTGATACATTGAGCCCACTTTAGTGACTCACTTGATTATTAACTCGTTAATGATATGCAATGAACTAAAGCTACAACCAGATTCGACTTCTATGTAAATAGAGTATCAAGTCAAAGATGGTTATCCACCTTTTAAAGTAGTTGATGATCAACACATAAGCTCCTATATTGAGCTCAAGAAAAAGGAGGCAGACTTCATAATATATCCTCTGTGTGTCACAACTGAAATCAGAAATTTTCAACTATCTGCATTTTCGAATCAGAGTGGAATGACAACTAATGATAATGGTTATGAAATTGGACATACAGAAGGGATGTCATCCAATATTTCTTGCAACAATAGTGACGAACTTAGTAAGGAAAATGTTGAAGATTATGTTGATTATGCCGAACAAATTTCTCGAAAAATGATTGAAATGTCTCATGAAGCAACTACAGAGGATGGAATAATAGAAATAAACAAAGATGACGTCATCAACAACAAGTAGAATCAGGAGTTATCAGTGCTTCAAATTGTTGGAACGTACGATATCACGGTAGTGCGTTTTATGATATAAATTAAAGAGTTCGAAAAGAAGATTAACCTTAATCGCTAAGGCGCAAGCGATTCAATTCCACGTCTTCTACTGAATTCCTTGATTCCCTTTGAGCGAAGTGTGGCCTTCGATCTCCCAAAGTTTCCTCTCCTCAAAGCCTCGAAATTCCAAAAATCCTAGCTGTGTGCGGCTGCCCCTAGGTCACAATTTTGATTTATGTTGTGTGTCTAGCTTTATGGAGAACGAGAATATATATAGGCTTGTAAAGTATAATGTAACATAAGATGTAACAGAGATAACTTCAACACAACAAATGACAAGACATACAATAATATTAACAGAAGCACAGGAATCCAGAATCAAAGAAGAAAAGGTAAACTCAAAAAATCAAAATATGGTATGTATTTTTGAAGTCCGTAAACAGGTCACGGAAAGAAGTTCATGAAAATGTTCAAGCCTCAGTGACAAATAAAGAAACAAGACTTTCAAGACTACAGAAGTATGTGAATGATTTAGGGTTAGTACTAAAGGGTTCCAGTGATTTATTTGAAGCAACCAGATCGACAAAGGACTTATCAGCAACATTGAATTGAAGACATAGAAGAATTGATCAAGTGTTATTCATCTGTGAACCAGACTAGTTGCACCAGTTGACAGCACTTAAAAGATCAAGTTGTTTTATCGTCTCAGAAGAAATTGATTTAGTCTAAAACTAAACACCCTAAAACTCTAAAGGATTTTTAAAAGATCAAGGACAAAAGAAATGGTTCGATGGTTTTTCATAAAAGAAAACCATCGAATGAGATAAAGTAAATCAATCAGAAAACCATTATTAGTTAATTTGTCATTCGATAGTTTTATTTAAAAAACTATCGAATGGAAAATTAATTTAATACATTCGATGGTTTTCAAATTGAGGAGCAGGTGAAAAGTTTGTTTGTTTGTCAGGTTGATGAGAAATGGACGACCATGATTAATCAAGAATTACGGTTCGATAGTTTTTCAATTAAGTCTACAAATAGAGAATGAAGACAGTGTTCTTCTTCAGTTGGTTGGCAGAAGTGATCGTATTTACTCAGAAGAATTAAGTGCTCAAGAACAATTACTGGAGAAAATTTATAGTGCCTTAATTTAGAAAGTTTGTATCGATTACGTTAACCTGAGCTCATTGAAGCTAATCTACGGATTAGATTTGTAGCACCCCTCATGGATTATATTTATAAAACGATATATTCCCCGACTCTTGTTTTGATTTGGTGCATTTGATTTCGTAGTTGAACTGAATGATTTATCCGCGAATGAAATTAAAGAATTTGTGAGTATCGTATTCAACCCCCCCTTCTACGATACTTTGGACCTAAGAAGGCTTCAGTAGGGATCATGGACAATTAGGTCGGGCCTTCCGATGACATTCCGGGTCAAGCCCAATGTCATTAAATATTAATTCAATCCACTAAAGAATTAATATTTGCACTACCGTTCCTAATACCACAATTCTTTTATTATTTAATTCGGCTCCTATATTATTTGATTATTAAATTCTCCACGTTTAAGATATCGCATGTCCGTTAATTAAATTAATCACTGACAATTAATTTAATTAATATCTTATTTATCCTTGATCATCCACTCAACCTTATAATTATGTGAGAAATTAATCTGCCTGCATGGCTTCACATAATTATCTTAATGAGCTATCAAGAGGACATCATCAACCCGGATATTATCAGGACATGGATTCCTTCTATAATTAATATCCCACTCTGCATGCAATGTCATTGCTCAATACATAATATTGTTATTAATAATTAATTACATCACATATGAATCAAAGCATGTGCATTGCATACAAGTGTCAATCACTACATCCGGATTAAGAACCTAATCAATAATAATATCATAGAATCTTAGTTCTTCTTTATTGTCAGAATAGAAGAGCAATTCTAATATTTTGATCCTGTTCAATATACACAAATTATACAAGTATTATTCAATTGTCAAGATAAACTATTCCCAAATAATACTTCAGTCATTCCAGTGGGTTGTCTAATACCACTTAGACTGTGAACCTTTATTATATTATATATAGACACTGATAATCTAATCTTCTGTTATCCCATTTGATACTAGATTATCCATAATATATAATAAACAGACAATGTAATAATATGCAATCAAGATTCTCAAAAAAATGGACAATGTTATATACTTCAAACGAATAGTTCAGTATAACACCCAACACAAATATATAAAGATAAAGAAACATTGAAGATGGTTCTCAGTCTCTATGCAATGAAAAATAATTTCCAGTATAAAGTGAAGAAGTCTTGCAAAAATGAGTACTTAGTTGTATGCCTTGACCAGAATTGCAAGTGGTTGTTGTGTGCATCAAGGAACGGGAGCACAAATCAGTTTATTATTCGAAGATTGTTCAACAATCATACTTGTTCTCTTGAGATAATGTTTAAAGATAAATGCCAAGCAACCACAAGCCTTATTGCAGATGTTATAAAACACAAATTTACAAATATCAAAACAAGGTATAGTGTTGCATATATAATGAGAGATATGAAGCATGATCATAATATGGAAGTCAAGTACAATAAAGCTTGAAGATCTAAAGAAAAAGCTTTGGAAATTATGAGAGGTAATGCAACCGAATCATTTGCTGAACTATATACGTATTTGTATATGTTGTAGACCACAAACGCAGGATCGATAGTAGAACTGCAACTTACTAGGGATAATTGTTTCCTCTATGTATTTGTCGCATTGATTTCGTCAATGAGAGGGTGGAATTATTGCCTCCCTGTTGTAGTTGTCGATGGAACTTTTTTGAAATCATCATACAGAGGTACATTGTTGGTTGCAGCAACACAAGATGCAGGTGGAAAAATATTCCCGCTAGCATTTGGTGTAGTTGATTCAGAAAATGATAAGTCATGGGAGTTGTTTTTTGAAAAGTTCAGGAAAGCTTATGATGGAATGGAGGAAATGGTTATAGTCTCAGATCGACATGAAAGCATCATTAAAGCAGCTAATAAAATTTATCCAGAAGTACAGAATGTATTTTGCATCTTCTATCTCCTTGGAAATATTAAAACCAAGTTCAAGAAGAATTTGAAGAAGATAAAAGAAGCATTCTTATCTGCTGCAAATGCTTACTGCTTGAAAAAATTCCAGTACCACATGAAAGAACTAGAGAAAGTTGATAAGAGAGTACATGTATTTTTGGAAGAGGTTGGGTATGACAAATGGGCCAAGGTTTATTCATTAAATAATAGATACTCAAACATGACATCCAATGTTGCAGAGTCTTTGAATTTTGTAACTGTGTCTATCAGAGAGCTACCTATTTGTACAATGTTAGAAAGTCTGCGAGTTTTGGAACAAAAATGGAGTTGGAGAAACAGGAATGAAGCTAATGCAACCTCCAAAAGGTTAACTATAAAGTACGAAGAACTCCTGAAGAAAAACTACCCGCTCTCTGTGGATTTAACTGTAAATTCTCTAAACTTTTATCTGCAATTTTATTTGATTGTTTTTTAGATTTGCTTTACTTAATTTTAAACAAATTAATAGGTGAAACCGACAAATCACATTGTATTTGAAGTTATTAATGGTGAAAGAAAAAACATAGTTGATCTCAGTGCGAGAAGTTACACATGTAAAAGGTTTGTGCAACTAATTTCTATTCTACATGTGTCTATGTTGTCCATATTATACTGTACTTAATATATTTTCTTTATAATTTTGTAATCTTACAGGTTCCAAATGGATCAAATTTGTTAGGATTTATGGGTGATAGCTTAGAAGATAACTTAACTTTGTGCTTAGTCATACTTAATTTTATTAAGTAGAACATACTGTCACAGCCAGAGTATGTTCTTGTAGCCATTTCATTTGCTGTAATAAAATTGTTTGTTTATCTTGGAAGAAGTTCATTCATTTGTTCAAGCCTCAAGAAGTACATTAGGATGACAACAAGAATAAAAGTTACTGTCATATCATTGACAGTAAGGTTACAAGAAGATAGCATGTTGCAAGTCATGACAGCATATTCACTCTGACAGCAACATTGGCGGAAGCCTTGAGACAGCAACTCTCTATTCTCCTGACAGCAAGTTTGGAACTCCTGACAACATCTATTGCGGGGATTTCATACTGTCACCAAAAGCGTATTCTTGTGACAACAAACTTGGAAGTACATGATACTATCTCAGAGGGAAAAACAAATTGGGGATCTACCCAGTCAAACATGTGACAGTTTGGATGTTCAAGAAACAGGCGTACTGCAGTATCCCAACACTGTATCAAGCCTGCAAAGACTACGACAGAAGCTTTGGAGATAACAGGACAAAGCTTACCAATTCAAGAGTATGACAAATCAACATCTACTGGGATTGTGTAGCTTAACTTAGAATGTATCTACATTGCTTTCTATATATTGATAAATCGAATTGTATAGCAATTTAGGAAAGTCACATGGGTGTGCAAGTTGTAAGGAGCTGCCACAAGATAATGACAGCAGCTCCACAAACCCGTGATGATAGAGATAGGATTAGTATACTTAGACTATCTCTCATTCTAAGTCTTGTAACAACTAAATAATTGAAGCTTGAGAAAGAAACACTTTTCTCAAGGTTGTAGCAACGCTTTGCAAAATAAATAAAACATTTATTTTGTGAGTAAACTACTTGTGATTGCATTTCTTCTACTGATAAACATTAATCTTAGTTTTAGTTGTTGAAACATAGATTGAAATTTATCAGTATTGCATTCAAACCCCCCCCCTTCTTCAATACTCAAGGACCAACAACTGGTATCAGAGCTAACAGATTGATAAACAAATCTGAGATCATGACGAGTATACAGAAGTCAAGTAGTATCAAGATCCCAGCTTTTGATAAAGAGAACTACAATATATGGAAAAGAAAAATCATGTTATTTATCAAAGCGGCGAATCCACTATACATGGGAATCCCCGAGAATGGTCCCTTTATTCTCCAGAAAGAGATTGCAGCCTCGACGGTGGATGGTGTTGTTATTCCAGCACACTGGGTTGCTAAGAAGCCATTAGAGTTTTTAGAACCAGAAAAAGAGAAGGTAGCTCTAGATGACTATTTGCAACTCATTCTGCTTGATTCTCTCACTTTGGATAAAGCCATGTGTGGGAATGTCATTGAATGCACATCAGGCAAAGAAATGTGGAATAAAATTGAATAGCTATGTGAAGGAAGTGAAGAGGTCAGGGAAAATCAGAGACAAATTCTTGTTTCTCAGTATGAAGCCTTCATGGCAAAACCTGGTGAAGAGCTGACACAGATATTTGAAAGATTTAGCAAACTTCTTACTGAACTCCAAATTCATGGAAAGTTCTATGAGAAGAAAGAAATCAATGTCAAGTTCTTGCTCACTCTTCCTGAGCATCTGGAGTATAGAGTCACTGCAATCAGAGAAGGAAGAGACCTGAACCATGTCTCTCTTGAAACATTGTATGGTGTGCTCAAGTCATATGAGCTAGAACTCTTCCAGAAGAGAGCCATACAAAGTGGATCTAAAGGAAAGATGGCAAATATGTTTGGTGCTCTTGTAGCTCATGAGCCAAAGGTCACCCAGCCGAGTGAAGCAATGGAAACCCTTCAACCAACTCAAATGTCATCTCTAAAGATTGAAGATGTGGTGGATGATGAAGAGAATGTGGTGGTGCAACTGGATGATGTTGAGGATGAAGACTTCTACACAATAGAAGAGATGAAAAGAATGGATAATCCAACCATGGCTTATATGGCAAAGAAGTTCAGAAATATAAGATTCAAAAGGGACAAGCCATACAAGCCTCAGGGTTCTAGGTTCAGCAAAGGAAATTCTTCTAAGGCTGCAGGTGGTGCCACAAGAGGAGGTTACAAAACAAGGATGGTGGATAGGTCTAAATTTAGATGCTACAACTGCAATGAACTTGGTCATTTTGCTACAGAGTGCAGAAGGCCAAAACAATTTCAGAAAATGGACAAATGAGCTAGTGGTCAATTCAAGAAAGGACAAGGAAGAGCCTATGTGGCTGAAGGAAAGTGTTGGGATGAATCTGATGATGAGGAGGAAGAAGAGTATGTGAACTTAGCCCTCATGGCTAGATCTGATGATGAATCATCAAGCTCTTCAAATCAGGTACCATCACTTGTCTTGCTTGATATGTCTAAAGATGAATATAAGCAAACCATTGAAGAATTGAGTGCTGAAATGTTTAATATCCATACCAGTTTATCTGCTGCAAATGAAGAAATTGCTAGGCTAAATTAACTGAATGAAACACTCATATCTGAAAATGAAATGTTGTTGCTTAAGATCAGTCCATTAGACTCCTTAGCTCAAGAAAATGCTAGACTTAAAAATGAATTAGTCTGTGCTAAGGAGATAGAGGAGTTTCTGAGAAAGGAAATCACTGAGAATGAATTCAAAATTAAAGCCTTCACGAACTCATCTAAAATTGTCCAGGATTACAATGAGAAACAAACTGAGAATCAGAAAGTTGGAGTAGGCTTTGAGTATGATAGAAGACCTGGAAAGGAATATGTGATTCATGATTTTTAAAATGATGTTGTTGTCAAACCTCGCATCCTCAAAAAGGTTGAGAAACCAATTTTCAAGATTTCGGCATTTGAGTTTGATGAGAAAGCCATGCTCATCAAGAAACAACTCCTTGATGAAGATGAGTGTGTTGACAACACATCTGTTGAGGGAAAAGATACTGTCACAAATCCAAAGACAGTAACTTTGCCAAGAAATCTGACAGAATGTTCTAAAGATGTTGTCATCAGAGGCAAGACAGAAACTTCAAAAGATACTGTCAAACGAGTATCCAAGACAGTAACTTCCAAACCTGCTGTTAAGACAGTAGGTGTGAAAGGTACTGTCAAGAATAACTCGACAGCAACTTCAGGACATATTGTCAACACAGATACCTACAAGTCTAAGAATAGGAATGACAAGTTAGGAATCAACAAGGGTAATGGCTATGCACATGTTAAGAATGCTCCAAGGAAACTATGCAATAACTGTGGCTCCTCTAACCATTTAACACATGTTTGTAAGAAACCAACATAGAGTAAAATCAATGTGACTGAGGTCAATGGTAACTTACATAGAACCCCCATTTTGCATAGAACTATGAATGTTTGCAACAATATTGACTACATGCCTTGTAAGATCACTGTCATGAGTACATGTTTCAATTTGCCTATTCTATCTACTGAAAAGTGCTCCTACATGCATTCTGTTGAGACTTCTGAGCCTACCGATGTCAGTAAAAAGGCACCACCCACTAAGAAGAAGACAAGGTCTAATTCTAAAACTGAGTGGGTGAGAAAATAAGTCAAACATGAGATTTATAATAGTGATGTTAATGTTGAAAATGATGGAAACTCGGGTGTTACTAAGTCTGCAGGACCCAACAAGGATTGGGTACCAAATGCAACCAAAAAACAATTTGTTTTGCAGGGCAAGAAAAAGAAACAGGTCATGTGGATCATTGACAGTGGATGCTCAAGACACATGACAGGTGATAAGGCCCTGCTATCACATTTTGTTGAGAAAGCTGGCCTAATCATAACCTTTGGAGACAACAGCAAAGGTTACACTGTGGGATATGGCTGTCTGGAAATTGGAAATGTTGTCATAAATGATATTGCTCTTGTGGATGGATTAAAGCACAATCTACTCAGTGTCAGCCAATTCAGTGACAGAGGATTTAAGGTTGACTTTGATATGATGGTCTGCAACATCTATCACAAGAAGGATGGAAGCCTTTCTCTTAAAGGAGTAAGGAAAGGAAGCTTATTTGTTGCTGACTTGAGCTCAACAAAGAAGGATAAAATTTACTGTTTCTACAGTAAAGCTACTGTTGGTGACAACATGCTTTGGCACAGGAAACTCTCTCACCTCAACTTCAAGACAATGAATATGTTAATGAAGAAGGAGCTTGTGAGAGGACTACCTCAAAAGGAATTCTGTCAAGAAGGACTGTGTGAGGACTGTCAAATGGGAAAGCTGAGAAGAACTGTGCACATGTCAAAGCAAGTCAACACTAACACTGAACCACTTAAGCTAATTCACATGGATCTTTTTGGCCCATTAAATGTTCCATCCTTAGCCAGAAAGAGATATGCATTGGTTATGATGGATGACTACTCTAGATACACATGGGTGAAGTTTCTAAAGTCAAAAGATGAAGCTGCTCAAGTAATCATTGATCACATAAGAGTTCTTGACATAACTCTAAATGCTAAAGTTCAAATATTAAGGAGTGACAATGGTACTGAGTTCAGGAATGCCTCACTTGGAAACTTCTGCAAAGATGAAGGCATTGTCCAACAATTCTCTGCTGCTAGAACACCCCAGCAGAATGGTGTTGTAGAAATGAAGAATAGGACTCTGATTGAAGCTGCTAGATCTATGTTGCATGATGCAAAATTACCAACATACTTCTGGGCAGAAGCAATCAACACAGCTTGCTATACACAGAATAGAACCATAATCAACAAGACTCATGGAAGCACTCCTTACCATTTGCTAACTGAAAAGAAACCTACTGTCAAATACTTTCATGTATTTAGGAGTAAATGCTTCATGATGAAGGACAACCCTGAAAAGAAAGGAAAGTTTGATGCTAAAGCTTATGAAGGCATTTTCATGGGATATGGGATAGAAAGGACTGCTTACAGAGTCTATGTCATAGAACACATAATCATTGAAGAAAGTGTGAATGTCACATTTGATGAAACCAAGTTTCCAGGATTGCATGAAGATGGTAAAATGCAAACCTTTAGGTTTGAAAATCAAGGATGTAAGATCCGTGAACTTTAATAATAATATAAATTGTATTATATGTGTGAAATACTTATTACGAAGTATTTTGAGTTATATGATAAGGATTGTTAAGTGTTTATGTGTTATTTGGTGAGTTGAAGGCCCCTTTCAAATATTTCGTCATTTGAAATCTTATTCAATTTTGAGCCCCGTTTTGAAAATTCAAGGGCCCCGTTGAAATTTTGTACATCATTATTATTCCTTCGTCATCTGTGTTCGAATCATTATCGGAGAATTTCTTCATATTATTATATCCCTTATTATCCGATATGATCACTAGTAATTGTTTTATTCAAAGGAAGAAAAATTATTCTAAACCCTAACCCTAATTTTTCTAGGGTAATTGATATATCGTCCGTATCAATAAATACATCTGTTATAGCCCCAGTATTCTTGAGCATTAGTTATATAATGATATGTATTGATTTGGATAATTATCAGTCTTTGTAGATGATTATCTTTTCGTAAAACGTGGTTTTAACCTAATTAGGGTTTTTAAACGAACCAGTGGATCAATATCGATCCAAAAATGTCATTTAGGGTATTATTTTTCACTAAGTATAAAAAGGAGAATCATACATTATACTTCATATAATCCGTATTAAAAATACAGAAAAATAGAAAATTCTCGAACCGTGTTCTTCGTGTTCTTGAAAATCAAAATCAAATTCGAAGGTGTTATTGAAATCCAAATTCAAAGTTCAAGTACTCAAATCAAAGATCTTGAGCTGTAGTTTTAGAATCTTCCAACCTGATCATCATCTGTTAATTTTTCGATTTTATATGAATTTTAAAAATTTTGAATTTAAATTAGGGTTTATGTTTGAATTAGGGATTTTCATTCTGTTGATTCTCCGTTCAATTGATTGCTTCCAACATGTTCCTAGGGTTCTAATTAGTAGGAATTCATGCTTTAATTTCATGTTTATGTTCAATTTTTAAGAATCCGATTTCTAGGGTTTTGCCCGATTTTTCTTTTTAATAGTCCGTTCATATGAATGATCTGACATTGTTTTTGATAGAGGGCTTTTGTTGTATGTGTTATTAGCTTCATTTCAACATAAAGAACGTAGAGTTTCATGTACGATTTTGGTAGATCGGAAAATTTGTTCAAGGTCGCCGGAATTTGATCGGGATTGAGATTCCGGCTTTGTTTTGGTATGTTTTTGGCCTGAATAGATTGCTGAGTTTATAAGGATTGTTTTGGTACAAAAAACCCCAATTTTTACAGTGTTTTTGAGTCGCCGGATTCTGGGCTTGGTCGCCGAAATCTGGAAAAATCCGGGTTGTTCTTCCCGACCCGTTAACCCGTTTTCTTGACCCGGTTTCAATCTTCGAAACCCTAAAATATTTTCAGAAAACTGTTTTTGAATTTTATTTTTAAATTTAATTCAAAAATAGTTTAAAATCTTTAAAAATTCATATTTTTATTTTAAAAATATATTTTTAATATCGGAAAATTCTGGAAAATTATATTTATTATTTTAAATTCGAAAATTAATTAAACTTAATTATTTTAATTATTTTTAATTAATAATTTATTTATTTAATTAATTGATTAATTCTTTTAATCAGTTAATTCTTAAAAATTAATTATTAATTAGATTTAATTAATTTAAAATTCAGTTTAATTATTTTCAAGCCTGATTTATTATTTAAAAATAGTTTCAACATTTAAAGAGTGTCAATTAATTTTATATTAATTGATTTAATTACTTTTAAATACTTATAATGGGATTAAAAATCCGATTTTTGATTTAAAAATTATTTGTGACTTATTTAAATTCGAATAAGCTTCGTGTGATGTTTTAAAAATGTTTATAAGTACTATATGGTTCGTATGAGTTGTGTAATGTGTTTTATAGTCCGTAAATGCCCGTACGAGGGCTAGTGTCTGAGTTTTAAATACCGTAAATTAGACCGGACATCCGATACGTAATCGGTTACTTGTTTAAATGCGATAATGATTATGATTGTGTGTCAAGGATAGAATGAGGATAGTTAGACTTACTGTTATAAGTTGTTTATTATAGAATCGAGTTCCCGAAGCAAGGGAAAAGGGAAAGTAGAGTGAACGAGATAGAAAACCGACAACGACGTAGACCAGGCAAGTATCTGTGCCTTTATTTGTGATAAATTGTTATTGTCTTCAATACTTACGTTTTATTACCCCAGAACAAGTTATATTATCAATCCTTACCCGTACTTGGGCAACTGATTCCATTTTCGTAAATTTTCTTAACTCTTTGATTTGATCCTCATCGGAAACCTTTATTTCCAAATTCATCTGATTTTGTCTACAACCATTGATTGTTGATTATCATCATTTGATTATTGCCTACAACCATTGACAGTTTGATTCTATCATTGACTATTGATTACAGTCATTGATTATTGATTACAACTACTGATTACCTTCTTGAACGAGTACATCGTACCGTTGAAACCATTCTGAATCTATTTCTCGGACTTTCTTTGATAATGAATAGTTGAAGCTCTTTTGCAACTATTACACCCCGTTATTGTGTACTTATCTTGTTATGCATATTATTGCTTATACCTTGTGATAGAATTGGCATGTTTTTAAATAGGACCAGTAATGGTCGGGCCATACTTATGGTCGGAATAATTTAAGGCCCAGATTGGCCTAGGATCCAGTAGAGGACTTTGCTATAAGCAAGTCCGGGGTTGTTGCGTGACTGATCAGCAGCACAACCTTTGTATTTGAAAAATGTAGAAGTCCAATTCTAATTCCTCGTTCTTCATTAAAGATTGTTAAAAGCATATGTTTGACTTGTGTATTGTTGATTCAGATAATTGAATTCTTTCCTTTCATTATAGAACTATGATTGATACATATATCATGCTTGCTGAGCACATGTGGCTCATACTTTTTTTGTTTCTAACCCTATTCCAGTGAAGCGAGAGAATGAGCAAACACAGCGCTAGTGACAGTTCTCCCGATGCTAGGAGACCACCCCGAGTGATTGTCATTGGACGGGTAGTTGTTTTATCTTGGAAGTTAGACTAGATGTCTAGCTTTGTATATTAAGTGTGTAATAACTCTGAAAACTGGTTTGTAATAATTATGACTTAGAAGCTTGTTTCATGCCATAATCTGGATGCGGTCTTGGATAAGGGGTATTTTATGTTATTATATATTATGCATGTGTTATATTCAGGTTTATATTGTGTACCGTTGGTCGGGTGACTCCCCAAATCTGTACCCCGGGTTTCGAGGGCGTCACAAAGGATACTTGGAAGAAGAGGAAATTGTTGATGAAAAGCCCAACTACACTCAAACTATTGATATTGAGAAAGATGTTGTCAATGCTAATGATGTTGATCAAACTCCAGCTCAGTCACAGACCATTTCAACTAATTTTCAAAATGATGGTGACTCTGGAGATAATGAAGAGCATGGTGGAGACAACTGCACTAGTGAAGACTCATCTCCTCAAACTGGAGCTAATCCACCAGATCAAAACAGAAGCTTTCCCAGGACAACAAAATGGAACAAGGATCACACTAATGATCTAATCATTGGAAATCCTTCCTCAGGGATAAGAACAAGAAACAATGTCTCCGCTGACAGCATGTTCTCATGTTTCCTGTCTCAAATGGAACCAAACAATTGATGAAGCATTGTTGGACTCTGATTGGGTGATTGCTATGCAAGAAGAACTCAACCAGTTTGAAAGAAACAATGTATGGAAGTTGGTTCCAAGAACAAAAGGAAAATCAGTCATTGAGACAAAGTGGGTCTTCAGGAACGAATGGTGACAAGAAACAAAGCAAGGCTAGTAGCAATAGGTTACTGTCAACAGGAAGGAATAGATTATGATGAGACATTTGCACCTGTTGCCAGACTTGAAGCAATAAGGATCTTTCTAGCCTTTGCTGCACACTGTAACTTCAAAGTGTTCCAAATGGATGTCAAGAGTGCCTTTCTAAATGGAGAGTTGGAGGAAGAGGTGTATGTTGAACAACCACCTGGATTTGAAGATGCTGAATTGTATAACTTTGTATACAAACTGTTCAAAGCACGTTATGGATTAAAGCAAGCTCCTAGAGCTTGGTATGATACACTCTCTACCTTTCTATTGGAAAATCAGTTTACTAGAGGTGTAGTAGATAAAACTCTGTTCTACAAGCATCATGGCAAGGACATCATTCTGGTTCAAATCTATGTTGATGACATTATTTTTGAATCTACAAATGAGAAGCTGTGTGAAAAATTTTCATCTCTAATGAGAAACAATTATGAGATGAGCATGATGGGAGAACTGTCATTCTTCCTTGGTTTACAAGTTCTTCAACAAGCTGGTGGAATCTTCATATGTCAAGCTAAATAGGTCAAAGAACTTCTCAAAAAGTTCAACTTAGAAGATTCATCACCTGCCAAGACTCCCATCTCTACATCAACAAATCTGGATCTTGACCCTAAGGGAAAGAAAGTTGACTCTAGTGCTTACAGAGGCATGGTAGGATCACTCCTCTATTTGACTGCTAGCAGACCAGACATAATGTTTTCTACATGTCTCTATGTAAGATTTCAAGCTGATCCAAAGGAGTCACACTTAGTGGCTATCAAGAGGATTTTTAGATATATAAAGGGCACTCCTAATCTAGGCCTTTGGTATCCTAAAAATACTGGATTTGAGCTAGTTGGGTATTATGATTCAGACTATGCTGGATGTAGAATTGACAGAAAAAGTACAATTGGTAGCTGTCAATTTCTTGGTGGAATATTGGTGTCATGGTTTAGCAAGAAGCAACATTCAGTCTCTACATCAACTGCAGAAGCTGAATATATTGCAGCTGGAAGTTGCTGTGCACAAATTCTATGGATGAAGAATCAGCTGTTGGATTATGGTCTAGTGATGAACAACATTCCTATCTTCTGTGAGAACATTAGTGCCATAGCCATCTCAGACAATCATGTTCAATGTTAGAAATGAATACCACTAGAAACTAGACAGAGGGGGGGGGGAATGGATAGTTTAATGTTTTTCGATTCTTGAAAACACAAGATGAACTGTATATGATTATGCTATGTAATATGCAGAATTTAAACAACACACATAATCACTTTAATCTACTTTGTATTGAGTAAATTAAATACTACATCTTTCCGGAAATTCACAACAGAATTTCTGGCTTCTAAACAAGAACAGTTTGTAACTTGTTTTTGCTTACAGGGAAAAGAGTGCTTAAGATAAAACTATGTGTGTCTCTCTCACAGCTTTTAGTGGTGTGTGCACGATATATATAAACCTATACAAACTAGGCACACACCTATTTACACAGTTACCCCTAGCTGAAAGTCCAACTTGTCCTGCCATAAGAAGTTAACTGTGTCAGGAAGGACCACTTGCTTTTCGGAGTCTTTCCCGTTTCTGTAGCTGCTTGTCTCTTATCTTTCTCTCCAAGTTTAGCTGTAGATTTGCCATCTGTTCTTTGGACCACCTTGCCAGAACAAATGCTTCAGTATTTGTCTCTTTTGATTCTTGATTCTGTACCTTGATTTGTCTTGTTGTAAACGGCTAAGTGTTGATATCGTGAACTTCTCTTCATTCCAGACTTCGCGATGTCCCTTGTGAAGACTATGCGATATGACCTTTGAGGACTTTGCGACATAGGTCATTTGAGGACTATGCGACATAGGTCATTTGAGGACTACGCGACATAAGTCATTTGAGGACTATGCGACATAAGTCATTTGAGGACTATGCGACATAAGTCATTTGAGGACTATGCGACATAAGCCATTTGAGGACTATGCGACATAAGTCATTTGAGGACTATGCAACATAAGCCATTTGAGGACTTCACGATCTAGGCATCTTTGACTTTGATGACTTCAACACTTCACGACATGAGTCTTGAGGACTTCACGACATAGTACAAAATGGACTATGCGATCCAGCACTTCTCGACATGGATATGGGTGACTTCACGACATAGCTTTATTCTGACTTTGCTATATAATGCCTTAGACAAATTTCTGCAACTTATTTCTTCGGGGCCTTATTCACCTCTATCCTGCTGCATGAACAAATCTGAACTTCTACCAGGACAATTATTTAATGGCCTATATACATTCTAGTTGCAAGAAGCTTACTAAGCTCATTATAATTCTGAGCATACATGATCAAGCTGATGTACATGAGAACAAGACAAGTACATAGAGAGACCTGTACTATATCATAGTGATAGAATTCACTAGGTCATGTAGTTTGACATAGTCACATAGCTTAGGCTTGTTAATGGTGGTATTCAGACATGTCTTGAGCCTAACAATCTCCCCCAAATTGTGAGTAAGACCCTTAGGCACAATTTCATGTCTTATAAAAAGCCTAACTAACATAAAAAGAACAAATATAAAGAAGATAAAGGTATGAACATAATTTGATAACAACTTGGAAATTTAGGCTTACAGAATTTCTCCTTGAGCTACATAGCTTCAGTTTCCAATTGTTTCTCTAAGAAATCATCATAGACCTTCTTCTTCCTTATTTCTTCATTCTTCTTTATCTCAGAGATGGCCATTAGAATTTCATCCCTTGCAATCGGCTCTTCAATGAGAGGAGAGTCTTTTAGATCTTCAGCTGCTGTTCTAAGGGCACTTTCCACATATGAATCTATAAACTCCATCCTTATCTTGCTTTTTCCTCCATAATGATTTTTGTACTCCACAATATAAGGATTTTTCTTTACCCTGCACAGCCCTTTCTTCCTCAGCTCCTTTGATTTTTCTTCCATCTCAGCCATCTCCTTTTCTTTCTGACACCTCTTCTCTTCATTTAGCTTCTTTAGATTTTCTTCATAGTCAGAGTGCATCTTCACGAATCTAGCAATCTCTTTTTTCCACATCCTCTCTTCCTTTTCTTCAAAGTTCAATAAGGCATTTATTCTTTCAAGTTCATAGATTGGAAAATATTGCCAGCTGCCTTGCTTCATCTCTTTCTCCCTTCCATCGGTGTATTTGATCTCAAGATGATTGTTCTTCACTTTGACTTCAAAGATTCTTTGAGCCCTAAAAAATGCTAGGGCATCTTCATCATAGTCTTCATCCAGTGGAAACACATTGATGCCAACAACATTGGTGAGTTTTCCAATTTTCTTTGTTATCCTTATTCTTCTGGGTACACTCTTGATCTTCATATGCTTCACAAGAGGTACCTTTCTGGAGCAAGGTGACTTTGTATTTAGTGCCACATCATTTGGAAGTAGCTTCATTCCTTTGCCCTTGATCCACTGCAACACTCCACTAGCTGTGACCTTGTGGAAGTGTCTTTTTAGAGTTGTTGTGGTTTTTCTTCCTTTTAGTGGCAAATTAGTAGTCTTGGATCTTGATTT
Organism: Heracleum sosnowskyi; assembly: GCA_030848705.1. Classification (NCBI taxonomy): domain Eukaryota; kingdom Viridiplantae; phylum Streptophyta; class Magnoliopsida; order Apiales; family Apiaceae; genus Heracleum; species Heracleum sosnowskyi. The sequence continues at coordinate 87,572,168 of CM061243.1, forward strand.
TGTAGGATCATTACTAACAGTATCAACCCTAGACTTAGAGCCTTGTGTTCTGGTTGAGATACTGCTAGCAATGTCCTTGACTTGCTGATTTCCACCCTTCTTCTTTCCAGCATCTCTCTTCTCCTCACTGTCTTTACCACTCTTGTCAGCATCTTTAGATTTGGAAGTTTTGCTCTTGTTTCCTTCATTAGCTCCATCCTTATCACTCCTAGATTGGTTCCTCCTTCTATACCTCTTATCCTCATCATCCCTATCATCTTTTCTTTCTTCCTTCTCTTTTTGAGTTTGAGAAATTCTGCCAGACTCCATAAATGTTTGTAGAATTTGAATGGTCTCCTTTTCCTCCTCACTTCTTTGTCCTCTCTTGGCCTTGAGCATTGAAATGATCTGAGATATCTTGCCTCTGTTCCTTGCCTCCAGGTGTTTGGGAATTATGAGCTGTTCAATTTTACTTGTTTCAGGATTGCATTGATAGATAATTGTTCTTGGTTCCTTGATTACCTCAGGCAGCCTCAACATTTGATCTTTTAGAAGTTCATTTTGCAGTCTTTGATTGTTAGCTCCCTTATCCTCTATCAGAGTCACAAGCACATCAATCTCAGTGTATCTCAGCTGTGACAGGGATTGAAATGACAAGTGCCACAAGTGGTTGTCTTTGGAAATCATGATGATCTCACTTATGTATGCTCCATTTCTTCTGCATACAACCACTGTGAAGAAATGTATTATACTCTTCAATTTTCTCCTATACTCCAGAGTATTGTATTCAACACTTGCCTCACTAGCCTTTAGAAGTTCCAAGAAGGCTTGATCATGAAAGATACTTGACTGTGCAACTTCCATCAGTTTGGCCTCTGTTACACAGTTGACTTTGACAGGCTGAGCTGCTATTGATATCTGAGAAGATGTACTAATTAAGTTCATTGTACTTGGATAGAAAGTGGAAGTTACTGATATCTTTTGCCCTGCTGAGTTGATTACATCCACAGTGGGAAGAGTGATAGGTTTCAAAGTTGATTCTTCTTCAGTTGCTTTTCCCTTGCCCTTGCCCTTTTTCTTTTCATGTGCAACCTCCTTTCCTGTCTCCCCCTTAGGCTTGGGATCAGACAAAATAGCTTGAGCCTCACCAAGAATAGGAAGATTCATACTCCTGAGCATAGTTGTCATCATTTGATGTTGCACCAGTAAGATGTTAGAAGTGTTGTTGCCTTGGTCATCCAGCTTGTCATTGAGCTTGTTTAAGGATTGAGAAAGCATCCTGTTTTCATCCTTAAGAGAGGCCACTTCTCTTTCTAGACCATCCACTTTAGAGAATAGGTGCTGAGATTTGAAAGAATTGAGAGATTGATCCTTGATCTTGGCAAAGTCAAATTTGGAGATGTTTGACCTAGGGACCTCATCCACCAATTTGTCACCATACTGATTCTTCCAAATTACATTCAGCATAGCATTAGAGGTTATGTTGACTTTGACTTGATTGTCCAGTGTGGTAGCCAGTTTCTTGATGTTGTTTGTGACCATGGCAAGAGTAAGATCCATCATGTTGACATTAGAAGAGGTTTTCTGGACTTCTTTGAGGATGCCATCCACCTTGGGAAAATCAGAGAGATAGGAATGTCTGAGTTGAGTGAGGGATCTATCTGTCTCCTCCTTTATAGAATAGATCTCTGATTGAAGCCCTTTCCCAAGATAGTGCAGAGCCTTCAACTGATTCTTGTAAACATCATTAACAGCATCATAAATTGCAGCAGGAGAGAGATCCTTTGCATTGGAGACCAGAGAAGTGAGGTATTCTTCTCTTAGAAAAGCTAGGGCATCCTTGAGTTTGAGAGTTCTCTTAGCATCCAACCAGGCATCCACATTTCCCTCTGGTTCAGCTTCATCCACTATCTTCTCCTGCTGAGCTTCAACATCCTCCTTGTGGCAAAGTAAAATAGCTTCATAATCAGCATTTGGTAGATTTGAGGTGAGGAGATGTTGAGCTATCTTTGAGAACTCATCAATCTGTGCCACATTAAGATGTTGAATGTCTTCTTCTGTCAATTTGGAAGGCACAGATGATGATCCTGAAGGCCTGTCATTTTGCACAGGCTTCAGCCATTCTGACATGGTGGCCTGAGCCAAGTAAGAGCTAGTGCTAGGCACTTCATGAGATGTAAGATTTTGAGTCTCCTCCAGCCTTGGAATGGCTGTAGAGTCTGATGTTGTCTCCATTGAAATGGGATGTGTTACAACATCAGCCCTATTTGTCTGTGAAGACAGTTCCACACCCCTAAGGATGGGAGAATTTGGCACAGAGTCTCCAGTTAGAATTGGTGAAGCCTCTGTGTTTGTGTTCGTGTCATTAGAATATGCCCCAGCATGCATTTCCTGACCAACCAAATGTGGGTCCTGGGTGGTGAGCATAGTGTCAAGCACCATGTCACTTGAAAGGGGCTCACTCACAGAATCAGGAAGTGAGTGATCAAGTTCAAGATTGTCATAAGAATGACTTTCTTGATTTGAAGAAATTTGAGATGCGGATTCTGTAAGAAAAGATGTGTTTAGAGTAGATTTGGGCAACTCCCCCTGAGAAATAACAGGAGTTTCAACAGTGATGTGCTCTCCACTCTGTGTAGTACCACCCTTATTACCACTGGGGTCAAGAGTGAGTTCTTGACCTGTGCAGACTCTGTACAGGTTGTAGTGGGGAGGGTGCTCTTTTCAATGCCAATGACCTGTTGAGAGGCCATTGACAGTAACAGGTGTACCCCTTTTGCCACATCTGAATCCTGTTGGGAGGATTCAATGGTAGGTTTGGATTTTGATTTCTTACTGTGTCTGGCGAGAGGTACTCAGGATTCTCACTTTCTATCTCTACAGATTCTTGTATCACTTCTAGGGCTCTCTTCTTTGTCTTCTTTTTAGTAACACCAATCTTTTGAAAGACTGATGCACTTGGCTCCCTAATTTCTACAGTTGTGTTTGCAGTAGGGTTACTGGATGGGATAGGGAGGCTAGGGTTAGACTGTGTAGCTCCTTCAGTCTCAGCCTCCCCTATCCAGGAAAGAGCATGGTATATTGGCTTAGCAAGTTGATATGATTCAAATGTGTCCTGCATATGCTGGGTCACACTTAGCCTCACATCAACATGATTCCTTGTGTCCAATGACCAAAATAGTATCTTGGACATGGACTTAGAATAAGCCATTTTATTTTTATCTATACCCTCAAGTTCATGTATGTTTGCATCAAGGAAATTTAAAATACACTGAATAAAGCGAGGATAAAAGATGTCATTACCTCTACCACGAACTGTCCTGCCTAGCCTCTGAGCCAATTCCTTGAGAATTATGGCTCCCACATTGATCTCCTGGTTGTTGGCCAGGGAGTAGGCTAGCTTCACAGCAATGTGACTGATATGGTCCCATCCTGTCTTCCTGCATAGAAACACCTTCTGGAGTGCGTCAAACAGAAATGACCACTCCCTCCTCACAAACTTCTTATTTAGGTTTCCAGTATCTATCTCATCAGCATACAGAATGAAGGTCATGAAGTCTACAATTTGAGCATCAGTAGCTTCTTGGTCATGACCCTCCACCTTGAACCCCAAAGCTTCATTGATTTCCTTTTCCCCAAACTGGAAGTGTTTGCCTCTAATTGAACAAGTAACCTCCTGGAATGAGGTTCCATCTTCCCCAGCCATTCTTGATACCAACGCCGTTCTCCAGAATCCTTCCAACACATCGACATACAAGGTAGGGTTCAGGGTTAGGGCTTGGCGTAGGTAGGAAGTGTTCAAGAACCGTACAAAACACTTGTACCTTGGGTTAACCTCAGCCTCAGAGGGAATGGTGAGAAGATTTGTTTCTTTGGGAATGGTTAAAGGATTTGAAGAGGAAGCTGTTTGAGATTTGGGTGCCATTGAATTGAGATTGAAGAAGAGAGAGAAGAGTTTAGGTTTTAGAGATTGAGAGCAATAGAGAGAGTGAAAAGTTGTGAATGGTCGACAGAGAGTATTTATATGATAGAGACACTGCGATATAGAGTTATGAATATGTACAGACTAATTGTATGTCGCGAAGTCTCAAAATGGCATGTACCGCAATGTCTTGAAAAGTATATCGCAGAGTCCTGAATTGAACTATGTCGCAAAGTCTTGAGGATAAAAGAATTTGGATGACTTTGCGATATAGTGAAAATACCCTGTCTAAAACTCTCTTTTTGAAATTTTAAGTATTTTGTCAGACTTAAATCAAAAAATGAAATTAAAAAAAATTAAATCAAAATTCTGTCAAATATGGAGACTTGTCGATATAGTTATTCTAAGTCGCGAAGTCATAAAATGAACTATGTCGCAAACTCATGAAATGAACTATATCGCAAAGTCTCACAATTCTAACAGTTTGCAATATAAGTCTGTTTGATTTGAACTAAGTCGTGAACTATCAAGATCACCAATGTAGAGATATCTTAAAAGCTCATAACTTCTCAGAAAAGTATAATTTGACAAAATATACAGTAAAATACTGAAATATTTATAAATCATATCTCAGCTAATTTTCACTCCAAATGAATAGAGCATTTAAATACAGTGAAAATTTACTGTTGCAACAATTAACTAGCATATTTACTTAGAACAGCTAAATGAAGGATTGAGCATTCCAATTTCACTCACAAGTCTGTTGAAAACAGCTTCATTTAGAGGTTTAGTGAATATGTCAGCTAATTGTTTCTCAGTTGGAACATAAGAAACTTCTATGGTACCATTTGCAGCATGTTCCCTAATGAAATGGTACCTGATCTCAATGTGCTTTGTAGTAGAATGATTAACAGGATTGGCAACTATGGATATTGCACTAGTATTGTCACACATCAGAGGAATGTGTTCTAACACTAGTCCATAATCCATGAGTTGATTTCTAATTCAAAGCAATTGAGCACAACAACTTCCAGCAGCAATATATTCAGCCTCAGCTGTGGATGTTGTTGTCGATTGTTGTTTCTTGCTAAACCAGGACACTAACCTTTGACCTAAGAATTGGAAGCTTCCAGAGGTGCTCTTCCTGTCAATTCTGCATCCAGCATAATTAGAGTCTGTGTAACCAACCAGGTTGAACCCAGTGCCCTTTGGATACCATAGCCCAAGATTAGGAGTCCCTTTCAGATACCTGAAGATTCTTTTGATAGCCATCATGTGAGATTCCTTGGGATCAGATTGAAATCTTGCACAAAGGCATGTGGCAAACATGATGTCTGGCCTGCTAGCTGTGAGATAGAGTAGTGATCCAACCATTCCTCTATAGACCTTGATGTCAACTATCTTGCCTTTCTTATCTTCATCTAGCTTGATTGCAGTAGACATAGGAGTTTTTGCTGGAGATCACTCTTCTAAACCATATTTCTTTAAAAGATCCTTGACATACTTAGATTGGTTTATAAAGATGCCATCCTCCCTTTGATGTACTTGCAGGCCTAGGAAGTAGGTTAACTCTCCCATCATACTCATCTCATATTTGCTTTGCATCAACTTAGAGAACCTTCCACAGAGTTTTTCATTTGAAGAGCCAAAGATGATATCATCCACATAGATTTGAACAAGAATGATATCATTTCCATGCTTCTTGAAGAATAGGGTTTTATCAATTGTACCCCTGGTAAATTGATGCTCAAGAAGGAATTGAGATAGAGTTTCATACCAGGCTCTTGGTGCCTGTTTGAGTCCATAGAGTGCCTTGAGCAATCTATATACAAAGTTTGGGAAGTCTTCATTTTCAAAGCCAGGTGGTTGAGACACATAAACTTCTTCAGCAAGATCACCATTGAGAAATGCACTTTTCACATCCATTTGATACACCTTGAAATCTGAGTGAGCTGCAAAAGCCAAGAATATTCTGATGGCTTCTAGTCTTGCTACAGGTGCAAATGTCTCATCATAATCAATGCCTTCTTGCTGACAGTATCCTTTGGCAACCAACCTTGCTTTGTTTCTAATCACCACTCCTTCTTCATCCATCTTGTTTCTGAACACCCATTTGGTGTCAATAACATTCTTTCCTTCTGGAGGTGGCACTAGCTCTCATACTTTGTTTTTCTCAAATTGATTCAATTCTTCTTGCATGGCAACAATCCAATCAGAATTCTTCAAAGCTTCTTCAATTACTTTAGGTTCCTCTTGTGACAGAAAGCAGCTATACAGACATGTATTCAGTGTTGCGCTTCTTGTTCTGACTCCCTCACCAGGATCTCCAATGATTTGATCCCTAGTGTGGGCTCTGTCCCATTTCCTTCTGTGACCCTGTTCATTTCCTTGACCTGTTCCGAGCTCATTTTGATTGACAGTTGCATTCTCTTCTTCCCCCCTGTGTTTGTGAACCCTTGCACAGGTGTTTGAAGAAGATCATCAACTTCAAGAATTTCATTTTCTGGAACAGTTTGAACAGGTGGTTCATCCTCACTTTCAGAATCCTCAAGATATCCTTGATTTTCAAATCTTAATGGCACACTGTCTTGATCACTTGATTTAAGTCCAGGAGTTTTCTTGTCATCAAAGGTAACATCCATGCTTTCCATGACTTTGTGTTTCTCAGGTACAAACACCATGTATGCTGTCCTTTCCAGAGAGTATCCAATGAAAATACCTTCAAATGCCTTAACATCAAATTTTCCAACATGCTCAGAGGTATCTTTCATCACAAAGCACTTGCTTCCAAACACATGAAGATGCTTGAAGGATGCTCTTTTGCCAGTCATTAATGAATAAGGAGTTTTTCCAGACTTCTTATTGATCAATGTTCTATTTTGGACATAGCATGATGTGTTAATAGCATCAGCCCAAAAGCTAGTAGGTAACTTTGCATCCAACAGCATTGTCCTTGCAGCTTCAATGAGAGTTCTATTCTTTCTCTCAACTACTCCATTTTGTTGAGGTGTTCTAGGAGCTGAAAATTGTTGAGAAATTCCTTTATCTTTGCAAAACTCATACAATGTTGAATTTCTGAACTCAGTCCCATTATCACTTCTCAAAGTAACTACAGAGGAACCAGTGCTTTGTGCTTCTCTATCAACTCTCTTGATATGCTCTATAATAACTTGAGGTGCTTCATCCTTGGAGAATAGAAATTCCACCCAAGTGTATCTTGAATAATCATCAACCATCACTAGAGCATATTTCTTCTTTGAAAGAGATATTACATTCACAGGGCCAAACAGATCCATGTGAATTAACTGCAGAGGCTTTGAGTTTGTATTGAGCAATTTGTTCTTATGACTTGATCTTTTAATCTTCCCTTTCTAACAAGCTTCATAAGCTCCATCTTGCACAAACTCCAAGGCAGGCATATCTCTTATGAGTTCTCTCTTTGTCAGAGAGTTCATTGCCTGAACATTCAAGTGAGACAGTTTCTTGTGCCATAGCCAGAATTCTTCATTTGTGGCCTTAGTGTAGAAACAACAAATTTCTCCCTTGTCTACAACCTTGAGATTAGCTACAAACAAGCTTCCTTTCTTCACACCAGTTAAAACAACTTCACCACTTCCTCTTTTTGAGATTAGACATTGATCTTCATCAAATTCCACTTTGAAACCCCTGTTGGTGAATTGTCCAATACTCAAGAGGTTATGCTTCAGTCCTTCAACAATTGCTACATCTTCAATAATGACATTCCCAGATTTAACACTGCCATATCCCATTGTATAACCAATGTTGTCATTTCCAAAGGTTACTGATGGCCAACCTTTTCCTCAAATTGTGATAGCAGGGCTATATCACCAGTCATGTGACTTGAGCATCCACTGTCCAAGATCCATATGACTCTTTTATTCATGTTGCCCTGCTTTCACAAAGTAACTAAGTTTTGGTACCCACACTTGGTAGGGTCCAGTTGATTTAGAAACATTTTTGTTAACAATTCTTCTGTCATAAATTGCACTCTTCACAGTAGGAGACTTCACTTTTTCTGTGGCTTTGGAGTTTACACTCTTAGGCTCACATGAAGTTTTCACCCTCTCAGACATGATTGGGGATCCTGTCCTGTGAGTGTGCATATGTGTGTGTGATTCAAGAGATTGTGCAGAGTCAAGTTTGTGCTTAAGAGATAAACAATTAGCAATCACAGTCACATAGCATGTCATGCAGTTTGCATTACCACAGAAAGAATCATGATTAGAGTTTATGCTTACAGAATGGTTGCTCAGGTTATCAACTTCAGCAATCTCAGGTTTACTACACTTATGAGTCAAATGATTTACAGATAGACATTTTTGACATTGTTTCCTAGGAGCATTTGGCACATAAGCATAGTTGTTACCCTTGTTGACACCTATCTTACCATTTCTGTTTTGTTTTTTTTTCTTAACAACTTCTTTCTTGACTTTAGGACTCTTGACAAGGTTGTCTTTGGTCTCTTTCTGAACAACAGATTTAGGAGAGGAAGAAGTGTCTTTAGCAGCCTCATCTTCTTCAAGAAGTTGTTGTTTGATGATCAATAGTTCTTCATCAAACTCAACAACACTCTTTTTGAAAATGGGCTTTTCAACACTAGACAGAATGGTTGGGGCATTTTTGTTTGTAAAAGATTCTTTTCCTTTGCCCTTTGCCTTCTTCCTTCCTTTATCATTCTCATAGTCAAAACCAATTCCAACCTTGCAGTCTTCAGTGTGTTCTTTGTGATAGGTTTGAATAAGCTCAGATGAGTTTTTGAAACTTCTTAGCTTTAATTCATTTTCAGCAATTTGCTCTCTAAGAGCTTTTTCTATTTGTTCAGCACAAATTACTTTGTTTTTGAGATACTCAATCTCCTTATTCAAACCATCAAGGCTCACAACCATTAACTCAAGTTTCTCATTCTTTTCTGTAAGCTCAAGATTTTTAGCAGTTAGCCTATCAATTTCTTCATTAGCAACTAACATGCTAGTATGAATATTAAACATCTCAGTACTCATGTCTTCAACAGTCTGTTTATATTGAAAGGGAGTCATATCAAGAGAAGTAAGAATGGGTACCTGACTTGAAGAATCACCATCATCAGAAAATGCCATCAAGGCATAGTTTGAGTACTCTTGTTCTTCTTCTTCATCAGAGTCATCCCAGCATTTTCCCTCAGCAATAAAATCTTTACCCTATTGTTTCTTGAGTAGAGCTTCATACTTGGCTTCAAGCTCTAAGTATGCTTTATCCTTTTTGACCTGTTTAGGCTTCTTGCACTCTGTGGCAAAATGCCCAAGTTCATTGTAGTTATAGCATCTTATTTTGGACCTATCCACACTCCCAGATTTGTATCCTTCTTTAGCAGCACCAGCAATCCCTTTTCCTTTGTTGAAAGAGTTTGAGCTACCTGAACCACCAGCATTTCCATTATTGAATTTAGACTTGAATGGCTGCTTCCTCTTAAACCTAATGTTAGGATATCTCCTAGCCATATAAGAAAAAGATTTGTTTTCCATCTTGTCCAGCTCATCTATGCTGTAGAACTCATCCTCCTCAGGCAAATCATAAACAACCTGAGTTTCATCACTAGTGTCATCACTTTCCAGTTCCTCAATCTTGACTTGACTGACTTTTAGAGATTCCATTCTTTGACCTAGATTGTCAGCAATAAGGGCACAAGAGGTATTGGCCATTAATCCTTGATTTTCTTGAATAGATCTCTTCTGAAACAGCTCTAGCTTATATGTCTTCAAAACACCATACAACACATCAAAACCAATCTTTGTTAGATCTCTTTCTTTAAGGGAAGAGATTCTTGGTTCCAAGTGATCTGGAAGAGTTAGTAAGAACTTCATGTTGAGCTCTTCTGTCTCATAATGTTTGTCATAGAGTTTGAGTTCATTTATCAGCTTGTTGAACCTCTCAAACACTTCTGTGATTCCCTCCTTTGGTTGAGCCATGAATGCTTCATACTGTGAGACCAGAATCTGCTTTTTGTTCTTCCTTACCTCAGGAGTTCCTTCACATAGCACTTCTATGAGATCCCACATTTTCTTTGCAGTACTACAGTGAGCAACAGTGCCATACATGTTGAAATCCATAGATTCACAGATGATAAGTTGGAGATGTCCATCCAGTGCTATTTTCTCCTTTTCAGGATCAGTGTATTTTGAGGGGTCTTTAGGAACATGCCTTGCTGGTATTATCTCAGTGCCTACTGTCGTTTCAGCAATATCAATCATTGGAGTAAAGGGACCATGCTTTAGAATGTCTAAATACATGGGATTGGAAGCTTTGATGAAAAGTAACATCTTCTTCTTCCATAAGCTGTAGTGCTCCTTGTTGAAGGGAGGAATCTTGATACTGCTTAGTTTTTATGAACTCATTCTTGATCTTTTCCTGTTTGTACGTTAACAGCCTACGCTCTGATACCACTTGTTAGAAATGAATACCACTAGAAACTAGACAGAGGGGGGGGGGGGGGGTGAATGGATAGTTTGATGTTTTTCGATTCTTGAAAACACAAGATGAACTGTATATGATTATGCTATGTAATATGCAGAATTTAAACAACACACACAATCACTTTAATCTACTTTGTATTGAGTAAATTAAATACTATAGCTTTCCGGAAATTCACAACAGAATTTCTGGCTTCTAAACAAGAACAGTTTGTAACTTGTTTTTGCTTACAGGGAAAAGAGTGCTTAAGATAAAACTATGTGTATCTCTCTCACAGCTTTTAGTGGTGTGTGCACGATATATATAAACCTATACAAACTAGGCACACACCTATTTACACAGTTACCCCTAGCTGAAAGTCCAACTTGTCCTGCCATAAGAAGTAAATTAAACAACACACACAATCACTTTAATCTACTTTGTATTGAGTAAATTAAATACTACAGCTTTCCGGAAATTCACAACAGAATTTCTGGCTTCTAAACAAGAACAGTTTGTAACTTGTTTTTGCTTACAGGGAAAAGAGTGCTTAAGATAAAACTATGTGTATCTCTCTCACAGCTTTTAGTGGTGTGTGCACGATATATATAAACCTATACAAACTAGGCACACACCTATTTACACAGTTACCCCTAGCTGAAAGTCCAACTTGTCCTGCCATAAGAAGTTAACTGTGTCAGGAAGGACCACTTGCTTTTCGGAGTCTTTCCCGTTTCTGTAGATGCTTGTCTCTTATCTTTCTCTCCAAGTTTAGCTATAGATTTGCCATCTGTTCTTTGGACCACCTTGCCTAAAAAAATGCTTCAGTATTTGTCTCTTTTGATTCTTGATTCTGTACTTTGATTTGTCTTGTTGTAAACGGCTAAGTGTTGATATCGTGAACTCCTCTTCATTACAGAATTCGCGATGTCCCTTGTGAAGACTATGCGATATGACCTTTGAGGACTTTGCGACATAGGTCATTTGAGGACTATGCGACATAGGTCATTTGAGGACTACGCGACATAAGTCATTTGAGGACTATGCGACATAAGTCATTTGAGGACTATGCGACATAAGTCATTTGAGGACTATGCGACATAAGTCATTTGAGGACTATGCGACATAAGTCATTTGAGGACTATGCGACATAAGTCATTTGAGGACTATGCAACATAAGCCATTTGAGGACTTCACGATCTAGGCATCTTTGACTTTGCTGACTTCAACACTTCACGACATGAGTCTTGAGGACTTCACGACATAGTACAAAATGGACTATGCGATCCAGCACTTCTCGACATGGATATGGGTGACTTCACGACATAGCTTTATTCTGACTTTGCTATATAATGCCTTAGACAAATTTCTGCAACTTATTTCTTCAGGGCCTTATTCACCTCTATCCTGCTGCATGAACAAATCTGAACTTCTACCAGGACAATTATTTAATGGCCTATATACATTCTAGTTGCAAGAAGCTTACTAAGCTCATTATAATTATGAGCATACATGATCAAGCTGATGTTCATGAGAATAAGACAAGTACACAGAGAGACCTATACTATATCCCAGTGATAGAATTCACTAGGTCATGTAGTGTGACATAGTCACATAGCTTAGGCTTGTTAATGGTGGTATTCAGACATGTCTTGAGCCTAACATTCAACACTCTAGGACAAAGCACATTGATATCAGACATCATTTCATAAGAGAACATGTTGAAAGAGGAACTGTGAAACTGATCTATGTCCCAACAGAAAAGCAACTTGCAGACATCTTTACTAAACCATTGGATCAAACCACCTTTAATAGGTTGGTAAGTGAATTGGGACTGCTTAATCTGGTATGTTAACTTACTAGTTTTTACATTTTCAAATTTTGCATGTAGCTCATGACAGTAACCTCTAAGGTGCTGTCATGAGAAGTTACTGTCCACATATCTCTATTCTTTTTGACAGCATGTTTGCTATGACTTTGCTAAAATTGAATTTTGTGCTAGTCTGTCTGTTAATAGTTAGACTTTGTGTGTCATTGACTTGAATGTTTTCAAAATTTGAGAAATTGGTCAAAGGAATTGCATTGATTGGTCATACATGTGTTAATTGTTGGATTAGTGGAGGACATAATTCTTAATTTCTATCTGTGGTAGTTGTATGGGTACTCCAAACTGTTGACTGTTTACCTTACCATTCACCTAATATGCCTATAAAATGTCCTTAGGCCATATTAGTTTCACATTCAAGAAAAAGGTAAAATGGAAAACAAAGTAGGAGTCGAGTACAAAGCGAAAATATGGTGTGAGCCCTCGCATAAAGAAGTAGTTGAAGAGATGTTCCAGAAAGTGGATGAGTTTCTCGAGGAGGAAGAAGAAAAAAGAAGAAACTGCTAAGGCCACTGAAGTGGCAAAGTGGCAAGTTCAAGAGAAAGAACTTCAAGTGCTCCTCAAGAAGGAAGGAAGCACTGAAGAAGAAACTCGTTCAAAAGTTTTAGGATTAGTTGATAAAATCATGAAATCATAATTTGTAATTCTCTGTTAAGATGATTTTATTAATAAAACTTGTCCCATTCTCTTTCATGTTTCTTGTTTGTGTGGTATGTATCTGTGTTTATTAACTGATTACTCTAATGTGCATGAATACAGATTATTAATTAAATTGAATATGTGTGAATGGTGATTCCTGAGTTAAGTAAATTAATGAAAAGATCTGTTAAAATCCTTGATTGTTATTGTTTTCCGCAAAGGTTACCGTCGTCAAGAAAGGTAATTGTCATTGTATACCATGACAGTTAGTTTCTTGACAGCAGTGAATAACATTATGTCAAGAGTTTTAAAAGATACTATCATTAAGGTACTTAATGATGACAGTAAGTTTTTCGTGACAAAGCTACTGTCAAGACAAACCTATTGTCATCACACCAAATGTCACTGACAGTTTGTTTCAGCGAACAGGTTACTGTCAAAAGTAGTGGACCGTTACAAGTGTCAATTCAACCTCCACGTAGACAGAGAATAAAGGGAGTAACCCACGTGATGGAGTTACTGGATAAAAGCACAATTCCAATTAACCCCTTTTTCAGCGAAACGCTTGAGCTACTCTCTTTATTCAATAGTTAATCAGACAATATGAAAACTGACACAAAACAACCAAAAAGCAAAACAACTTTCTTCTCTATTTTTCTCTCTACTCACTCAACTCACTTTCTTTCTTATTTCTTACCCAAATTAACAACAATGGCCCCTAAGCAATAAATTTCTCAGACAAACTTTGCTGGTATCTATTCTCCAAATGATGCCGGTGAGGACTTCAAAGGGCTTGTTTCTTTCATGAATAAGTCCTATCTTGGGTATGCTATTACTTCAACTCCTGTTTTAGACCTAGAAATGATTTAAAACTTCTGGGAGTCAGTTGTTGCTCAGGGAGATGGAGACAATGACGCCATCAAATTCAAAATCACATTTGATAGCAGGGCTCTATCTCCGGTCATATGCCTTGAACAGCCACTGTCTAGAATCCACATAACACGGTTTACCTGTGCCACACCCTGCAATATCAAATTGATTAGTCCTTCCTCGGAACCCAAACTTGATTGGGTCCGGCATATTTAAAGAACTGGCCTTTGTCAGGCAAAACAACATTTTTAACCTTAACTACTTCTACCTCTTTGACAAAAGAGTGTTTCCATTTATATCCAGCCTTAACACATTTTTGAGTAGGCTTAGGGATAAATGAATCCACTCTAGTCTTGGGAGGACTAGCAGTCTTAGCTCTAACATGCTTCTTATTATTAGCATGTTGACATGGAGTAGTCTTATCATCAGATACATGCTTACTATTAAAATAAGCGTACATAACATTAAATGCAAAAGACATGCAATTCACCACACCACATGCCTTATGAGATAGATTAACAGCAGGCATGTTAGTTCTACAGTTGTTTTGATCCACTTTATGAATGTCTGACTTAGTCTCCGTTGCTGAAACAACTTTGACTTTATTATCAGACATACACTTGTTGGACTGAGCAAGTTTAAAAGCAAGATCCTCAACACGCATCTCCTCTTGAATAATGATGGAATATTCATTCAGAGGTTCTGCCAAGGATTCTCTAAAGAAAGGTTTATCAATACCCTTAAGCACATGTGGTACACCCCTTTCTTCAGCACTGACTCTATTAAGGGTGTTTATGCTTAATTCTCCAATAGACTCATTATAGTCATACCATATTCCTACAGTATGACCAATAACTTGTTTATTGAAGATTTCTTTAGCAGTCTTACAAGAATTATAGTAAGCATTAACCTTGGTTTTAAGTTCACTAATCTGATCCTTAAGAATGGTTTCCAATTGAATATAACAATTAACCATATTCTCAAGAAATGCTATTTTCTTAGTGAGATCATCCTGATTAACATGCACAAGTCTTAATTCTTTTACCTCCTTTTCAAGAGCTGTGTTCAAAAGAATTATTCTATCATTTTCACTACGTGCACAAGAAACAGTACTACTAAGATGATAGATCATTTCAGAATCAGTAAACTTTACCTCAGACATGAATGATGAAGTGCTCCCCTCATTAGCCATTAAAGCTAGGTTTCCAACTTCACCAGCTTCTTCATCACTATCCGTATCATCCCAACTCTTTCCCTCGGCAACATAAGCTTTCCCAATCTTGTTCTTCTTGCTAGAATCAAATGAGTTCCTTTTCACTTGCTTTGACTTTTTGCATTCTGTAGCAAAGTGACCCAACTAATTACAATTGTAGCACCTGATTGTGCTTCTGTCCACAGTTCCAGTTTTATAGCCACCCCTTGTGCTATTTGAAGAAGAAGAACCACCTCTCTGAAACCTGGGCTTGAACCTAAGATTAGGATTCCTTCTGAATCTGAAGTTGCCAAACTTCTTCACTATCATTGCCATCGACTCATCCTCCAGCTGTTCAAGTTCTTCCATAGAATAGAAGTCACCACCAAATTGATCAGTGGATGTTAAGCCATATTCAGCCGTAGTAACATCCATGTCAGAACTGGAAGGTTTAACAACCTTCACTTCCAGTTGCTGTGGGACTTCTGTTGCCAATGCAGTAGAAGTATTAACTATCTTTCCAGTTCCATATATCTCCTTTTGATGAAGCTGCTCCAGCTCATAGGTCTTCAGAACACCATAGAGTCTTTCCAACGAAATCTCTCCAAGATCTCTTGCTTCTCTAATTGCAGATATTCTGTGCTCCAAATGAGATGGAAGTGTCAGGAAGAACTTCTTGTTAATCTCCTTGATGGTATAGTGCTTTCCATAGAGATTCAGATCATTTATCAATTTGTTGTATCTCTCAAAAACCTCAGAGATACCTTCACCAGGGTTTGATCTGAAATGTTCATATGAAGAGGTGAGAATTTCCATCTTATTCTCTCTGACTTCCTCTGTCCCCTCATTGATTATCTCAATTGTGTCCCAAATGTGTTTGGCAGTAACACAATTTAGAACATGATTATGCATGATAGGATCAAGATAATCAACCAGTATCAACTGTAAACAGGCATCCAGGGAAGCATCCTCTTTCTCATCAGCTGTGTAGTCCTTGGGATCCTTGGGGTACATCCTAGCAGCTCTAGTAACAACATCGTTCTTTATCTGCTCTTCCTCAACAATCATAGGAAGTTTAGGACCATTTTTCAGTACTCCAAGATATTTAACATTAGCCACTTGAAGAAACAGGAGCATCTTTTTCTTCCACATAGGATAATGCTCCTTGCTGAACATGGGGATCTTTACTGTACCAACTTTCTGTGTAGTAGACATTTTTGAGATTTTTGATGAAGAATAAAAATTTCAGAGTTAAGAAAAAAAATCACAAAAAAATGGATCTTTGATTAATATATCAATCAAAAGGCTCTGATGCCAATTGTTAGGTCCCGACATGTTTGTAGAAGAGGGGGGGTTGAATATAAACAGTACCATTTAATCGAATTTATATTGTTCTTGATTTAACAATTTCAATAACAAATTACTGCGGAATAAAATGAAACAAGATTCAAGTTAAATAAAACTTTATTAAACTTGAAAGGTGTTACAAATCGGTGTACATATTACAGGGTTCTTGTTAAAACAAATCTAGAATAAATTCGACATGAATTTATCTATTTTTGTAATAAAAGGATCGAATACTAAAAAGTAGTTCGATATAATTTCTCGGGATTATGATCCACTAGATTGTCAAAGCAATACAAGTAATTGAATTCTAGTGGTTTGGATATAACAGTAATGACTAGAATTGATTACAATGTTCAAATTTAAAGCTTTGTAGTTGGTTGGTTCAATGGCAGAAGAAATTGAATGATGGAATGTTTTGTGCTTGTTTCTGTCTTCAATACTTTCTGTCTCTGTGCTTGTTTTGATCACACTTCTTCTATTTAATCAAGTCACATAAGGATCAATTCACGTGCTGTTGGTGAGATCACAAGGCAGTATGAATAGGAAGACGTGATAACTCAACACTAGAACAAGATAGGTAAATAATACTACGCCTACACAGAAATCAGGAAGAAATGAATACAAGGCAAATACAAAGAATCAAAACATTAGATAGATCTTTGAAGTCTACTACAGGTCACTGAAAGAAGTTCATTAACATGTTCATGCCTTAGTGAAGAATAAGGTTTGAATACTTTCAAGGTTTCAGAAGGTGTGTAGACTCAGTATAAGTGCCACAAGAAGATTTCAGTGTATTAGCATTGATTGTGTTATAAACAGTGTTCGAAGCATAGGAATCTGGTTTAATTGAATACATGGTAAAGACAAAGGTTAAAGAAGATAGCTAGAGTCTTGAAGTTATACTCACTGAAAGAAGTTCATTTAAATATTCGAGCCTCAGTGAAGAACAGATAATGAAGTATTCAAGATTGTAGTAGCAATGAAGATGTTGTCTAAGTACCAGGAAGGATTCCAGTGAAAGTGCGTTGTTTATTGACAATCTGTGTTCGAAGCAATTTGTACTGCTGCCGACTTATCAATTGGAATGCAATGAAGATGTGAAGATTCAATTCAGTGTTAGTCGTCTGTGAACCAGACCAGTTGCACTAGGCGTCAACACATACGAAGAAGATCAACATATTTATTTGACAGAAAGAATTGATAAAGTCCGACATGATAATTCCAGAAAATATCAAGCAGATTAACAAGAATTATCAGTGTTGAAGAAAACCATGAGAAGCTAAATTGTCGAAAGGAAAATCGTACAGTCAAAAGGTGTTAAGTGTACAAAAGTTGAAACCTCAATAAAGAAACTGCAAGAAAGGAAACTTGAAGGTTTAAGTGCTGACCAACCAAACCTTGGGTACTAATCTGCACTTTGACAAGGTTGGCCAAAAACCACTTCAATGGTTTTTGTTTTGGTCGATGATTTTTAGATTAAAAAGCTTTGATAGTTTCTTTTGGGTTCACACTGGAACCAGTTCAGCTTTGACTGCTGCGATACTTTTAATGCTCCGATAGTTTATGAAATTTATTTTATAAACTTAAATAAATTTATTTTAAACTTATTAATTAAGTTTATTATAAATTTAAATAAGTTTATTTTATAAATTTAGTAAAACTAAAAAGGAGTATTTCGATAGTTTCTTTATAAGAAACCATCGAAGTGGTTTTTAAAAAGGAAACAAAGAATGGTTCGATAGTCAAGATGATTTTCTTTGATAGTTTTTCTCCTACAGCATGAAGAATTGTGTGGACACAATTTAAAGTTGTGTTCGATAGTTTTTTTTTAAAAACTATACAAGCCTACACATTTTGAAGCAGAAGATATGTTAACAGACTTCTTCTGTTCTTCATCTTTCTCGACGAAGAGAAGAAAAACAGAGAGAGACAGAGAAGGAGACATTTATTTTATACCTGAACTTCTCACCGGGTAAACGTTATAATGCCCAAACTTTGTTCAATCTTAAGGGCCATTATAAAGTTTCTCCGGTAATTAAATCCTTTAGACAAACAAATAGATACAAATATTGTTTAGGATTTAATTTGTACAATCTTTGTAGAAGCAAGAACAAATTGTTCTTGGAAGCCGGTAAATTTATTTACTGGGTGTAGCACCCCTTCAAGATTTATAAATCGAATATAATTCTTGAAAAATCTTGTGTTATTATTTTCATGCACGAATTACTATTCACCCTCAAGAACACGAACTCACTACAAGAACACTAGTTTAATTATCCGCAAAAGATTCGAAAGAATTTTTTATAATTAGTGAGTATCGTATTCAACCCTCCCTTCTACGATACTTCGGGGCCTAACACGCGCCAACCATTTGATTTTAATACAAATTTATACTAGCAGTACTATCCAAATCAACCGGTAGTACTATCCAATTGACTTGGTAGTACTATCGGTAGTACTAATACGGATAGTACTACTAGTAGTAATTTGATAGTACTACTAGTACTATTTTAGAAATAGAAATAATTATGTTTTAATTTATTTACTTTAATTGATTTAATAAATGAATTAGTTCTAAACGAATTAATTCATAGATTAAATAAATTAAGTTATTGACTTAAATAATTTAATAAATTAATTAATTCTTGAGAATTAATTTATAAATAAAATTACTTAAGATCTAGATTAATTAATTTAAGATATAAATTATTTCTGGAAGAATTAATTTATAGATTAAATTAATTAACTTATAGAATAAATTAAAGGAGAATTAAACCTAATTCTAAGAACCACTTAAATTGATTACGAACTTCCACTGAATGACGTTGACACTCCATGTACTGTCTGGTTCATGAGTGACTAACTTTAATGACTGTTCTTCATCTTTTGACTTTAAGCTGTGGTTCTTTCTCCTTCTACTTAACAAAGGACTGTAACATGTACGTTTCCTGTCACACTTCTGAAATCTCTGTCACTTTTAAATAGTTCCACTTCCTTGAATACTTCACTGAGGCTTGATCAATAAATTGAATTCTTTCAATGTAGAATTATTTCAAGACTGTAGATGACATTAATCTTCATTCTTTTGACAAATATTATCTTCTGAGATTCCTGTGACATTTGAATATATTATTTACTTATTACATCTTAGTTTATGTTGAGTAGAATCCTCGGTGTTTACAAATAGGCCTTTACATATGTCTTTCATGGTAAGACCCCAACCTTAGCATCCAACGGGCAAATCGACTTCAAAGAAACAGTGTATGTAACCACTTGCACCACTACCACTAGCATTACGCAATAGAACAACTTTACCCTTGTACTGAAAACTATAAAAATATGTTTAACACATTAAAATACCAAAAAAAAAAAATTAAAAAGAAACAAGTTTAATTGTAGGGGATTACCACTCCTGCATCTTTCATCTTAGCATCCAATGTTTTTTCAAAAGCATTTTCAATTTCATCCAATGTGTCATTAGGAGGATTAGCATTGCTAATCTCACGTGCTACATGTAACACAAACGCTTCAGCACTTTCTGCAACTGATAAATCAAAATCTGGTGCAATCACTTCTTCAATCTTAAAATTAGGTTTTTCAACTTCTGGTCCAAATAATTCTAAACTATAAAAAACTGGTTCAACCTCCTCTGCAATTCCTGCAACTTCATTTGGGATTTCGGCAACATCCTCTGAAACATTTTCAGCAATATCTGCAACTACCGCAACCTTTTGTACAGGTGACCCAGAATTCTTTTCAACTGCTGCAACCAAAACATCATCAAATTCACCATCTACCGCACATGTTTCAACATCTGGTGTAGCATCTACAACCTGTAAAACATGAGTGCATGTCAAAATATGATCAAAAAATAATAAGGCTGTAAAATAAAAAATTACAAATTACAAAAACATACCACTTCTTTTTTCTTTGAAGCTTCCTCTAAGTTTTTCATAAAATCTTCAACTTTTTCCATTGTTTCTGGAGAAAAATCATTTGACAAGATCTGTCCATTATCACATTCCACATCAGCTCCAACACTACCAACATCGGGTGCACAAGTTTCAACTACATTTGGAGAATCTATTCTAACTTCAGGAACCTTTGGTGAAACCTATTGTAGTTTAAAAAGAATAAATATTAATTTTTAAAGTACAGAGAACATAATTAAATTGCATAACTAACAAATTTAAAATACAAAATAATAATTTGCAAACCTCCTCTCCAATTATTTTATCAAACATAAAACCATCATCATTTCTTTCGCTATCTACTTTATCAAGTTCCTCATTATCAAATCCAACCTGCACACAAAATAATAAAAGTTTCAGGCAAACATAAAAACAAAAATAATTAAATTAACAAACAGGCAAAAATATATACCTTCTTCAACAATATATCACGAAGTTTTGATAATTCCAAGTCTAGATAAGAACGTTGTTCATTCACAATGGATTTCAAATCCTTAACTTCATCAACTAAATTTCTCTGACTTGATTCAATTTTTCGCATTTGACTTCACAATTTCTTTAAAGAAATATCATCTTTCACTGGGACAAATGAAGAAGCAGCACATGTAGCACGCGTAACAGAGGTCGGAACAGGACAAACAAAATCATCGTCGCTGGCACGCGTAGCGGTCTCATTGCAGACAGTAGTCAAATCAGAAGGTTTCTCAAACAGCTCTTTCAATTGAAGAGCTTCAACTTCTTTGACAGTTGGACTAAACTTTATAAGTTGCAACTATAAATGCAAAAAAATAAAGTAAAGATGAGACTACAAAATTAAACATTCAACAAAAAAAAGTAAAAGCAAAATACAAAATCATACCTATTTTGCATCCAATGACAAAGTTGAATAAACTTCTCCAAATTTAGCATGGAAGTCGCTCGTCCAGTTCAAAATACGTGGAATAAAACCACCAATCCGGTCACAATACTTACCATACATATAAGGGCAACACTCATAAAATCAAACTTGAAGCGCATAAGGGAACCCAGTCAGTCTATAATAATTATCCTTTGAAGTAGTCTTTGCATTACTTTTTAATGAATCCAAAGTTAACCTAAACACTTCTCTACCCCAAGGATATTTATTAAAGTCTTCACCATCAACCAAATCAAGGTCACCTTTGGGAATTAGACAATTTGTGCTTGATGTAAGCAGAAAGTGGTGTAAGAAATATAACTTGTTAAACTTCAATGCGTCACTATCATTCTTCCACTTTTTAGAGTAAAAACAAGACTTAATAGCAGCTTTAGATACAGATTTACATTCATAGTAGGTATTAATGAAAGAGTTTTTAGATTTGGAATACCGCATTTTATCACCTTTCCCAACACAAAGAAGCCCAGTCACAGTAGCAAATTCTTGAAGCCCAAATTTTAGTATCATACCACCTACACCAATCCAAAGCTCGTTGGGGTTAGGCTGATTCATTTGCCTAATAAGAAGATTATGAATAAGATGGTACTGGATCTTAAAATGCAGCATATCAAAAAAATGTCCAAAGCAAGACTGAGAGAAATCAGAGAGTTGTTTCTCAGACAGCAATGTCCTTAATTCTGTAACTGGATCATACTTGTTGAGTGTAGTGATTTTAGCAGACTTATGGTTCTCAGCCGAAATATCATATTTCGTTCCCTATACAAAACAAGAATTACAGAAAACTCAAAATGTTATTAGTTCGAACAAAACTTGTGAATATGAATCCAATTCAAAAAATAAGAATAAATACTCTGAAGGAATACAGTGATACTAGTATCACACATGTAACAAAATCACAGTTGCAACTGAAATCAACTAAAACAAACCAAATTGAGCCATACAAAACAAACATGACAGAGAATATCATTATTTCAATAAATTTGAAACCAAATCAAAATAAGTGACACAACATAGCTAAATTTCCAATGAATCTAACTTTAATAAACTAAATAAACCTATTGCTACAAAATCCAATAATACAATCACACATTGAACAAATCACAGTTGCAACTAAATCAACTAAAAACAAACCAAATCAATCTCAGTGTACGCCAAACAAAGGTAAAATAGAAACAAACCTGGAATACAAAACACAAACTACAAAATTTTAAAAAAATAAAAATAAATGCAGAGTACAACTTAACTAAATATTAACATCTTTGGCAATAAAATTGGTAAAACACATCTTAACATAATCAAAAATAAAGGTAAAACCCCAAAACAAACCCTTAAACCAAAATCAACCAAAATAAAACATAAAACAACAACATTACACATGAATAAAACTAACAATACACTTTAAAACACACTAAAATCATTGTTTTTAAAATAATTTTACCTTAGGAGGTGAGAATAGCTCAACTCCAAACATCAATTTAGACTTCTTATAGTTGACTAGTGATTTTTTAGATGCTTTGCCCTTCAACCTTTTTGGAGAAAACTTCAATTTCCGTTTCGCATGTGATACAGAACCTTCTGATGCAGAAACAGAAGCCGAGGACAGTCTAGTATGAACCATTTCGAATCTACACAAGAAAACTTCAATTAAGAACAAATAAATGACAATAAAAAACTATCTAAAATGTATAAAAGAGGAAAACACATATATGTATATATACATCACAATATATGTAGATACGTAGCTTAATCAAAAGTTTCGAAACATAAAATCACCTCAATAATGCGTAAGTTGAATATTGCAACGTCAATGAAAAAGAAACAGATGAGTGAATAGGGGAGAAACAGATCGGAAAATACAAAAAGAAAGCGCAGAGAGAGAAGAAACGGATGAGGAGAAAGAAGGAGTGAGAGAGTGAGATAAAGAAAGTGGTTTGGCGTTATGTCCGTATTTTTTCAAATTTAATTCTATTAATTTGAAAAAAAAGAATAAAATTGCAATAAATTCATGAAGATAGTATATTTGCAAAAATAAATCTCAAGTTTGGTATTTTTGACAAATTCTCAAAAATCATTTATACTCGATGAAATTAGGTAAATACGTATTCAGAAGAGTAAACTCTAATATAAATGTATATACACAACGATTCTTGGCGAGTACAATGAATCTTGGCAAGTACAATGTCAACCAAACATAAATATAAATCAAATTAGTTAATACTCGTGTTAATAATAAACTGGAAACTTGCTTCTTCATGTAAACAATTATTTCAGTTTTCACTATAGCTAGGGCTGTAAGCGAACAGAGCCGTTCGTGAACAAAACTCGAGCTCGGCTCGTTTTAGATGGACTCGGCTCAGTTCCAATACTAAATGAACACGAGCTTGAACATGAAAATGTGTTCGGTTAGTAAATGAGCTCGAGCCGAGCTTTACACATGTTCGACTCGAACTCGGCTCGTTTTGCTCGGGATCGGCTCGAGCTCGGCTCGAACTCGTTAAACTCGGCTCGATTCGTTTAACTAATTATAAATATGTGAATTTCATAATATCCTTAACAATTTGAATATGTTAAATAAAACTAAATTGCGATCTATTTTAGTTATTTTGTGGTTGAATAGGGAATTGTATTTGTTATATCTAAAAGGTATAACATCAACGTACTACCAAAAGTTAAACTCTTTTTATCCAATCCAAATTAGTTTTTCATTATTAAAATTTATAAGTTGCATTCATAAAATTACAAAAGAAAAGGAGTTTGTCTTATTAATTTATTATATAATATTATTTAAAAGTGGCTCGTACCTCTTAAAATTGAGGAGAAAGATGAGACTTTTAGTGAATTTAAGGTTAATAAGAGTATCTTGGAGGAAAAAAAATTGCAAACCTCCTCAAATTTCAAGTTAAGAGCCAAGATAAAGAGGCTCTTAGAGAGGCTCTAAGTTAGTGATAAAATTGTTTTATTTTAACTATTGTTTTTAGGTGAAGTGAGTGAGGTTTGATTACTCGGCTCGATTCGGACAAAACTCGGCTCGGCTCTATTCGTTTACAGGCCTAACTATAGCTTTCCTTTATGTTCATGGATTGGTCAATCTGATCAAATCGAACCAACCCGACCTTATTTTTGACCGTTCAAACCGATTAAAAAAATTCGATACTTGGTTTGGTTAAAAAAATTTCAACCCAAATTAAATGAGTTGGATATGGATACTATGTTTTTTCGGCCAACCTAACCCAACCTGATTTAAATTACAAATTTTGTTCGATAATTTAAAAACTCACAATACTCACATTCAAAAACTCCCACTTGCAATACTGGACTTCCAAAATAATTGCATAGTGCGTGTTTCCGTTAAATTCAGCTAACTCTGTCTATTTGAAGGAGGGTAGTTCAGTCTTTTATTTGTGTGGGCTTTGTACATATAATTTCTTTACTAAATTAACATCTCACACACACACATTAACTAATCCATGATTAACAAAAATAAACAAGCGCAATTTAAAGATTGAAATTTAAATTACTTAGAACTTAATCAGATTCTGCAAGATTGGTTGAGGTGGGTTTAATCCGGCTAGTGTTGGCCGCAGCGGATATCCTTCATTCAATTCTTCTTATTATGGTGTAGGACCAAATTTTGAGCTAGGTTTCGGACCAAATTTTGAATCAGCGAAACCTTGTTTCTAATATTAATTATGGTCGTGGTTTGAATGCTTTTCCGAATGGGAGTCCAAACAGCTAGGTAGTCCAGTGGAATACGACATAGGTGGTGGTGGTGGAATTGGTTTCATGTTTAATTTAATGAATCGAAATATGAAGCGGGGGAATAACAGTCTCAATTATGCTAACTCAACCAACTCTGTTGAATTCATGGGTTCTGAGAAGGGGAATACTGGTTTGATTAATACATTTGGTATAGTTGTATTGGAAAGATGTTGCCTTCAAGGCCTCCCACTCCACATAATGTGCCCAGTGTGTTAAGCCTTCGAAGTTGAGGTCAGCCCGATGTTTTCAGATCAACGAGGCCAACAACTTCCAACACGATCAGATTTTATAGCAATTTTCAGACCCCAACAAGAATCATCTGCAATGGTAGATGCATTATCAATCTATTCGAGGTGGGATAGGTAGTATTGGACCTGTTAAGTTGGAGCCACAAATCCTACAATTTCCACACCAATAACAGAAACAACAAAACCTAAAAATCATTTCTCATCAAAGATCCCCTTTGCAATCCCAGTTCCAAGCACAAAATTACCCCCTTGATAAATTCATGGTTGATAGATAGATACATAAGTTCTATATATGTATATATTATATTCATTTCTCTTATCTATTGATAAATGTTTTTTTATTCTTCTTCAGCCAAAAAATAATTGAGATCAACTGAAAAGACTATTTTACCCTTATCCAAACAGACGGAGTTGGTGAAAATTGACGGCAATACATATTTTCTAATTATTTTGGAAGTCCAGTATTACAAATTGGGGTTTTTGAATGTGATTATTTCAAATGGTCTGACAGTCAAAGTGTAAGTACATGAAGTGCGCTTTACTCTTATATTATACTCCCTTTGTCCCCCTCAATTCTTTACATTGGGGGGACGACACGGAATTTAAGAAAAAATGTAAATTAATAGAAAAAAGTAAGAAAAATGAGTAAAGTGGTGGGGTCAATCAATATTTAATGTATAAAGTGGGTATAAAGTAGGTATAGTGGAAGAAAGTAGTGGATGAGATTGGATTTTATATTATAAAATGTTACTATTTTTGGTATGTAAAGAAATGAGAGGAACGTACCAAAAAAGAAAATGTAAAGAAATGAGAGGAACAGAGGGAGTATATAACACTATACATTACACAATATCACACTTATATTTTATTCATATCCGATTATCTTTTGTGAATATATGTATGAACTATGACATAATTTACATTACTAAAATTATAATACTAATTAAAATTAAATATTAGCACCAATTGTAAATTATACCTACTTTATTTTCATTAAAATTTTTGACATGAACAATTTTATAAAATATAAAAACTTTTTTTATAAAACATTCAACCCTTTCAAATCGACCCAAACCGATGTACGAATGATAGGATTGGGTCAAATTTAAATTTTATGAATTGGGTTAAAAATTTACAAACCAATCTAAATGAATCGGGTTGGAACCTCCAATCCAACCCATAAACACCCCTACGTATAAGTATTAAATTATTGGTCTTGCAAAAAACAGTAATTTCCACAAGAAAACTAACCATGGTTCTTTATTTATCTACACAATCTTCTCACTTTAGTAACCCATAAAAAACACAGGTCCCATAACATTTCTAATCTTTCTTTACATTTTATGTGCTGTTCTTACCAGAAAGCCCCACCTAAACATTAATGGAAAAGAAAGAAATAAATTAAATTTAGGAAGAATACTTGATACATTATTTTCTTGACTAAACCTGTCCTGTCTCTCACTTCTAAAGTGTTGGAAATTATATGGCTCTCAATGACCATAGATTTCAACAAGTGTTCTAAATCTAATCACTCTGCAGTCCCCACCCACTTTCTTTCTTTACTGGGGACACGCATTATTTGGTTCTTTATGGGTCCAAACCCTTTTATTCTCTAACTTTCTAAATATATACAAATTGAAGGTTTTGTGGCTAACTGTCCACTGCTTATTCACTATAAACACATCCTCGTCATTCTTGCACATTCTTCTCACCTGTGAAGAACAATTACAAGGACCTGTAGATAATATAAACCTGAGATTAAAATGTACCAGCTCGACTGGATAAAAACCAACCAGAGAAAGAATGTTATTAAGGAAAATAGGTACCTTGTAAAGTTAAAAAAAGGCGGATGCATGACATCTGACAATTTACAACAGGAAGTTAGGAAAGAGAGTGTATCCCGGAAAATGTTTACCATCCATCTATTTTAAAATTTGAACAGTCTGTCAAGACTGGTTCTTAACAAGCTTAACATTGGTGTAAAAGCGCCTAAGGTCCTTCATAGCCTTTTCTTCAATTTGAATTGAGCGGATGGATGAGGGTACATCAATCTCTGGCTTGAACCACTTATTAGAAACTGAGGTATCTGGTGGGCATCCTGGGCTAGTATTTACAGAAAATCCAGTAGTTTTTGTCTTTGGGCTGTGGGCCAGACTTTGCTGCTGTTTTCCATGCTTCAAGACAAACAAAAAACAGACAACTTTGAGCAGGATTGCTTGATAAAGAGATCATAGATGCCACAGCTGTGTGCGGCAAGTATGAGTGAGGGTCAGATGCACAAGTGGTGCGCAGTGCGACGTAGCACAAGTGGTGCGCAGTGCGACGTAGCACAAGTGGTGCGCAGTGCGACGTAGCACAAGTGGTGCGCAGTGCGACGTAGAGAGATCCAATAACTGTTCAGATTACTACATCCTCCCATATGTTATACGCTCAAACAAGTAGGACAAAAAACAATGGGAGGAGATTACTAAAGGCACCAATGCAAAAATCTGACCGGTGTTGACAAAGGTCATTGCTATGTGAGAATAAAATGCAATAACTGTTCAGATTACTACATCCTCCCATATGTTATACGCTCAAACAAGTAGGACGAAAAACAATGGGAGGAGATTACTAAAGGCACCAATGCAAAAATCTGACCGGTGTTGACAAAGGTCATTGCTATGTGAGAATAAAATGCTTGACATCCTAACAATATGGATTAAGATTGCAATGTAAGTGTAACCAAGAGTCAACTATACAAAAGTCTTGATGGACTGACAGTGTGCTGCAATAGCAAAGATACCTAATGCCCTAAGCTGAGGTTCTATTCCTTAAGAAACTCCTAACTGTTAACTTTGAAGGGCATTTGTGTGCTTTCACTTGAGGAAGGGTGACAAGCTGGCAGTTGTGCTAACCCTTGTACATATGTAAAGCCTCTTATTGATCATCATCAGTTTCTAATGAAACAATTAAGAACACAAATTTTGCTCACATACATAAATGAAAACACACCCAGAGTAAATTGCCATACCTGTTGCCATTGGATGTCCCTTAGAGATGGGCGAGAAATTAGAGGCGGAGTCCCTGAAGAAGCCCAAGGAGGGGTTCCTCTTTCTCCATCAGGTACCTGAGGTGTCCCACCAGGCGAAACCATGGGTATCGGAGTGGAAGGCAAAAATGAGCTCAGTAAAACTTTCCCCCCACTTTTACCATCCAAAGGATCTTCTACCTGATCTTTGTTCCTAGTAGTCTTACTTTCCTTGGTTTTACTCTGTTCATCCTGTATATCACGAAGGGAGGTGCGCCCCTTTGATATTTTATTACCACCCCACGCAGGGCCCTCAACTTTTGGAGTTGGTGGTGTAGGAACCACAGCTTTTGGAGAATCATCAAGAGCTCCACTCAGAAACATAGAAAGCCCACCCTTTTTCTTTTTCTTTTTTGTAAGGGCAGGTGAAGAAGTTTTACTTGGCATGTCAACAAAACCTTTCTCAGTGAAGCTTTCCTTGCTGCTGACTTGCTTAGTGACACTTACCTCAAACACAGCATCCTCCTATGAAAGACAATTCTTGTTAAAATATAAATCATGTGAATTGCTGATCAACCGCTGAAGATACTATTTAACTTGAAACTAGCAGCAGATGAAAAAAAGTTACCTAAAATTCCTCCCGACCCCCATCTTATAGGGGACTGAAGTTTCCTATAGGTATGGTTTGGTGATGGTAGGACATAACTCATGAAGTCAAATTTCTATAATAAATATTCATAATATACATCTATACTCTTTATTAATAAGGAAAACAATGTGAAAATGGCACGCGGTACCAAAAGTACCAAATTTGGTTATCACGAGACCTGGGTTCGATTCCTCGCAACTACGTACAAGATTTATTAATTTAAATTCTTTAGCATAATTGAGGGTTCGATTCCTTACAACTACGTTATTATATACAATATTTATTTATTTACTTTAATTTCATTCAAAGTTCAATTGTCTATAACTTTTATACTCTGTATTAATAAAGAAAATAATGTTAAAATATCGCGCAGTGCCAAATTCAAGATTAATTGCCTATAATCACATAATTAAATAGTATTATTTATTATATATTTCTATCATTCAAATATCTATAAGTACATTTTTTATTAATTTTTTTAATAATCTATACTCTTTATTAATAAGGAAAACAATGTGAAAATGACGCGCGGTACCAAAATACCAAATTTGGTTATCACGAGACCTGAGTTCGATTCCTCGCAACTACGTACAAGATTTATTAATTTAAATTCTTTAGCTTAATTCAAGGTTCGATTCCTTACAACTACGTTACTATACAAGATTTATTTATTTACTTTAATTTCATTAATTTCATTCAAAGTTCAATTGTGTACAACTTCTATACTCTTTATTAATAAAGAAAATAATGTTAAAATATCGCGCGGTACCAAATTCAAGATTAATTGCCTATAACCTATGTTACTCGAACTCGGCTAGAAGTGTCGGACATGGATACGTGTCCAAGTGCAGGACTCGGCAAGATTTTGAAAAATATGCATGTTTTTGGCCTAAACTAAGTGTCCGAGTCCGAGTATCCATGTCCGACACGGGTACTTGAAGGTAAAATGAAGAGTCCGAGCAACATAGCCTATAACCACATAATTAAATAGTATTTATTTATTATATATTTCTATCATTCAAATATCTATAAGTACATTTTTTAATAAAAAAAAATTAATAATTAAAATTAAGATTAATAAGCAAAACAATGTGAAAATGGTGTGCGGTACCAAGGTACCAAATTTGATAATCATGAAATCCGGGTTCAATTCCTTTCAACCACGTAATTATACAAGATTTATTTACTTTAAATTCTTTAACTTCATCCAGGGTTCGATTCCTTACAACTATGTAATTATATAAGATTTATTTATTTACTTCAAATTTATTAGCTACATCGAGGGTTCGATTCCTTGCAGCTACGTAATGATACAAGATTTATTTATTTACTTTAATTTCTTTAGTTTTACAAACGGTTCGATTGTCTATAACTACATAATTAAATAGTGGTTTATTTATTACATATTTTTATCATTCAATTCTCGACAAATATATTTTTTAAAAATATTTATTAATATTTATCAATATTATTATGTTGATATCGACTCATGCTCGACCCGTGCTTGACACGGGTTATCAGCTAGTATATTTAATTATATATAATTATCGGAAGAGATTAGCATGGTACAGAATTCTACTTCAGAAGCACATTAAACAATTTGAGAGCAGATATTCAAACTTGTAACCAGAAAATATTGCTGCATTTTGGCTTTAGAAACATTCAAAAATTTACGTACTTGTCTATTTCTTTGATGGTGTTGAAATACCAATACAACACATAAACGTAACAAACTGCAGCATGTCATTATAGACTTGTTTTGCTACCACATAACGAGGAGATTGGTGCAGGTCGGTCTTGACTATAGATTAAAATCTTAACAAATATTAGTGTAGTATCTAAAACTATAAACCACTACCAACTAAAAATCATTGGTGCTTTTTTGGTCAAGTTCTGATTTCCGATTTGTTTTGTGTACATCCCAGCATTCAGATTTCAGACTAAAACTAAAATACCTAAAGTTGGAAAAAAATATAGAAAATTAATTAGATAGATTCAGAATTTCAGATGACAAATATATAGCACCTAAAGATATTCGAACAGAAATATTATTGGGTGTGAAAACCTTACCTTGAGTTTTGACTGAGATATATCAAGAGGGGAGAAACCCTTCACAGGGTTCGGTTCAACACGGATCCCATCATTTCCAGACTGTACCTCTGTCTCTATTACCTTATGTTTACTTTTTCTCCTCTGTTTTCTAGATGCCTCCACCTTTTTATTGCCTTTTCCATCTGAGAAATTTGGGATAGCTGCTTCTGTTGAGATACTACTTACTGGTAAACCAAGTTCAGCAAGTAATCTCTCCAATGAAGACCTTGTTTGAAGCTTGGCAATCTGCTGGTCATCGAGGTGAAATCCATTTGCCTGCTTCTCCTCAAGAATTTCAATCTGCTGCAACTTCTTTCTGAGAGCTCGGACTTGTCTGCAAATGCCTTCATTTGCATCTTCAACGGGGTGAAGAAAGTTGTCTAATCTCTGATATTTATCTTTCATTGAGGTTAACATTTTGTTGTGGTTGCCGCAGGTCCTTGGAAAATCATCCTCATTATCCTCTTCTTCACTGTTAATTACAGCAGGAAAAGTAGCTGTGGGTGTTGGAAGCCGTCGGCAACACCATAATTCCGATGACTTCAAATCCCGTGATTTCTCAAGAGATGCTAAGACATCCAATGAAGCAGTAGCAACAGCATGCGTTGAGACTGTAAGTATATAATCAAGGTTGCGAATTACAATATCCTGATGCAGGTTTCAGAATAGATTAGATAAGCCAGGTCTAACCAAATGTCATTAAAATTAATTATGAACTCTGAACACACAATACTATATCAATTTAAGCAAGAAGAAACTATTTTAATTTTTTCGTAAAATGACTGTGGCAAAGTACTTCTTCTCTTATTCGGTAATTTCATTAAAGTACAAATTGTTGCATGGTATGTATAACTAATGAATATCTGAAGAACCATCTATTAGTCAGGATACGTCAGTTTCTAAGAATAAGTTCTACCCAGGCTATCAACTGTTAGATATAAACCATCATCCAACCAGTATGCTTGATAAGCTGATACTATGCTTTTCTGCAGAGTGTCTAATAAGATCTTACATAAAATTAAGGGCATGTTTGTTTCACCAAATAATTAACTTACAAGTTAAAGAATTACTTTTGAGAAGTACAATATATGTACTTATTTCAGTTACTTATTTTTAATTTTGCAAATTGATTTCATAAAAAATGAAAATTATCACTTACAAAGGTAACTAACGTCTAGTACTTCTTTGTTACTTTTTATATATTATGAATTAGAGTACAAATCAAATTATCCAAACTAATAGTAACTTACAAGACAAATTAAGTTAATTTTTACTTGTATGGAAGGAATGTAAAATTAAGTCATTAAGTCGAAAGTGACTTTTTTTAAGAAAAACTAAATGACACACACACGCAGACACACCTTTAAGAACAGGGGCAGTAGATTTTGTTAGTGAAGAAACTAGACGCATGTTTTTCAAGTTAAATAGGACAATAAATTTAAAAAAAGGATATTAAGAGAGGAACATCATAAAGATGGATATATAAAGAAAAAGAGACAACTAAAAGCTTGGATAAATCATGTCAAGTAGAAGTTTATACAGAGAAAGAATACTACCACAGTATCTACAAGGAGATATTTAAAATCAAGGACATGAACAGGCCATCGGGATGTGTACCTCACAGTGCTTCCTCAAATCATCTGCTCCAAGTGAATCTGCGATCTCAAGTAGTTGAATTGCGCTATGAGGCTCCACCAAAAACTCTGCTGCTACTTTCTCACATAGGCTTTTCAAGCTCGGAACAGGCGTGGTCCCAGTATCCTCCTTTTGTATAGTAAATAGGGCATTACCAGTATCCACTTCATCATACACAAAATTTTCCTCTAACTCGTCTAATTCATCGTCAACATTTAGCTTGAGATTCTGAGAATGATGGACAACACTTGGAGGGTAGGTAGGATGATAGAGAGAACTAATAAACAAAAGATGCGTCTCTCCGACTGAAACTGAAGATGCTTTTTTTGCACCATGTAGCCGCATTGCAACAGGTTGCTCATCCTTTCCTTCCTTGCCGTCCCATCTATAAACATCACCAGTAGCAGTTACGGCAGCGGTCCAATACTTTCCAGCAGAAATACTAACCATAGTCCTTCCACAAAGCGAATATAACTACATGAAAAGAAAATAGAGGATACACAACGAGAGAATTCAGTTAGAAAGCATATACATCAAGATACAAGTACACAATCAAAAAGAACACCAGAACCTTTACCTGTCGACAACGTAGATTAGGATCTGATGACAACCAACAAAATACTGCCCCGTCATCGGTAAGAGCCATGCTATGTACCATCCCAGCAGCTATAGAAACTACATGAAGCCGTTCCTTACGATGAAATTTTAATGGTGTGCTCCCGATTTTTTTGATATTTCTAGCTATCACTACACGCCTTGGAGTAACAAGTCGATGACCCCAAGTAAACACCTGTTAATTAAACAGTTTAATGAGGCATAGTAGCAAAGGCATACCCGATATCAATAGTACAACTATTATTAATAAATCTATCTGACTAATCAATACCTCTCCATCAACTCCTAAAACAATTGTGTGATTTTTAGCTGCTGCAACTCCAACAAAAACTTTTCCTTTCAAGTATTCAACTACTCTAGGAGTGTAATTCCAGCCTGAATTGGAAGTCCCATAACCAAGCTGGCCATCTTTATTGCATCCCCATGTGAAAACCTCACCAGACTCAGAAACCACAGCCGTATGTTTATTGGCTGCTGCAACAGCAACTATCTTTGACTTCAAGGAACTAACTCTCCGAGGCGTGGCTTGGCTATCCACTGATGTATAACCAAGTTGACCCTCTGCAAAAACACATCTCAAATATCAAATTACAGCACAACGTAAGTACTCTTACAAGGATTACTTTGAAAAAAAGATACATACAAAAAGCAGCTAATAGAAAGTAGAAAGATTTAGCTTTTTAACCAATCAAGGGATTATGGAAGGCATTTAATCATATGGAAGAAATCCATAGATTTTGTGATTAAAAAAATCAACAGGGAGATCACACACTACATGTTACAGACGGAAATAGGTACCTCTATTGGAACCCCAAGTAAACACCTCACCACCCTCTGTTGCAACAACAGTGTGATGTTTAGCTGCTGCAATTGCCTTCACTCGTCGGGACCCTAAACCAGAAGTCACTTTCCGGGGAGTAATAACAGCAGCCTGACCACTGCACCACAAGATATAATAATATGTTGTTTCTCTTTAAATCTTTGGCACAAAGCAACAATCATGTACAATAACATAGAGGTACGAGTGATCATAATTATGGCTAATCCTGATACTCCTACTTTATATGTCTTACAAGCTGAGTCTCTATAAGTATAGTTACATTTTAAAGCACAAATATGTTCGGTTTTAACTTAGAAAGTTTCCTTCCAATTCAAATGACAATCTGTAGAAATTAGGGATGTGCCTCTTTCTATTTCCAAAAGAACACTCAATTTAACTTTTTAAGGGTTATTATTTTTCAACTTCAATTAGGGTGGTAAATAGAAAATCATATATATAATAACTTCAGAATCAGTAGTACTCTACTAGACACTAAGATCACTGCTAATAATGAGGATATTTTTACCTGTGGATATCAAAATCAGGATGCCCAAGACGGCCTCCTCTTCCATACCCCCAAGTATAGACTTCCCCTTTCGCACTAACTGCTACACTATGGAACTTTGCAGCAGAAACTAATTTAATAAAAGAACCGTGAAGTGAATCAACTTTACATGGCAACTTCTGAATATGCGCATTTCCAGTTCCAAGTTGATAGTTGACACCACTTCCCCAGCTAAACAATTCTGTAGCTACTGAAAAAATTAACAAGATGTTACCTCCTCTGTTTCGGAGATAATCAATTTAACTGCAGGGAAACTGAAGATTACGCAAAGAAATCAAATAAACCTGAACTATCTTCATTTCCTAAAGTCTGCAGCACAGGACCGGAGAGAAGATCAACAGGTGTACGAGATTTGAAATCTTCCGAGGTAATAGATGCACCCTCCTGAAGAAGGATGCTAGCCACTGCAAGATAACCAAAATGCAAAGCTCTATGAAGGCTTGTCCATCCTGATTCTCCATCCTGGAAAACAGAAGGAGTTACTTTCTGAAAGCAATTTATATATCAGCATAACACAATCCAAATTATAGAATCCTCTAATACATCATCAATATACTTCTAATACAATATCCGTCATTTTGTAATCTCAATTTTCACTGTAAACCAACTTCCCTAATCCAATGTGCTTTATGTTCACTAATTGCAGTTATCAACTAACAGTCTCAGGGTCATGTAGAGATACTTATATGATCACAATGTTTGTGATCCATACTTCACTACATTTTAAAGAACGTGACTAGCATCACCTGCTTAAAGTACCTTTTAAACAGTCTTGCAAAGTTTGAAAAAGTCTCGATATTTCTTCAACAAAAGATGTAAGCACTCAGAAAACATTTATCAAGAGGGATCAACAAAATGGAATGAAGAAAAGATTAACTCTATACAGAATTCAATGTATTTCAAAAAATCAATGAAAGCATTTTAGCAACATATAATAATAGAAAAAGTTCAAATTTCATTAGATAACACACCCTAGCATTAGGGTCCGCGCCAGCCTCAAGTAACCTCCTTACTATTGGAACATGATTCCTCCAAGTTGCAATATGAAGAAGGGTTAGACCAAACGCATTCCTTGTGTTTATATTTCCACCACTCTTCTTCAATAATGCTAAAGATGCATCTACATCAACCACCGAACCTTCACGAATAAAAAGCCACAGATCTTTTGAGGACCCACTTGGTAAGGATTTGCGGGCAGAGAACTGCGAATTCTGCCTTGAACCATACGGAACTACAATTTCCTCCATAGAAACTAATCACCGAGCTTCTGCCTTCTGGAAATTACAACTTAAGTACACCTGTCAACTTCTCCCGGAGCTTGTCTCTTTTTGGTTTTTTGTTAAAAGAAAAGCAACTTGACGCACTACCACCTAAACTAATAACAGAAAAACATGCTCTCTACTATATAAACTATCTTAATCTTCTATTCATCTTAAAAAATAACTCAACCATAGTTAGATCACAACTGGCATTTAAAGCAGAATCACCGACCCTTATTATGCTACCATCATCATCAGCACTTCTGCCAAGAATGCATACCCACCGAAGGAGTCATTTACAAAGTGTGATCAGACATCCTAATGTATATGACAGATCCAAAAAAGTGGGCAACAAAAACTGCATTGGGGAAAACTATTATCAGTGACTATAGATACTAGTAGCAATACAAGTGGTGATAATTAACGATAAAGCAGTATCACAAAGCACATGTAATCCAAAAGATTAAGAAAACCACTGAATTGCTAAAACTTAGGAATGTTACCAAATATAGATGTAATACTATTATACTACTACACGGTATCATTTGTATCTTCTTGTAACTTCAAGCACAATGGAAAACACGTAAACCAACAATATACAACACAATTTTCTCTTTGCAAAAGCAAAGCAAAATGGTAAATCTGACCTAGATGTGTTGTCCGATTCTATTAATCAAAAACTAGATAACTTAATCAAATCATACATTCGAAGATTAGAAAGTCACATTGAGATAAAAGAGTAACGAGTAAATGAAGTCGGAACACATCTAGTCGAAATTGGTAAGTAGATACAAGATTAACTATTGTACCATTATAGATGTGGGAAACTCACCTAATTATGACCCAGTTCAATATCCACCCACCAGCTACAAATTTAGATATTACATACATTTATATACATCACAGGTGATAGAGTAACTTCTCATTTTACTCAACTAACAATAAAGACTCAATTCTTATGCAAATTCACAAATCAAGAATCAATTCTACACAATCACCAAAGCATAAAATCATCAAAAAACAATCAAACTTGACAATCTTGAATCAAAATGAAAATTTAAAAAATACCCAGATCATAAAAATCAAAACTTTATCATGAAATGAAGCATTACATTTATTTCCCACATTTAACACAATAAATAAATTTTAAAAAAATGAAAAATTAGGTACCCAACATTGCTCTAAAAACAAGGAATTTAAAGAATGACCTTACGATATAAAAGGGAGTCAAGAAATAGTTGTGTCCGCTGCAAACATTGCTTGTAAATCTATGCTCGATTATTTTATTGTATGTATAAGATATATGAGACGTATTTTATATATGTGTTGTGGGGGTGAAGAAGGAAGAGAGTGTTTTTAGGGGAGGGAATCGAAGCACCGAATATACCTGAAGATATCTGTATGTATATGTGTGTGTAGATTGAGAGAGAGAGAGAGAGAGAGAGAGAGAGAGATTAGAGTTTCAGAATGGCATTTACAGGAAAACATTTAACGCCCAAACTCAATACAAGTCCAGGGGTATTTTGGGGATTGGAAAGAGTTGAATGACGATAATAACCCTGGAGAATGGCTTGGGTCTCTGACATCTCAATGTTTGATTTGTCTGCGTCTCATGTGGCCACGTTTCTTTATGTTTGCCACGTGGTAGATAATTTAATATCTTTCAGAAAAATTAGGGATCAAGAATTTATTTTATTTATTAATATATTAGTGTACATGATAATTTCACTAGTCATTTCTGAGAATTTTGTGAATAGTCATTTGAAATATCCAAAGATAATATTGATACACGGGGAAATTATATATTTATTTAAATTTTTGAGTTGAATATGTTAAAGAAAAAAACACATTTGTTTGAGATTGGGTGGCTTGGAAACGGTCGATCTAGAATTATTAATTTAGGCACACTTGCTCATATTTTCCTAATCTGAGATTTAAGTCTATGGGTTGGTAGAAGAAAATGGTGTTCTGACTTTTAAATATGATGATTACTTTTTCCGCCCATTAAATTGATTTTATTAAGGCTGCAGGTAGAGAATATTTAAACTTAAAAACATACTGTACTATATAATTTAATTCATAAATATGAATTAGTCGTATGAGAAAATCTCCAAAAGTAAAAGCAATTTTTTTCCTATTAAGCCTACTAAACTATAGCATCTCTTTAGGTTTATGCCCGGAATCTTATTCGATAAATAATTCGGGAGTACTCCCTATTTATGTGTGTTAATTAACGAGTACCGCACGGCGGTGGCTTGCGTGCTGTGGTAGACTGGTACCTATTCTCTGTTTTTATTGCGTAATTTATACAGGTGGTAATTTGCGATTAAGTATTTGTCAAAAATAAAGAAATAAGTATGATTTGAAAGCAAAATATTACTTAAAAACATAAACAAATGCAACATTAAAAACAAGTACTCCCTCCGTCCCATTCATTTCTATACACTTTCCATTTTGGGATGTCCCATTCATTTCTATACATTCCAAAAATAGTAACTTTTAATAATATAAAACACTATTACACCCACTACTTTCTCCACTATCTCTATTCTATAACAATATAAATCACTATTACACCTACTACTTCCTCCACTGTCTCAAATCTATTATTAAATATTGATAGGTCCCACCACTTTACTTACTTTTCATCTAATTTTACTCATTTTTTATATCTTTTCTTAGTCTACGTGCCCAATCCCAGTGTATACAATTCACCGGGACGGAGGGAGTAGCATGCAAGCCATGAAGCCAATAGAATTATTCAGATTCTAGAGCTGGGACTGTGTACTGAATGATGACTGATTATGATCTACAAAGCTCTTAAATAACTGATATACTGTGATATAATGAGTTAACGGAGGAATTTGGTATTAACAAATTTTGAGGTTCGTCGCCGGAATCAAGATCTATGACGGTGGTTCTTCGCCGAAAAGTCACCGGAGTGCGGTGGTTTGTCATGAATTGGGGGCTGAGATTGTAAGGGTTTTCTTGGTGGTGGCTCGTTGAGCCCTTCGCTTTCAACCCCTTAAAATGTGCTTACGTACCCCGTATTTATATGGGATCAAGCCCTACGTAGTTTTTGGGGAGCAAGTAACTTATATGGGCTGGTTTCTGATTTTCTAGCCCCATTAGGATACCTGATCCGTCTTCTGAAATTGGTATTCGACTCACTTTAGGAATGTCCAACGATGAGGCCTAGTCACAAAGCCCCAAGGCTCAACTACAGTCTAGGAACTTCACGGATACGGCATCGACCCAACTTAGGAGCTGACACTAACCGCTACCAGCTGTCTCCCTAACCAAAGTAGTTGCAGGTATAACCATGACTTACCCCAAATGTTAGACGCATCATTGTCCCACGAATGAGAAGCACCCACCAGATTGCAGAATAAGTGATCCCAAGCGTTTGGGTGCAAAGTGTAGGATTATTCCAAAGTTCCCCAATGAGGACGCACCCATTGTATGCAGGAACGGAGCTCCCAAATCACACACCAAGATTTACCCCACATCCCCAATAAGGACGCGTCTATTGAATAAAGGAGGAGGCCTTCAGTACACAGGCATACCCCTGGAGGCCTTCAACCACGGATATCCCCCTCCTAGGGCACATCCTAGGAGGGAATTCTTCAATCATCACGGAAACCCCTAAAGGCATTCAATCACGAACATCGTCATCAGGCAAACCCCTAGAGGCCTTCAATAACGGACATCCCTTCCTTAGAAGACATCCTAAGGGAGAAGTCTTCAATATCTTGCCAATGGAGCCATCCTTCACCACCAAGTAGCTACTTCAATCCAAGAGGACGCGCCCTCAAGGGGTGGACGGCCTAAAGGGGCGCACCATTACCCCTATATGGGAAAGCCATAACTCTTCCTTATGCCAATCTCATGCCAATGTAGCTCTTATTCTCTGTCAAGTCATCACTTCGTACCATGAGGGCGCGCCCTCAAGGGGTGGACGGCCTCTCAGGGCGCGCCCTCGTATTGTGCCAGTAATTTCTTTTCCGGTTATTCTTTTCTTCGGAAGTAGTACCTTTGGAATCTGTTTAGTGGTAATCCAGGGTTGTATTTGAGAATTTCTCATCAAAAGGCTTTAATTGTTAATTTGACTTTAGACTCATTTTATATTTCTCTACTCCAGCTGAGATGAACAACCCTATTTATAGGGGACACAAGGACTATCTGTATGTGTGATAGAAGTTTGATGGGACGCCATCACTTGTGTGTTGTGCAACACAAGAAGGTTAATTACCTTTAGTAATGTCTTAACTAAGACACGCAACATTGGTTCATTTGATCATATTGGTCTCTCAGTGATTCTTTTATTTCAGAAATGTTTGCTTTGAAATTCGTAATTCGATAACCACAATTGTGGGACACTCGTTATGATACGACATCTTTTCACTTCAAAATATCATGAATCTGATTATCTCATATAATCTTGGAAGTATGCCAAGCAGATTGGAATTAGTTGACCTTTGCGGTGGGATTACCAAGAGCCAAAGCGGATCAAGATGTGATTAGAATACTAGTAACGCGTAACGTGTAGTGGTTCAGCCGGATTTGTCTTATATAGAGGAACCAGTAGAAATTCCAGACTAGAAAGAACAAGTATCAAAGATTAAAGAGTTAGTATTATTGCGGATGCAACCAGAGTTGGAAGTTATAAAAAGAACCTTAGTGACTTCTTCAGCTAATTCCGAGGACGGAATCCTTATAAGGTGGGTAGATTGTAGTAACCCGAATTTTCAGGGTTTATTAATATTATTATTTAAATATTTTATTGTTTTTCTCAAAGAGGAGGAATGAAATTATGTGTGTATTTATTTAAAAGTTTTGTGAAAGCTGATTATTTTATCGATATAGTTGAATTGAGTTTGTTTTAGAATTTTGGGGATCGAACCAGCATTTTAGTTGCGCCAAAATTTTATCCGATATTTTATGCGGATTCAAAGTTTTATTTTGTTTAAATTATGAAAATATTCCAAAAGTTAGTATTTTTATATTTTTGGGAGATTTCCAATATTTGGAAAATTTTGGTATCAAAGTGGTATTTTATTAGTACCAAAATTTTACCCGGTATCTTATCTGTGCCCCATTAGTATTTGGGTGAGTTATAAAAATATTCAAAAAATCAATATTTTTACAATTCTGTAAAATCCGGGTCTTATAAAAATTTTGTGCATAATTATTTTAATTTTTAGAGTAACTAAATATTTTTATATTTATCCGCTAATTGAGTGGAAGTTATAATTTCGTCCTAAAAATATATTATTGGTTAGGTCTAATCAGTTGTACTACTCCACCCAATAGCTGCCACGTGTTCCCCCTAATATCTTCTTTTATCCTTCCTCATAATCTTTCTTCTTTCTTATTCCTTAAGCTTTTGCTTTCTCTCTTTCTCTCTCTCTCTCCACCACCGCTGCTATGCATTCCGAGTAAAGACTCTAGTCGATTCTCCACTGAAATTCAACTTCGTTGGGCGATTCTTGTTCTCCAGACCGAACGATACATAGATCTTCTCTTATTCTTCATTTTTACATGTATCATGACTGTAATAGACTTGTAATGGTTCTTGATGTTTTGTACTTTTCTTGTGTTCTTGAGCTATATATGTATGTATAGCTGTGTATGTCAGTGTTTGATCCTTTTCTCCCAATTACTCAATACGCACATATGTTCTCGGCTTTTTCCTTATTAAACGTTTCCCAAAGGTTTTATGATAGTAGAGGACGCGCCCTTTAGACGAGGACAATTTTGTTGAGGGCGCGTCTTTACCGGTGACTCCTTTGTATCTGTTATACCCTATCTTTCTATCTACAATCGACCATCCCTTCTTTTCTTGAACCGCAATTGCTTTTTTCATTGTAGTCGTCTCTTAACTTGCTTTCTAATCTTCTGTAGGAATGGATGGATTAACAAAAGGCTTTGGAATTAACTTGAGAAAGGATCATGTTGCCTTAGACAGCTCCAAAGCAAGGAAAACGCATCTTCAAGACAAGAAAGATCAAACATTCATGACGAAGAAGTCTCCAAAAAGAAACCAGGAGAAGACCAATCTTAATTCCCAAACAGAGGGCGCTTCCTTGAAGAAAGTTAGAACGGACACGCCCTTGAAGAAAGTCAGGACATCTGAAATCTCTTCCCTGGTAGCCACTCACTTGAGTCCCTTAGCCATCCCTTTTGTTAAGGATGAAGATATCTCCAAATGAAAGGCTAGGACTCCTTCAGAGGAAAATGAGGCCTTAATCAAAGCTTCTGTTGAGATTCTCGTTGCTTCTCTTATGCACCATTCTTCTATAGAGAAAGAGAGGTCATTCCTTCAAACTTTGCAAGCCGAAAAGAAAACACTCTCGCAGCAACTGAAAGATCATTCCAAAACAATGAAAAAGATGAAGCTGGTGAGAGATGTTCATATTAACTCTCTTAAAAAAGAAGTCAGTGATACTACTGAAATCCTGAATGATTTGAACACATCATATGAGGCTCTTGAAAAGGAGAAAGACAAGCTTCAGGTTCAACTAAATAATCTCATTGACGATCAACATAGTGGATGGGCTGAGGAGAAGCAAATGATTAAGGACGCATCCCTTGTAGATGGTTTCAGGAACTATGCTTCTGGCTTCTTGGCAGTAGATCATGGCTATGACTTCTCCAAGTTTGGTGAGGATACAGTTGCATGGATTGATAAATTCAAAGTTGATGAAGCTGAGACCATCAAAGCCAAACAAATCAAACTTGGAATTGAGGATAGACCACTTGAAGAAATTGAGGACGCGTCCTCTGAGGATGCACCTCCTGATGATGAACAAGATGCTAAGGATCAGGGAAACCAATCTCCTAAGGCCGATGTTGTTCTTGAAAACTCTTTCGATGATGTTGCTAAAACAAATGACATTGATGATGAAAACATCTCCACTCCTCCTGCTGATGACACTCAGGACGCGTACTGATGCAGGATTCTGACCTTTATTTCTTTTTCTAAGTCTTCTGAACATTATTGAGGTGCAAGGTCTCACTTCTAAGCTTTGCGAGTTGTATTTGATTTGACTATGCTTTTGGTAACTCTACGGGATATGTTTCCTGGAATTATATTCTTTTGTTGCATTATCTTGCTTGTCATACTTGCATATTTACAAGGAAGAGTTTCACATCTCACCATCTGTCTGAGGGCGCGTCGTCCTACAGGGCGAGCCCTTTATGCATAAACAAACCATCTTCCTCAAGTAGGATTAGGGAAAGTGTATATGGAATACCCCATCAGACTAGGAGGTAATTAATTTACCTTGTAGTCTACTCTTCAGGCGTTGTCTGAAAGGCATATGTCTAGGCCTATTTGTAAACACAGAGGATTCTACTCAACATAAACCAAGATGTAATAAGTAAATAATAAATACATATGTTACAGGAATCTCAGAAGATTATATCTGTCAAGAGAATGAAGATTAAGGTCATCTACAGTCTTGAAGTAAGTCTACATTGAAAGAAGTTCAATTTATTGATCAAGCCTCAGTGACGTATTCAAGGAAGTGGAACTATTTAATAGTGACAGAGATTTAGAAGTGTGACAAAGAAAAGTACAGGTTACAGTCCTTTGTTTAAGTAGAAGGAGAAAAGAACCACAGCTTAAAGTCAAAGTATGAAGAACAACCATTAAAGTTAGTCACTCATGAACCAGACAGTACATGGAGTGTCAACGACAGTCAGTGGTAGTTCGTCATCAATTTTAGTGGTTCTTAGAATTAGTTTTAATTCTCTTTTAATTTATTCATTAAGATAATTAATTTAATCTATGAATTAATTCTTTCAGAAATAATTCATATATTAAATTAATCAATCTAGATCTTAAGTAATTTTATATATAGATTAATTCTCTGGAATTAATTTATTTATGGAATTATTTAAGTCAATAATCTAATTTATTTAATCTGTGAATTAATTCTAAAAGAATTAATTCATTTATTAAATCAATTAAAAGTGGAACAAATTAAAACAGATTTATTTCTATTTCTAGTTAGTACTAGTAGTACTATCTGTTTTATACTAGTAGTACTATCTAGGTTAGTACTACCGATAGTACTACCAATTATTGGTAGTACTATCGGTAGTACTACCAGTTATATTGGTTAGTACTATTAGTATAAAATCAAGTTGATTGTTTCTGGCGCGTGGAAATGCTTCATGTGACTTGTTTAAATACAAGTCAATTATAATCAAAAGAGGCAGTGCATTTTACAAGATAGAAAACAGAAGAACAAAGCATCATATCCATTTACTTCTACCATTAACTTCAACCAACAGCAAAGCTCTCAATTTACTTCTTGTAATCAATTCTAGACATTTATGTTATATTCAATCCACTAGAATTCAATTACTTGCATTGCTTTGACAATCTAGCGGATCATAATCCCTAGAAATTATATCGAACTACTTTTTAGTATTCGATCCTTTTATTACAAATATAGATAAATTCATATCGAATTTATTCTAGATTTGTTTTAACAAGAACTCTGTAATCTATACACAGAATTGTAACACCCTTCAAGTTCAATAGAGTTTTATTTAACTTGAATCTTGTTTCATTTTATTCCGCAGATAATTTGTTATTGTAATTGTTAAATCTACTATCAATACAAATTCGATTAAACGGTACTGTTTGTATTCAACCCCCCTTCTACAAACATATCAGGACCTAACAATTGGTATCAGAGCCTTTTGATTGATACACTAATCAAAGATCCAATTGTTTTGAGATTTTTTTAAACTCTGAAATTTTCATTATTCATTTTAAATCTCAAAAATGTCTACTACACAAAAAGTTGGTACTGTCAAAATCCCCATGTTCAGCAAGGAGCATTATCCTATGTGGAAGAAGAAAATGCTCCTGTTTCTTCAAGTTGCAAATGTTAAATATCTAGGAATGCTGAAAAATGGTCCCAAAATCCCTATGATTGTTGAGGGAGAGCAGATAGAGAATGATGTGGTTACTAGAGCTGCTAGGATGTACCCCAAGGACCCCAAGGACTACACTCCTGATGAGAAAGAGGACTCTACACTGGA
Source organism: Heracleum sosnowskyi (assembly GCA_030848705.1). Classification (NCBI taxonomy): domain Eukaryota; kingdom Viridiplantae; phylum Streptophyta; class Magnoliopsida; order Apiales; family Apiaceae; genus Heracleum; species Heracleum sosnowskyi. The sequence continues at coordinate 87,617,047 of CM061243.1, forward strand.
TGCTTGTCTATAGTTGATACTGGTTGATTGTCTGGATCCTATCATGCATAATAATGTCCTAAACTGTGCTACTGCCAAACACATTTGGGACACAATAGAGATAATCAATGAGGGGACAAAGGAAGTTAGAGAGAATAAGCTGGAAATTCTCACCTCTTCATATGAGCATTTCAGATCAAACCCTGGTGAAGGTATCTATCAGCTTTTTGAGAGATACAACAAATTAATTAATGATCTGAACCTCAATGGGAAGCACTACACTATCAAGGAGATTAACAAGAAGTTCCTACTGACACTTCCAATTCATTTGGAGCACAAAATATCTGCAATCAGAGAAGCAAGAGATCTTGGAGAGATTTCTCTGGAAAGATTGTATGGTGTTATGAAGACCTATGAGCTGGAGCAGATTCAACAGAATGAGTTATATGGAACTGGAAAGATAGTTGGTACTTCTACTGCATTGACAATAGTAGTCCCACAGAAACTGGAAGTGAAGGTTGTTCAACCTTCCAGTTCTAACTTGGATGTTATTGATGCTGAATTTGGTTTAACATCCATTGATCAATCTGGTGGTGACTACTACTCTTTGGAAGAACTTGATCAGCTGGAGGATGGTGATTTGGCCATGATAGTCAGGAAGTTTGGGAAGTTCATATTCAGAAGGAATCCCAATCTTAAGTTCAAGCCCAAGTTTCAGAGAGGTGGATCTTCCTCTTCAAGTAGCACAAGGGGTGGCTACAAAACTGGAACTGTGGAAAGAAGCACAATCAGGTGCAACAATTGCAATGAGTTGGGTCACTTTGCTACAGAATGTAAAAATCCAAAGCAAGTGAGAAGTGTGACAACCCGGGTCAAATCCTGAGTGTTTTTCGAAAATCGGGTCAAGTCCCGATCACGAGTCTGAAATAGCAGAAGCATACTGGCCTAAATGCAGCCAACTTGGGTAACGACTAGCCCACCACAGGCCCCCAAAAGATCATGATTTGTTGGTGCTAATTAGTAGTAGTAATTTGCCTTATAAACTGAACAGAAGTCCCAAATCTCCTCGATGTGGGACTGGGGTGTTACAAACTCCCCCACTTAAACTCTTGACGTCCTCGTCAAGCCTGATCGGATAGCCCATAGGTTCCAAGATCGTTCCTCTCTAGCCATTGTGGGATAATACCGGCTGGCTTCGTGTCCCCACCTCCGGACCTCTGTCCATTGTGGGATAATACCACCAGCCTTCGTGTCCCCACCTCCGGCAACTTGCGTTAAAAAGCTTTCGAGAATCGGCTCTGATACCATATGTGACAACCCGGGTCAAATCCCGTGTGTTTTTCGAAAATCGGGTCAAGTCCCGATCACGAGTCCGAAATAGCAGAAGCATACTTGCCTAAATGCAGCCAACTTGGGTAACGACTAGCCCACCACAGGCCCCCAAAAGATCATGATTTGTTGGTGCTAATTAGTAGTAGTACTTTGCCTTATAAACTGAACAGAAGTCCCAAATCTCCTCGATGTGGGACTGGGGTGTTACAAGAAGTAACTCATTTGATTCTAGCAAGAAGAATAAGATTGGGAAAGCTTATGTTGCTGAAGGCAAGAGTTGGGATGATACTGATAGTGATGAAGAAGCAGGTGAGATTGGAAACCTTGCTTTAATGGCTAATGAGGCAAGCACTTCATCAACTTACATGTCAGAGGTAAAGTTTACTGATACTGAAATGATCTATCATCTTAGTACTACTGTTTCTTGTGCACGTAGAGAAAATGATAGAATAATTCTTTTGAACACAGCCCTTGAAAAGGAAATAAAATAATTAAAACTTGTGCATGTTAATCAGGATGAACTAACTGAGAAAATAGCATTTCTTGAGAATAGGGTTAAATGTTATATTCAACTGGAAACCATTCTTAAGGGTCAGATCAGTGAACTTAAAGTCAAGGCTAATGCTTACTATAACTCTTGTAAGACTGCTAAAGAAATCATCAATAAACAAAGTATTGGTCATACTGTAGGAATAGGGTATGACTATAATGAGTCTATTGGTGAATTAAGCATAAATACCCCTAATAGAGTCAGTGTTGAAGAAAGGGGTATACCAGATGTGCTTAAGGGTATTGATAAGCCTTTCTTTAGAGAGTCTCAAGCAGATCTTCTGAATGAATACTCTATCATTATTGAAGAGGAGATAATTATGGAGGATCGTGCTTTTGATCTTGAATAGTCCAAAAAGTGTAAGTCTGACAAACCAGTCAAAGTTGTTTCTGCAACGAAGACTAAGTCAGACATTCATAAAGTGGATCAAAACAACTGTAGAACCAACATGCCTGCTATTAATCTTTCTCATAAAGCATGTGGTGTGGTAAATTGCATGTCTTGTGCTTTCAATGTTATGTATGCTTATTTTAATAGTAAGCATGTATCTGATAATAAGACTGCTCCACATCAACATGTTAATAATAAGAAGCATGTTAGATCTAAGACTACTAGTCCTCTGAAGACTAGAGTGGATCCATTTATCCCTAAGCCTACTCAGAAATGTGTTAAGGCTGGCTATAAATGGAAACGCTCTTTTGTGAAAGAGGTTTATGTAGTTAAGGTTAAAGATGTTGTTTTGCCTGACAAAGGCCAGTTTATTAAGTATGCCGGACCCAATCAAGTTTGGGTTCCGAAGAAGGTCTAATCAATTTGATACTGCAGGGTGTGGAACAGGTAAACCGTGTTATGTGGGTTCTTGACAGTGGCTGTTCAAGACATATGACCGGACATAGAGCCCTGCTATCAAATGTGGTTGAGAAAGCTGGCCCAGGAGTTACCTTTGGAGATAATAGCAAGGGTATTACCAGAGGATATGGCTGTTTGAAGTTTGGAAATGTTATCATTCGAGATGTATCTATTGTGGAAGGTCTGAAGTTCAATCTTCTCAGCATCAGTCATTTTTGTGACAGAGGATATGCTGTTTTCTTTGAGAAAAATAGATGTCAGATCCTTCACAAGAAGAATGGAAAGCCTGCTCTTCAAGGAGTAAGGGAAGGTGACTTGTTCATAGCTGATCTGCACTCTGGATCCAAAGATGAAGTAACTTGTTTTTATGCTAAAGCTTCATCAGATGAGAGTTGGCTATGGCACAAGAAGATGTCTCACCTTAACTTCAAAACCATGAACTCTTTAGTCAAGAGGGAATTGGTTAGAGGTTTGCCTCAGATGGAATTTACACAGGAAGGACTGTGTGAGGCTTGTCAGAAAGGAAAGTCAAAGAAAGCTTCTCACAAGGGCACTGACACATCATCAATAACTGAACCACTTCAGCTACTATACATGGATTTGTTTGGCCAAGTTAGTGTGATGTCCATGTCAAAGAAACAGTATGCACTTGTGATTGTTGATGACTATTCCAAATATACTTGGGTTTTATTCCTACATTCCAAGGATGAGACCCCACATATGGTGATTGATCATATAAAGTTGATTGAGCTGGATTCGAGATTCCCTGTTAGAGCTATAAGGTCAGATAATGGAACTGAATTCAAGAATGCAGTCCTAAATGACTTTTGTGCAGATAAAGGAATAACAAGACAGTATTCTGCCCCTAGAACTCCTCAACAGAATGGAGTGGTGGAAAGAAAGAATCGTACATTGATTGAAGCTGCTAGAACTATGTTAAGTGAATCAAGACTTCCAATGTACTTTTGGGATGAAGCTGTGAACACTGCTTGTTATACTCAGAATCGAACTTTAATAACAAGGATTTAATGAAGACTCCTTATGAGATCATGAACAACAAGAAACCAACTCTCAAATACTTTCATGTATTTGGAGCAAAATGCTTTGTGCTTAAGGATGACAATGTGAAACTTGGCAAGTTTGAGGCTAAGGCACATGAAGCTATTTTTATTGGTTATTCCAGAAGATCTTACAGGGTGTACTTGATTGATGGTCACCACGTGAAAGAAAGTGTCAATGTAACATTTGATGACACTAAGCTCCCTAGTATCCAAACAGAAGACTCATCTGAGAAACTGAAGTTTGATAACTTGCCAGACTCAGATTCAGATGATGAAGCCCCACCTGAGAATGTTGCTAGTAATGACAATAACAATGATGATAATAATCCTGGTGGCGGTGGTGGAAATATTGGTAACAATGGAGATACCACCAACATTGGAGAAGAATCATCAAGGAAATCAAGCAACAACTCAGGGGGAGGAAATGAAGGATCTACTAGTCAGTCACAACACCACAATGAATTTCAAGGCGAATCATCAAGATCAAATCTTCCAAGACAGATTGTATGGAATAGAGCTCATCCCTCTGAGCTGATCATTGGTGATCCAGGTATTGGAGTTAGAACTAGAAGTGCTACTCAGAATGAATGTCATTATTCAGGGTTTCTATCTGAAATGGAGCCAAAGAAGACTGAGAAAGCACTAACTGATCCAGATTGGGTGATTGCTATGCAAGATGAACTCAATCAATTTGAACAACAGCAAGTCTGGAAGATGGTACCCAGACCAAAGAACAAGAAAGTAGTTGGTACTAGATGGGTATACAGAAACAAGCTGGATGAGGATGGCATTGTTACAAGGAACAAGGCAAGACTGGTTGCACAAGGGTATTCACAAGCTGAAGGCATTGATTATGATGAAACCTATGCACCAGTGGCTAGACTTGAGGCCATCAGGATGTTCTTAGCATTTGCAGCTTACTCCAATTTTAAAGTCTATCAAATGGATGTTAAGAGTGCATTCTTGAATGGTGAGCTAGATGAAGAAGTGTATGTGGAACAGTCCCTGACTTTGAAAATCAGGAGCTGCTGGACTTTGTGTACTTTCTCTTCAAGGCTATTTATGGTCTCAAACAAGCCCCAAGAAAATGGTATGACACTCTCTCTGGTTTTCTTTTAGAAAATGGTTTTGTTAGAGGTATCATAGACAAAACCCTTTTTTCAAAGAAACACAAAAGTGATATGCTATTAGTCCAAGTCTATATGGATGACATTATATTTGGGTCTACTAATGATAATCTCTGTAAGAGATTTGCTAAGCTAATGTAGAGTAAGTTTGAAATGAGTATGATGGGTGAGCTGAAGTTCTTTCTTGGATTACAAGTAAGTCAAAGGTCAAATGGTATATTTATTTATCAATCCAAGTATCTCAAAGAACTCCTCAAAAAGTATCACATGGAGGATTCAGCATCAGCAAGGACTCCATCTTCAATAGCAGTCAAACTGGGAGCTTGTGATAACTCTATCAAGGTAGATATTACAAGCTACAGAGGTATGATTGGCTCCTTACTCTATCTTACTGCAAGTAGACCAGATATTATGTATGCTACATGCTTGTGTGCAAGGTTCCAAGCAGGCCCTAGAGATTTACATCTCGTTGCTGTTAAAGAATCTTGAGATATCTTAAGGGTACACCTAATTTAGGTATCTGGTACCCTAAAGATTCTGGTTTTAATCTTGTTGGATATACAGATTCTGATTATGCAGGTAGTGTTGTTGATAGAAAGAGTACCTCTAGGAGTTGTCAATTCCTAGGAGGTAGATTGATTTCCTGGTATAACAAGAAACAGCAAACAGTTTCCAATTCAACAGCAGAAGCTGAATATATTGCTGCTGGAAGCTGTTGTGCTCAGATCCTATGGATAAGTAATCAATTGAAGGACCATGGCTTTGCATTAGATAAAATTCCCATTTTGTGTGATAATACAAGTGTCATAGCAATCTCCAACAACCCTGTGCAACACTCGAGAACGAAGCACATTGATATCAGGTATCATTTTATCAGAGAGCATGTCATGAATGGAACTGTGGAGTTACACTTTGTACCCACAAAAGAACAGACTGCAGATATATTCACTAAATCTGTTGACAAATCCACATTTATCAAGTTAGTTGGTAAATTGGGTATGTTAAACAGTCTTAGTGATTAACAATATCTCTGTCATGTTTGTTCTTTAAAAAATTCATTTTCTCTTGTCATTTAAATGATATTTATTGCTAATTCTCATTTAATATTACATGCTTGTAAATTTAAATATTTCTGAATATTTTATTTTCTTTAAAAATATTTTTCTCATATTTTTTAAGTGGAGAAATGTATTTTTATTGAAAATATATTTATTTAGAATTATTTAGGTGTTTTTCAGATTGTAAATATTGTTGTTTGAATTTTTCAGCAGGTTTATATTAATTTAATGCACTTCTATAATTTTCTGCATTTCTTTCTAGGATTTATGGAATTTTCTGTGAATTTTTCTAGCTTGTACATATTTTTTCTGCATTTTTATTCATTTTCTGTAAAGTTCATTAATTCTCAGCATTTTTATTTTTATTTAAAACTATTTTTCTCTTTATTTTCTGATTTTTGTTAGTATTACTAGTTTTGAACTAGTAGTACTATCGGTAGTACTATCCATTGATAGTACTACTAGTTCATTCTGTAAGTACTACCAGCATTTTCTTTTTACTTTTTTTTTTGTTTTTTTTGTTATTCATAGTAATGCTAATGTTTTAATAATTAGTACTACTAAGCCTTTTATGTTTTTCACTATTCATAGTACTACCGTGCTTTTTTGATAGTACTTCTAGGCATTTTGTTTAGTATTACTTATTTTTTATTTATTTAGTGATAGTACTACCGAGTTTTTGATAGTACTATCAGGTTTTCATATATACTCAGTAATTTTACTTTTTACCATAGTACTACCACAGTTCAAGTTCTTACTTAACTGCAGATTTTTTATTCTCTCTCTTTTATTCATAAAAGAAACGAATTGTTGCAATTTTTTTTCTTTCCGGATTCATTACTTGTTAGTTTTAGAATCTAAGACCATCATTAAACTCATCTCTTCAAGCCCTTTAATTCAAGATCTTAAAACTCAAGTTTCATTCAGTTTTAATTTTTTGAGTTTTTTGAATTCCAACAGTTTCTTCATTCGTTTTTAGGGTTTTAAAAGTGAGTTTTTGATTCTAAAAATAGCACTGTGTGAGGTTTGTGTCAAGGATTAACATACTTAAATTTTGGTAATTTTTGGAGAACTTTGAAAATTTGGATTTTTAATTAATTTTTAATTAATTTTAAAATCCTTAAATTCAAATTATTCATAATTATTTGAGTTTTTGATTTTCTGTGTTAATTTGTGCTTAGTAAATTATGGCTCAGAATTTTGAGGTCGTTAAAAACAATTATGTTGGGTATTTTGATCCTTTGAAATGCCCGGTTGATCGTTTTCGACCTTGGATTCATTTTTTTAAATTCGCAGTGTTGTGTTAGTCATGCTATATGTTTAACTGCTGATTTAAAGATTGAACCACTTAGGTTGTTATGTTCTAGTGCTATAATTTCTGATGATATTAATTCCATATCTTTCATAATTGAGCACACACAATACACTATTACTGAGGATCTGTTTTGTGAAGTTTTTCAACTTCCTAGGGACAACTTTGATAGGACTCCATCTGATATTGAATTAATTCAGTTTTTCAACAGAATTCATTATCAAGGTCCTTTGGAGTTGCCCAAACTCAGTAAATCTAATTTGGTCTGTGAATGGGATGTCTTATTTGATACTTTGGCTAAAGTTTTCAACAATTGTACTAAAAGCAATTTTCAAAATATTCCATCTTTGTTGCAGTACATTGCTTATGCTATTGTGTTTAATGTTAGACTTAACATTGGTCATCTTATTTGGAGTCTTATAGTTAGAAGAGTAGAAAATTCCAAGATTGATCATGATAGTGGTAGAAAAGTCAGGTGTTTCTATCCTCGATTTCTCACTATCTTAATCAATCATGTGCTATCTGATGCTCACAAGGAGATGTTTTTAAATACTTTATCTGTTCCTTTTCCTACTTCTGATCGTAAGTTCTATCAAAGACTCCACACTTCTCTTAAATTGAACATCACACCAGTGGTAGTCAGCCCATTCATGGCACAGTTCATACACCTTCCTACTTTTGAACCTTTTGTTCCTGATCAACAACTAGTAATTGCAGCTCGAACTTCAGAGGCACTGCCAATACAGGTAATACATCCTATCTCTGGATCATCTGGTACCTCTGTTGAAACCCAAGTGGTTGATAGGAATGACCAAGAGGTTGTAGAACCACAATCTCTAACCCAGGTCAGAGAGCCAAACACAATGTCTAATCCTTTAACCTCTCAACCTGAAACTGCTTCATTAATAAGACAAAGGTCAAGTAGTGAACAAACACTGAGTGCACCCACAGCTCTGTCTCCACCTCTAAAGAAAAGAAAAACCTATAGGGAGACAACTGTAAGCCCATCCATCTCCTCCCAACAGGATTTGGACTTTGATATGGCCATTGAACATTCTCTGGAGACATCCTCTCAACAGGATGAATCTATTGAAATTCGTCATCGGGCCCTGGCAACCTGTAATGAGTCAAGCACTCTCCCATTACTCACAATGGGAGAAGACATCCAAATAGAAGAAACTCAGGACACGTTGTTATGAGAGCACTTAGGATCTGAAACAGTGCCTACCATTGTCACGGTAGAAGTGCTTTCACAGGCATCAGAGGGAAAATCTGATATTTTGCCACTTTTAATAGAATCATTTTCTCCCCTCCCAGAGGGAACATCTCTGGCTCCCCTAAGGGATTTTTCACTCGCAGTTTATACTGGAGAAAGTGAAAGGCAACCGGGTGAGTCTGTCACTGAAGCAATTCAGTTTACAATGTCAAATATTTTGACAGACTCAACCAGGGATTGGGATTTGCGAACTCCCATTGCACCACCACTGACCTCTCTTGAAGGGGCTAGGGTGATTTCTATTGCAGGTACATCATCTGAGAATTTGGATAGACAGCTAGTGATTAGAGATCAATATCAAACAGAGAGTGATACACAAGCACGTGAGTTGAGTGAAACACCACTAAGAGAAATTGAAGTGAGTGCACACACTGACACAAACACTGCTTCTTTGTTAGCTCAGATAGTTGCTCTACAGAAACAACTGTACTCAAGTGGACTACATTCAGCAAACTGTTGATGAAAATCAGTTGTTTAATGAACAAAGGTTTGCAAAGATTGAAGGAGGAATGGAGCATCTCAATAAAGGGATGAAGCACCTTTACTATATGATCAAGAATTCACATCAACCAACAGCTCAACAGAAAACATTCTTTGAGGGTGATGATGAAGATGATGCTGATCAAGGAGGAGATAGGGAAGAAAGGAGAGAAAGATGAGATATAAGGGGAACATCTGAGGTGAATCCTAGAGCATCTAAAGCTCAAAATGTAGAGGATTCCTCAATTACGGGGGAGAAGAAAGGAGAAGAAAGAGGAAGAGTAGCTGGAGGAGCTTCTGGAAAAGATAAGGGGAAGGGTAAACAATCATTGGAGGAGTCTGCTTTTGATGATGCCTACTACTACCATGGTGAACAGGATGATTTCCAATTTGATATATCTGGAGAACTGGAGAAGACTATCCCTGAAGAACCTATGGGTGAGGAGGAGGTTGAAGAAGTGGCCAACTTTGATGATTGGGAAGATGAAACTGATTTATATACACCTGACCCTCTGTTTCAAAAGGAGCTGAAGAAACAACAAGCAGAGTTAAGGAGAAAGGAGGATGAGAATGCTAAGGTCTCCGACATCATATCTCAAAGGCTAAAGATTCAAAAGGCTAAACATGAAGACAAACAACGTCTTCATAGTATTCATGTCAAGGAAAGGAGATTGAATGTGAGGATGAAGCAGGGAAGCAAATGGGATAAGGCAAGGGAGATGTTTGATATCCCTTAAAGAAGCACAAACAATGATGCTACTTTTCTGAAGTTACTTGAGAAGATCAGAACTGTTAATCCGGACAACTCATTATACATGAAGGCATTGAAGGAAGATATCCTGAGGATTACATCTGCATTTGATCAAGTGAGGCAAGAACTGTATATCTATGTGTCTAGTGCTCTTGAAGGGTCATTCACCATTTCTCTTGACCTCCTTCAAAGAAGATCTCTCTCTGAATTATGGATTCTAATGAGTAAGGTAAAGAGATCTTCATGCTTGAATGAGCTTCTATATGACCGGCTGAGAGATGCTGTTATGAAGGCCAGCCCTCAAGTTATACACTTTCCTTATGAAGTCAAAATCTACAGAGGTACAACTTTGGAGACTGTAAGGCTGGATCCTGATTCTTTGAAGCTACAGACTGCTATGCAACTGGTGAAGTTGGAGAATCTTCTGAGAACTTCTGGGTTTACTACTGTAGAGAAGTCTGAAGTTGCTGATATGATTTCAGACTACTGCACGGAAAAAGTTCCAAGGTATGCTAAGATGAAGAACAGATTGAAGAAGATCACCACTCAACCAGTAATGCCAAGTGGTGTGGTTTCTGAAAGTGATCGTGTCCTTGACAAAGATCTTCTAGTCACCTTGCAAGAAGTTGAAGAAGGTGAAATTAGAGACTAAGACATGATAGGTTTAGCTCAATTTGTAAATGTTAAATGTTTAGAGCTAGGTAAATCAAGATAGGAAAATGTATCATTTGTTCAGACTAGAGGAACATCTATCTTGTATTTATCTTTATTGTTTGAATATGGAAATTGTTATATTTAATCCAGAACCTTTTATTATTTACTTGACTCTTAAAAGTCTTATCTTTTCTTGTTTTAGTTGAGTTATCCTCTAGAGGTATTTGGTTGTTATTGTCTAACAACAAATAGGGGGAGATTGAAAGGCATATGTCTAGGCCTATTTGTAAACACAGAGGATTCTACTCAACATAAACCAAGATGTAATAAGTAAATAATAAATATAGATGTCACAGGAATCTCAGAAGATTATATCTGTCAAGAGAATGAAGATTAAGGTCATCTACAGTCTTGAAGTAAGTCTACATTGAAAGAAGTTCAATTTATTGATCAAGCCTCAATGAAGTATTCAAGGAAGTGGAACTATTTAATAGTGACAGAGATTTCAGAAATGTGACAGAGAAAAGTACAGGTTACAGTCCTTTGTTTAAGTAGAAGGAGAAAAGAACCACAGCTTAAAGTCAAAGTATGAAGAACAACCATTAAAGTTAGTCGCTCATGAACCAGACAGTACATGGATGCCTATCTATGGAAGCTAAGCTTGACAGTCTGTCTAACTTGGTGGCTACTGGATTTGCTGGCATTCAACAGTCAATTCAGTTTTATCTGCTAAGCTTGATGCTGCCAACTTACCTAAAGGGGAGAAAAGGGTAAGATCAGAATCTGTCAAGGAGCAAGGTGGAGCTCAGGGGGAGTCTAGAAGTAAGGGGGGTTAGGAAGTAAGGGGGAGCAATTGGTAGACCAACAGGCAAGTGGAGCTGACAACCTATTTGAATATGTAATTGATGGGGAAAAAGTATTGATGTCTAAAGAAGCATTGGAGGAATTGCAAGGGAAATCAAAATCTAATAGACCAATACTTCCTCATGTGTCAATAAGAGAGCCAACTCCTCAACCTCAGGAAACTGCATATCAAAAGTTGTGGAGAGAAAAGGAGGAGCAAAATAAGTTGGGGAAAGGCAAAGGGAAAATGCCTGAATATTGCAGTTCAATAACTATATGGACTGAGGGAACATAAATTGATCAAGAAGCAGCAAATGCCTTGATGGTGGATTACAGGGAGAGCACACTGCACAATCATGATGAAAAATTCAACAGGATAATTGAGGAGGTAATGAGGGAGCCAAGTAAAACCCTAACTCAAACCTCAACATTACCAATGAGTAAGATTGTGAGTGTGTGTGTGAAGATCAGTGAGGATAGAAGAGGGGCCATTGATGTGTACTTGGACACAGGAGTATCCATGTTCATCACAATGCAGTTATTGCGGAACCTTCCAGGAAAGGTGTTGAATGTAATGAAAGCCAAGATTAAAGCAAACCACACATCCTTCAATGAGATTCTACAGATGTAAATCGAGAATTTAATCTCAGAGAAACTTCCAGAGGTGTACTTTAATCCATTCCGTGTCTACTACAGAGCAGTCACAAAGGCCGGTGTCAAGAAGTGTGCATATTTGAATCTAAAGGGCACATCCAGCATGGAGACAAAGTCAATAATGAAGGTGCTAAATATGATTCTCAACTCTAAAATCAACAAGGAGAGAGTTCAAGCAGTCAAAACAATTCACAAATTACTGGCAAAGAGAGAAAAGAAGCTAAGCTCTAAAGTAAATGAGTTAATCTCTAAAGCCAATGCCAAGAGAACTGATCAAGGTGAAAGCTGTGCATTTGATGACTCTCTTGATGATGATGATGAGTTGGATGGAAGTGGAGGATCTGGTGTTACAAAGAATGCTGGTGGAAAAACTGCTGGGAAGGCTGTCAATCTAGCCCAGGAGGAAAGCAAGGAAGTAGCTCCTGAACAAGAAAAGAAAGATGCTGGTGCTACAGAAGAGGAGTGTTAGATCAGGATTCAATGATCGTCAAGATCTAGACTCAACTGATCAGGATTGCTGACGTCATCAGTATTGCATGGTCATCAGTATTTGCTCAAGCGTCAGTATCAGGATTGTCATCAGGATTTATATCAGGACTGTGATCAGGATTGATCGTCAGGACTGGAAGCTGATCAGGATTTCTATTTCGAGTTGGTTTATGAGTCTAGTTAAAGAAGGAAGTTTATTTTGTCGGTTCCTAGTTTATAGGAATGCAGCTGTCGATTAGGATATGTTTCAATCTAGTTTGTAATTGATTAGGACTTATCTTGTAATTGATAGAGAAGTTGTGTAGTATATAAACACAATTTAGGTTTCAATTTAGTTCGATAAAAAACACGAGTATTTTGTAACCTAGAAGCTGTCAAGAACATCAGAATTTCTTGAGAGAGTTTGTAACAGTTTTATATCAGATTTAATAAAGCTGTTATTATTCTTTCATATTTGTGATACATAATTTATTAAGTCAAGAATCTTATACAATTGTATTCAACCCCCCTTCTACAATTGTTATTTACTGGGCAACAATTGGTATCAGCGCAAACTGATTTAAATTTGAATCAGATACGATCTAAGATGTCGACAAAGTATGAAAACATGAAAATTCCCATCCTGAAGAAAACTGAATATCCAACATGTAAGGTAATGATGCTGATGTACCTGGAGGCTATGGACCCTGACTATTTGGACAGGATACGTGATGGACCATATGTTCCTACAAGAATAGTTGCACAAACAGATACTGTACGTGAACACTATGTGGTCAAGGTAAAAAGTGAATGGACTCCTGAAGAGAAAGCTGACGTTCTCAGAGATGCAAAGATAAAGAATATCCTTCACAACAGCCTTGATGCTGTCATGTCTAACAGGGTGATTGCATGCAAATCTGCAAAAGAAATTTGGGATACTTTGGAAACTCAATGCCAAGGATCTGCACTTGTCAAGAAAAACAGAAGGGCTCTATTTATTCAAGAGTATGAATAATTTGATGCAAGACCTGATGAGAGCCTTACTGACTTGTATGATAGATTCTTGACACTCTTGAATAATCTATCATTAGTAGGCAAAGAGTATGTATCTGAAGATTCTAATACCAAGTTTCTGAGAGCTTTAACAGAAGAATGGGATACACAAACATCAATCATTAGACATCAGTATGATCTAAACACTGTATCTCTTGATGAAGTTTATGGGATGCTTAGAACCTATGATCTCTAGGAGGAAATCAAGAATAGTTGAGTCAGATCCTGATGACTCATCATCAGATACTGATGGCAATCCTGATGCCAATACTGATGATGATTCTTCTGACTCAGACATGGAAGAGATGGTTGCTATGATAGTCAGAGGCTTCAAAAAGATGAAGTTCAGGAAGGCTAGAAGACAAGGCAACTTCCAGAAAAAGACCTTCAATGCTGACAAAGACAAGTATAACAAAAAGGACAGCAAAAGTGGCAAATTTGACAAGTCAAAGGTTAGATGCTACAAGTGTAATGGAATGGGGCACTTTGCAACTGAGTGCAAGAAGGCTAAAGCACTCATCACTTCAAGCAAGGATTGGATGGACTCTTCCTCAGAATCTGACACTGAGGTGGTCAACTATGCCCTAATGGCCAATATTGATGAATCTGTTGTTCCTGGTGATAAGGTACTAAATACTGTCTTTGATTTTGATACTGATAATGCTTCTGAGTTAAGACGTTTTCTAAAGTCATTGCATATTAGCTTTAGAAGTCAAACTGCTGAGAATACTAGGATCTTATCTGAGATGTCTGAACTTAGGAAAAGGAATGAGCATCTAGAAACTGAATTCTCTTTTATGCAAAAAGTACAGATAGAATGTGATAATGCTAAACACGTGTATTTGGAGATGAAATTTAAATGTAATGCACTTGAAAAAGAACTTGAGGAAACTAAAGAGAAAATCAGAACCTGGACAGATTCTGGAAGGAAATTTCATGAAATAAATACTTCTAAGAATTGGAAAGAGTGTCTAGGTTATAAGTCAGATGAGGATAAGAAGTTGAAAAAGAAATTTGTAATAGATGAGACAGTAAGACCAATGACCTATAGACATGTTATAGAAAGGACCAAATCAAAGATTAAGCCTGTTAAATTTGTATTTGGTAATGATCCCAATTCTACTTTTGAAAAGGGATCTACTTCTGATAACTCAGTCTCTAATGTGAAGTCTAGACCTTTCAAGAAAACTAAAAAGAAAAATATAGGTTTATTGTCTCAGAAACAACTTAGGGAAAAAGTTAGTGATGCAATTGGTAAACAAAATCTACCAACTGTCAAGAGAAATAGGAATGGTAAAGTTGGGATTAATAAAGAGAATAACTATAGGTTTATCCCAAATGCACCTAGAAAATGCTGCTTTAACTGTGGAAACTCTAATCATCTCGCTATTGATTACATGAAGAGTAAAAAGAAAGTTACTGAAATTCCTAAGTCTGATGTTAGGAGTAGATCAGTATTTTATAAACCACAGAAGTCCTGTTTTCATTATGATAGTAAATGGCATTCTATTTATACTTGTGAAGAATATCATAGTTTGTACTATAACTTTTATTGTTAATCCCAAATGACCTAACAGAATTGTAGAAGGGGGGGGGGGGTTGAATACAATTTTAGATATTTTTAAACTTAAAAACAACTTTTAAATAACTTAATCACAGAAAATAAAAACACAAGCAAATCTAAAATTTCAGTTGGATTTTTTGAGGATCCAACTGAGATGTTTTTATTTCGGGAATAATCTGTGTTACAAAAGTAGCACAGCTGCTCAGTTCCTAATGTGGAGTGAGAGTGCTCTTGAAAGAAGCTAATACAAAGTTATTCTATCTCACTCACTTACAATAAAATGAACTGCTACACTTGGTTATATATCCCAAGTTTACAATGCTATTTTTGGCTAGTCTAAAATGTACAAAGGGTAACCGCCAGTAGCTTGCTTTTCATTCCTTTTGTCCAATGGTCCTTGGAGATCTTGTCTTTTGTCTTCATGCTTATTATGATTACACTCAAGAACCCAATTGGAAATTGGAATGTTTCCTCATTCCCAGTGTCCATTTTGATGGCTCCCAATGAAAAGTACACTTCTACATCACCTTTTGATCTGTCAGAAAACTGTCACTATCACTTTGTCAACTATTCAGAAAAGTGATAATGATTCGTTGATAGCAGTGAGATGTGTTTCGTTGATAGCTTTATTCTTCATTCCGTTGATGGTACATTCTTCATTCCGTTGATAGAGTAATCTTCATTCCGTTGACATGTCTTCACTTAGGCAAAATTACAAGTCATAGTATATTTACAATTAACCAACCTATTTTGCCTATCTAGTACTTAGTCAACATGACTTGGAAAACCTATCTGATACCTACAACAAATGCATATCAACCAGTGAAGTATTGTACAGTGCAATTGCTACATTACTCATTTCGTTGATGAGACTCGTTCCGTTGATGAGCTACCTGTCAACGGATGCTGCAAAGCATACCATTCTGTTGACAGTTACAATATTGACTTAACACAAAATCTACTAAGTGTTTTATAATTATCATCAAGAACAACATATTCCTAACATTTATGATTCATTACCTAAGTTTAATAAAAGTGCAAATTCTGGTATCATTAAGAATGTCAATGTGAAGCATGCATCTGTTAATACTGATACTGACAAAGCAAATCCTGATGAAGTTAATCCTGTCAGGACTGCTAAAATCAAAAAGTCTTCTGCTGCTAAATTAAGTAAGATGCATGGAAAAGGAACCCAACAAGTGTGGGTTCCTAAATATTCTAACTAGTGAATTATAATTCTGATTGCAGGGAAAAAGGAAAAATGTATTAGTCATGGATAGTGGATGTTCTGTGCACATGACTGGAAACAAAGCCCTGTTATCAGAATATGAAGAAAAAGCTGGCCCAACTGTGTCTTATGGAGATGGCAACATTGGACAAACTTTGGGATATGGCAATATCCCATTGGGACATCACCATTGTGATTGAGCCTCAAGATGTCTGTTAGTACCCTCTTCTCTTGGACAAAATAATCAAACCTGGGATTTGGGTTAGAGATAACTAATGGTGTTGGACTAACATGGTTGGCCAACATCATTAGAAATCTAGCATAATAAATATTTTTTTCCCTAGATTTCTTATCTCCTAACTTAGCACCTAGTTCATACATCAATTGAGTGCAAAAGTTATAGTACTTATCAGTGAGAAACATGGTAAGCATAATTAGAATGGAGTCAGTTAAAGCATCAAAATTACTAATTTTACCAGAAAACACTTTAATGAAAACATCTGTCAAATAACTCCACTCCCTTACAAAACCTCTCCTAATAATTTTACCTAAATTCTCAGTTGTCAAAGAGTAATTTATTGAATTAAGCATGTTAACAATTTCAGCATTTGTGGGTAAAGCTAAGCAATTATTCTGAGGAATATGAAGGCATGCTTGCAATACATCTGAATTGACAATATACTCTTTACCTTGAATGGTGAATTTCAAAGTGTAGTTAGTCCCACTATACTCGCAGGAGGTCCAAATCTCCTCTATGATTTCATTGTAAAGCGGAGTGGAGTGAAACATCGCATAACTGAGCTTGCAGTTCACCAAGAAATCCATCATCTTGTGAAAGATTTTGTTTTGGCTTTCCTTGACAACAAAAGGGATGGAGTTGTTCTTCTCATAAATGAACCCTCCAGCTGACATGAGTTTAACTATGGGTGCCATTGTTGAGTAAAGAAAAGCCCGAACAGTGTTTTGCTTTGAGAGAGAAGAAGTGAGAAAGCCTTTGAAAATTTGGAGAGTAAGATAAAAATTCAATTAAAGAAAGTAAATTTCTTAAATACTCCCCCAAAAGTTCTCAAAAATTAAGTCCAATAATAATTATAAATCACTGGATTGGCTTAAAAATCTAACCGTTACAATTAAAATACGACCATGATTTATACTTACAGGGATGTATGCATAGATCGTGGTAAAAAGACGTGCTAATTTCAACGGTTCGGATTAACAACGCTATATCAACGAATCAGAATTGGGCGTTTAAGGTCCCGTCTATTTCGTTGACATAAAAGGGCTGTCAACGAAATACCCAGAAAAATGCTAAGACTGTCAACGGAATGAGACATTCGTTGACATAGTAATTTTGACTTAGACAAAATTTCACTTTTTCCTGAGAAAATTAATTCACAGAAAATCATAGCAAATTTCTGGCTGCAATTTAAACTTGCAAAACAAATCTCATAAAAGATTAAGAGAAATTCAGCATACCTAGCTCACTTACTAATCTTGAGAATGTTGATTCATCAAGTGGCTTGGTAAAAATGTCTGCAAGTTGTTCACTTGGAACAAAATGTAACTCCACAGTACCATTCATAACATGTTCTCTAATGAAAGGGTACTTGATGTCAATGTGCTTGGTCCTAGAATGCTTCACTGGATTCTCAGTAATGGCAATGGCACTAGTGTTGTCACAGAAGATAGGAATTTTCTCAACTCTTAATCCATAATCAAGTAGTTGATTTTTCATCCATAAAATCTGTGCACAACAACTTCTAGCTGCAATGTACTCAGCCTCAGCTGTGGAGGTAGAAACTGAGTTTTGTTTCTTGCTGAACCATGACACAAACTTGTTTCCTAGGAATTGACAGGTGCCAGTTGTGCTTTTCCTGTCAATTTTACATCCTGCATAATCTGCATCTGAATAACCAATTAGTTCAAAGCCATATTCTCTAGGATACCAAATGCCAAGGTTTGGTGTTCCTTTGAGATATCTGAAAAATCTTTTAATAGCAACTAAATGGGATTCCCTAGGATCAACCTGAAATCTAGCACATAGACATGTAGCAAACATAATATCAGGTCTACTAGCTGTTAAATATAAAAGTGAGCCAACCATGCCTTTGTAACTTGAAATGTCCACAGATTTTTCCTTAGTATTCAATTCAAGTTTGGTGGCAGTAGGCATGGGAGTTTTGGCAGGAGAGCATTCCATTAAGTTAAATTTCTTTAACAAATCATGAATATATTTTGTTTGACTAATGAAAATGCCTTCATTAACTTGTTTCACTTGGAGACCAAGGAAATAAGTTAATTCTCCCATGCTCATTTCATATTTACTTTGCATAAGCTTGGCAAACTTTTGACAAAGTTTTTCATCTGTAGACCCAAAAATTATGTCATCTACATAAATTTGAACAAGTATAGTAGAGCCATTCACAATCCTATGAAAAAGAGTTTTATCTACAGTACCTCTAGTGAAGTGATTCTCAAGAAGGAACTGTGAAAGTGTGTCATACCAGGCTCTAGGTGCTTGTTTCAAACCATAGAGTGCTTTGAGGAGAAAGTACACATACTCTGGAAAATCATAATCTTCAAAACCAGGAGGTTGACTCACATACACCTCTTCTTCCAATTCCCCATTTAGAAAAGCACTCTTCACATCCATTTGATAGACCTTAAAATTGGCATGGGCTGCATAGGCTAGAAAAATCCTTATTGCTTCTAGTCTTGCAACAGGAGCAAATGTTTAATCAAAATCAATTCCCTCTTCCTGTGAGTAGCCTTTAGCAACCAATCTAGCTTTGTTCCTTGTGACTCTGCCATTTTCATCCATCTTGTTTCTGAACACCCATTTTGTGCCTATAACACTCCCGTCCTTAGGCTTGGGCACCAGCTTCCAGACTTTGTTTCTCTCAAATTGGTTTAGCTCCTCTTGCATAGCTAAAACCCAATCTGGATCTAGAAGTGCATCCTCAACTTTCTTTGGCTCATCTTGAGACAGAAAGCTACTATATAGACATTCCTCTTGAGTTGCTCTTCTAGTTTGGACTTTTGAAGAAACATCCCCTATAATGAGTTCAAAGGGATGATCTTTGGTCCATTTCCTTGAGGGAGGTAGATTAGCTCTAGAAGATGTAGCTTCATGATCATGATTGCCTTGATTAGATATTTGTCCTTGAGAAACTCCCCCTGAGTTTGTTGTCCCTAAGTGATCATTCCTAGAAGCATTTCTATGACTGTCAACGGAATGCCCATTTTGACTGTCAACGAAATGCTCATTTTATATGTCAACGAATCCTCCACCATGACTGTCAACGGAATGACCATTTGGCCTGCTAGCAGCTATTCTTTTCAATCTTAGTGCATCAATTTCATCATCACTACTACTTTCATCCGTGCTAGACACAACAACTTTAGGCTGTTTATCAATAGCCTTAACATGATTCACTTGATCTCCTTCCTCATTCTCAAAAGAAAGACTTTCATGGAAACCTTCATCACAGAGACCTTGAATTTTTGAGATCATCAAAAACAACATGTACAGATTCCATAACAATGTTAGTTCTGAGATTATAGACTCTGTAAGCTTTCCCTGCTGCATATCCCACAAATATTGCTTCATCTGCCTTTGCTTCAAATTTCCCCAAATGCTCAGCTTGATTTCTCAGAACAAAGCACTTTCATCCAAAGACATGAAGAAAATCCAATAGTGGCTTCTTTCTTTTGAGAAGTTGATAAAGGGTCATTCCCTTGGATCGATTAATCAAAGAAATGTTCCGAGTGAAGCAAGTTGTGTTAACTGCCTCAGCCCAAAAATAAGTTTGTAACTTTGATTCATCTAGCATTGTCCTTGCAGCTTCAATAAGTGTTCTGTTTTTCCTTTCCAACTACACCATTTTGCTGTGGTGTCCTTGCAGCTGAAAATTCATGCAAAATACCATTTTCCTCACAGAACATCTTCATAGTTGAATTCATGAACTTTGTCCCATTGTCACTCATAATCCTTCTTACTTTGAAATCAGGATGATTGTTTACCATCTTGATGTGATTGATAATGATTTCACTTGCCTCATCTTTGGAGTGCAAAAAGAAAGTCCATGTAAATCTAGAAAAATCATCAACAATCACAAGACAATATTTCTTTTTTGAAATGGACATGACATTTACAGGGCCAAATAGATCCATATGAAGCAACTCAAGCTGTTGGACAATTGATGACTCTGTCTTGGTTTTGAATGATGCCTTCTTTTGTTTCCCTTTTTGACAGGCATCACACAAACCATCCTTGGTGAATTCCACCTGTGGAATTCCTCTAGCAAGATCTTTCCTCACCAAGTCATTCATACCCTTGAAATTCAAATGAGACAATTTCTTGTGCCATATCCAACTTTCATCCTTGCTTGCCTTGCTGAAAAGACAAGTGATGGTGTCTGGACTTGTGCTACTAAAGTCAGCAATGTACACATTCCCTCTTCTGAATCCAGTCATTACCACATTGTTGTCTCCACCTTTAGAAACAACACATGCTTCTCTTGAAAAAGTAACTAAAAATCCTTTGTCACAAAATTGGATGATACTAAGCAAATTGTGCTTTAGACCATCCACCAATGCAACCTCATCTATGATGACATTCTCTTTTGAAATCAAGCCATATCCCTTAGTGTAGCCTTTGATGTCATCTCCAAAAGCAATACAAGGGCCAGCTCTTTCCTGAAACTCTGTGAGCAGGGTAGAATCACCAGTCATGTGTCTTGAACATCCACTATCCAAGTACCAAAGATTCCTTTTGTCTCCCTGCACACAATAAAATCAAATCAAGTTGATTTTGGTACCCAAGTTTCCTTGGGTCCTATTTTGTTAGCCTTTGATTTACCTTTTATATCATTTTTCACCTTGGGCTCAGATTGATTTAAATCAACCTTTACCTTTGGTGTTGATTTCTGAGGGTTGCTTATATTTTCATTCACAGCATGCATAGTTGGAGGAACAAACATGTTATTCTTGTTCCATGGCATTTGTGGCACATTAAACATATTCATGTATGGATTAGGCACAAATGGCATGCTAGCATATGGATTCTGAAATTGTGCATATGGAGCAAACATGTTAGGCATAACAAGCATTGTAGGCATAGAACCATTCATTGCAGGCTTAGGCATTTTCACATTAGCAGTCTTCTTAACAGATTTATTGCCCTTAGTCTCAACTTGAATTTTCTCTAACTTGTCTTTCAATTGCTTGTTAGACAAGTGACCTACATTTGCTCTTTCAATAGGCTCTCAACTTTCTTTGATTTACTAGACTCACCTTGAACAAAGTTCTTGGTGACAGGACCATACTTGTTATTAAGTCTAGTGAGTTCTTCTTTCCTTTTCTCTGTCAACGAAACAGCCTGATCGGTTGATGGTTTATCTGTCAACGAAACTTTGCATTCTGTTGACATATCAACCTTCAACAAATGATCATTGTTGTTTGTTGACTCTGTTTCTGATTCTAAGGTTTCACCAGCATACCCTAGCTTCTCTTTGTTCTTTTTCCATGATTGCTCACAGAAAGATTCCATACCTTGAACATTAATGATGTTGGTAGCAACATTCCTGGAATCTTTCCATTTTGCAATCACACTTTGTTCTATTTCAAGTTGTGTTTTAAGAATCTCTTCCCTTTCTAACACTTTCTCAAGTTCCTTCTTAGCATCCCTACTAACACACCTCATTTTCTCAAACTCAATGAGCTGTGCTTCTAACATGGCATTTCTATCACTTAAGAGCATATTAGACTCTTTGATTCTTGAGTTCTCTTTTGTAAGTGATTTAAGAGCAACACGCAAATTATATAATACAGTAGACATTTCATTTACTGCACTATCGCATTCCTCTTTAGAAAGCTCAGAAAGATTAGTAATTGTTACCTGATTGCTAGAGGAATTTGCTTCCTGCTCATGATTGTTAGCCATTAGAGCCAAGTTGACATACTCAACATCATCATCTTTTTCTTTCTGCTTGAGAAGTTCAAAGTATTTCTTTTTATAATCAACAGGCTCAAATTTCCTGTTGCCCTTCTCAACTTTGGGCTTTCTGCAATCTCCAGCAAAGTGACCAATCAGTCCACAGTTGAAACATTTAGACTTAGACTTTTCAATCCAGTTATTTTAGCTAGGTTGAAAGTCTCTCCTTGGTGGCCTTGCTTCTGAGTTTCTCTTGAATTTGAACTTAGAGAATTTCCTTGAGAGAAAAGCTACATGTTCATCAATCTCATCTAAGTCATCCAAGTTGGCTGGTTCTGGTTCTTCTTCTTCTTCTGTCATCTTGCCTTAACCTTTGCTAACATCACTCCTACAACTAGCTCGACTAGTTGTGGCTTTTGCAGTTTCTTCATTATCATCTTCTAGTTGGTTCACAGATGCAATCAATGCAATAGATCCACCTTTCTTTTGTACCTTCTCAATTTCTTCATCTTGCTCCATTTCCAACTCACATGTCTTTAAAGTTCCATAAAGCCTCTCAAGAGTGTAGTCTTTGTACTCCTGAGTGTTTCTCAAGGAAATAGTCATAGGCTTCCATTCTTTTGGAAGAGCTCTAAGAAATTTGAGGTTTGAATCCTTGGTTTGGTAGATTCTCCCATACAGCTTTAATCCATTCAAAAGCTTTTGAAACCTACTAAACGTGTCATTTAGGGTTTCACCAGCTTTAAAATGAAAGTGCTCATACTGTTGTTGTAACAGCCCCAAATCCGGGGTCAGGGATCTAGGGTTGTCACAATCAATGTACTCCTTGCCTTACCTGTAATACTCACACCATTCATAATTTACCTGCTCATGACCCCACAACATATGTCTCACACACACACACACACACAGGTTAGAGTCTCAGAAACGACACAATACAACAATTGCGGGATAAATAACTTTTATTACAATACCCAAATGTCTTTTGAATCTGTTACTGATACAATTTCTAAGTATTGTTACATTACCAACTTAGCCTTCTGATGCTCACAATCCTCTTATACCATTCATGTCTATACATGAGTTGAATACCAAAAGCTGTAGCCTGATTCGATTGGTTCGTACTACTCTCGGGATCACTGCTAGAAACTGTTTACGGAAATGCCTTGCGAGGTATGTGCCGACCCATTGGCATCCTGCTTCGCTGCTATATAATATATATAAAACAATAGCAAGAGTGAGCGATAGCTCAGCAAGGAAATGAAAGTATGGCATAATTCTGCCTTTACCTCAACCCAGAATAAAGCGAGTATAAGACAATAATTTGTCAAAATATCTCGATACTGAAATTATATCCTTATCGGAATGTATTCCCAAAAACAGTACCATTATGGTACTTCAAATATCATTTCCATAATATTTCTGCAAACTTTCGATATTCAAACTATGAACAAAGTTCTAGTATAAAAGATGAGGTTTCAAAGGAAACCAAATATAACCTTTCCAAAAGTATCTGCTATGTAAGCAGAATATCAACACATATTTTAAAAGATGAAGTTATAAGGTGATTCAGTATAAACAACTCCCTTACCATAACCCATGTTATGTAAGGTATCCACAGAGTCATAACTCATAAATAAAAGATGAAGTTGCATGAATTTATTGTCACTTCATTTTTAAACACTTTCGACCCCCTGCCAACATGATTGGTTTTTCATCCCAATACATGTTGCAGGAATATCCAAAATGGATGATGAACTAATACTGGAGTTGCTACCGCGCCCGCTGTGCCTAACCTTGCTATGATCAGTAGCAGGTCGCACCGCTCAAATATGTTTTCTACATGTAGATGGAAGAATCACGACGGCCTGACATTGTCTACCGCCTTCCAGTGACCTCCCGGCCCATTTGGGGCCATAAAAGTTGGATGGGTCAATCGCAACTGGACCACTTACACCACTCCTAGTTCAGATGAAATCCATGACTCTGAAATGTAAAGGTCATCCTCCTTTCCCCAAGTGTAACACTTGTTGATACGACTCCACTAAGTAGTTATATCTAGGTTGGAAAGGAAGATTCCCCAATATTTCCCAAGCTAGGCTTGTTAATGGATATCGACTTGTTCCAGGAATTTACCCCTCGATCGTTGAGGTGGTAACACAATATTTGACTTGCAGCAACTACATAGCTTTGAGAAAATATCTGTCCCCTGACAGTTTTGAGTTGAGAGTTTAAAAAGAGTAGCAGTCACTTAAATCAGGTTTCCCATATTTTTGATAGTTGAGCGAGCATTTAAATCCTCTTTAAAAGATAGATTTAAACGGAAAAACATTGTTTTGGGAACCTCTTTTTGATTGGAAAACACTTAATAACATTTATTAAACAAGTAAACCTTCAAATGAATATTCGAAAATAATATTCATCAAATAAACAATCCTCGAATGAATATTTAGAAATAATATTCATTAATAAATAATCCTCAAATGAATATTCAAAAATAATATTCATTAATAAATAATCCTCAAATGAATATTCAAAAATAATATTCATTAATAAATAATCCTCAAATGAATATTCAAAAATAATATTCATTAATAAATAATCCTCAAATGAATATTCAAAAATAATATTCATTAATAAATAATCCTCAAATGAATAATATTCATTAACAAATAATCCTCAAATGAATATTCAAAAATAATATTCATTAATAAATAATCCTCAAATGAATATTCAAAAATAATATTCATTAATAAATAATCCTCAAATGAATATTCAAAAATAATATTCATTAATAAATAATCCTCAAATGAATATTCAAAAATAATATTCATTAATAAATAATCCTCAAATGAATATTCAAAAATAATATTCATTAATAAATAATCCTCAAATGAATATTCAAAAATAATATTCATTAATAAATAATCCTCAAATGAATAATATTCATTAATAAATAATCCTCAAATGAATATTCAAAAATAATATTCATTAACAAATAATCCTCAAATGAATATTCAAAAATAATATTCATTAATAAATAATCCTCAAATGAATATTCAAAAATAATATTCATTAATAAATAATCCTCAAATGAATATTCAAAAATAATATTCATTAATAAATAATCCTCAAATGAATATTCAAAAATAATATTCATTAATAAATAATCCTCAAATGAATATTCAAAAATAATATTCATTAATAAATAATCCTCAAATGAATATTCAAAAATAATATTCATTAATAAATAATCCTCAAATGAATATTAAAAATAATATTTCTCAAATAAGTGAACCTCCAATGAATATTCGAAAATAATATCCTTTAAATAATTAAATCTCAAATGAATATTCAAAAGTAATATTCATTAATTAAATAAATCTCAAATGAATATAAACAATATTCTGTAAGTCGATAATCCTCAAATGTATATAAATAATATTCTGTAAGTCGCTAATCCTCAAATGTATATTAATAATATTCCTTAAATAAAATAATTAACCCTCGAATAACAGTTACCCGATATCTTTATCGGAAAATAACTGATAAGTGGGTATTTTATTCACTTAGAACGTTTCCATATGGCTTAAAACGAATGTTTGTACTCGAGTTGTGGTGTTTTTGATCTCTTTTGAGGGTATTGTGCAGGTATATTTATCACAGGTGTACTAGGAATGTAGCGGAGCAATTGGAATGCAATTTGGAGTTATAATGAAGAAAAGGGAAAAAGTCAATTTGCTGGCCAGAGGTTATGGCGCGGCAGCGCCGTGATAGTACTTGAACTTGGCGCGGCAGCGCCGCATGAAAAGAACTTAGCAGAGATCCTGGCGCGGCAGCGCCGTACTTCTATATAAACTTGGCGCGGCAGCGCCGGGTACTCTGACGGAATTTCCTGTTTTGACCTAATTGCTGATTTTTCAAGGAAAAGTTAAAAAAAATTCAATTCCATACGACTTGTTGCACCTGGAGGCCTATAAAAAGAAAGAAAACCCTAGAGATCAGAGGGAGACACATACCACATATTATATACAGAGTTGTAAAGCACGAAGAAGCAAGGAAGAAGATAGTTTTCAATTTATTCTTGTATTCTTCTAACTTGTGGATGCTTGGTTTGGGTGTAGTCTTTAGAACCTTGATATTTATTCAATATAATTCGTTTTCTTCAATCATGTTTACATTAGAACCCATGGTGACGATTAGTTTGATTATGAACTAACTCGTTGTCATGGGGTTTTAGCGGATTTATTCATGAAGTTTATGTGTTGAATTTTCTCGATGCCTATAGTGTGATTGATGCGATATCCTATCATGGTTGTTTTAATTCGTTATAGGAGAGTAGCTAACTCCTGTAATTGTGTGTTAATTCTTATTGAAGCGAAAGTGGATCTAAGAGTTTAGAACTTGCCATGCTAGCATAGGTTTATGCGTGAGAATATCATTCGTAATTAGTGTCGTAACTCTAACCGTTTTATGACGACTATGTGATCAATTGAATGCTTGTACTTCAACCATTATGTTTTCAATCTTTATAGACATATAAGGACTAAGCATAATTGGGAGACTAAGTGATTTGTATCTTAATTGTGGATATTATTTAGGATGGTATTGGTACAACGAAAGTTGGCTTATATCAGTTTTGTGTGTTCGATCAGGTATTAATAAATCACATGAAAAGGCTAGAGAATTGGAAACTATAGATGGATTGTTTAATGAAGTTAGGATCCCATGTTTTCTCTGCATAAGTAATTCGATTCCAAATCTTGTTAGTTAATTAATTCTTAGTTTATTAAATTGCTTCATAGTTAATCTTAGTTATTCAAAACCCTATTTTGTTAATTGTCTTAGCAGTGAATAAAAACCATACATTGTTGCATAGGTACAAAACTATAATAACCAAGCAGTCTCTGTGGGAACGAACTCTACTTATCTCTATATTACTTGTGACCACGTGCACTTGCGTGTTGAGTTTGGTCGTAACAAGTTTTTGGCGCCGCTGCCGGGGACTCGGTGTTATTTATATAGTTTATGTGCTTGTCATCAGTGGTCGTTAGAGTTCACTGA
Source organism: Heracleum sosnowskyi (assembly GCA_030848705.1). Classification (NCBI taxonomy): domain Eukaryota; kingdom Viridiplantae; phylum Streptophyta; class Magnoliopsida; order Apiales; family Apiaceae; genus Heracleum; species Heracleum sosnowskyi. The sequence continues at coordinate 87,644,285 of CM061243.1, forward strand.
CTCGGATTGTAGTTGTTTGTTCTGTGTGTTTCAGGTACTTGAACGTGTATGCGAACACGTTCTCAGACTCGTAAATTGGAAGAAGAAAGATTAAAGTTAGTAAAGATGGGAGACGTACCAGAAGGAGTAGCACCTGCAGCTAAGGCTTTGAAAGACTATTCTCAGCCAAAGATCAATGATATCCAGTCGAGCATTGTCAGACCTGCCATTGCAGCCAATACCTTTGAAATCAAGCCTAGCACGATTCAGATGGTACAAAACTCAGTTCAGTTTGGGGGTGCTGCTACAGAGGATCCTAACATGCACATTCGGAGCTTCATGGAGATTTGCGATACTTTCAAGTTCAACGGTGTGTCGGATGATGCTATCAAGTTGAGGCTATTTCCATTCTCTTTGAGGGACAAGGCTAAGGGCTGGTTACATTCTTTACCGGCTGGGTCTATCACTACTTGGCCAGAGCTTGCACAAAAATTTCTCTCCAAATTCTTTCCTATGGCGAAAACAGCTGCCATAAGGAATGCTATTGCTCAGTTTGCCCAGGCACAGGGAGAGTCATTGTGTGAAGCTTGGGAGCGTTATAAAGAGATGCTCAGAAAATGCCCCCATCATGGAATGCCGGACTGGATGATCATTAACTGTTTTTATAATGGATTGGGGTGGCAGTCGAGACCGATGGTGGATGCAGCATCAGGCGGAGCTCTATGGGCTAAAAGCTACGAGGAAGCATATGATCTGATTGAGATGATGGCAGAAAATGAATATCAGAGTCCAACGCAGAGAATGCCACAGCAAAAGGTGGCGGGAATTCTTGATGTTAGTGCAGCTACAGCTTTAGCGGCTCAGCTAGAGGCATTGAATATGAAGATTGATTCTTTGGCAAATCATGGGATTCGTCAGGTAGCTAGTGTTTGTGAGCTATGTGCAGGTGCACATGAGACGAAGCAGTGTGCCATTTCTAATGAATCAGTGCAGTTTGTGAGCAACTTTCCGAATCAGCAACAGCCAGCCCCGAATACTTATCATCCGAGCAACAGGAATCATCCTAATTTCAGTTGGAGCAATAATCAGGGTGGCATACAGCAATCACAACAACCACATCAACAATTTCAAGCTAAGCCATACAACTCTGCAGGTTTTCAGCAGCAAGGGCAGAATTTTCAGCAGCAGTTTCAGCCACCAGGATTTCAACAAGCTCATGGAAATTCTGGTCAAACTTTTAAAGAACAATCTGAATTGGAAGAGTTGAGGTTGATGGTTAAAAGTCAGGCGGTCTCACTCAAGACCGTGGAGAATCAGATGGGACAACTTACCAGTGCGATGCTGAAAATATCTCAGGGAATTCTTTCTAATGAACCAGAAGTTAATCCAGGCAAGAGGGAAGTTAAAGAGCAGGTGAATGCCATAACACTCAGGTCTGGTAGAGTCACAAGCAATCCAACATTAGCAGCCAAGGAAGACGAAGATTTCCAGGAACAACTACTTGTGCCCTCCCCAGAAAAAGAAGAGGTAATTCCTAAGCTGGTAGCTGAGCAGTTGGTTGAAGAAGGGGACAATAACAAGAGGTCTGATGAGAAATCTTCTCAGGAGCAGACTAGAGAGAGCGAACAGATTTTTCCACCTCCCCCATATCCAAGAAAAGCCTACAGGCAAGCGATCGACAAGAAATTGGATAGGTTTCTGGAGGTGTTCAGGAAGTTACAAATTAATATACCTTTTGCAGAAGCTCTAGAACAGATGCCGAGCTATGCCAAGTTCATGAAAGGTATTTTATCCAGGAAATTGAAGCTTGAGGATTTGGAAACTGTGGCGTTGACTGAGGAATGCAGTGCTGTGCTGCAACAGAAATTGCCTCCGAAACTCAAGGATCCTGGGAGCTTTACAATACCTTGCACTATCGGGAAATTGTCTTTTGACAAATGCTTATGTGACTTGGGAGCTAGTATTAACTTGATGCCATTGTCTGTTTTTGAGCAGCTTGGTCTGCCTGATCCGAAACCAACGAACATGACATTGCAGCTGGCTGATCGTTCAATTACATATCCAAGAGGTGTGGTGGAAGATGTCCTAGTAAAAGTGGGTAAGCTCATCTTTCCTGCTGATTTTGTTATTCTCGACTTTGAGGAAGACAAGAGGATTCCCATCATCTTGGGAAGACCATTTTTAGCCACGGGCAAAACGATGATCGATGTCCAAAAAGGAGAGCTCACAATGAGAGTGCAAGATCAGACTGTCTCCTTTAATGTGTTTAAGGCCATCAATGTTCCGGAGGATAATGAAAAGTGTTTTAGAGTGGAAGGGGTTGATACTGGTCAGAATAAACCGTTTGATCAGTTGTTGAAGTCAGATACATTCGATGTTTGTGTATTAAGCAAGCCTCGTAGTGAGGAGGTGAAAGCAGAGCATGTTCAGATGTTAAATTCAGTTCCTTGGAAGAGGAAATTTGATACGCCAAACGAGTCGCTTGGTTTGACAGAGCTCTTGAACTCTCAGGTGCGGCTTAAGCCGTCATTTTTAAAAACTACTAATCTCATTCTTAAATCTTCATCAAATCATCTGAGGTATGCATATTTTGGACAGTCATCTATTTTTCCTGTTATTGTTGCTAACAATTTGTCAGGAAGTGAATTTGGAGAGCACCATCAGGATCCTCCGTTTGGGCCACCAACCACTCAGGGTGGCAGTATAATGTGATTCTGGTTAGTCGAGTCCGGCTAAATGACGTTAACGACAGCGCTTCGTGGGAGGCAACCCATGTGTTAGGTATGTTTCTACTATCTTTCTTATTACCTTCAATGAGGGCATTGAATATTCTAAGTTTGGGGGTGATTTGGGGATAAGTAGTGTTGTGGTGTTATGTGTTCATGTAGGAAATCATATTTTGCATATTGTGGTAATTCATTCATGTTTTGTTTGTATTTTGCATGTTTGTTTCATGTAGGACATTTTGTTTATGTTTTTATTATATGTGTCATTTTAGTTGCATGGCATGCATATTTCATGATCCCTTAGGACTTGACTATTTCCGTTGGTGAGTCGATGTTGATTGGAGTGTGGTTGTGATGAATAGAGGGTTGATTAAGTTTTTAAGTATTGACTTGCATGCCAGAAACAATTGTAAATTCACAAGTCTCATTGGTTGCTTTTTGAATTTGATCAGATCATATTTGTTTGGATGTTAGAATTTAACCACTTGCTTATATTTAGAATGTTTTCTATTCTCTTGAAATTGAAAGAAGCACTTAAGTCTAAGTTTGGGGGAAAACAGGGATTTCATGCTAGTTGTAATAACGGCTAGGCGTCAAATGGCTAGTAGCCGGCTCATTGAAAAGATGAGTAGTCTAGGGTGGGATGAGAAAAAGGCAAAGAGCACTCATTCCGAAATTGTTGAAAAAAAAAAAAAAAAAGAAATAAAAAGAGTTGTTTTAGTTGTTTTATGCAGAATTGATCAGGTTGAGCTCTTTAATACTCGAGCAATTAAGTTCTAGGGGACTTTGTGCCTAGTGACCTAAGACTTTGCCGGTCTGGGATCCGCTAACCTAACGCTCGCTACATGGGTATTATTGTATAAGCCTTTAGGGGTCTCAGCCATTGCACGGTCAATTAAGCATGCGTATTGTGTTTAGTATGTTGTTTTGTTATAAAAGCATGAATTCCTGTCTAACTCAAGTGGATATTTGAGGTGTCTTTAAGTGGTTTCTTGTGGCTAGAGTACATTTTGTTTATAAGCTTGTGGTTGTTTTGGTGAAGAATAGGATATGGTCTTGATTTAGTTTGGGAGTATATTGGTGAGCATTGCACACACGCACGTTTCTGTGTTTGTCTCGTTGGTCGATAGGAATTTGGTCGAACTCTGTTTGGAAGACTGTGTTCTTTGAGATGTTGGCTTGTTGATTGGTTTTGGTTGGTTTGAAGGGATCGTTGCATTTTCATATTAGTTGCATACATGCATTGGATTGTTAGTTGCATGAGTAGATGGATTTTGTGGGTACATTCGCTATAGGCCCTCACGAGACCTTACTCGTCCACTAGGGCTGCCTAGGGGTTTAAAGGGCTTGTTGCATATGCCAAATGCAACCGTGATCACCTACGGAAGTGGTAGTTTGTTTATGCTCGAGGACGAGCAACGGTTTAAGTTTGGGGGTGTGATAAGTGGGTATTTTATTCACTTAGAACGTTTCCATATGGCTTAAAACGAATGTTTGTACTCAAGTTGTGGTGTTTTTGATCTCTTTTGAGGGTATTGTGCAGGTATATTTATCACAGGTGTACTAGGAATGTAGCGGAGCAATTGGAATGCAATTTGGAGTTATAATGAAGAAAAGGGAAAAAGTCAATTTGCTGGCCAGAGGTTATGGCGCGGCAGCGCCGTGATAGTACTTGAACTTGGCGCGGCAGCGCCGCATGAAAAGAACTTAGCAGAGATCCTGGCGCGGCAGCGCCGTACTTCTATATAAACTTGGCGCGGCAGCGCCGGGTACTCTGACGGAATTTCCTGTTTTGACCTAATTGCTGATTTTTCAAGGAAAAGTTAAAAAAATTCAATTCCATACGACTTGTTGCACCTGGAGGCCTATAAAAAGAAAGAAAACCCTAGAGATCAGAGGGAGACACATACCACATATTATATACAGAGTTGTAAAGCACGAAGAAGCAAGGAAGAAGATAGTTTTCAATTTATTCTTGTATTCTTCTAACTTGTGGATGCTTGGTTTGGGTGTAGTCTTTAGAACCTTGATATTTATTCAATATAATTCGTTTTCTTCAATCATGTTTACATTAGAACCCATGGTGACGATTAGTTTGATTATGAACTAACTCGTTGTCATGGGGTTTTAGCGGATTTATTCATGAAGTTTATGTGTTGAATTTTCTCGATGCCTATAGTGTGATTGATGCGATATCCTATCATGGTTGTTTTAATTCGTTATAGGAGAGTAGCTAACTCCTGTAATTGTGTGTTATTTCTTATTGAAGCGAAAGTGGATCTAAGAGTTTAGAACTTGCCATGCTAGCATAGGTTTATGCGTGAGAATATCATTCGTAATTAGTGTCGTAACTCTAACCGTTTTATGACGACTATGTGATCAATTGAATGCTTGTACTTCAACCATTATGTTTTCAATCTTTATAGACATATAAGGACTAAGCATAATTGGGAGACTAAGTGATTTGTATCTTAATTGTGGATATTATTTAGGATGGTATTGGTACAACGAAAGTTGGCTTATATCAGTTTTGTGTGTTCGATCAGGTATTAATAAATCACATGAAAAGGCTAGAGAATTGGAAACTATAGATGGATTGTTTAATGAAGTTAGGATCCCATGTTTTCTCTGCATAAGTAATTCGATTCCAAATCTTGTTAGTTAATTAATTCTTAGTTTATTAAATTGCTTCATAGTTAATCTTAGTTATTCAAAACCCTATTTTGTTAATTGTCTTAGCAGTGAATAAAAACCATACATTGTTGCATAGGTACAAAACTATAATAACCAAGCAGTCTCTGTGGGAACGAACTCTACTTATCTCTATATTACTTGTGACCACGTGCACTTGCGTGTTGAGTTTGGTTGTAACAATAACCTTTAACATATACCGAAATATAATTACTTCTGATTTTAGAGAAAATCACCCGCCCTTATCCTAGGGCAAATATAAAATCCTGGCTTCTAACTAATATCCCATATCTAGCTTAGAAGCCCATAATCAAATCATTTTCAAATAATAACCTTCGAATGAGGTAATATTCAAATAACATTGCTCAAATCATTTCCAGGTAATTAATACTTTCTAGAAATATAATTAATGTTTAATAATAGTAGTCCTCAAAATAATTAGTACACTGCCGCTGGAATCCCTCCGGGTTTCTACGGCTATCTCCATATCTCAAATACTGACTCCCGGTCTAGAGTCGAAAACAAGAAGTATGCTCTTATCTCTAGAGCTACAAGGTACACCGGTTTATAACTACTTTATCTCAAAACTCATATATAAACCAAAATCAAACTCTATATATAACATGTATCGCAAAATTGTATAACTCCACACATGGCAAAAGCAGTAATATATAATCAATACTTCAAAGTATAGATTTATAAAACTTGCCACAATACTTGCAACAAAGATTTGGTATATAAATTGGGAATACACAAGTATTGAACATTGGAAAATATACCTACTCTGAATAATAGAGTAAGGTTTAGTAGACTTGCCTGATGCTCGAGAAATGATAGGGGTTCGCGACGATGCCGGACAATCTAGACAAAGTCAAACGAAAACACACGGTTAATGCCCTCGATAAACCACTTATAACTCAATGCTTAAACACGTAAGCGAAACACAACCAAGGCATTACTAGCTCGTTATAGGCTCATACTAAGTCCATGTTTAGTCGACAATTACTTCAGTCGTAGGTTTAGTCCGAAATCGATCCTCGAATACAAGTTATACTTAACCATTTTCAACATTGGTTCCTAAGTCATGCTCTAAAAGGTTTTCACTTGCGCAACCTCGGCTAACACATTTTTATAAAATCGGAAAATAATCTTTTGGACTCGAAACCTTCGTACAAACCTTCGTAACTGCCCTTGACACTTCAATACAAAATTTCATATTTTAAAACAAATCTTAAGGGTCTCAAACATAGCCACAAAGTTGGTACATTTCTGCAATCTCATTACTTGAACCACTTTCACTACAATAGTCATATCTCATAAACCGTAAATCGTAATGACATGATTCTTGCGCTCACATAAACTAGAAACAAAGATCTACACACTCATGTTCATAACTGAACCAAAAGAGGCAGTTAGGTTTTCGGATTCTAGGCAGTTTATAGAGTTACCGAAAATCGGGCATTACGACGGCTTAAAATCGAATAATCCTATTTTGTCACAACATAACCAAGCCACACCGGGCATACCATACATCTACAACCTCAACAAACAACCATCATACACCTCTAAGATCAGTGGGGAGGCTCAAATCCAACACCCATCATTTTACACATTCAAACAAATCCAAATAATCACTAAATCACTTAATCATGATCTTAACTTTACATGAACATCAAAACCACTTTAAAACTCATATAAAACTCAAAGGGGCAGAGGTTTATACCTTCCTCCAAGCTTGCTTGCTGCTATATTCCTTATGTAACCTTAGATCCTTGCTTAATACAACCTTTGGAAGCCACAAACTCAATATCAAAAGCAACAAAGCAAAATACAAGTTACTATTTATCATCTTCTCCAACTGTTACTCACTGAAATCGAAGGGTAAATCACAGAGGTGAGGCGATCGCTTACCATGGTTGCGTAGAGCTTCTCGAGAGCTTCGATTTGAGTGGTGGAACGCCAAAAACGGACCACGGAATCTCAAGTTATGATCATTTCTTTCTCTCCCCTTTTTCTTTCTTCTTCTCTCCCGAAATTTCTCTTCCTTTTTCTTTTTCTTCTTATCTTGTTTAATTACTTGATATTTATCCAATGTGGTGAGTCATCACCCTTGGTCTCTTCTTGTCTTGACACTTGGCAAGCATGCATTGGCTTGGAATAAAGTAGCTTTTCTGGTTCGTTTAATTTCGTAGAACGCTCACAAGGTTTCTCGAGGGTTCTATCGAGGTATTTTACCGAAATCGTTCTCGATACTTCTAATTCATTTATCAAATCCATATCCATAGAATTAATAATTTAAATCCTTAAATATCCTCAAATAATAATTATTTAGTCCGTTTTTGGTGAAATTTCGGAGAAAACGAAAAATGCTATTTTTCCGATTCTGACAGCTTCTGCATTCTTTTATTTCCATCGTAGATCACTAATCCGACTTTGAAAGTTTATTATATCGTCCCGCATATAGGGTGGTCTGAAAAACTTTTAAATGAAGAGTTACTATTCATCAGTGGTTTTTCTATAATCCTTTGGATCAAAATCCGTTCCAATATTCCTGATCTATTTTCTCTTTACTCTTTGCACTTAGAAAACGTTCTAGTGATTTCTCGGGCGTACGCTATCTTGTTTACGGAGTTGTCGGATGTATTCCAGATATTGATTTGGATGACATAAAAATACTTTCCTTCCCTGGAGTATTGTATTCTTATCTTCCAGATTGATTGTTCTTATTTATATGTTCAGTCCATTCTTACTATTCTCAAAATGTTTGAAAACCGAAATTCATATTCATTTCATAACTTGATTCTCAAAGTCATTGCCACTATCCATATTTACATCAACATATAATAAAAGTTTTAATTCTACCCAAAATCTGGGGTCTTACAGTTGTATAAGGAGTTGCATTTTGTTTTCCCTAACTTGCTCAGTTCCTTCACAGAGTGTTCTAACAGTATCCCATACTTCTTTAGAAGTTGTACAGTTTATAACATTGTCAAACATCTCTTGCTCCAAACCATTAAACAGAATGTTCATGGTTCTTTTGTCTTTATGGATTTCTGTAACATCTTCAATAGTCCATTCTGAGGCAAGTTTTGGAATTTCCACATCTGGAGCATCATCTGGCAGTCCAACTCTAGATGCAAACTTCATGGGAACGTGTGGACCTTTCTCAATGCAGTCTACATATCTCTCATCCATAGACATGAGATGTAGATGCATTTTTACTTTCCAGTGAAAGTAATTGTCCTTATCTAGAACTGGTATCTTTACTCCTGCATCCTTCTTCACCATGGTAATTGTTTTGGCCTTGATCTTTAAACTTCTTGTATGTTAGAAGCTTGCTCTGATACCAATTGTTAATCCCAAATGACCTAACAGAATTGTAGAAGGGGGGGGGGGGGGGGTTGAATACAATTCTAGATATTTCGAAACTTTAAAACAACTTTCTAAAATAAAAACTGAACTGAAATAAAAACACAAACAACTATAAAATTTCAGTTGGATGTTTTGAGGATCCAACTGAGATAATTTTTATTGGGGAAATAATCTGTGTTACACAAGTATCACAACTGCTCAGTTCTTGATACAAAGTGAGAGTGCTCTTGAAAAGCTAATACAAACTATTTTATCTCACTCACTTCTATATTTTAAAATGAACTGCTACACTTGGTTATATAACCCAAGTTTACAATGCTATTTTTGGCTACTCTAAAATAATCTAAAGTAACTTTCAGTAGCTTACTTTTCATCCCTTTTGTCCAATGGTCCTTGGAGATCTTGGCTTTTGTCTTTATGCTTATTATGATCACTCCCAAGAACCTAATTGGAAATTGGAATGTTTCCTTATTTCCAGTAACCATTTTGATGGCTTCCAATGCAAAGTACACTTCCATATCTCCTTTTTGATCTGTCAGATAACTGTCACTATCACTTTGTCAACTATTCAGAAAAGCAATAATGATTCGTTGATAGTAGAGAGATGTGTTTCGTTGTTAGCTTTATTCTTCGTTTCGTTGATGGTATAATCCTCGTTTCGTTGATAGAGTAATCTTCATTCCGTTGATAGAGTAATCTTCATTCCATTGACATGTCTTCACTTAGGCAAAATTACAAGACATGATATATTTACAATTCACCAACCTATTTTGCCTATCTAGTACTTAGTCAACATGACTTAGAAAACCTATCTAATACCTACAACAAAATGCATATCAAACTATGAAGTATTCTACAGTGCAAATGCTACATCACTCATTTCGTTGATGAGCTTCCTGTCAACGAAAGCTGCAAAGCATGCCATTCCGTTGACAGTTACAAAATGACTTAATACAAAATCTACTAAGTGTTTTATAATTATCATCAAGAACAACATATTCCTAACAGCCTAGATAGACAAGGTCTAGAGGTGTAAGAATTGAAGAAATTCCTGAGCCTACTCAAACTCCAATAGTTCCTGATGTTCAACTTGATAGGACAACTTTTGGTGATGATGGAATAGATGAAGATGAACCACAAATGAGGAGAAGATCAAGACAATCAACACTCATTAGTAATACAGCTCAAATTCCAGATTCTAATCCTGACATTGCTCAAGGTCCTGATGAATCTGAAATTCTACAAGAGGTTGATTTGTTAATTTTATCTACTGTGGTTGACTCTCATAATAAAGAAGTGGATGAAGAAGAAGCAGCTAGAACAAGAGAAATCACAAGAACAACAAATAGAGATTTTAATCTCTATGTGCAAAAGCTTAAACATTCAAATAGAAGGTTATGGAGAAATGCAAGAAGACGACAACCTCAGCTAGAAAAGAGTTATGTTCTTGAGAAGGAAAAAGACAAGAAGAAACATATTGACACACTTAGGTGTGATAGACCTATCAATTATCAGTTTGGTGGAGTTACAACAAATGTATCTAGTGTTGCTGATTTTTCTGGTTCACAAAGATCCAAAGCACTCTGGTTACAAATGTTTTCAAGCTTAAGGCAGATGCCACATAATTCAAGAGGAGGTATAGGTCACAGAGATGCTGAGTTTCTGAATCTACCATATGTTGACCCTCACTCTTTGACTGATATTGGAGGTAACTTAACTTCTGAACACCTGAACAATTTATTAGCTGTTGATATAGTTATAGATTGTCATGATGGTACTGAAAAGAAAGAGAAACTTCTGTACTTCATGAAAGATGGTAGTGTGAAGATTATGTCCATACAAGAGCTGCTGGTTAAGACTACAAACGAACTAAAATATGTTCACTATCTGCTTTGATGGAAAAGTAAAGTGTGCAAGGAATGGTCAGATATGATTCTGTCAACTATAAGGATAAGACTTGATGAAGGAAGAAATTACACTGGTAATTATACTCCCATGTACTTAAATCTGAGTGGTCAAGATGTGGAAATGCAAAGGGGCACTGCTGTTAAAGAAATGTCCTTTGGCATGAATCAACTTACTCTTAATCCTGATGGGAAGGAAATTGATTATCTCCTGCTTGAAGAACATAGTCTACAGAGAAGTTCTATACAAAATCTCAGAGCAACTATCTACCAGATAAATGATGAAGATGGAGAACTCAAAGATCTTAAGGAAAGACTAATTCAGATTCTTGAAGACAAAGAAGAAAATCTACTGTCAAACTTCTTGAAGATGAATTTGTTCTATCAGAAAATCTAAAAAGATAAGTTGCTGCTGTAAATACTTGTACATTTTGTAAATAAGTTTTTGACATCATTGAATCTAGGAATATATACTTTATTTTACAAAGTATGAGATTGGGGGAGATTGTTAGATCAGGATTCAATGATCGTCAGGATCTAGACTCAACTGATCAGGATTGCTGGCGTCATCAGTATAGCACCAGCGTCAGTATCAGGATTGCTATCAGGATTACTATCAGGACTGTGATCAGGATTGATCATCAGTACTGGAAGCTGATCAGGATTACAACTTCGAGTTAAATATGGAGTCTAGTTAAAGAAGGAAGTTTATTTTGTCGGTTCCTAGTTTGTAGGAATCCAGCTGTCGGTTAGGATATGTTTCAATATTGTTTGTAATTGATTTGGACTTATCTTGTAATCGATAGAGAAGCTGTGTAGTATATAAACATAGTTTAGGTTTTGATTTTATATCAATCGCATACACGAGTATATTGTAACCTAGAATTTTGAGATCATCAAAAACAACATGTACAGATTCCATAACAATGTTAGTTCTGAGATTATAGACTCTGTAAGCTTTCCCTGCTGCATATCCCACAAATATTGCTTCATCTGCCTTTGCTTCAAATTTCCCCAAATGCTCAGCTTGATTTCTCAGAACAAAGCACTTTCATCCAAAGACATGAAGAAAATCCAATAGTGGCTTCTTTCTTTTGAGAAGTTGATAAGGGGTCATTCCCTTGGCTCGATTAATCAAAGAAATGTTCTGAGTGAAGCAAGCTGTGTTAACTGCCTCAGCCCAAAAATAAGTTGGTAACTTTGATTCATCTAGCATTGTCCTTACAGCTTCAATAAGTGTTCTGTTTTTCCTTTCAACTACACCATTTTGCTGTGGTGTCCTTGCTGCTGAAAATTCATGCAAAATACCATTTTCCTCACAGAACATCTTCATAGTTGAATTCATGAACTTTGTCCCATTGTCACTCATAATCCTTCTTACTTTGAAATCAGGATGATTGTTTACCATCTTGATGTGATTGATAATGATTTCACTTGCCTCATCTTTGGAGTGCAAAAAGAAAGTCCATGTAAATCTAGAAAAATCATCAACAATCACAAGACAATATTTCTTTTTTGAAATGGACATGACATTTACAGGGCCAAATAGATCCATATGAAGCAACTCAAGCTGTTGGACAATTGATGACTCTGTCTTGCTTTTGAATGATGCCTTCTTTTGTTTCCCTTTTTGACAGGCATCACACAAAACATCCTTGGTGAATTCCACCTGTGGAATTCCTCTAGCAAGATCTTTCCTCACCAAGTCATTCATACCCTTGAAATTCAAATGAGACAATTTCTTGTGCCATAGCCAACTTTCATCCTTGCTTGCCTTGCTGAAAAGACAAGTGATGGTGTCTGGACTTGTGCTACTAAAGTCAGCAATATACACATTCCCTCTCCTGAATCCAGTCATTACCACATTGTTGTCTCTACCTTTAGAAACAACACATGATTCTCTTGAAAAAGTAACTAAAGATCCTTTGTCACAAAGTTGGATGATACTAAGCAAATTGTGCTTTAGACCATCCACCAATGCAACCTCATCTATGATGACATTCTCTTTTGAAATCAAGCCATATCCCTTAGTGTAGCCTTTGCTGTCATCTCCAAAAGCAATACAAGGGCCAACTCTTTCCTGGAACTCTGTGAGCAGGGTAGAATCACCAGTCATGTGTCTTGAACAACCACTATCCAAGTACCAAAGATTCCTTTTGTCTCCCTGCCTCAAGTTGATTTTGGTACCCAAGTTTCCTTGGGTCCTGTTTTGTTAGCCTTTGATTTATTCTTCACATCATTTTTCACCTTGGGCTCAGATTGAGTTAAATCAACCTTTACCTTTGGTGTTGATTTCTGCGGGTTGCTCACATTTTCGTTCATAGCATTCATATTTGGAGGAACAAACATGTTATTCACATTCCATGGCATTTGTGGCACATTAAACATATTCATGTATGGATTAGGCACAAATGACATGCTAGCATATGGGTTTTGAAATTGTGCATATGAAGCAAACATATTTGGCATAACAGGCATTGCAGGCATATAGGTGTTCATTGCAGGCTTATGCATTTTCACATTAGTATGCTTCTTAACAGATTTGCAATTAGCAGATAAATGACTAACACTACCACAATTAACACATGTTTTTCTAGGAGCATACTTATCAGGTGTGGAATTGTTATGTTTGTTAATCCCTACTTTGCCATTTCTGTTATTCTTTTTATTGCCCTTAACCTCAACTTGAATTTTCTCTAACTTGTCTTTCAATTGCTTGTTAGACAAGTGACCTACATTAGCTCTCTCAACAGGCTTCTCAACTTTCTTTGATTTACTAGACTCACCTTGAACAAAGTTCTTGGTGACAGGACCATACTTGTTATTAAGTCTAGTGAGTTCTTCTTTCTTTTCCTTTCAACGAAACAGCATGATCGGTTGATGGTTCATCTGTCAACGGAATGATGCATTCCGTTGACATATCAACCTTCAACGAATGACCATTGTTGTTTGTTGACTCTGTTTCAGATTCTAAGGTTTCAACAACATACCCTAGCTTCTCTTTGTTCTTTTTCCATGATTGTTCACAGAAATATTCCATACCTTGAACATTAATGATGTTGATAGCAACATTCCTGGAATCTTTCCATTTTGCAATCACTCTCTGTTTTATTTCTAGTTGTGTTTTAAGAATCTCTTCCCTTTTTAACACTTTCTCAAGTTCCTGCTTAGCATCCCTACTGACACATCTCATTTTCTCAAACTCAATGAGTTGTGCTTCTAACATGACATTTCTATCACTTAAGAGCAAATTAGTCTCTTTCATTCTTGAGTTCTCTTTGGTAAGTGATTTAAGAGTAACACGCAAATTATATAATACAGTAGACATTTCATTAACTGTACTATCGCATTTCTCTTTAGAAAGCTCAGAAAGATTAGTAATTGTTACCTGGTTGCTTGAGGAACTTGCTTCCTTCTCATGATTGTTAGCCATTAGAGCCAAGTTGACATACTCAACATCATCATCTGAATCTTCACCATTACCAGCCCAATCATACTCCTGAGACATGAAAGCCTTTTCTTTTTGCTTGAGAAGTTCAAAGTATTTCTTTTTATAATCAACAGACTCAAATTTCCTGTTGCCCTTCTCAACTTTGGGCTTTCTGCAATCTCCAGCAAAGTGACCAATCATTCCACAGTTGAAACATTTAGATTTAGACTTTTCAACCCAATTATTTTTGCTAGGTTGAAAGTCTCTCCTTGGTGGCCTTGCTTCTGAGTTTCTCTTGAATTTGAACTTAGAAAATTTTCTTGAAAGAAAAGCAATGCGTTCATCAATTTCATCTAAGTCATCCAAGTTGGCTGGTTCTTCTTCTTCTTCTTCTGTCATCTTGCCTTTACCCTTGATAACATCACTCCTACAACTAGCTCGACTAGTTGTGGCTTTTGCAGCTTCTTCATTGTCATCTTCCAGTTGGTTCACATATGCAATCAGTGCAATAGATCCACCTTTCTTTTGTACCTTCTCAATTTCTTCATCTTGCTCCATTTCCAGCTCATATGTCTTTAAAGTTCCATAAAGCCTTTCAAGAGTATAGTCTTTGTATTCTTGAGTGTTTCTCAGAGAAACAGTCATAGGCTTCCACTCTTTTGGAAGAGCTCTAAGAAATTTGAGGTTTGAATCCTTGGTAGATCCTCCCATACAACTTTAGTCCATTCAAGAGCTTTTGAAACCTACTAAATGTATCGTTTAGGGTTTCACCAGCTTTAAAATGAAAGTGTTGATATTGTTGTATGAGGAGTTGCATTTTGTTCTCCCTTACCTGCTCAGTTCCTTCACAGAGTGTTCTAACAGTGTCCCATACTTCTTTAGAAGTTGTACATTAAACATCTCTTGCTCCAAACCATTAAACAGAATGTTCATGGTTCTTTTATCTTTATGGATTTCTGCAACATCTTCAATAGTCCATTCTGAGACAGGCTTTGGAATTTCCACATCTTCAGCATCATCTGGAAGTCCAACTCTAGATGCAAACTTCATGGGAACGTGTGGACTTTTTTCAATGCAGTCTACATATCTCTCATCCATAGACATGAGATGTAGATGCATTTTTACTTTCCAGTGAAAGTAATTGTCCTTGTCTAGAACTGGTATCTTTACACCTGCATCCTTCTTCACCATGGTTTCTGTTTTGGCCTTGATCTTTAAACTCCTTGTATGTTAGAAGCTTGCTCTGATACCAGTTGTTAATCCCAAATGACCTAACAGAATTGTAGAAGGTGGGGGGGGGGGGGGGGGGGTTGAATACAATTCTAGATATTTTTAAACTTAAAAACAACTTTTAAATAACTTAATCACAGAAAATAAAAACACAAGCAAATCTAAAATTTCAGTTGGATGTTTTGAGGATCCAACTGAGATGTTTTTATTTCGGGAATAATCTGTGTTACAAAAGTAGCACAGTTGCTCAGTTCCTAATGTGGAGTGAGAGTGCTCTTGAAAGAAGCTAATACAAAGTTATTATATCTCACTCACTTACAATAAAATGAACTGCTACACTTGGTTATATATCCCAAGTTTACAATGCTATTTTTGGCTAGTCTAAAATGTACAAAGGGTAACCGCCAGTAGCTTGCTTTTTATTCCTTTTGTCCAATGGTCCTTGGAGATCTTGTCTTTTGTCTTCATGCTTATTATGATCACACTCAAGAACCCAATTGAAAATTGGAATGTTTCCTCATTCCCAGTGTCCATTTTGATGGCTCCCAATGCAAAGTACACTTCTACATCACCTTTTGATCTGTCAGAAAACTGTCACTATCACTTTGTCAACTATTCAGAAAAGTGATAATGATTCGTTGATAGCAGTGAGATGTGTTTCGTTGATAGCTTTATTCTTCATTCCGTTGATAGAGTAATCTTCATTCCGTTGACATGTCTTCACTTAGGCAAAATTACAAGGCATGGTATATTTACAATTAACCAACCTATTTTGCCTATCTAGTACTTAGTCAACATGACTTGGAAAACCTATCTAATACCTACAACAAATGCATATCAACCAGTGAAGTATTGTACAGTGCAATTGCTACATTACTCATTTCGTTGATGAGACTCATTTCGTTGATGAGACTCATTCCGTTGATGAGCTACCTGTCAACGGATGCTGCAAAGCATACCATTCTGTTGACAGTTACAATATTGACTTAACACAAAATCTACTAAGTGTTTTATAATTATCATCAAGAACAACATATTCCTAACATTTATGATTCATTACCTAAGTTTAATAAAAGTGCAAATTCTGGTATCATTAAGAATGTCAATGTGAAGCATGCATCTGTTAATACTGACACTGACAAAGCAAATCCTGATGAAGTTAATCCTGTCAGTACTGCTAAAATCAAAAAGTCTTCTACTACTAAATTAAGTAAGATGCATGGAAAAGGAACCCAACAAGTGTGGGTTCCTAAATATTCTAACTAGTAAATTGTAATTCTGATTGCAGGGAAAAAGGAAAAATGTATTAGTCATGGATAGTGGATGTTCTATGCACATGACTGGAAACAAAGCCCTGTTATCAGAATATGAAGAAAAAGCTGGCCCAACTGTGTCTTATGGAGATGGCAACATTGGACAAACTTTGGGATATGGTAATATAATCATTGGAAATGTCATCATTGAAAAAGTAGCTCTAGTGAAGGGACTAAAACACAACCTCTTGAGTATTAGTCAAATCACTGACAGAGGTTATCATGTCAACTTCTATTCCACACATTGTGAAGTAGTCAGCAAAGCATCAGGAAAGGTTGCACTCACTGGCTACAGGCATGGTAACATTTATGAAGCCAACATTCAAGAAAATACTGATGGCTCTCCTACTTGTCTCATCAGTGAAGCATCAGTAGATGAAAGTTGGAATTGACACAAGAAGCTTTCTCATCTCAACTTCAGCAATATCAATGAGCTGGTTAAGAAAATTTGGTTAGAGGATTGCCTAAAGCTTTGTATACTCCTGATGGACTCTGTGATGCATGTCAAAAAGCTAAACAGAGAAGGACATCATTCAAGAGTAAATCTGAATCCTCAATTGATGAACCATATCACATGTTACATCTTGATCTAATTGGACCAGTCAATATTATGTCCATCAGTAAGAAAATGTACACTCTTGTAATTGTTGATGAATACTCTAGATTCACCTGGGTGTATTTTCTGCACAGAAAAGATGAGACTCCAGAAATACTGTTGGATCATGTGAGAATGATTGAGACAGGCATGAAGTACAAAGTCAAGATTCTGAGAAGTGATAATGGTACTGAATTCAAGAATTCAAAGATGGAAGAGTTCTGCAAATACAAAGGAATTATTCAACAATTCTCTGCTCCTGGCACACCCCAGCAAAATGGAGTAGTAGAAAGGAAAAATAGAACTCTTATTGAAGCTAGCAGAACTATGTTGGAAGAAGCTAAATTGCCTACATATTTCTGGGCAGAAGCAGTCAATACAGCATGCTATAATCAAAATCTCACACTAATAAACAAACATGGTGTAACTCCCTATCAAATGCTCAAGGAGAAGAAACCTAGTTTGAAGCATCTGCATGTGTTTGGCTGTAAGTGTTTTGTTCTCAGAACTCATCCTGAACAGCTAGGGAAATTTGAAACAAAGGCTGATGAGAGAATTTTCATTGGCTATCCTGCATCAAGAGCCTTTAGAGTTTTCAATTTGAGAACAAGGACTATCATGGAGTCAATTCATGTATCTTTTGATGATAAGAAGATAACATGAATTGATGAAGACTCACATGATAGGTTGATTTTTGAAAATGAAGCTACCAAGGAACCTGAAGAAATGGAATCAGATACTGATACACCATCAGATACTGATGGGTCATCAAATCCTGATGATCCATCAAATCCTGATGACACACCAAATCCTGATGAAGCACCAAATAGTGATGGTGCTAATACTGATGATGCAAATAATGGTGACACATCTAGTAGTGCAAATGTTGAGGGGGAGCAACAACAAACTACTACAAATACTGAGTCTACTCAATCATCAAGGGAAAATTCTTCAGATACTGATTCAAGTGACAATCCTGATAATCCATCAGGAGGTGAGAGCAACAATTTAGGGGGAGTTTCTTCTGAAGCAAATTCTTCTAATCAAGATAACACCAATCCAGGGGGAGCATATACTTCAAGGAATAATTTACCACCAGGAAGGAAATGGACAAGAGATCATACTCCTGATTTGATAATTGGAGATCCTGATGCAGGTGTTAAAACAAGAAGTGCAACTCAAAATGAATGTTTATATCACAACTTTCTATCTAAGGAGGAGCCTAAGAAAGTTGAAGATGCACTCAAAGATGCTGATTGGGTTACTGCAATGCAAGAAGAATTGAATGAATTTGAAAGGAATGAAGTCTGGAAACTAGTACCAAGACCAAAGAATAGGTCAATTGTTGGTACAAAATGGATTTTCAAGAATAAGACTGATTCAAATGGTGTAATAATCAGAAACAAAGCAAGACTAGTTGCAAAGGGGTATTCTCAACAAGAACGAATTGACTATGATGAAACTTTTGCTCCTGTTGCAAGATTAGAAGCCATCAGGATCTTTCTAGCTTATGCAGCTCACAAGAAATTCAAGGTTTTCCAGATGGATGTTAAAAGTGCTTTCTTAAATGGTGAACTGGAGGAAGAAGTATATGTTGAACAACCTCCCAGTTTCATTGATCCAAAGTATCCAAATCATGTCTACAGATTGGATAAGGCACTTTATGGACTAAAGCAAGCTCGAAGAGCATGGTATGAAACTCTAGCTCAATTCTTACTAGAAAGTGGATTCAAAAGAGGTACTATTGATAAAACTCTATTCTATTTGAATCATGGTAAGGATTTGCTTTTAGTTCAGATTTATGTTGATGATATCATTTTTTGGGTCAACAAACAATAAGCTATGTGAAAAAGTTTTCTAAGCTTATGCATCAAGATATCAAATGAGCATGTTGGGAGAAATGAGTTACTTTCTTGGTCTTCAAGTTAAACAGACTGATGATGGTATTTTTTTCAATCAGTCAAAGTATACAAGGAATTTATTGAAGAGATTTAACATGCAAGATTGTGCTACTGCAAGTACTCCTATTGCTACAGCTACCAAACTTGATCCTGATCAAGGTGCTGAGGTAGATGTAACTCACTACAGATATCATGTTTGAAACCTGTCTGTGTGCAAGATTTCAAGCAAAACCTAGGGAACCTCATCTGATTGCAGTCAAAAGAATATTCAGATATCTCAAAGGCACTCCTTCACTTGGCCTTTGGTATGCAAGGAAATCAGATTTTGGGTTGTGTGGTTATTCAGATGCTGATTTTGTAGGATGCAAGATAGACAAGAAAAGTACTTCAGGAAGTTGTCAGTTTTTGGGTGGTAGACTAGTTTCATGGTTTAGTAAAAAGCAAAAGTCTATCTCTACTTCAACTGCAGAAGCTGAGTACATTGCTGCATGAAGTTGTTGTGCTCAGATAATGTGGATGAGAAATCAGTTGTTAGATTATGGCCTGTCATACTCAAAAATCCCTATTTATTGTGATAACCAAAGTGCTATTGCAATGACAGGAAATCCAGTTCAACATTCTCTTACTAAACACATCAGTATTAGATATCACTTCATAAGAGAACAGGTTCTGGAAGGAACAATTGAACTTCATTTTGTTCCTACTAATCAACAACTAGCTGATATATTCACCAAGCCACTACCTGAAGCTACTTTCAACAAGTTGGTGAATGAGCTTGGAATGATGAACTTTGAGAATTTCTGAAGAAAGCTATAGAGAGGAAATCCTGATGACTATCAAATCCTGATGGTCATTCTGCAAGGTATGTAATTTTGATCAAATCCTGATATGCCACAATCCTGACAGGAAGTCAACTGGTCAATCCTGATGTACAGGTCAGTATTTCATTTCTTAATATGTGCATGATTTTTCGTCAGTTACTGATGAGAAACGTTTAAGTTTTAGTTGGACAACTGTATGCACGCGTGTGTCACACTGATAGATATATACATATAGATACACATAAAAAGCGGTGCAGTTATGTTTAATTACGCACGTAATTTGTCCACTAATCATTTATGCACTAATCACAGCATGCCACCTGTCACTGAGAGTAATATTTTGTTTTAACAAAATACATTTAATTTTCTAAATTACCATTTACTCTCTTATCATCAGTTTTTCATCTTCTTTCTCTCTCTCTCTGTGCTCAAGAACCATAATTTTCAATCTCAATTCTCAATTTTTTACAAAGTATCAATGGCATCTTCATCATTCATGAATAAACAGACTGTAATTAATGGTGTTACTTTTGCCACTAATAATTTTGTAGCCGTTCTATCTCATCGGGATTTGCCCTCTGAGTTTCATATCATACAGGATTTTCAAGCTTCAAGTCCATTGAAGTTTGCTCTAACAGAACCTGCTAGTGTATCGTTTAAGTGTGTGATGCAGGTATGGAACTCAGTTGTGTTTGGAAAAGGGCTGTCAGGGACATTATTGATGAATTTTGAGTTCAGTGGTGTTACTTATAATGTCACCCCTGCTGTTATTGAAGAGGCATTACATTTGCCAATTCTAGGTGATAGTGTTCCTGATGTGATTACAGACTCTACTCTCTTTGAGTTTGTTGCAAAGCTTGGCTATAATGGAGAAGTAAAGAGGTATGGCAACCTCTTCAGGACAAAGCTTAAGAAGGAATGGAATTTCTTCTTTGATTCAATCAGCCGCTGTTTCCTGAACAAGACATCAAATTTTGATGCTCTTCCATCAGGATCTCTCAAAATTGGGTACTCTCTTATCCATTCTACAGTATTTGATTATGGGTCATTTATCTTAAAAGCTTTAAGTGATAGGAAGTTAGATAAGTTAGGTTATGTCCGCTTTCTTAGATTTTTTCAGTTAATTTTTAATCACTTGTGTCCTGGTGCTATTTTTGAGGATGATGTGATTCTACCTATTTGTAGAATTACTGAAAATAATTTGAAGTCCTTAGTCAACAGTGATAAGGCAAATGGTTTCACAGGCACTGCCTATATTCCTGATGAGGTCAGGCTTTTCTTGAAAGAGAAAATGCCTACTCATTATGGATCAGTTTCTGATGCTATGGGGCAAGGTCAATCACACCTTGTTCCTGACCCAAGCATCCAACCCAAACACTCTAAACAGTCAACAGCCACCTCTATTGTCTCCCAAAAGACTTTAGTCAACAGTCTCCCAAAAGACTAAGAAATCAGCTAGAACTGATGTGTCTGGAAGGCAATCAGGTTCAAAGGATTTTTCCTCTACACCACTCACTCAAAAGAAGTTACAAGGGGGTGTACAAGGGGTCCTGGTGAAGAAGGATACCAAGGTTGTTCTTGATAAGGTTGTTGAGGGTGTTATAGTAAAAAGAAAGTTAATATTGAGAGATGAAAGTGATTCTGAGGATGATATGCCTATATCCTCTAAGTTCAAGATAATCAAGGAAGTTGCCGATACTGCTGTTGAAGCTCTGGCACCATCTTCTAAGCCACAGAAGAAAAGGAAATTATCTAAAAGCAGGTATCATATTCCTTTAAAGACACAGGTTACTGATGGACATGACACTTCAAATCCTGATGCTCAAGCAAATCCTGATGTTGGTAATCCTGATGATACTCCAAGTAAAGTTGTCTCTATTTCAAACTCTCCAACCAAAGACTCTCCAAAAAAAATGACATGTTGATATATCATGGGAGAAGCTTGGTGCTGCTGCTTCCAAATTTGGGTTTATACATCCCATGGACAAGAAAAGGAAGGCAGAAGAGAAGGTCTTTCAGAGACAGAAGAAACTGAAAGGATCAAGCCCACAAGAACCTAAACCTCAAAGTGGTTCAGCAGCTATTGAAGATCCTGCCCCACAAGAACCACTCACTCAAAGTGTGAGTGAAGGCATAGCTGAAGGAATGGTCCCACAAGAACCATTTTCTCAAAGGGAGAATGAAGACATTTGCATTCCAGCCACACAAGAACCATCCTCTCAAAGTGAGGATGCAGGCCAATCAGCTACAGTTTCAGAGAAGTTTCCTGACAATGCTCAAATTGCTTCTGATATTCCTGAAATGGAAATTTTGGTCGAGGACACTGTCATTGAGGGAAGCACACAAGAACCTCCAACTCAAAGTGTTGAAGCAGCTTCTGAACCTCATGCTACACAAGAACCATTAGTAGAAAATAATGATGCAAGCTTATCAAATCCTGACAGTGTTGCTCCTGATTCAACCACTGAGCTCAAGACCAATGGTAAATCCTATCTCAGAATCCAAAGATAAACATAAAGGTGTTGTTCCTAATGCTACTGATGATTCTGAAGATAGTGATGATAATGATTCTGATGATGACAATGATGATGAGAAGGATCAGCTTGCTACAACTCTTAAATCTAGTCTTGGAACCAACTTTGGTTCTTCAAGCACTTTCATGACTGGAAAGGCTCCTACAGGAAAGGATCTTAGACAAGAATTTTCTGGTCCTTCACCAATTGATCCAGCTGAGCTCCTGAGAAAAGATGAATGGGAAAATGAATGGTACAGATCTTTTAATTCTGTTAGTCTTCCCTGTGCATTGGAACATGCTGCTCATGTTTCCAGAATAATTGAGAATGAAGATATGAAGAATCATTTGAAGGCTACAACTCTTTTATCCAAAAGCCTCAAGCATGAAATTGATTTTGTCAAAGCTACAACTGAAAAAGTGAGGATTGATATTTCTCAGAACTTTACAAAGGTGCCTACTGCTTTTCAACTCAGAATAGTAGAATCCCAAGTTAAGTCAGTCATTACTGAACAGTCTTCCATCAACAGCAGAATTGATTCTCTTGATTCTAAGGTAACTGACATTCAAACCTCTCTTGCCTTGATTTTAAATCTCTTAAATTCTGATGTCAAAAAGGGGGAGAAGGTAAGTCAAACAAAATGTACACCTGATCTAGTATTGAGAAATAATGATGATGATGATCGTACTGGAAATGATGGTGATTACAAAGTTTTACAAGGAGAAACCTCTGATGCTGCTATTGTGAAGTCTACAATTCAAACTTCTCAAAGTCAAACAACGCAGTCAACTCATGTTTCTGATTCTGGAATTAGAACAGTAAGGACACTGGTACAATCTCAGATCCTGACGGAAGAACAAATCCTGACAGGTGATCAAATCCTGATGCCTGGTCATGGACAAACACTTGCTACAATTCCTGAAGGTGATGAAGATGCGCTCATTGATAATCCTGAAGATGCAACTAATCGATTTCAGAAGTTCACAACAAGGGATGGTAATGTTGTTACTCTTTATCACACTGATAAAAGACTTTAACAGTTATTTGCAAGGAAGGCACTTTCTACAGCTAGTGAAGAATATCCTGATTTCTCACATGAAGAATTTCTAAATCAATAGAGAGAAATGATGGAGAGTTTTAAGAATCCTGCTCCTGCTAGAGGTAGAGGAGGCAGAGGTAGAAGAGGTGCAAGAAGAGGTGCAAATAGAGGAAGAAGCTCATCAACTCAACATATGCCTAGACAGACAAGGTCTAGAAGTCTAAGAATAGAAGAAATTCCCGAGCCTACTCAAATTCTAGTAGTTCCTGACAGGTCTACTTTTGGTGATGATGGAATTATTAAAGAAGTACCTGAATTGAGAAGAAGACCAAGACAATCAACACTCATCAGGAATACAACTCAAATTCTAGATTCTAATCCTGACATTGTTCCTGACACTGTTCAAGATCCTGATGAATCTGAAATTCTACAAGAGGTTGATTTGTTAATCTTATCTACTGTGGTTGATTCTCATAATTGTGAAGTTGATGAAGAAGAAGAAGCAAGAAGAAGAGTGATAAAAAGAACAACATATAGAGATTTTAATCTGTATGTACAAAGGCTTAAACACTCAAATAGAAGGTTGTGGAGAAATTCAAATAGACAACAACCACAGTTGGAAAGAAGTTATGTTCTTGAGAAAGAAAAAGACAAGAAGTGGAAGAACATTGACACACTTAGGTGTGATAGACCTATCAACTTTTAGTTTGGTGGATATAACAAGTGCTTCCAGTGTTGCTAATTTTTCTGATTCATTTAGATGAAAAGCACTCTGGTTACAGATGTTTTCAAATCTAAGGCAAATGACAAACAACTCAAGAGCAGGTATTGGACACAGGGATGCTGAATTTCTAAATATACCACATGTTGATCCTCATGCCTTGACTGAAAATTGGAGGTATTTTAACTTCTGAACACCTGAACAATTTATTAGCTGTTGATATAGTTATAGATTGTCATGATGGTACTGAAAAGAAAGAGAAGGTTCTGTACTTTATGAAAGATGGTAGTGTGCAGATTCTATCCATTCAAGATTTATTAGTGAAGACTACAAAGGAACTGAAATATGTTCATTATCTGCTAAAATGGAAGAATGAAGTGTGCAAGGTATGGAGTGATATGATTCATTATCTGAATCAACAAGGTTTAAGCCAAACATATGCTTTTTAACAATCTCAATGGGAGTAAAAGGGATTAGAATTGGACTTCTACATTTTTCAAATCAAAAGGTTGAGCTGCTTATCAGTCACGCATCAACCCCGGACTTGCTTATAGCAAAGTCCTCCACTAGGATCCATGGCCATCTTGGCCTTAAATTATTCCGACCATGGATATGGTCCGACCATTATTGGTCCATTTTTAAAAAACATGCCAATTCTATTACAGAGTATAAGCAATAACATGCATCACAAGATGAGTACACAATGACAAGGTATAATAGTTGCAAAAGAGCTTCAACTGCTCAATATCAAATGAAGTTCGAGAAATAGATTCGGAATGGTTTCAATGGTACATAAGTACACAATGACAAGGTATAATAGTTGCAAAAGAGCTTCAACTGCTCAATATCAAATGAAGTCCGAGAAATAGATTCGGAATGGTTTCAATGGTACAACGTACTCAATTAGGAAGGTCAACAACGGATATAGTCAATACAATGAATTGAAGTGAAGGTTTCTGGTATTCAACACGATTGTGGATTAATCAAAGAGTTAAGAATATTCAAGGAAATAGCATCAGTTGCTCAAATACGGGGTAAAGATTGAATAATCTGGATTGTTCTGATGGTAACATGCATAATCATTGGAAACAATATCAATTGAATCAACAAGTAAAGGCACAAATACTTGCCTGGTCTACGTAGCTGATTGGGATCTACCACGCTTACTCTACCTTCTCATTTCCCTTGCTTCGGGAACTCGATTCTATAATAAACAACTCATAATAATAAGTCTAACTAATATCGTTCTATCTTCGACATATACTCATAACCATTTTTAAGTCTAAACAAGTAATCGGGTATTTAATAGCATTTATCGGACGCTCGTTCTATTTTACGAAAATCAAAACTCAGACACTAGCCCTCACACAAGCATTTACGGACTATAAAACACATTATTCAACTCATATAAACCATAGAACACTTATAAATATTTTTAGAACAATATTCGAGGCTTATTTGAATTTAAATAAGTCACAAATAATTTTTAAATCAAAAAATCGGATTATTAATCCCGATATAAGTATTTAAAAACAATTTAATCAATTAATTTAAAATTAATTGACACTTTCTAAATGCTCAAACTATTTTTAAATAATTAAAACAAGTCAAGAAATAATTAAATCTAATTTAAATTAATTAGATTCAATTAATAATTAATTATTAATAATTAACTGATTAATCAATATTTATCAATTAATTAAATAAATAAATTATTCATTAAAAATAATTAAAATAATTAAATTTAATCAGTTTTCGAATTTAAATAAATAAATATAATTTTACAAAATTTTCTGAATATAAAAATGTATTTTTAAAATAAAAATATGATTTTTATAAAATTTTATACTATTTTCGAATTATTTTTAAAAATAAAATCCAAAAACAGTTTTCTGAAAATGAATTAAGGATTTGAAGATTGAAACCGGGTCAGAAAACGGGTCAACGGATCGGGTCACGGGTCGCCAAGAACAAACCGGGTTGCGAAGAACAAACCGGAAAATTCCAGAATCCGGCGAGCCAAATTCTTAACAAAAATTGGGGCTTTTTATATCAAAACATTCCTTATAAACTCAGCAACACATTCCGATAAAAAACAAACCAAAAACAACGCCGGAACTCCAAACCCGACCAAATTCCGGCGAGCTTAAACAATTTTCCGATCTAAATAAATCGTACATGAAACTCGACGTTCTTTATGTTAAAATGAAGCTAAGAACACATACAATGAAATCCCTTTATCAAAAACAATGTCAGATCATTCATATAAACGGACTATTCAAAAGAAGATTTCGGGTAAAAACCCTAAAATCGAATTTCTCAAAATCGAACATAAAAATTAAATTAAAGCATGAATTCCTACTCATTAGAACCCTAGGAACATGTTAGAAGCAATCAATTGAACGGAGAATCAACAGAATGAAAATCCCCAAATTTAATAAGAACCCTAATAATAATTCGAATTTCAAAACTTCATAATAAATTGAAAAATTACCAGATGATGATATAGTTGGAAGATTCTGAAACTAGAGATCAAGAGCTTTGATTTGAGTACTTGAACTTGAGATTTGGATTCCAATAACACTTCCAAGATTGAGTTTAAACTTCAAGAACACGAAGAACACGGTTCGGGGATTTTTATATTTTTGTATATATGTAATACGGATTATACGAAGGATAATGTACGATTCATCTTTTTATACTTAGTGGAAAATAATACCCCAAACGACATTTTTGGATCGATATTGATCCATTGGATCGCTTTACATCTTTAATAAAGTAAAGTTCACGTTTTACGAGGTGATAGTTATCCACAAGGACTCATAATTATCCATATCAATACATATCATTTATATAACGACTGCTCAAGAATACTGGGGCTATAACAGATGTATTATTGATATGAATGATATATCAATCGCCCTAAACAATTAGGGTACGGAATGATTTTTCCCTTTTTGAATAAAACGAATACTATTGATAGTATTGGATAATTAGGGATATAATGATACGAAGAAATCTTCCGATAATGATTCGGACACGAATGACGAAGGGATAATAATTATGTACAAAATTTTAACGGGGCCCTTGAATTTTCAAAACGGGGCTCACAACTGAAGATATTTCTAAATGAAAAGATATTCGAAAGGGGCTTTCGACACAACAATTAACATACTATTACTGAATAACCTTAACCATTAAGACTCCAAATACTCCACAATAATTATTCTACACATAAAATATAATTTATATCATTAATAAAGTTTACGGATATTACACAACATATAGATAATAGTAGTAAAAATTGAGTCAAGCTACATGAATTGAAAATCAGAAGAATAGAGATAGTTACATAGAGAGTGCTCCTTTAGAGTGAGCAGAATCAAATTCTTTTCTTCTCTCTGGGAGGTTGAACCTTCTGTCTCCCTTCCTTAGCATAATTTTCCTGGATTTGGTCTTGAAGCTTTCTGTAGAATGCATCTTCTTCAGCAATTTTTGGATCTAGCTTGCCTTGCAACCATCTAAGATACCTATTTCTGGCCTTAGACAGTTGATCTTCAATCCTAAAGAATCTTCTACAACCCTTTTAATCCTTGAATTCCATCATCCAGTAAGGTTGAAGATGGAATCTTTGTCCATTAAAAAGGATCTTCAACTTCCTCGGCAAACAGTCAGGAGAACTCCAGCTGCTCCTGATTTCCTCAATATTCTTTAACACGACACTCCTGACAGCCCCAAAAAATCCCCTTGTGTTTTTGAAGCCTGAAAAGACTTTCACCAAGGTAGAGTATCCTTCGTTCAACACTTGTTGCAGGGGCCATGCTCTCACCTTCCCTCCTTTGTAGACAAAAGTTAGTCTTTCAGGCAAATCTCTGAACTTGTATGTGCCTCTGATTTCACTAACTTCCTCAAGGAATAGATCCATGGTTGAGTACTCCTGTATCTCTGCAATGTACAAAAAGTTTGCCTTGTTCTCAACTAGTTTGGCAACTTTTGGTGCAACATTAAGCTTGATTGGTCCTTGTTGAGCTTTCTCGACTAGTACCTTTTTCTTTGATATCTTTTCTTTCTCAAATAAGAACTTCGGGAATACTACGTCTTCAAACTCAATAGGTTCTTCTTTAAACTCTACAGGAGTCCCATGGAAGGTGATTTGAGATTGAGTTGAAGCTGAGACAGGATCTTCAAAGATAATCATCCTTTGTGTATCTATTTTCTCTTCTCCCTTCTCAGGAGAGACAGGCCTATTTGATCTCTTCTTCCATCCAGGGGGCTTGGAGTTAGGCACTGTCTTCCTTTTCTTCATTTTCTTCTTAGTAGGGGCCTCTTCCTCTACAGCCTCACTACTTTCTTCCTCCAATTCCCTTTCTAGCTTTTGGGCTAATCTAGCCTGTCTCTCAGATGTAGATTCATAACCCTGGGGATTGGCTTCTCTCCTTATCCTGGAAATCTCTTCTGCCTTTGCTTCATTGAACCTGGGGTGGTTGCTTGTGATGTGAAGTTCTTTGCCATTTCTGTAGATAATAGCCAACCCTTGTCTCAGCTTTACATCATTGGTATTTTTGAGATCCGTGATAAGAGTTGCTAACACCTTATTCTCATTAGGCTTGGGAAGTGGGAAGTCCACCTCTAGCTTGTTCTTACCATGATGTTTAGGTGGTGATCCAGTCCTACCACTAAAGATAGGTTCAAACTCCTTGACACTAGAATGTTCAGCATTATAATTGCTTTGCAGAACAATGGTGTCAGGAGCGAGGACCTTCAGAATTGTTGTGTGGACAGGATGGCTGCTTGTGGATGAAGTCACAGCCTGGAAGATGGATTCCTTGATCAGCTTTTCAGAATTGAGAAAAACTTGGACATCCTTAGCTCGAGGAGAGACCACCTTTGTGAGTTGAAACTCACTTGGATTAGCTATTATTTGAGGTGACTCCCCCTGACTTGATGGCACACCTTGAGTTATAAAGACCACTTGTGCACTCTCCCCCTTACTTGAATTCTCCCCCTTTTTATTATCATCAAGGGTTTGAGTGACACCAGTTGACTGCAGCAATTGTTGCAGAAGCTGAGTCTGTAAATTCTGGTTAGCCAAAAAGGTGTCCATTTGCTTCTCCATCTTATCCGTCCTCCCAGTAAGAGCATCCACATCCTTTACCAACTTGTCTTGCTTGCATCTTTGAGATGTGGAAGGAGCAACAACATTAATTCTTCTTGCCAAAGCATCATTCACCCCATCCAGATGGTTCTTGATATCATCAGTGTTGGCTCTTTGTTGCAGGATGTGGGCCTGATGAAGCTGAAGTGATGCCACAAAGTTATGAATTATGGTGGCATGCTGTGGAGTTGATGTTTGAGCTTCATCACGTGCCCTTTGATAATTTCTGAGAATGACTGACTTGGTGTCATTGTGAACATAGGAGTTGGAGAACAACCAAGTAGGCATCTCTTGGAGAGTGGAAGGGTCTTCATCTCCTCCTTCACCACTCTCGGAATCATCACTGTCTTCATCATAACTGAAATCTTCACCAGTTCCTGGAGGCAGATTCTGAATAGCGTCCTTTGCCCTAGACATTGATTCAGTTGTGTGTACTAAATTCAACATCCTTTCTGCCTCCACATTGCCCTGTCCAGCCAAGACTTGATAGGCTGGATCAGGATGAGTAAATGTCTCAGCATTCAGGTTGACTTGATCCAACGCATTTTGGTATTCAAGTTGGAACAGTCTTTCCCTGTCTGCATCACTAGCATCCATTGACTCACTTGCAATGGCTGAGTCTTCCATCCTTATCTTTCATGTACCTGCTTTTCTCTCATTTTCTCTCTTTTCTTGCATCAGGGGCTCCCCCTGGCTCACACCTCTCACACCCTCATTGTCACCTACTGAGGTGGAACTCTCAGTGCTCACTTTTACCATACTGGAAGAAATAGTCTGTCTCTCTTGCTCTTCCTCTCCTTTTGTCTGGTTGCAAACCAGCCTCTCACTCTCAGTGGCTTCACTCCCTTCCCTCAAGCCTAGAAGTGTTTCGACTACTGCTAACTCATCCACACTTGAAGTAGAAATACTTGAAGTTTGAAGTGCAAGTGTGGAAGGAATATCTATAGAGGCAGTAGAAGTAGAAGTCAACAGATAGCTGATTTGGGGCATATCCATAGACAGACAAACACTTGTCAACAGATGAGAGATATCCGTAGATGAAGGAAAAGAAGTACCTCTTGAAATGGAGACTAAGGCTGAATCTGTGGAGATTGATTTCAGATTGAAAGCCACAGATTGAGCCAGAGTCTGAGAAATGATAGATTGGTGATCCAACAAATCATCAATAAGATGATGATCACCAATTTCAGAGTGGGGCTTCTCCAATAAGGTCAAAGATGGAGAATCAAGAAGTGATGTGCGAATCATATCCACATCCAGAGAGAGAGTGGGTGAGCTTGGTGTTTCTGTTTCAGTTTGAATGATTAGAGAATAGGGTTGTGACTCCACATTTGCTAGAGCCACATCAAACTGAATTTGAGATGGTGTCATTGACACTGTGTGTGATCCCTGTGTAACTCCAGATTGTTTAGACCTTTTTCTCCTTGTATAGGCCATGGTTGTATCTGTGGGGCTGCTGGTGTCCCTATCCCTCTTGTACAGTGTCCCTGGTTGGGGACTCTTTTCAATAGTAACATCTGTTAATCCCAAATGACCTAACAGAATTGTAGAAGGGGGGGCTGAATACAATTCTTGATATTTCTTAAACTTAAAAACTACTTACAAATAAAAACTGAACTTAATGTAAAAATCACAAGCACATAAATAATTTTAGTTGGATTGTTTGATGATCCAACTGAAGTGATTTTTATTGCAGAAATAATCTGTGATACAAAATGTACACAGCTGCTCAGTTACAAGAGTGTAGAGAAGTATGCTCTGAAAGATAGCTAATACAATCTATTTTTTTTTCTTCTCTTACACTTATTTTAACTGCTACACTTGGTTATATATATTCCCAAGTTTACAAAGCTATTTTTGGCTACACTAAAGTACACTAAAGGTAACCGCCAATAGTTTGCTTTTCATCCCTTTGTCCAGTGGTCCTTGGAGATCCTTGATTTTGTCTTCATGCTTATTATGATCACTCCCAAGAGCCCAATTGGAAACTGGGATGTTTCCTTATTCCCCATATCCATTTTAATGGTTTCCAATGCAAAGTACACTTCCACATCACCTTTAGATCTGTTCAGTAAACTGTCACTATCACTTTGTCAACTATTCAGAAAAGCAATAATGATTCGTTGATAGCAGGGAGATGTGTTTCGTTGATAGCTTTATTCTCCATTTCGTTGATGAGTAAACTTCATTTCGTTGATGAGTAAACTTCATTCCGTTGACAGAGTAATCTTCATTCCGTTGACATGTCTTCACTTAGGCAAAATTACAAGGCACAAGATATTTACAATTAACCAACCTATTTTGCCTATCTAGCATTTAGTCAACATGACTTAGAAAACCTATCTAATACATACAACAAAATGCATATCAAACTGTGAAATATTGTACAGTGCAATTGCTACATCACTCATTTCGTTGATGAGCTTCCTGTCAACGGAATGCTGCAAAGCATGCCATTTCGGTGACAGCTACAAAATGACTTAATACAAAATCTACTAAGTGTTTTTATAATTATCATCAAGAACAACATATTCCTAACAATCTCCCCCAATTTATGACTGATAGAATAACAGCCATAAATCAAGAGCCTTGATGATAACAAAAACACTCAGACATATTACACATGATAAAAGTAGAAATTGCATTGAGCTTCATTGAATTTAATTGAAATGCAAAGTAGAAAATCTTACAAAACAAGTGCACAGAGTTGCTCCTCTAGACTGAGCAGCTTTTTCATCTTTGCCTCTGTGGTCTTGTTTTCTTCCCTTTTCTTGCATTGTTCTCCTCAATTTGAGCTTGAAGTCTTCTGTAGAAAATCTTCTCTTCTTCATCTTGATTCCCCAACTTGGATTGCATTAACCTTAGAGTTTCATTGGATGCCTTCTCCAGTTGGTCTTCTATTCTGAAGAATCTTCTACAGTTGTCCTTATCTCTGAATTCCATCATCCAAAAAGGTTGGAGATGAATTATCTTTCCTGTTTGAGGGACCTTCAATACTCTGGGAAGTGCACCAGGCTTGTTCCAGCTAGCTTTGATTTGGCAAATCTTGGAGACAACCTCAGACTTGGCTGTTTTGGTAAAACCAAAATCTTTCTTCAAACATTTAAACACAGATAGCAGTGTCTGATAGTCTTCTCCCAGAATTCTGTGTAGAGGCCAAACCTGTTCTCTCCCACCCTTGTAGACAAATACCAATCTCTCTGGTAGTTTGTAAGAAGCTGCTATTCCTCTCACTTCAACCAGGTCATCAAGATTGATATGAATGTCAGACTCCTCCCTGATATCAGCAATGTAGATGAAGTCTTCTGGGTTGGTAGGGGGTTTCTCAGCTTGTGGTCTCCTTACCAGAATTGGCTTAGCCTTGGTAGTCCTTTGCTTAGATTTCTTCTTTGGATCCATTTCAAAGAGGAATTTTGGGAAGTTGGCCTCATCAAACTCAATTGGCTCTCCCTTTGGCTCAATTGGCTGATCATGGAAATTTACAGGATGATTAGGATCACAGGCTAACTTTACCTCTGAAACTGGATCAGGAATTGTTGGAGGTGCAATTGGTACAGAAGAGTCTGATGCAATGCTCTGAGATTCATCATTCTCAAAGGCTATGTTTCTCCTAGCTCTTGCCTTTGGTTGCCTTGTGCTCTTCTTTGCACTCCTTTCCTCTCTTGCTTTTTCTTCTAGCTGTATTTCTTCTTCATCAAGAGACTGAGCAACAACAAGGGCTTGCATTGCTGCTCTTTCTGACTCTTCAGCTTTAGCTTCAGCAAAGTTTGGGTGACCAGCCCAAACACAGATTTCTTGTCCATTCCTGTAGACAATTGCCCTTTGCTTCTTTATCTCATAATAATTGCTTTCCTTGCTTTTTGTGATAAGTAGACCAAGAAGCTTGAGCTCATCTGGATAAGGTGCAGGATAGAAAATCCTTGCTATATTTTTGCCCTTTGGTTTAGCAGGGGACTTGGGAGATAAGCTTCTTTGGAGTGTAGCTTGTTCCACATCCCTAATGCATGAAGTTTGTCCTTTTTCCTTCCTTGGACCTTGAGTGACTCCATGTAGAAGGGGCTCTACCTGATAGAAAGAATTGGTCTGTGGCTCCCATTCCGTTGACACTAGAACCATGGCATTCGTTGATGGTTGATCCCTTGATGGATTTGAGTCATTTGTAGTTCCAGCAATTTTCTTGACCCTTGCTTCTATGTTGGACCAATGGTCTTTAATTTGTTCTGCAAGTCTCATCCTCATAGAAGCTTCCTGTATTAGGTCAATACCATCCTTTTGCTTCTTTCCAAGCTCCCCCATTGCTAGTGGCTCATTTGGTAAGGAAATGGCTGGGACCATAACCTTTGTGATTTGAATGTCTAGCTCCTTAGATTTCTCCCCCTTTTTTTTATCATCAAAAGAGATGACTGGGAGTCCTTGAGCTGCCACTAGTTGGGCCAATAGTTGTGTTTGCTTCTCCTGTTCCTTTTGCATCTTAGATAAAGTAGCTTCCACCTTGTCCACTCGAGAAGAGGGAGTCTTCAAGGAGGTATCCACTTCAGGTTCCTTAGAGAAAAACCTGGTCATCTTGGACACAGTGAGAAGAGGAAGCTTTTCATCTAGCCTCCTGTCATTAGCATCCTTGAGGTTGCTAATGGAATCCTTGATTTCTGTAGCTTCAATCCTTGTCTGTAGCATCTGTAGCCTTTGAATTTCCAGAGAATCCATGATGGCCTTGTAGAATTTCTTGTCCCTTGCATTTGCAGACTCATGAGCTAGATATGCCTCATTGTACGGCCTTGAGATAGCAGCATCTAGAGTGAATCTTCCATACATATCCTGAGAAAGCCAGTCTGGTCTAGGAGGCACCACAGAAGTCCCAGTCTCTGAAGTAGTGGCCACCTGTAGATTATCACCATAGCTGTCCTCATCATCAGAAAAGTCAAAGTCTCCACTTGCTGCAGCTCCTGGAGGTAGATTGGTCAAGGCATTCTTTGCTCTTTGCATTGATGCAGTTGTATGAATTAGGTTTAGTGACCTTTCTGCCTCCACATTGCCCTGCTGAGCCATAATTTGATAGGCTGGCACAGGATGAGTAAAGGTCTCAGGATCCAGGGAAATACTATCCAGAGTTTGTTGATAATGCTCTTGGAAAGTGGGTTCCCTTTCTCCCTCACTGACCTCCATTAACTCACTTGCAATGGCTGCTTCATCCCTTATTGCTCCTGTAGTCCCTTCTCTCTCTCCTCTATTTTCTTGCATCATGGGCTCCCCATGGCTCACACCTCTCACACCCTCACCTTCACCTACTAAGGTGGAACCCTCAGCCTCTCCTTTTGCCTGACTGGAAGAAATAGTCAGCCTCTCACTCTCAACCTCTCCTTTTGCCTGGTTGCAAGCCAACCTCTCAATTTCACTCCCTCTCAAACCTAAAAGTGTCTCAACTACCACCAGGTCATCTACACTAGTTGTGGAAACAACTTGATTTTCAATAAGGGGTGTAGAATGACCTATCAACGGAATGGTAGTTTGAACTGTCAACGGTATGGATACCGTTGATGGAGAAACACTTGTCAACGAAAGAGGCTGTTTCGTTGATGAAGTCAATAAAGCACTTTGAGAAAGTGAAGTTACAGTAGAATCTGTGGTGATTGATTTTAGAGATTGGTCCACAGATCCTCTTGCAACTTCAGAAAAAGTTGGTTGATGGCCCAACAAATCACTTAATAAGTGATGACCACCAGCTTCAGAGTGGGGCTTCTCCAAGATTAGAGTTGGAGAATCAGGAATAGATGAATGGATCATGTCCACATCTAAAGATTGAGTTGGTGAATTTGATGGAGATAGTTCAAGGTTGATGTTTAGAGAATGGGACTGTAACCCCAGAGTAATGATAGGGGTTACATGAAACTGAATTTGTGAAACTGGAAGTGTTGCTTCCAGAGTGTGTGCACCCTGTGTACCCTTGGATTTTTGTTTCACTCTCCTTTGGTATTGGGAAAATGTAGACTGTGGGCTTGAAGTGTCCCTTACCCTTTTGGAGTGTGCTCTTGGAGGAGAGCTTGTTTCAATAATTACATCCTTTTGGGAGGATGCAATTAGACTTGTGCTTAAATCCATATTACTCATTGTGCCTTGTTGGGAAGACACAATGGGGCTTGGCCGGATCTCACTCATCTTTCCTTTCTTATCCTTAGGGTTTCTTTTATGTTCACCCCTTCCCTCACCTCTCACAGCACCTACAACACTCCCCTTAGGTTGTGTAGTGGATTTTACAACAAGTGCCTTTTGGGAAGCACCTGAGGTTGGCTTGGAGGATTTCTTTGATTTTGGTTTTGTTGCTGGGACAGGAGCCTGTTGGGTCACAACTACAGACTCCACAACAACAGGACTGGGTGATACAGTT
Source organism: Heracleum sosnowskyi (assembly GCA_030848705.1). Classification (NCBI taxonomy): domain Eukaryota; kingdom Viridiplantae; phylum Streptophyta; class Magnoliopsida; order Apiales; family Apiaceae; genus Heracleum; species Heracleum sosnowskyi. Next base: position 87,680,057 of record CM061243.1, read on the forward strand.
GAAGTAACAACTATACTATAAGGGATAGCAGTAGTTACCTCAATTATTGGCAGATACACCACTGGAACATCACCATTGTGGTTCAGCCTCAGTATGTCTGTCAATACTCTCTTCTCTTGCACAAAACACTCAAACTTGGAAACAGGGTTAGAGATAACTAATGGTGTTGGACTAACATGATTAGCCAACATCATCAGAAACCTAGCATAATAGATATTCTTTTTTCCTATTAGCCTTATCACCCAACTTAGCACCAATTTCATACATAAGTTGGGTGCTAAAGTTGTAATATCTATCAGTTAGGAGCATGGTAAATAGAATTAACATAGAATTGGTCAATGCATCAAAATTGCTAATCTTACCAAAAAATACCTTGATAAATGCATCAGCTAAATAACTATATTCTCTAACCAATCCTCTCCTAATTATTCTACCCAGATTATCAGTAAGCAAAGAGTAGTTTATGGAGTTTAGCAAGTTAACCATTTCAGTATTTGTAGGCAAAGCATTACAGTTATTTTCAGGAATATGTAGACATGCTTGCAATACATCAGAATTAACTATGTACTCTTTACCTTGGATGGTGAATTGTAATGTGCAGTTTGTTCCACTATACTCACACGAGGTCCAAATCTCCTCGATTATCTCATTATAGAGAGGAGTTGAGTGAAACATTGCATAGCTCAACTTGCAGTTCTTCATGAAGTCCATCATCTTGAAAAAGATATTGTTTGGACTTTCCTTGACAACAAATGGAATTGAGTTGTTCTTTTCATAAATGAACCCTCCTGCTGACATAAGCTTGACTATGGGTGCCATTGTTGTGTGAAGAAAAGCTTCGAACTAAATTGCTTGTTAGAGAGAAGAAGAGAGAAAAGCCTTTGGAATTTTTGAGAACAGGTAAAAAGAAATTAAAGAAATTAGAATTTCTTAAATACTCCCCCAAAAATTCTCAGAAAAAGAGTCCAATAATAAATGTAAATTACTGGATTGGCTTAAAAAATATAACCATTACTTTTAAAGAATTACCATGATTTATACTTACAGGGGTGTATGCATAGATTGTGGTAACGGACGTGTCAAATTTCAACGGTTCAGATTAATTGCGCTAAATCAACGAATCAGGATTGGGCGGTTAAAGTCCCGTCTTATTTCGTTGATAAAGCTGCGTTTCGTTGATATAAAAGAGCTATCAACGAAACACCCAGAAAAATGCTAAGACTGTCAACGAAATGGTGCGTTTCGTTGACATAATAATTTTGACTTAGACAAAATTTCACTTTTTCCTGAGAAAATTAATTCATAGAAAAACATAGCAAATTTCTGGCTACATTGTAACTTGCAAATATCTCAAAAATAATTAAGAGAAATTTAGCATACCTAGCTCACTTACTAATCTTGAGAATGTTGATTCATCAAGTGGCTTGGTAAAGATGTCTGCAAGTTGTTGTTCACTTGGAACAAAATGTAACTCCACAATACCATTCATAACATGTTCTCTAATGAAATGGTACTTGATGTCAATGTGCTTGGTCCTTGAATGCTGCACTGGATTCTCAGTAATGGCAATGGCACTAGTGTTGTCACAGAAAATAGGGATTTTCTCAACTCTTAATCCATAATCAAGTAGTTGATTTTTCATCCACAAAATCTGTGCACAACAACTTCCAGCTGCAATATACTCAGCCTCAGCTGTGGAGGTGGAAACTGAGTTTTGTTTCTTGCTGAACCATGACACAAGCTTGTTTCCTAAGAATTGACATGTGCCAGTTGTGCTTTTCCTGTCAATTTTACATCCTGCAAAATCTGCATCTGAATAACCAATTAGTTCAAAGCCAGATTCTCTAGGATACCAAATGCCAAGGTTTGGTGTTCCTTTGAGATATCTGAAAATTCTTTTAATAGCAACTAAATGGGATTCCCTAGGATCAGCCTGAAATCTAGCACATAAACATGTAGCAAACATAATATCAGGTCTACTAGCTGTTAAATACAAAAGTGAGCCTACCATGCCTCTGTAACATGAAATGTCCACAGATTTTTCCTTAGTATTCGATTCAAGTTTGGTGGCAGTAGGCATGGGAGTTTTGGCAGGAGAGCATTCCATTAAGTTAAACTTCTTTAATAAATCATGAATATATTTTGTTTGACTAATGAAAATGCCTTCATTAACTTGCTTCACTTGAAGACCAAGAAAGTAAGTTAATTCTCCCATCATGCTCATTTCATATTTACTTTGCATAAGCTTGGCAAACTTTTGACAAAGTTTCACATCTGTAGACCCAAAGATTATGTCATCTACATAAATTTGAACAAGTATAGTAGAGCCATTCACAACCCTGTGAAAAAGAGTTTTATCTACAGTACCTCTAGTGAAGTGATTCTCAAGGAGGAACTGTGAAAGTGTGTCATACCAGGCTCTAGGTGCTTGTTTCAAACCATAGAGTGCTTTGAGGAGGAAGTATACATATTCTGGAAAGTCATCATCTTCAAAACCAGGAGGTTGACTTACATACACCTCCTCTTCCAATTCCCCATTCAGAAAAGCACTCTTCACATTCATTTGATAGACCTTGAAATTGGCATGGGCTGCATAGGCTAGGAAAATCCTTATTGCTTCTAGTCTTGCAACAGGAGCAAAGGTTTCATCAAAATCAATTCCTTCTTCCTGTGAATAGCCTTTTGCAACCAATCTAGCTTTGTTCCTTGTGACTATGCCATTTTCATCCTTCTTGTTTCTGAACACCCATTTTGTGCCTATGACACTCCTGTCCTTAGGCTTGGGCACCAGCTTCCAAACATTGTTCCTCTCAAATTGGTTTAGCTCCTCTTGCATAGCTAAAAACCAATCTGGATCTAGAAGTGCATCCTCAACTTTCTTTGGCTCATCTTGAGACAGAAAGCTGTTATATAGACATTCTTCTTGAGTTGCTCTTCTAGTTTGGACTTTTGAAGTAACATCACCTATAATAAGTTCAAAGGGATGATCTTTAGTCCATTTCCTTGAGGGAGGTAGATTTGCTCTTGAAGAGGTAGCTTCATGATCATGATTGCCTTGATTGGATATTTGTCCTTGAGAAACTCCCCCTGAGTTTGTTGTCCCTAAATGATCACTTCTAGAAGCATTTCTATGACTGTCAACGGTATGACCATTTTGGCTGTCAACGAAACGCTCATTTTGACTTTCAACGAATCCACCATCATGACTGTCAACGAAATGACCGTTTGGTCTGCTAGCAGCTATTCTTTTCAATCTTAATGCAGCAATTTCATCTTCACTGCTGCTTTCATCTGTGCTAGATACAACAACTTTAGGCTGTTTCTCAGTAGCCTTAACATGAATCACTTGATCTCCTTCCTCATTTTCAAAAGAAAGACTTTCATGGAAACCTTCATCACAGAGACCTTGAATTTTGAGATCATCAAAAACAACATGTATAGATTCCATAACAATGTTGGTTCTGAGATTATAGACTCTGTAAGCTTTTGTAACAGCCCCAAATCCGGGGTCAGGGATTTAGAGTAGTCACGATCCATTTACTCCTTGCCTTACCTGTATTACTCACACCGCACATAATTCACCTGCTCGTGACCCCTCAATATATGCCTCACACACACACACACACAGGTTAGAGTCTCAGAAACGACACCATACAATAACTGCGGAATAAATAACTTTTATTACAATACCCAAATGTCTTTGAATCTGTCACTGATACAATTTATAAGTAATGTTACATTACTAACTTAGCCTTCTGATGCTCACAATCCTCTCATACCATTCATATCTATACATAAGTTGAATACCAAAACTGTAGCCCGATTCGATTGGTTCGCACTACTCTCGGGATCACTGCTAGAAGCTGTTCATGGAGACGCCTTGCGGGGTATGTGCCGTCCCAATGGCATCCTGCTTCGCTGCTATATAATATATATAAAACAATAGCAAGAGTGAGCGATAGCTCAGCAAGGTAATGAAAGTATGGCATAATTCTGCCTTTAACTCAACCCAAAATAAAACGGGTATAAGACAATACTTTGTCAAAATATTTCGATACTGAAATTATTTTCTTATCGGAAGGTATTCCAAAAATAGTACCTTTATTGTAATTCAAATATCATTTCATAATATTTCTGCAACTCTTTTGCTATATTATGAACAAAGTTCTTGTATACAAGATGAGGTTTCAAAATAAACCAAATATAACCTTTCCAAAAATTATCTTCTATATAAGCAGAATATCAACATATAACTTAAAAGATGAAGTTATAAGATGATTCAGTATAAACAACTCCCTCACCATAACCCATGTTATGTAGGGTATCCACAGAGTCATAACTCATAAAAGATGGAGTTGCATGAATTTATTGTAACTTTATTTTGAACACTTTTCGACCCTCTGCCAACATGACCGGTAAACCTGTACCACGGTGTCATCCTTGGTCCCTTTCAATACATGTTGCAGAATCCCTCTGCCGACATGATCGGTAAACCTGTACCAACGGAGCCATCCGTGGTCCCTTTCAGTACATGTTGCAGAATTATCCAAAATGGATGATGAACTAATACTGGAGTATGTCGCGCCAGAGGTCACACCCTTACGATGATCAGTCGTAAGTTGTGCCTCTAAAGATTTGTTTCTCTACATGTAGAAGGAAGAACATATGGATTTACTTGTCCACCATACGCCGGATCTCCCCTGCCAACGGTTGGGCATAAATGGGACCGGCGCCACTCGGATCCTAATATGGTGATGGGCTGCCACCTGCAGTCTCTTACACACTAATGATGGGCTGCCACCTGCAGTCTCTTACACAAATACTCCTAGTTCGAATAGTATCCATGACTCTGAAACGTAAAGCTTGTCCTCCTTTCCCCAAGTATAATACTTGTTAATAGGACTCCACAAAGTAGTCGTATCGGGTTGGAAAGGGGGAGTTCACCAATATTTCCCAAGCGATGCTTGTTAATGGATTTCAGACTTGATCCATGAATTTACCCCTCGAGCGTTGAGGTGGTAACACCATATTTGACTTGCAGCAATTACATTGCTCCGAGAAAATATATGTCCCTTGACAGTTTTGAGTTGAGAGTTTAAAAAGAGTAGTAGTTACTTAAGACAGGTTTCCCATATTTTTGATAATTGAGCGAGCATTTAATCCCCTTTAAAAGGCAGATTTAAATGGAAAAACATTGTTTTGGGAACCTCTTTTTGATTTGAAAATAATCAATACTATTTATTAAGTAAGTAATCCTCAAATGAATATAAATAATATTCTTTAAATAAATAATTAATCTTCGAATAACAGTACCCGATATCTTTGTCGGAAAATAACCTTTATCAATAATATTCCAGATATTTTTAACCGAAAATACCAATTTATAACCATTGGAGTATCTTTGTTATCATTCCGGAACAAAGCGATTTTAAGAAAACATTTTGAAAATGGTATTCATCTAATTAAACAAATTTAATTAGACGAATAAGGCTTATTTAATCCGTAAATGCTTCCAGAAGTATTTACTAATTAAATAAACACTGGTTTATTAATGATGTTGCCTTTAGGTTAATTATTACGAAAATCTTTCTAAAAAGCTCTGTCCGGGTTTTCGAAAATATATCTTAAATATAAATAACTTAAATAGCATTCCTCGAATGTATGATAATCGGCCGCTGGAAACCCTCCGGGTTTCCACGACTCTCTATATATAACAAAATATTGACTCCCGGCCTAGAGTCGAAAGAGTGGAATCATCCGCCCGATACTAAGGGCATTTGCAAAACCCCGGCTTATAACTGATATCCCATATCTAACTTATAAGCCAAATATCATATTCAAATAATAACTTTCGAATGAGGTAATATTCAAATAACATTCCTCGAATCATTTCCAAGTAATTAATACTTTCTGGAAATTTAAATAATGCTTAATAATAATATTCCTCAAGATGAATAGTACTCTGTCGCTGGAATCTCTCCGGGTTTCCACGACTATCTCTATAACAGAAAATACTGACTCCCGGTCTAGAGTCGACAATAAGAAGTATGCTCTTATCTCTAGAGCTACAAGGTATACCGGTTTATAACTACTTTATCTCAAAGCTCATATATAAGCCGAAATCAAACCCTATTTTATACGATATATAACATGTATCGCAAACTGTATAACTCCACCCATGGCAACAGCAGTAATATATAATCAATACTTCAAAGTATAGATTTAGGAAACTTGCCACAATACTTGCAACAAAGATTTGATATATAAATTGGGAATACGCAAGTATCGAACATTTAAAGATATACCTACTCTGAATAATAGAGTGAGGTTTAGTAAACTTGCACGATACTTGGAACAAAGAATATATATATATAGATGTATATTTTTGAATCCACAAGTATTAAACATTCGAAAAATATGCCCACTCTAATAATAGAGTGAGGGTTAGAAAACTTGCCTGATGCTCGAGAAGTGATAGGGGTTCGCGACGATGCCGGACAATCTAGACAAGGTCAAACGAAAACACACGGTTAATCCCCTCGATAAACCACTTATAACTTAATGCTTAAACACATAAACGAAACACAACCAAGGAATTACTAACTCGTTATAAGCTCATACTAAGTCCATGTTATCCGTCAAATACTTATATCATAAGTTTGGTTCGAAATCCATCCTCAAATCCAAGTTATACTTAACCATTTGCAACATCGGTTTCTAAGTCGTGTTCTTAGTGGTTTTCACTTGCGCGACCTCGACTAAAACATTTTTATAAAATAGAAACATAATCTTTTTAATGCGAATCTTTTTCGTGAGCCTTCCTAACTGTCTCTAGTATTATTCCTCAAAATTTCACATTTTAATATGGCTCCGAAGTGGTCCAAATATAGCCTCAAAGTTGCTGGACAGAGAGGAGTCATTCTTCCGAACGGCGTTTACTAAAACTCACTTTTCTCTTAACCCGTAAATCGTAACGACATGATTCTTGCGCTCACGTAAACTAGAAACAAAGATCTACACACTCATGTTCATCACTGAACCAAAAGAGGCAGTTAAGTTTCCGGACTCTAGGCAGTTTATAGAGTTACCGACAATCGGGCATTACGACGGCTATAATCGTAACGTTTTCCAAAAATCGCAACATCAAATCCAAGCCACACCGGGCATCCATAAAATTCATGAACATAATACTCATCAATATCAGCCTACTTTTTCAGTTTATACCCCAAATTTCTCAAGTCAAATCAACCACTACATAATCATGCTTTCATGCTTATAATCATACTATAAACATCACCAAGCTCAAATCCATCAAGAACAAGCATAAAATCAAAGTAAGGTCTAAGGTCCTTAAAGTCTATACCTTCCTTGGAGAGTATACCAGCGCTAATAATCCTTATATAGTCCTTGTATGGCCTTAAGCTAGCTTAGATCATCAAAGAAATCAAGAAAAACGAAGTTAGTTTCTAAGGGTTACTATTCATCATCACTTTTGTAAAAATCATATAAAATCGAAAATTGAGAGTTTGGTTTTCAAATCTTTACCACACCTTCTACTCTTCAAGAGCTTTCTTTTGAGCTATAGATCATCACCAGGGGATTCTTGAATCGCGACTTATTGGCTCTCTAAGGTGAGAGGTTGAAACTGTCATGGACTGGACAGTTTGGTTTCTTCAACTTGGAGAGGATATTTGACTAGGCTAAACACCTTGGATTGCCATGAAATTTTGAACGAGTGTTATACATGGAGTGGAGAATCTGTGGTTAAAATTTGGTGATTTTATCATGGGTGGATTGTGAGATACGAATTTTTATTTGAGGGTTGCTCTAGCAGATCAGTTTTGAGAGACTTTGTGTTTCTCTTGCTTTTCTTTTCTTTTTGTCTTGATCATAATGAAAATTCTGATATTTGTGTTAAAAGGTGATGAGTCACCACATTTGGTGAGTCACAGGGACACGTGTCGCGCCATGGAGTATCATGGTGGCAAGCAGGGACACGTGTCGCGCATGCACGCGTTTGGTTAAAGTAGCTTTACTAGTTCGTTTCTTTTCACATGGATGATCCAAATGTTGCATCCCTCGAATTAATCTTGTTACATGTTACTTCCATGTCTATATTTAATCCTGTCATAATTTCAATCCTTAATCCATGATTCGTTCTCTTAATCGCTTAATCTCGTTATAAAGTATCAGCGGTTTCTAGAATCTTCGGTTCACTGTCCCAGTGGTTTTCTTTCTAAATTCTCAAATCAAATATAATAAAATTCCAAAATATTAAATCCTCAAATCCTTAATTTAATATCTCATTTCTTGAATATAATAATATATAATTCGCTGTCCGGTCAAATATTTCACCAAAATAAAATTTGGAATTTCTGAATTCCGATCGTCTTTGCATTCACTTATTTACTCCGTAGATCACTAATACGACTTCGGAATATCCACACTACGTCTCGTACATAGGTGGCATGAAAAATTTTCTTAACCCTCAAAATCACTATTCATCCATCAAATTCACTATTCACTGATGCACTTAATCATAATAAGAAAAGTTTTTTTTTTTTTTTTTTTAATTAATCCAAAAATTCGGGTTATTACAGTCTCCCCTCCTTAAAAGGATTCCGTCCCGGAATCAACTTGGGCATAACTGGGGGTACTTCTCTCCCGTTGCACTTTCCAACTCCCAGGTGGATTCTTCCACCTCTTGATTTTCCACAAACCTCTCACTAGCTTGGCAACCTCGTCCCTTAGCACTTGTTCTTTTTCTATCCGTGATTTCCACAGGTTGCTCGTTGTAAGTCAGACCAGGTTGTATGTCTACCTGCTCGTACTCTACATATGCCGGGCATCTATAGTATACTGACGTAGCATTGACACATGAACTCTGTTATGACCATTCTACAAGTTTGGGGGGGGGGCAAGGCTGGCTCGTAGGCCACCTTCCTGACGCGTTTTAAAATCTCAGATGGCCCAATGAATCTCGGGCTCAATTTCCCTTTCTTTCCAAATCTCATTAACTACTTCCACGAGGATATCTCTTAGCATCAAGAATCTCTAACCTCATATTTTCCATCTTGTTTGTACAGAAAATACACCAACATAAACTTGCTTGTCATTCATCAACTTGCCATTTAGCTTATCAATAGCAGTACTATCTCTATACTCGCGGGCTTAGTCCGCATGCTTTCTCTGTCTGTCTTGGCTGTCACTAGCCGCTTGTTGGTGAAATCTTTTGTCTTTCTAGTTTGTTGGACTAACTTGGGTTTTGTGTAAAATCTCATCCTTTAACTCCCGATCATTCGGAATCCATCTCTGTCTCATTTTAATCAAGGGTATCGGCCACCACATTGGCCTTCCCGGGATGGTAGTGCATCTCACAGTCATCATCCTAGGTCAATTCTAGCCATTTCTCCATCTCATGTTATCTACTATCACGGATAACTCAAAGCCAATTCATTACATTCCATAAAAATTTGTGGGTGCATTAATCAACCCAAAATACCTCGATGAAATCTCGAAGTGTCTATTCCTAGTACGAATCGCAGTCTTGGGTACATCCTCGGATTTAACTTCCAACTGGTGATACCCAGTTCTTAAATAAATTTGGAAATACACAGCGTTCTTCCGCTGATCAAACAATCATTTACAAGGGTACCTATTCTCCATTTCGAACTCATACAACTCTCGAGGTTCGATGCATAATCTTGTGTTAATATCTTTCTTTCTTACGAACAACACCGGGGTTCCCCACGATGATACACTGGGCCTTATCATACCCTTATACAACAACTCTTGTAACTGTCACTAACTCTTTCATTCCCACTATACCCTGAATACTCGGTATTCATTCTCATGTCATCCAAATCGATATCTGGTAGCTCATTAAAACCTTGTACAATCTCCCAAAACTATTGTCGTTTCCTTTATACTTGGTAACTCTTTTCTTGGCGTCAACCATAAGAGCTAATTAAGCCTCATATCTCCGGCATAATAGTTTCTTAGTCTGACTATATTCAAGAATCTCTGAATCTGTCTCCATTCTTTATTTATTACTCTCTATCCCTTACAATCAGTCTGGGCTCCATTGGGTGTCAACCAACCCATTCTTATTATAATATCAACTTCTCCCAACTTGAAAGGAATCAGGTCTATCAAGAGTGTCAACCTCATGTTTCTAGTTCACAATCTAGACGTACCAGTCTTACGGGAAAATCCCCCGACTGACTATTTCTACTTGTAATTATTCTCTTTAGCGGCTCGGCCTTAAGGTTTAATTGTCATTCAACCTCTTGATATACAACGATACATTAGCTCTGTCTAAACAGTATAGAAGGGTACCTGTTATTTAAAGGTCCTGACAGTGGGCTGCTGGTTGGAGGTAGCCCTGGTTGAAACCTACTGGCTTTCTTTTACTTTGTGTTCACAAACTCCGGAACAAACCTCGATAACTCGGAAAACTTGGCCTCATACTCGGTCACAGTCATGGTTTCTTGTTTTAACTCTTTAACTTTCATTTTCATCCGGATCTCCACATATTTCCGAAATTTATTCCTCTAAAAACAACACGCTGCACCTCTCCCAAGTCACAATACCAGCTCCCTCTGACTCCATCTTCAGTACTTATCTTGTTAACCTGGAGGTAGTGTCCATTCGTAAACAACTCCTCCAAAACCTCAATCTCGCCGTAAGGCATCTATCTAACAACGTTGTCACTGGAGTTCACGGCACATTACTATTTCTTACACATATATCCATTGACACGCTTTCCATTATCATAACATCCTTGGGAGAATAAACCAATTCATTGATATGTCACTAACATTCCATTCGCCTTAGGGATTCGCTCCTGTCATAGGCAATTTCGTTGCGAATCTAATTCCTATCAGCGAATTTTGACTTATTTGACCTGGGTGGCTTCCCCTTAGAATTCAATGAGGATGACAAAAATTATGGGGCCTTGAAAAGACAGCTCCCATATCAAGGAAAACGTCACACACTGGTGATCATAAGGTTATGAGTTTTAAGGTAACCTTATTGGAGGTAAAAGAATTTACCGAGAGATCAACATGATCATAAGAACTCAACGTTGTGTGCCTCGATTGAGACATTACTAAAGGTAATTAGCCTTCTTGTATTTCACAACTTACAAGTGATGGCGTCCCATCAGACTTCTATCACATAGACAGATAGTCCTTGTAGCCCCTATAAGTATAGGGTTGTTCGTCTCAGTGGAAGTTGAAAAGTATGAAAGCAATTCGAGATCAATTTAATGATTATCGCCATTCGACAATATTTCTCAAAGGAACACCTTGGATTAAAATTAAACAGATTCCAAAGGTGTGGTTTCCAAGGAAAATACAAAGAAAAGAATAACCAAAAAGATGCTAGTACTCATCAAGCAAGTGGTGAGGTATCACCATAGGGTCATTCATTATTTGAAGAAAAGCGAAAGCTTAAATAACATCATTTGACAGGGCTTCGAAAACCTGAAAGTAGGCATCGTGATAGCCTCTAGCACAATTGAAATTAAATATGATTTAACACAAGTGTTATAAAATAACTTCGAAGAGGGAATATACCCTTTATCAGAATTCTTTCTTGGAAAGAGGTCAAGATAGATCATAGATTGGGGAAATATCCCACATAATTTGCAAATGGGGAGGGTACTACCAAGGTCTCTACGGATGCCTTTTATGTCGGCTCCTCTAATGGATAATCGTTCAATTCCAACGCTTTTCTATTCCACGCACCCTAAGGTGTTCGATACTTACGTCATCGCTGACTTATAATAGTCGCTAAGAATTCAACCATAAACATTTACAATTGCAGGGAGTTCTATTCGACTAGGCGCAAACATCTCAAGTAAGCGTTCTATTCTATAAGAAGACTTCGATACCGTTGTCGTCCATAGTGATGACAATTCCACATGTCGACTGTGCGGTACTTCGGAAGCTCGTTAGAAACTACAAGTTTAAATCCGGTCTCTATTTCAATCATCCTTATACCCAATATTCCTTCCCGGTTTCCTGAGGGTGGTAAATCTCGTTCTCGATTCCGCCTTAGCGTGTTTGTCTTACAATAACATTTATATGGTATATATACCCAAAATTCTCCTTGAGATAATAAAATCCCTCAATTATGTAATAGACACTATTTCCAGTGGAATCGCTGGTCGTGGGGGATTGAAACCTCATAGCCCAAAACAATTCCTTCCACTATTCTAGGCAACTAAGTACCCCTAATCGTTGGTGAAAGTCTGAACATCTCGGTTCTTACGTATGCCGCCTCCTTATGGGCAACTATAACCGACTACGAGTAACAGGTTTCGTTCAAGTCGAATCAATCCACTGATACTGGATGTATTGCCTCTACCTCTTCTTCTTTGGAGACTCTACTCCATTTTATTTGTCATATCTCATGATGAATCATAACGATCCTAAACTCTCGTATCGGCACTTATTTGACCTCTGAAGGTTCGTCCGGTACTATTGTACGACCTCAAGTAACATACTACATCTTTATCAATCAACACGTCCTCTACAAGATTCTTTCCTTGACCCACTATGGGGTCTTCCTCTAGATCCTCCTATGGATCTTCCTTTATCGGGTCTCCGTCCATTTCAAGGAACGCATCATCAATTGCCTACTCGAAGGCCTCGGGGTCTGGTATCCCATCAATCTATAACTCATACGAATCGAGGTGACTAACCACGAAGTCCTAAGTACGGTTTCCCAGAAGAAGTCCCCTCTCGGGCTTCATCTTAAACAGTCAGGGTCATGTCCTCTAACCCGACTACGAACTCAATTTGGGCTCTAGATGTTCTTATCATTCTTAAGGGTATTGTAAGACTCGATCTCCTATCGTTTCTGAGGACTGTAACCTAAAGCTCTGATACCATTTCTGTAACAGCCCCAAATCCGGGGTCAGGGATTTAGAGTAGTCACGATCCATTTACTCCTTGCCTTACCTGTATTACTCACACCGCACATAATTCACCTGCTCGTGACCCCTCAATATATGCCTCACACACACACACACACAGGTTAGAGTCTCAGAAACGACACCATACAATAACTGCGGAATAAATAACTTTTATTACAATACCCAAATGTCTTTGAATCTGTCACTGATACAATTTATAAGTAATGTTACATTACTAACTTAGCCTTCTGATGCTCACAATCCTCTCATACCATTCATATCTATACATAAGTTGAATACCAAAACTGTAGCCCGATTCGATTGGTTCGCACTACTCTCGGGATCACTGCTAGAAGCTGTTCATGGAGACGCCTTGCGGGGTATGTGCCGTCCCAATGGCATCCTGCTTCGCTGCTATATAATATATATAAAACAATAGCAAGAGTGAGCGATAGCTCAGCAAGGTAATGAAAGTATGGCATAATTCTGCCTTTAACTCAACCCAAAATAAAACGGGTATAAGACAATACTTTGTCAAAATATTTCGATACTGAAATTATTTTCTTATCGGAAGGTATTCCAAAAATAGTACCTTTATTGTAATTCAAATATCATTTCATAATATTTCTGCAACTCTTTTGCTATATTATGAACAAAGTTCTTGTATACAAGATGAGGTTTCAAAATAAACCAAATATAACCTTTCCAAAAATTATCTTCTATATAAGCAGAATATCAACATATAACTTAAAAGATGAAGTTATAAGATGATTCAGTATAAACAACTCCCTCACCATAACCCATGTTATGTAGGGTATCCACAGAGTCATAACTCATAAAAGATGGAGTTGCATGAATTTATTGTAACTTTATTTTGAACACTTTTCGACCCTCTGCCAACATGACCGGTAAACCTGTACCACGGTGTCATCCTTGGTCCCTTTCAATACATGTTGCAGAATCCCTCTGCCGACATGATCGGTAAACCTGTACCAACGGAGCCATCCGTGGTCCCTTTCAGTACATGTTGCAGAATTATCCAAAATGGATGATGAACTAATACTGGAGTATGTCGCGCCAGAGGTCACACCCTTACGATGATCAGTCGTAAGTTGTGCCTCTAAAGATTTGTTTCTCTACATGTAGAAGGAAGAACATATGGATTTACTTGTCCACCATACGCCGGATCTCCCCTGCCAACGGTTGGGCATAAATGGGACCGGCGCCACTCGGATCCTAATATGGTGATGGGCTGCCACCTGCAGTCTCTTACACACTAATGATGGGCTGCCACCTGCAGTCTCTTACACAAATACTCCTAGTTCGAATAGTATCCATGACTCTGAAACGTAAAGCTTGTCCTCCTTTCCCCAAGTATAATACTTGTTAATAGGACTCCACAAAGTAGTCGTATCGGGTTGGAAAGGGGGAGTTCACCAATATTTCCCAAGCGATGCTTGTTAATGGATTTCAGACTTGATCCATGAATTTACCCCTCGAGCGTTGAGGTGGTAACACCATATTTGACTTGCAGCAATTACATTGCTCCGAGAAAATATATGTCCCTTGACAGTTTTGAGTTGAGAGTTTAAAAAGAGTAGTAGTTACTTAAGACAGGTTTCCCATATTTTTGATAATTGAGCGAGCATTTAATCCCCTTTAAAAGGCAGATTTAAATGGAAAAACATTGTTTTGGGAACCTCTTTTTGATTTGAAAATAATCAATACTATTTATTAAGTAAGTAATCCTCAAATGAATATAAATAATATTCTTTAAATAAATAATTAATCTTCGAATAACAGTACCCGATATCTTTGTCGGAAAATAACCTTTATCAATAATATTCCAGATATTTTTAACCGAAAATACCAATTTATAACCATTGGAGTATCTTTGTTATCATTCCGGAACAAAGCGATTTTAAGAAAACATTTTGAAAATGGTATTCATCTAATTAAACAAATTTAATTAGACGAATAAGGCTTATTTAATCCGTAAATGCTTCCAGAAGTATTTACTAATTAAATAAACACTGGTTTATTAATGATGTTGCCTTTAGGTTAATTATTACGAAAATCTTTCTAAAAAGCTCTGTCCGGGTTTTCGAAAATATATCTTAAATATAAATAACTTAAATAGCATTCCTCGAATGTATGATAATCGGCCGCTGGAAACCCTCCGGGTTTCCACGACTCTCTATATATAACAAAATATTGACTCCCGGCCTAGAGTCGAAAGAGTGGAATCATCCGCCCGATACTAAGGGCATTTGCAAAACCCCGGCTTATAACTGATATCCCATATCTAACTTATAAGCCAAATATCATATTCAAATAATAACTTTCGAATGAGGTAATATTCAAATAACATTCCTCGAATCATTTCCAAGTAATTAATACTTTCTGGAAATTTAAATAATGCTTAATAATAATATTCCTCAAGATGAATAGTACTCTGTCGCTGGAATCTCTCCGGGTTTCCACGACTATCTCTATAACAGAAAATACTGACTCCCGGTCTAGAGTCGACAATAAGAAGTATGCTCTTATCTCTAGAGCTACAAGGTATACCGGTTTATAACTACTTTATCTCAAAGCTCATATATAAGCCGAAATCAAACCCTATTTTATACGATATATAACATGTATCGCAAACTGTATAACTCCACCCATGGCAACAGCAGTAATATATAATCAATACTTCAAAGTATAGATTTAGGAAACTTGCCACAATACTTGCAACAAAGATTTGATATATAAATTGGGAATACGCAAGTATCGAACATTTAAAGATATACCTACTCTGAATAATAGAGTGAGGTTTAGTAAACTTGCACGATACTTGGAACAAAGAATATATATATATAGATGTATATTTTTGAATCCACAAGTATTAAACATTCGAAAAATATGCCCACTCTAATAATAGAGTGAGGGTTAGAAAACTTGCCTGATGCTCGAGAAGTGATAGGGGTTCGCGACGATGCCGGACAATCTAGACAAGGTCAAACGAAAACACACGGTTAATCCCCTCGATAAACCACTTATAACTTAATGCTTAAACACATAAACGAAACACAACCAAGGAATTACTAACTCGTTATAAGCTCATACTAAGTCCATGTTATCCGTCAAATACTTATATCATAAGTTTGGTTCGAAATCCATCCTCAAATCCAAGTTATACTTAACCATTTGCAACATCGGTTTCTAAGTCGTGTTCTTAGTGGTTTTCACTTGCGCGACCTCGACTAAAACATTTTTATAAAATAGAAACATAATCTTTTTAATGCGAATCTTTTTCGTGAGCCTTCCTAACTGTCTCTAGTATTATTCCTCAAAATTTCACATTTTAATATGGCTCCGAAGTGGTCCAAATATAGCCTCAAAGTTGCTGGACAGAGAGGAGTCATTCTTCCGAACGGCGTTTACTAAAACTCACTTTTCTCTTAACCCGTAAATCGTAACGACATGATTCTTGCGCTCACGTAAACTAGAAACAAAGATCTACACACTCATGTTCATCACTGAACCAAAAGAGGCAGTTAAGTTTCCGGACTCTAGGCAGTTTATAGAGTTACCGACAATCGGGCATTACGACGGCTATAATCGTAACGTTTTCCAAAAATCGCAACATCAAATCCAAGCCACACCGGGCATCCATAAAATTCATGAACATAATACTCATCAATATCAGCCTACTTTTTCAGTTTATACCCCAAATTTCTCAAGTCAAATCAACCACTACATAATCATGCTTTCATGCTTATAATCATACTATAAACATCACCAAGCTCAAATCCATCAAGAACAAGCATAAAATCAAAGTAAGGTCTAAGGTCCTTAAAGTCTATACCTTCCTTGGAGAGTATACCAGCGCTAATAATCCTTATATAGTCCTTGTATGGCCTTAAGCTAGCTTAGATCATCAAAGAAATCAAGAAAAACGAAGTTAGTTTCTAAGGGTTACTATTCATCATCACTTTTGTAAAAATCATATAAAATCGAAAATTGAGAGTTTGGTTTTCAAATCTTTACCACACCTTCTACTCTTCAAGAGCTTTCTTTTGAGCTATAGATCATCACCAGGGGATTCTTGAATCGCGACTTATTGGCTCTCTAAGGTGAGAGGTTGAAACTGTCATGGACTGGACAGTTTGGTTTCTTCAACTTGGAGAGGATATTTGACTAGGCTAAACACCTTGGATTGCCATGAAATTTTGAACGAGTGTTATACATGGAGTGGAGAATCTGTGGTTAAAATTTGGTGATTTTATCATGGGTGGATTGTGAGATACGAATTTTTATTTGAGGGTTGCTCTAGCAGATCAGTTTTGAGAGACTTTGTGTTTCTCTTGCTTTTCTTTTCTTTTTGTCTTGATCATAATGAAAATTCTGATATTTGTGTTAAAAGGTGATGAGTCACCACATTTGGTGAGTCACAGGGACACGTGTCGCGCCATGGAGTATCATGGTGGCAAGCAGGGACACGTGTCGCGCATGCACGCGTTTGGTTAAAGTAGCTTTACTAGTTCGTTTCTTTTCACATGGATGATCCAAATGTTGCATCCCTCGAATTAATCTTGTTACATGTTACTTCCATGTCTATATTTAATCCTGTCATAATTTCAATCCTTAATCCATGATTCGTTCTCTTAATCGCTTAATCTCGTTATAAAGTATCAGCGGTTTCTAGAATCTTCGGTTCACTGTCCCAGTGGTTTTCTTTCTAAATTCTCAAATCAAATATAATAAAATTCCAAAATATTAAATCCTCAAATCCTTAATTTAATATCTCATTTCTTGAATATAATAATATATAATTCGCTGTCCGGTCAAATATTTCACCAAAATAAAATTTGGAATTTCTGAATTCCGATCGTCTTTGCATTCACTTATTTACTCCGTAGATCACTAATACGACTTCGGAATATCCACACTACGTCTCGTACATAGGTGGCATGAAAAATTTTCTTAACCCTCAAAATCACTATTCATCCATCAAATTCACTATTCACTGATGCACTTAATCATAATAAGAAAAGTTTTTTTTTTTTTTTTTTAATTAATCCAAAAATTCGGGTTATTACAGCTTTCCCTGCTGCATATCCCACAAATATTGCTTCATCTGCCTTTACTTCAAATTTCCCCAAATGCTCAGCTTGATTTCTCAGAACAAAGCACTTGCATCCAAAGACATGAAGAAAATCCCATAGTGGCTTCTTTCTTTTGAGTAGTTGATAAGGGGTCATACCTTTGGCCTGATTAATCAAAGAAATATTTTGAGTGAAGCAGGCTATGTTAACTACCTCAGCCCAAAAATAAGTTGGTAACTTTGATTCATCTAGCATTGTCCTTGCAGCTTCAATAAGTGTTCTGTTTTTCCTTTCAACCACACCATTTTGCTGTGGTGTCCTTGCTGCTGAAAACTCATGCAAAATACCATTTTCTTCACAGAACACCTTCATGCTTGAATTCTTGAATTCTGTCCCACTGTCACTCCTAATCTTTCTTACTTTCAAGTCAGGATGATTGTTTACCATCTTCATGTGATTGATAATGATTTCACTTGCCTCATCTTTGGAGTGCAAAAAGAAGGTCCATGTAAATCTAGAAAAATCATCAACAATCACAAGACAATATTTCTTCTTTGAAATAGACATGACATTCACAGGGCCAAATAGATCCATATGAAGCAACTCAAGCTGATGGACAATTGATGACTCTGTCTTGCTTTTGAATGATGCCTTCTTTTGTTTCCCTTTTTGACAGGCATCACACAAACCATCCTTGGAAAACTCCACTTGTGGAATTCCTCTAGCAAGATCTTTCCTCACCAAATCATTCATAACTTTGAAATTCAGATGAGACAGTTTCTTGTGCCATACCCAACTTTCATCCTTGCTTGCCTTGCTGAAAAGACAAGTAATGGTGTCTGGACTTGTGCTACTAAAGTCAGCAATGTACACATTCCCTCTTCTGAATCCAGTCATTACCACATTGTTGTTTCCTCCTTTAGAAACAACACATGCTTCTTTAGAAAAAGTAACTAAAAATCCTTTGTCACAAAGTTGGCTGATACTAAGCAAATTGTGCTTAAGACCATCCACCAATGCAACCTCATCTATGATGACATTCTCTTTTGAAATCAAGCCATATCCCTTAGTGTAGCCTTTGCTGTCATCTCCAAAAGCAATACAAGGGCCAGCTCTTTCCTGAAACTCTGTGAGTAGGGTAGAATCACCAGTCATGTGTCTTGAACAACCACTATCCAAGTACCAAAGATTCCTTTTGTCTCCCTGCACACAATAAAACCAAATCAAGTTGATTTTGGTACCCAAGTTTCCTTGGGTCCTGTTTTGTTAGCCTTTGCTTTTCCTTTAATATCATTTTTCACCTTGGGCTCAGATTGATTTAAATCAATCTTTACCCTTGGTGTTGATTTCTGAGAGTTGCTCACATTTTCATTCATAGCATGCATAGTTGGTGGAACTAACATGTTATTCACATTCCATGGCATTTGTGGCACATTAAACATATTCATGTATGGATTAGGCACAAACGACATGCTAGCATATGGATTCTGAAATTGTGCATATGGAGCAAACCTGTTAGGCATAACAGGCATTGTGGGCATAGAACCATTCATAGCAGGTGTTACGACCAAACTCAACACGCAAGTGCACGTGATCTCAAGTTATACAGATAGCAAATAAGGTTCGTTCCTACAGGGAATTGTTGTCTTGTCTAGTTAATTCACTCACCAATGTATGACTATTATTCGATGCTAAAACAATAACAATTGGATTTTGTTTACCACTAAAATTATTCTAAAATTTATAACTAATTATCAACTACTTGAACGAATGATTTATATTGAATTACTTATGCAATTAAAACATGGGATTTTAACTTCATTAAACAATCCATCTAAAGTCTTCAATTCTCTAGCCCTTTCATGTGTGTTAATACCTGATCGAACACACAAAACTGATATAAGCCAACTTTCGTTGTACCAATACCATCCTAAATAATATCCACAATTAAGATAGAAATCACTTAGTCTCCCAATTATGCTTAGTCCCTATATGTCTATAAAGATTGAAAACATAATGGTTGAAGTACAAGCATTCAATTGATCACATAGTCGTCATAAAACGGTTAGAGTTACGACACTAATTACGAATGATATTCTCACGCATAAACCTATGCTAGCATGGCAAATTCTAAACTCTTAAATCCACTTTCGCTTCAATAAGATTAACACACAATTACAGGAGTTAGCTACTCTCCTATAACGAATTAAAAACAACCATGATAGGATATCGCATCAATCACACTGTAGGCATCGAGAAAATTCAACAAATAAACTTCATGAATAACTCCGCTAAAACCCCATGACAACGAGTTAGTTCATAATCAAACTAATCGTCACCATGGGTTCTAATGAAAACATGATTGAAGGAAATGAATTTATATTAAAATAATTATCAAAGGTTCTAAGATTACACCCAAACCAAGCATCCACAAGCTAGAATACAAGAATAATTGAAAACTATCTTCTTCCTTGCTTCTTCGTGCTTTTTAAAACTACGTAGATAAATTGTGGTATGAGTCTCTCCCTTGATCTCTAGGGTTTTTTTTTCTTTATATAGGCCTCCAGGTGCAATAATTCGTATGGATTTGTAATTTTTTTTACTTCCACTCGAAAAATCAGCAATTAGGTTAAAACAGGAATTTTTCGCCAGAGTGCCCGGCGCTGCCGCGCCAATTTTGTATAGGAGCACGGCGCTGCCGCGCCAGGATCACTGCTCAGTTTTTTTCAAGCGGCGCTGCCGCGCCATTCTCAAGTACTAACACGGCGCTGCCGCGCCATTCCCTCTGTCCAGCAAACTGAATTTTTTCCCTTTTCTTCATTATAACTCCGTTTCGCGCTCCGATTGCTCCGCTTCGTTCCTAGTACACCTGTGATAAATATACCTGCACAATACCCTTAAAAGAGATCAAAAATACCACAACTCGAGTACAAACATTCGTTTTAAGCCAAACGGAAACGTTCTAAGTGAATAAAATACCCACTTATCACACCCCCAAACTTAAACCGACGCTCGTCCTCGAGCATAAACAAACTACCACTTCCGTAGGTGATCACGGTTGCATTTGGCATATGCAACAAGCCCTTTAAACCCCTAGGCAGCCCTAGTGGACGAGTAAGGTCTCGTGAGGGCCTATAGTGAATGTACCCACAAAATCCATCTAACAATGCAACTACAAATGCAACTAACTACATGTATGCAACTATATGGAAATGCAAGGACCCCCTTAGACTAACCAAAACCATTCATTAGGCAAACATCTCAAATCATGCAACAACTTCCAAACAGAGCTCGACTAAATTCCCGTAGACTAACAATACATGCATAGGAACGTGGTGTGTGCGATACTCATCAGATATACTCCTAACACTAGATCAAAAATCATACCGATTCTTAGTCAAGGCAATCACAAGTTTATAAAAAAAATGAACGGTAGACACATCATAACTTCGAGACACCTCCATACTCATTCAGGTTAACCAGGAATTCATGCTTTATTACCACGACACACACTACTATTCACAACACATATGCTTATTTAACCGTGCAATGAGTGAGACCCCAAAAGGCTTATACAATAATACCCATGTAGCGAGTGTTAGGTCAGTGGATCCCAGACTATAAAAGCCTTAGGTCACTAGGACTAAGTCCCCTCAGACTTAATTACTCGAGTATTAAAGAGCTCACTCGTGGTTAATTTTGCATTTAACTATTTACATGACTCTTTTTTTTCTTTTCTTTTTTTTTTCTTCTTTTTTTTTTCTATACAATCTGGAATGAGAATTCTCAATTCCAACCCTAGACTACTCATATAAATATGAGCCGGCTACTAGCCATTTGACACCTAGCCATAACAACAAACAACTAGCATGAAAATCCTGTTTCCCCCCAAACTTATACTTTAGTGCTCTTACGTTATCAAGGGAATAAAGAACATTCTAAATATAACCAGGTAATTAAACCTCAAAACATCCAAACAAGCATGACCCCCAATCTAGTCCAAAAGCAAACAATGAGTTGTGTAATTGTTTTTGTCCCCATAACATGCATGTCAATTTCATAGAAACTATAAATCAACCCTCTATTCATGATTACCATACTCAAATCAACATCTACCTGCCAAACAGAAATAGCTCGTCCTAAGGGATCATGAAAATGCATGCCATGCTTATGCAACTATATGAACAAAAATAACAAAAGAACAGAATGTCCTATATGCTCTAAACTAACATGCAACAAAATGCTCTAAACTAACATGAAATTAACTAACATGCACAAATGCTCCTAATATGCAATACACCTAATATACAAATGCACCTTTCATCCCCACCCCCAAACTTAAAATTTTCAATGCCCACATTGAAGGTAAGAATTAAAAGAGTGCAAAGCATACCTACTCGTCGTCCGAACCACTCCCATTAGGAGTGTCCGGTGGCGGATAGACAGCGCCAACTCCAAAGGACGGAAAAGTCACGTCCACCCCACTTGCACGCAAAGCCGTGCTCAAAGCCTGTGCAAACTGACCAAAATCTGCTGCAAAACCTGCCTGCATATCGTGCACCGCATCGATACGCCTCGTCAATCGCCTATACTGCCGCTGACTAATAAGAGAACCTCCATCCTGAGGCTCCTCCTCCTGCTGCTGCTGTTGCTGCTGCTGACCCTCTACTACATAACCAAGACCCCACCAATCCGGCTCACCTCCATCCCACACATTCAGCCTCATTATACTCTGATGATCCAGTGCTGCCTGTGGTTGCTGCACAACCTCCGCTTCTGACCAAATAGCACCACCATCCCTAGCCAACCTAGAAATAACCGAACCATAAGGAATCGCTGCAGTGGTACTCCCTTGCATAAAACGGAGAATCCCCTGGTGGATCAAATTACCCACATCCACCAACTCTCTGCTGCAAATAGCAAACAACAAGATAGCCCTCTCCACTGTCACCTCATTAGAATGCCTAGTAGGGATGAGGTTAGAACAAATGAACAAATGCCAAATACGCGCATACTGATTCAGGGCCGTCGACATAAACGAAGTAGGCTCAGTAGTGCCACGCCTCAAGGTCCACTATGTACCTGGAACACATAACCTCTGAATAATCATCTGAAGGTCCACAGCATCGCGAGTCCTTCCCGACCAATCCTCTTGATTCCTCCTAGGAGTCGGAAGACCAAGAACACGATGAATAGCACGCGGCCGATAATCCACACAAAACCCACGAACTTGGCTAATCCCATTCCTGTCCACACTAGCATTCGCATAAAACTCGCGAACCACCGTCATCGGAACAGGCTCCGGAGCCTCACAAAATTGCTCCCAACCTCTCTCCGCAATATTCTCCAACATATACCCATCCGATGCCGTAGGCAAAAGACCCCTCTCACGGGCAATAGAACGCCCCAACAACTCATTATAAGCCTCACGAGCCTCATTAGAAACAAATTGAGGTCCACCATTACCTCCCCCAGAATCAGATGACGAAGAAGAACGAGGGTGCCTTCCACCAGCCCCACTACCACTAGCACCCTCACTACCACCACCAATTACAACCCGTTGTCGCTTGGATGCCATTGAATCGAATGGAAGAAAGTGTTTAGAGTGTTTGAGAATTTGTGAGATTTGTAAGTAGTGTATGTATAGGTTGTATAGGTAGGGTTATGGGATGTGGGTTTATATAGAGGAGTTTAGGGTTAGTGGGTATGGGTAGTGGGTTAGGGTAATGGGCCACTAAATACAACAACACTTTTCTTTTTTTTTTCTTTTTTTTTTTCAAATTTTCTGTTTTTTTTTTCTCAGCAGACTACACGGCGCTGCCGCGCCATTTTTATGCCTTAGCACGGCGCTGCCGCGCCAGAACTTCTGCTGAATTTTTTTTTCTATTTTTCTATTTTTTTTTTCTAGAAGAATTAAAAGCCTACCATCAAGGGGGTTGCCTCCCACGAAGCGCTCTTTTTAAGTCATTAGCTTGACATAACTCCATCTCCTTACGTTGTGCAAATTAGAACCGCGGTCTCAACTTCGCGATTCAACTTCTCTCCAAAATATGGCTTTAACCGCTGACCATTGACCTTGAACGACTGATCCGGTGACTTGTCAAAAATCTCCACTGCTCCATGCTGAAAAACTGTTTTAACTGAGAATGGACCTGACCAACGTGACTTCAACTTTCCAGGAAATAACCGAAGTCGAGAGTTGAACAACAACACCAATTGCCCAGGCACAAATGTCTTAAGAACCAACCGACGATCATGCCACCTTTTGACTTTCTCTTTATATAGCTTGTTGTTCTCATAAGCTTGCAATCGAAACTCGTCCAATTCATTCAACTAAACCATACGCTTTTCACCTGCTGCTGTAAGATCAAAATTCAGCTTCTTCAACGCCCAATAAGCCTTGTGTTCTAACTCAGCTGGAAGATGACATGCTTTTCCATACACAAGCTGAAATGGCGACATTCCCAAAGGTGTTTTATAGGCCGTCCGATAAGCCCACACTGCTTCATCAAGCTTCAAAGCCCAATCCTTCCTAGAAGGACTTACCACCTTCTCAAGAATCCGTTTAATTTCACGATTAGACACT
Organism: Heracleum sosnowskyi; assembly: GCA_030848705.1. Classification (NCBI taxonomy): domain Eukaryota; kingdom Viridiplantae; phylum Streptophyta; class Magnoliopsida; order Apiales; family Apiaceae; genus Heracleum; species Heracleum sosnowskyi. Next base: position 87,704,661 of record CM061243.1, read on the forward strand.
TCAGCTTGCCCATTGGTTTGAGGATGATAAGCTGTAGCAACTCGATGATTGATATTGTAGCGTGCCATAAGAGATGTAAACTTCCGATTGCAAAAGTGCGTACCTTCATCACTGATGATAACCCGTGGAGTGCCAAACCGAGTAAATATATTCTTGTGAAGGAAATTAAGCACCACCTTAGCATCATTCGTTGGAAGTGCCTTTACCTCCACCCACTTAGACACATAATCCACAGCTAACAGAATATACTGATTACCACATGACGGAATGAACGGTCCCATGAAGTCGATTCCCCACACGTCAAAGATCTCTACCTCCAACATGACATTAAGAGGCATCTCGTCCCTACGAGAAATATTACCAACTCGTTGACATCGATCACATCTCAACACAAACTGATGAGCATCCTTGAATAGAGTCGGCCAATAGAAACCTGCTTGAAGAATACGTGTGGCTGTCTTTTCACCCGCATAATGGCCTCCATAAGCTGTAGCATGACAATCACTAAGAATAGCCTCGGTCTCACTGTAAGGAACACAACGCCTAATAATCTGATCAACTCCTTGCTTGAACAAAAACGGCTCATCCCAAATATACTGCTTGACATCATGTAAGAATTTCTTCTTTTGAGCATAAGAGAGCTCAGGTGGTATGATGTTACTTACTAGATAATTCACAATGTCGGCATACCATGGTTCAACATCTTTCACACTGAATAGTTGCTCATCCGGAAAAAACTCATTAATAACCGTATTATCTTTAGGTGACTTCCCATGATCTTCCAATCTAGAGAGATGGTCAGCTACCTGATTCTCCGTCCCCTTTCTGTCCTTGATTTCCACGTCAAATTCTTGCAACAGAAGAACCCAACGAATCAACCTTGGCTTAGCATCTTTCTTCGCCAGGAGATAGCGAATAGCAGCATGATCCGTATAAACTATCACCTTAGTACCAAGCAGATAAGAGCGAAACTTTTCAAACCCGTAGACAATAGCAAGTAGTTCCTTCTCAGTGGTGGTGTAATTCATCTGAGCATCATTAAGAGTTTTTCTTGCATAATAAATAACATGAAACACCTTTTCTTTCCTTTGGCCTAGAACGGCCCCAAGTGCAAAATCACTAGCATCGCACATCAAAGCAAATGGTTGGTTCCAATCAGGAGCTGTAATAACTGGAGCAGAAATTAATTTCTTCTTCAAGATCTCGAATGCCTGTAAGCAAGACTCATCAAACTTGAATGGAACATCTTTTTCTAAGAGATTGCAAAGTGGCTTAGAAATTTTTGAGAAATCCTTTATGAAACGCCTGTAAAACCCTACATGACCAAGAAAGCTGCGAATGCCCTTAACTGAAACAGGGGCAGGAAGGTTCTCAATAGTCGCCACCTTTGCCTTGTCAACTTCCAAACCTTTACACGAAACCTTGTGTCCCAGAATGACACCTTCTTGTACCATGAAATGGCACTTTTCCCAATTTAGAACAAGATTTGTCTCCACACAACGCTTTAGAACCAAACTCAAGTTTTCCAAGCACTCATCGAAAGAATCCCCAAAGACTGAGAAATCGTCCATAAATACTTCCACATTACTTCCAATCATGTCAGAAAAAATGGCCATCATGCATCTCTGAAAAGTAGCTGGTGCTCCACACAACCCGAAAGAAACACGTCTGAATGCAAATGTACCAAATGGACAAGTGAATGTAGTCTTCTCTTGATCCTCGGGTGCTATGCAAATCTGATTATAACCAGAATAACCATCAAGCAAGCAATAGTACTGATGTCCAGCCAATCTGTCCAGCATCTGATCAATGAACGGGAGGGGAAAATGATCTTTTCGAGTAGCCTTGTTCAACTTTCGATAATCCATGCAAATCCTCCATCCAGTAACTGTTCGCGTAGGAATGAGCTCGTTCTTTTCATTGGTAACCACTGTCATGCCTCCCTTCTTAGGCACGCATTGCACTGGACTCACCCAAGAACTATCAGAGATCGGATAGATAATGCCTGCATCAAGCCATTTAAGAATTTCCTTCTTCACAACTTCCTTCATCACAGGATTCAGTCTCCTTTGATTATCAACTGTAGGTTTAGCTCCTTCTTCCAAAGGAATTTTGTGCATGCAGTAAGAAGGACTAATACCCTTGATGTCTGCTATAGTCCACCCAATGGCTGATTTGAAATCCCTTAGAATTCGCAATAGCTTTTCCTCTTCCATGCCTGAAAGCTTAGATGATATAATAACAGGTAAGGTAGAAGAGTCGCCAAGATAGGCATACCTTAGATGTTCAGGCAATGGCTTAAGTTCCAATGTAGGTGCTTCCTCGATAGACGGCTTAAGTCTAACATGAGACTTCTTCAGCTCTGACAACCCCAAAGATTCAAACGGAATCTTAAACTTCTTCCATGGAGATGCATTAAGATATTGCAAGTGCTCTTCCTCCTCTTCGTTCTCAATCTCCAAGTCGTTAGCAAGAACTCTTTCCAACACATCAGGTTTGATCAAGTGTTGAGTTGCGGAGTTAACCACCTTGTCCACCATATCAATTTTAAAACACACTTCCTCGTCAGTTGGAAGCTTCATTGCATTGAACACATTAAAGGTGACATTTTGATCGTGCACCCTCATAGTGAGTTCTCCCTTTTGGACATCAATCAGAGTCCGACCTGTAGCCAAGAATGGTCGTCCCAAGATGATAGGGATCTTCTTGTCTTCTTCAAAGTCAAGAATAACAAAGTCGGCTGGAAAGATAAGCTTGTCGACCTTCACCAAAACATCCTCAATTATTCCTCGAGGATAAGTAACCGAACGGTCCGCAAGTTGCAGAGTCATAGTAGTTGGCTTTGGTTCTGGAAGACCAAGTTTCATAAAAACTGATAAGGGCATGAGATTAATACTTGCACCCAAATCACACAAGCATTTGCTGAATGAGAGATCTCCAATAGTACATGGAATGGTGAAGCTTCCAGGGTCCTTCAACTTAGGTGGCAACTTTTGTTGCAAGATGGCACTACATTCTTCCGTCAATGCAACTGTCTCTAGCTCCTCAAGTTTCAATTTCTTCGAAAGAATGCCCTTCATAAACTTCGCATAGCTCGGCATTTGCTCAAGAGCCTCTGCAAATGGTATGTTAATCTCAAGCTTCTTGAAGACATCCAAGAACTTAGCAAACTGCTTGTCAAACTTTAGCCCTTGAACTCGTCTTGGGAATGGAGGAGGTGGAAACACCTTTTCTTCAACTACTTTATGAGAATTATCACTCTTCCCAGTTACATGAGTCGAGGGAGTAGCATTAGGTACCAAATCAGGAACAGAATCGACCTCAGCATCAAATTTTTTTTTTCCTCCAGCAGGCCCGGCGCTGCCGCGCCATTTTTGTACTGGGAAGCGGCGCTGCCGCGCCGCACATTCTGTTGAAAAATTTCATTTTCTTCCTCGGCTGAAATTTCTTCGTTCTGACCTTGTAGAATTTTCCCCGATCGTAAGGTTACTGCCTGGACCTGTTCCTTGTGATCTTTCTTGCCTGGATTCATCTCTGTATCACTCGGAAGCGTTCCTGGTTGACGGTTCAACAATGCATTGGCTAGTTGCCCAATCTGATTCTCTAAAGTTTTCAACGACACCGCCTGACTCTTGTACATCATTCGAAGCTCTTCCAATTCAGACTTCTCAGACTGATTCAATGGATTCCCTTGAGACGGTTGAAATCCCGGTGGATTGAATGGTTGCCTTGGAGCATAAGGTGGTGGTTGATAGTTCTGATTATATTGCCTTGCATTGAACTGCTGATTTTGTGGTTGCTGAACACCACCCTGATTGTTGCTCCAACTGAAATTAGGATGATTCCGATTGTTTGGATGATACACATTAGGTGCTGGTTGCTGATTTCTCTGAAAGTTACTAACAAACTGTGCTGATTCAGATGAGATAGCACACAAATTCGTGTCATGAGCCCCTGCACACAATTCACACACCATAGCAACCTGGTTAATCCCATGATTAGAAAGGGAATCTACCTTCATTGTCAACGCTTTGAGTTGAGCAGCAATAGCAGTAGCTGCGTCCAAGTCAAGAATTCCAGCCACTTTAGCCGGTGGCAAGCGTTGAATAGGATTCTGAAACTCATTGGCGGCCATCATCTCGATAAGATTATAGGCGTCCTCATAGCTTTTTGCCCACAGTGCTCCTCCAGAAGCTGCATCAAGCATAGGCCTTGACTGAGCTCCCAATCCATTATAGAAATTGCTGATTACCATCCAATCCGGCATCCCATGATGAGGACAACGTGCCAATATCTCCTTGTACCTTTCCCAAGCTTCCCCCAAAGATTCCTGGGATTGCTGAGCAAACTGAGAAATAGAATTTCTATAAGCTGCTGTCTTCGCCATGGAGAAATACTTCGTCAAGAACTTTTGAGCACAGTCTGCCCATGTTGTAATAGAACCTGATGGCATGGAATGTAACCAACTCTTGGCTTTATCCCTAAGAGAGAAGGGAAATAGCCTCAATCTGATTGCGTCATCTGTAACTCCGTTGAATTTGAAGGTATCACAGATCTCAAGAAAGTCCCTAATATGAGCATTGGGATCTTCAGCAGGACTACCCCCAAACTGAACCGTATTCTGAATCATCTGAATGATGTTTGGCTTAAGCTCAAAATTATTAGCCCCAATAGCTGGACGAACAATGCTGGTATGAATGTCCTCCACTTTTGGCTGAGAGAATTCACTCAAAGCCTTCGCTGGTTGTGCTTGATCATCCATATCTTCTTTTGATTCACGCTTGTTTTCTACACTGATGTTCTCAAAGTCAAGTTTCCTTCGTGCTAGTTCTTCTCTTCTTGCTAATTCTTCTCTACGTGCTCGAGCTCGTGTACGCATACACTTTCAATAAGTACCTGAAATTCACCAACTAGAAAAATTGGTGAGAACGTCCTAGTCACCGAACTTTAATGACCACTGATGGTAAATACTGAAACTAAACAAATAAAACCAAATTCCCCGGCAGCGGCGCCAAAAACTTGTTACGACCAAACTCAACACGCAAGTGCACGTGATCTCAAGTAATACAGATAGCAAATAAGGTTCGTTCCTACAGGGAATTGTTGTCTTGTCTAGTTAATTCACTCACCAATGTATGACTATTATTCGATGCTAAAACAATAACAATTGGATTTTGTTTACCACTAAAATTATTCTAAAATTTATAACTAATTATCAACTACTTGAACGAATGATTTATATTGAATTACTTATGCAATTAAAACATGGGATTTTAACTTCATTAAACAATCCATCTAAAGTCTTCAATTCTCTAGCCCTTTCATGTGATTTGTTAATACCTGATCGAACACACAAAACTGATATAAGCCAACTTTCGTTGTACCAATACCATCCTAAATAATATCCACAATTAAGATAGAAATCACTTAGTCTCCCAATTATGCTTAGTCCCTATATGTCTATAAAGATTGAAAACATAATGGTTGAAGTACAAGCATTCAATTGATCACATAGTCGTCATAAAACGGTTAGAGTTACGACACTAATTACGAATGATATTCTCACGCATAAACCTATGCTAGCATGGCAAATTCTAAACTCTTAAATCCACTTTCGCTTCAATAAGAATTAACACACAATTACAGGAGTTAGCTACTCTCCTATAACGAATTAAAAACAACCATGATAGGATATCGCATCAATCACACTGTAGGCATCGAGAAAATTCAACAAATAAACTTCATGAATAACTCCGCTAAAACCCCATGACAACGAGTTAGTTCATAATCAAACTAATCGTCACCATGGGTTCTAATGAAAACATGATTGAAGGAAATGAATTTATATTAAAATAATTATCAAAGGTTCTAAGATTACACCCAAACCAAGCATCCACAAGCTAGAATACAAGAATAATTGAAAACTATCTTCTTCCTTGCTTCTTCGTGCTTTTTAAAACTACGTAGATAAATTGTGGTATGAGTCTCTCCCTTGATCTCTAGGGTTTTTTTTTCTTTATATAGGCCTCCAGGTGCAATAATTCGTATGGATTTGTAATTTTTTTTACTTCCACTCGAAAAATCAGCAATTAGGTTAAAACAGGAATTTTTCGCCAGAGTGCCCGGCGCTGCCGCGCCAATTTTGTATAGGAGCACGGCGCTGCCGCGCCAGGATCACTGCTCAGTTTTTTTCAAGCGGCGCTGCCGCGCCATTCTCAAGTACTAACACGGCGCTGCCGCGCCATTCCCTCTGTCCAGCAAACTGAATTTTTTCCCTTTTCTTCATTATAACTCCGTTTCGCGCTCCGATTGCTCCGCTTCGTTCCTAGTACACCTGTGATAAATATACCTGCACAATACCCTTAAAAGAGATCAAAAATACCACAACTCGAGTACAAACATTCGTTTTAAGCCAAACGGAAACGTTCTAAGTGAATAAAATACCCACTTATCACACCCCCAAACTTAAACCGACGCTCGTCCTCGAGCATAAACAAACTACCACTTCCGTAGGTGATCACGGTTGCATTTGGCATATGCAACAAGCCCTTTAAACCCCTAGGCAGCCCTAGTGGACGAGTAAGGTCTCGTGAGGGCCTATAGTGAATGTACCCACAAAATCCATCTAACAATGCAACTACAAATGCAACTAACTACATGTATGCAACTATATGGAAATGCAAGGACCCCCTTAGACTAACCAAAACCATTCATTAGGCAAACATCTCAAATCATGCAACAACTTCCAAACAGAGCTCGACTAAATTCCCGTAGACTAACAATACATGCATAGGAACGTGGTGTGTGCGATACTCATCAGATATACTCCTAACACTAGATCAAAAATCATACCGATTCTTAGTCAAGGCAATCACAAGTTTATAAAAAAAATGAACGGTAGACACATCATAACTTCGAGACACCTCCATACTCATTCAGGTTAACCAGGAATTCATGCTTTATTACCACGACACACACTACTATTCACAACACATATGCTTATTTAACCGTGCAATGAGTGAGACCCCAAAAGGCTTATACAATAATACCCATGTAGCGAGTGTTAGGTCAGTGGATCCCAGACTATAAAAGCCTTAGGTCACTAGGACTAGGATCCCAGACTATTCACAACACATATGCTTATTTAACCGTGCCGCGCCAGGATCACTGCTCAGTTTTTTTCAAGCGGCGCTGCCGCGCCATTCTCAAGTACTAACACGGCGCTGCCGCGCCATTCCCTCTGTCCAGCAAACTGAATTTTTTCCCTTTTCTTCATTATAACTCCGTTTCGCGCTCCGATTGCTCCGCTTCGTTCCTAGTACACCTGTGATAAATATACCTGCACAATACCCTTAAAAGAGATCAAAAATACCACAACTCGAGTACAAACATTCGTTTTAAGCCAAAAGGAAACGTTCTAAGTGAATAAAATACCCACTTATCAGCAGGCTTAGACATTTTCACTTTGGCAGTCTTCTTAACAGATTTGAAGTTAGTAGATAAATGACTAACACTTCCACAATTAACACATGTCTTTCTAGGAGCATATTTATCAGGTGTGTAATTGTTGTGTTTGTTAATCCCTACTTTGCCATTCCTGTTATTCTTTTTATTTCCCTTAGCCTCAACTTGAACATTCTCTAACTTATCTTTCAATTGCTTGTTGGACAAGTGACCTACATTAGCTCTCTCAACAGGCTTCTCAACTTTCTTTGATTTACTAGACTCACCTTGAACAAAGTTCTTGGTGACAGGACCATACTTATTATTAAGTCTAGTGAGTTCATCTTTTCTTTTCTCTGTCAACGAAACAGCCTGATCGGTTGATGGTTCATCTGTCAACGAAACATTGCATTCCGTTGACATATCAACCTTCAACAAATGATCATTGTTGTTTGTTGACTCTGTTTCTGATTCTAAGGTTTCACCAACATACCCTAGCTTCTCTTTGTTCTTTTTCCATGATTGTTCACAGAAAGATTCCATACCTTGAACATTAATGATGTTGGTAGCAACATTCCTGGCATCTTTCCATTTAGCAATCACACTTTGTTCTATTTCAAGTTGTGTTTTAAGAATTTCTTCCCTTTGTAACACGTTCTCAAGTTCCTTCTTAACATCCCTACTAACACATCTCATTTTCTCAAATTCAATGAGCTGTGCTTCTAACATTGCATTCCTATCACTTAAGAGCGAATTAGTCTCTTTTAGTCTTGAGTTCTCTTTTGTAAGTGATTTAAGAGCAACACGCAAATTATATAATACAGTAGACATTTCATTTACTGCACTATCGCATTCCTCTTTAGAAAGCTCAGAAAGATTACTAATTGTTACCTGGTTGCTTGAGGAGCTTGCTTCCTGCTCATGATTGTTAGCCATAAGAGCCAAGTTGACATATTCAACATCATCATCAGAATCTTCACCATTACCAGCCCAATCATACTCCTGAGACATGAAAGCCTTTTCTTTTTGCTTGAGAAGTTCAAAGTATTTCTTTTTATAATCAACATGCTCAAATTTCCTGTTGCCCTTCTCAACCTTGGGCTTTCTGCAGTCTCCAGAAAAGTGACCAAGCATTCCACAATTGAAACATTTAGATTTAGACTTTTCAATCCAGTTATTTTTGCTGGGTTGAAAGTCTCTCCTTGCTGGCCTTGCTTCTGAGTTTCTCTTGAACTTGAACTTAGAGAATTTTCTTGACAGAAAAGCAATGTGTTCATCAATTTCATCTAAGTCATCCAAGTTGGCTAGTTCTGGTTCTTCTTCTTCTGTCATCTTGCCTTTACCCTTGCTAACATCACTTCTACAACTAGCTCGACTAGTTGTGGCCTTTGCAGCTTCTTCATTGTCATCTTCCAGTTGGTTCACAGATGCAATCAATGCAATGGATCCACCTTTCTTCTGTACCTTTTCAATTTCTTCATCTTGCTCCATTTCCAACTCATATGTCTTCATGGTTCCATAAAGCCTTTCAAGAGTGTAGTCTTTGTACTCTTGAGTGTTTCTGAGAGAAACAGTCATAGGCTTCCATTCTTTTGGAAGAGCTCTGAGAAATTTAAGGTTTGAATCCTTGGTTTGATAGATCCTCCCATACAACTTTAATCCATTCAAAAGCTTTTGAAACCTACTAAACGTGTCATTTAGGGTTTCACCAGCTTTAAAATGAAAATGCTCATATTGTTGTATAAGGAGCTGCATTTTGTTTTCCCTAACTTGCTCAGTACCTTCACAGAGAGTTCTAACAGTGTCCCATACTTCTTTGGAGGTTGTACAGTTTATGACATTGTCAAACATCTCTTGCTCCAAACCATTAAACAGAATGTTCATGGTTCTTTTATCTTTATGGACTTCTGCAACATCTTCAATAGTCCATTCTGAGACAAGTTTTGGAATATCCACATCAGGAGCATCATCTGGCAGTCCAACTCTAGATGCAAACTTCATGGGAACATGTGGACCTTTCTCAATGCAGTCTACATATCTTTCATCCATAGACATGAGATGTAAATGCATCTTTACTTTCCAGTGAAAGTAATTGTCCTTATCAAGAACTGGTATCTTTACTCCTGCATCCTTCTTCACCATGGTTACTGTTTTGGTCTTGATCTTTAAACTTCTTGTATGTTAGAAGCTTGCTCTGATACCAATTGTTAATCCCAAATGACCTAACAGAATTGTAGAAGGGGGGGTTGAATACAATTCTTGATATTTCTTAAACTTAAAAACAACTTACAAATAAAAACTGAACTTAATGTAAAAATCACAAGCACATAAATAATTTCAGTTGGATTGTTTGATGATCCAACTGAAGTGATTTTTATTGCGGAAATAATCTGTGATACAAAATGTACACAGCTGCTCAGTTACAAGAGTGTAGAGAAGTATGCTCTCAAAGATAGCTAATACAATCTATTTATTTTTCTTCTCTTACACTTATTTTAATTGCTACACTTGGTTATATATATTCCCAAGTTTACAAAGCTATTTTTGGCTACACTAAAGTACACTAAAGGTAACCGCCAATAGTTTGCTTTTCATCCCTTTGTCCAGTGGTCCTTGGAGATCCTTGCTTTTGTCTTCATGCTTATTATGATCACTCCCAAGAGCCCAATTGGAAACTGGGATGTTTCCTTATTCCCCATGTCCATTTTAATGGTTTCCAATGCAAAGTACACTTCCACATCACCTTTAGATCTGTTCAGTAAACTGTCACTATCACTTTGTCAACTATTCAGAAAAGCAATAATGATTCGTTGATAGCAGGGAGATGTGTTTCGTTGATAGCTTTATTCTCCATTTCGTTGATGAGTAAAATTCATTTCGTTGATGAGTAAACTTCATTCCGTTGACAGAGTAATCTTCATTCCGTTGACATGTCTTCACTTAGGCAAAATTACAAGGCACAAGATATTTACAATTAACCAACCTATCTAATACATACAACAAAATGCATATCAAACTGTGAAGTATTGTACAGTGCAATTTCTACATCACTCATTTCGTTGATGAGCTTCCTGTCAACGGAATGCTGCAAAGCATGCCATTTCGTTGACAGCTACAAAATGACTTAATACAAAATCTACTAAGTGTTTTTATAATTATCATCAAGAACAACATATTCCTAACAACATCCTTTTGGGAGGATGCCACTAGGGATGTGATATTTTCCTTTTCAACCACTGCATCTTTTTGAGAAGACACAGGGTGGCTAGGCTGGGACACACTTATCTCACCCTCCTTGTTCTTGGGGTTTCTTTGATGTTCACATCTTCCCTCACTTCTCACCACCTCCTTCACACTCCCCTCAAGGGTTTTGGTAGTTTTTGCAACAGGTGCCTTTTGAGAAGCACCCGAGGTTTGCTTTCTAGATTTTGATTTGGGAATTTTGGAGGTGACCACTTGGGTAGGAGATTGTTGGACAGTTCTAGTCTCCATTGTGGCACTAGGAATCAACGAAACAACAACAGAGGTAGGAACAGTTGAGGAGATTACCTGACTCACCTGTGCCTCTTGAGCTGCATTGAAAATTGGTGGATACACCAATTGAACCTCCCTGTTGTGGTTCAGCCTATTCAAGTCCTCAATGACTCTCTTATTTTGAACCCAACACTCCTTGGAGTTTGCAGGGAATTGGATCACTAGGCTGTTGTCTACATGGTTAACTAGCAACATAAAGAATCTAGCATAATAGATATTCGTACTTCTAGATGCTTTATTTCCTAACTTAGCACCTAATTCATAAAGAATCAGAGATCCTAGGTTGAAAAAGCTATTATTAAGAAGCATGTAAGCAATATCTAGCATGGAAGAAATAACAGCATCATAGTTGCTAATCTTACCAGAAAACACCTTTAGAATGGCATCAAAGAAAAATCTCCATTCTTTGACCACTCATTTTCTTTGAATTTTACTCAGATTATCAGTAGGTAAAGCATACTTAATCATATTTAGCATGTTAACTATATCAGTATCACTATGCTTTTCCAACCTATTGTTATCAGGTAAATTCAAGACAACAGAAATGATGTCACTATTAATCACATGTTTCTTACCTTGAAGAACAAAAGTAATTGTAGCATTCAAAGAATCAAAAACTTCTGATTCCCATATGGCTTCAATTACCTCAAAATAAAGAGTGGGGGCTTCGAGCATAGCCTTGGAGAGCTTGCACTTCTGGATGAACCTCATCATAGTGTGATATGATGCGCTCTTCTCCTCAAAGTCCACCAGAGCTGTGAAGTTGTTCATCTCGTATGTGAACCCAGTGAGTGACATTGTTTTGCTTACAGGTGCCATTGGTAAGAGCTTAGAGCTTGCAGAGAGAAATTAGTTTAGAGAGAAAAGAGGGTTTCTTGCCTTAGTGAATTTTTGGAGAGAGGTAGAAGAGAATGGGCTGAGAGTAAAAATTAATTTATACTCCCCCAAAATAATTCACTAATTAAATTAGAAAAATTGAAAGAAATTATCTGATTGGGCAAGAAAGTAACCGTTTAAAGATAATGGAGTGAAAAGTAAAGCCACGAACATACTGTAATTACACACACGTACTGTACGCAGGTAACTACGGATAAGATTATGACTTTAACGGTTACGATTAAACTAAAATATCTATGGATAGAATTTTACCTTGGGATTTGATATCCGTAGAGGTGTAAAACGATATCCGTAGACAAGAAAAATCCAGTGTCAGAAATGACCATCAATGGATGAAGGTATCCGTAGAAGGAGAAATTTTGACTTAGGCAAAATTCTTCTTTTTCAGAGAGTTTTGATTCTCATGAAAATTATGTTAACACTGGCTGCAATTCAGATCATCAGACATTTAAATAAATTAATAGTAGTTAAGCATACCTAGCTCACTTACCAACCTAGAGAATGTTGATTCATCAAGTGGCTTGGTAAAAATGTCTGCAATTTGCTTCTCACTTGGAACAAAATGAATTTCCACAGTACCATTCATCACATGTTCCCTGATGAAGTGATACTTAATGTCAATGTGCTTGGTCCTTGAGTATTGCATTGGATTCTCAGTTATGGCAATTGCACTAGTGTTGTCACAGAATATTGGAATCTTATTAACTATTAGACCATAGTCTATTAGTTGATTTTTCATCCACAGTACCTGTTCACAACAACTTCCAGCAGCAATGTATTCTGCCTCAGCTATAGAGGTAGAGACAGAATTTTGCTTCTTACTGAACCATGAGACAAGCTTGTTTCCTAGAAATTGACAGGTGCATGTAGTACTTTTTCTGTCAATTTTGAAACCAGGCTCTAGGTGCTTGCTTCAGTTGTTACGTCCAAAGTATCGTAGAAGGGGGGGGGGGGGTTGAATACGATACTCACAAATAATGCAATTTCGTTCGCGGATTAATCTTTCAGTTCTATAACGAAATCAAATACACCAAACCAAATCAAGTTTCGGGGAATATATCTTTTTATAAATATAAACCTCGAGGGGTGCTACAATTTCTAATCCGTAGATTAGCTTCAATGAGTTTAAGGTTACACAAATTCAAAACAATGATCAAATTCTGAGCACTATTAATTCTCTGATAATTTCTCCGGCTCAGTTCTCTCTCTCAGTAATATCTTTGTGTAGAATGCCTTAACTGAAGAAGACACTTTCTTCTCTCGTATTAATTGTAGACTTCATTTGAAAACTATCGAACCAAGATTAAAAGAATTAATCTTGGCCATCCAATTTCCATCAACCTGTCAGGCAAAACAAAAACTATCCACCTTTATCAAAATAAAAACCATCGAATGGAATTACTTTATTTACCATTCGATAGTTTTTAAAACAAAACTATCGAATACTAAATAAAGTAAAAGTGGTTTTCATTTAATTACTATTAAACTCATTCGATAGTTTTCACAAATGAAAAACTATCGAATCCATTTTCTTTACTTTTGTCCTTTAGTAATTACTCCTGGGTGTCTTAGTTTTAGACTGTATCAATTTCTTCCGAGACGATAAAACAACTTGATCTTTTTAAGTGTCGTCACCTAGTGCAACTGGTCTGGTTCACAGATGAATAACACTTGATCAATTCTTCTTTTATGTCTTCAATTCAGTGCTGCTGATAAGTCCTTTGTCGTTCTGGTTGCTTCGATTAAATCACTGGAATCCCGTGGTACTTAACCCTAAATCATTCACATACTTCTGTCGTCTTGAAAGTCTTGTTTCTTTTGCTGTCACCGAGGCTTGAACATTTTCATGAACTTCTTTCCGTGACCTGTTTATGGACTTCAAGAATACATAACGTATTTTGATTTTTTGAGTTTACCTTTTCTTCTTTGATTCTGGATTCCTGTGCTTCTGTTAATACTATTGTCTGTCTTGTCCTTTGTTGAGTTGTAGTTATCTCTTTTACATCTTATGTTACATTATGCTTTACAATCTCCCCCTATTTGATTGGATAGAGTTCGACAAGCAAATACTTCGAGGATAACTCAACTAACTAAGGAAACATGAAACTACTTAAAGTAAGACAGCGTAATAATATTAAATGCATTCTGGATCAGATATATATACATTTCCAGATTTCATAAATCAAAAAATAATAAAACTTTTCACATTGAAGTTGCTCCTCTTGTCTGAGCTGATAGTTCTGTTGTTCTTTGCTTCTGTTCTTCAGTCCAATTCGATCTCACCTTCTTCAATCATTGGATCGGAGTTAGCAGCTTGATAATCAATCACTGACAGATAGTGCAGTGGTTCTCCAGGTTTAAGGATTGCTCCTTGGATGTGTCTTCCAATATATTCAACCTCTTGACCCACTCCAGCCCATAACCATGCAATGTTAACATCTTCCTTGTTTAGCTTTGGCATGTTTGGTAATCTGGTATGCACTTCCAATCCTCTTTCCACTCTTTTCCTATAGTAAGGAACATTCTCCATTAGAAATCTTCTAAGAGTGTCTGATGCTTTGTCCTTCTCCGTTGATGTGAATCCAGTGGATCTAAGATACTTCTCAACTGAGATTAGATAATTGCTTGGGTAGTCCCTCAGTTTGTCCTCAGCCAAATAGCAGATTCTGAACAAGTCATTCGTCATGAATCTAACCATTGGAGGATCTTCAGTAATCTCTGGACCAACTTTCATCAAGATCTCCTTAACATGCTCACGGAGCAGTTCATTTAGCCTTGTCATCCTTTGAATCTTGATGAGAATAACCTGCAACTCTGTGTATGTCCTCTGTTCTAAAAACTTAGTGGAAATCACAAATGTACCTTTCTCCAGAAAATTTATCAATAAGCTCCAGGCACCATTTGCTTTAACCCCAGCTTTCAGAAAGATCATAGAGTTTCTCAATTCTTTGAAGTAAGTCTGATCTTCAAGATTGGCACTTCTGATGTCCTGAATGATAACTTCCACCTCAGCATTGTCGTTAACTTCTAATCCGTCTTCAACTCCGCAAAAGGTTTTATAAGCCATTTCCCATTCATTACCTTCTTTCTTTGCCAGATCTATCATCTTCTTCCTCCTCACTTCATTATACACCTTGAATCTCTTCAGTTTTTCACTCCTCAGAATTGCTTGTTGTTTCTCTTTCTCCGCTTGCCTGGCATCTACTGCAGCTCTCTGAGCTCTTATTGCTTCCAAGGCAGCTTCTTCTTCAGGTGATAGAGAATTTGCTTCTTCTTCCATATTATCCTCCCAGATTGGATGTTCAATGGGCTCTGGATAATATGGCTCATGCTTCTCTAGAATAGGTTGCTCATGCATGACCTCAAATTCCTCTTCACTCTCCTTCTCTTCTTCTACAAGTTCCTCTATCCAGTACTGTCTGATAGGAATAGCTTCAACTGTCTCCCAAACTCCCCATCCATCCTTAGGCTTCTCTTTCTCCCCTTCTCCAACTTTCTCCCCCTTAGTTGAGGAATCCTCGACGAAAGCATCCTCAGCATAAAAGGTAGTAGAAGGATCAGGTTGCTGATTTGAAGGACCAGGTTGGCCAGTTTGTTGGTTCTTCAGCATAGTCCAAATCAACTGTACTCCATCACTTTGATTTTCCATGAAATCCAATAGATCCTTATTCATCTCTTGCATAGAATCCAGCTTCAGGTCAATGTTATCCAATCTGGAGTTGGTAGTCTTCTCAATCTTGTCCAATCTCTGGTTCAGCTTAGACTCCACTTTAGAAAGGGTGTTCATTGCATCTTTTACCCTAGCTTGACCATCCCGGATAACCAGAACGTCTTCTCTCAAAGCTTCTTGTCCTTGCGACAAAGCATCTACTTCATTCATGAAACCATCTTTAAGTTCCTTGACGTCCGTCCTCAACTCGATCAGTTCGTCCATAGCTTCCTTCTTTAAGGAGTCCACTGCCTGCTTCGTACCTGTTATAGTGCCAGATGCACTGCCAATGACCCTGAATGTTCTTCTAGAATCAGCTGCAACCAAGTCAACCTTCTCTTGAATAGATTTTAAAGAAGCATTGGCTTGACTAGAGGAGATCCCTTGGTCAAAGGAAGGTCGCAGTGGAACCTTGAATAGTGGATTTCTTTCTTTGTCACGAACTGTCATCTCCTTGAGGGTAGATTGAACTTGTAGCTCTCTTTCTGTCGGTAACAGCAAATCATCAATATTAGGTAGGGTTAGGGTGTCACTCCTCACATTTGGCTCTGGGTGTACACTCAACGTTTCTGTCGGTGTTTGAATCATTTTTCCTTTCCCACTCAGGCCAGGTGTAAGTGTTTTTGTTTCACTCAAATCCTTTGTGCTGATTGTACCTGCAGAAGAAAACACCGTAGCCGTCCTTAAGGAGGTCACCGGTGGTGCAATGGGGCTTCGCAAGTCCCCGTCCTTGGTTAAACCAAGTTGCTGATCATCCTTAGATGATATAACCTTTGTAGGATCTAGAGTTTGAATCTCTATGGGGTTAGAAACAGGCTCTTTTAACAGAAGAGATCCCGAATCTTCCCCGATAGTCAGTGAAGACTTTACCTCAGTTGACTCCTCAATAATAATTGATTCATTGTCAACGAGTTGCCGATCTGCACCTACGTCAGACCCTTTACCCGCAGGATCCAGATATGTTCCATCTGGGGAGGTAGACAATGACCCTTTAGATTGTGCATTTAGGTCAAAGCCTTCTCTCGACGTCTGTGAAGACCCTTGGTTCTTAGAACCTTCAACCAGTGAACCTGACCGTAATATGGTCGGAACACCAGTTGCTTTTGTCAATTCTTCCTTACTTGATTGAGCTAATGGTTCAGATATAGATTTCGTTAGCGTAGCCCAATCAGCATCAGAAAAATCAATAAAGGGCGCTTTGGAAGTTTGAAATAAAGTATCAACAGTTGCCTCGGTTTCTGTTCGTCTCCTTTTAGAGGAAGGCAGAGCTGCTGTTGAAGGGTGTATCTCCTTATGTGGTGCTGCTAAGGCACTATCTCCCTCTACACTCACGGATGTCTGAATATTGGGTATAGGAGGGGAAGGAGGTTCGTTTATTGTTTCATTTGGCTCTTCCAAAGGCTCTTCGACCGTGGTTAGAGGTTGTGGGTTTGCAACCTCCTGGTCAGGAATGGCCACTGAGGGCTCTGGATCAACATCCATTGGTTGTGGTTCAGGAGCCAGTTCAGGTTCAGGAATGTTATCTTGATTTACCTGTTCCCCTGGGGGTAGAAGTGGTAGGGGCACCGTTCTTAGATATTCAGTGAGAACAGTGGGTACCCCTGGAAGATAGTTGTTCTTCCTTATCAGAGCGGTTATGGCATTGCTCTTCATCTTCATACACTCCATGGTCTCCTCTTCGGCGAATGTCTCGCGCTCATCATCTGTTAAGATTTCATTGAGAATTAGCTGTAGGAACCTAGGATAGAAACAAAGCACATCGTCATCTATGCTTGTTCTTTCATCCAGTGGTCCCATGCATATGATTACTTGATCAATCAGTAACCGTCCAATGTTAATATGCCTATTGTTGGCAATGGCAAACCCTATCTTTTGAAGGAATAAGGGAATACCATGCAGATTTGTTAGCTTGGCAGTAAAAACATGGATTAGGGTATGAAAGAAAAAGTTCCATGCCTTTGGCAAGTAATGCTTAAGGAACTCTCCCACAAAGAAGTTAGGTTGTTGACTTCTAATGAGAGTGAAGAAAGCATGTATCTCCTCAGTCGTGAGATCCGGAACAAGGTTTTCTGTAGGAAAATTTAAGATTCTATTAAAATCATGTTCCGTCACCCTTATTGTTCTGCCCCTGGCACAACAAAACTGAAGGACCTTATATTATTCTCACTTGTATCCGTGGCGGTTGTGTACAACACAGTCAATTGATTGATGCAAAGGACCACGGGAGTACTCACAGCATATGCCACTAATGAACGTGTGTTCAAAAACTCTGCCCATGCACGAAACTGAAGGTTCGTTATGGATTGCAAGTTTTGAAACGAGACATGATTAGTTTTGGTAATAATAAATTCTCCAGCCATTTTAAAATTTCCAGCATATACCATCATGCTCACAAATAATTCAATTTAGTTCGCGGATTAATCTTTCAGTTCTATAACGAAATCAAACACACCAAACCAAATCAAGTTTCGGGGAATATATCTTTTTATAAATATAAACCTCGAGGGGTGCTACAATTTCTAATCCGTAGATTAGCTTCAATGAGTTTAAGGTTACACAAATTCAAAACAATGATCAAATTCTGAGCACTATTAATTCTCTGATAATTTCTCCGGCTCAGTTCTCTCTCTCAGTAATGTCTTTGTGTAGAATGCCTTAACTGAAGAAGACACTTTCTTCTCTCGTATTAATTGTAGACTTCATTTGAAAACTATCGAACCAAGATTAAAAGAATTAATCTTGGCCGTCCAATTTCCATCAACCTGTCAGACAAAACAAAAACTATCCACCTTTATCAAAATAAAAACCATCGAATGGAATTACTTTATTTACCATTCGATAGTTTTTAAAACAAAACTATCGAATACTAAATAAAGTAAAAGTGGTTTTCATTTAATTACTATTAAACTCATTCGATAGTTTTCACAAATGAAAAACTATCGAATCCATTTTCTTTACTTTTGTCCTTTAGTAATTACTCCTGGGTGTCTTAGTTTTAGACTATCAATTTCTTCCGAGATGATAAAACAACTTGATCTTTTTAAGTGCCGTCACCTAGTGCAACTGGTCTGGTTCACAGATGAATAACACTTGATCAATTCTTCTTTTATGTCTTCAATTCAGTGCTGCTGATAAGTCCTTTGTCGTTCTGGTTGCTTCGATTAAATCACTGGAATCCTGTGGTACTTAACCCTAAATCATTCACATACTTCTGTCATCTTGAAAGTCTTGTTTCTTTTGCTGTCACCGAGGCTTGAACATTTTCATGAACTTCTTTCCGTGACCTGTTTATGGACTTCAAGAATACATAACGTATTTTGATTTTTTGAGTTTACCTTTTCTTCTTTGATTCTGGATTCCTGTGCTTCTATTAATACTATTGTCTGTCTTGTCCTTTGTTGAGTTGCAGTTATCTCTTTTACATCTTATGTTACATTATGCTTTACAATCTCCCCCTATTTGATTGGATAGAGTTCGACAAGCAAATACTTCGAGGATAACTCAACTAACTAAGGAAACATGAAACTACTTAAAGTAAGACAGCGTAATAATATTAAATGCATTCTGGATCAGATATATATACATTTCCAGATTTCATAAATAAAAAAAAATAAAACTTTTCACATTGAAGTTGCTCCTCTTGTCTGAGCTGATAGTTCTGTTGTTCTTTGCTTCTTTTCTTCAGTCCAATTCGATCTCACCTTCTTCAATCATTGGATCGGAGTTAGCAGCTTGATAATCAATCACTGACAGATAGTGCAGTGGTTCTCCAGGTTTAAGGATTGCTCCTTGGATGTGTCTTCCAATATATTCAACCTCTTGACCCACTCCAGCCCATAACCATGCAATGTTAACATCTTCCTTGTTTAGCTTTGGCATGTTTGGTAATCTGGTATGCACTTCCAATCTTCTTTCCACTCTTTTCCTATAGTAAGGAACATTCTCCATTAGAAATCTTCTAAGAGTGTCTGATGCTTTGTCCTTCTCCGTTGATGTGAATCCAGTGGATCTAAGATACTTCTCAACTGAGATTAGATAATTGCTTGGGTAGTCCCTCAGTTTGTCCTCAGCCAAATAGCAGATTCTGAACAAGTCATTCGTCATGAATCTAACCATTGGAGGATCTTCAGTAATCTCTGGACCAACTTTCATCAAGATCTCCTTAACATGCTCACGGAGCAGTTCATTTAGCCTTGTCATCCTTTGAATCTTGATGAGAATAACCTGCAACTCTGTGTATGTCCTCTGTTCTAAAAACTTAGTGGAAATCACAAATGTACCTTTCTCCAGAAAATTTATCAATAAGCTCCAGGCACCATTTGCTTTAACCCCAGCTTTCAGAAAGATCATAGAGTTTCTCAATTCTTTGAAGTAAGTCTGATCTTCAAGATTGGCACTTCTGATGTCCTGAATGATAACTTCCACCTCAGCATTGTCGTTAACTTCTAATCCGTCTTCAACTCCGCAAAAGGTTTTATAAGCCATTTCCCATTCATTACCTTCTTTCTTTGCCAGATCTATCATCTTCTTCCTCCTCACTTCATTATACACCTTGAATCTCTTCAGTTTTTCACTCCTCAGAATTGCTTGTTGTTTCTCTTTCTCCGCTTGCCTGGCATCTACTGCAGCTCTCTGAGCTCTTATTGCTTCCAAGGCAGCTTCTTCTTCAGGTGATAGAGAATTTGCTTCTTCTTCCATATTATCCTCCCAGATTGGATGTTCAATGGGCTCTGGATAATATGGCTCATGCTTCTCTAGAATAGGTTGCTCATGCATGACCTCAAATTCCTCTTCACTCTCCTTCTCTTCTTCTACAAGTTCCTCTATCCAGTACTGTCTGATAGGAATAGCTTCAACTGTCTCCCAAACTCCCCATCCATCCTTAGGCTTCTCTTTCTCCCCTTCTCCAACTTTCTCCCCCTTAGTTGAGGAATCCTCGACGAAAGCATCCTCAGCATAAAAGGTAGTAGAAGGATCAGGTTGCTGATTTGAAGGACCAGGTTGGCCAGTTTGTTGGTTCTTCAACATAGTCCAAATCGACTGTACTCCATCACTTTGATTTTCCATGAAATCCAATAGATCCTTATTCATCTCTTGCATAGAATCCAGCTTCAGGTCAATGTTATCCAATCTGGAGTTGGTAGTCTTCTCAATCTTGTCCAATCTCTGGTTCAGCTTAGACTCCACTTTAGAAAGGGTGTTCATTGCATCTTTTACCCTAGCTTGACCATCCCGGATAACCAGAACGTCTTCTCTCAAAGCTTCTTGTCCTTGCGACAAAGCATCTACTTCATTCATGAAACCATCTTTAAGTTCCTTGACGTCCGTCCTCAACTCGATCAGTTCGTCCATAGCTTCCTTCTTTAAGGAGTCCACTGCCTGCTTCGTACCTGTTATAGTGCCAGATGCACTGCCAATGACCCTGAATGTTCTTCTAGAATCAGCTGCAACCAAGTCAACCTTCTCTTGAATAGATTTTAAAGAAGCATTGGCTTGACTAGAGGAGATCCCTTGGTCAAAGGAAGGTCGCAGTGGAACCTTGAATAGTGGATTTCTTTCTTTGTCACGAACTGTCATCTCCTTGAGGGTAGATTGAACTTGTAGCTCTCTTTCTGTCGGTAACAGCAAATCATCAATATTAGGTAGGGTTAGGGTGTCACTCCTCACATTTGGCTCTGGGTGTACACTCAACGTTTCTGTCGGTGTTTGAATCATTTTTCCTTTCCCACTCAGGCCAGGTGTAAGTGTTTTTGTTTCACTCAAATCCTTTGTGCTGATTGTACCTGCAGAAGAAAACACCGTAGCCGTCCTTAAGGAGGTCACCGGTGGTGCAATGGGGCTTCGCAAGTCCCCGTCCTTGGTTAAACCAAGTTGCTGATCATCCTTAGATGATATAAGGGGGTTAGAAACAGGCTCTTTTAACAGCAGAGATCCCGAATCTTCCCCGATAGTCTGTGAAGACTTTACCTCAGTTGACTCCTCAATAATAATTGATTCATTGTCAACGAGTTGCCGATCTGCACCTACGTCAGACCCTTTACCCGCAGGATCCAGATATGTTCCATCTGGGGAGGTAGACAATGACCCTTTAGATTGTGCATTTAGGTCAAAGCCTTCTCTCGACGTCTGTGAAGACCCTTGGTTCTTAGAACCTTCAACCAGTGAACCTGACCGTAATATGGTCGGAACACCAGTTGCTTCTGTCAATTCTTCCTTACTTGATTGAGCTAATGGTTCAGATATAGATTTCGTTAGCGTAGCCCAATCAGCATCAGAAAAATCAATAAAGGGCGCTTTGGAAGTTTGAAATAAAGTATCAACAGTTGCCTCGGTTTCTGTTCGTCTCCTTTTAGAGGAAGGCAGAGCTGCTGTTGAAGGGTGTATCTCCTTATGTGGTGCTGCTAAGGCACTATCTCCCTCTACACTCACGGATGTCTGAATATTGGGTATAGGAGGGGAAGGAGGTTCGTTTATTGTTTCATTTGGCTCTTCCAAAGGCTCTTCGACCGTGGTTAGAGGTTGTGGGTTTGCAACCTCCTGGTCAGGAATGGCCAATGAGGGCTCTGGATCAACATCCATTGGTTGTGGTTCAGGAGCCAGTTCAGGTTCAGGAATGTTACCTTGATTTACCTGTTCCCCTGGGGGTAGAAGTGGTAGGGGCACCGTTCTTAGATATTCAGTGAGAACAGTGGGTACCCCTGGAAGATAGTTGTTCTTCCTTATCAGAGCGGTTATGGCATTGCTCTTCATCTTCATACACTCCATGGTCTCCTCTTCGGCGAATGTCTCGCGCTCATCATCTGTTAAGATTTCATTGAGAATTAGGTGTAGGAACCTAGGATAGAGACAAAGCACATCGTCATCTATGCTTGTTCTTTCATCCAGTGGTCCCATGCATATGATTACTTGATCAATCAGTAACCGTCCAATGTTAATATGCCTATTGTTGGCAATGGCAAACCCTATCTTTTGAAGGAATAAGGGAATACCAAGCAGATTTGTTAGCTTGGCAGTAAAAACATGGATTAGGGTATGAAAGAAAAAGTTCCATGCCTTTGGCAAGTAATGCTTAAGGAACTCTCCCACAAAGAAGTTAGGTTGTTGACTTCTAATGAGAGTGAAGAAAGCATGTATCTCCTCAGTCGTGGGATCCGGAACAAGGTTTTCTGTAGGAAAATTTAAGATTCTATTAAAATCATGTTCCGTCACCCTTATTGTTCTGCCCCTGGCACAACAAAACTGAAGGACCTTATATTATTCTCACTTGTATCCGTGGCGGTTGTGTACAACGCAGTCAATTGATCGATGCAAAGGACCACGGGAGTACTCACAGCATATGCCACTAATGAACGTGTGTTCAAAAACTCTGCCCATGCACGAAACTGAAGGTTCGTTATGGATTGCAAGTTTTGAAACGAGACATGATTAGTTTTGGTAATAATAAATTCTCCAGCCATTTTAAAATTTCCAGCATATACCATCATGCTCACAAATAATTCAATTTCGTTCGCGGATTAATCTTTCAGTTCTATAACAAAATCAAACACACCAAACCAAATCAAGTTTCGGGGAATATATCTTTTTATAAATATAAACCTCGAGGGGTGCTACAATTTCTAATCTGTAGATTAGCTTCAATGAGTTTAAGGTTACACAAATTCAAAACAATGATCAAATTCTGAGCACTATTAATTCTTTGATAATTTCTCCGGTTCAGTTCTCTCTCTCAGTAATGTCTTTGTGTAGAATGCCTTAACTGAAGAAGACACTTTCTTCTCTCGTATTAATTGTAGACTTCATTTGAAAACTATCGAACCAAGATTAAAAGAATTAATCTTGGCCGTCCAATTTCCATCAACCTGTCACACAAAACAAAAACTATCCACCTTTATCAAAATAAAAACCATCGAATGGAATTACTTTATTTACCATTCGATAGTTTTTAAAACAAAACTATCGAATACTAAATAAAGTAAAAGTGGTTTTCATTTAATTACTATTAAACTCATTCGATAGTTTTCACAAATGAAAAACTATCGAATCCATTTTCTTTACTTTTGTCCTTTAGTAATTACTCCTGGGTGTCTTAGTTTTAGACTATCAATTTCTTCCTAGATGATAAAACAACTTGATCTTTTTAAGTGTCGTCACCTAGTGCAACTGGTCTGGTTCACAGATGAATAACACTTGATCAATTCTTCTTTTATGTCTTCAATTCAGTGCTGCTGATAAGTCCTTTGTCGTTCTGGTTGCTTCGATTAAATCACTGGAATCCCGTGGTACTTAACCCTAAATCATTCACATACTTCTGTCGTCTTGAAAGTCTTGTTTCTTTTGCTGTCACTGAGGCTTGAACATTTTCATGAACTTCTTTCCGTGACCTGTTTACGGACTTCAAGAATACATAACGTATTTTGATTTTTTGAGTTTACCTTTTCTTCTTTGATTCTGGATTCCTGTGCTTCTGTTAATACTATTGTATGTCTTGTCCTTTGTTGAGTTGTAGTTATCTCTTTTACATCTTATGTTACATTATGCTTTACATCAGTCCATAGAGTGCCTTGAGTTGGAAGTAGACGAATTCTGGATATTCTGGATCTTCAAAACCAGGAGGTTGACTAACATACACCTCCTCTTCCAGTTCCCCATTCAAGAAGGCACTCTTGACATCCATTTGATAGACTTTGAAATTGGCATGGGCTGCATAGGCTAGGAATATCCTTATTGATTCCAGTCTAGCAACAGGGGCACATGTTTCATCATAATCTATTCCTTCTTCTTGAGAATAGCCCTTAGCAACCAATCTAGTTTTGTTCCTTGTTACTATGCCATTTTCATCCATCTTGTTTCTGAATACCCACTTTGTACCTATAACACTTCTATCCTTAGGTTTGGGTACCAGCTTCCACACTTTGTTTCTTTCAAATTGGTTTAGCTCTTCTTGCATGGCTAAAACCCAACCTGGATCTAAAAGAGCGTCCTCAACTTTCTTTGGTTCTTCTTGAGAAAGAAAGCTGCTGTATAGGCATTCATCCTGAGTAGCTCTTCTAGTTTGGATATTTGCGGATGCATCACCAATGATCAGTTCAAATGGGTGATCCCTTGTCCATTTTCTTCTCGTAGCAGGTGCAGGTCTTGAAGATGCAGCATCATTCTCATTAGTATGATCATGTGAGGTTGATCCTTGACTTAGAGAAACTCCCCCTGAGTTTAATGGGGTGGTAACTCTGTGTTGCGATCCACCTCCAGATGCTCCAATTTTGCTTCCTACGGATGCTCCCATTTGGCTTCCTACGGATGCTTCATTCAGGCTTCCTACGGATGCTCCCATTTGGCTTCCTACGGATGCTTCATTCAGGCTTCCTACGGATGCTCCCCTTGTCCCTTCTATGGATGGCTCATTAGAACTTGAGTTATCCATATTAGAGACGGTCATTCTTGGAGGAACTGATTCATCCTCATGATCATCATCTTCATCACCAAAGTCGAGACCTTCCACCTCATTGTCAAACCTGAGAGTTTCATGAAAACCCTCATCAGTAAGACAGTGTATTCTGGCATCATCAAAAACAACATGTACAGATTCCATAACAATGTTGATTCTGTGATTAAAAACCCTATAGGCTTTTCCAGCTGCATATCCCACAAAAGTGGCTTCATCTGTCTTGGATTCAAACTTTCCAAGATTTTCACCTCGATTTCTCACTACAAAGCATTTGCATCCAAAGACATGTAGAAAATTCAAGGATGGTTTCCTTCCTTTGAGCAGCTGATATGGAGTCATTCATTTTCCTTGGTTGATCAAAGAAATATTTTGAGTGAAACATGTAGTGTTAACTGCTTCAGCCCAGAAATAAGTAGGTAACTTTGATTCTCCTAGCATTGTTCTTGCAGTTTAAATAAGAGTTCTGTTTTTCCTTTCTACCACTCCATTTTCTTGTGGTGTCCTTGATGCAGAGAACTCATGAATGATTCCATTTTCCTCACAAAACAGCCTTATTATGGAATTCTTGAACTCAGTGCCATTGTCACTCCTGATTCTTCTTACTTTGAGATCAGGATGATTGTTGGCAGCCTTGATGTGATTGATTATGATTTCACTTGCCCCATCTTTGGAGTGTAGAAAGTAAGTCCATGTGAATTTAGAGAAATCATCCACAATCACAAGACAATACCTTTTCTTTGAGATTGACATGACATTTACTGGTCTAAACAAGTCCACGTGCAACAGCTGTAGAGGTTGATCAATTGATGAATCTAGCTTGCTTCTGAAAGAAATCTTTTTCTGCTTCCCTTTCTGGCAAGCATCACAAAGCCCATCATTGGAACATTCCAGCTGAGGAAGTCCTCTTACTAGGTCTCTTCTTACCAACTCATTCATAGACTTGAAGTTCAAATGTGACAGTCTTTTGTGCCATAGCCAACTTTCATCCTTGCTTGCTTTACTCAGAAGACAAGTGATGGAATCAGAACTTGTTGAGTTGAAGTCAGCTATGTACACATTACCTTTCCGGTATCCTGTCAGCACCACATTGTTGTTTTCCTTGCTGGATACAACACAGGCTCCTTGGTTGAATGAAACTGAGAAACCTTTATCACACAGTTGACTGATACTCAGCAAGTTGTGCTTAAGTCCGTCAACCAGTGCTATTTGATCACTGATGACATTATCCTTTGAAATCAAGCCATATCCCTTAGTAAAACCTTTGTTGTCATCTCCAAAGGTAATGCTAGGGCCAGCTTTCTCCACAAACTCTGTGAGCAGGGTGGAATCTCCAGTCATGTGCCTAGAACATCCATTGTCTAAGTACCATAGATTCTTTCTGTATCCCTGCACACAATCAAAACCAAATCAAGTTGATTTTGGTACCCAAGTTTCCTTGGGTCCTTTCCTGTTAGTTTTGCCTCTCTTGTCATTTTGCACCTTAATCTCAGATTGAGTTAAATCAACCTTGACCCTGGGTGTTGACCTCTGGGAGACAAAATGCTGAAGATGATTATATGCAAACATGTTTGATGCAGGCATTTGAGAATTTTGTGCATACATAGCATTCATGTGTGGCATGCTCCATGTCATTTGTGGCATTGTGAATGCATTCATATGAGAATTTGAAACAAATGGCATGTTGGCATACAAGTTAGATGCTTGATCAGTATGTGCAAACATGTTATGCATAGTAGGCATATGCATATTGTGTTAGGCCTGATTACACAATATATAATCAATATAATTATGATAATAACAATAAAGAACACTGTTTATGAATCAACAACTGAATTATATAAATAACTCTTCTCTTTGTGATGTAAAATATCACAGAGAGCTGCTAGGTTACAAGAATAATGTTTTCAATAATCGCATCCCTTTTAGGGTTAACCTATCTGTGTTTATATAGTACACAGCTACATAGAATCAATCTCTAATTGATATTCCTATAAATTAGCTATACAAATTATATCAAATTAGGATTGCTTCTGTCTTCTGTTTCGTTTCCTTGTCTGTCTCAATATATCTTGCTTCTTTCCATCTTCAATATATATTGCTTCTAGAATCTTCAATGTTAGCACCGACAACTTTAGCAAACTCTCACCCCGTCAGACTTTATCAAACTCTGACTAGCTTCTAGTAAACTCTGATGAATACCTGTTGCTTAAACACTGATAAACACTCATCAGCAATTATATCTAACAATCTCCCCCAACTTGTGCATAATAAAAATGTACAAGTTTAAAAGATAATTGATGATGTCAAAACATATAACAAATGCAGTGTTTATAACATATCAGAGTTTAACTTTTACTTAGAACAGAAAACTTTAAAAACTTACAGTCAGACTTTACTTAATCTCTTCAATATCAGGCACTGTCCTGAGATAGTCAATAAGCAGCCTCCTTTCAGCTTTTGCTAGCTCATCCACCATGATTTCTTTTAACTCCTTAAGCTCTGGATCACTTTCTCCAGTCTGTTAGATGGCAGCTCTCAGAGAATAAATACTGTTCTTCCTCATTTCATTCCCTAGCCGAATATAGTATGATTTGTCTGACTCTAGGTTGAATTCTAAAACCTTTATACCCAGCGCAGTATTGAACTTGGCACTGTTTCTCTTCATTTCAACAATCTTTCCATAAGCATCTCTGTACTTAGGAATATATGCACTAGAAACACCTCCTCCAAGCATAGCTTTTGTTTTCAGCATCCTTTCTCTTAGAACTAGAGCAGCATTATGAGTACTTCTATTTTTGATTTTGAGAAGATATAGAACATACTCAAGCTCTTCCCATAGTTTCAATTGAACATCAGCTTCTCCTACTCTGTATACTCTTCCATCAGACAAAAAGTATAACAGAACCTCTTTCTTCAATCCTCTATGATAAACCATCTGAACAGACTCTAGTTTATCAAGGCTCTCTTGAGATACCCCAATACCAAGTTCTGCCAGTGATGAATGGTCAAAAGGACTGTTATTTATTCTCTTTTCTCTGTGTGAACCTAATCCAGATTTATCATAAGATTGCTTTCCATGTACTGTTCTGGTTTGAGAAAAGTTCACAGCTTCTAGCTTCAGAGTTTCAGAAAGTACAGGTCTTAAGAAACCTTGGAGTTGTGGAGCTAGCTGAGTGTGTACAACTTGAGCATTGTCAAAGGTTGTCACAACTTTAGTAGAAACATCAACATGAGCAACGTCAGAGGTTGATTTATTTGGCCTTGATTCAACTTGAGCAACGTCAGAGGTTGAATAATTCTTCTTTGGTAACTGTCCTTCTTCTACCAGTATACCTTTTCCTTTATCAGACTTTGCAATCATAGGCCTCCTTGTATATTGTAAACTCTGTTGAGAGTTCACATTCTCTTTAATAGAAATTCCCATTTCCTTTTTCCTAGGAGCCTTGGCCTTTTTCTTGTATGTACCAGCTTCAATCTTTTTCTGGTGTTCTTCAGCAAGAAGCTTCATCTCAATATCTATATCTTCAACTGTGGCTTCACCACCATGTTCTTCCATAAAAAGCTTAGCAGCAATCTCTTCATCAGTAATTGGATTTGATGAAATCACTAGACTCTTAAGTCTTGAAGAAGATTGTCCACCAGAGTTTACTCTTTCAGAGTATGTCTGTCAAGCAGAGTTTGACCGAAGTCTCCCTTGCTCTTGAGAAGACTTTGACCTTCTTTCAGCGCCCCTGCTTCCACCATCATTAGAATCATCCCTCAGTCTCAAGGTTGGAGTTCTTTTGCATTTGTCTTTATGTATTCTCTCCCCCTTTTTGACATCATCAGGAAGAAAAACTGATGTCAGCAATTCTAGTGAAGTAGCAATCGAATCAATCTTAGTAGATATTGCAGCTTGATTGCTTTCAACATTGGTTAGCCTCTTCTTGATTTCTTCTTGATCCTTGATCAGAGAAGAAAATCTAGCTCTATCTTGCTTCATTGCTAAATCCTTAAGAGCAATATCATTACTCAATCCAAGAACAACTTTGTTTGTCTCGTCAAAGCGATTGTGCAATGACTTGACTTGAACAATGGTCGCCTTAAAATGAGTTAACAGCTCAGGATTAGAAATCTCTTCAGATGACTTCTGTATAAAATCTGCAGCCCTTTGTGTAGAGAAGATGCAGTCTGCTCCTGACCAATTAGCATAATGCATTTCTCTGAAATGAGCTTCAGTTGCATTTTGGTTTTCTTTGATAGACTCTGCTGTAGGATCCCTTAGAAAAGGTTCTGACTCATGACTATCAGAGTTTGAAAGTCCAGCATTGATCCCAGAGTTTGCATGATCAGAGTTTACAGATGTGTGATCAGCATTATCAAAATCAACTATAGCTTCATTGACATTTTCTGCTATCGGCTCTGCAATTTCTTCAGCAACATTGTCTGCAGTAGCCTCAGCATTTATCTTTTCATCTTCAGGAATCTCAGAGTTTGCAGTTACAAAAACCTCTGTTTCAACAGGAACAGACTCTGCAACAATTTCTTCTGTTTGTACAGTAGTCTCTTTCAAAGTCTCTGCCATAGCTTCATCCATTTTCTCTATAGCAGCTTCATTTATCTGATCAACCTCCTCACCCATTTCAAGAATTTGATTTGTAACAGAGAGATTCTCTGTGTGAGTAGCAACGGACTCTTCAATAACCAGGGTGGGTTGATCAGTTGCCACTTCCTCAGTATCACAAATACTGATACTAGGATGTGCTTCAATATTTGCATCCATATCAAAATCATCAAATAAAGCTTCTTGCTCAACAATTTCAGCCTCTGTATCAGCTTTTACCATATCAGGCACAATGGTTGCTTCATTATATTCAGTAGCCTCCTGAACAATAACTTCAGGAGCTTCAGTATCCACAAAACCCTGTCCTCATGATCAGTATTTACAGCAGACTCCTGAATAACAATTTCTGGAGCTTCAACCTGGACAGCTTCAGTTGCTGGTGTAGATTCATCCACATTATCAAAAAGATAATTGGCTACTAATCTTCTTTTTCTCTGATGAAGAGGTTCATCATCAACATCAGCTTCATCATCAGTTTTTGATCTATTGGCTCTTCTTTTCTTAGAAGGACCAACACCCTTTGGCACAGATGTCTTGGACACTCCTACTTCAGTAGCTGGTCTAACAGACTTTGCAGGTTTGGAGCCAACATGCTTAGTCCTACCACTGGATTTATGTGGAACAGATGTAGATGGAGGAAGTTCTGTTTGTAAAGGTTCTGGTTGTGGTTCTGATTGATAAGGAGTTTGTGTTTGTGGATTAAGTTGATCATTTACAAACTGTTGCACAGAAGCAGGTAGCAACAACTCTCCAACAACCCCTTTCTTAACATCCTTGTTGATGAGATCAGAGAATATCCTCTTGTGTAATTTAAAACAAGAAATAACATCTCCATCAACTAGTTCTACCCCTTCAACACAAGCAGAGAATAAAATCTGACAAAATCTAGAAAAGTACACTACCCCTCTATTCTCTGTCATTTTCTCCCCTAAATTATTCAAGACAAGTCGTGCAAAATCAAAATGATTATCAAATAAAAGAGAATACCCGATTTGCAGACTGTCCGTAGGAATAGCATCCCAGTTGGTGCATTTCTTCCCGAACGTTCTTGTAATGCAGTCAAAGAAGAAGCTCCAATCCTTCCGCAAGAACGGTCGCTTCAATTGTCCTACTTTGGTCAAGGGCCCAGAATATCCAATCTCTCTCATCATCCGTAGTAGATCAATATCACCCATTCCAATAGTATATGAAGAATACTCAGGAAACCCCATAGCAGTTCGAATGGTACCAGAAGTAATTACATACTCTGCTTCTTGAAATTCAAAGATGATAGACGGATTGCCAGAGTCACCACCATCATCATAACTACCTGTCTCCCAGAAGGCCTTGATTTGTGAACCATAAAGTGTTGATGGTTCTACCAGAGCACGCCCAATTGCTGATTGAGCAAGAAATTCCTGCATCATATGAAACGCCTCTGGTGCATTGGCAGTGTTTAGTGGTGCTGCATAGTTATTAGGGACATACTCTAACCCAGAAGAAACAAACGCTGTAGTCGACATTAGTAAGATATGAAAGAGGAACAAAGAAACAGATGCGAAAGCTTGAAAGAGTTTGAAAGTAGAAAAGTGTTTGTGAATATGTGTGTGTGACAATAGATGTGAATTGGAGTAAGATGTGAAAGGTTTAGATGTATGTGTGTGTATTGTTTAAATATGAAATTCAAAATTAAAAACTGAACAGTTTTTAATCATTAATACACAACTGTCTTACTCCGTGAACTGTGTGAGTGGGACACGTGGCACACATGCAATGACTGACAGCAGTAATTGACAGTTTCCAATGCGCATGCGCAGTAAAAACAACAATAATTACCGCCTTTTACACTTTCCTAGACAAGCAAGCTTTTCTCTGTTTAATACTGATGAGAACCGTTACCAATCATACACTTTTGGTTTCAAGAATGTTTTCTCAAAAATTGTTAACTGTCTGAAACAAATAATTAATTTTAATCATCAGAGATTAAAATAAAATTACCTCAGAGTAGAGTACACAGTCCATCAGTGTTTACCAATTCTCCTTCTTTATTCATAATCTCTTTTCTCTCAATGCACAGTTGTGAAAAATTGTGTGTGAAATAGCAGAGTTTACTGAATATAAATATTTAGAGCATCTTAAAGTGCATAAAATCCACACAATAAATCAGTAAAAACTGGTTGTCCAAACTCTCATGTATAAAATAAAATCTGATTTCATCTAAACTCTGTACTATTAACATTTATTATTTTCACCCCCTTCGAATTTTTTTGTTTTTTTTTCCAGTAATCAGTGGTTGGCACTAGTCACCAAAAATCAAAGATTTTAGCCCTTATTTCATACAATAAGTTCCTGGGTCTTCCTAGGCACAACATGATCTCAAAGGAATTTGTGCAGTTTTTGGCATCTTTTGATTGGGGGGTGAAATATTTGCAACTAATTATCAGAGTTTAGACTTTTCATCAGTTAATACAATTAATTGATGAGAGAAAGTGCAAACAGCTGATACAGACTCAGTGTATAGGATCAATAAACTAAGAGATGCTATGAATATAGAGATAGTATCATGCTGTGTTAATTTACTGCACATTTTGAGATCAGATCATATATTATTCAGAAAGATTCATGATTACTTACTGAGAATCATGCTTCATACAGGTTTCTTCATCGGTCCAAATGTTTCAGACAATATCACAATCAGAGTATAACATCAGAGATTAACTTCAGACTTTAACCGACAGAGTATGACTGACACTTTATGACTAACAGAGTTTACTATCAGAGTTTAACATACTGATACAAATAACAGTTAACACATGCAAAGAATCATGAGCATAAAATCAATCATGTATAGATTTTGAATCTAACCAGTATCTCTAGTCAAAACCAGAGACCATTCCAAGTTCATTTACCAGTCTTGTAAAGGTAGCTTCACTCAAAGGTTTGGTGAAGATATCTGCAAGCTGTTGGTCTGTAGACACAAAATGAAGCTCAATATTTCCTTCTTCCACATGTTCCCTGATAAAATGATACCTTATGCTGATGTGCTTGGTCATGGAATGTTGTACTGGATTACCTGTCATAGCAATAGCACTTTGATTATCACAGTAAATAGGTATTTTAGAGTACCTCAATCCATAGTCCAGCAATTGATTCTTCATCCATAAAATCTGTGCACAACAGCTACCAGCAGCTATATACTCTGCTTCTGCTATGGATGTGGAAATTGATTTCTGTTTCTTGCTGTACCAAGAAACTATTCTGTCACCAAGAAATTGACAGCTTCCACTTGTACTTTTTCTGTCTATCTTACAGCCTGCAAAATCTGCATCAGAGTAACCAATTAAAAACTCTGATTCTCTAGGGTACCACAAACCAAGAGTTATGGTTCCTTTGAGATATTTGAAAATTCTCTTCACAGCTGTTAGATGTGGCTCTCTGGGGTCTGCTTGAAATCTTGCACAAAGACATGTTGCATACATGATATCTGTTCTACTTACAGTGAGATAAAGAAGAGACCCTATCATTCCTCTATAATTTGTCATATCTACTGAGACTCCTGTGTCTTTGTCTAGCTTTGTTGCAGTAGCCATGGGGGTTGTAGAAGATGAACTATCAAGCATACCAAACTTCTTGAGAAGATTTCTGGTATATTTTTCTTGATTGATAAAAATCCCATCATCTGTTTGCTTTACTTGTAAGCCTAGAAAATAACTAAGCTCTCCCATCATGCTCATTTGATACCTTGACTGCATAAGCTTGGCAAATTTCTTACAGAGTTTGTCATTAGTAGACCCAAAAATTATGTCATCCACATAGATTTGAACTAACAGCAAATCATCACCAGAATTAAAGTAGAACAAGGTTTTGTCAATTGTACCTCTAGTGAACCCACTTTCTAAAAGAAATTGAGCTAGAGTTTCATACCATGCTCTAGGTGCCTGCTTTAGTCCATATAATGCCTTGTCAAGCCTGTAGACATAATCTGGATGTTTGGGATCTACAAACCCTGGTGGTTGTTCAACAAACACTTCTTCTTCAAGTTTCCCATTGAGAAAAGCACTTTTCACATCCATCTGAAAGACTTTAAACTTCTTGTGAGCAGCATAGGCCAGAAAAATCCTTATTGCCTCCAATCTTGCAACTGGAGCAAAGGTTTCATCATAGTCAATTCCTTCCTGCTGTGAATAGCCTTTAGCCACAAGTCTAGCCTTATTCCTCGTAATCACTCCATCACTGTCTGTTTTGTTTCTGAAAACCCACTTTGTACCAACAATAGATCTGTTATTTGGTCTTGGTACAAGTGTCCAGACTTCATTCCTCTCAAATTCATTTAACTCCTCTTGCATAGCTGTTATCCAGTTAGCATCTTGAAGAGCTTCTTCCACTTTCTTGGGCTCTGTTTGAGATAAGAATGCATGAAACAGACATTCATTATTTGTAGCACTCCTAGTTCTTACACTAGCTTCTGGATCTCCAATTATCAAGTCAGGTGTATGAGCTTATGTCGACCTTCTTGCTATTGGTAATTGGCTTCTATTATCAGTATTAGATCCTCCCCCTTGATCCATGCTCTCCTGATTTTCTTCTTGACCATTTGCATTCTCTGAATTGGACTGCTCAGAGTTTGGGATAGATCCTTCAGCTGATTCACTTTCAGAATTTGAATTATTATCTTGAGATGTTTCTGAAGTATCTTCACGCTCCCCCTCGACTGGTTCTCTATTTTGGTCCTCAGTGTTTACCAGTAGAGGTTCAGAGTATGCTTCATCAGAGTTTGTTGGATTTGCTTCATCAGAGTTTACGTCATCAGAGTTTAGATCTTCATTTTCAAATCGAAGTTGATCATGATATTCTTCATCTTCTATTCCAGTTATTTTCTTGTCATCAAATGACACATGTATAGATTCTATGATCACTTTAGTTCTCAGATTGTAGACTCTGAAAGCTTTTGTTGATAGTGAGTATCCAACAAAAATTCCTTCATCAGCTTTTAAGTCAAACTTGGTCAATTGTTCAGGATGAGTTTTCAACACAAAACACTTGCATCCAAAAATATGAAAATATTTCAAATTTGGCTTCTTATTTTTCACCATCTCATATGGTGTTTTCCCATGCTTGTTGATCAGTGTAGCATTTTGAGTAAAACAAGCTGTTTGAACAGCTTCTGCCCAGAAATAAGTTGGCAATTTTGCTTCATCAAGCATTGTTCTGGCAGCTTCGATTAAGGTTCTGTTCTTTCTTTCAACTACACCATTTTGTTGTGGAGTTCCAGGTGCAGAGAATTCTTGCTTCACTCCTCTTTCTTTGCAGAAAGCTTCCATTTCAGAATTTCTGAATTCAGTACCATTATCACTCCTGATAATTTTCACTTTGTGCTGTGATCCTTTGTCCAATTGCTTCACTTGATCCATCAAAGTTAAGACAGTTTCATCCTTCTTTGCTAAGAAATACGCCCATGTGTATCTGGTGTATTCATCAACAATTACCAAAGCATATTTCTTTCTGCCCATTGACATTACATTCACTGGACCAAAGAGATCAACATGTAAAAGATGATAAGGTTCCACAACTGAAGATTCAGATTTACTCTTGAAAGATGACTTCCTTTGCTTGGCCTTTTGACAAGAATCACATAGACCATCTAAGCTGAGTGTTGACTTTGGAAGTCCCCTTACAAGATCTTTTCGAATCAGCTCATTGATGTTATTCAAGTTTAGATGAGAGAGCTTCTTATGCCATTTCCAACTCTCTTCATTTGACATTTTTACAGATAGACACACAGCTTTTCCTTCAGAGTTTGTTACCAAACTTGCTTCATAAATGTTATTGCACCTGTGTCCAACTAGAACAACTTTCCCAGTAGATTTGCTGATAACCTCACAATGTTCAGTATGAAAATCTACATGGTATCCTCTGTCATAGATTTGACTCACAGAAAGCAGATCATGCTTGAGTCCTGGGACTAGAGCTATATTTGTGATGATGACACTTCCAAGATTAATCTTGCCATATCCCATAGTACGTCCTATATTGCCATCTCCATAGGAAAGTTTTGGGCCAGCTCTCTCTTCATAATCTGATAGCAGGGCTTTATTTCCAGTCATGTGTCCTGAACATCCACTGTCCAAGACTAGGGTACTTTCCCTTATGCCCTGCAATCACAAACAATTACAAAGAGTTAGATTTAAGGATCCAGACTTGCTTGGATCCTTTGGCTTTCTTAACATTGTTAGCTTTTGCAGCGGAATAACTTTCAACAGAGTTTAAGCTAACTGTGTCAGACTTTACACTTGCAGAGTTTGCTTTAACCCATTTCAGGTTGGGTTTTAGCTCATAAAAGTTGTGATAAATAGCATGATAACTCTTACAAGTATAAATGGAATGCCAAGTGCTCCCACAGTGTGTGCATAAAGTCTGTGGTCTAACCCTAACATAATCATTCTTTACTCCAGACTTCGAGGGTAAAGAATTAATATTTTTGTTTTTCGTGCAGAAACTTGCAAGATGGTTAGTGCTACCACAACTATGACATGTCTTCCTAGGAGCATCAGAATTAGGCAGATAATCATTTCTTTTATTAATGCCTACTTTTCCATTCCTATTTTTCTTTGACACTTTCTGTTTGTTGACAGACTTTACCTCTTTGAGCTTATGTTTGAATTGTTTTTCTGTCATTGAACCAACATTAATCTGCTTATCACAGATTTTTACTGGTTCTTTAACAGCTTCTAATTTAACCTTATTCTCTGTTATTGAACCAACATTAACCTGTTTATCACAGGTTTCAGCTGGTTCCATAACAGCTTCTTTCACTATTACAGACTTTAGCTTACTGGATTCAGAAACAAATTTCACAGGTTTAAGTTGTGGTTTCACTTTCACTTTATCTTTAAACCTAAGTTCATCTTTCTCACAGTAACCTAAACCTACAGTGTCTGTCTGAAAAACTTGATGTGTGTCTTTTCCAGAATTAGTCCAAGTTTTAATCACTTTCCTCTCCTTTTCCAACTCAGATTCTATTTGCCTATATCTTTTAAGCAATTCCTGTTCAACATAAACAGCATCATCTCTCTCCTTTTGAACTTGTTGCATGTTAACAAGTCTCTCTTCAAGAAATTTATTCCTTTCTTTAAGACCTAGATTCTCAGATTTGATTCTTTCATTCTCTAAAGTCTGATCCCTATAACTAACATGTATGCTTTTTAGATAAACTCTTAATTCAGATATATTATTAGTATCATAAGCATAAGTAGTTAGGGGTACCTTGTTTTCAAATGACTCAGCTTCATCTTTAACAGTTACCATGAGGGCATAATTGGCTCCCTCATCTGAGTCTGAAGTGTCTGCCCAGTCCTTGCCTTTAGTGATGAGTGCTTTCTCAGATTTTCCTTTCTTGCACTCTAGAGCATAATGACCCATCTCTTTACACTTGTAGCACTGGATCTCAGACTTGTCTTTCTTTCCAGACTTGGTATTCCCTCCATCAGACTTTCTGAAATTTCTCTTATCAGAGTTTGAATCTCTCCTAGAAAATCTCTTTCCTTTCTTGAAGTTCTTGAATCCCATTTTCTTGAAGGTCTTTACCATTAAAGCAGCCATTTTCATCATCTCTTCATCATCATCCTCATAATCAGAAGCTTCATCATCAGTGTTTGAGCCATCATCAGAGTTTGATGACTCACTGTCAGATTTTATGACTAAAGCCTTTCCTTTGGCTTTCTTTCTTGATGATTCCTTCTTGACAGGCTTTTCTTCAACTTTAAAAGCAACAGATTTTGTCTTCTTTCCAGATCTTTTGTTTCTTTGTTCTATCTCCAGTTCTTGAGTTTTGAGCAACCCATAGATTTCATCAAGATCTGTATCTGCAAGATCATAATTGTCTCGAATTGTTGTTGCCTTCAAATCCCATCTTTCAGGTAGAGATAACAGAAACTTGAGATTTGACTCTTCAAGTTCATATTCTTTATCAACCAGGGACAAATCATTCAACAATTTACAAAATCTGTCATAAGTATCTGTCAAAGTTTCATTAGATCTTGAGTCAAAGTGTTCATACTCCTGTGTTAGAATGGTTTTCCTATTCTTTTTTATTGCACTTGTTCCTTGACACCTGACTTCTAAAGCATCCCAGATTTCTTTGGCAGTTTTGCAGCCAATAACTCTGTTAGACATGACATTATCTAAGGCACTATGGAGTAAATGTCTAACCTTTGCATCCTTTGCAATTGATGAGATGTCTTCAGGAGTCAAGTCTTTCTTCTCTTTTGGAACAGTCTTTTGTTCTTGACCAGTAATAATGGGAGTCAATTTAGTTGGCATATGAGGACCATCATTGATTCTATCAAGGTATTCTGGATATGTGGCTTCCAGAAACATGGTCATCTTCACTTTCCATATTGGATATTCAACTGGTCTTAGAATTGGAACCCTTATAGTCTCATATCGACTAACAGATGTTGGTTGAACCTTCTGAGCATTCAAACCTGCATTAGAACCTTTCTGAGAGTTGTCAGCCATGATTATACTTGTGTTTAGATCGATAAACTGTATATATTAAACAGCCTTGGCTCTGATACCAATTGTTAGGCCTGATTACACAATATATAATCAATATAATTATGATAATAACAATAAAGAACACTGTTTATGAATCAACAACTGAATTATATAAATAACTCTTCTCTTTGTGATGTAAAATATCACAGAGAGCTGCTAGGTTACAAGAATAATGTTTTCAATAATCGCATCCCTTTTAGGGTTAACCTATCTGTGTTTATATAGTACACAACTACATAGAATCAATCTCTAATTGATA
Source organism: Heracleum sosnowskyi (assembly GCA_030848705.1). Lineage (NCBI taxonomy): Eukaryota > Viridiplantae > Streptophyta > Magnoliopsida > Apiales > Apiaceae > Heracleum > Heracleum sosnowskyi. Next base: position 87,743,086 of record CM061243.1, read on the forward strand.
TTCCTATAAATTAGCTATACAAATTATATCAAATTAGGATTGTTTCTGTCTTCTGTTCCGTTTCCTTGTCTGTCTCAATATATCTTGCTTCTTTGCATCTTCAAGATATATTGCTTCTAGAATCTTCAATGTTAGCACCGACAACTTTAGCAAACTCTCACCCCGTCAGACTTTATCAAACTCCGACTGGCTTCTAGTAAACTCTGATGAATACCTGTTTCTTAAACACTGATAAACACTCATCAGCAATTATATCTAACATATTGAGTACAAGCATTGGCATTTGAACAGATGGTGTTTTAACAGATTTGCAATTTGAAGATACAAGATTAACACTACTACACTTTGCACAAGTTTTCCTAGGTGCATACTTGTCAGGAGTATAGTGGTTGTGTTTGTTAATCCCTACTTTACCATTTCTGTTCTTTTTCTTTTTAACTCCAGCCTTAACCTCTATATCCTCAACCCTGTCCTTCAATTGATTGTTGGACAGGTGACCTATGTTGACATCCTCAGTTTTGGTTTTGCTACTTGATCCTTAAACAAAATTTTTGCTGGTTGGACCATACATTTTGTTCAGCTTCTCTAGTCTTTCTTGACTAACACTAGATGTACACTTCCGTAGAGGTGTTGTCCATCAACGGATGCTTTCTATCCGTAGAGGCATTGCCTTCCAACGAATGCTCACTATCCGTAGAAGTGTCATCCCCTAGACTCTCAATATCTAGCTTCTTTTTATCTTTTCTTGTTGATTCCTTGTAAAATGTATCCACACCTTGAGCCTTGATAATGTTTGTGGCAACATTCTTGGAATCAATCCATCTAGCTATCGTTTCCTGTTCTTTAGCTAGTTGTGCTTTGATAGATTCTTCTCTTTTAAGCACAATCAGCAGGTCATCCTTGACAACTTGACACTCTACTCTCATTTTCTCAAACTCAGCAAATTGAGTTTCTATAAGAGCATTCCTATCACTTAACAACTGATTAGATGTTTTAATCCTTGTGTTCTCATTAGTAAGTGATTTAAGAGAAATACGCATATGATACAACTCAGTAGACATATCATTAATAGCATTATTGCATTCCTCAGTAGAAAGCTCAGAGAGATTGGTGGTAATTACATGATTGGATGATGAACTGGCCTCCTGCTCGCTTGAATCAGCCATTAGTGCAAGGTTCACAAAATCAGTGTCCTCCTCAAGATCATTCCCGTCTTCAGCCCGGTCATAATCCTGTGTAATGAATGCTCTACCCTTTTGCTTGAGAAGATCAAAGTATTTCTTCTTGTAGTCAACAGGTTCAAACTTCCTGTCACTCTTCTCAGACTTTGGTTTTCTGCACTCATTTGCAAAGTGACCTCCCATTCCACAGTTAAAGCATTTAAATTTGGACCTCTCAACAAAGTCCTTCTTGAATGGTCTGGACACATCAGGGTTTCTCTTGAACTTGAGCTTTGAGAACTTTCTTGACAGAAAAGCTAAGTGTTCATCTAGCTCATCCATCTCCTCTTGATTGGAGGGCTCACTTTCTTCAATTACCTTTCCTTTGCACTTTCTTGATTCAGCTCTGCCTTCATAAGAACTTTGGCTTGGTGTGGCTTCAACAACTTCTTCTTTCATGTCCTCAGCCTTGTCAACACTTTCTAGTAGAGCAACTGATCCAGTTTTCTTCTGGACCTTCTCAATTTCTTCATCCTACTCTATTTCCAGCTCATTTGTTTTTAGGGTTCCGTACAGCCTCTCAAGAGTGTAGTCCTTATACTCTTGAGTGTTCATCAAGGAGACAGTCATGGGCTTCCACTCTTTTGGCAAGGCTCTGAGAAATTTGAGATTTGAGTCCTTGACTTGATACACTCTTCCATACAACTTCAATCCATTTAGCAATTTTTGAAATCTACTGAAAGTATCATTCAAAGATTCTCCACTCTTGAAGTGAAAGTGTTCATACTGTTGTATGAGGAGTTGTATCTTGTTTTCTCTCACCTGCTCTGTAACAGCCCCAAATCCGGGGTCAGGGATTTAGAGTAGTCACGATCCACTTAATTCTTGTCTTGCCTGCTTTACTCACAATAGACACAATTCATCTGCTTATGACCCCACAATGTATATATCTCTCTCTCACACACAGGTTAGAGTCTCAGAAACGACACAAATACAACCATTGCGGAATAAATAATCTTTATTACAATACCCAAATGTCCTTTTGAATTTGCTACTGATACAACTCCTAAGTAATGGTACATTACCAACTTAGCCTTGTAATACTCACCACCCTCTCATAACATTCATATCTATACATAATATGAATACCAAAATCTCCAGCTTGATCTGACTGGTTCACACTACTTCCAGGATCACTGCTAGAAACTGCTCATGAGAATGCCTTACGCTTACCACTCGCCTGAGGGATGTACATCGAATCCTTGGTATCCTACTTCGCTGCTATATAATATTTATAAAACAATAGCAAGAGTGAGCGATAGCTCAGCAAGGTAATAAAAGTATGGCATAATCCTGCCTTTTTAACTCAACCCAGAATAAAGCGGGTATAAGACAATAATTTGTCAAAATATCTAGATACTGAAATTATTTCCTTGTCGGAAGGTATTCCAAAAACAGTACCATTGTTGTATTTCAAATATCATTTCATAATATTTCTGCAAACTTTTACTATATTATGAACAAAGTTCTAGTATAATATAAAAGATGAGGTTTCAAAGTAAACCAATATAACCTTTCAAAAAAATATCTGCTATGTAAGCAAAATATCAACATATAACTTAAAAGATGAAGTTATAAGGTGATTCAGTATAAACAATTCCCTTTCCATAACTCATGTTATGTAAGGTATCCACAGAGTCAAATGATATAAAAGATGAAGTTACGAGGAAAATTTCATATAATGTTTCCGTAACCCAAAATCCACTTATGCATATATAATCTGAGTAAGGTTTTATCAGAGTCATAACTCATAAAATAAAAGATGAAGTTACAAGGATTTATTGTAACTTCAATTTTGAACACTTTTCGACCCCCTGCCAACATGATCGGTAAACCTGTACCACGGGTGTCATCCTTGGTCCCTTTCAATACATGTTGCAGAATCTCTCTGCCAACATGATCGGTAAACCTGTACCAAAGATGTCATCCGTAGTCCCTTTCAATACATGTCGCAGAATTATCCAAAATGGATGATGAACTAATACGGGAGTTGCTACCGCGCCCGTCGTACCAACCTTACTATGATCAGTAGCAGGTCGTACAACAAAAATATGTTCTCTACATTTAGATGGAAGAATCACGACAGCCTGACATTGTCTACCGCCTTTCAGGATCTCCCGGCCCATTTGGGGCAATAATTTGGATGGGTCGGCGCAACTGGACCACTTACACCACTCCTAGTTCTGATGAAATCCATGACTCTGAAACGTAAAGATCGTCCTCCTTTCCCCAAGTGTAATAATTGTTGATACGACTCCACAAAGTAGTTATATCTAGGTTGGAAAGGAAGATTTTCCGATATTTCCCAAGCTATTGCTTGTTAATGGATATCGACTTGTTCCACGAATTTACCCCTCGAGCGTTGAGGTGGTAACACAATATTTGACTTGCAGCAACTAAATTGCTTCGAGAAAATATCTGTTCCCTGACAGTTTTGAGTTGAGAGTTTAAAAAGAGTAGCAGTTACTTAAATCAGGTTTCTCATATTTTTGATAGTTGAGCGAGCATTTAAATCCTCTTAAAAGACAGATTTAAATGGAAAAATAGTGTTTTGGGAACCTCTTTTTGATTCAAAATAATTAATAATACAGCTTAGAGTATCCTTCGTAATTATTGAAGGTCGAGGATAAACTTTAAATAATACTACTCATTTTAAAACGGGTTAAAAGTATTTAATAAATAATCAAATAATATTTATTAAATAAATAAACTTTAAATGATTATTCGAAAATAAAATTCAATAAATAAATAGATTGAATGAATATTCAAAATAATATTCATGAAATAAATAAGGATTAAATGAATATTCAAAATAATATTCATTAAATAAATAATCATTAAATGAATATTCAAAATAATATTCATTAAATAAATAAACCTTGAATGATTATTCAAAATAATATTCATTGACTAAATAAACTGTTGCCCAGTAAATAACAATTGTAGAAGGGGGTTGAATACAATTGTATAAGATTCTCGACTTTATATAACACAAATATGAAAGATCAATAATAATAACAATAACAGCTTTATTAACTCTGATATAAAACTGTTTACAAACTCTCTCAAGAAATTCTGATGTTCTTAAGAGCTGCTAGCTTACAAAAACTCTCTCAAGAAATTCTATGTTCTCAAGAGCTTCTATTCGATTATTTTCTCTCTTCATAAATCGAAACCAAGACTGTGTTTATATACTACACACAGCTTCTCTATCAATTACAAGATAAGTCCTAATCAATAACAAAGATAGAAACATATCTTTAATCGATAGCTGCATTCTACAAACCAGGAACCGACAGAAATAAACTTCCATGTTTAACTAGACTCCAAATATAACTCGAAGTAGGAATCCTGATCAGCTTCAAGTCCTGATGATCAAACCTGATCATAGTCTGAGTAGGAATCCTGATGATAAACAAGATACTGACGCTTAGTCAAATACTGATGACCATGCAATACTGATGACGTCAGTAATCCTGATCAGTTGAGTCTAGCTCCTGACAATCATTGAATTCTGATCTAACAATCTCCCCCAATCTCATACTTTGTGAAATAAAGTATAGATTCTAAAGATTCAATGATGTCAAAAACATGTATCAAAATGTACAAGTATCTTCAGAAACAACTTATCTGTTTAAACTCTTTGATAGAACAGATTCATCTTCAAGAAATTAGATAATAAACTTTCTTCTTTTTCTTCAAGAATTTAAATCAGTCTTTCCTTTAGATTTCTGAGTTCTTCATCTTCCTCATTAATCTGATAAATAGCTGCTCTGAGATTCAATATGGAGTTTCTTTGAAGACTATGCTCTTCTAGCATAAGATAAGCAATTTCCTTCCCATCAGGATTGAGAGTAAGATGAGTCATGCCAAAATTTACTTCTTTAACAGCAGTACCCCTTTGCATTTCCACATCCTGACCTCTTTGATTTAAGTACATGGGAATATAATTACCATTGAAATTACTGTTTCCATCCAGTCTTCTTCTTATAGTTGACAAAATCATGTCACTCCATACTTTGCACACTTTGTTCTTCCATCTTAACAGATAGTGAACATATTTCAGTTCCTTTGTAGTTTTCATCAGCAGATCTTGAATAGATAGGATCTTCACACTACCATCTTTCATGAAGTACAGAAGCTTTTATTTCTTGTCAAAACCATCATGACAATCTATAACTATATCAACAGCAAGTAAATTGTTCAGGTTTTCAGAAGTTAAAGTACCTCCAATTTCTGTCAAGGAGTAAGGATCAACATATGACATATTCAGATATTCACCATCTCTGTGTCCAATACCTCCTCTTGAATTACTTGACAATTGCTTCAGATTTGAAAACATCTTTAACCAGAGTGCTTTTGATCTAACCATCTCAGATAAATCAACAACACTTGAAGCGCTTGTAATAATTCCACCAGACTGAAAATTGATAGGTGTATCACAACTTAATGTGCTAATATGTTTCCACTTCTTATCCTTTTCCTTTATAAAGGCATAGCTTCTTTCCAGTAAAGATTCTTGTCTGCTTGAATTTCTCCATTGTCTTTCATTTGAAATTTTAAGCCTTTGTAGATAGGGATTGAAATCTTCATTTGTTCTTTTTGTAATATCTCTTCTTCTGGCTTCTTCTTCTTCATCTACGTCTTTGTTGTGACAATCAACAACAGTAGATAAGATTATCAAATCAACTTCTTGCAGAATTTCAGATTCATCAGGATCTTGAATGATGTCAGGATTAGAATATTCAATTTGATTTGTATTGCTGAGAGTTGATTTACTTGACTTTCTTCTCAATTCAGGTTCTTCTTCAACAATTCCATCATCACCAAAAGTAGATCTGTCAGGAACTACTAGAGTTTGAATAGGTTCAGGAATTTCTTCAATTCTTAACCCTCTAGACCTTGTCTGTCTAGGTACTGTTTGAGTTGAAGAACCTCTTCTACTTCTTCTAGCACCTCTCCTACCTTTGCCTCCTCTACCTCTAGCAGGGGCAGTATAGCTTTCCATTGTCTCTCTTTGTAATCTCAAAAATTCTTCATGTGAGAGATCTGGATATTCTTCACTTGCTGTAGAGAGTGCTTTTCTGGCAAATAATTGTTGAACTCTTTTATCAGTGTGATAAAGAGTAACAATTCTACCGTCTTTTGTAGAAAACTTCTGGAATAAATTTGATGCATCTTCAGGATTATCAATAATCACATCTTCATTACCTTCAGGAATTGTAGCAAGAGTATGTCCATGACCAGGTGTCAGGATTTGTTCTTCCGTCAGGATCTGAGACTGCATCAATGTTCTTACTGTCTTAACTCCAGAATCAGAAACATGAGTTGACTACGTAGTTTGACTTTGAGAAGTTTGAATTGTAGACTTCAAAACCGCAGTATCAGAGGTTTCTCCTTGTTTCACATTGTCACCACCATCATCTCCAGTATCATCATCATTATTCCTTAATACTAGATCAGGTGTACATTTTGTCTGAATAACCTTCTCCCCCTTTTTGACATCAGGATTTGACAATAATTGCAAAATTAAGGAAAGAGAGGTTTGAATTTCAGTTACCTTAGAATCCAGAGAATCAATTCTTTAATTGATGGAGGTTTGTTCTGAAACAACAGATTTCACTTGAGATTCTACCACCTTTAGATGTAAAGCAGTAGGCACCTTTGTAAAATTATTAAAAATATCAGTCCTCACTTTATCAGTTGAATCCTTAATAGAATCAATCTCACATTTCAGGCTCTTGGATAACAGAGTTGTAGCCTTCAGATGATTCTTCAAGTCTTGATTCTCTATAGACTTCACTGCATTATAAGCATGTTCCAAAGCAGAAGAATAACTTACAGAGTCTGCGGATCTGTACCATGAGTTATCCCATTCATTCTGTCTAAATGCCTTAGCAGGATCAAAAGAAGGAATAGAAAAATCTTGTCTCTGATCTTTTCCAGTATAAGCATTGCCAGCCATAAATGTACTCGATGAACCAAAATTAGTTCCCAGACTAATCTTGAGTGCTGTAGCAATCTGGTCCTTCTCTTGTTGATTCTCATCATCATCATCACTATCATCATCAGAATTATCATCATCAGAACCATGAGATATATCAGGATCAGGAAGTGCAATACCTTTCAGTTTATCCTGTGATTCTGAGATAGGATGATCCATTGGTCTTGAACGAAGTGGCTGTATCAAAATAGGTTCATTATCAGGAGCACCACTAGCGTCAGGATGAACATCGTCAGGATTTGAAATGCTTGCATCAGTTTTTTCTACCAATGGTTCTTGTGTAGCTTGAGGTTCAGAAGCTGCTTCAACACTTTGAGCTAAAGGTTCTTGTGTGCTTCCCTCATTGACAATGTTCTCGACCAATCTTTCAATAGAAGCTGTAGCTTTGCCTGCATCTTCACTTTGAGAAGATGGTTCTTGTGTAGCTGGAATGTTGATGTCTTCATTCTCCCTTTGAGAAAATGGTTCTTGTGTGACCATTCCACTAGCTAAGCCTTCACCCAAACTTTGATTGAGTGGTTCTTGTGTGGCAGGATCAACAGTAGCTGCTGAATCACTCTGAAATTCAGGTTCTTGTGGGCTTGATCCTTTCAGCTTCTTTTGTCTCTGATAGACTAACTCTTCTGCATTCCTCTTTTTCTTTGACTGAGATGTAAGTCCAACCAAGGAAGCAGTTTTAGAAACCTTCTCCCAAGAAATTTCTCTAAACTGAGATGGAGAGGCTGGAGAGTCTGATATAGAGACTACATTTTTGTTGCATCAAGAATACTAACATCAGGATTTGCTAGAGCATCAGGAGTAGATGACTCATCAGGAATTGATGTCTGAATATCAGTATCCTTCATTTGCACTGTCAAAGGAATATGATACCTGCTTTTTGATAATTTCCTTGTCTTTTGTGGTTTTGATTATGGTACCACAGCTTTAGTAGCAGTATCAGCAACTTCCTTGTTCATATTCATCACAGAGGATATAGGTAAATCATCCTCTGAGTCAGTCTCATCCCTGAGAACTAACTTTCTTTTTACAGAAACAACCTCACCTCCCTTTGCAGCTTTCTTGACCAGGACCCCTTGTACACCCCCTTGTAACTTCTTTTTAGTGAGTGGTGTAGAGGAAAAATCCTTTGAACCTGATTGCCTTCCAGACACATCAGTTCTAGCTGATTTCTTTGATTTTACAACTAAAGTCTTTTGTGAGACAGTAGAGGTGGTTGTTAACTGTTTAGACTGTTTAGGTTGCATGCTTGTGTTAGGAACAAGGTGGGTTGAGCCTTGCCCCATAGCATTAGAGATTAAACCATAACGAGTAGGCATTTTCCTATGTAAGAAAAACCTAACCTCATCAGGAATAAAAGCATTTCCTATGAAACCATTTGCCTTAAAAATCATTTGTCATATCAGGATTGAAAAATATAGGCAATAAGATTAAAATAAAATTTTATTTAAGAAAACAAAATTTATTTTAACAACCCTGAATAACGATTTTTTGTAAAAAAAAATAACCAAATTAATGGCGTAGATATCATTAAAAACACGCTTACCAGCAAGCGAGGCAAAAATATATATGGAAAACTGAACCGTCTCCTCGAGATTGTAAAAATGACCTGCATTCTTAATACACATTCTCTATAAAAGAGAACTGTTAAGAATAATAATCATTTTCCAACAAACACAAAACCCTTTTCCATAGAAAACCTTTCACCTTCTTCATTCTTACAATGGCTGCCAACAATCAAAACAACATACCTGATGAAGAGCTTGACTTGATTTGGCAACAAATGGATGAGGCTCTAGCAGAGATTGCAGAGCAAGAGGGACCTCAGCCTATTCCTGATCCACAGGAGCATCATGCTTTTGTGAATGCAATGGCTGATGTGCTTCTTCATAACTTCCATCAGGCAAATCCTGATTGGAATCCTCTTGAAAATCTCATCGTTGTCAATGAAGAGGATGAAGACGATTGGGATGATGAAGAGGATGAGGACCTCGTTGAAGAGCGAGAGAGGAGAAGAAAGAAAGTGCTTGATGCAAGTGCTTCATGCACGGTGGAGGCAAGGAAGCATCCCGGTGATCACGATGACGATCCGCCTTCAAGTGCATCAGTTCCTCTTCTTGTCTCTTAAGAATGGAACAAGAGACCTTCCAGTTCCGATGGACTGTGAAGCTGCTCAGGAGCGTTCATGCTAATTTGCAGGGCACGTGTTCCTGAGTAGAAAATAGACTAGGAAAACAAATATGTAATTTCCAATTTTCATTTGTAATTGATATTCAAGAATTAATGAAAATTATCTATTCTCTCAACTGTTTTCTTCCTGTGTATGCCTGCAAAATTTGTTAGTAACACTCATATTGATAGAGAAATGATAAATAATAAACTCTGATAATAATGAAATTGAAATTGATAATTAAGACTGAAAACTTAATCAAAGACTAAGTAATAATCTAATTGTCCAGAGTTTACCAGGAGTGTTGATGACAAATTAGCATAGAACCTCTGGTTTTCATACCAGCTTCAATATCTGAGCATCAGGATTTGACCAGTTGACTTCCTGTCAGGATTGAGTCCTATCAGGATTTGATCAAAGATACATACCTTTCTGAATAACTATCAGGATTTGACAGTTATCAGGATTTCTTCTCTGTAGCCTTCCTCAGAAATTCTCAAAATTCATCATTCCAAGTTCATTCACCAATTTATTAAAAGTAGCTTCAGGCAGTGGCTTGGTGAATATATCAGCTAGTTGTTGATCAGTGGGAACAAAATGAAGTTCAATTGTTCCTTCCAGAACCTGTTCTCTTATAAAGTGATATCTGATACTGATGTGTTTAGTAAGAGAATGCTGAACTGGATTTCCTGTCATTGCAATAGCACTCTGGTTATCACAATAAATAGGGATTTTTGAGTATGACAGGCCATAATATAACAACTGATTTCTCATCCACATTATCTGAGCACAACAGCTTCCTGCAGCAATGTACTCAGCTTCTGCAGTTGAAGTGGAAATAGATTTTTGCTTTTTACTGAACCATGAAACTAGTCTTCCACCCAAAAACTGACAACTTCCTGAAGTACTTTTCCTGTCTATTTTGCATCCTGCAAAATCAGCATCTGAATAACCACACAATCCAAAATCTGATTCCCTTGCATACCAAAGGCCAAGTATAGGACTGCCTTTGAGATATCTGAAAATTCTTTTGACTGCAATCAGATGAGGTTCTCTTGGTTTTGCTTGAAATCTTGCACACAGACAGGTTGCAAACATGATATCTGGTCTACTTGCAGTGAGATACAATAAAGAGCCAATCATACCTCTGTAGTGAGTTACATCTACCTCAGCACCTTGATCAGGATCAAGTTTGGTAGCTGTAGCTATGGGAGTTGAAGCAGGAGTACTGTCTTGCATGTTAAACCTAGTCAATAAATTCCTTGTGTATTTAGACTGATTGATAAAAATCCCCTCATCAGTCTGTTTAACTTAAAGACCAAGAAAGTAACTCATTTCTCCCATCATGCTCATTTGATATCTTGACTGCATAAGCTTAGAAAACTTCTCACATAGCTTATTGTTTGTTGACCCAAAAATGATAGCATCAACATAAATCTGAACTAACAGCAAATCCTTACCATGATTCAAATAAAATAAGGTTTTGTCAATTGCACCTCTTTTGAATCCACTTTCCAGTAAGAATTGAGCTAAGGTTTCATACCATGCTCTTGGAGCTTGCTTAGTCCATAAAGTGCCTTATCCAGTCTGTAAAGATGATCTGGATATTTAGGATCAATGAAACCAGGAGGTTGTTCAACATAAACTTCTTCCTCCAGTTCACCATTTAAGAAAGCACTTTTAACATCCATCTGGAAAACCTTGAATTTCTTATGTGCTGCATAAGCAAGGAATATCCTGATGGCTTCTAGTCTTGCAACAGGAGCAAAAGTTTCATCATAATCAATTCCCTCTTGTTGGGAATACCCCTTTGCAACTAGTCTTGCTTTGTTTCTGATAATGACTCCATCAGAATCAGTCTTGTTCTTGAAAATCCACTTTGTACCAACTATTGATCTATTCTTTGGTCTTGGTACCAGTTTCCAGACTTCATTCCTTTCAAATTCATTCAGTTCTTCTTGCATTGCAGTAACCCAATCAGCATCTTTAAGTGCATCTTCAACTTTCCTAGGCTCCTCCTTGGACAGAAAGTTATTGTATAAACATTCATTCTGAGTTGCACTTCTTGTTTGAACACCTGCATCAGGATATCCAATTATCAAATCAGGAGTATGATCTTTAGTCCATTTCCTTGCTGGTGTCAAATTGTTTCTTGAAGTAGATGCTCCCCCTGGATTGGTGTTATCTTGATTGAAAGAATTTGCTTGAGATGAAGCTCTTCCTGAATTATTGCTATGTCCTCCTGATGTGTTGTCAGGATCATCACTTGAATCAGTATCTGAAGAATTCTGTCCTGATGATTGAGTTAACTCCGAACTTGTAGTCGAATGCTGTTGCTCCCCCCCAACATCAGCACTACTAGTTGTATTACTATTGTTTGCATCATCAGTATTACTTCCATCAGTATCTGGTGTGTCATCAGGATTTGGTGACCCATCAGTACTGGATGAATGGACAGCTTCTGATTCACTTTCTTCAGGTTCCTTGGAAGCTTCATTTTCAAATAGTAATCTATCATGTGAGTCTTCAATGATTCCAGTTATCTTCTTGTCATCAAAAGATACATGTATTGACTCCATGACAGTTCTTGTCCTCAAATTAAAAACTCTGAAGGCTCTTGATGCAGGATAGCCTATGAATATTCCTTCATCAGCCTTCGTTTCAAATTTCCCTAGCTGTTCAGGATGAGTTCTGAGAACAAAACATTTACAGCCAAACACATGCAAATGCTTCAAACTTGGCTTCTTCTCCTTAAGAGATTGATAAGGAGTAACACCATGTCTGTTTATCAATGTGAGATTTTGTGTATAGCATGCTGTGTTGACTGCTTCTGCCCAGAAGTATGTAGGTAATTTAGCTTCTTCCAACATAGTTCTACCAGCTTCAATAAGAGTTCTATTCTTCCTTTCTACTACTCCATTTTGCTGAGGTGTGCCAGGAGCAGAGAATTGTTGAATGATTCCTTTGTATTTTCAGAACTCTTCCATCTTTGAATTCTTAAATTCAGTACCATTATCACTTCTCAGAATCTTGACTTTGTACTTTGTGGTTGTCTCAATCATTCTCACATGATCCAACAGAATTTCAGGGGTTTCATCTTTTCTGTGCAGAAAATACACCCAGGTGAATCTAGAATATTCATCAACAATTACAAGAGTGTACCTTTTCTTACTGATGGACATGATGTTGACTGGACCAAACAGATCAAGATGTAGCATGTGATATGGTTCTTCAATAGAGGATTCTGATTTACTTTGGAATGATGTCCTTCTTTGTTTTCCTTTTTGACATGCATCACAGAGTCCATCAGGTGTGTATAATACATTAGGTAATCCTCTTACTAATTCTTTCTTAACCAACTCATTGATGTTGCTGAAGTTGAGATGAGAAAGCTTCTTGTGCCAATTCCAACTTTCATCTACTGAAGCTTTACTGATGAGACATGTAGGGGAGCCATCAGTATTTGAGAGAATGTTGGCTTCATATATGTTACCATGCCTGTAGCCAGTTAGTGCTTTCTTTCCTGTTGCTTTACTGACTACTTCACAATGTGTGGAATAGAAATTGACATGATAACCTCTGTCAGTGATTTGACTAATACTCAACAAGTTGTGTTTTAGTCCTTTCACTAGAGCTACTTTTTCAATGATGACATTTCCAATGATTATATTGCCATATCCCAAGGTTTGTCCAATGTTGCCATCTCCATAAGACACAGTTGGGCCAGCTTTTTCCTCATATTCTGATAACAGGGCTTTGTTTCCAGTCATGTGCACAGAACATCCACTATCCATGACTAACACATTTTTCTTTTTACCCTGCATCAGAATAGAAACACACTAGTTAGAACACTTAGGAACCCATACATGTTGGGTTCCTTTCTCATGCAATTTATTAATTTTAGCAGCAGAAGACTTTCTGACTTTAGCAGTCCTGACAGGATTTACTCCATTAGGATTTGCTTTGTCAGCATCAGTATTAACAAACGCATGCTTTACTATGACATTTTCAGTTCTATCAGACTTTGTACTACTTTTAAACTTAGGCAATGGATCATAAAAGTTATAGTACAAATCATGATACTCTTTACAGGTATAAATAGAATGCCATAGACTACCACAATGAAAACAGGAATCCTGTGGTTTATAAAATACTGATCTATTCCTAATATCAGACATAGGAATTTCAGCGATTTTCTTCTTACTCTTCTTACAATCAATGGCAAGATAATTAGAGTTTCCACAGTTAAAACAACTCTTCCTAGGTGCATTTGGGATATACTTATAATCATTTTCTTTATTGATCCTAATTTTACCATTCCTGTTTCTCTTAATAGTAGCTTCCTTTTTCTTATCTGTAACCTCACAAATTTTATCCTTAAGTTGTTTCTGAGACAATAGACCTAGATTCTTCATGACAAGTTTAGACTTTATGATTTTAATTGCTTGTGTAGAAGTAGATCCCTTTTCAAAAGTAGAATTGGAATCCTTACCAAAAACAAAATTAACAGGGGTAATCTTAGATTTGGTTGAGTCTATAACATGTCTATAGGTCTTTGGACTGACTGTCTCATCAATGACAATTTTCTCTTTCAATTTCTTATCATCATCTGACTTATAACCTAGACACTCTTTCCAATTTTTAGAGGTATTAATCTCATGAAATTTCCTACCAGAGTCTGTCCAGGTTCTGATTTTCTCATTAGCATATTCAAGTTCTTTTTCAAGGGAAGTACATTTAGATGTTATCTCTAAGTGCATGTGCTTAACATTATCACATTCTTTTTGTACTTCTTGCATACGAGAAAATTCAGCTTCTAATATCTCATTCCTTCTTCTAAGGTCAGACATCTCAGATAAGATTCTAGTATTCTCAGCAGTTTGACTTCTAAAGCTAATATGTAATGACTTTAGAAAACGTCTTAACTCAGAAGCATTATCAGTATCAAAATCAAAGATAGTATTTATTACCTTATCATCAGGAGTAGCAGTTACATCAGTATTGGCCATTAGTGCATAGTTGACTACCTCAGTTTCAGATTCTGAGGAAGAGTCCATCCAATCCTTGCTTGATTTGATGAGTGCCTTTGTCTTGTTGCATTCAGAAGCAAAGTGACCCATACCATTACACTTGTAGCATCTAACCTTTGACTTGTCAAATTTGCTACCCTTGCTGTCCTTTTTGATATACTTGTGTTTGTCTGCATTGAAGGTCTTTTTCTTAAAGTTGCCTTGTCTTCTATTCTTCCTGAACTTCATCCTTCTGAAGTTTCTGACAATCATAGCAACCATCTCCTCCATGTCTGAATCAGAAGATTCATCATCATTATTGGCATCAGGATTGCCATCAGTATCTGATGAAGAGTCTTCAGGATCTGATTCAGCTACTCTAGTTTTCCTTCTAGAAACCTCCATAGCTTTTCCTTTTGATTTGGCTTCTACCTTCAAAGCAATTGACTTTGCCTTGCTGCTTTTCTTGTTCTTTCTCTGTTGAACTTCAAGATCATGAGTTCTTAGCATCCCATAGATCTCATCAAGAGACACAATGTTCAGATCATACTGATGTCTAATGATTGAGGTCTGAGTATCCCATTCTTCAGGTAAAGCTCTTAGAAACTTGGTGTTTGAATCTTCAGATTCATATACTTTGTCAACTAAGGATAAGCTATTCAATAGTGTCAGAAATCTATCATATAGATCAGTCAGGCTCTCTTCAGGTCTTGCATCGAATTGTTCATATTCTTGAATCAAAAGAGCCCTTCTGTTCTTCTTGACAGATGCAGATCCCTGGCACTGAGTTTCCAAAGTATCCCAGATTTCCTTCGAAGACTTGCATGCAATCACCCTGTTTGACATGACAACATCAAGACTGTTGTGCAAGATATTCTTTTTCTTTGGTTCTCTGAGTACATGAGCTTTTTCTTCTGGAGTCCATTCAGATTTAGCTTTGACCACATAATGTTCAGGTACAGCATCTGTTCGTTCAACGAACTTTGTTGGTATATATGGTCCATCACGAATCCTGTCCAAGTTGTCAGGATCCATAGCCTCCAGGTACATCAGCATCTTTACCCTCCATGTAGGATATTCTGATATCTTCAAGATGGGAATCTTCATGCTTTCATATTTGGCTGTCGACATCTTAGATCGTCTCTGATTTAAAAATAAACCAGTTTGCTCTGATACCAATTGTTGCCCAGTAAATAACAATTGTAGAAGGGGGTTGAATACAATTGTATAAGATTCTCGACTTTATATAACACAAATATGAAAGATCAATAATAATAACAATAACAGCTTTATTAACTCTGATATAAAACTGTTACAAACTCTCTCAAGAAATTCTGATGTTCTTAAGAGCTGCTAGCTTACAAAAACTCTCTTAAGAAATTCTATGTTCTCAAGAGCTTCTATTCGATTATTTTCTCTCTTCATAAATCGAAACCAAGACTGTGTTTATATACTACACACATCTTCTCTATCAATTACAAGATAAGTCCTAATCAATAACAAAGATAGAAACATATCTTTAATCGATAGCTGCATTCTACAAACCAGGAACCGACAGAAATAAACTTCCATGTTTAACTAGACTCCAAATATAACTCGAAGTAGGAATCCTGATCAGCTTCAAGTCCTGATGATCAAACCTGATCATAGTCTGAGTAGGAATCCTAATGATAAACAAGATACTGACGCTTAGTCAAATACTGATGACCATGCAATACTGATGACGTCAGTAATCCTGATCAGTTGAGTCTAGCTCCTGACAATCATTGAATTCTGATCTAACATAAACCTTAAATGAATATTCGAAATAATATTCATTAAATAAATAATGATTAAATGAATATTCAAAATAATATTCATTTAAATAGATAATCATCGAATAACAGTTGCCTGATATCTTTATCGGAAAAATAATCTTTAACATATACCGAAAATATAACTACTTCCGGTCTAAAGAATAAAATCATACACCCTTTACCTAGGGCATTTATAAAAACCTGGCTTCTAACTAATATCCCATATTTAGCTTAGAAGCCCATAATTAAATCATAAAGCAAGTATCACAATATACTTTCGAAAACAGTTATGCCTTCCATTAGCATATATAACTGAAATAGTATTCAAATAGTATTTCTCGACTGAGATAATACTCAAATAACATTCCTTGAAAGAAATAGTAAGCAAATATCATTCTCCGAATGATATCACACTCGAATAACAATCCTCAAAATACATAGTATTCTGCCGATGGTATCCCTCCGGGTTTCCACGGCTATCTACATATCTCAAAATACCGACTCCCGATTTAGAGTCGAGAACAATGAATATTCTCTTATATTTAGAGCTACCAGGTAAACCGGTTCATAACTACTTAACTCAAAAGATTTTATATAATCCAATGGTCAAATCCATTTCAACAAGAAATAAGATATATCGCAAAACTGTCAAATTTTATACATGGCAAAAGCAGTATTATATAGTCAATACTTCAAAGTATAGATTTAGAAACTTGACTGATGCTCGAGAAGTGATAGGGGTTTGCGACGATGTCGGACAATCTTAGTTAGAACAAGCTTGATTCACTCTTTCTTTTAAGCTATTGTATGCAAGGTTTGGCGGAGAAATGGAAGCTCATCCACCATCTTCTTCTTCTTCCTCTAGCTACGTTTTTTCTTAAAGAAAATGGGGGTGAGGGGGCTGCTACTTTTGTGTGTGTAATGTGTGGTGGAAGTGTGGTGATGGTAGATATTTTGTTTTAACAAAATGCAAGTTAGCCCCTCAAGTTTGGTTAAGCTTACAAGCTTCTTTAACACACTTCCTCCACTAATTCCTTTCTTTCCCTTTTTATTTTAATACATATCTTATTCTTTATTTCCTAAGTTATAATACGTCCAAAGTTGTTCCTTCGAACGGATTTTCGATTCTCGTTTTCGTTTGCGATTTCTGACTACGTGATTAGTAATTACCGTTTATTATTCCTGAACTTCCGCTGAAATATGGAATCAATTGGAGACTATAAAATTTTAATATTCACCTTGGAGTACTATTCATCAATGTTACTATTCATCCTTGTTTTTGTTCCTCTTGCAACGATTCAAAAATATTTCCTAAAAAGAGCGAATAAAACTCTACGCGATTCTCGCAGTGAATAGTAACTATTCACTATTCACTCCAACAATCGAATCCTTAAATCGACTTTAATAAAATAATAAAATTCCAAAATATTAAATCCTCAAATTTAATATCTCATTTCTTGAATATAATAATATATAATTCACTGCCCGGTCAACTACTACACCAAAATAAAATTTTGGAATTTCTGAATTCCGATCGTCTTTACATTCACTTATTTACTCCGTAGATCACTAATATGACTTCGGAATATCCACATTAGGTCTCGTACATAGGTGGCGTGAAAATTTTTCTTAATCCTCAAAATCACTATTCATTCACCAAATTCACTATTCACTGATGCACTTAATCATAATAAGAAATTTTTTAATTTTACCAAAAATTCGGGTTATTACATGCTCAGTCCCTTCACATATGGTTTGGACAGTGTCCCAAATCTCCTTAGTTGTAGAGCAGTTGATGACATTGTCAAACATATCAGAATCAAGACCATTGAACAAAATATTCATGGCCTTCTTTTCTTTATGAACGGCGGCGATGTCCTCAGGAGTCCATTCTGAACACAGCTTTGGGATTGTGCTCGGAGCTCCTGCTGGTTCCTGAGCTATTGAGGTGTTTGGCTTCATTGGTACATGAGGGCCATGTTCTATTCACTCTACATAAACTTCATCCATGGACATAAGATGTAGGCACATTTTTACTTTCCATTGAAAGTAATTTTCTCTATCAAGAACTGGTATCTTGACTCCATGATCCTTCTGACTCATGATTCAGTTGTCTTTGATCTTTAAACTTCTTGTATGTTAGAAGCTTGCTTTGATACCAATTGTTATTCCCAAACAATGAACCAAGATTGTGGAAGGGGGGTTGAATACAATCTTTGAAAACTTTTCAATTCTTGATAGTGAAAATATAAAAAAGAAAAAAAACAAGAATAGAAACACAAATAAGATGATACAAGAATTAAAAATTCAGGTGGATTGTTTTTGTCCACCTAATAGATTTTTATTGAAGAAATCTCTGTGATGTTTATGAATAAACACAACGCTGCAAGTACACAACTCTAGCTTCAGCAACTTACAAAGGATACTGCTTTATGCTCTCTAAATTGCTAAAACCTGATTTGTTAGTTCTAGAGTTATGCTACTACTTGGTTATATAACCCAAGTTTACAAAGATATTTGAACAGCTAATAATACAAAAAGTACATGTGTTCAGAATCCGTGTTTCTCCATCCCTAGCAGTGGTCCGTGTTTGTAGCTTGGCCTTCTTGGCTGATTGTCTTTTATGGAAATGCTACCTTTGACCATGCAAACAGAATGCTGCTTTCTTATTGTCACCTTTCCAAAAATACTGGCTTCCATGCTCTGTGTAGTCTATCAACCCATGTGCTCTGACATCGCTGTCCCTTTCACAAGTACAAAGAGTATCCGTAGAAGCTACTTGAGTTGTATCCGTTGACAGTTTCTTGATCAACCAGTACTGCTATCCGTAGACAATACAATGTCCATATCCGTAAAAGGCTAATCAAGCTATCCGCAGACAGTCAATTTCATGTATGCAGAATTACAAGGCATCGACTATTTACAATTAGCCTCCATATTCTACATATCTATTGATAGTCAACATGACTCATTTAACCTATCAAGGCTACTTCAACTTCAACATCAGAAATACACAAGCATGTTACATTTAGTCTTATCCGTAGATAAGCTACCCATCTACGGATACTGCAAAGACAAACTATCCGTTGATGGCTACATTTACTTATACAATTTTTACTAAGTTAATTTGGTTATCATCAAGAAACAACATAGTTCCTAACATAGATCTTCTTCGAACCCCAGTCAGAAATCATCGTTTTGAAATCACCATCTTTGGATCTTCCTCCTTGCCGCCAGTATGAAGTCGTAGCTCTAATGTAATTCCTCTACTATCCCTACTGCCATTCCTACCTCCAATGTCTCTTATGCTCAACTAGTTGCCTATTTCTCTGTACTTGTTAAGTTATCCTCTAAGGCTGTGGAACTGGAAAATGATTTTAAAGAGCTTAAAGCTCTAATTGATGCCTTAAGTGAGAAATATACTCAGTTGCTTGAGAAAATGGATATTGTGATGACTGTGTTGGGATCTGTTATGGGAAGAGTGAGTGTTCTTGAGAGTAACTTATCTCAATTTGTTCAAATTCAGATTGACTTGAACACTCCTTCTACTCAAGTGACCCAAACCATTGTCATTGAGGACATTGATACAGAGATTGTGGATGTAGTTGCTGAGGATGAGAATGTTGGAAATGGAAAGGAAGTTATGGATGACAAAGATGTTAAGATTGCTAGTGATGTTAGTGATGCCATGATTAATGATGTTATCAATTCCGATTCTTATAATCAAGTTGATTAGAGTCATGTGTGTTTAGTTGTTGTCTGCCCTACTTTTGTTAGCTTTAGCTGCACTATCTGGTTCTGTGCACTAGTTTGCTGTTGTTTCCTTTTGGGTACAAGTACCAAACTGGATTGGTTGTTTCTGGTCTCTTTGCTTATGATGATGAATGCTGTTGTAGTTGTTTTTAAGTTAATGAATGTAGTACTCTGTTCTAATGGTTTTTATCAGCCTAAGTACTTTACAATTCATTTTACTTAGTTATTCATAAGCATTGCACAACTAGGACACTTTGGCCTCACATACTGCTGATTCCATGGACTGCTTATGATTCCCTTAGAGAATCCCTGATCTGAACCCAGGATGAACCAGTCACTTTTAGAATGCATTTTAATTGCATTTTGAGTTGTTATAGCTCTGATACTTGCAAAACTTGGTGCCAAAGGATGTTCCAGATGATGTTAGTCCCTTTGCCACTTTTGTGTGTGCACCTTAAGGGACTGCTGATGGCTTATTTACTTATAATTAATCCCTTACTAACACTTGTTTTTTTATTTTGCAGGTACCCTCTCTTAAAAGAGAGGTGGCTAAATGATGTTTAAATTCTTACAATCAATATCTGATATAACATGATAACAACATTAAAACTGATAGCCACAATCTTTAGAAGATATATTTGCTTTGCAAATATATGAATGAAGACTTTACTTTACTGTCTTCTTTTTAACTTGCATAACATGTGTACTAATTCTTGATTTTGTCTTCTGTTTTGCAGGTTCCCCATTGGGGTGACTAAGTGATGTCAAAAAAAAATTTCAATTTTCCCTTCTCATGATCTTGTTATGATTAAATTTACTTAGACTGATAGTCACTGCCAATCGCGGTCCACATTAGTTTCCAAATCAGATCATTTTGAGTTCTAGTGCTAACTACTAACGCTTAAGTTTTTATGATTGTGCAGAAACGAAAACTGCATTGGATTCAACGGGACCTTTTATTGTCCGGCTACTAGTTGTTTATCATTTCGAATATTAGATACATTGCTATATTTAGTTTTCTGGAATTGCATGTGGGCTTATACTCTGGTTTTGTATACTTCTTAAAGCATTTTAGATAACTATTTGGGATAAACATTTGGTTTGTGTAGAATTTATTCATGGATATTAGTACTTGTGGTTTAATATTTAAATGCCATGTCAAATTCTTTATATTCGAACTGTCTTAAATCAAGTAATTTACTATGCTAAATCAATTCGAATAGCTTTCTCTTGAACAGATTTACTAACATTCGAATTAATTTGCAGAAAAAGAATGTTTTCACATTCTTGGAATAAATAAAGTCAGAACTTACAATAGCCCAAATCGAATTTTTCTTAAAAATTCGAACAAGATTTCTTCGACTTCAAATTTATTCAAAATCTTCTAAATAGATTTTAAATTGTTTCGACTTTCAAGTACCAAATCTATCTAACAATTTCCAATTTATGCAGAAAAATTGATCATTTTACGATCAATTAAGGATGTCAAACTCGACTTAAAAAGGAATGTCTATCAAAGACATATTTACAAGACAGACTTAACAGTTTTGATTCTTCTATTGTAAATGGGTGATTAATTTGTATTCGTAGACTAAGTTTTGACGAATATGTAATTAATTTTACCAGTCATAAATGTGAAGTTCAGAGTTTTGACTGGTTAGAGTAATAAGGAATTGGTGGGTGCTTGGGTGTAATATATAGATCCCCCTCCCTAAGTAGTAATTTTCACTTTTTTGGCATTTAGTCAAAAAGGGGAAGAGAACTAAGGGAATGAAAATCATTGTGACTCAGAACTAAGGGATTGAAAATCATTGTGTGCTCTCACAAACTCTATCTCTACGGATAAAGATCAAAGACGATTGGAATTTAGTGATAAGTACCAACACTTGTCACTCGGGTAAATTCTAAAACTGATTGTATGATCTATCTTTATGTGCTTTGTGTGAATGCATGTATTTAGGGGAAGTAACCCCAACTTGTTATTTTGTATCATGCATACACCTAGGGGAAGTAGTTTGCACACACATATTTAATTTTCATAATTAGTTTTGACAAATACCAAAAAGGGGAAGATTGTGAGAATCAGCCTTTTCCTTTACGTTTTGGAATTTGTCAAAATAAAAGTGAAAATTAAATTAGATTTAGGAAGTTACTAAGTCATTTAGTAAATCCTCCCTTAGGGTTCATTTCTAACATTTATCGGGAATCAAGTCAAACTAGTCAACCCAAACCAAAATTTTTTCCGACATATTCTATTTGACATCGACTTGGATAGAAATATCATGCAAATGATGTTTCCTATACTAGGTTATTTGTTTTTAGAAAAATAGACATTGGCTAGAGGCACGAAAACCGAGATATTTCAAACACTATTTTTACGAGTCAAAACCGTTCAATTTATTTAAAAGATTGTTGTTATTAAATGTTTTAGCCTCAAATATATTTGATATATTTATTTAAACATTATATCAAAATGCCTTAGCTAAAGCCATGCCAACTTGCCCAAAATAGATCTTATCCCAAAATACCCATAAATCCTTATTTTTCCGGATAAAATCATTTTTAATTCAAACTTATTTATTCCTTGGACTTCATAGTTATTATTATTTATGGAATATTATGTTTGAATATGTGTCAAGTCAAAACTTTTGTCAAAGTTGTCGATAAAGACAAATGAATTTTTCGGTCGTCCCGGAAGGCTGTTTTAACGTTCGAAAAATCCGTAAAATTATTTCCACATATCCTTTTGACTTGAAACTTTAGATTTGCCATTAGTATCTCTATAAGTTCAAATAGTGTTAGTTTCATAAATTTTGGCGGACTTTGTTCCGAGACACCCAAAATCGATACGTAATTGATTTAACGGTCGCTTCAAAGTCTTTGATGGGAATTGAATTTCTTGATGAAATTTTAACCACCATCTCTCTTGACGAGTTTAAGAGTCTAGCCAAAATTTAATAAATTTTGGAGTATTTTTCAATTTATTACTAATATTGCATTTATCGTTTATCGGTAAGAGCGTTTTCGCGTTTTAATTCCTGCTATCCTTTTAAAAACGTGTTGGCACTCTTTTCCATGCAAATTTGAATTAATCCAGCTGTTGTGAGGTTTCTATAAGTACCATGTACTTTCATCTTATCTTAAAAGATAAGGTTGCATTTTATTTAAGTCAAAAATGCTTAATTTTTTGCTATAAAAAAGACCCTTACCCCCCCCCCCCCCCCAACTTCATTTCAAGCAATTTGAGCCAAGCATATGCTGATGAAATACACCTATAAACACTCTACAACCAGTATCCAAACTTGCAAAAACGTTTCTTTGTGTAAAGTCATAGTTCTTTCTTAGATCTACTCTATTTTCGCTTGTTTTTCATCTCCATTCTTGCTCATCCACACACAACTTTGGTCACCCTTGATTTACCCTCTTCTAAACCTTGTTTAGGCAGTTTATAAAGTGACCTTAGGAGCCAAGGAAAGTCGGTTTTTCAAGCCGTTATTCCAGCCATTTTCCGGCGACTTTCTGACAACCCTTTCGTGTGTGTTTTTAGGCTTCAACTGGCTCGTATCTCTTGTAGCACACTCTTTTTATAAAAGAGGAGCTGGAGCCTTTGTAAGGTCAAGAGTCATAAGCTAGTTTAGTAGTGTTTGTGTTTTATTATTTCGATTTATGCTTTAATATTGCTTATATTGTTCAGATCTACACTTACACACACTTACTACACAACACACTTACGTTTTGCTCTTATATACACTTGTTCTTGAAGTTTATTCATGTAGTGTATATTCGGCTTAACAAAGTAAGGTGTTTAAGAGGTTGAGTTGTGTATCTCCTCTTACTTGACAAGTAAATCCGTTAGTTGTGATTTTCGGATTAAAAACAAGTCGTTCTATCTTTTGATTTAATTACAAAAAGCTTACATCTTGTTTTCACCTTAAGTGGTTTAAACTTGATATTAATAAATCAAAAGATTCTTTTTAAATCTTGTTAAACTTAGTCCTTAGCTTATTTTGAATTCGATTTTTCAAAGTAAGGACTTAAAAGTTCAAGATTTAAACGAACTAGTGTTCAAGATGAAGGAAGTAGTTTTATTCTGAGGCCATCCCCCCCCCCCCATTCGGCCGAATAACCTATTTTCTAGTAGTACTTCTTGATTCAAGCTAGTCCTTCACTTATCTTGTCTTTAATTCTTGGATAAGGACTTAACAAATCAAGTATACACTTGTTCGGTTTCACAAAGTTCGAACGATACTAAGCCTTATTCGTTACATTCGGCTATACAAAGTATTGTTGAACTTTCGAACTATACTAAGGCCATTCTTGTTATATTCGGCCAAGTATAGTATTGGTAAGTACTTCGACCTATACATTCGGCCATTCTTGTTATATTCGGCCAAGTATAGTTTCGTTTTGTTACCTTGCACTTACTTGCTCTTTAACGACTTATTCTTTTATAGTTTGTGCGTTTAGTGCTTAGTCCGATTTTCTCAAAAATCCGTGACATAGCCTAACATTTGTGCATTTAGTGCCAAGTCCACTTTCCTCAGAAATTTGTGACATAGCCTAGGACTTATATATAATATATAGGCCTTAGCCGTTTAATTATATACTTATTTATTGTGTTGTGATTTAGTACTATAACATACTAAGTCATACAATCTTTCTTATTATAAGGTTATTTGGTTCGTAGTACTTGTATTCTAATCTTTGTAGTGAGGTGAAGTGAAGTGAGGTGATTCTAGTTCTAAGACCCGTATCCTAGGCATACTAATGGGGAGTTAGTAGTCTTTGAACCGGTGAAGAAAAGAAAAGACCCGAGACCTAAGACCTAAGATCCAAGATCCGCAAAGTTGTAGAAGTACATAGTCTACAACGGTATTTTGCTATTTTATTTTGAGGAGGTTACGGGTGTGTAACGCTCTAAGATAGATAGATAGTGGTTAGTTTGTAAAGGCTTCACCGCCTACTATAAAGGAGTTTCTTTATAGTGAAAAATCTCGAGTCCAGGGAGGAGCTCGGGGATTGGAGTAGGGGTGAGTGAATCCGTTAGGGGTTGCGCCATCGCGAACCAGGATAAAAATCGATCGTGTCACTCTCTCTTTTTTTTCTCTCTTTATTTTCCGCACTGGTTTTACTTGTTGACAAGTAACGAAGTTTAAAAGGAGAAAAAGTTTTCGAAAAAGCCAAGCTCTATTTTTAAAGAAGGTGATAAGCTATTCAACCCCCTCTTCTAGCTTATCTTATACCCTTACGGGACCTATCATTTGGTATCAGAGCAGTGCTTTTAACCGTATTATTTCGATTGTTGTGATAATCGGAAAATACAACAAAAAGTAGATCCTTATCGTGTTTATTGACTGTTGTCAAAGTCTTTAAATAAACCGTAAAAAAGGCATCTTTTTGATGGCGTACTTGAGTACGATCAGTTGTGGAGAAGGTCTCTCTATTTCTCGACCACCACTCTTCGATGGCACAAACTTTGCTACTTGGAAAACAAGATTTAGAATCTATGCTAGATCCCAAGGAGTTAAAGTTTAGATGGCCATAGAAGACAGGGTTCTTACTCCTACGAAAAAGGTAGGTGAGGAATTTGTCGAAAAGAAAGTGAGTGAATATACTCCCGAAGAAGAAGTTAGAATGAACATTGCTGCAAAAGCGGAAATGGTTCTAATTAGTGCACTTGCAGAAAAAGAATACAAACGTGTTAATAACTGCAAGTCCGCACAAGAAATGTGGAACAAATTGGTTATCACTTACGAGGGTACTAAAGATATTAAAGAATCTCGAATGGATACTTTAATTCAAGAGTATGAAAATTTTAAACTCCTCGAAGGTGAAACCATAATCGATATGGAAATGAGATTTACTTGTATAATCGATGAACTCAAAGATGAAGCATGGAATTTTCAATCTCCAAATTCCAAAATCTCTTTGTAACCTTTTCTTCTTCAAGAAGTTTCCTCGAGCTTCTTCCTTCTTTGATGCTGTAAAGAGGGCGCGTCCATCCAGAGGGCGCATCCTTTAATTCGTCCATCATATATTTTTGATAATTCTAATGTTTAGAAAGGGATACCACCTACACACGACACCTCTAAGCTTACATGAGCTAACTCGACGTAAGAAACAAGAGATATTATGTACAGATGTAAACCTTTCCCAGGGCTTGTCCTCAAGTAAATTCATTTATTGAGAGGGTGCACCATCTTCTATCATTAAGAGGGACGGATTCCTTTAGTTATCTTAAGATTCAAAGATGGAGTAACTTGTGTAAATATAGATACACCCTTGTATATATATATACACTCGTACAGTGGTCTAATCAGTTGTACTACTCCACCCATTAGCTGCCACGTGTTCCCCTAATATCTTCTTTTACCCTTCCTCATAATCTTTCTTCTTTCTCATTCCTTAAGCTTTTGCTTTCTCTCTTTCTCTCTCTCTCCACCATCGCTGCTATGCATTCCGAGTAAAGTCTCTAGTCGATTCTCCACTGAAATTCAACTTCGTTGGGCGATTCATGTTCTCCAGACCGAAAGGTACATAGATCTTCTCTTAGTCTTCATTTTTATCATGTATCATGACCGTAATAGACTTGTAATGGTTCTTGATGTTTTGTTCTTTTCTTGTGTTCTTGAACTATATATGTATGTATAGCTGTGTATGTCAGTGTTTGATCCTTTTCTCCCGATTACTCAATACGCACATATGTTCTCGGCTTTTTCTTTATTAAACTTTGCCCAAAGGTTTTATGATAGAGAACGCACCCTTTAGACGAGGACAATTGTGCTGAGAGCGCGTCTTTACCGGTAACTCATTTGATTCAAACTTGATCATTAATAGAATCACATATAGCAAGCCGTAGCAGAGGCCCAAACTTAAACTGATATATATATATATATATATATATATAAATTGCATACCGGTATTATTACAAGTTCCAACTATCCCACAAATGGAATGCCATTAATCAGAACACAAATTTAATGAAATTATTTCTTGCAGTCAATATATATTTATCGAATATATAGAAGTCAAATCACATGACAGCGATGATCCCAAGTGCAACAGCAGCTACCAGGAACACTTGATACGAAGATGTGAAAATCCCATTTGCAGAACTAGTTGGAGCTGGTGCAGGAGCTTCTGCTTCCTCAACATTAATAACTAGCTTTTGTTTCAACTCAGAGCAGTGAGTTTTTACAGCACAAATGTACCATTTTTTCCCTGTGCTGGATAGTGTTATAACATCGTGTCCGCTCTTGAGTACTGCATCATTTGATGTTGGTTTGATGCAATCAGCGAATCCGGTACCATTCACTTTAAATACATTGTGAGCTCCTTGAGGGTAGCTGAAAACTGCAATCGTAAACAGTTTGTACAATCAGCAACATGAATTACTTAACCAAAAAAAACCGCTTCAAAAATTAAGATAACTAATAGCAAGAAATATGCATTTTACTTTACCTAGTGTATCTCCAACATGAAACACTTTGTCAGAAGCCCAAGCTTGATAATCAAAGTTAATGGTCCAGCCGCTGGAGCCTCCAACCCAGAATTCGGTGGAAGCCATAGTGGCAGTGACCGAGGCAATGGCAAGAACAATTAAAAGGTTGTATGAAGCAGCCATTGATATAAATGTAATCTGATGTATTAAGATTAATGTAAGATGTTTGTTATCTGTTCATTGCTTGAAATGAAAAGTCGGATATATATAGGATGGTAGAGTGTGAGGAGCCGGCCAATGATAAGCTTTGGGCTTGACGCACAGTTTCTACGTGCTTAATGCAATCTGTTTGTAGCCTTAACAAAGTAGTGTGGGCGATTCAATCTAGAAAATATCCTACTAGGATTCTTTTTAGCGAGAAGGGTTATGGATAATTTTAACATGAGGCCGTACTGTGACAAAATAACCAAGTCCAAGTGAGAAGAGAAGAATATGGTTTGCAGTCGTACGTACGTGTAGAGGTTTTATATGTTTACGGCTGCTACCGTGGACTAATTTAATATGGTAAATCATATAATTTGTTACTAAAATTTCTATTAGGAGGAAAGGCATGCAGTTGTTTAAGTAAACAAAAGAACTTCTAAGCATGTTTTATAATTGTTTGAATAGATGCGGCCTTGTTGAAAGAACATCTAGCTTGCATCTATTGAGTTCAATGTTTAGATCAAATTATAAATATTTAATGTAACATTAAATTTGTTTCTAGGATTATTTATTTTAGTTTACTACCTTATAACTCGTGCAATGCACAGATTTTGCACCAATTTTGCCATGAATTATAAACCACAATGATAATGATCTCAAGTACTTTATATATAAACCACTGCATCGATCAATTCTTACAGCAGATTGAATACAAACATCAATGTTGGGAGTACTTCGTTGTTGGAGATGGGATTTTGAGATCTTGCATTTCATAAACTATGCGAGCAGATCCAGACATACTTCCAGTTGGATCTGGAATTTAAATTTTTTGGCCTAAGATAATAAAGAATATAATCATTCTACAATGCACTGATGACTGATCTGCAGGCATCCAACTTCTTAACTTGAAATTTTATTTAAGTACTAGTGGGTAAAACACCTGTTATTTTCCGGTTTACTCCAGCTAGCAATGCTAGAAAACCGAGCAGGTACTACATGATACATCTAAATAAACAAGACGATTAAAGGAAGTTCTCACAAACAGACAACTAAAAACTTAGATAAACATATATATACCATACCGAGCTAAGACTTGTAGTTAGTCAACAGCTAAAGCACGGCTGATAATGATATATTAAGACCTTACAATTCACTGCTGCTTTCTTCCTTGATTCCACTTGGTCCAGCCTCATCAACATCATCAATCTTCCTCTTTCCTTTATTATCATCTGGTTTAATACTTCGAAGTGGCTGAGCCAGTAATGGCACATCAGTGTCTAGGATATCTCCACCATTTGGTCTCCAAATTCGAAGTGGCTGCAGCACTAAAGGAACAATAGTGCATGAAATGCCTCCGTTATCTATGTTGGTTCCAACATCAAATTGCTGGAGACGGGATTCTGGATTAGGCGCTTCAGTAACATCTTCAATGATTTCCATTTGCTGCTGCTCCTCTTCCTGAGTGTATTGATTGTTCTCTAGTTGTTGAGGCATCCCACCCATGACTACTCCTTCTTCATTAACTATCATTATATCAGCACCGACATTGACTTCCTCTGCGTCTAGTAGAAAATCTTCGAACCCCTGGTCTGGCTCCGCCATCAGACCTAGCTGAAATTCATCCATAAGCTCATTAAACTGGATGTCATGAGGATTATCTACAAAAACAAGTCGATAAAACATGAAGCTGTCTTCAGTTAGCTGCTAGATTAAAAGATATATGCAACGTTGTGTTTGGAGTCTGGAATGATCATTTGTGTTCAACTACAGCCCAAAATGAAAACTACATTGGTCTAGACATGCATGAGTATTTCAAGATGAACTCTAGTGATAGTTTAACTCGAGGCTCACAGAACAGGTGCAGTTGTAGAAAAGTAGCAATCCTATAAATATATTAAAAAATTGCTTAGTTAAGTGGCTTCTGAACGAGACTCCTTTGACATTTAGCTCGATCCTTGTCCGAGGTGGTGGACTGTGAAAACATGCATATCTTATGGTATAAGTATAAGCCTTTTAAGGAATAGTTTGGTTCAAGGGTGGTATGAGTTTGATAGGAGAAATAGGATTATTATGTGTTTGGTTCAATTTTGAAATGATCTTTAAAATGATATTAACTAATATATTATATTAAATTATTATATTATAAAAAAATTAAAAAAATTTTATTATTATTAATAACATATGTTTGTATATAAAATAATTTTTAATATTTTTTTGCATGAAATTAATAAAATGATATATAATTGATACTTATACTACATTTTCATACCCAACTCATCAAAATCTCATATCTTGGGTACATGATATATAGGTTTTGCTTATTGTAAACACATACATGATTCCTCAACCAACCAAACGACCCTTTAAGATTTTTTGGATCTATCTACTCTTGAGACCTTTTGGGTTTAGATCACTCAAAGTTCTTAGATGAAAAATGAAAATTATATTCAAGTAATTTTGTATTACAGGTAATTTATAAATGGTTGAAAATGTTAAAATAAATTAAATTTAATTAATAGTATATTTGAATGATAATATTAATTTTTATCAAATAAAGTTATTAAAATAAAATAAATTGTTCAAAAAATATCTCATACTAACTTCAAATCTAAGTTATTTTTTTAAATTTAATTATTTTCTGACTTATTATCCAAACGAAAACTAAATTGAATCATACATTATATTTAAGTAGACCATATTTTTATTGAAATATATTTGGGTCAGGCTTATTGTTTACACGTATCGTACATACAAAAAATGGACAAAAAAACAAGCGTCAACCCTTAGCACAAGAACCTTGCATTTGTCGGGTGGTGCAGGTGTCCCATTTCCAATAATAAGTCCGTGAAAATAGTCCGGTGTTATACAGGTCTCCTTGCCAGTTTTGATTCTTTTCATAAAACTTATAGTTTGTATTTATGTGAAGCCCAGATGACATTGAGGTGATTCAAATGTCAGAGAGAAACTAAAATTTTAAAAATGGGTGTGAAACTCTTTACCAGTTTTATTATACTTTTTATGAATACAATCATACATATAATTTTATATATATATTTTTGTTAAAGTAATACATTATCATTTTGTCATGATAAATATTTGTTTATTATCATTTGTACATAAAAGTTTGTACATTCTATTGATTTTAAATGAGATTAAATCTTTATATATAGTTCAATCATTTAAATAATAATTAATTTATCTAATTTTAAATTCTATTATAAATCATTTTGTATCTTGATTTTATTTAACAACTAAAATTTGATGTTTAAATTTATTTTCAATCATATTAAAGTTTTAAACAATTATTCTCACACTAAATATTACAAAGTTATTTAGTTATAAGTAATTTTTATTTGAAAAAAATCAATCATAAGTAAATATTTTATGTTCTTTTGAATTGAGGAATTGAGACAAATTACATATAACCATGTGAAACTTACTCCCCATCAACAAAATTAATTTTATTTATAGTTTTCAAAAAATTATTGGAAACTCATAATTTATTTACACCCCTATATATTACCTTAGGTTTACAATGTAGTTTTACCTTGTTACAGTATTGAAATGTATAGACCTATATTATTATATTTATAGAATGGCATTTTATAGGCTGCATTCACTTTCCACAGCTGCAGAATTGAACATTCTCTGTTCTGGACAATTGGTATTTAATTTCCATGTGTGACAATTATACAAAATTGGTATATAATATCTATGCATGCCAAAGTCCTAAAACGATGAAAAAAGGTTTGGCCTTAATAATATAAAGGAATTTTAGTATAATAATACATTGAGAAGGTTTAGTAGATAATGTGGCTTTAGTTGGTCGGCCTCTCTCCTGGCTTCCTACCTTTCAAGAAATACCTCCCAAAGCTTCATTAAGATCTCAACAACAAATTATTTGAGATTACATAGGCCCAAAGCCGTTGCACTTTTAGATACTAACTTTTTTATTACAGAAAACAAAGTAAGCATATACTTTGACACATAGTAGTTACTTTACCACATAAATCGAAATACCAAATCTTCAGATCCTAACCAAATCCAGTCCCTTTGTGGTGCTACTTTGGTCAGCAATGAAGTAATCACCATATTTCATTCCCCGATAAGCTAGAGGATTGTTATTGTCATCCACAAACTTGGGTGTTGGAACAACAAAATTATTCACCTCTGCTCCATAAAACGTCACCAGAGATATCCTCGTAGTCTTATTATTCACCATTGCCCTGTGAACAACACTCTTGTATTTTCCATTTGTCAATATCTATCAACAACATAAGATGCAAAGAGTAATTACACAACTATGTAAATTTAGCATATCATCTAATTAAGTTGTTGTTCAATGAGTTGATAGCAATGGTGCAGATGGCTATATCATGTGTAGTATGAAAGGAATATGATTCAACTATATTAATTATTTTTTTAAAGAAGACAAACCTCCATATGATCTC
Source organism: Heracleum sosnowskyi (assembly GCA_030848705.1). Lineage (NCBI taxonomy): Eukaryota > Viridiplantae > Streptophyta > Magnoliopsida > Apiales > Apiaceae > Heracleum > Heracleum sosnowskyi. Next base: position 87,775,131 of record CM061243.1, read on the forward strand.
CAAGGTTAACCATCAAGTATTTTGGAGGAATTTTAACATTAAACCATGTTCCATTTTGTTGTATCTGAAGGCCACCAATTCCATTGGCAATAAGTATACTCAAGAGTCCAAAATCTGTATGAGGAGATAAACCTACAGCAAGTTCAGGCTGTGGACATGGCGGGTATATGTTCATTACACAAAAGTCCATTCCCTTATCCATTTCAGCTATATTGTATAGATAGGATTCCTCGACTCCTAAGCTCTTTGAAACTCCACTTAGCAAGTTCTTCATCACTTCTCTCTGTTTCGTACTAATCTCTAGCAATTTCTCACTGTTATGTGCATCATATAAGCAAAATCACTGTCGAATCTAAAAGAGCTCCTCAGAGTTGCAACTGAATAAATTGGACAATGCAATTCTAAAGCCAAAAATAGGTGACAGGTATTGACGGCAGATATCGGACTGATTCTAAAATTTATTTACCTGGAATTCCTCGCGAATTATTCAATAAAAATATGGGTCCATAATATGAGTTGTTATGTGTTCATAACATGAGTTATTGAGTTGCCTTACTAGTCATCAATATCCCAACTCCAGATAAATCATGTCCAGATATGATGCATAATCTAGCCTGCGTATGTGAAGTTAATGATAAAATAAAGAGTCAAAGTACCTAAAACCCGCAGGTTTATGTGGAGAGTTGAAGTCAGGATGTACAAAGAGTTTCAAATAATCCCTCCAGAAGCGTACTTGAGTTGAGGACATATTAATGCTACTGCAGCCAAACATGATCCTGTCCATGACATCCTTCTTCATCTTGAAAAGTTGTTTCTCATCATCCGACATTGAATTAAATTCTTCACATCTCTCGAACATGGCTTCATATAGTTCCTCTGATATGCCATGGTTCTTCACCTGTCAAAATATAGTAACCTTGTGATTAAATATCTAAAATTCAAGAAAACCTTGACATAAAAACTAATTAGACAGAAGTGAAATGATCACATGACTTGGGAGTTGGGATATATGAATCATGCAAAGTATGCCGGAAACTCTTTATTTGTTAGCTAGGGAAAAATTAAAAATAGAAAAAGAATTGGAGACTAGCTATCTGTTCATATAGTATTATTCAAATATATATTTTTAATTTGTTCGCAAACACTTAATATTATTAATTTATGAATAAACTACAGAATGGTGGTCATATTTTACACCAATTTTTAAAAAAATGACTGAATTTTCGAGTTTGCAAATCAATGGTCAAATTTTATTATCGTCTTTTAAAAAAATGGCTCACGCTAATTGTGAACGTGAAAAAGAGTCCTTCCTTTAAAAATTTGAAACAAAATTTGGCCATCCTTTTAAAAAAAAGTTAGCATTGTCCACTTTTTTCAAAAACAGGAACTAAAACTGACCATTTTTTTACAAACTCGAAAGTTTAACTAAATTTTGAAATTGGGTGTGGACTTTACTCTTAATTTATTACCATGAATGACCCCCAATCCCTGCAAGCTTTTCCTAGCTCACTGACACTTTTAGCTTGCTGGTCAGTGTCCTCAGAGATCAGGAGCGAGTAATCAATGACCGGGATGCCATCACCGGGTAAGGCAAAAGAATCACCAGGGTTTTTGAAATATGCATACTGGGAGGGTATACTAGAAGTGAGCTGCTTGTTTTGAACTGAAGGAATTATGTTTTCAGCTAAACTTTTATGTTCTGAAGTCATGATATAGCAGAAATTGCACAAACAGCTAGTAAAGGAAGAGAGCTATATATTGTAAAGTGAAGGAGAAAGGTCAGATACACCGAACTTTCTGGTAAATGGCGCTTGCACTGTCTCGTCATTTTTAAGTAGCACAAGTTTCTGCCGCTACAAATTACTCCTATCAGCTAACAATCCTTGCTGAAGGAGCTTAGACAAATTTAATAACTCCTCAAATGGAATATCTTTAAAAAGTTAATAAAAACAAACTTAATCTATCAACCCAAATATAGGCAGCCAAATTTTAAAAAAGGAAGTTCACCCCTAAATCCATTTTTCATTTTATATGAGGGCTATGTATGGAATATTTTTTAAATATTATTTACATAAATATGTTCATTTTATTTATTTACCCAATAACATAGCTTTTTCCTAGAAAATGCTTTTTGTGTTAATGCTATGTATTTTACAATTATTTATATTCAATCTTTTATTTCTGGCTCATGTTTTATACATAAAATATTTACTTTATAACGATATATGTTTATCATTTTATTTTATGTTATTTTTTAACATGCCAACATTTCATATTATTTATATTATTATATATTTGTTTGTAGATATTTATTAATTTTATTTATTTATTTATTATTCCACTAAAATTTAATATGTCAATTATATGCTTTAAAACGTATATTTCAAAAAAAAACTCTTAGTTTTTAGTATTTGTTTATTTGGTCATTATAATTTTTTATATTTAAGTGTAACAACTTTAGTGTGACATATTTGTCAATGATTTATTTATTTGTTGTCTACCTTTTTTAAAATTATAAATTTGTAAAGAAAGTATTTTAATTTAAAAGATGGGAAGATCATTGGATTTTGATATGGGCTAAAAATAACCCTATAATCATAATTAATGATGTATTAATGGTCCAAGAGTTAGGCCCAATAAAACAAGGCCCGAAACCCTAATTATTTATTAATTTCGTAATTAATAAAAATGGAAAATATACAGTTCATAAAAAGAGTCCAAAGTGTAATAAATTCTTCAAAGATCAGCCACCAACTAAGAAGGTGACTTGGCCCCCAAGTCACCTAATTCTACTCAAAACACCACGCTCCTGACGCCTATATAAAGGACCAGGGCCTTCAATCAGAACTACGTTTTTTGACTTGATTCTCAATTACGAATTGAGATATGTAGGCATCTTGTGAGGACCGATTTAGTCACGTAACACGAGAACATCCATTAAAGCTTCAAAACTCTTAAACCCTAGCAGTAAATTTGAAAGTACGTTTTTTATTCCACAACATTTGGCACCGTCTGTGGGAAGACAACATCAACCATGGCAAACACACGAAGAACGACTCGAGAAACTCATACTTCTGAAGGACTTCCTCTTACCTCTGAAACAGAGACTCATGAAAGCCAACCACCGCCAACTACTGGCACCCAAGGGGCAAGTATCCCCTCACCACTACCCAAGGACCAGAAATCCCGATTTCGGTTGAAGGGACGAATCCCCTGCAAATGTTCATGGACCTAAGAGGATTTTGGTTGATAATGGAGCTTCAGTAGACATTTTGTTCAATGATTCTTTCATCAAGATGGGCTATACTGATTCTCAGTTGACACCCTCGAATATGCCCATATATGGATTCAATGGAGTGGAATCAAAGGTGGAAGGTACAATCCAACTCTCTATGATAATGGGGCAAGGTTCGAAAATAACTACTCAAATGTTGAACTTTATAGTTATAAAGGCAACCTCAACCTACAATGCAATTCTGGGAAGGACGGGTCTTCATGCATTCAAGGCCGTTGCCTCGTCTTACCATCTGAAAATCAAGTTCCCAATAAGAAATGGGATAGGTGAGGAGCGAGGTGATCAAAAAATGGCCAGAAGTTGTTATGTAGCTGTGTTGAGGCCTGATGGAGTCAGGGGCAGATTCTCCCCATTGAAGATATGGATACTAGAGATAATGAAGAAAGAAGGGGGAAACCGGCTGGGGATTTAATTTCTATCCCTTTAGTTCCTGGTGAACCAGAAAAGGTTACTTACGTTGGAGCATTGTTACCTGAACCCTTGAAGGGCAAGATCATATCTTTTCTTCAAGAAAACAACGATGTTTTTGCTTGGATAGCCGCGGATATGCCAGGGATCGATCCTCAGTTAATAACTCATAAGTTGAACGTAGATCCTGAAAGGAAGACAATGAAGCAAAAGAAGAAAAACTTTTCTCCAGAGAGGCAAGAGGCCATCAAGCAGGAAGTGGATAAGCTCTTGGAAGCAGGGTTCATTGAAGAAATTCAATTTCCTGAATGGTTGGCTAACCCGGTAATGGTCAAAAAGGCCAATGGAAAATGGAGGATGTGCGTGGACTTCACAGACTTGAATGATGCATGTCCTAAGGATTGTTTTCCCTTGCCAAGAATTGATACTCTAATAGATGCCACGGCTGGGCACGAGATGTTGAGTTTCATGGATGGCTTCAGTGGATACAACCAAATCAAAATGCACAAGGGTGACATCTCCAAGGGATCTTTCATCACTGACTTTGGTGTTTACTGTTATCTGGTTATGGTATTTGGTCTTAAGAATGCAGGAGCAACATATCAAAGGTTGGTGAACAAAATTTTTGAAAACCTGATTGGAAAAACCATGGAAGTCTATGTGGATGACATGTTGGTTAAAAGCCTCGATAAGGCAGATCATATAAACCATCTACAGGAAGCATTTGAAGTGCCGAGGCACCATAGAATGATGTTAAATCCAGCAAAGTGTGCCTTTGGCGTAGGGTCAGGAAATTTTTTAGGCCTGATGGTTTCTAAACGAGGAATTGAGGCTAACCCCGATAAAATCAAGGCAATTCTAGACATGGAACCACCACGGTCCGTCAAAGATGTTCAGAAGCTAACGGGAAAAGTGGCAGCATTAGGAAGATTCATCTCCAAATCAGGGGAGAAGTGTTTGCCTTTTTTCAAAGCACTCAAAAACGTGAAAAATTTTGAATGGACGACAGAAAGCCAAGAAGCCTTTGAGGCTTTGAAAAAGTACATGGTCGAGGCACCATTGTTGGCAAAGCCGAAACCCGAAGAGATTCTATACTTATACCTAGCAGTCTCTAACACTGCTCTTGGAGCTGTTTTGGTCAAGGAAGAATTGAAAGTTCAGAAACCCATATATTACGTGAGCAAGATTCTACATGGAGCAGAAATAAACTATTCTATGATAGAAAAGTTTGCCTTAGCCCTGATCATGGCCTCGAGGAAGCTACGCCCATACTTCCAGGCGCACAAGATAGAAGTCTTGACCAATCAGCCTCTGAGAAACATATTGAACAGCCCTCAAGTTAGTGGAAGATTGATCAAATGGGCTATTGAATTGGGAGAATTTGAAATCAAGTATAAGCCTCGAACGGCAATAAAAGCTCAAGCACTCGCTGACTTCATGGTTGAATGCACCATTGACAACCAGGAAGTCGGGGGGCAGGAAGTAGTATTGGAAGGAAAAGAAGAAGACAAGAAAGATGAAGACATGGTGTCCAAAGAATGTTGGGTACTTTATTTTGATGGGGCATCAAAAACAAAATCAAGTGGAGCATGTTTGGTGCTACAAAGTCCCGATGGATTTCTTATAGAGTATGCACTAAAGCTGGACTTCCCAACGACAAACAATGAAGCTGAGTACGAAGCCCTGATAGCTTGCTTAGGGTTGGCTGGAGCCTTGAGAGTTAAGACTCTTAAAGTATGTGGAGACTTGAGGCTGGTAGTTTCCCAAGTGAATGGAGAATTTGAGGCTAGAGATGAAGTCATGGCTAAGTATCTGAAACTTGTCAAAGCCATCATGACTCAATTTGATGAATGTTATGTGGAACACATTCCTAGAGAAGAAAACATGAAGGCTGATGCCTTGTCCAAATTAGCTTCTTCTGAAATTGAGAATTATGCAGGAAGTGTATACTTCCAAGTCTTGAAGACCCCAAGCATCAGTGGAAAGTTAATAGCACCCATTAATGTTGCTAGCTATTGGATGGATCCCATCAAATCTCATCTAGAAACTGGTTGGCTACCTAACGATACTTCAGAGGCACGAAAGTTATATATGAGAGCACTAAGGTATACATTGATTGAAGGAATCTTGTATAAAAAGTCTTTCGTCATCCCCTACTTGAAATGTTTGAGACCCCAGGAGGCAGAGTTGGCCCTAAGGGAAGTACATGAGGGAATTTGTGGGCAGCACTTGGGGGCAGGGCCCTTACTCATAAAATCACTCGGCTAGGTTTCTATTGGCCAAACGTGCTTGCAGATGCAAAAATCTATGTAAAGAGGTGTGAACGATGCCAAAAGCATGCACCAGTGGTTAGACAACCACCTGAGATGTTGACGTCCATAAATTCACCTGTTCTATTTGCCATGTGGGGAATGGATATACTTGGACCATTTCCAGTGGCAAGTGCACAAAGAAAATTCTTGATAATGGTAATTGACTACTTCACCAAGTGGATTGAGGCTAAACCTTTAGCCAAGATAACCACCAAACAGGTAATGCAGTTCTTCTTGGAGAATGTAATATGCAGATACGGGATTCCACGAATCTTGGTCACGGATAATGGAACTCAGTTCAATAATGAATATTTCAAAAAGTATTATGAAGAGAACGATATTGAACTACGTTTCACTTCTGTTGCTCATCCTCAAGAAAATGGACAAGCTGAAGTAGCAAATCGAATTATCCTGGATGGACTTAAGAAAAGAGTTGAACGCTCTAGGAATACTTGAGTTGATGAATTGCTCCCCATACTGTGGGCATATCGTACCACTTGTAAGGTCACCACTGGGGCTACTCCATTTTTGCTAGCATATGGAGCAGAAGCAGTGGTTCCAGTGGAGATTACTCACGTTTCTCCAAGAGTGGAAGCCTACGAGCCAAATGCAAATGAAGAAGGCATGAGGCTGGCTTTAGATCTAATTGATGAAGTTAGAGATGAGGCAAATGCTAAAGTAGTTGAACATCATAAACGGGCATCTTTCTATTATAACTTAAGGGTTAAAGAGAGATTCTTTCGTCAAGGAGATTTAGTCTTCCGAAAGATTGAGGCATCTGGGGTTGGACAAAAAGGAAATTTGGCTCCAAATTAGTAAGGGCCATACCGAGTTAAGAACGTGTTTGGGCGAGGCTCATATAAGTTGGAAACTCTTGAAGGAGTTGAGGTGCCAAGAACTTGGCACGCTGCAAATCTAAAAAATTTATTATGTTTAGTGTTTCATAACCGGACTCACTGCTAGGACAAGTAGAAATAAGGTCGACGAAACCAATCCGAGTTTTTAACTCGAGGTAGAAAGTAGAGTATTATGTAAGGGTTGAACCCATTTTCAAGTTATGTTTTCATTCAACATTCCAATATTTTTTGACAATTTATATGCATAAAGTGTTAATAAACATGCAAAGTTAAGAATTTGAAAAAACTAAAGGATATGAGATTAAACTTACACAAAAGAGTTTAAGATAAGCCCGGAAGCTGAAAATACATGATAAGTAAAATAAGCCACATGCGGCGATTGAAGACAAGTATATCTAAAAACTAATTACCCCCGTTTTTGCTTCCAGTATCAGCCTCCTCCCCTGAGCTGGAGCCAGAAGTGAGGTCAGTCGCCTCAGGATCATTAACAGATGTGTCACCAAGAGGCGATGTATGCACAGGATCCAAAATCCTATCATCCTCCTCCATGTCAGCTGTCCCAACCAGAATGCACTCTAGAGGAGTAGGAGGGTGAGGAGTTGGAAAGTGAGTAGGATCAAAAGCTTTGGGATGCTTAGCTGAGACGGCCTTAATAGCATCCTCCCATCCTGCAGTATATTGGACTAGGAAAAGAATCTCTTTATTCTTCTCTATCAGATCCTTGTACTCCTGGGAGTCAAGGTACTCATCAATATAATCATCCTTGCTCCTTCTCAGCTCAACCAACTCAGCCTGAGCATCCACAAGCTCCTTCTCCTTTCTTGTTAAAGCCTCCTTCAGAGACTTCACTTCCTCCTCAGATTTTTCAAGCTTAGTCCTATTGGCCTCAGAAGATGTACGCCAAGCTTTAGCCTGAAAAAGGGCCCCCTGAAAGTTGGCATTACTCTGCCAAACAAAAGGAATTTAAAGTAAGATAAAAATTAAATGAAAAGATTAAAGATTAAAAAGAATAAAGGAAGAAAAGTACCACAACTATGGCCTGAGCGCCCAGATGCTCAACTCCCTCGATGGTAGAATTTGCAAAAAAATCCTTGTAGTCACAGGGAGTGAGCGAGTGGTATGACCACTCAACAGCATGTTTGGACACCCCAGCAACGGTGTCCCTCTTCCTAATACCCCAGTTGGGGCGCCAAACTGAGGACTTTGAAGATACAGGGGTATCTACCTCATCCACAGGAATCTGAGGAGGGATCAGGAAACTGGGAGCGTCAAGTTTCCCACAAGGATCACCTCCTATCCTAGCCATCTTCACCCTGGAAGTCTCATCATCTTTGGGCTCATTAGTTTTGTTAATAAAGGTCGCAGCTGTAAAAACAAACAAAGAATGCTTATAGGAAATCTCAAAAAGAAAAAATATATATATATAAACAAAGAAGGTAAGGAAATTTACCCTTGTCTGAAACACTTGAAAGGTGAACAGACTTGAGGACAAATTCGTCCAGAAGCTCCCAAGCCACAGTAGTCCCATTGTCTTTGATTAGCTCAGAATAGGCATGGGACACCTCATCATTTAAAATTATGTTGCTGGGACTACCATCCGCAACTCTACCAAATGATTTGCGGAACAAAGTTCCCCAATCTCCACCTTCCCAAACGAGGTACATGAATTCATTTTTCCACCTAGGGTTGTTATCAGGAATAGATTTTGGGTGGAAAATGAAGGGAAGACCAACTCGATGGCTAATGTACACCCAACCCAAGTTATTGACAGAACTATTCTTAAACTGGAATATTTTTCTAAACAGAGGGACATAAAGAGGAAAATTGGTGTGCAAGCACAAAACCATAAAACAATTAATTATCCTCCAGGCATTTGGAGGTAATTGACAACGGTTTACTTGAACGTCAGCCAGAATTCTAGGTATAAATTCATGAAATGGAAACCTAAGACTGGCAACTATGGCATTTGTGTAAATACACAGAGTATTAGACCGCCAATGACAAGAACGGTCGCCAGTACCGGCAGGAACTAACTTTAAGGGAGCCTTAACCCTATACATTTTATTGTAATCCTTAATTTTATCTACATCATGAAATTTATTGCTACAATCATACGAATCTAGAGCAGAAACAGACGAGTATTCATCCCCACGTTCATTAATCATATCATGTAAAGCCATGTATTTGGAACGAATAGGAATGGGGGTACCTCGTTTAGATGCAGAATTCATCTTCTGAAGACGTTGGGAAGCACGATCAGCCATTTCGAATTTGAACCCAGAAAAATTCACCATAAAACTTCAAATCTTCAACGAAAAACCAAGAAAACTTCAACTCTTCAACGAAAAACCCAGAAAACTTCAAATCTTCAAAAGAAAAACCCAGAAATCTTCAAATCTTCAACAAAAAACCTAGAAATCTTCAAGTCTTCAAAGGAAAAATCCAGAAACCGGTGATTTTCAATCAGAAAATCTTGTCGGGAATCGCTTTTCTGCAGAACCCTAGCAGAGCTTTGTAGAGAAAAATTTTGAGAAGAATTCTAACAGAATAACTTTGAGGAATGAAAAGTGAGAAGTGAGAAATGTCGACTAAAACTCTAAACTTATATAGAAAGTACAACCGGTCACTGGGCCAGTCAAAAGGCAGGACAACCGGCATTATCCGGTACGACCCAATAAATTTCGAGCAAAGCCCAAAAGAAAATGGCCCAAAAGTAAATAAGAAAAGAGTATAAGTATTTCTATCCTACGACCTCAATCCTGGTCGAAGGTGTTCGACCAGGAGCCAAAATGGGCGAAATGTTCGACCTCAAATGAAGTCGAACCCTACGACTTCAATCCTGGTTGAAGGTGTTCAACCAGGAGCCAAAATGAAGCAAATGTTCGACCTCAAACGAGGTTGAACCCTAAAACTTCAATCATGGTCGAAGGTGTTTGACCAGGAGCCAAAAACGGGGAAATGTTCGACCTCAAATGAGATCAAACCCTATAACTTCAATCCTGGTCGAAGGTGTTCAACCAGGAGCCGAAATGAAGCAAATGTTCGACCAGGAGCCAAAATGAAGCAAATGTTCGACCAGAATCCTGGTCGAACCCTACAACCTCAATCTTGGTCGAAGGTGTTCGACCAGGAGCCAAAATGAAGCAAATGTTCGACCAGAATCCTGGTTGAACCCTACGACCTCAATCCTGGTTGAATGTGTTCGATCAGGAGCCAAAATGAAGCAAATGTTCGACCAGAATCCTGGTCGAACCCTACTATCTCAATCCTGGTCGAAGGTGTTCGACCAGGAGCCAAAATGAAGCAAATATTCGACCAGAATCCTGATCGAACCCTACGACCTCCATCCTGGTCGAAGGTGTTCGACCAGGAGCCAAAATGAAGCAAATATTCGACCAGAATCCTGGTCGAACCCTACGACCTCAATCCTGGTCGAAGGTGTTCGACCAGGAGCCAAAATGACACATAAATTCGACCATAATCCTGGTCGAAATTGTACATGATCTTTGAATTTCGAATTATTTTCCAGGAAATTAATAAAAAATCTTGATTCCTATTTTGGGAAAATTAAAGCAAATGAAATTGATTTATAACAATATATTCGAGGAGCTAGACAATTACGAGGAATGCGAGAGAGATTCTTTAAATCACGAATAAGGTCAAAATAACTTCTACGATAATCTAAAAAAGGTTTTCTCAGAAGTTGGGGGGCAAATGATATGGGCTAAAAATAACCCTAGACGCATAATTAATGGTGTATTAATCAGATCTAGATTGGTCCAAGAGTTAGGCCCAATAAAACAAGGCCTGAAACCCTAATTATTTATTAATTTCGTAATTAATAAAAAGGGAAAATATACAACTCATAAAAAGAGTCCAAGGTGTAATAAATTCTTCAAAGATCAGCCACCAAGACATACAAACCTAATAGGAGTTAGCCTCCTACAAAATAGGATTCACAATCTTATTCTAAGAAAGTGACTTGGCCCCCAAGTCACCTAATTCTATTCTAAATATCATGACGCATATATAAAGGACATGATCCTTCAATCAGAACTACGTTTTTGGGCTTGATTCTCAATTACGAATTGAGATACGTAGGCATCTTGTGAGGACCGATTTAGTCACGAAACACGAGAACAACCATTAAAACTCGAAAGCTCTTAAACCCTAGCAGTAAATTTTATGAAATGTATTTCACAACAGATTTGTACTTGCTTCTGTTCTCTCCTCTTCTTCCAAATCTTGATTGGAGATGACTATATCTCTGGTTTCTTTCTTCCTTTCATCTTTGATAATCTTTGCATCTTACACAGCCTCAATATTACTGTTTTCGAGAGTGCTTAACAGATCGCTAAGATTTAGATCTTTGGACTCAAGGGTGTTTTTGATAAACACAGAGATATGCTTCCATTTTCTGGGTAAAGATTCTGCAAACCTTAAGTTTGAGTCCTTGCTTGAAAAATCCTTCCCACACTTCTTTGAATCTTGTAAAAATCTCTGAAATCTTGAAAGAAAATTAGACAATTCTTCACCCGTTTCATAGTGAAACACGTCAGGTTTCTGTGTGAGTAGGCACAATCTTTTGGTTCTGCTTGTTCACATGCTCTACTCTGAAGCTATTCTATCCGGGAAATGCCTTGGCTGGCATCACAGATAAACTTGTATAGTCCCAAAGAATGCTTTCTGGTTGAGTGTGCTTCTTTCTTCAAGAATTACTAAGTTCATGCAATTTGACCTAGCTTCCAAGCCCACGTGACATCTGCATGAAAAAGACCTTTCCCTGGATACACGACTGTCAGGTCACTATCAGCTGAGATAAGTGAACATGTAGTATTGCATATAGGTCTTCATGCTTGTCAAGCTTTTCCTTTGCGTTCGGTTAGAAGATAAACTTCTAGGTAGCTGCTTTAACTCTTATTTATCCTTCGAGACATAGAAGATAATGGATGACTTCACATTTCATTTGTAGGAATTTGAGCCTTCGAATATTTACAGTTTGACTTCCTATTCCATACATCTTTTACGTTGTTATCCACCATCTTTTAGTCACGGGTGTGTAATGGTGATCTCTGAGACTGTCCTCTATTCAACCTGTTAAATAAAGAAGGATCCAAAAGATTTCTTTACATAGATTTGCTTTTCTTGTTGAATGAGATGAATATCAGTAGGCGTATTAATATCCTGAGCTGTATCCATAGATAGGACATGACATCCTTGGCTGCATCCATAGATAGAACATGACATCCTTAGCTGCATCCATAGATAGAACATGACATCCTTAACTGTATCTGTAGATCAACTTTCTTCAGCTTTTATCCGTAGATGGATATGATGTCCTCGGCTTTTAGCCGTAGATGAGATAAGATGTTCTGAGCTTTTATCCGTTGATGAGATAAGATGTCCTCAGCTTCTATCCGTTGATGACATACGATGTTTTCAGCTTTTATCCGTAGATGAGATAAGATTTCCATAGCTTTATCCGTAGAAAAGATATATTTAGCTTCATCCTTAGATAAAACATCTTGTCATCCTTATTGACTCACCACTACTGAGTTGTTTTGGCAGACTTACCACTGAAACACTTGTTGCTTGATTAGACGTCTATTGGTTTGCTACTGAATTGCTTCCTAACTTGATGACATAATATCTTCCATGCATTTGATGTGGCTTTTAGTCCTTGGATATATAAAGTACCTTCTAGTTAGCTTCCTGATTATCAGCTGCTGTGATTTAGCTTTCTGACTATCAACTTCGATATCATGATCAAATTCTTGTCTTGAGTATTTTGTTATCATCATTCCAAACGTATCAACCCTAACAAGAGTCGGTATCATCCACAGACCACAAATAAGAAATCATGAATGGGTGCAACATTAAACATGGTGAGTACTAACTGATACGGCTAACCATCTACAAACAGAAAATTATCTACTCAAAACATCATGAGTACATTATAAAAAAAAATCAAATTTAATCTATCAACAAAAATATAAAACACCAAATTTTAAAAAAAGAGTTCACCTCTAACTCTATGTTTTACAATTTTTATTATAATACACGGGTCTACCCAGGTATGCGGTTAATTAATCAGAAATTTTGAATTATTTTAGTACCAATCATAATCAATTCCTAAATTTTAGACCAATTATAATAATTTAAATAATTTTCTCATTACCAAGGTCTAGTTAACCAATCAGAAAATATAAATTAGTTTAGGATCAATCATATTCGATTTCTAAATTTTAATTCCTAAAATTTAAATCAATCATAATAAGTAAAATATTTTCCTCGTTACTGAAGTCCAGCCAATTAGGATATATAAATTATCAAGTAGAAAATATAAATTACCTTAAGACCAATTAAAGTCAATTCCTAAATTTTAGATCTTTCATAATAAATTAAATATTTTCCTCAATTATCAAAGTCCAGTTAACCAATCAAAAAATATATAATATAAATCACAAAATATAGATACAAACCATTCCCAAATTTTAGACCAATCATATTATATTAAAAAAATTTCTTATATATTATTCTAATCCTACTATACTAACCATGGTTAGTTAATTATTTTAATCTAAATGTATTTTTTTTACTTAATTTAACATTGCCATATATTACACAATTCTAATATAAATACAGTAGTATTAATAATTCACTTTTTTAATTTAAAACAAATTGAGTTAATTCGTTATAAATAGATAATTTTTTTATAAATAAGTATAAATAAGTAACAACACGAAATACCAAAAAACAGCTATCGTACCTAACAAACTTAAATTTTTTGGTCTTTAATAATATAGTATAGATATATAATTCTAACAACATTATATTCAATAAAATTTATTTTTGATAATGATAATATTCATTAAATGTTTTTATTAATATTATTCATTAATAAATATTATTACAAATATTATTTTTGAATATTATTATTATATTCAGTAAAATATAATAGGTATAATATAGCATTATCAAAAAAAAACTTTATTATTGTAATACTATTATAATACAATTATGAATTAAAATTTTAAAAATATTTTCCAAGCAATTGAAAAAAGATCATTATTTTTCAAACAACCGTAGGTATTCAATGATTTGTTTTTCCAATTATAATAATCTAATGAACATATAAATTCGTTCGAGTCTGACTTGGTCCAAACTTAACTTGATAAGTTCGGTGGGGTATGTTATCGAACTCGGGTTCGATAAAAAAATTACCAAACAATATTCAATTCATTAAATCATTTCATGAGTTCGAAAGATAGTTTATTTGTGAATAAGGTTGAATAAATATCGAGAAGTTTGATTATTTTTTAAAGTTGGGCTCGCTTCAAACTCAATAACCTCTATTATAATACATAAGATACTTTGCAAATAGTGATTTATAAAACGTAGTCAAATTTTAGCAAATTTCTGATTACATTAAATTAAACAATTTATAAAAAATATATTTACTTTCGTCTATCGATATACAACAAAATCCTAATTATGAGTTCAAGTGAGTGTTGCAAAAATCGCTAATCGAAATAAATCGATCTAGGTACCGATCTGAGATTTATCGAGAATTTATCGGAGCGATAAATCGGGAATTAATCGGATGTAATTTAATAATATATTTTATAATATCTATTAAATTAAACTATTTATTATCTATCTATAAATATATAAAAACAAATATATCTATGTGTGAAAATACTAAAACAAATAAAAAATTGTTAATAGAGAACTAAAAAATTGGGAAAAATGAAAATATCTTAACAAGTAAGATTAGATATTTACCTTTTCTTTATCAGTGATGTACTTTTAAGAGCCTTCGCCATTGAAGGTTTATTCTCTCAAAGTCCAAGATTACCAGTTTTCCGTTAATTGTTACAACATCCTCACAAAGATCATCAGAAGCTTCAAACAGACAACTCGATTAATCTGTCAAATACTTGTAATTTCTTCAAGTATTCTTCTGACTTTTCTTCTTTGAGTTCATGCAAAAAAAAAAGATGAAACAAGAACTGTGTAGCTCAGAGAGCTCGCTATTATGTTAGTTGTACAATTAGGGTTTCTTGATAACTGAATCAAAGCTGATGATATGATAGATAGTTTACATGTGTCACACTTTGATCAAGTCATCGAAAAGAAAAAAAAAATAGCATATCAGATTTTTATGTGTAATTTTCTTTTTTTTTGTTTGTGTTTATGAGACGTTCGTTAAATGCTCTTCTTGTTAGAGTTTGAATCTGGTTAACATGCAATCCATTTTTAAGAAATTAGACATTGAAAGGCATATGCATAGGTCTATTTGTAATCACAGAGGATTCTACTCAACTTAAAATAAGATGTAATAAGTAAATAATAAAAATCATATGTCACAGGAATCTCAGAAGATAATATCTGTCAAAGAATGAAGATTAAAGTCATCTACAGACTTGAAGTAATTCTACATTGAAAGAAGTTCAATTAATTGATCAAGCCTGAGTGAAGTATTCAATCTCAGTGGATTTATTAAAGTGACAGAGATTTCAAGATGTGACAGCAATTGTGCAGATTACAGAGTTTAAGGAAAAGGGAAAAGAAAAGTGGATCACTGCTTAAAGTCAAACAGATGAAGAGTAGACATTGTCGTTAGTCACTCATGAACCAGACAGTACATTGAGTGTCAACGTTCTACAAGTGGTATTTCTTCATCTAAGTTTTAGTGGTTCAAGAATTAATTGTGAAGATAAGGAATTATATTTATTCTCTTATAAATAATTATTTCTACTAAGTGAATTGTTTATTAAATTAATTATGTAAAGAATTAATTTAATACATAATTTACTTTAATGATTATTTAAATTAGAATATAAATGAACTAGGAAGACTTAGAAATTAATCTAAGAAGACTAACAGGAGAGTTTTCCCGAAAGTCTTCCTAGGCTTTTTTCTAAGTATTTTTAGTTTAAATGCTTGTCTTCCCGATTGTCTTCCCTAGCCATTTGGTTGTCTTCCTGAAAGTCTTCCTAATGCAAATCAAAAGAAATGAAATGGCGCGTGGGATTCAAGACTGCGGTACATGTGTATTTAACTTGTGTGTGATCAAGACAGAAAAAAAGAAGAAAACACAAGACAAAAAAGAAAATAACATTCTATCATTTACTTCTGCCTTAACTTTCAAGAATTGTCCGAGCTATTCAATTCTGCCAGTGATTTAATTCTTGTATTGTTCTTAACATTTAATCCATAAGAATTGTATCACTTGTACTGCTTTGACAATATAGCGGATCATAATCCCTAGAAATTATATCGAACTACTTTTTAGTATTCGATCCTTTTTATTACAAAAATAGATAAATTCATGTCGAATTTATTCTAGGTTTGTTTAATCAAGAACTCTGTAATCCGTAATCAAATTGTAACACTCCTCAAGTTTAATATAAGTTATATTTAACTTCAATATTGTTTCAGTTTATTCCGCAGTAATTTGTTCTTAATTTGTTAAATCTTCAAACGAACAAATTCTATTAAACGGTATAGTTTGTATTCAACCCCCCTTCTACAAACATATCAGGACCTAACAGACATGTCAATAGATTCAAATATGCAGAAAGAAAAGGAAACATACGCATCACACAATCAAGATAATAAAAATTAAACTTACATCGGTTCTGATAAAAACAAAACAAAACAAACAAACTCCCCAGCCCCCAAGTCCCTCACCCTCTCCACTGGAGAAGCAATCAGTCAACAGCTAGGCTGCTGCTGCTGCTTCCCCAGAGGCTCCGTTAGGGCCTCCGTCGGGACCTCCCCTACGGTTGCGAGCTATAAGAATAGCCAGAGCTGCTCTCATCTGGTCAACCTCATCCTGTTCCATCTCGATAAGTCGGTCAATCTTCTCATAGAGTAGGAAAATTTTGTCAACTGTTGACAATAAATTGAACTCCTCAGGGTTTATGTCGAGAATTCCAGAAGCCATTTTTAAGAAAATTTAGCGATGATGATGAGGAGGTGAGCTCAACCGGTGCCTTTAAATAGGTAGGGAGTTGCTAGATAACCCTTGTGTTTAACTAGGGTTAAACGGGGGTTAGGAAAAATGAAGAGACATGCATTAAATCACCCTAGTGTAAATGCAGAGACTACTCGAGTTCCTAGAGTGAAAAATGCGTCTCATCTCAGATTTAAAAGTTATCATGACAACGGTTTTTGAGTAGAAATAATAGTAAAAATTAATAGTTGGCCATATAAATATGTTCAACTAATTCATTTTAAAAAAAATATCTCTAGACAAGTGACATTACAGAAAATCAATATCTTTTGAACAATGTTACAAGCAAGTTATTTGAATTTTCAAGACACATATTCAGCTGACATCATTCATTAAATGTATGGCATTTGACAAATGATATCCCTGAATATTCATCCATAGGAAAAATCAAAGAACAACAATGCATTAGCTTGTTAATGTCTAGAGATGATCAACTATTTAATATCAGTGAGAAAAGTAGCTTGCTATCTCATTGAATATTATTTAGAAGATCATTTCATAGATAACTTCACTTGATGCATAATCATCATTCATCCATATTGATTTGTCATGACAACAAAATAAAACAAATAAAGCACAACAAAATAAACAAATAATTCCAGAGATCAAAAATCATTGGTTGCATGCATTTAACACAGATATTCAAGAGAATAAGAGATTATTACCTACCAAACTCATTTGTCAACCTGAGAGAGTTTCTGCATTAAGCGCATTGGTAAGATATCTTGTTAAATGTTGTTCCCTAGGAACACAGTGTAGTTCCACTACATCATGCACATTCCTTCTTCCAATAGCATAGTGCATGAGGTTTATGTACTTGACTCTTTTGAGAAATGCTTGGATGCTTCAGCAACATCTTTTGGTTTGACATTAAGCTAAGCATTCCTTCTGAGCCATGACCTGAACTTATTTCCTTGGAGTTGACATGAATGTGTTGTGTCTTCTTGGTTAGGAAATTATCCTGCAAGTATCAATATCTAGGCAGCCAATTAGAACACAACAAGTATCTCTTGGATTATCAAGTACTGAAAGGTTGATAATCTCTTGAGATACAAAAATGATTCCACGATAAATTTAGGTACTAGAACATAAACAGGTGGTTAACATAATTTATGGCATACTGTTACTTAGTCATGAGAGAGATCACCAACTATTTTTCAAAACATGAATTTCCTACCTTGGTATTCAATTCAGTTTTGTTAATAGTTGGTATGAGAATTCTAAAAGAATACTCGTTTAGCTCCTCAATTCTACTTTGCATGGGCTTTTCAGCCTTCCAGCAGAGCTACTGATCAATAATGCCATATATTATGTATACTACAAGTATCTCAGCTAAAAGATATATGACTTACAACAGCTGAGATTTAAAACTTAATTTTCTAGAGATATAGATACTGCCTTTTTGCCGTATCCGTAGAGGAGCAAAAGTAGTATCCATAGATGTAGAAAATTACCTACGGATAACAGTATCCATAGACAAAGTAAAGAAACTAATCCAGTGTTATAAATGACTATCGACGAATAAGGATATCCATAGACAGAGCAAATTTTGACTTAGACAAAATTTTCACTCTTTCTGGAAAACTTAGTTTTCGAGAAAATCATTTGAACACTGGCTGCATATGAGACATCAAAAATTAAGGAAGTTTATGCATACCTCACTTACTTACCATCCTGGAGAGAATGAATTGTCAAGTAGCTTGGTACTGATGTCTGCTATGTTGAGTCACACTTGGATCAAAAAGTATTTCCACTGCACTGTTCAACACAGAATCCTTCTAGTGAAAACCCTTGAAGAAACAGGTCTGAGTACAATAGATCTTGAAATTCGTGAGGCAGATGTTCCACTCATTTCTTTAACCGAGACTTTTACTCAAGGAGAAAGAATTGATGTCCAAGAAGTAGACATAGAATACTGTAGGAGTTAGAAAATCTTGCCTTGATCCAAGTGGTCACCTTATTCCATCAACCCAATAGATATCTTCAAGAGGACTTTTTTCTGGATTTTGGAACAAGTTTCTTTGCAAATTGGTTTAACTAGATACCAATTTAGCCTTGGAAGAGCATACTCAATAGATTTGATTCTTCTGGAGAAAACTGTTTGTTAGACATTCCTCTTGAGTTGCTCTTCTAGTGGCAGGTATAGGATTTGAAGATGCAACAATATTCTCATCAGTATGATCATGTGAGGTTGATCCTTGACTCAGAGAAACTCCCCCTAAGTTTATTGGGGTGGTAACTCTGTGTTGTGATCCACCTACGGATGCTCCATTTTGGCTTCCTACGGATGCTCCATTTGGCTTCCTACAGATGCTCCATTTGTCCCTTCCATAGATGGCTCATTTGAACTTGAGTTATCCATATTCGAGACAATCATTCTTGGAGGTACTGATTCATCCACATAATCATCATCTTTATCATACCAATAGAGACCTTCCACCTTAATCTTAAATATGAGAGATTCATGAAATCTCTCATCAATAAGATCTTGTTTTCAGGCATCATCAGAAACAACATGTACAGACTCCATGACAATGTTGATTCACTGATTAAAAACCCTGTAGGCTTTTCCAGCTGCATGCACTCTTTTGAGTTGCTTTCCCAGATTGGACCTTTGAAAATCCATTACCAGATTTAAAATCAAGGAAATGATTTATGGTCCAGCTTCTGAGTAGATGAGAGATTTGATCTTTGACAGGATGTCTTCTTGAAGTTTGTAGAAGTAGATTAACACTTTCTGAGAGATGCTCCCCCTGAGTAGATGTTCCTTACAGAAGAACTTTCAGGAATGAACATAAGATTCCATGGTTGGCTGCTCATTATCTTCTATAAATGGTTGTCATTTCTTATGGAAGATAGTCAGAAATGCACGTAGAAGAGACCACCTTTCTCAGCTTCACCTCTACTTTCACTAACAAAGATCTTTTCTTCCACTCATCAATTACTTGGAAACTTTTATCCAGATGTCTATTAAACTTAACATCCAAGAGAGAGTTATGTTAGATCAGGATTCAATGATCGTCAGGATCTAGACTCAACTGATCAAGATTGCTGACGTCATCAGTACAACATGGTCATCAGTATTTGATCAAGCGTCAGTATCAGGATTGTCATCAAGTTACCCACATCAGGACTGAGATCAGGATTGATCATCGGAACTAGAAGCTGATCAGGATTTCTATTTCGAGTTATATTTGGAGTCTAGTTAAATAAGGAAGCTTATTTTGTCGGTTCCTTGTTTATAGTAATGAAGCTATCAATTTAGGATAGGTTTCAATCTCTGTAATTAATTAGAACTTATCATGCAATTGATAGAGAAGCTGTGTAGTATATAAACACAGTTTAGGTTTTGATTTATGTGGTGAACATAATCGATTACACACTCGAGTATCTTTGTAACCTAGCAGCTCTCAAGAACATCAGAATTTCTTGAGAGAGTTTGTAACAGTTTTATATCAGAATTAATAAAGCTGTTATTATTCTTTCATATCTGTGATATATACTTTGATAAGTCGAGAATCTTATACAATTGTATTCAACCCCCCTTCTACAATTGGTTGTCATTGGGCAACAATTGGTATCAGAGCAGACTGATTTAAATTTGAATCAGATACGATCTAAGATGTCGACAACCAAGTATGAAAGCATGAAAATTCCCATCCTGAAGAAATCAGAATATCCAACATGGAAGGTAAAGATGTTGATGTACCTGGAGGCTATGGATCCTGATTATTTGGACAGGATTCGTGATGGACCATATATTCCTACCAGGATCATAGAACGAACCGAAACTGTACCAGAACACTATATGGTCAAGGCTAAGAGTGAATGGACTCCAGAAGAAACAGCTCATGTACTCAGGGAGGCAAAGATAAAGAACATCCTGCACAATAGTCTTGATACTGTCATGTCCAACAGAGTGATTGCATGCAAATCTGCAAAAGAAATCTGGGATACTTTGGAAACTCAATGCCAGGGATCTGCATCTGTCAAGAAAAACAGAAGGGCTCTGTTAATTCAAGAATATGAACAATTTGATGCAAGACCTAATGAGAGCCTGACTGATTTATATGATAGATTTCTGACACTCCTGAACAATCTATCTTTAGTTGGTAAGGAATATGTTTCTGAAGACTCAAATACCAAGTTTCTAAGAGCTTTACTAGAAGAATGGGATACTCAAACTTCTATCATTAGACATCAGTATGATCTAAACACTGTGTCTCTTGATGAAGTCTATGGAATGCTAAGAACTCATTATCTTGAAGTTCAACAGAGAAAGAATAAGAAAAGCAGCAAGGCAAAGACCATTGCCTTGAATGTAGAGGCTAAATCAAAAGGAAAAGCTATGGAGGTCTCTAGAAGGAAATCAAGAATAGTTGAGTCAGATCCTGATGACTCTTCATCAGATACTGATGGTAATCCTGATGCCAATACTGATGATGACTCTTCTAACTCAGACATGGAAGAGATGGTTGCTATGATTGTTAGAGGCTTCAAAAAGATCAATTTCAGGAAGGCTAGAATACAAGGCAACTTCCAGAAAAGGACCTTCAATGAAGACAAAGACAAGTATATCAAAAAGGACAGCAAGGGTAGCAAATTTGACAAGTCAAAGGTTTGATGCTACAAGTGTAATGGTATGGGACACTTTGCTAGTGAGTGCAAGAAGACAAAGGCACTCATCACATCAAGCAAGGATTGGATGGACTCTTCCTCAGAATCTGATACTGAGGTGGTCAACTATGCCCTAATGGCCAATATTGATGAAACTGCTATTCCTGATGATAAGGTACTAAATACTATCTTTGATTTTGATACTGATAATGCTTCTGAGTTAAGACGTTTACTAAAGTCATTGCATATTAGCTTTAGAAGTCAAACTGCTGAAAATACTAGAATCTTATCTGAGATGTCTGAACTTAGGAAAAGAAATGAGCATTTAGAAGCTGAATTTTCTCGCATGCAAAAAGCACAGATAGAATGTGATAATGCTAAACACATGTACTTAGAGATGAAACTTAAATGTACTGCTCTTGAAAAGGAACTTGAATATGCTAATGAGAAAATCAGAACCTGGACAGACTCTGGTAGAAAATTTCATGAGATTAATACCTTTAAGAATTGGAAAGAATGTCTAGGGTATAAGTCAGATGAAGATAAAAAAATTGAAAGTTTGTTGTTGATGAGACAGTTAGTCCTAAAACCTATAGACATGTTATAGACAAAACCAAATCTAAGATTACTCCTGTTAATTTTGTTTTTGGTAAGGATTCCAATTCAACTTTTGAAAAGGGATCTTCTTCTGTTCAAAGTGTTAAACTTATTAAGTCTAAACCTATCATGAGTAAAGATACTAAGAATGTAGGTTTACTGTCTCAGAAACAACTCAAGGATAAAATCTGTGAGGTTACAGATAAGAAGAAGCAAGCCACTGTTAAGAGAAACAGGAATGGTAAAATTGGGATTAATAAAGAGAATGGTTATACATATATCCCAAATGCACCTAGGAAATGTTGTTTTACCTGTGCTAACTCTAATCATCTTGCCATTGATTGTAAAAAGAGTTTAAAGAAAAGTACTGAAATTCCTATTTCTGATGTCAGGAGTAGATCAGTATTTTATAAACCACAGAAGTCCTGTTTTCATTGTGGTAGTATATGGCATTCTATTTATACTTGTGCAGAATACCATGAATTTTACTATAACTTTTATGATCCATTGCCTAAGTTTGATAAAAGTACAAAGTCTGGTAGAATTGAGGATGTCACAGTGAAGCATGCTTTTGTTAATACTGATACTGACAAAGCAAATCCTGATGGAGTTAATCCTGTCAGGACTGCTAAAGTCAGAAAGTCTTCTGCTGTTAAAATTAATAAATTGCATGGAAAAGGAACCCAACATGTGTGGGTTCCTAAATGTTCTAACTAATGTGTTTCTATTCTGATTGCAGGGAAAAAGGAAAATTCTGTTAGCCATGGATAGTGGATGTTCTATGCACATGACTGGAAACAAGGCCCTGTTATCATAATATGAGGAAAAAGCTGGCCCAACTGTGTCTTATGGAGATGGCAACATTGGACAAACATTGGGATATGGCAATATAATCATTGGAAATGTCATTATTGAGAAAGTAGCTCTAGTGAAGGGACTAAAACACAACCTGTTGAGTATTAGTCAAATCACTGACAGAGGTTATCATGTCAACTTCTATTCCACACATTGTGAAGTAGTCAGCAAAGATACAGGAAAGATAGCACTGACTGGCTACAGGCATGGTAACATTTATGCAGCCAACATTCTCTCAAATACTGATGGCTCTCCTACATGTCTAATCAGTAAAGCATCAGTAGATGAAAGTTGGAATTGGCACAAGAAGCTTTCTCATCTCAGCTTCAGCAATATCAATGAGTTGGTTAAGAAAGATTTAGTGAGATGATTACCTAAAGCTTTGTATACTCCTGATGTACTCTGTGATGCTTGTCAAAAGGCTAAACAAAGAAGGATATCATTCCAGAGTAAATCAGAATCCTCTATTGAAGAAACTTATCACATGCTGCATCTTGATCTATTTGGACCAGTCAACATTATGTCCATCAGTAAGAAAAGGTACAGTCTTGTAATTGTTGATGAATATTATAGATTCACCTGGGTGTATTTTCTGCACAGAAAAGATGAAACTCCAGAAATACTGTTGGATCATATGAGAATGATTGAGACAACCACAAAGTACAAAGTCAAGATACTGAGGAGTGATAATGGTACTGAATTCAAGAATTCAAAGATGGAAGAGTTCTGCAAATACAAAGGAATTATTCAACAATTCTCTGCTCCTGGCACACCTCAGCAAAATGGAGTAGCTGAAAGGAAAAATAGAACTCTTATTGAAGCTGGTAGAACTATGTTGGAAGAAGCTAAATTACCTACATATTTCTGGGCAGAAGCAGTCAACACAGCATGCTATACTCAAAATTTCACCTTGATAAACAGACATGGTGTTACTCCTTATCAATCTCTCAAGGAGAAGAAACCAAGTTTGAAGCATCTACATGTGTTTGGCTGTAAATGTTTTGTTCTCAGAACTCATCCTGAACAGCTAGGAAAGTTTGAAACAAAGGCTGATGAGGGAATTTTTATAGGCTATCCTGCATCAAGAGCCTTTAGAGTTTTTAACTTGAGAACAAGAACTGTCATGGAGTCAATACACGTATCTTTTGATGATAAGAAGATAATTGGATTGAATGAAAACTCACATGATAGATTGGTTTTTGAAAATGAAGCTACCAAGGAACCTGAAGAAAATGAATCAGATTCTGTCAAATCATCAGATACTGATGGGTCACCAAATCCTGATGATCCATCAAATCCTGATGACACACCAATTCCTGATGGTGCTAATACTGATGATGCAAATAATGATGATTCATTGAGTAGTGCAAATGTTGAGGGGGAGCAACAGCAAACTACTACAAATTCAGAGTCTATTCAATCATCAGGACAAGATTCTTCAGATACTGATTCAAGTGACAATCCTGATAATCCATCAGGAGGAGATAGTAACAATTCAGGGGGAGCTTCTAATGAAACAAATTCTTATATTCAAGATAACACCAATCCAGGGGGAGCATCTACATCAAGAAATGACTTACCATCAGCAAGGAAATGGACTACAAGTCATACTCCTGATTTGATAATTGGAGATCCTGATGCAGGTGTTCAGACAAGAATTGCAACTCAAAATGAATGTCTATATAATAACTTTCTGTCAAAAGAGGAGCCAAATAAAGTTGAAGATGCACTTAAAGATGCTGATTGGGTTACTGCAATGCAAGAAGAATTGAATGAATTTGAAAGGAATGAAGTCTGGAAACTGGTGCCAAGACCAAAGAACAGGTCAATTGTTGGTACAAAATGGATTTTCAAAAATAAGACTGATCCAGATTGTGTAATTATCAGAAACAAAGCAAGACTAGTTGCAAAGGGGTATTCTCAATAAGAAGGAATTGACTATGATTAAACTTTTGCTCCTGTTGCAAGATTAGAGGTCATCAGGATCTTTCTGGCATATGCAGCTCATAAGAAATTCAAGGTTTTCCAGATGGATGTGAAAAGTGCTTTCTTAAATGGTGAACTGTAGGAAGAGGTATATGTTGAACAACCTCCTGGTTTCATTGATCCTAAATATCCAAATCATGTTTATAGATTGGATAAAGCACTTTATGGACTAAAGCAAGCTCCAAGAGCATGGTATGAAACACTAGCTTAATTCTTACTGGAAAGTGGAATCAAAAGAGGTACTATTGATAAAACTTTGTTCTATTTGAATCATGGAAAGGATTTACTTTTAGTTCAGATTTATGTTGATGATATCATTTTTGGGTCAACAAACAATAAACTGTGTCAAAAGTTTTCTAAGCTTATGCAGTCAAGATATCAAATGAGCACGATGGGAGAAATGAGTTATTTTCTTGGTCTTCAAGTTAAACAGACTGATGATGGCATTTTTACGAATCAGTCAAAATACACAAAGAATTTATTGAAAAGGTTTAATATGGAAGATTGTACTACTGCAAGTACTCTCATAGCTACAGCTACCAAACTTGATCCTGATCAAGGTGCTGAGGTAGATGTAACTCACTACAGAGGAATGATTGGCTCTTTATTGTATCTCACTGCAAGTAGACCAGATATCATGTTTGCAACCTGTCCGTGTGCAAGATTTCAAGCAAAACCTAGGGAACCTCATCTGATTGCAGTTAAAAGAATTTTCAGATATCTCAAAGGCACTCCTTCACTTGGCCTTTGGTATGCAAGGGAATCATATTTTGGTTTATGTGGTTATTCAGATGCTGATTTTGCAGGATGCAAAATAGACATGAAAAGTACTTCAGGAAGTTGTCAGTTTTTGGGTGGTAGACTAGTTTCATGGTTTAGTAAAAAGCAAAAGTCTATCTCTACTTCAACTGCAGAAGATGAGTACATTGCTGCAGGAAGTTGTTGTGCTCAGATAATGTGGATGAGAAATCAGTTGTTGGATTATGGCCTGTCATACTCAAAAATCCCTATTTATTGTTATAACCAAAGTGCTATTGCAATGACAGGAAATCCAGTTCAGCATTCTCTTACTAAACACATCAGTATCAGATATCATTTTATAAGAGAACAGGTTCTGGAAGGAACAATTGAACTACATTTTGTTCCTACTGATCAACAACTAGCTAATATATTCACCAAGCCACTGCCTGAAGCTACTTTCAATAAGTTGGTGAATGAACTTGGAATGATGAACTATGAGAATTTCTGAGAAAATCTACAGAGAAGAAATCCTGATGACTGTCAAATCCTGATGGTCATTCAGAAAGGTAAGTAATTTTGATCAAATCCTGATAGGAAAAATCCTGACAGGAAGTCAATTGGTCAATCCTGATGAACAGATATTAAAGCTGGTGTGAAAACCAGAGGTTCTAAGACAATTTGACATCAACATTGCTGGTATTCTCTGGAAAATAAAAGTTATACTTAGTCTTTGATTAAGTATTAAGTTTTAATTTTCAATCTCAATTCAATTTTTCTCAGGGATTACTATTCATCATTTTTTATGTCAAATGCAATGTTGCTAACAAGTTGTACAGGAAAATAAACAAGATGAACAATAGAGAAATAAGATCACTTTCATTGATACTTGAAGATTTTTACAAATGAAAAAGGAAATTACAGTTTTTTTCCTACTCTATTTCTCTACCCTTGTTCCATCCTTAAAGAACAAGAAGGGGAGCAGATGCACTTGAAGGCGGATCGTCACCGTGCCCACCGGGACTCTTCCATGCCTCCACCTTGCATGACATACAAGCATCGAGCATCTTCTTTCTTCTTCTCTCAAGCTCTCGCTCGAGTTCCTCATCATTGTCATCATCCTCATCGTCTTCATCGACAATGATAAGATTCCAATCAGGGTTTGCCTGATGGAAGTTATGAAGAAGCGCATCAGCCATTGCATTCACAATGGCCTCATGTTCCTGAGGGTCAGGAACAGGTTGTGGTTCTTCATGCTCTGCGATTTCATCAAGAGCCTCCTGCATCTCTTGCCAAATTAAATTAAGTTCTTCAACTGGTAAGTAGTTTGGTTGATTGTTAGCAGCCATGGAGAAAAGAAGAATATGAAAGGTTTGCGTACGACTTTTTCTCTGTGGAGAGGGTTTTTGTATTTTTGATGATAAATGATAATACTGTTTAGCATTCTCTTTTCTTTTATAGAGATTATTTGTTAAGACTGCAGGTCATTTGCTCATTCTCGAGGAGACGGTTCAGTTTTCAATGACTATTTTGCCTTGGTTAATGGTAAGAATGTTTCAGTGGGTTCTACACCATTAATTTGGTGATTTTTTTTTTAAAAAATTTTTTTCAGGGTTATTGAAATAAATTTTGTTTTCTTAAATGAAATTTTTTTTCTCACTTCATATCGATTTTTTTTTTAATCCTGATAAGACAAATGGTTTTATTGGAAATGCCTTTATTCCTGATGAGGTCAGGCTTTTCTTGCATCAGAAAATGCCTACTCGTTATGGTTTAAGTTCTAATGCTATGGGGCAAAGTCCATCACACCTTGTTCCTGACCCAAGCATGCCACCTAAACAGTCTAAACAGTTAACAGCCACCTCTATTGTCTCTCAAAAGACTTTAGTTGTAAAATCAAAAAAATCAGCTATAACTGATATGTCTGGAAGGCAATCAGGTTCAAATGATTTTTCCTCTATACCACTCTCTAAAAAGAAGAAACAAGGGGGTGTACAAGGGGTCCTGGTTCAGAAGAAAGCTGAGAAGGTGACTGAGGCTGTTTCTGTGAAGAGAAAATTGGTATTAAGGGATGAATCTGATTCTGAAGATGACAAGCCAATTTCCTCTAAATTTAAGATAATCAAGGAAGTTGCTGATACTGTTATTGAAGCTGTGGCACCATCATCTAAGCCACGAAAGAAAAGGAAATTATCTAAAAGCAGGTATCATATTCCTTTGGAGACACAGACTACTGATGGTCAGGATCTATCAATTCCTGATGAGCAGTCAAATCCTGATGCTCAAGCTAATCTTGATGTAGGTACTCCTTATGTCTCTCCAACAAAAGTTGTCTCTGTTTCAGACTCACCAGCCAAATCCTCTCCTACTACAAGACATGTTGATATTTCATGGGAGAAGTATGGTGCTGCTTGCTTCCAATCTTGGGTTTCTACATCCATTGGAGAAGAAAAGGAAAGTAGAGAAAAAGGTCTTTCAGAGACAAAAGAAGCTGAAAGGATCAAGTCCACAAGAACCTGAATCTCAATGTGATTCAACAGCTACTGACGATCCTGCCACACAAGAACCACTCAATCAAAGTTTGGGTGAAGGCTTAGCTATTGGAATGGTCACACAAGAACCATTTTCTCAAAGGGAGAATGAAGACATCAACATTCCAGCCACACAAGAACCATCTAAAGATGCAGGCAAAGCTACAGCTTCTGAGAAATTTCCTGACAATGCTCAAGGGATTTCTGGTGAAAATGAAAGAATGGGCGAGGACACTATCAATGAGGGAAGTACACAAGAACCTTTAACTCAAAGTGTTAAAGCAGCTTCAGAACCTCATGCTACACAAGAACCATCAGTATCAAATCCTGATGCAAGCTTATCTCATCCTGGCGGTGTTGCTCCTAACGCTAGTGGTGCTACTGATAAGCCAATCCTGATACAACCACTAAGCTCAAGACCAATGACAGATTCTATCACAGCATCTCAGGATAAGCTAAAAGGTATTGCAATTCCTGATCCTGATGATACTCTTGATTCTGATGCTGATGATAGTGATGATAGTGATGATGATAATAATGAAGAGAAGGATCAGCTTGCTACAGCAATCAAAGCTAGTCTTGGAACCAACTTCGGTTCTTCAAGCACATTCATGGCTGGCAAGGCTTCTACTAGAAAAGATCTCAGACAAGATTTTTCTGTTCCTTCTGAAATCAATACTGCTGAGATATTTAAATAATAATATTAATAAACCCTGAAAATTTGGGTTACTACAGTTATTGTTTCCCGCAAGGGTTACTGTCATCAAGAAAAGTGATTGTCACTGTATGCCCTGACAGTTAGTTTCTTGACAGCAGTAAACAACTTTCTGTCAAGAATGGTAAAAGATACTGTCATTAAAACACTTAATGATGACAGTAAGTTTTTGCGCCAATGTTTCTGTCAAGCAAAACCTACTGTCATCACACCAAAGTTACTGACACATTTGTTTTAGCGCACAGTTTACTGTCAAAAGTAGTGGACCGTTAAAATTGTACAATCATCCTCCACGAGGAGAGAGAATTAAGCCAATAACCCACGTGATTGAGTTACTGGGTTAAGACACGATTTTACTTTTCCACTCTTTTAGTTAAACGCTTTAAGTTCCCTCTTTATTCTCCAGTTATACAACTGCACCCAAAAAGTGAACACAACACCCTTCTCTCTTCTATCCAAGCAATTCATCTTCTTACTTTCTTTCTTCTCTCAACCAGCAAAAATGGCCCCCAAACAATCAATTTTTCAAACTAACTTTGCTGGCATCTACTCTCCTAATGATGTTGGTGAAGATTTCAAAGGGCTTGTTTCTTTCTTGAATAAGTCATATCTTGGGTATGCAATTACCTCCACTCCTGTTCTCGATCTCGACAGGATTGATACTTTCTGGGAGTCATCTGTTGCTCAAGGAGATGGTGACAACACAACCATCAACCATCTGTTGCATGACATACAAGCATCGAGCATCTTCTTTCTTCTTCTCTCAAGCTCTCGCTCGAGTTCCTCATCATTGTCATCATCCTCATCGTCTTCATCGACAATGATTAGATTCCAATCAGGGTTTGCCTGATGGAAGTTATGAAGAAGCACATCAGCCATTGCATTCACAATGGCCTCATGTTCCTGAGGGTCAGGAACAGGTTGTGGTTCTTCATGCTCTGCGATTTCATCAAGAGCCTCCTGCATCTCTTGTCAAATTAAATTAAGTTCTTCAACTGGTAAGTAGTTTGGTTGATTGTTAGCAGCCATGGAGAAAAGAAGAATATGAAAGGTTTGCGTACGACTTTTTCTCTGTGGAGAGGGTTTTTGTATTTTTGATGATAAATGATAATACTGTTTAACATTCTCTTTTCTTTTATAGAGATTATTTGTTAAGACTGCAGGTCATTTGCTCATTCTCGAGGAGACGGTTCAGTTTTCAATGACTATTTTGCCTTGGTTAATGGTAAGAATGTTTCAGTGGGTTCTACACCATTAATTTGGTGATTTTTTTTTTTAAAAAACATTTTTCAGGGTTATTGAAATAAATTTTGTTTTCTTAAATGAAATTTTTTTTCTCACTTCATATCGATTTTTTTTTTAATCCTGATAAGACAAATGGTTTTATTGGAAATGCCTTTATTCCTGATGAGGTCAGGCTTTTCTTGCATCAGAAAATGCCCACTCGTTATGGTTTAAGTTCTAATGCTATGGGGAAAAGTCCATCACACCTTGTTCCTGACCCAAGCATGCCACCTAAACAGTCTAAACAGTTAACAGCCACCTCTACTGTCTCTCAAAAGACTTTAGTTGTAAAATCAAAAAAATCAGCTATAACTGATGTGTCTGGAAGGCAATCAGGTTCAAATGATTTTTCCTCTATACCACTCTCTAAAAAGAAGAAACAAGGGGGTGTACAAGGGGTCCTGGTTCAGAAGAAAGCTGAGAAGGTGACTGAGGCTGTTTCTGTGAAGAGAAAATTGGTATTAAGGGATGAATCTGATTCTGAAGATGACAAGCCAATTTCCTCTAAATTTAAGATAATCAAGGAAGTTGCTGATACTGTTATTGAAGCTGTGGCACCATCATCTAAGCCACGAAAGAAAAGGAAATTATCTAAAAGCAGGTATCATATTCCTTTGGAGACACAGACTACTGATGGTCAGGATCTATCAATTCCTGATGAGCAGTCAAATCCTGATGCTCAAGCTAATCCTGATGTTGGTACTCCTGATGTCTCTCCAACAAAAGTTGTCTCTGTTTCAGACTCACCAGCCAAATCCTCTCCTACTACAAGACATGTTGATATTTCATGGGAGAAGTATGGTGCTGCTTGCTTCCAATCTTGGGTTTCTACATCCATTGGAGAAGAAAAGGAAAGTAGAGAAAAAGGTCTTTCAGAGACAGAAGAAGCTGAAAGGATCAAGTCCACAAGAACCTGAATCTCAATGTGATTCAGCAGCTACTGACGATCCTGCCACACAAGAACCACTCAATCAAAGTTTGGGTGAAGGCTTAGCTATTGGAATGGTCACACAAGAACCATTTTCTCAAAGGGAGAATGAAGACATCAACATTCTAGCCACACAAGAACCATCTAAAGATGCAGGCAAAGCTACAACTTCTGAGAAATTTCCTGACAATGCTCAAGGGATTTCTGGTGAAAATGAAAGAATGGTCGAGGACACTATCAATGAGGGAAGTACACAAGAACCTTTAACTCAAAGTGTTAAAGCAGCTTCAGAACCTCATGCTACACAAGAACCATCAGTATCAAATCCTGATGCAAGCTTATCTCATCCTGGCGGTGTTGCTCCTGACGCTAGTGGTGCTACTGATAAGCCAATCCTGATACAACCACTAAGCTCAAGACCAATGACAGATTCTATCACAGCATCTCAGGATAAGCTAAAAGGTATTGCAATTCCTGATCCTGATGATACTCTTGATTCTGATGCTGATGATAGTGATGATAGTGATGATGATAATAATGAAGAGAAGGATCAGCTTGCTACAGCAATCAAAGCTAGTCTTGGAACCAACTTCGGTTCTTCAAGCACATTCATGGCTGGCAAGGCTTCTACTGGAAAAGATCTCAGACAAGATTTTTCTGTTCCTTCTGAAATCAATACTGCTGAGATATTTAAATAATAATATTAATAAACCCTGAAAATTTGGGTTACTACAGTTATTGTTTCCCGCAAGGGTTACTGTCATCAAAAAAGTGACTGTCACTGTATGCCCTGACAGTTAGTTTCTTGACAGCAGTAAACAACTTTCTGTCAAGAATGGTAAAAGATACTGTCATGAAAACACTTAATGATGACAGTAAGTTTTTGCGCCAATGTTTCTGTCAAGCAAAACCTACTGTCATCACACCAAAGTTACTGACACATTTGTTTTAGCGCACAGTTTACTGTCAAAAGTAGTGGACCGTTAAAATTGTACAATCATCCTCCACGAGGAGAGAGAATTAAGCCAATAACCCACGTGATTGAGTTACTGGGTTAAGACACGATTTTACTTTTCCACTCTTTTAGTTAAACGCTTCAAGTTCCCTCTTTATTCTCCAGTTATACAACTGCACCCAAAAAGTGAACACAACACCCTTCTCTCTTCTATCCAAGCAATTCATCTTCTTACTTTGTTTCTTCTCTCAACCAGCAAAAATGGCCCCCAAACAATCAATTTTTCAAACTAACTTTGCTGGCATCTACTCTCCTAATGATGTTGGTGAAGATTTCAAAGGGCTTGTTTCTTTCTTGAATAAGTCATATCTTGGGGTATGCAATTACCTCCACTCCTGTTCTCGATCTCGACAGGATTGATAGTTTCTGGGAGTCATCTGTTGCTCAAGGAGATGGTGACAACACAACCATCAAGTTCAAAATCAATGAGAACAGCTACTGTGGCGCCCCCAAATCCGGGGTCAGGGAATTTGGTCGTCACGCTAAAATCTCAATTCAACCTGTTAAATACTAAACCAATACAAATATAACATCTGCGACCCCAACTCTACCAAGAATCTTTTAGGCTATAGTGCTAGAAACAAGAATCCAAAATCTCACAAACTTTAACTTCCTTTACAACAATTTCCTTTGCATAATTTCTATAACGCTAGTATAACTTCGATGAGAAGTATACCAGGCCAAACTAATTTTATACAATATAGTATTTACTAGAAATCAACTATATACAATAACCTTACACTAGATCCAAATGATCTGCATCAACTCATCATCCCAACGTCATCTTGACTCTTCTCGTTCCACAGTCATACAATTTAATATTGTCAATCTACCTTACACTGAGAGGTTTAAAAGTTGAAACTAGCAAATATGAGCGGAGACATCCACTCGCTTTACTAAAATATCAAGGGTAACAAGCAAGAGTGAGCAAAAGAAGCTCAGCAAGTATATAATACTGCACAAGATAAAATAATGATGCAACAATATCTGCAAAGAAATCAACTCAACTGGCAAAATGAACAACAATATTTGTATCAAACTTTAAATTAGAATTGGATTTTTACTATGACGCAACGAGTTAAAGTGGATCATCAGTCACACTAAAACTCCGGATCATACCCTACGGTATGTCCAAATACTGAACTGGATCCAAGGCCACATTGGCCACATAATAATATTCATACTCTGACTGGCGTCTACAGTCCTTAAAACATTTCATTTTAATAAAAACCTCCAATTCCAATCTAGTACTCAGATTAGGTATCGGAACAATCGACTACCTGGTTAACTCAAATTAATGCTTTCAACTGTCTGATTCAGATTATCAAACTAGGTTAGGTTAAAACAAGTACATATGAATTAGGTTTCCAATGATAAAGAACCAGGATTAAATCTGGTAACCACAAGATACTGCATGATATGAATTATGAAACGAAATAGAACTGTCAAGTTAGAAATAAATAGGTTGTCTCAATCACAGGATGAGAATAGGAACTGGTTATGCAACAAGTAATTAAATTAAAATTGAAACCAGGAATCTTGATACGATACTCTGAACAAAAGAGTACGAGTTAGTAAACTTGCCTTTGGGTCATCGCTATCACGTAAAGCCGAAGTACTATGATTCTCATCTTCTTCTATCTTATGTCATCACAATTTCTATTCTGATAACTCTTGAGTCCGGCGCATATGTGGTTGCTACGAGTCTGCACTACCGAGATCGTGCCCGCCAAACTATTCACTAGTTAAATATAACATATACTTTAGCCTTTGGACTTCAACTCTACTTCATATAAATATTTATAAACTTAAGCGAATGTATTTTCTACAGAAAATTGGGCATGACCTATTCGTAAAGTGGACGTTGCCCTGTTTTAAAACACCAAAACTTTCTAACTCAATCATCCACAACCAATCCACAATTTATTCAATACTCCAATCATCTGCCTTGACTTGCAGTAAACATATAAGAAAATAATTATGCCTGTACTTGTAGTAAACATATAAGAAAATAATTCTGCATTGACTTGCAGTAAACATATAAGAAAATAATTCTGCATTGACTTGCAATAAACATATAAGAAAATAATTATGCATTGACTTGCAGTTACTTTATCCAGAAATAAACCATCTCGTACAACATTTATCACGTACCAAGTCAAATAACTAATTCACATAATTTCATATACTTCACTTAATACATAGCACATGTTTTATTCACGTAACCATTTAAACTAGCATATCATATCATATACAATTGCCAAGTAATAATCATTTAATAGTCCTGCCAGAAATCCGGCAGCACTTCCTCTATTTATATAACAATCCACCTATTTTAAACTAATACCAACAATCAAGAATCAATTTACAAACTAAAATATTCATATAACTTAACTTAATCAATCTGAACTCACATTTATAAAATAACATACTCAACTCGATATACCATTTAAACACATAGCAATTATCAGCTCATATGCCACTATACGATACCAAACTTATTATCATACTATCGGAATTAAAAATCAGATTTAACTAGTTAGAAAGATGGACAACTTAGAGTATAAAGATGAACTCGGATGAAAAAGTGTAAAACATAAAAATTGTAGAAAACTCCGAGACCTTTCCAGAATGGTAAGGCTCGTTAAAAATGAGCAATTAACGAGTTCAGAAACGTTTGAAAACAAGCTGTTGCAGAAGCAGACTCAGCCCTGTTCACACAAATAATACAACATTCGAGACTCCCAAATCACACAATTTGTTGATGGAATGTAAACGATAATTGTAAAGCTTGAAAATATCTTTCCATACTGATATAACTCATAACATATAACTGCACATAGCATTTAATCATACATTTATAATTACGTATAGAATACAAGATTTAAACAATCATTCATACTTTAAATCCAATTACCACTAGATTAAATAGAATTAATCAAAATCAATCAATTCAGTAAATCAAGAAATTAATCAAATCGGGTAAATACTAAAACAAATTTTGAAAAAATTATTTAAATTTGATTTATAATTAATCAAGATTAAATAATAATTAATTAATAAAATTCACCAATTAATCACTCAATTAATTGACCAATTATATCAATTACATTATTATCTAAAACCGATTAAAAATAATCAAATCTAATTAATCTTTGAGACACCAATAATAAAATACAATTAATAAGTATATAGATTTTACAAAATTTCGGCATGACCCGTTCGTAAATAGGACTATCCATAAAATTTGCATGTACTATGTTGCGTCCCCAGTCACAGGACGAACAACACAGTACAGCACCAACAAACATCCTGTATAC
Source organism: Heracleum sosnowskyi (assembly GCA_030848705.1). Taxonomy (NCBI): domain Eukaryota; kingdom Viridiplantae; phylum Streptophyta; class Magnoliopsida; order Apiales; family Apiaceae; genus Heracleum; species Heracleum sosnowskyi. The sequence goes on from CM061243.1 coordinate 87,810,610, forward strand.
TCAACAGTAAATAAACAACATATACTCCATAAAATAATGGACTTCAACAAAATCTCCCAAATTGGGAATTAAACAAAGTAAACTAAAATTACTATCACAATTAAACTTGCAACTTAAATCAACTCCACATATTTAACACACACATAAACGAGCTATAAACTACTTCCCCATTTCAAAATTAACCAACTAACTAAACTCATAATAATACTAAAATATCATTATGCCTTTTAAACAATTTAAACACACCAATATATTTATATAATCAATTATAAACAATTTCCCCCAACTCGGGAATTACTAAACATAAATTAAAATTGCCACCAAAACCAAGATCGGTACTTTAACAAATTAAACATCGCATTTATATACATAAACAAGCTACTAACAACTCGATCAATTACCGAAACTAAAATCACAAATTAAATTAAATCTTGTAAAAAAATTTGAACAACAACAATTAAGCATGTAAATGGATTATACAAAATCATATAAAGCTATCCCAGCCATCAAAATAAGTGAACGAACTCAGAATCAAAAAGCCCCAATTTTTTAATATCAACCCTAATTTATTTTATTTCCAGAAATAAAGAAACAATTATATAAAATTGAAAATTTATCCTCTGATGAAACTGATTGCAGATTCCGAAACTAGATCATAAGAGCTACGATTCGACTACTTGAACTCCAAAATCCGATATCAATAACACCTTCAAAATTAGTTTTGATTCTCAAGAACACGAAGAACACTAAGAACACGACAATCAAACCTCGATTTCTATACGTTACTGAACTCTAAATTTGAAGGATTTCGAGCACATAAACGCAACGGAAAACGTAAAAATAAATCAAATTTCGAAACCCCTCTGCAGGATCCATGCGAAAACAAAAGATTTAATTCGGAGATTAAGAACAAATACCTTAAGAAGCTTTAACAGTTCAGTAATGGAAGATTAATGGAGATCCAAAGCTTGTTCAATCACCACGTATCCCGCTCTCGCGATCTACGCTCTACGGTATCCACACGAACGCTTTTCTTGAAGGATTGATGTGTACTAGCACCCGAAAACTGCTTCTTTCTCTCTCTCTTTTCTTGCTCTCATAAGCGGCTAGGGTTTTAATATAAAAAAAATTCACATTAAAATCAGCCCTCTTTTAGAGTTTATATATAGAGAGGAAAATAGTTTTCTAATTATAATCCAATTATAATAAAATACTAATCCGAAATTCCAATTTATTATTCAATTAAGTCGCACTTAATTAATTAATAATTAATTTCATAACTAGTTTAAGTAATTCCATTTTCTATTTAAATAATTAATCAAGTCATACTTAATTAATATTATAAATAGAATAAATTACTTATTTAAATTTAAATTCATAATTTAAATTATTTCTCCTTCAAGCGTTCTTTGTGTGTGACCCTGTAGGTTATTATTACGTTGGTAACAATTTTAATAACTAATTAAAATTGTAAACAATGAGCGGCATCTACTAATACATCATTGCCACCCAAGTAATAATAATTAAATCGGTGATTCGATTAAGCCTTTCGTGAATAATGTTCTATGTAATATAATCCCTTTAACCTTAATATTATAGATTAAACTCGAGGCATGTAATGTGTCATCCTCTTCATAATTTAATCTTAGTTTTCTTGATCGATGAGTAGACTATTAAATCAAATCAACATTTGAGCACAGCCGTGCATTTCTTAGTCTCACTCAAACAAGAGGCCAATAATATCGCTCCTAAAATTAGGAGGGTTAAATCTCATCTAGATCTTTCATATTTCTCATACGATTCATAATATACCCAGTGTCCACTTTTATCATCACCCGGTCAAAGGTAACTTTTAATGTAATCAAAGTATATTAATTCTCGTATAAAAATATAATGATTTCAGGTCTAAGGATCATTACACCATTAACACAGTGAGAATTACTTATGACACTATTAACATGTGTAATCTCACGGCGGGTCAATCCAGTGTCATGTACTCTTACATGCACCTATGTTTTGACTTTAGTATCACCATACCTATGACCAATGAGATGTGGTCATCAGTCAACAAACATACTAGTCTTTGTGCATTATTATTGTCCTTAAATAATAACACTCGACTAGGGATATTTAGGAATAAAGATACTATTCATATAATCTCATTTTTCAGTCACATACTTAAAGATATCGAATACGTATCATAATTCCAAGGACATTTATTATGCTAACATTTATAACACAGTAAATAAAGACATAATAAAATAATAATAATAATCAATAAAACATAATTTATAATAATAAAATGTTTTTCTTTAAAACATAAAGGTATTGTCTCTAGAGCACTAATACTAACAATCTCCCACTTGCACTAGAGCCAATATCCCATGTATCCAATACATTTGGAACTAGTGTGACTTACAGGCTTCTGCTGGGACAAAGCCTTAGTCAGTGGTTCTGCAATATTATCAATAGTATGCACTTTACATATAAGTATATCTCCTTGATCATTAATTTCATTAATAAGGTGATATCGCTTTGGTAAATTCCCAAAAAATCCTTTTTGGCTACTTCGCTAGTATCAATATCCTAAGCCTCGATTGTAGAATCATTTACAGTTCTTGTTGTGAACTATTCTAGCTTACAACACAACTTTTTAGACAAAACACAAATCCAGACTAAGACACAAAAACCGTCATGTCTGTCTAGAAACTAACATCCGTGTAACATTTTACATCCAGCTTCCCATCTCCTCCATATACCAAGAATGAGTATTTAGTGCTCTTCAGGCACTTAAGAATATTCTTGATTCCAATCAAGTGACCATCACTTGGATTAGACTGGTACCTGCTTGTCATGCTTAAGCATATGAGACAACATGACGAGTACATATCATCACATACATTATGAAACCAATTTCCGAAGCATATAGAACTATACTAATGTGGTCCATATCATCCAATAATTTTAGACCATTTATTTTGAGATCACTATCTCATAGACATGGGAACATTTCCCTTTTAGCCTCTTTACATCCCTAATTGGTGCAATACATTGTCAATGTATGTACTCTGACTTAAGCCGAAAAATCTTTGTGATCTATCTCTATAGATCCTGATCCCTAAGATATAGGACACATCTCCTAAGTCTTTCATCAAGAAACTATTTCTCTACCAAGTCTTAACAGTCTGTTGAGAAAGAATGTCATTCCTTATTTGTAATATATCATCTACATATGATACTAGGAATGCCACATGGCTCCCACTAACCTTCTTGTAAACACACTGTTCATCTTCATTTTGAATAGAGCCAAACTATTTGACTGTTTCATCAAAACATATATTCCATCTCCTCGAGGCTTACTTTAATCCATAAATGGATCGACTTATCTTATAAACCATTCTAACAAAACTTGGATCTACAAAACCTTCAGGTTGTGTCATGTACACAACCTCTTCAACGCTCCCATTTAAGAAAGTAGTCTTGACATCCATTTGCCAGATTTCGTAGTCATAGTAAGCAAGAAAAATCCTGATGGACTTGACCATTGCCACTAGTGAGTAAGTTTCATCATAGTCAATACCATGAATTTACTTGAAACCTTTTGTCACCAGTCGTGCCTTATAGGTCTGTACATTACTATCCATGTCAGTTTTCTTCTTGAAAACACACTTGCACCTTATAGGTTTTACCCCTTTAGGTGGATCAACCAAAGTCCATACTTGGTTTTTCATACATGCAATCCATCTTAGATTTCATGGCATCTTGCCAACTTTTAGATCTTGGAATGTTCATAGCGTCTTGGTAGGTAAAAGGCTCATTATCATTATTCACAAGCGTTACATCACCATCCTGAGTCAAGAGAAATTCATAATATATCTCGGACTCATGGTGAATCCTACCAGACCTACGAACAACCTGTGTTTCTTGAGCAGTATTGTCATTAACATTTTCTTGTACATTATGCTCTTGTTCCAACTTTAGTTCAATGTTATCTCATGGTTCTCGATCCTCATCGAGATCTATTTTCCTCCCACTATTTCTTTTAGAAAGAAATTCTCTCTCAATAAATATAGCAGTTCGAGCAACAAACACTTTGTTCTCTGGAGGATTAATGAAGTAATACCCCTTTTGTTTTAATTTGGTATCCCACAAAATTACATTTATCTGATTTTGGTCCTAGCTTGTCAGAGGTTAAATGTTTCACAAACGCTTGGCATCCCCTAATTTTCATAAATGACATGCTATGACTTTTCTCAGTCCATATCTTATATGGTGTCTCCTGAACCATTTTAGTAGGAACACAGTTTAGTGTTTATGCATATGTCTCTAGGGTATAACCCCAAAAACTTATTGGAAGATCCTCTTGACTCATCATCCATCGCACTATGTCCAACAAAGTGTGATTTTAGTTCTTAGAAACCCCTTTCTTTGAACATTTTCTACTTCAGCTTAATATTCTTTGAACTTTTCAAAAGATTCTAATTTGTTCTTTAAAAGATATCCATATTCGTATCTACTGAAATCATCAGTAACCGCTATAAAGTAGTAAAACCTACCTTCTGCCATCATACGTATATGACCACATACATCACCATGTATAAGTCATAATCGTTCGATGACCCTTTCACCATTTCTAGTAAAAGGGACTTTTTGTCTTTTTACCAAATAAACCAAGATTCGCATTCTTCGTATGATTCATAATCAAACTTATCCAATCATCCATCAGTATGTAAATTGGAAATGCATTTCTTATTATATTGACTTAATTACAGTGCCAAATGTAATGTTTGATTCGAGTCATTTTTAGAACATATAAATTGTTAACTAATTGTGCAACATCATTAACCTTTTCATTGAAATGTAATAAACAACAACTGTTATATATTGTAAGATCCGAGAAAATTTCGTGTTAATAATTGATGTGAAATTAAATTGTATTTTCATATTGAAAATTTTTAAATGTTTTTATATGTGAAATGTGTGGGGAGTTAGAAATTATTTTGAAAAAGGATGTTATACTATTTTATTTATCGGAAAGAAAATTTGGATCGTTCCCAAATTATTCGGGAAATTGGTATATCGTTCGTACCAATATTTCATTCGTTAAAGTGAGAAGTATTCGAAAATATTCGTAATGGAGGTATTTTGGTTCGTATAGCTTTTATTAAACGATACTGGTAGTTATCCGTACTTTATGGATGATTATCGTCTCGTAAAACGTGCATTCTGCTTTATTAAAGATTTAAAGCGTTTATTCTGTTAAATTGTATTTAAAGCGATCTATCGGATCAGTATCGATCAAAAAATGTCGTTTGGGGTATTATTTTCCGTTTAATATAAAAAGGCAAATCGTACTTTGTTTTGCGTATATTAAAGTTTAATTACAGTTAAAAATCAAAAAACCCCTGAAACATGTTCTTCGTGTTCTTGAGAATCAAACTCAATTTTGAAGGCGTTATCGGAATCCGCTTTCGATGTTCTTGTAACCAAATCAAATCTCTCATCATCTTCTATCTAAATCCATCATCAAAATTCATGTGGGTATGATTTTTAAACTTTTCCGATTTTTAATTAATTTATTTATTTTGAATTAATTATTTTCAATTGGGGAAATCTTTGTTCTGGATTGTTCGTGTGAATTGATGGCTTGAGTGTGTTTGTCATGTGATTTAGAACATGTTGGTGATTTTTAATTTGATTTTTTGAGTTAGAACCGAGCTAATCAGAAAATTCGAAGCTCGCCGGATTTTTTTTTTATTTTAGCCGGATTTTGCATTCGGTTGATTGTTCCTTCGTTTGGTTTCCACAGTTTGAAAGATCGTGTGATTTGCAGTGTAACCATATATAGAAGTCGAAGGTTTGAGTCCAGTTTCCGATGACCGGAAATTTCCGCCGCCGGCGGGAATAATGGTCAAAACGGAGATGTTCTATGTATTTTATGGTATATTGCGGTGTGTGATGATGTGTCCGTAATTTTCCTATGAAAAGCCCTATGGATTAAAGGCTGGAAGTGGATTCCGGTGGCCGGACGCCGGCCGGAAACTGGGAAACCCAGTTTTCCGGTGGTGTTCTTGGCCAACCCGGAAACTGTTCTTGGCGACCCGTTTTCAAAACCCTAATCCGACCCGGTTGATCCAAAAACCCTAATTGTTTTCCAGAAAAAGTGTTTCTGGGATTTTATTTTTATAAATAAATCAAAAATTGTTTTATAAATTCTAAAAATCATATCTTTGATTTAAAAATACATTTTATTATTCCGAAAATTTTATAAATTCATAAATATTTATTTAAATTTGGAAATTGATTAAATTTAATTATTTTAATTATTTTTGATTAATAATTAATTTATTTAATTGATTGATTAATTCTTTTAATCAGTTAATTCTTAATAATTAATTGTTAATTAGATTTAATTAATTAAAATTGAGTTTAATTATTTTCTAGCTTGGTTTAATTATTTAAAAATAGTTGGAGTGTTTGGAAATTGTCAATTAATTTTTATATTAATTGATTAAATTGGTTTAATCTTTATATTGGGAGAAATAGTCCGATTTTTTTTTTGACCTAAAAATATTTTGAAGTTTAAATCCTTTGAAATGAGAGTCGTATATTTTTCTAAAAATATTTCTTAGATGTTACAAGACTTATGTGATTTATTTATCACAATCAAATGACGATACGTGCTATATGAATTAAGTGAATTATCTTATTGTTGAGTCGTAAATGCGAATAATTGTTTTGAGACGTGTTTAAATGTAGTAGTTGTGTCTGAAATTATCGTGTGGGGTAGTTGGGATAGAAATTTGTCGGTTATGTTAGAAAGTGAGATTTAAGAGGCCGTTGACTTGGATGTTGACTTTTATAGTATGGGGATTTTTCGTCAAACGAGTTACGTGGATTGCTTATGTGGTTGATTGTGATTGGTCTATCAATTGAGATATGGTTGTCTATGCAACAGAGACTATTGCACGAGACGAGTCAGATTATCGAAGTGTGTTAAGTAAGAGATATCGAAGAAGGATGAGATACTGGTTACGATTGACTGGATTCAAGATGGTAGGAGCAGACAAGTGGTATTCACGAGAGCGTTAAAGCAAAGAAGGACGGAAATAGAGAATCGTGCGATAAGACATAATAAGGAAGGAATCGTATTATTTCAGCTGTACGAAATAGCTAAGGACCAGAGGCAAGTGTTTATACCCTTGCTTATTAATTGATTGATATTCCTCGAATTATTATTATGCAATTGGCATACTTTTCCCTAAATATTAAATGATGACTTTTTGCATTAAACTGCAAGTATTTTACTTAATCTCGTACATTGACGAGTATTCCGTTATACTTTATGAACTTAGATTCATATTTTTATGATTGATTGGAAAAGATATACTTATTATATTGAAACGTTTGAAAAGATAGATATGGGCCGTATACTAAGGCTTTCTTTCAAAAGTCATGATTTTAAAATATTAGGTTGGAATATTGCCAACCCTAGACGATTGGGAACGTGTGAACCCTATGATGAAAATGTTATTTGGAGATTCTGAAGTTGTGGTACTTGTTCTACAAGTATTCAATTTTCCCATCTTGTACCTATGCAAACCTTGAGTTTCCCTAATTATAAACTTACCTTGATTTTTCCTAAACTCGAATTTGACTTTCTTGTCAATTGTTGAGGCCATCTCGAGCCTGTTCTTTGAACCCTACTCTATATTGAGCTGTTACACTTTCTGTTGATATCATATTGTCTGTTTCATATCAGACTTAATAACCTTGTTGAGCATGTTATTTTTTATTCTTCATTATCATCCCAGTTGTTGCATCGATCTCGTCGATGTTATTATGTTGTTACTTGCCATGTGCACTCCCTATTGAGTATCGATCTCGTCGATACCAGATTCAATTGCTATTCCTTTATTGATTCTTCATAATTGAACTGTTTCCTGGAACGTGAGTTTCCAGCAATTGTTGTATTAAGGTTGTCGATTCTTCCGACACCTGATTGTCGAAGTAAGGTTGTCATTTGTGTTGACACCTGACGTATATAATATAGAATTGGAATGTTTTTAAAATGGACCAATTATTGGTCGGGCCATTTATGGTCGATGTAATTTGGGCCCAGATTGGCCTAGGATCCGTAGAGGACTTTGCCTTGAGCAAGTCTGGGGTTGTTGCGTGGCTGTCCAGCAGCACAACCTTTGATTTGATAAATGTGAAATCCAATTCTAACATAAGTTCTTATTTTTGAGATGAGTTTTATTCATACCGCATATCCAGTCGGTACCATGTTGAAGTCTTGAAGTGTGTTCTGTATTTCATGATCGAGCTTGTTGGCTCATTCTTACTCCTTGATTATTCTAACCTTCCAGAGTGATGGTTTCAGAGATGTTGTGAATAAATTTTGTTATCTACAAAACTAGTATTTTGTACAAACCATGGTCTTGAAGACGTATGAGTTATATTATTCTCATATTTTCCTACATAATATTGTAGTTAAAAATTGTGGTAAATTACCAAAATTGATTTGAAAAATTGTTGAGATTGCGAATGTATAAACCAAAAGTTGTTATTTGAAAATCCAAAGCTTATTTTGGAAACTTTTCATATTAAACTTGATAATGCACTTGCTGAGCAATTCTTTCGCTCATACTTGTTTTTTTTATATATATTTTAGCCGGCCAGCAAGAAGGTATATTGGCGAGAGTTATCCGCGGAGCTGAACAGAGATGAGGAAGGATGTTAGCGTAAAGACATTTTGATTCAGAGTATTGGAGGTAGTGATAGGTTTTGTACATGGATGTTTTCTATTGAAAGTTATATTGTATAAGTTAGTGCCTGGTATACTTCTCATCGAGGTTATACTAGTGTTTTGGAAATTATGTAAAGAATGGTTGTAAAGAAGAAAATTTTTATGTAATGGAATTTTGGATCCTTGTTTCTAGCACTATAACCTTTAAAGATTCTTGGTAGAGTTGGGGTCTCAGATATTATTGTTGTGTTGATTTATTATTGAGCAGGTTGTTTGAATTAAGGGTGCAGTGTGACGACCAAATTATCTGACCCCGGATTTGGGGCGTTACATATATCCAATTAAAATGAAAAATCTTTCTTGTCCATACAAGAAACCAATATAATGTCTCTACTCTTAGAGGCACGTAGTTACAATTATCAAGTTCTAAACTTAGCCTTATAGGCAAAATTAAGTAACGAGTTACTTCAACTAGAGCAACAACTTTTGCTCCAATTCTAACCCGAAACCTGAAGCTTGACCCTCGTTGGTCTTCTTCTTAGATATTCCAAATAAGCATGGCAGTTTAACTTCCAGTCTTTCGGTTGTCCACAGAAGAGACAATCGTCTTCTTTAATTAGCAACACCTCCTTTAGGCGACAAAACATCTTTGGGATTGGAGTTTAATATGGCTATAGAATTAGATCAAATCTTCTTCTTTCCATTCCATTTTCCTTTCCCAAAACATTCCTACATTCACCATCATTATGGGAGTAGTCCATACATTTATCATGTTGCTTACAGCAGTTCTCAACGTGCTTCACAACTTAATGGGTGCTATGTCTATCTCATTTATTTCGTTGTTCACTAACTAATTGAGAATAGTTATTGTTCAAAGATTTGTATGATCAAATCATTCTAAGTCTCTAGACCAATCTTGAAACCCAAAAAAATAATAATCAAGGTACTCATTATACCCTATCATCTTTAGAACATTTGGACCAACCGAATCTCACTTTCCCTACTTGTAGGTGTATGGTGTCTTGCTATTGTCAAATCCTTTTTGACGAGCCTTTTCCTCAAACATCTTTTAGGGTACTCAAATATCTCATAAGCATCCATATGCTCATATTGTTTCTTAAGCTCAACACTCATAGTTGCAAGCATGAGACATGAAGCATCATCAGTCGAATCATCAATTTGCTTCCAATAAGCATTATGTTCGCCACATGTTACATTCTCAGCTAAAAGGTTAGAAGAATTTGACTAACATCGTGGTGCCTAAGGACGATCCTCAAGCTCCTATATCAGTCGAGGAAATTTGTTCATGTCAGCTTGTCCTTCTCAAGGACTTATCGCATAGAGAAGTTGTTTGTGTTATTTGTCATTTGATAGCTACAATATTAAAGTGCACAAAATTAATCTAGGTTGCAAATTTATTAATTATTATGTTTAAGTGATTATGGTATATCATTATATACCTCCCACTATTTTTATCAAATAAATAGCCCTAACTATTAATCCGGAAAGTATTTCTCTTAAATCTTTCTAGTGAGCCAAGATCCATATTTCGTCATCCTTAAGGTCAGCTTTGGCTTTACTCCCAAAACATGATTTATTTAGGTAGACAACTCTTGTCAATTATATCATATATAACTCTTGGAAAGTTTGGTAGAACAACATTTGTTCACATTTATCTAATAAATTATACCAAGCTCCATGCCTCTAAGTTCACAATCCTATTGTGGTAACTTAGTTAAGTATAACCCAATGGTCTAACAGTTAAGTATCACATTTACTTCATCGCGTCTTACCACGATAGATTGGAGTGCTTCGCTTTGGCGAACCCACTCTTTCTCGATCTAGGTCTTGACGAGTGTTGCCTATTGGAAGGCATCTAATTAACTTAATATTTTAACTTTAGGGATTTGTTATTATTAAAACGACCATGATCCCATCATCAAGAGATTCCCAATTTTTCTTTGAACTAAGTACTTCAAATCAAAATTTATCAATGGCTTGATTTCCAGTCCGTCGGAGGATTCACAGTGGTCTCACTTAAAACCCGCCTTTCTTACAAGCGTTGCTTGTATTTTTGTCAAAATCGCCCCATATCAAAATTTGAAATTCATACTTATTTCCGTGTTTCATAAACACAGGAATCTCATGTTCGTTTTTGTTCAATTTTAAAATCTTGAATCGTTACAGATTTTATCTTGTGTACCAAACATGGCATGGATGACGTATCTAATACATGCATGTTTAATCTAATTAAAGCATGCATCATTATAACTACGCATACATATCATCATCACATGCATCATATATGTAAAGTGTGTAAACGTGTTTGGTTATGGCCCAACCTATGTGATCTTTCCAAGCTAATGGAAAAATCAAGGTCAATCTATGGTGGTATCGAAATACAATACAATGTTACAAGTCTTCAAGCTTTAACTTGCCTCCTTGCTTGCCTCCTTGTAATGCTTCCTTGGTTCTCCATCTTGGATGTCTTCATATATATTACATAAATAAAATAACTTATCCTACTGAACTTACAAGTAGAACTCGAGTTACATTCGAGATTCAAACATTACAAGGAATAACGACATGCAAGTCGTATTTAGAAACCAAACCATTAAAACAAAACCACTATCTTATGGGTCTTTAGGCCATAACCAATCACCATGCTCATATAACAATTAAGAACATCTCATATTGTATTAACATATCATACCATATCATATTTCTCATGATCCAATCATATAAATCAAATAAAGTGTAAATCAGAAAATCAAAATCAGAATTCTGAAAACATTAAATCGTTGTTTACAGACAAGAAATGACGTCAAACGCCTTACAGACGAACGAGTGACTATGTCAGTTTTGTTCAAACGCCCGTTTCCCTTTCTGAAAAGGTATTGTAGGCGAAAATATGACACAGTATACAAATTTCACTAAATCTGCGCATCATATTCAGAAATCGTATCGAATACGATTATCATAATTCGATTTAACATGTATCATATACATACAACAATATACACAATCATCTCATGATTATCAAATCCTCATGAATATCATATATTCAAAAACATTTACATACATATAGATAAATCAACAAAAAAACATGGTAGATCGCAAATATGCATATATATCGAAAACTGTTAAACACACAACCGAATTAAAATGTTTCGCAAGTAGCTCTGATGCCATTGAAGGATTTCGAGCACATAAACGCAACGGAAAACTTAAAAATAAATCAAAATTCGAAATCCCTCCGCAGGATCCATGCGAAAACAAAAGATTTAATTCGGAGATTAAGAACAAATACCTTAAAAAGCTTTAACAGTTCATTAATGGAAGATTAATGGAGATCCAAAGCTTGTTCAATCACCACATATCCCGCTCTCGCGATCTACGCTCTACGGTATCCACACGAACGCTTTTCTTGAAAGATTGATGTGTACTAGCACCCGAAAACTGCTTCTTTCTATCTCTCTTTTCTTGCTCTCATAAGTGGCTAGGGTTTTAATATAAAAACATTTTTCACATTAAAATCATCCCTCTTTTAGAGTTTATATATAGAGAGGAAAATAGTTTTCTAATTAACGCCAGTAATCCTGATCAGTTGAGTCTAGATCCTGACGATCATTGAATCATGATCTAACAACATGCCTATCAGTCATAGGCAGTTGAGTAGATCTTGTTTGAACAAATCTGCAAGAAGTATACAAGTGATTAACTCTACCACATCGAATTCAGGGCCTTCTGGAAGTACTTTCTTCTGATGGGTAGCTGCTACTACAGTCAATCATTGTTGGTTCATTCAAGCTTTCCTCTTCATTTGCATCTGACTCTTCTTCCTTGATGGTTTTGCTTCTTAGTAATTGAACATGGTTCCTGAAACCTGGTCCAACCTTATTGATCAGTCTCTCTAGAGTCTGATTACTCCTAAATGGTTTTACCATCTTTGGAGCAGTCTCCGCATCCTCTAGCTTCTTGTTATTGCAATTCCAGGTCTCTTTACAAAATGTGTCCATTCCTTGAGATCTGATAATGTTGGACACAATGTAACTGGAATTATTCCATCTTGCAATAACCTCTTGTTCCTTTCTCAGCTGCTCTTTCAAAACCACTTCTCTTTTTAAGACAGCCTCAAGTTCATGTTTAACATTCATGCATTCAATAAATGTTTCCTTAAACTCAGAGACATGAGTTTCCAACATAGCATTTATCTCACTAAGCATAACATTAGTTACTTTAAGTCTGACATTTTCTTCAATGAGATTGTTAAAGGAAATACGCACAACATGTAATTCATCAAATAAACTCATTGCAGTGCTGCAACATACTTCTTTAACATGCTTAGTTGGCTTCACAGAAAATACCTGATTTCTGGTTGAACTCGCTTCTTGATTGTCATAGGCTGTGGGTACAAGGTTGATAGATCCCTCTGTTGATGTTTAAAAACCCTCTTCAGATGAAACCCTTCGCTCAAAAAGGACTTAATCTTCCAGTGCCGTTCCTTCCTTGCCCTTGTCTGATGTGGTTCTGATACATTCACAGATCTTCAGTTTGAATGTTGAGCTTGCTGCTTCTGTTCTTTCCTCTTCTTTCAAATCTTGGTTGGAGATGACCATATCTCTTGTTTCTGTCTCCCCTTCTTTACTGATAATCTTTGCATCCTGCATAGCCTCAAGATTAGAGCATTCAAGAGTACTTGACAGACTGCTAAGATTTAGATCTTTGGATTCAAGGGTATTTTTGATAGACACAGAGATATGCTTCCATTTTCTGGGTAGAGAGTTTGCAAACACCAACTTTGAGTCCTTGTTTGTGAACTCATTCCCAGCTTCTTCATTGTCACCTCTTTCCATGGTTGCGGTTGCTTTTGATATTTAAACTTCTTGTATGTTAGAAGCTTGCTCTGATACCAATTGTTATTCCCAGAACAATGCAACCTAGATTGTAGAAGGGGGGTTGAATACAATCTAGTCAATTTTACAAAACTTTTTCAAACTTTTTACAGTATGAATATATGTGTTGGTAAATTAACTAAGAATTGAGACAAGCCATGTACATAAATGAATTCTTCGAGTTCAAAAGAAATGCAGGAGACAAGCAGACTTTTTAAACTTTTCAGGTGGGTTTCTCGGAAAAAGCCCACCTGAGGTGTATATTGAAGAATTCTCTGGTTTTGTTTTTCAACAAACTCCAGCTGCTTACACAGATGATGAAAGAGAGCCTGAGTGTTTTTACATTCAGCTTTGTGCTCTCTTCACACACTTCTATGCTACTCCACACAGTCTTATATACATCGACTGTGTGTTACAAACAAAACCTACAACATAATAAAATATTACATTTTGGTTCTGCTTGATCACATGCTCGTCTCAAAAACTATCCTATTCGGGAAATGCCTTGGCTGGCATCACAGATAAACTTGTATAATCCCAAATGGTGCTTTCTGATTGAGTGTGCTGCTCTCTTCAAAAATTACTAAGTCCATGAAATTGACCTAGCTTCCAAGCCCATGTGACATCTGCATGAAAGAGACCTCTCCTTGGTTACCCAACTGTCAAGTCACTATCAGCTGAGATGAGTGAACATGTAGTATTGCAAATTGGTCTTCATGCTTGTCAAGCTTTTCCTTAGTGTCCAGTTAGAAGTTAAACTTCTAGGTAGCTGCCTTAACTCTTATTTATCCATCGAGACATAAAAGACAATAGATGACTTCACATTTCACTTGTAGGAATTTGAGCCTTCGAATATTTACAATTTTGACTTCATATTCCATACATCTATTACATCGTTATCCAACATCTTTTAGTCACGGGTGTGTAATGATGATTTCTGAGACTGTCCTCCATTCAACCTGTTAAATAAGAAAATCTTCAAAAGATTCTGTTACATAGATTTGATTTTATGTTGAATGGGATGAACATCAGTAGGCGTATTAATTCCATATCCGTAGACTACCATTTTATGTCAATTATCTGTAGAAAGGTAATCTTAGAATATCCGTAGAAGTAATTGTAAAGCATAATGTAACATAAGATGTAAAAGAGATAACTACAACTCAACAAAGGACAAGACAGACAATAGTATTAATAGAAGCACAGGAATCCAGAATCAGAGAAGAAAAGGTAAACTCAAAAAATCAAAATACGTTATGTATTCTTGAAGTCCGTAAACAGGTCACGGAAAGAAGTTCATGAAAATGTTCAAGCCTCAGTGACAGCAATAGAAACAAGACTTTGAAGACGACAGAAGTATGTGAATGATTTAGGGTTCAGTACCACGGGATTCCAGGGATGAAGCAACCAGAACGACAAGGGACGTATCAGCAGCATTATAATTGAAGTCATAAAATAAGAATTGATCAAGTGTTATTCATCTGTGAACCAGACCAGTTGCACTAGGTGACGGCACTGAAAAGATCAAGTTGTTTTATCGTCTCAGAAGAAATTGATACAGTCCAAAACTTAAACACCCAGGAGCTCAGGAGTAATTACTAAAGGACAAAAGACAAGAAAAAGTATTCGATAGTTTTTCTTTTGAAAAAACTATCGAATGGTGGTTGAAGTGATTCATTGAATAACCAAGTGAATTAATTTGGCATTCGATAGTTTTGATTTAAAAACTATCGAATGGCAAATTGATTTATTCCATTCGATGGTTTTTTAATCCATTCGATGGTTTTTCAATTCATGGAGCAGGTGAAAAGTTGTGCTTGTCTGACAGGTTGATGAAGATCCAACGGCCAAGAATATTCTATTCTAAATGGTTCGATGGTTTTCAATTTAAGTCTGCAGTTAATACAGAGTGAAGAATGTGTCTTCTTCAGTTAAGGATTTTAACACAGAGACATTACTGAGAGAGAGAAGAGCCGGAGAAAATTATCAGAGAAATTAATAGTGCTCAGAACTTGATCATTGTTTTGTATTTGTGTAACCTTAAACTCATTGACGCTAATCTACGGATTAGAAATTGTAGCACCCCTCGAGGTTTATATTTATAAAAAGATATATTCCCCGAAACTTGATTTGGTTTGGTGTGTTTGATTTCGTTATAGAACTGAAAGATTAATCCGCGAACGAAATTAAATTATTTGTGAGTATCGTATTCAACCCCCCCCCCCTTCTACGATACTTTGGACCTAACAATTGGTATCAGAGCTACTTGATTGATATACAAATCAGATCCGGTGAATGAGACCAAAATCAAACGTAGCGTGAAAATTCGAAGCAAATTTTTTAACTTTCAAATTTTTTCATTTAATTGGAATTTCTTGAATTTTAAACAATTTGAAATTTTCAGAAACCATGAGTGCTCCAAAGACAACCGCTGGTATTAAAGTTCCCCCGTTTACTAGAGATGATTTCGGTTTGTGGAAGATGAAGATGCTGTTATTTATCAAGGCATCTAATCCGTTGTATATTGGCATATTAGAAAACGGACCGTTAGTACCAATGAAACTAGTTAGTGAATCTACAGCTCCTGATGGTAGCAGGATTCCTTCAGGCACCCAACCTAAGGAGATAAGTGAATTTACAGATTCTGACAAAGAACTGATTCGATTGGACACCGGTTTAATGTTGATATTGGCGGACTCCGCGGACAAGGAAATGAGCTATCAGTTGATGAACTGTACAAGCGGGAAACATATGTGGGATACCATTAACCTAATAATGGAAGGAACTGAAGACGTTCAGGAAAACAGATTGGACATTCTG
Source organism: Heracleum sosnowskyi (assembly GCA_030848705.1). Classification (NCBI taxonomy): domain Eukaryota; kingdom Viridiplantae; phylum Streptophyta; class Magnoliopsida; order Apiales; family Apiaceae; genus Heracleum; species Heracleum sosnowskyi. The sequence goes on from CM061243.1 coordinate 87,827,074, forward strand.
ACTTCTCAATATGAAGCGTTTAGGTCCCTGCCAGGAGAAAGTATAACTCAGGTCTTTGAGAAGTATACTAAGCTCCTCAATGAATTGGCAATGAAAGGAAAGACCTATCCACTGAGAGAATCGAACAGGAAGTTCATGATGACGCTGCCCCATCATGTAGAACACAAGTCATCATCCATTAGGGAAAGAATTGACTTCACAAAGATGCCACTAGAGATGATCTATGGCAAGTTGAAGACCTATGAGATGGAACAGGAACAAAGGGTGATAATCTACGGATCAGGGACAGTGGACAGCAAGCACAATGCACTTGTGAGATCAGCAGCACTTGTAGTGGATGAACCAATAACTTCTGAGATTCAGGTTCAAATCCCTAGAGCTGGAAAGGAGGTGATAATAGAAGCAGAAATGGATTCTGTGAATCTGGGTGTTGATGAAAGTGATTACTACACCCTAGAAGAGCTTGAGGAAATGGAAGACAAAACCATGGCGTACTTAGCTGCAAAGTTTAGTCATATTCGTTTCAAGAGAAACCCTAAGTACAAGTTCAAGGGCTCAACCAACAGATTCCAGAAGAGCAATTATACACCTAGTACAGGCTTTAAGGGAGGCTACAAGACTGGCATGATTGATAGGAGCAAATCAAGATGCTATAACTGCAATGAGTTAGGGCATTTCGCCACTGAATGCCGGAAGCCTCGTCAAGCAAGAGACATGAAAGATGTCTATGGAAAGAAGGATTCTTATGATGAGTTGAAGAAGGAGAATGCCAAGCTTAAACAGCAACTGGAGGCATTCTCTGGAAAGCAGAAAGGGAAGGCTTATATAGCAGAGGGAAAGCACTGGGATGATACTGATTCGGATGAAGAGGAGGAATATGTAAATGTTGCTCTAATGGCTGACTCTTCAGAGGAATCACCTCAATCATCTCAGGTACCTATCTTAACTATAATTGATATGTCTAATTCTGAGTACAAGAAAACTGTGCAAGATCTTAGTGTAGAATTGTTTAATGTACACACAAGCATGCTAGCATCTGAAATGGAAAATGCTAAACTAGTTCTTAAGATTAAAAAGCTAGAATCTAAAAATGAAGAACTAGAGCTTGTAGCTGTAACATTAGAAGATCTTAAGCAAAAGAATGCGTACTTAGAGAACAAGGTCAAGTGTAATGATGAGATAGAGACTATCCTCAGGAAGCAGATTTCAGATCTAGATTTGAAGCTGAATGCTTTTAAGAATTCCGCTCTAGTGGCTAAGGAAATCATTGATACTCAGGCCGTAGAGAATAAAACTGCTATAGGATTTGACTATAACAAGAAAGCTGGTAAGAAGATTGTGGAATTCCCTGTGACATCTTCAGTTGTCAAAAGGAATACTCCACATGTTCTTAAGAATGTTGATTGTCCAGTTTTTGTTAAGCCGTTTCCACCTCTCTTTTATGAGGATGATCTTTTCATAGCACAAGAATTGCTTGAGGAGGATTTATTGAAGGAAAAAGAGGTAAAGACTAAGTTGCCTAGGAAATCAGTAAAGAATGTATTACCTAAACCTGATTTACCTAAAACTGAAGTAGGTTCCTTAGTTAGTAATGTTAAAAAGAACAGGAATGGGAGGAAAAAGATTGTTAATCAGGAATTGGTTCCATCTTCTCCCATTGCATCTAGGAAGTTATGTTCTATTTGTAATTCTGCTGGACACCTTACACATGCATGTAAAAAGGTTAAAGTAGAAACTGCTAATGCTTCTGAAATGCATAACATGTCTGACATGCCTGATAATCATGAACCCTGTGGAAAGAAAGAGTGTTTGCTATGTAAGTACAACATCATGCATGCTTATTTTAAGTTGATGTCTGATAGTAGCAATAGCTCTGGTAATGTTAAATCCACAGATACTATGAATATCAAACAGGGTAAGACTAAATTGAATGTTACTCCTGTTAAATCATCTAAACCTTCAGGACCCAAACAATTTTGGGTACCAAAGTCCGCTTAATCAATCTGTGATTGCAGGGTAAGGTTAAAAGCTCAAAGGTTGTGTGGATTCTGGATAGTGGCTGTTCTAGACACATGACAGGTGAAGAGTCCCTGCTTACAGAGGTGGTTAAGAAGACCGGCCCGATTGTAACCTTTGGAGATGACAGGAAAGGATTCACTACGGGATATGGTAAATTGAAAGCTGGAAATGTCATCATTGAAAACATCTCTCTTGTTGAAGGATTAAAGCACAATCTACTAAGTATCAGTCAATTCTGTGATAAAGGCTACAATGTAGATTTCAGAAAGGACAAGTGCTTGATCACCAACAGGAAGGATGAGAAGCTTACTCTACTGGGAGTGAGAAAAGGAAATTTGTTTATAGCTGACTTAAGTTCTACCAGTGAAGGAGAAGTTACATGTTTCTATGCAAAGGCATCTTCAGAACAAAGTTGGCTATGGCACAAGAAGCTCTCACGTCTGAACTTCAAAACTATGAACTCTTTGGTAAAGAGAGAGTTAGTGAGAGGGTTGCCCCTGATGGAATTCAATCAGGAGGGACTATGTGAAGCATGTGAAAAGGGGAAGTCGAAGAAAGCATCACATGGAAGCAAAGGAATGACAAGCATTACTGAACCATTACAGCTGATTCATATGGATTTATTTGGTCCAGTTAATGTTATCTCACTTTCAAGAAACAGATATGCATTGGTGATGGTGGATGACTACTCCAAGTACACGTGGGTGTTGTTCATACAAACAAAGGATGAAGCAACACAACTAATCATTGATCACATCAAGAAGATAGAAGTGGAAGCTAAGCTACCTGTGCGGACAATCAGATCAGACAATGGAACTGAATTCAAGAATGCAGTTCTAAATGATTTCTGCTCAGAGAAAGGAATATCAAGACAGTTTTCAGCACCAAGAACTCCTCAACAGAATGGAGTAGTGGAAAGGAAGAACAGGACCTTGGTTGAAGCAGCAAGGACCATGTTGAGTGAATCAAAACTTCCCACTTACTTTTGGGCTGAAGCAGTGAATACAGCTTGCTACACTCAGAATCGAACCCTGATCAACAAAGATCATGAAAAGACTCCGTATGAGTTAATGGCCAACAAGAAGCCAACACTGAAGTACTTTCATGTGTTTGGTGCAAAGTGCTTTGTACTTAAAGATGGAGAACATCTTGGCAAGTTTGATGCCAAAGCAGATGAAGGCATTTTTCTGGGCTATTCTCTGGAATCTAAAGCTTTCAGGGTATATGTGATTGAAGATAAGAAGGTGTTGGAAAGCTTTAATGTAACATTTGACGACACTAAAAGACCAGGCCTGCAAACTGGAGAGAACTCTGAATCCTTGGTATTTGAAAATCTATCAGGAGATCTCTCTGACAATGAAGAAGTACCTGAAGTTGTTACAGTCATTAATAATAATCATAATGATAATGATTCTGGACAAAGTGGTGACCAAAGTGGAAATCCTCAAAATACAGGATCCACTAGTCAGTCTTCAGAATCAACAGATCAAACCGTCAACAACTCAGGGGGAGCAGGAGAAGGATCAACTAGTCACACTCCACAACATCTAGAACAAGGAGAATCATCAAGATCGCATCTTCCAAGACAAAGGGTATGGAATAGAGATCATCCCTTTCACTTGATCATTGGTGATCCGGACACAGGAGTGAGAACTAGGAGAACATCACAAAATGAATGTCACTATTCTGGGTTTCTTTCAGAAACAGAACCTAAGAAAGTTAAAGATGCTCTAGATGATCCAGATTGGGTGATTGCTATGCAAGAAGAACTCAATCAGTTTGAAAGGCAGAAAGTTTGGAAGCTGGTACCCAGGCCTAAGGGAAAATCTGTTATTGGAACACGATGGGTATTCAGAAATAAATTGGACGAAGATGGCATTGTAACGAGAAACAAAGCCAGACTGGTTGCTAAAGGTTACTCTCAAGAAGAGGGTATAGATTATGATGAAACCTATGCACCAGTAGCAAGACTTGAGGCCATCAGAATGTTTCTGGCATTTGCTGCACATTCCAATTACAAAGTATATCAAATGGATGTGAAGAGTGCTTTTCTGAACGGGGAGTTAGAAGAAGAAGTGTATGTGGAACAACCTCCAGGTTTTGAGGATTCAAAACTGGCAGACTTTGTGTACTTTCTATTCAAAGCTCTCTATGGACTCAAACAAGCTCCGAGGACATGGTATGACACTCTCTCTGAATTCTTACTCGAAAATGATTTTACAAGAGGTGTTGTAGACAAAACTCTCTTTGTCAAAAAGCATAAAAATGATTTGATATTGGTGCAAGTATATGTTGATGACATAATATTTGGTTCTACTAATGATGATCTATGCAAGAGATTTGCTAAGTTAATGCAGAGTCGTTATGAAATGAGCATGATGGCTGAATTGTCATTCTTTCTTGGATTGCAAGTATACCAAAAACAAGCTGGTATATTCATTTGTCAGTCCAAGTACATCAAGGATCTTCTTAAGAAGTATCAAATGGAAGACTCATCTACTGCAAAGACTCCTATGCCAACTGCCACTAAGCTTGATAAGGATGAAACTGGTAAGAAGGTTGACATCACAGGCTACAGAGGTATGATAGGCTCATTACTTTATCTCACTGCAAGTAGACCAGATATAATGTTTGCAACATGCTTGTGTGCTAGATTTCAGTCTGATCCTAAAGAATCTCATCTAATAGCTGTTAAGCGAATATTTAGATATCTTAAGGGGGACCCCAAATCTTGGCATTTGGTACCCTAAAGATACAGGATTTGATCTTATTGGATACACAGACTCTGATTTTGCAGGTTGTAAGATTGATCGGAAGAGTACTTCAGGAAGCTGTCAGTTTCTTGGAAGAAGGTTAGTTTCCTGGCATAGCAAGAAGCAGCATTCAGTGTCCACATCAACAGCTGAGGCTGAATACATTGCTGCTGGTAGCTGTTGTGCTCAGATCTTGTGGATGAGAAACCAACTCCGTGACTATGGACTTTTGTTGACAAAGATTCCAATATTTTGCGACAACACAAGTGCCATAGCAATCTCAAACAACCCAGTGCAACACTCGAGGACGAAGCACATCGACATCAGGTATCATTTTATCCGAGAGCATGTCATGAATGGAACTGTGGAATTACACTTTGTACCCACAGAGGATCAAATTGCAGACATCTTTACTAAACCGCTTGATGAATCCACTTTCAATAAGCTGGTTGGTGAACTTGGGATGTTAAATCTTTCTAATTGATTTTGATTAGAAGTCAGTAACTGCAGAGAGTCCTGGTGAATACATGAGTTTAAGAATTGCTATATCCTTAGGACTCGTGAATTTATTTTCTGGAGCAATTCTCGTATTTAGGATTATTATACTAATTGTATGTCATAATTATGGATGATATATCTTCTGGCATTTAATTAGTTATTAATTCTAAAAATTATTTAAGTGCTAATATTTGTACTAAATATTCAAGCATTTATTTAATTTGAATTAATTTACTTTGTTTTTAACATTGTAGATTAATGCAGCATAATTTATTGGATTTTAATTGATTAATATCACTCAATGATATTTGATTGATTTTATTCTAAGAAAATTGTGAATTTTCTGTTAAGAATTGATTTTGGTAAATTTTAAAAGGTTTATTAAAATTAAAACTTGACAGGAAATAAAAATGTCTGATTTTTAGAATATGAACAGGTTTTAAAATGAAGAAAGAAGCAAAAACCATCGAATTTAGGAAATTCGATAGTTTTTCTAAGTACTAATTAAAAATCATCGAACTTAAAATTCGATAGTTTTTTATTTTGAAAAGAAAAACCATCGAAATACAAGTTTCGATAGTTTTTGAAATCAAATGAAAATATATCGGAGGATTTAATTTTTCAATAATTAAACTCCTCGATAGTTTTTCAACAATGAAAAACTCGATAGTTTTTCTGGTTTTTAAAAGGAAAACCAGTTCGATAGTTTTTGAGTTTTCAGGAGAGAGAGAGCTCGATAGTTTTCTGAAAAGCGTTTAAAATTCACATTTTCAAACCCTTCGATAGTTTTTGAAAAACTATCGAGGTCCAGTTGACCCTTTTGCCCTCACAGAAAATTATCGATAGTTCATTTACAAAACTATCGAACCAGAAATGACGATTTTGCCCCTGACAGTTTCAAAAAGGTATAAAAACAATGCCTTAGCTTTTTCTTTTCAGTTTTTACAGATCTAAGAAAAGCTAGAGTTGTTTTTATATACTTACAAAACATAAACAGCAAAGAACACATCTTGTTCGATATTTTCTTCAAAATTAATCGATCAAATCTCAAGAAAGTTACTGTTTTCACTGTTTCTTTTATTTTTAACAGTGAACACTTAGTAATTGTTAAGTGCTTGAAGCTTTCTGGAAAAAAAAAACTATCGAATAAGATAGAACTGTACTACCTTGATATTCGAAAGAATTTTACTATTCTGTTGTTTTGTCAATAGAATTTTAAGGTTGAAATTCTCAAATTCTTTATCAATCTGCAGTCCAAGTTCTCTTAATAGGAATTTGTTTTTGGTTTAGGTGTTTAAATTCGAAAAGAAAGGGGTTTATTGTTAAAAGTTTGATTAATTAGAAATAATTAATTAAATTTAAAAGGAAAAATAGTTTTGGTTTATTTAAATTTTCTGGAAATTTTAAAAAATGGCTGTAGAATTTATAGTAACCAAAACTAATCATGTCTCGTTCCAAAACTTGCAAGCCATTACGAATCCTCAAATTCGTGCATGGGCAGAGTTTTTGAATATACGTTCATTAGTGGCATACGCTGTAAGTACTCCTGTAGTCCTTTGTATCGATCAACTGACTGTGTTGTACACATCCGCCACGGATACAAGTGAGAATAATGTGAGATCCTTCAGTTTTGTTATGCCAGGGGGCAGAACAATAAGGGTGACGAAACATGACTTTAACAGAATACTTCATTTTCCTACAGAAAACCTTGTTCTGGATCCCACAACTGAGGAAATACATGCTTTCTTCACTCTTATCAGAAGTCAACAACCTAACTTCTTGGTGGGAGAGTTCCTAAAGCATTACCTGCCAAAGCCATGGAATTGTTTCTTTCATACCCTGATACATGTTTTTACTGCCAAGCTAACAAATCTGCATGGCATTCCCTTATTCCTTCAAAAGATAGGGTTTGCCATTGCGAACAATAGGCATATTAACATAGGACGGATAGTGATTGATCAAGTAATTCTGTGCATGGGACCACTGGATGAAAGAACAGGCATAAATGAAGATGTGCTGTGTTTCTATCCTAGGTTCCTACAGCTAATTCTCAATGATATCTTAACAGATGATGAACGGGAGATCTTTGAAGGTGAAGCCAACCAGGAGTGCATGAGAATGAAGAGCAATGCCATAACCGCTCTCATTAGGAAGAACAACTATCTTCCAGGGGTACCCACTGTTCTCAATGAATATCTAAGAACGGTGCCCCTACCACTTCTACCCCCAGGGGAACAGGTAAATCAAGGTAATATTCCACAACCTGAACCTGTAATGGCACCTGTACCAATGGATGTTGATCCAGAGCCCTTAGTGGCCATTCCTGACCAGGAGGTTGCAAACCCACAACCTCTAACCACGGTCGAAGAGCCTTTGGAAGAGCCAAATGAAAACATAAATGAACCTCCTTCCCCTACTATACCCATTACAGAACCATCCATGAGTGTAGAGGGAGATAGTGCCAAAGCAGCACCACATAAGGAGATACACCCTTCAACAACAGCTCTGCCTTCCTCTAAAAGGAGAAGAACAAAAACCGAGGCAACTGTTGATACTTCATTTCTCTCATCCAAAGCGCCCTTTACTGATTTTTCTGATGCTGATTGGGCTACGCTAACGAAAGCAATATCTGAACCAATAGCTCAATCAAGTAAGGAAGAATTGACGGAAGCAACTGGTGTTCCGACCATATTACGGTCAGGTTCACTGGTTGAAGGTTCTCAGAACCAAGGGTCTTCACAGACGTCGAGAGAAGGCTTTGACCTAAATGCACAATCTAAAAGGTCATTGTCTACCTCCCCAGATGGAACATATCTGGATCCTGCGGGTAAAGGGTCTGACGTAGGTGCAGATCGGCAACTCGTTGACAGTGAATCAATTACTATTGAGGAGTCAACTGAGGTGAAGTCTTTACAGACTCACGGGGAAGATTCGGGATCTCTGCTGTTCAAAGAGCCTGTTTCTAACCCCCTAGAGATTCAAACTCTAGATCCTTCAAAGGATATATCATCTAAGGATGATCAGCAACTTGGTTTATCCAAGGACGGGGACTTGCGAAGCCCCATTGCACCACCAGTGACCTCCTTAAGAACGGCTACGGTGATCTCTTCTGCAGGTACAATCAGCACAAAGGATTTGAGTGAAACAAAAACACTTACACCTGGCCTGAGTGGGAAAGGAAAAATGATTCAAACACCGACAGAAACGTTGAGTGTACACCCAGAGCCAAATGTGAGGAGTGACACCCTAACCCTACCTAATATTAATGATCTGCTGTTACCAACAGAAAGAGAGCTACAAGTTCAATCTTCCCTCAAGGAGATGACAGTTCGAGACAAAGAAGGAAATCCACTTTTCAAGGTTCCACTGCGACCTTCCTTTGACCAAGGGATCTCCTCCAGTCAAGACAATATTTCTTTAAAGTCTATTCAAGAGAAAGTTGACTTGGCTGCAGCTGATTCCAGAAGAACATTCAGGGTCATTGGCAGTGCATCTGGCACTATAACAGGTACGAAGCAGGCAGTGGACTCCTTAAAGAAGGAAGCTATGGAAGAACTAGTCGAGCTGAGGATGGACGTCAGGGAACTTAGAGATGGATTCATGAATGAAGTAACTGCACTGTCTCAAGGACATGAAGCTTTGAAAGAAGACATTCTGGTTATCCGGGATGGTCAAGCGCGGGTAAAAGATGCAATGAATACCCTTTCACGAGTGGAGTCTAAGCTAAACAAGAGGCTGGATCACATGGAAAAGACTACCAACTCAAGATTGGAGAACATTGACCTGTCGCTAGCTTCTATAAATGAGTTTAATAAGCAGCTTATGGATTTCTTGGAGAATCAAGGTGACGGAGTACAGTCTATATGGAGTATGCTAAAGAACCAACAATCTGGACAACCTGGTTCTTCATATCAGCAACCTGATCCTTCTAATTTCTTTTATGCTGAGGATGCTTTTATCGAGGATTCCTCAACTAAGGGGGAGAAAGTTGGAGAAGGGGTGAAGGATAAATGGGGAGTTTGGGAGACTGTTGAGGCTATTCCAATCAGACAGTACTGGATTGAGGAGCTTGTAGAGGAAGACAAGGAAAGTGAAGAGGAATTTGAGGTCATGCATGAGCAACCTATTCAAGAGGAGCATGAGCCATATTATCCAGAGCCAATAGAACATCCTATCTTGGATGATGATATGGAAGAAGCAAATTCTCTATCACCTGAAGAAGAAGCTGCCTTGGAAGCAATAAGAGCTCAGAGAGCTGCAATAGATGCCAGGCAAGCTGAGAAAGAGAAACAGCAAGCAATTCTGAGAAGCGAAAAGCTAAAGAGAATGAAGGTGTATAATGAAGTGAGGAAGAAGAAGATGATAGATCTGGCAAAGAAAGATGGTACTGAATGGGAAATGGCTTATAAAACCTTTTGCGGAGTTGAAGACGGATTAGAAGTCAACGACAATGTTTTTTTGAGGTGGAAGTTATTATTCAGGACATCAGAAGTGCTAATCTTGAAGATCAGACTTACTTTAAAGCACTGAGAAGCTCTATAATCTGTCTGAATGCTGGGGTTAAAGCAAATGGTGCATGGAGCTTATTAATCAGTTTTCTGGAGAAAGGTACATTTGTGATTTCTACTAAGTTTTTAGAACATAGGACATATACAGAATTGCAGGCTATACTCATCAAGATCCAAAGAACCACAAGGCTAAATGAACTGCTCCGTGAGCATGTTAAGGAGATCGTGATGAAAGTCAGTCCAAAGATTACTGAAGATCCTCCAATGGTTAGATTCATGACGAATGATTTGTTCAGAATCTGCTATTTGGCTGAGGACAAACTGAGGGACTACCCAAGCAACTATCTAATCTCAGTTGAGAAGTATCTTAGATCCACTGGATTCTCATCAACGGAGAAGGACAAAGCAGCAGACACTCTTAGAAGATTTCTAATGGAGAATGTTCCTTACTATAGGAAAAGAGTGGAAAGAGGATTGGAAGTGCATACCAGACTGCCAAACATGCCAAAGCTGAACAAGAAAGATGTTAACATTGCATGGTTATGGGCTGGAGTGGGTCAAGAGGTTGAATATATTGGAAGACACATCCAAGGAGCAATCCTTAAACCTGGAGAACCACTGCACTATCTATCAGTGATTGATTATCAAGCTGCTAACTCCGATCCAATGATTGAAGAAGGTGAGATTGGAATGGACTGAATGTTGAAGCAAAGAACAAGAGAACTATCAGCTCAGACTAGAGGAGCAACTTCATTGTATAAAGTTTAATTGTTTTTTGATTTATGAAATCTGGAAATGTATATATATCTGATCCAGAATGCATTGATATTATTACGTTGTCTTACTTTAAGTAGTTTAATGTTTCCTTAGTTAGTTGAGTTATCCTCGAAGTATTTGCTTGTCGAACTCTATCCAATCAAATAGGGGGAGATTGTAAAGCATAATGTAACATAAGATGTAAAAGAGATAACTACAACTCAACAAAGGACAAGACAGACAATAGTATTAATAGAAGCACAGGAATCCAGAATCAGAGAAGAAAAGGTAAACTCAAAAAATCAAAATACGTTATGTATTCTTGAAGTCCGTAAATAGGTCACGGAAAGAAGTTCATGAAAATGTTCAAGCCTCAGTGACAACAATAGAAACAAGACTTTGAAGACGACAGAAGTATGTGAATGATTTAGGGTTCAGTACCACGGGATTCCAGTGATGAAGCAACCAGAACGACAAGGGACGTATCAGCAGCATTATAATTGAAGTCATAAAATAAGAATTGATCAAGTATTATTCATCTGTGAACCAGACCAGTTGCACTAGGTGACGGCACTAAAAAGATCAAGTTGTTTTATCGTCTCAGAAGAAATTGATACAGTCCAAAACTTAAACACCCAGGAGCTCAGGAGTAATTACTAAAGGACAAAAGACAAGAAAAAGTATTCGATAGTTTTTCTTTTGAAAAAACTATCGAATGGTGGTTGAAGTGATTCATTGAATAACCAAGTGAATTAATTTGGCATTCGATAGTTTTGATTTAAAAACTATCGAATGGCAAATTGATTTATTCCATTCGATGGTTTTTTAATCCATTCGATGGTTTTTCAATTCATGGAGCAGGTGAAAAGTTGTGCTTGTCTGACAGGTTGATGAAGATCCAACGGCCAAGAATATTCTATTCTAAATGGTTCGATGGTTTTCAATTTAAGTCTGCAGTTAATACAGAGTGAAGAATGTGTCTTCTTCAGTTAAGGATTTTAACACAGAGACATTACTGCGAGAGAGAAGAGCCGGAGAAAATTATCAGAGAAATTAATAGTGCTCAGAACTTGATCATTGTTTTGTATTTGTGTAACCTTAAACTCATTGACGCTAATCTACGGATTAGAAATTGTAGCACCCCTCGAGGTTTATATTTATAAAAAGATATATTCCCCGAAACTTGATTTGGTTTGGTGTGTTTGATTTCGTTATAGAACTGAAAGATTAATCCGCGAACGAAATTAAATTATTTGTGAGTATCGTATTCAACCCCCCCCCCCCTTCTACGATACTTTGGACCTAACAGTAATATTCCGTAACTGTATTTGTAACGCCCTCCAAACCCGGGGTATAGATTTGGGGAGTCACTCGACCAACGAAACACAATATACCTGAATATAACACATGCATAATAATATAATAGCATAAAATACCCATTATCCAAGACCGCATCCAGATTATGGCATGAAACAAGCTTCTAAGTCATAATTATTACAAACCAGTTTTCAGAGTTATTACACAACTTAATATACAAAGCTAGACATCTAGTCTAACTTCCAAAGTAAGACAACGACCCTTCCAATGACAATCACTCGGGGTGGTCTCCTAGCATCTGGAGAACTGTCACTAGCGCTGTGTCTGCTCATTCTCTCACTTCACTGGAATAGGGTTAGAAACAAAACAAGTATGAGCCACATGTGCTCAGCAAGCATGATATATATCAATCACAGTTCCATAATGAAAGGAAAGATTTCAGTTATCTGAATCAACAATATACAAGTCAAACATATGCTTTTAACAATCTTTATTGAAGAAAGAGGAATTAGAATTGGATTTCTACATTTTTCAAATACAAAGGTTGAGCTGCTGATCAGTCACGCATCAACCCTGGACTAGCTTATAGCATAGTCCTCCACTAGGATCCATGGCCATCTGGGCCTTAAGTTATTACGACCAGAAATATGGCCCGATCATTACTGGTCTCATTTTAAAACATGCCAATTCTATCACAGAGTATAAGCAATAACATGCATAACAAGATAAGCACACAATGAAAGGGTGCAATAGTTGCAAAAGAGCTTCAACTGCTCAATATCAAATGAAGTTCGAGAAATAGATTCGAAATGGTTTCAACGGTACATAAGTATTCATTTAAGAAATTCAACAATGGTTATCATCAATATAAACTGAATTGAAGGTGAAGGTTTCTGATATTCAACACGATTGTTGATTAAATCAAAAGTTAGGAATATTCAAGGAAATAGCATCAAGTGCTCAATACGAGTGAAGATTGAATAATCTGAATCGTTCTGATGGTAACATACATGTAATCCTTAAGAACAATAACAATTGAATCACAAGTAAAGGCACAGATACTTGCCTGGTCTAGTAGTTGACGGAATTCTATCACGCTCACTCTACTTTCTCCTTTCCCTTGCTCCGGGAACTCAATTCTATAATAAACAACTCATTACAGTAAGTCTAACTATCCTCCTGCTATCCTCGACATATATTCATAACCATTTTCACATTTAAACAAGTAATCGGGTTCCTATCGGATGCCCGATCTAATTTACGGAAGTAAAAACTCATTCATTAGCCTCGTACGGGCATTTACGGACTATTAAAACACATTATTCAACGCATATAAACCATATAGCACTTATAAGTATTTTTAAAACAATATTTGAGGCTTATTTGAATTTAAATAAGTCACAAAAAATTTTTAAATCAAAAATCGGATTTTTTATCCCAATATAAGTATTTAAAAACAATTAAATCAATTAATAAAAATTAATTGACAATTTTAAATGCTCAAACTATTTTTAAATAATTAAATCAAGCTAGAAAATAATTAAACCTAATTTCAATTAATTAAATCTAATTAATTATTAATTATTAAGAATTAACTGATTAAAAGAATTAATCAATTAATTAAATTAATTAATAATTAATTAAAAATAATTAAAATAATTAAATTTAATCAGTTTTCGAATTTAAATAAATAAATATAATTTTTCTGAATTTTCTGAATTTAAAAATGTATTTTTAAAATAAAAATATGATTTTTATAAATATTTAAACTATTTTCGAATTATTTTTGAAAATAAAATTCAAAAATAGTTTTCTGAAAATGAATTAGGGTTTCGAAGATTGAAACCGGGTCAAAAATCGGGTCAATGGATCCGGCGAGCCAAAAACACATCAAAAATTGGGGCTTTTGATACCAAAACACTCCTAATAACCATACCAATACATTCCGATCAAAAACAAACCAAAAACATCACCGGAATCCAAAACCCGGCCAAATTCCGGCGAGCTCAAATAATTTTCCGATCTAGCTTATTTCTACATGAAACTCTATGTTCTTTATGTTAAAATGAAGCTAAGAACACATAACACAAAAGCCCTCTATCAAAAACAATGTCAGATCATTCATATGAACGGACTATTAAAAAGAAAAATCGGGCAAAACCCTAGAAATCGAATTTCTCAAAATCGAACACAAACATGAAATTAAAGCATGAATTCCTACTAATTAGAACCCTAGGAACATGTTAGAAGCAATCAATTGAACGGAGAATCAACAGAATGAAAATCCCCAAATTTAATCAAGAACCCTAATTTAATTCGAATATTGAAAAATTCATATAAAATCGAAAAATTGCCAGATGATGATATGGTTGGAAGATTCTGAAACTAGAGCTCAAGATCTTTTATTTGAGTACTTGAACTTGTGATTTGGATTTCAATAACACAATCAAGAATTGATTTTGATTTTCGAGAACACGAAGAACAAGGTTCGGGAATTTTATATTTTTGTAAATTTTTAATACGGGTTATATGAAGTATAATGTACGATTCTCCTTTTTATACGTAGTGGAAAATAATACCCTAAACGACATTTTTGGATCGATATTGATCCACTGGATTGCTATAAATCCCTAATTTAGAAAAATACACATTTTACGAGGTGATAACTATCCACAAAGACTGATGGTTATCCAAATCAATACATATCATTTATATAACTAATGCTCAAGAATATTGGGGCTATAACAGATGTATTATTGATACGGACGATATATCAATTGCCCTAAACAATTAGGGTTTGGAATAATTTTTCCCTTTCGGATAAAACGAATAATATTGACAAGATCAGATAACTAGGGATATAATGCTACGAATAAATCTTCCGATAATGATTCGGACACGAATGACGAAGGGATAATAATGATGTACACAGTTTCAACAGGGCCCTTGAATTTTCAAAACGGGGCTCAACATTGAAGATATTTTCAAAAGACAAGATATTTGAAAGGGGCTCCCGACACACCAATTTAGCACATAATCACTTAACAACCTTTATCATTAAAACTCAAAATACTTCATAATAATTATTCTACACATATAATACACTTTATATTATTAATAAAGTTCACGGATCTTACAGTATCCATAGATGAGACATGACATTCTTGACTGCATCCATAGATAGACCATGACCTCCTTAACTGCATCCATAGATAAAACATGACATCTTTAGCTGTATCTGATGATCAACTTCCTTCAGCTTTTATCCTTAGATATGATGTCCCCAGCTTTTATCCGTAGATGAGATAAGATGACCTCAGCTTCTATCCGTTGATGAGATAAGATGTCCTCAAGCTTCTATCTGTTGATGGCATATGATATTTTCAGCTTGTATCTGTAGATGAAATAAGATTTCATAGCTTGATCCGTAGAATGGATACACTTAGCTTCATCTTTAGATAAAACATCTTGTCATCTTTATTGATTCACCATTACTGAGTTGATTAGGCAGACTTACCACTGAAACACTTGGTGCTTGATTAGACGTCCGTTGGCTTGCTTCTGAATTGCTTCATAACTTGATGACAGAATATCCTCCAATCATTTGATGTGGCTTTTAGACCTTGGATAGATAAAATGGCTTCTAGTTAGCTTCCTGATTTATCAGCTTCTGTTAACTAGCTTTCTGACAATCAGCTTCAGTGTCAAGATCAAATTCTTGTCTTGAGTATTTTGTTATCATCATTCCAAATGTGTCAACCCTAACGGTAAGGTTACAAGAAGACAGCATGTTGCAAGTCATGACAGCATATCCACTCTGACAGTAACATTGGCGGAAGCCCTGAGACAGCAACTCTACCTTAGTCTGACAGCAAGTTTGGAACACCTGACGGCATCATTAGCGGGGAGTTCATACTGTCACCAAAAGCATGTCTCTGTGACAGCAAACTCAGCATCTAAGGTCACTGTCTCAAAGGGAGTCGTTTTATTTGGGGATACACTCAGTCAAACATGTGACAGTTCTAGTTGTTCAAGAAACAGGCGTGATGCAGTATTCCAACACTTTATCAGGCCTACAAAGACTACGACAGAAGCTTAGGAGATAACAAGACAAAGCTTATCAATTCAAGAGCCCGACAAATCAACATTTGCTAGATTGTGTAAGCTTGATTTAGAATGTATCTAGATTGCTTTTTATGTATTGAAAATATGTTTGTATAGCAATTTAGGAAAGTCACATGGGTTCAAAAGCTTTAAGGAGCTGCCACTTGAAAATGACAGCAGCTCCACAAACCCGTGATGATGGAGATAGGATGAGTTTACTTAGACTATCTCATGATTCTAAGTCTTGCAGATCTGGAGAAATCGAAGCTCAAGAAAACTGATATTTTCTGAGGTTGTAGCAACACTTTGAAAAATAAATAAAACATTTATTTTGTGAGTAAAACTACTTGTGTTTGCAATTCTTCTACTGATAAACTTTAATCTTAGTTTTAGTTGTTGAAGCATAGATTGAGATTTATCAGTATTGCATTCAACCCCCCCCCCCCCTTCTGCAATATTCAAGGACCAACAGTCTTCATGTCAGACTACACCTGTCTTTAATATTTCTTCATGTCGGCGTTTGGACTTCCTGTCAACACAAAATCGACAAGTGCAAAATTTGTGCACTAACAATATGTACTTTTATTTTTTTTAATTTTACATTATAATATTATGTAAAAATAGATAAAGTGAGACGTTTAACATCAACAAATGTTAACAACGTCACTGTCAGAATCGAAAGGTAATGATGCAATAAATATAGAGTCTTTAGAATATAGCATGCATGTTGAATATAACTTTAAAATATATTATGACGAATTTAAAGCCTCCATTGCATGAAGGGACATGCGACCAATATCCTGAAAAATTGAAAGTCATCATAGGAAAAACAATCTGGCACCTACTTTATCTTTGAATGAAAAAAAATACATGGTGCATGACAATACTATCTACTTTTCTACAGATGTGGTTGAAGAAATTCAAAACTACGGAGGTTCTACACCCTCACAAAAATCTAAAATCAACTCACAAAATGTTCATTCGGTCGTGGTGAATGTACAAATTTCAATTAAAATAATTAGTTGTGAAATTTGTATAGGATCATCTTTAAGACACCTCATAATCAATGATTTATTTATTTATTTTGAAATAGGTGTCTGATTCTGCTAACAATGATAGTGCTATTGACGGTACTCTGGAGTTAAAACTAGGAACAAATACACGCATCCGCATAAATGATAATGGAGCTAATAATAAGAATAAATCTAAAATAGTTTAGGGTGTTCAATATTTTCATCCATTTGGCATTGATGTAACGTTCCAAATAGTTTTTAACTTCTTATTTTTGTGTCAGTTTGTCATTTTAATTAATTGAGGCATTGGTTGTCATCTTCGTATATATAAATTTTGGTTTGTTAGATCAGGATTCAATGATCGTCAGGATCTAGACTCAACTAATCAGGATTGCTGACGTCGTCAGTATAACATGGTCATCAGTATTTGATCAAGCGTCAGTATCAGGATTGTCATCAGGATATCTACATCAGGACTGGGATCAGGATTGATCATCAGAACTGGAAGCTGATCAGGATTTCTATTTCGAGTTATATTTGGAGTCTAGTTAAATAAGGAAGCTTATTTTGTCGGTTCCTTATTTATAGTAATGAAGCTATCAATTTAGGATAGGTTTCAATCTTTGTAATTGATTAGAACTTATCATGTAATTGATAGAGAAGCTGTGTAGTATATAAACACAATTTTAGGTTTCGATTTATGTAACAGAGAGAGAGAACATAATCGATCACACACTCGAGTATCTTTGTAACCTAGAAGCTCTCAAGAACATCAGAATTTCTTGAGAGAGTTTGTAACATTTTTATATCAGATTTAATGAAGCTGTTATTATTCTTTCATAACTGTGATATATACTTTGATAAGTCGAGAATCTTATACAATTGTATTCAACCCCCCTTCTACAATTGTTTATTATTGGGCAATAATTGGTATCAGAGCAGACTGATTTAAATTTGAATCAGATACGATCTAAGATGTCGACAACCAAGTATGAAAGCATGAAAATTCCCATCCTGAAGAAATCAGAATATCCAACATGGAAGGTAAAGATGTTGATGTACCTGGAGGCTATGGATCCTGATTATTTGGACAGGATTCGTGATGGACCATATATTCCTACCAGGATCATAGAACGAATAGAAACTGTACCAGAACACTATGTGGTCAAAGCTAAGAGTGAATGGACTCCAGAAGAAACAGCTCATGTACTCAGGGAGGCAAAGATAAAGAACATCTTGCACAATAGTCTTGATGTTGTCATGTCCAACAGAGTGATTGCATGCAAGTCTGTAAAAGAAATCTGGGATACTTTGGAAACTCAATGCCAGGGATCTGCGTCTGTCAAGAAAAACAGAAGGGCTCTTTTAATTCAAGAATATGAACAATTTGATGCAAGACCTGATGAGAGCCTGACTGATTTATATGATAGATTTTTGACACTCCTGAACAATCTATCTTTAGTTGGCAAGGAATATGTTTCTGAAGATTCAAATATCAAGTTTCTGAGAGCTTTACCAGAAGAATGGGATACTCAAACTTCTATCATTAGACATCAGTATGATCTAAACACTATGTCTCTTGATGAAGTCTATGGAATGCTAAGAACTCATGATCTTGAAGTTCAACAGAGAAAGAATAAGAAAAGCAGCAAGGCAAAGACCATTGCCTTGAATGTAGAGGATAAATCAAAAGGAAAATCTATGGAGGTCTCTAGAAGGAAATCAAGAATAGTTGAGTCAGATCCTGATGACTCTTCATCAGATACTGATGGCAATCCTGATGCCAATACTGATGATGACTCTTCTGACTCAGACATGGAAGAGATGGTTGTTATGATTGTCAGAGGCTTCAAAAAGATCAATTTCAGGAAGCCTAGAAGACAAGGCAACTTCCAGAAAAGGACCTTCAATGCAGACAAAGACAAGTATATCAAAAAGGACAGCAAGAGTAGCAAATTTGACAAGTCAAAGGTTAGATGCTACAAGTGTAATGGTATGGGACACTTTGCTAGTGAGTGCAAGAAGACAAAGGCACTCATCACATCAAGCAAGGATTGGATGGACTCTTCCTCAGAATCTGATACTGAGGTGGTCAATTATGCCCTAATGGCCAATACTGATGATACTGCTATTCCTGATGATAAGGTACTAAATACTGTCTTTGATTTTGATACTGATAATGCTTCTGAGTTAAGACGTTTTCTAAAGTCATTGCATATTAGCTTTAGAAGTCAAACTGCTGAAAATACTAGAATCTTATCTGAGATGTCTGAACTTAGGAAAAGGAATAAGCATTTAGAAGCTGAATTTTCTCGCATGCAAAAAGTACAGATAGAATGTGATAATGCTAAACACATGTATTTAGAGATGAAACTTAAATGTACTGCTCTTGAAAAGGAACTTGAATATGCTAATGAGAAAATCAGAACCTGGACAGACTCTAGAAGAAACTTTCATGAGATTAACACCTCTAAGAATTGGAAAGCCTGTCTAGGGTATAAGTCAGATGAAGATAAGAAATTGAAAGAGAAAATTGTTGTGGATGAGACAGTTAGTCCAAAAACCTATAGACATGTTATAGACAAAACCAAATCTAAGATTACTCCTGTTAATTTTGTTTTTGGTAAGGATTCCAATTCAACTTTTGAAAAGGGATCTTCTTCTGTTCAAAGTGTTAAACTTATTAAGTCTAAACATGTCATGAGTAAAGATACTAAGAATGTAGGTTTACTGTCTCAGAAACAACTCAAGGATAAGATCTGTGAAGTTATAGATAAGAAGAAGGAAGCTACTGTTAAGAGAAACAGGAATGGTAAAATTGGGATTAATAAAGAGAATGGTTATAAATATATCCCAAATGCACCTAGGAAATGTTGTTTTACCTGTGGTAACTCTAATCATCTTGCCATTGATTGTAAAAAGAGTTTAAAGAAAAGCACTGAAATTCCTATTTCTGATGTCAGGAGTAGATCAGTATTTTATAAACCACAGAAGTCTTGTTTTCATTGTGGTAGTATATGGCATTCTATTTATACTTGTGCAGAATACCATGATTTGTACTATAACTTTTATGATCCATTGCCTAAGTTTGATAAAAGTACAAAGTCTGGTAAAATTGAGAATGTCACAGTGAAGCATGCTTTTGTTAATACTGATACTGACAAAGCAAATCCTGATGGAGTTAATCCTTTCAGGACTGCTAAAGTCAGAAAGTCTTCTGCTGCTAAAATTAATAAATTGTCTGGAAAAGGAAACCAACATGTGTGGGTTCCTAAATGTTCTAATTAGTGTGTTTCTATTCTGATTGCAGGGAAAAAGGAAAAATGTGTTAGTCATGGATAGTGGATGTTCAGTGCACATGACTGGAAACAAGGCCCTGTTATCAGAATATGAGGAAAAAGTTGGCCCAACTGTGTCTTATGGAGATGGCAACATTGGACAAACATTGGGATTTGGCGATATAATCATTGGCAATGTCATCATTGAAAAAGTAGCTCTAGTGAAGGGACTAAAACACAACCTGTTGAGTATTAGTCAAATCACTGACAGAGGTTATCATGTCAACTTCTATTCCACACATTATGAAGTAGTCAGAAAAGATACAGGAAAGATAGCACTGACTGGCTACAGGCATGGTAACATTTATGAAGCCAACATTCTCTCAAATAATGATAGCTCTCCTACATGTTTAATCAGTAAAGCATCAGTAGATGAAAGTTGGAATTGGCACAAGAAGCTTTCTCATCTCAACTTCAGCAATATCAATGAGTTGGTTAAGAAAGATTTAGTGAGAGGATTACCTAAAGCTTTGTATACTCCTGATGGACTCTGTGATGCTTGTCAAAAGGCTAAATAAAGAAGGACATCATTCCAGAGTAAATCAGAATCCTCTATTGAAGAACCATATCACATGTTGCATCTTGATCTATTTGGACCAGTCAACATTATGTCCATCAGTAAGAAAAGGTACACTCTTGTAATTGTTGATGAATATTCTAGATTCACCTGGGTGTATTTTCTGCACAGAAAAGATGAAACTCCAGAAATACTGTTGGATCATATGAGAATGATTGAGACAACCACAAAGTACAAAGTCAAGATACTGAGGAGTGATAATGGTACTGAATTCAAGAATTCAAAGATAGAAGAGTTCTGCAAATACAAAGGAATTATTCAACAATTCTCTGCTCCTGACATACCTCAGCAAAATGGAGTAGTTGAAAGGAAAAATAGAACTCTTATTGAAGCTGGCAGAACTATATTGGAAGAAGCTAAATTACCTACATATTTCTGGGCAGAAGCAGTCAACACAGCATGCTATACTCAAAATCTCACATTGATAAACAGACATGGTGTTACTCCTTATCAATCACTCAAGGAGAAGAAACCAAGTTTGAAGCATCTGCATGTGTTTGGTTGTAAATGTTTTGTTCTCAGAACTCATCCTGAACAACTAGGAAAGTTTGAAACAAAGGCTGATGAGGGAATTTTCATAGGTTATCCTGCATCAAGAGCCTTTAGAGTTTTTAACTTGAGAACAAGAACTGTCATGGAGTCAATACACGTATCTTTTGATGATAAGAAGATAATTGGATTGAATGAAGACTCACATGATAGATTGGTTTTTGAAAATGAAGCTACCAAGGAACCTGAAGAAAATGAATCAGACCCTGTCAACTCATCAGATACTGATGGGTCACCAAATACTGATGATTCATCAAATCCTGATGACACACCAATTCCTGATGGTGCTAATACTGATGATGCAAATAATGATGATTCATCTAGTAGTGCAAATGTTGAGGGGGAGCAACAGCAAACTACTACAAATTCAGAGTCTACTCAATCATCAGGACAAGATTCTTCAAATACTGATTCAAGTGACAATCTTGATAATCCATCAGGAAGAGATAGTAACAATTCAGAGGGAGCTTCTAATAAAACAAATTCTTCTATTCAAGATAACACCAATCCAGGGGGAGCATCTACATCAAGAAATGACTTACCATCAGCAAGGAAATGGACTACAAGTCATACTCCTGATTTGATAATTGGAGATCCTGATGCAGGTGTTCAGACAAGAAGTGCAACTCAAAATGAATGTCTATATAATAACTTTCTGTCAAAGGAGGAGCCAAAGAAAGTTGAAGATGCACTTAAAGATGCTGATTGGGTTACTGCAATGCAAGAAGAATTGAATGAATTTGAAAGGAATGAAGTCTGGAAACTGGTGCCAAGACCAAAGAACAGGTCAATTGTTGGTACAAAATGGATTTTCAAAAATAAGACTGATTCAGATGGTGTGATTATCAGAAACAAAGCAAGACTAGTGTAATAACCCCAAATTTTGGACTTAGTTAAAAAATTTGATGAATAGTAAATGTTGATGAATAGTGAATTTGCTGATGAAAAATATTTCAGACCACACTATATGGAAGACATGGAATGAATGTTTCGAAGTTATACTAGTGACGTATAAGGAGAACAAGTGAATGTAAACGCGATCAGAATCGGGATATTCCAACTTTGAATTTTGATCACAATTCATCGGACAATCGAGGTTTTATTGATTTGATCGTTTTGAGGAAGTATGTAGAATGAGAAATCCATGATCATATCTTAAGCCAAGGTGAGAAATCTAGGATCATATATTAAACCAAGGAAATGGGAAGATCAAGGAAGTATCCCCTAGCTTTGGTACAGAGAAACGTTTTTAAGATCACTTGAAACTATCGCGAAACAAAAGCGTAACAAATTATGGATTAAACCCTAATCAAAGGAGGAGTATCATATAAGATCATCAAGTGCAATATATAAGAGGATTGAGGATACAAATGATGACATAAGCATGATGCAAGAGGATGACATAGGGATGACAAGTGATGACAAAGTGGTGAATCACCACCTTGTCACCACTTTCACCATAACCACACATTCAAAGGTGATGTGTCACGGATGACAAGTCTTGTTAAAGAAAGGAAAAGAAAACAAAAGAAGATGCATCCAAGGAAGAACAAACTTTCGGCTATTTTTCTTCTCCAAAGATAAGAAATTCGTTTCTTCAATTCTACTCAACCATAATTCATGTTCTTGGGCTCTAAATCACCCTCATCCATAGACTAAGGTAATCTCTAAATCTCATCATCATCCATGATTGTTAGCATGCTCAAAAAGTGGATCAAAGTTGATGATGAATAGTAGAGGTGAATAGTAATTCTTGATTTCTTGTTTGGATCTTGAAGTTTAAGGTTTGTTAAGGATGATCAAGGAGAAAGGAAGGGCATACAACCCACTTCTAGTCTATATTAAGTCCCAAGGAAGGTATAAAACTTCTCCCCTTTTTGAGATTATGCTTTGATTTAGTAGTTATAAGTGATTGTTTAGAGTTATGTAGTAATGAAGCATGTATGCATGATTTTAAGTATGTTTAATGGTTGTTTTGTGGATAAACTTATGAACTAGAGTATGACCATGTTTGGACAGAAAACTTGTGGTAGTATCTTGAGGTTTGATTGGTGGTTGGTTGATTGTTGATTGGTGGTTGATTTGAGTGTTTAAAACACGGGAAGCGAGTTTAAGCGTCGTTACCATGCCGGATTTCACTTAGGAAGTTTGGACAGAGATTACGAATACCTTAAAGGAATAAACATAGAGGTTTCTGACCATGAACATGTAGCCTCTGTTCCCTAGTTTGTTTTAGCGAAATAATTGTATCGTTTCGATTTACGGTTTAGGAGAAACGTCCGTTTTAGTAAAAGCGGTTACGGATAACTAAGTAGTTCATTGTATGAACTTTGAGATTGTGATCAAGCCCTTTAAAAATGTAATTAGGTCATGATATTAAAATGGATACTAACATGGACAGTTATTAAGTGAATCGAGAAGGTTTTGGGTTAAAAAGATAATTTTTCGATTTTATAAAAATGTCGGAACCAAAGCTGCGCGAGGAGTAAGTGGTTCTGCACTTCACTGCCAAAAACCTGATGCTCTCGGGATTTTGATCCCCTTAAGCAGAAAAACATTTTCAAGAATTTTGTTCTATTCTTTCTCTAGATCACGCACGCGAAAACGGTGTGTCATTTCGATTAACGATTAAGGAGATATGAGCATTTTAGTGAAAGGCGTGCGAATAGTAACTTTTCGTAGCTCATCCAAGTTTGAGAATACATTTCACCAAGTGAAACCCCTGTTTTGAGATCGAAACTTTTATGATAAATATTACAAATACTCAAGATGATTTTAGAAGTTGTCTCGTATTTAAATATGAGTTTTCGGATTTATTAAAAGTGTTAGATTACGAGTCGCGTAATAGTAACTCTATGAAAAGTCAACTCTAGGGTACTACTTTGACCAACCATTGTGACTAAGATAAAGGATTATTTCGAGTCGATTAAAACACGAACCTTGTTGAGAAATAACGTGACTACATGATGTGTTTAACATATAGTTGACTTTAAATGAGTGTTATGAGCGAATGATTACGTTAGGGGACTGATCGAGTATTTCTTTGTTTATAGATTTGCGGCAAGTTCTTGAACCCCTAACAACCAAGGATCCGAGGCAAGTTTTCTCATTTCATGCTTTATTTTAAGTTATAATATTCTGATGATGCATGTGATATGTATTATGCATGCTTTCAAACCTCACATCGTATATAGATGTGATGGTATAAAATTGTTGAGATGAACTATATACAAATGGTATTATGCATGCTTTCAAACCTCACGTCGTATATAGATGTGATGGCATTAAAATTGTTGAGATGAAATATATGCATATGATAGATGCATGCAAGTTTTCAAACCCTACATCCTATAAGTGATGCTGTTGTGATTTACTGTTGTGTACGTGATATATATTCTGCTTTAATGCCGTGAAAAGATTTATACTGTTTACGCTTTTGATAAAAAGCTTTGTAAGATATAAGGTTTATATGCTATGTAAATACTAGATATAAACCGAGGTTTTAAAGACTCTTAGAGTAGAGCAGGTGAATCGTATTTTTAAACTTAGACCGGGAGTCGGTATATTTTCTTTAAACCGTTAAGGTTTATTTTCTGATAAGTATATTGAATAGATACATTCAATTATTTCATTATTCAAGGAATATTATTTTAATATTCACTTAGATTTGATGACCAGATATTTATTGAGCTTTTGATTATTATTTAATCAATTATTAATTGATGAATATTATTTGAATATTTATTATTCTTTTAATTAATTTTAAAATGATGTATATTGTTTAAAAAGTCATCATTGACCTTCAATGAGTATGAAGAATTTTTTCGACCTTTATAATATTTATTTTAATTAAAGTAGGGATTCCCGAATATTATTTTAATTTAAATCTATCTTAAGAGATGATTGAAATATTCGCTGACCACTCAAATGGGACGGGAATACCCTTAAAGATTTCCAAATAGTCTGACTCCTGGGACGTAATCTTTTAAAGAGAAATCTTATCAAATCCTAAGTGGGACGACAGTGGTCAACCCCTTCCAGTTACTTACTCCTCTATTATCCTAGGAGTAAGTAGGCCAGAAATGTTTTCAAAATAGAGACAAGTACTCAGTACTTGGGGAAAATAGGATTAAATTCCGATTCCCGTTTCATTGACTTTTCATCCAGGACCAGCAGGAAACACGAAAGAGGCTGTTGGACAGTACCTCTGATTATAGCGTAAGAGGCTGTTGGTCAGTCCAGCACTTATCTCGCATAGGAGGCTATAGGGTCAGTCCAGCAGATACAAAGCCCGTATGCGGCTAGGGTGATAATCGTGTTAAGATGTCGTCCATCTACTAGTAGAAAAGTGTGAGTACGATACAACGACTGATCATCGTGTATCGTGTGTGTGCCCTGAAAAAGGTCACTTCCCTCCAATTGGAGTTGTGCTGCACATTGTAAGGAAAGCCTAAGTGCTGAGTTACTGATAATGTGGCAGTGACGAGTAATGATGTTCCTCATACAGTAGTTGTACTGTATGGCATGTTTTGACGAAAAGAATGTTTAAACATATTGTTCTGTATATGAACGGAGTTTCAAAGGTGTTCATTACTGATAGTTTACAGTATTTTGAACCGTATGAGATATCTAAATAGATATGTGGGTATATATGTTGAGAAGATATTTAAGAGATGCAGTATGTTGAACTGTATAGTATTTTGAATCAATGGATAGGCTTTAAGCATTGATTCCATTATTTGATATCTATTTTAAAAGATATGTGTTGAATCTTGGTTCATTATATCGATACCAAGGATTCCTAAATGAATTACGAAAAGTAATTAAGTATGATTATAAGTTACGGTATTTTGAACGGTATACTATTTTGGGGGTCGAACCCTAGTAGTTTTTAAATATGGGTCCTATATGGATTATCTACCTAAAAGGTTTAAAGATTTAAACTGGGATAGATTTCTTGCTGAGCGCTATTAGCTCATTCTTGCTTTATTAAAACTTTCAGCATGAAGAAAACATTGTCGATTCACCTCGTGTTACGAGAGCAAGGGAATGGAGAGACCACCCTTGAGTTAGTTCAGCAAGATGAATACTGCCGGAGTTAGCAGAATAGTTCCAGCTCGATTTTGTAAGAGTTGTTTTTTATTAGGTTTGTATTATTAAACCTTGTATAGAATTGTGAGGTCTATTATTGTAACTTCAGGTAGAGGTTGTAAATAATAGATGAGATCCTGGATAGTACATTTGGTTTGTAATAACAAGTGTTACTTATTGTTGCTCATTTCCAAGGCTATAACTTGTGTGTGTGTGCATAAGTGATTGGGGTCTTTGGAGTTGTATTATTAGAATGTTGTAAGTAATGCAGGTATTGTATAATTGATGGAGCGTGACAACCCAGATTCCTGACCCCGTATCTGGGGGTGTTACAACTAGTTACAAAGGGGTATTCTCAACAAGAAGGAATTGACTATGATGAAACTTTTGCTCTTGTTGCAAGACTAGAGGCCATCAGGATCTTTCTGGCATATGCAGCTCATAAGAAATTCAAGGTTTTCCAGATGGATGTGAAAAGTGCTTTCTTAAATGGTGAACTGGAGGAAGAAGTATATGTTGAACAACCTCCTGGTTTCATTGATCCTAAATATCCAAATCATGTCTACAGATTGGATAAGGCACTTTATGGACTAAAGCAAGCTCCAAGAGCATGGTATGAAACCCTAGCTCAATTCTTACTGGAAAGTGGATTCAAACGAGGTACCATTGATAAAACTTTATTCTATTTGAATCATGGTAAGGATTTGCTTTTAGTTCAGATTTATGTTGATGATATCATTTTTGGGTCAACAAACAATAAGCTGTGTGTTAGGCCGAATACACAATATATAATCAAGTATACGTATAAGAATAACAATAAGAACACTGTTTATGAACAATAAACTGTATGGAATTAATAACTCTTCTCTCAGTGATGTAAAATATCACAGAGAGCAGCTAGGTTACAAGAATTATAATTCACGTATTCGCATCCCTTTTAGGATTAACCTATCTGTGTTTATATAGTACACAGCTACATACAATCTTCTAATTGATATTCCTATAAATCAGCTATACAATTAATATCAATCTAGAATTGCTTCTGTCTTCTGTTCCGTTTCCTTAGCCATCTCGATATCTCTTTGCTTCTTTCCATCTTCAAAGAATATCGCTTCTAGAATCTTCATTGACTTTTACACCGGCTGTTAAGCAAACTCTGACTGTCATAGTTTAACAAACTCTGACCAGTCTTCCAGCCAAACTCTGATAGTATCCTGATACTTTAAACACTGATAAACAAACATCAGCAATTATATCTAACAATCTCCCCCAACTTGTGCATATAGAAATGTACAAGTTAACAGATAATTGATGATGTCAAAACATATAACAAATGCAGTGTTTATAAAATCACAGAGTTTATCTTTAACTTAGAACAGAAAACTTAAAAAAACTTACAGACTCCATTTACTTAATTTCTTCAATATCAGGTACAGTTCTGATGTAGTCCATAAGTAATCTTCTTTCAGCTCTCTCTAGCTCAGCTACCATTATCTTCTTCAGCTCTTTTAACTCTGGATCACTCTCTCCAATTTGGTAGATAGCAGCCCTTAGAGCATAGATACTGTTTTTCCTCATCTCATTTCCTAGCTTTATTATGAAGGATTTATCTGATTCCAGATTAAATTCCAACACTTTTATACCAAGATCTGTTCTGAGTCTTGCACTGTTCCTTTGCATCTCAACAAGCTTTCCATTGTAATCTCTGTACTTTGGTATGTAAGAACCAGCAGACTTTAAACCACAAAGAGCTCTAGCTTTCACCATTCTGCTTCTTAATACCTCAGCTGTTTGATGAGTTCTTTGGTTTTTGACTTTCAGTAGATACAGCATATACTCCAGCTCTTCCTTCATTTTTAATCCAATGTCAGCTTCACCAACTCTGTATACTCTGCCATCAGCCTTGAAGTATAACAGAAAATCCTTTTTAAGCCCTCTATGATAAATTAACTGAACCGACTCTAAAGTATCAAGATTTTCTTGAGTCACACCAACACCTGGTTCAGCTAATGAAGTTTGATCCATAGGACTATTGTTCACCCTGTTTTCTCTATGAGATCCTAGTCCAGATTTATCTCTAGATTCTTTGCCCATTATAGTTCTGCTTTGAAGAATATTTGTATTTCCAGGCATCAGAGTATGTTGTACTGTGATTGGTTTTCCAAAAGTCATTTGGAGTTGAGAAGATAGCTGAGTCTGTACAACTTGAGTAGTATCAGTGGTTGTCACAGCTTCTATTGATTTATCAACTTGAGCAATGTCAGAGGTTGATTGGACTTTCTTCAGTATTTGCTGTTCTTCTACAAACTTCCCCTTGCCTTTATCTAAACTAGCTTCAACAGGCCTTCTTGAATATTGTAAACTCTGTTGAGAATTTACATTTTCTTTAATCACAATTCCTTTCTCCTTTGGCCTTGAAACCTTCTTGGCTTTCTTGAATTCTCCTTTCTTCAACTTCTTTTCATGCTCTTCAGCTAGCATCTTCTCTTCAGCTTCAATATCTTCAATAGTTGCCTCTGCACCATGTTCTTCCAGAAACAACTGAGATGCAATCTCTTCATCAGTATTTGGCTGAGAAGAAAGCAATAAGCTTTTAGCTTTTGAAGAAGATTGAGCACCAGTGTTTATTTTCTTAGAGTTTGTCTTAGCAGTAGCAGAGTTTGACCTCAGTCTCCCTTGCTCTTGAATTGATTTTGACCTAAACTCTCTTTCGTTTGCACCATCATCAGTATTATCATCCTGTCTACTCAGAGTTTGAGATTTCTTGCATTTGTCCTTAGAAACTCTCTCCCCCTTTTTGACATCATCTGGAATCAATACAGAAGTGAGCAACTCTAATGAAGCAGCAATTGTATCAAGCTTGTCAGACATGACAATTTGATTTTCTTCAACTTTGCTCAACCTGGTTCTTAGAGCATCCTGATCTCTAGATAAGGAAAATTTTTCTTGCTTCAGAGTTAGCTCCCTAGTAGCAATATCATTTCTTAACCCAATAACAACTTTATGAGTGTCATCAAAACGATTATTAAGAGATTTGACTTGGACAATAGTAGCTTTGAGATGTGCAAGAAGCGCAGGATTTGTAATAGAAGCTGCACTCTTAGCCACAAAGTCAGCTGCCCTCTGTTCAGGAAAGATGCATTCATGACTAGACCAGTTGTTAAAGTACATATTTTGATAATGAGCTTCAGCAGCATGATGAGAAGAACCACCAACATCAGTCACCTTAGGATTTTGATGACCAGAAACCCTAATAGAAGATGTAGAATCAGCTGCATCCTCAGACTTTGTATCATCAGATTTTACCAAAGAGTTTGCACCATGAGAATTAGATACATTCTCATCAACATTGTCTTGAACAAAAACTTCATTTGCTAGATGTTCAGAGTTTAATTGCTCATTTATTATCTCAGTAGCTTGAGCAGCCTCAACAACATTCTCTGCCACAATTTCAGCAATAGGCTCTTCAGCAGTAGAAATAACATTTTCAGCAGCCTTAAACGTTTGTTCAATCTCCTCACCCTTGTCAATACCCTGGTGAGTAACAGAGAAAATCTCTGTATGAGAAGCCATAGATTCATCAATAATAGCTGTAGGCTGATCAGCTGCCACATCCTCAGTATCACCAACACTGCCAAACTCTGCAAGATTTGCAGTAGGATGTGCTTCAATATTCTCTTCAATGTCCATCTCCAGAATAGGTTCAAGAAAATCATGATTGAAAGCAGCATTATCATCAGTATTTGCTCTGGCTTCATCAAGCACAGTAGCATTTTCAGAAATATCTTCAATAACAACCTCTGGAGCTGCAGCAGTTGTAGCATCTGGAATCAATCCATCAAATAGATAAGCAGCAACCAGCTTCCTTTTCTTGGTGTGAATAGACTCAGTTTCATCATAAGTCCTATTCGCATCAGAAGTAGGTCTATTTGCCCTCTTCTTTTTCCTTGAAGTACCAGCAGATATTGGTAAATCATCAGTATTTGGAGGTTTAGCAGCCTTAAAAGCTCTATGATTAGTCCTACCCCCAGCCTTTGGTTTTTGAGATGTAGATGGAAGAGGTTCAGTGTTTAAAGGTTGTTCAGACTCTGGTTGAGGTTGTAAAAATTGTTGTACTGAAGCAGGAAGCAACAATTCACCAACATTTCCTTTCTTAATATCCTTATTCGTCAAATCAGAGAATATTCTTTTATGCAATCTAAATGAGGGAATTACATCATCCTCAGCCTTCTCAACCCCATCAACACAAGTAGAAAAGATTAACTAACAAAAACGAGCAAAATAAACTACGCTCATATTCTCTGTCATCTTTTCTCCTATGTTATTCAAAACAAGTCTAGCAAAATCAAAATTGTTTCCATAAAGAAGAGAATACCCGATTTACAGACTGTCAATCGGAATAGAATCCCAGTTGGTACACTTCTTCCCGAACGCCCTTGTGATGCAGTCAAAGAAGAAACTCCATTCCTTCCTTAAGAGCGGTCGCTTCAGATTACCTGTCCTTGCCAAAGACCCAGAGTAACCAATCTCCCTCATCATTCTCTGAAGATCAGCATCACCAACAGAAATAGTGTATGCATTGAAGTCTTCAAAACCAAGAGCATCACGAACAGTAGTTGGAGTGACCACAAACTCTTGTTCATCAAACTCGAATATAATCGAAGGAGTTCCAGACTCTCCTCCATCATCATAGACACCCGTCTCCCAGAAATCTTTGATTTGAGATCCATACAGCTTTGCTGGTTCCACAAGAGCTTGCCCAATGTCTCACTGAGCAAGAAAATTCTGGAGCAAATGAAATGCCTCCGGTGCGTTCTCAGTAGATAATGATGCTGCATAGTTGTTAGGGACGAATTCTAGACCAACAGATTGAAACATAGTAGTCGCCATTAGATAAGATTAGAAAATGATCAGAGTTTATGCTCGGAAAACTGTTTGAAAAATTGATGCAGAAAAGGTGTTTGTGAAAATGTCCTGTGAATAGAGTAAGTCTGTAAAAATTTGAACGTTGTGTGTATAATGATTAAATAAAAATTAAAACTGAAGAGTTTTAATCATTAAGATACACAGCAGGCTTACTCGTGAAGTGTGAGAGTGGGACAGTTGTCACACATGCATTAACTGACAGCACTAATCGTGGTAGTTTCCAACACGCATGCGTAGTAAAAACAGGCACTAATTACTGCTATTTTCTAGACACTTATCATCATTTTCAAAACTCAACAACCCGTTATCAATCATACTCTCTGTTTTCAAAAATAATTTTCCTCAAAAATTATGAAATGTCTAAAACACCTTTATTTATTTTAATCATCAGAGATTAAAAATAAATTACCTCTGCATAGAGTACACAGTTCATCAGTGTTTATCAATTCTCCTCCTTCATTAATAATTTCTTTTCTCAAAATGCACAGTTGTGATTATTCGTGTGTGAAAAGCAGAGTTTACTGAATGTAAATATTGAGAGCATCTCAAAGTGCATAAAATCCACAAAATAAATCAGTAAAAACTGGTTGCCCAAACTCTCATATGTATAATCTAGAACAAAATCTGATGTCATCTAAACTCTGTACCTATATATGTATTTATTTGTTTTCACCCCCTAGCTAAATATATATATATATATATATATATATATATATATATATATATATATATATTTCTTTTCCAGTAATCAGTGGTTGGCACTAGTCACCAAAAATTCCAAATTTTAGCCCTTATTTCAAACAATAAGTTCATGGATCTTCCTAGGCACAACATGATCTCAAAGGAATTTGTGCATGTTTTTGCATCTTTTGCTTGGAGGTGAAGTAGCAGCTATTTACAAGAGTTTAGACTGACATCATTTAGCACATATACTTTATGAGAGAAAGTGCAAATAGCTTGTTAGGTCCTGATAAGTTTGTAGAAGGGGGGTTGAATACAAACTATACCGTTTTATCGAATTTGTCCTTTGAATAATTTAACAATTAAGAACAAATTAATGCGGAATATAAATGAAACAAGATTCAAGTTAAATATAGCTTATATTAAACTTGAAGGGTGTTGCAAATACAATATGGATTACAAAGTATTTATCTCAAACTAATTAATACAAATTTAGAATAAATTCGACATGAACTTTTCTAATATTTGTAATAAAAAGATCGAATGCTAAAAGCAAGTTCGAGATAAATTTTAGGGATAAAAATCCGCTAGATGATCAAAGCAATACAAGTAATCAACTTCTAGTGGTTTGGATTTAACAATACAAACTAGAATTAATTGCTTGAGAAGAAATGATATCAAATGGCTTCTTCGTTTCTTGCTTGAGAGAGAAAAGGCTTCTGTGTGTTTGATATATCTGTCCTTATCTTTTCTGTCCAGCCGTCTTGATTTATAATACAATTGCCTTGTATGACCTGCTTAATTAAATCAAAATGATTTAATAAAACAATAATACACTTGTATGACCTAGCAACAGAACTCGGTATGACCTATATAAAACACGGTATGACCTGAGGTACTTCTACCAACTCTCGGTATGACCTAGCAGAGGTCATACCTAGCAGAGCTCGGTATGACCTAGTAGAGGTCATACAGAGTATTAGGTCATACAGAGTATTTCTTCAGGTCAGGTCATACAGAGTATTTCTTCAGGTCAGGTCATACAGAGTATTAAATTAAATTCCTTTAATCAAATTAGTTAATTTAAATTTTTAATTAAATTAATTCTTTTCTAGAATTAAATTAATAAATAATTTAACCAACTAAATTAATTAATTTAATAAATTAATTAATTTTGAAAGAATTAATTTATTAATTAAATTGATTAATAATTTAATTAATTAAAAGAAGATAACTTAAAATCATTGCATTCCTTTATCTTCTGAAAACCACTGAATATAGATGATTTAATTCCACTGATTGATGTCGTCATTCGATGCACTGTCTGGTTCATGAATAACTGACTTCAATGATAATTCTTCATCTTTAAAACATTTAAAGTTGTGGCTTCTTTTCTTTAGCTCTGATTAAACTCTGAATCTTGTACTTCTTCTGTCACCAACTGGAAATCTCTGTCACTGTAGTAAATCCACTTTCTTGAATACTTCACTGAGGCTTGAACAATAAATTGAACTTCTTTCAATGTAGAATAACTTCAAGTCTGTAGATGACTTTAATCTTCAATCTCTTGACAGATAAAACTCTCTGAGATTCCTGTGACCTTTAATCTAATATTTACTTATTACATTCTTGTTGAAGTTGAGTAGAATCCTCGAATTACAAATAGGCTATAGCATATGCCTTTCAATCTCCCCCTATTTGTTTGTTAGAAAATAACAACCAAATACCTAGAGGATCACTCAACTAAAACCAAGAAAAAGATAAGACTCTTAAGCCTAAGTAAATACTAGAAAGTTCTGGATCAAATATGACATTTCCAGATTTCACCAGTAAAGATAAATACAAGACAGATGTTCCTCTAGACTGAACATATGATAACATTGAACCTGTCTTGATTTATCTAAGCTCTATACATATAACATTTACAAAACAGAGCTAACTTACCTTTACTCCCCTGAAACTCCTCCTTTTCCTTTTATATCTTTTTCAGCTCCCTCTTCCTAGCTTCTCCAAATTTCTCTAGAAACTTCTCTATAAACTTCTCCCCCTTAGTTGAGGAATTCTCTACAGATTTTACTTTATGAGTTTCTGAAGCCAGTAGGAGTTGAGATAGTTGATGGAGTTGATCTTGGGTAGTAAATGTCTTCAATATTTCCTTGAGCAGTCCCAGCTGATTGTTGACAGAGGTGGAAGAAGAAGACCGTTCAACCACTTGTGCTTGCAAAATTTCTTTATCAGCCTGGGTTTTGAATATATGTTCCTGTAGATCAGCTATGTGAGCTAACTACATTGCAGTGTATGTGTCTGTGTGTGCACTCACTTGAATTTCTCTTGTAAGTGTATCACTCATCTCACGTGCATGTGTTTCACTCAGTGTTTGACTCTTATCACTCAACATTAGCTGTCTGTTTGCTCCTTTTTGATCAGTACCTGCATTGAAACTCACCCTAGCCTCTTCAAGAGAGGTTAGTGGTGGTGCAATGGGAGTTCGCAAATCCCGATCCTCAATCATGTCTATCAAATCACTTGGATTTGAAATCTGAATTGCTTCAGTGATAGACTGACCAAGTTGCCTTCCACTTTCTCCAGATAAATCCGCGAGTGGAAAATCCCTTAGGGAGCCAGAGATGTTCACTCTGGGAGGGGAGAAAATGATTCTATTTAAATTTGGCAAAGAATCAAATTTTCCCTCAGATGCCTATGAAGGCACTTCTACCGTAACAATGGTAGGCACTGTAACCAGTTGCAGGTGCTCTGCTTTCACTGTGTCCTGAGTTTCATCTAATGAAATTGTTTTCTCCCATTGTGAGTAATGAGAGTGTGCTTGACTCAGTACAAAGTGCCATGGCCCTATGGCGAATTTCAATAGATTCATCCTGTTGAGAGAATGTCTCTAGATACAGTTCTTTGGCCATTTCAAAGTCCATATCCTATTGAGAGGATACAGATGGGCTGACAAATGCCTCAGTATATATTGAATTTCTTTAGAGGAGGCAGAGCTGTGGGATCAGTCACTGTTTCAATCAAAATACTTCTTTGTTTAACATTTGATTTCTGTTTAGGCTGAGAGGTCAAGTAATGAAGTTGTAGACTCATTGTTTGGCTCTAAGACCTGGGATAAAGATTGTGGATCTACAATCCCTTGGTCAGCCCTAACAACCACTTGGGTTCAGCAACAGTAAAAGAAGTGGATTGAGAGATAGAAAGTAATACCTGAATTGGATTTGGCACTGAATTTCCAGCTAAGCAAGAGCTAGATCAGAAATAATATATATAATATATTTACACAAACCAACTAAGACAAATATAAAATAAAAGATAATAAATAATAATAATAAACTAAAATAATATAATATATATATAAAAAAAAACTATTTACAGGAAACTATTTACATGAAACTACGAATATTTTAAAATAAAAGATTTTCAATAAAAATAGATTTCTCTACAATTTTAACTTGTAAAATTTGAGAAAAATATTTTTAGAGAAAATAATTAATCTTAACTTACTCAAACTAAGAAGCTTAACAATTAGACAAGACATGGCAATAATCTACAATCAACATGCATAAGAGAAAATTGAGATGATAAAATAAATTTACAAGTGATTTAAAAATATATACAACAAATGAACACTTGTAAATTTAATTAAGAACAAACATAAAAAATAACCAGAGTTAATCACTAAAACTATTTAACATACCCAATTTACCAACCAATCTGGTAAACATGGATTCATCAAGAGATTTAGTGAAAATATCTTTTGTTTGTTCCTCTGTGGGTACAAAGAGTAACTCCACAGTACCATTCATGACATGCTCTCGGATAAAATGATACCTGATGTCAATGTGCTTTGTCTCTTGAGATTATGCCATCTTCATCTAATTTATTTCTGAATACCTACCGAGTACCAACTACTTTCTTGTTCTTTGGTCTAGGTACCAGCTTCTAAACTTGTTGTTGTTCAAATTGATTGAGTTCATCTTGCATAGCAATCACCCAATCAGGATCAGTCAGTGCTTCCTCAATTTTCTTTGGTTTCATTTCAGAAAGAAACCCTGAATAATGACATTCATTTTGAGTAGCACTTCTAGTTCTGACTTCAACACCTGGATCACCAATAATCAGCTCAAAAGATTTGATCTTGATGATTCGCCTTGTTCTACATTATGGTGTTGTGAATGACTAGTTGACCCTTCATTTCCTCCCCCTGAGTTGTTGGCAGATTGTCTTGGTGATTCTTCTCCAGTGTTAGTGGTATCTCCATTGTTACCAATGTTTCCACCACCATCACCATTGACATTGTTATCACCAACAACAAGCTCAGGTGGATTCTCATCATCTGAATCTGAATCTGACATTTCATCAAACTTTAGTTTCTCAGATGGATTTTCTGTTTGGATATTAGGGAGTTTGGTGTCATCAAATGTAAAATTGATGTTCTTATTGACTGATAACATTTCTTGATTTCAAACAGGCCATATCCTCAGTTATACCCTTGCTGTTATCTCGAAAGGTAAGCACTGGGCCAGCTTTCTCAACCAAATCTGATAGCAGGGCTCTATCTCCGGTCATATGCCTTGAACAGCCACTGTCAAGAATCCATATAACACGGTTTACCTGTTTAACTCCCTGCAATATCAGATTGATTAGACCTTCTTCGGAGCCCAAAATTGATTGGGTCCGGCATACTTAAAGAACTGGCCTTTGTCAGGCAAAACAATATTTTTAGCCAAAACTACTTCAACCTCTTTCACATAAGAGCGTTTCCATTTATAGCCAGCCTTAACACATTTCTGAGTAGGCTTAGGGATAAATGAATCCACTCTAGTCTGAGGAGGACTAGTAGTCTTTGTTTTAACATGCTTCTTATTATTAACATGTTGACGTGGAGCAGTCTTATCACTAGATACATGCTTTTTATTAAAGAAAGCATACATAACATTAAAAGCACAAGACATGCAATTACTCACACCACATACTTTATGAGAAGAATTAATAGCAGGCATGTTAGTTCTACAGTTGTTTTGATCCATCTTATGGATATCTGATTTAGTCTTTTTAGTTGTAGCAACTTTGACTGGAATATCAGATATACACTTTTTGGACTGTTCAGCTTCCAAAGCAATATCTTCTTCATGAATCTCGTCAGCAATAATGATAGAGTATTCATTCATAGGCTCTGCCTCAGACTCCTTACAGAAGGGTGTTTCAATACCCTTAAGTATATATGGAACGACCTTTCCTTCAGATTTGAATCTACAAGGGGAATTAATTCCAAGCAGTACAATAGCCTCATTATAATCATACCCTATACTGACATGATTACCAACAGCTTGCTTATTGAGAATTTCTTTAGCAGTCTTACAAGAACTGAAATAAGCATTAGCTTTGGTCTTAAGCTCACTAATCTGATCTTTGAGAATGGTTTCCAGTTGTTGATACAATTTAACCCTTTTCTCAAGAACTGCTACCTTATTAGTAAGTTCATCTTGATTGATATGCACTAGTTTTAATTCTTTTATTTCCTTTTCAAGATTTGTGTTTAAAAGAATTATTCTATCATTTTCAGTGCGTGCACAACTTATGGTGCCACCAAGATGATGAATCATTTCAGTGTCAGTAAATTTTACCTTAGACATGTTGGGTGGAGATAACATGGACTCAAAGAGTTTGTCTCCTATTGCCATGAGTGCAAGATTCCCAACTTCTTCATCTTCACTGTTTGTATCATCCCAGCTCTTTTCTTTAGACTTGTTCTTCTCAACCATCCCTGTTTTATAGCCACCCCTTGTGCTATTTGAGGATGAAGAACCACCTGTCTGGTATTCGTCAGCATATGTCTTGAACTTGAAACTAGGATTTCTCCTGAACCTGAAGTTTCCAAACTTCTTCACTACCCAGGCCATAGACTCATCTTCCAACTGTTCAAGCTCCTCCATAGAATAAAAATCACCACCAGATTGACTTGTAGATGTAACACCATATTCAGCTACAATTACATCCTTGTTAGGACTGGAAGGTAGAACAACCTTCGCTTCCTGTTTCTGTGGGACTCCAGCTACCAGTGAAGTAGACATACTAACCACTCTTCCTTCCCTTGGATTTGATCTGAAGTGCTCATATGAAGAGGTGAGCATTTCCATCTTATTCTCTCTGACTTCCTCTGTCCCTTCATTGATTATTTCAATCGTATCCCAAATGTGTTTGGCAGAGACACATTTTAAAATATGATTATGCATGATTGGATCAAGACAATCAATCAGTATCAACTGTAGACAGGCATCCAAGGCAACATCTTCTTTTTCTGCAGAAGTGTAGTCCTTGGGATCCTTAGGGTATATCCTAGCAGCCCTAGTAACAACATCATTCTCTATTAGCTCTTTCTCAACAAACATAAGAATTCTTGGTCCATTCTTCAGCACTTCAAGATATTCAACATTAACCACTTGAAGAAACAAGAGCATCTTCTTCTTCCACATAGGATAGTGCTCCTTGCTGAACATTGGGATTTTTACTGTAGCCACTTTCTGTGTAGTAGACATATTTTGAGATTTTTAGAAAAATAAAAATTTCAGAGTTAAAAAAAATCTCAAACAATTGGTTCTTTGATTTGTATATCAATCAAAAGGCTCTGATGCCAATTGTTAGGTCCTGATAAGTTTGTAGAAGGGGGGTTGAATACAAACTATACCGTTTTATCGAATTTGTCCTTTGAATAATTTAACAATTAAGAACAAATTAATGCGGAATATAAATGAAACAAGATTCAAGTTAAATATAGCTTATATTAAACTTGAAGGGTGTTGCAAATACAATATGGATTACAAAGTATTTATCTCAAACTAATTAATACAAATTTAGAATAAATTTGACATGAACTTTTCTAATATTTGTAATAAAAAGATCGAATGCTAAAAGCAAGTTCGAGATAAATTCTAGGGATAAAAATCCGCTAGATGATCAAAGCAATACAAGTAATCAACTTCTAGTGGTTTGGATTTAACAATACAAACTAGAATTAATTGCTTGAGAAGAAATGATATCAAATGGCTTCTTCGTTTCTTGCTTGAGAGAGAAAAGGCTTCTGTGTGTTTGATATATCTGTCCTTATCTTTTCTGTCCAGCCGTCTTGATTTATAATACAATTGCCTTGTATGACCTGCTTAATTAAATCAAAATGATTTAATAAAACAATAATACACTTGTATGACCTAGCAACAGAACTCGGTATGACCTATATAAAACACGGTATGACCTGAGGTACTTCTACCAACTCTCGGTATGACCTAGCAGAGGTCATACCTAGCAGAGCTCGGTATGACCTAGTAGAGGTCATACAGAGTATTAGGTCATACAGAGTATTTCATCAGGTCAGGTCATACAGAGTATTTCTTCAGGTCAGGTCATACAGAGTATTAAATTAAATTCCTTTAATCAAATTAGTTAATTTAAATTCTTAATTAAATTAATTCTTTTCTAGAATTAAATTAATAAATAATTTAACCAACTAAATTAATTAATTTAATAAATTAATTAATTCTGAAAGAATTAATTTATTAATTAAATTGATTAATAATTTAATTAATTAAAAGAAGATAACTTAAAATCATTGCATTCCTTTATCTTCTGAAAACCACTGAATATAGATGATTTAATTCCACTGATTGATGTCGTCATTCGATGCACTGTCTGGTTCATGAATAACTGACTTCAATGATAATTCTTCATCTTTAAAACATTTAAAGTTGTGGCTTCTTTTCTTTAGCTCTGATTAAACTCTGAATCCTGTACTTCTTCTGTCACCAACTGGAAATCTCTGTCACTATAGTAAATCCACTTTCTTGAATACTTCACTGAGGCTTGAACAATAAATTGAACTTCTTTCAATGTAGAATAACTTCAAGTCTGTAGATGACTTTAATCTTCAATCTCTTGACAGATAAAACTCTCTGAGATTCCTGTGACCTTTAATCTAATATTTACTTATTACATTCTTGTTGAAGTTGAGTAGAATCCTCGAATTACAAATAGGCTATAGCATATGCCTTTCATAGCTAATACAGACTCAGTGTATAGGACCAATAAACTAAGAGATGCTATAAATATAGAGACAGTATCATGCTGTGTTAATTTTCTGCAAACATTTGAGATCAGAACATATATAACTCAGAAGGATTCATGATTACTTACTGAGAATCATGCTTCATACTATTTTCTTCATCGGTGTTTATGTTTCAGACAATACCACAATCAGAGTTTAACATCAGAGTTTGACCAACAGAGTATGCTTCCAGAGTTTAACAACATGATTTG
The DNA here is from genome assembly GCA_030848705.1 of Heracleum sosnowskyi. Classification (NCBI taxonomy): domain Eukaryota; kingdom Viridiplantae; phylum Streptophyta; class Magnoliopsida; order Apiales; family Apiaceae; genus Heracleum; species Heracleum sosnowskyi. The sequence continues at coordinate 87,867,520 of CM061243.1, forward strand.
CATGACAGTTAACATATGCATAAAAACATGAGCAACATATCACAGAAGAGTAAATTTTGAGTCTAACCAGTATCTCTAGTTGAAACCAGAGATCATTCCCAGTTCATTTACCAGTCTTGTAAATGTAGCTTCACTCAAAGGCTTAGTGAAGATATCTGCAAGCTGTTGTTCTGTAGACACAAAATGAAGCTCAATATCTCCTTCCTCCACATGTTCCCTGATAAAGTGATACCTTATGCTGATGTGCTTGGTCATGGAATGCTATGCTGGATTACCTGTCATAGCAATAGCACTTTCATTATCACAGAAAATAGGTATTTTAGAGTACCTTAACCCATAATCCAGCAACTGATTCTTCATCCACAGAATCTGTGCACAACAGCTACCAGCAGTAATATACTCTGCTTCTGCTGTGGATGTGGAAATTGATTTCTGTTTCTTGCTGTACCAAGAAACTACTCTGTCACCTAGAAATTGACAACTTCCACTAGTGCTCTTTCTGTCTATCTTACAGCCTGCAAAGTCTGCATCAGAGTAACCAATTAATTTAAACTCTGATTCTCTAGGATACCACAAACCCAAGGTTATGGTTCCTTTGAGATATTTGAAAATCCTCTTCACAGCTGTTAGATGAGGCTCTCTGGGATCTGCTTGAAATCTTGCACAAAGACAGGTTGCATACATAATATCTGGTCTACTTGCAGTCAGATAAAGAAGAGACCCTATCATGCCTCTATAGTTTGTCATATCTACTGAAGCTCCTGTGTCTTTGTCTAGCTTTGTTGCAGTTGCCATAGGAGTTGTTGCAGATGAACTATCAAGCATACCAAATTTCTTGAGAAGATTTCTGGTATATTTTGCTTGATTGATAAAGATTCCATCATCTGTTTGCTTTACCTGCAAGCCTAGAAAATAACTAAGCTCTCCCATCATGCTCATTTGGTACCTGGACTGCATTAGCTTGGAAAATTTCTTACAGAGTTTATCATTAGTAGACCCAAAAATTATGGCATCCACATAGATTTGAACTAATAGCAAGTCATTACCAGAATTGAAATAGAACAAGGTTTTCTCAATTGTACCTCTAGTGAACCCACTTTCTAAAAGAAATTGAGCCAGAGTTTCATACCATGCTCTAGGTGCCTTCTTTAGTCCATATAGTGCTTTGTCAAGCCTGTAGACATGGTCTGGATACTTGGGGTCCACAAACCCTGGTGGTTGTTCAACAAACACTTTTTCTTCAAGTTTCCCGTTGAGAAAAGCACTCTTCACATCCATCTGAAAGACTTTAAATTTCTTGTGAGCAGCATATGCTAGAAAAATTCTTATGGCTTCCAACCTTGCAACTGGAGCGAAGGTTTCATCATAATCAATTCCTTCCTGTTGTGAATATCCTTTTGCCACAAGTCTAGCTTTGTTCCTTGTAATTACTCCCTCACTGTCAGTCTTGTTTCTGAAAACCCACTTTGTACCAACAACAGACCTGTTCTTTGGTCTTGGTACAAGTGTCCATACTTCATTTCTTTCAAACTCATTCAATTCCTCCTGCATTGCTGTTATCCAGTTAGCATCTTGAAGAGCTTCATCCACTTTCTTAAGCTCTGTTTGAGATATGAATGCATGAAACAGACATTCATTTGCTGTAGCACTTCTTGTTTTTACACTTGCATATGGATTTCCAATTATCAGATCAGGTGTATGAGCCTGAGTCCACTTTCTTGCTGTAGGTAAGTGGCTTCTTTCACCATTATTGGATTCTCCCCCTTGATCCATGCTTTCCTGATTTTCTTGTTGACCATCTGCATTCTCTGAGGCTCCCCCTGAATTGGACTGCTCAGTGTTTGAACTTTCAGAGTTTGTGTTAGATTCTTCAGCTGACTCACTTTCAGAATGTGAGTCATCATTTTGAGATGTTGCTGAAGTATCTTCATGCTCCCCCTCAACTGGTTCTCTATTTTGTTCTGTCAGAGAAAATTCCTCAGTATTTACCAGTAGAGGTTCAGAGTATGCTTCATCAGAGTTTGTTGGATTTGCTTTGTCAGAGTTTACATCATCAGAGTTTAGATCTTCATTTTCAAAGCGTAGTTGATCATGATTTACTTCATCTTCAAGTCCAGTTATTTTCTTGTCATCAAATGACACATGTATAGATTCCATGATCACTTTAGTTCTCAGATTATAAACTCTGAATACTTTAGTCGACAATGGATAGCCAATAAAAATTCCTTCATCAGCTTTTAAATCAAACTTGGTCAACTGTTCAGGATGAGTTTTCAAAACAAAGCATTTGCACCCAAAAATATGAAAATATTTCAGGTTTGGTTTCTTTTTCTTTACCATCTCATATGGTGTTTTCCCATGCCTGTTGATCAGTGTAGCATTTTGAGTAAAACAAGCAATTTGAACAGCTTCTGCCCAGAAATAAGTTGGCAATTTTGCTTCATCAAGCATTGTTCTGGCAGCTTCGATTAAAGTTCGGTTCTTTCTTTCAACTACACCATTCTGCTGTGGAGTCCCTGGTGCAGAAAATTCTTGCTTCACTCCTCTTTCCTTGCAAAATTCTTCCATCTTTGTATTTCAGAATTCAGTACCATTATCACTCCTGATAATTTTCACTTTATACTGTGATCCTTTGTCCAGTATCTTTACATGTTCCATCAGAGTTAAGGCAGTTTCATCCTTCTTTGCTATAAAGTACACCCAAGTGTATCTAGTGTACTCATCAACAATGACTAGAGCATATTTCTTTCTGCCAAGAGACATTACATTCACTGGACCAAATAGATCAACATGAAGAAGATGATAAGGATCCACAACTGAAGATTCAGACTTACTCTTGAAAGATGACTTCCTTTGCTTGGCCTTTTGACAGGAGTCACACAGACCATCTAAGCTGAGTATCGATTTTGGAAGTCCCCTTACAAGATCTTTTCGAATTAGCTCATTGATGTTGTTCAGATTTAGATGAGAGAGCTTTTTATGCCATTTCCAGCTCTCTTCATTAGACATTTTTGCAGACAGACACACAGCTTTTCCTTCAGAGTTTGTTACCAAACTTGCTTCATAAATATTATTCCGTCTGTGTCCAACTAGAACAACTTTCCCTGTAGATTTGCTAATAACCTCACAGTATTCAGGTTGAAAATCTACATGATAACCTCTATCACAGATTTGACTCACAGATAGCAAGTCATGCTTGAGTCCTGGAACTAGAGCTACATTCGTGATGATGACACTTCCAAGATTGATATTGCCATATCCCAGAGTACGTCCTATGTTGCCATCTCCATAGGAAACTTTTGGGCCAGCCTTCTCCTCGTAATCTGATAGCAGTGCTTTATTTCCAGTCATGTGTCCTGAACATCCACTGTCCAAGACTAGGGTACTTTCCCTCATGCCCTTGTTTTCAGATTCATCTTCAACAGTTGCTATGTGAGCATAGTTGACTCCTTCATCTGAATCTGAAGTGTCTGCCCAGTCTCTTCCTTTTGTGATGAGTGCTTTTTCAGATTTTCCTTTCTTGCATTCTGGAGCATAGTGACCCATCTCTTTACACTTGTAGCACTGGATCTCAGACTTGTCTCTTTTCCCAGATTTGATATCCCTTCCTTCAGACTTTCTGAAACTCTTCCTTTCAGAGTTTGAATCTCTCCTAGAGAATCTTTTTCCTTTCTTGAAGTTCTTGAAACCCATCTTTTTGAAGGTCTTCACCATCAAAGCAGCCATTTGCATCATCTGTTCTTCATCATCCTCGGATTCAGATGATTCATCAATGTTTGAGTCATCACCAGAGTTTGATGACTCACTTTCAGAGTTTATGACTAAAGCCTTTCCCTTAGCTTTCTTCTTTGATGTTTCTTTTTTAAGAGGTTTTTCTTCAACTTTGAGAGCAACAGATTTTGTCTTCTTTCCAGATCTTTTGTTTCTTTGTTCTATCTCAAGTTCATGAGTTTTAAGCAAACCATAGATTTCATCGAGATCTGTTTCTGCAAGATCATAATTATCTCTTATTGTTGTTGCCTTTAAATCCCATCTTTCAGGTAGAGATAGTAGAAACTTGAGATTTGACTCTTCAAGATCATATTCTTTATCAACTAGAGACAAATCATTCAACAGTTTACAGAATCTTTCATATGTCTCAGTCAAAGTTTCATCAGATCTCGAGTCAAAGTGTTCATACTCCTGTGTAAGAATAGTCTTTCTGTTCTTCTTTATAGCACTTGTTCCTTGACACCTGACTTCTAAATCATCCCAAATTTCTTTGGCAGTTTTGCAGCCAATAACTCTGTTAGACATGACATTATCTAAAGCACTATAGAGAAGATGTCTAACTTTTGCATCCTTTGCAATTGATGAGATATCTTCAAGAGTCAAATCTGTCTTTTCCTTTGGAACAGTCTTTTGTTCTTGACCAGCAACAACAGGAGACAGTTTAGTTGGCATATGAGGACCATCATTGATTCTATCAAGGTATTCTGGATCTGTGGCTTCCAGAAACATGGTCATCTTTACCTTCCATATTGGATATTCCACTGGTCTGAGAATTGGAACCCTAATCATCTCATATCGACTCACAGAAGTTGGTTGAACCTTCTCAGGTTTAGAACCTGCTTGACTATTTTCAGCCATGATTATACTTGTGTTTAGATCAAAAACTGTATGTATTAAACAGCCTAGGCTCTGATACCAATTGTTAGGCCGAATACACAATATATAATCAAGTATACGTATAAGAATAACAATAAGAACACTGTTTATGAACAATAAACTGTATGGAATTAATAACTCCTCTCTTAGTGATGTAAAATATCACAGAGAGCTGCTAGGTTACAAGAATGATAATTCACGTATTCGCATCCCTTTTAGGGTTAACCTATCTGTGTTTATATAGTACACAGCTACATACAATCTTCTAATTGATATTCCTATAAATCAGCTATACAATTAATATCAATCTAGAATTGCTTCTGTCTTCTGTTTCGTTTCCTTAGCCATCTCGATATCTCTTTGCTTCTTTCCATCTTCAAAGAATATCGCTTCTAGAATCTTTATTGACTTTTACACTGACTGTTAAGCAAACTCTGACTGTCAGAGTTTAACAAACTCTGACCAGTCTTCCAGCCAAACTCTGATAGTATCCTGATACTTTAAACACTGATAAATAAACATCAGCAATTATATCTAACACTGTGTGAAAAGTTTTCTAAGCTTATGCAGTCAAGATATCAAATGAGCATGATGGGAGAAATGAGTTATTTTCTTGGTCTTCAAGTTAAACAGACTGATGATGGCATTTTTATCAATCATTCAAAATACACAAAGAATTTGTTGAAAAGGTTTAACATGGAAGATTGTACTACTGCAAGTACTCCCATAGCTACAGCTACCAAACTTGATCCTGATCAAGGTACTGAGGTAGATGTAACTCATTACAGAGGAATGATTGGCCCTTTATTGGGTTAAATGGCATTTAGGTCACTGTACTGACTGTTAATTTTCAATTGGGTCATCCAACTCAAAAAGGTTTCAATTAGGTCACAAATCAAATAAAAGTTTTCAATCAGGTCACTGGACGTTAACGTCGTTAAATAATTGACGGGATGGTAAGTTGGCAGACTGAGTTGGCATGTATAAGTGGCTGACCCGACCCAACTGATCTTAAATCAGTTTATAACCGGGTATTATCACACTCATTCAATTAGGGTTCATCCACTTTCTCTCTTCTATTACAGAATCACACCATTCTATTAGGGTTTTTCAATGTCTACTTCAAGGAGTAGCAACTCTTCAATTAACAATCTATATGACAACCGTCTCCATGTCATCATCTTCGACAACATTATCATCTTCAATTGCAATTTCATCTTCTTCATTCTATTGCTCATGTATACGAACCTCAACGCCTGATCGAGTTCGTACCATCTTGATTTCGATTGGGTTTGATTTCGATTGGGTTTGATTTGGGTGTGTTTTCACTTAAGAGTTTGATTTAGGGGTGGAGATGTGATTTGTTTTGTTTTAGACGGGTAAAAGAAATAAAAGGGGATGGGTATAATTGGGTCGGGTTTTAGATTGGGTGGGTTAGTTTACTGACGTGGCAGATGATATGGCACCGAGCTGGCACTATTAGATAGAACTCTGTTAATTGTCAATGCGACGTTAACGTCTAGTGATCTGATTGAAAACTTTTATCTGATTTGTGACCTAATTGAGTTGGATGACCCAATTGAAAATTAGCAGTCAGTATAGTGACCTAAATGTCATTTAACCCGCTCTTTATTGTATCTCACTGCAAGTAGACCAGATATCATGTTTGCAACCTGTCTGTGTGCAAGATTTCAAGAAAAACCTAGGGAACCTCATCTGATTGCAGTTAAAAGAATTTTCAGATATCTCAAAGGCACTCCTTCACTTGGTCTTTGGTATGCAAGGGAATCAGATTTTGGTTTGTGTGGTTATTCAGATGCTGATTTTGCAGGATGCAAAATAGACAGGAAAAGTACTTCAAGAAGTTGTCAGTTTTTGGGTGGTAGACTAGTTTCATGGTTTAGTAAAAAGCAAAAGTCTATCTCTACTTCAACTGCAGAAGCTGAGTACATTGCTGCAGGAAGTTGTTATGCTCAGATAATGTGGATGAGAAATTAGTTGTTGGATTATGGCCTGTCATACTCAAAAATCCCTATTTATTGTGATAACCAAAGTGCTATTGCAATGACAGGAAATCCAGTTCAGCATTCTCTTACTAAACACATCAGTATTAGATATCATTTTATAAGAGAACGGGTTCTGGAAGGAACAATTGAATTACATTTTGTTCCTACTGATCAACAACTAGCTGATATATTCACCAAGCCACTACCTGAAGCTACTTTCAATAAGTTGGTGAATGAACTTGGAATGATGAACTTTGAGAATTTCTGAGAAAAGCTACAGAGAAGAAATCCTGATGACTGTCAAATCCTGATGGTCATTCAGAAAGGTAAGTAATTTTGATCAAATACTGATAGGACAAAATCCTGACAGGAAGTCAACTGGTCAATCCTGATGTACAGGTCAGTATTTCATTGCTTAATTTGTGCGTAATTTTTCGTCAGTTACTAATGAGAAAACGTTTGAGTTTTTATTGGACAACTCTATGCGCGCGTGTGTCACACAGACAGATATATACATATAGATACACATAAAAAGCGGTGCAGTTATGGCTAATTACGCACGTAATATGTCCACTACTCATTTTTGCACAAATCATATTTTGCCACCTGTCATTGAGAGTAATATTTTGTTTTAACAAAATACATTTGATTCTCTAAATTTCTGATTACTCTCTCATCATCAGTTTTTCATCTTCTTTCTTTCTCTGTGCTCAAGAACCCTATTTTCTAAATCTCAATTCTCAAGCTTTCTATATTGTTTTAATGGCGTCTTCATCATTCATGAACAAACAGACTGTGATTAGTGGTGTTACTTTTGCCACTAATAATTTTGTAGCTATTCTAGACCATCAGGAATTGCCTACTGAGTTCCATATAATCCAGGATTTTCTTACTTCAAGTCCATTGAAGTATGCTCTAACAGAACCTGCGAGTGTTTCTTTCAAGACAGTTATGCAGGTATGGAATACAGTTTCTTTCGGAAAAGACGATTCTGGCTCAATCCTGATGAACTTTGAATGGAATGGAATTAATCACTGTGTGACTCCTGTAATTGTGGAGGAAGCCCTACATTTACCTATTCTTGGTGATCCTATTCCTGATAATGTTTCAGACTCGACTCTTTTTGAGTTTGTTACAAAATTAGGTTACAATGGGGAAGTTAAGAGATATGGTAATCTCTTCAGGACAAAGCTCAAGAGGGAATGGAATTATTTCTTTGATACCATCAGTCGATGCTTCCTGAATAAGACATCTAATTTGATGCTCTGCCATCAGGATCACTCAAAATTGGGTACTCTCTTATCTACTCTCAAGTTTTTGATTATGGTAGTTTTGTGTTGAAAGCTTTATGTTGAAAGCTTTAAGTGATAGAAAAGCTGATAAATTAGGCTATGTCTGTTTTATTAGATTTTTCCAATTAATTTTTAATCACTTATGTCCTGGTGTTACTTTTGAGGATGATGTGATTCTACCCATTTGTAGAATTACAGAAAACAACTTGAAGTCCTTAGTCAATTGTGATAAGGCAAATGGTTTTATTGGCAATGCCTTTATTCCTGATGAGGTCAGACTTTTCTTGCATCAGAAAATGCCTACTCGTTATGGTTTAATTTCTAATTCTATGGGGCAAGGTCCATCACACCTTGTTCCTGACCCAAGCATGCCACCTAAACAGTCTAAACAGTTAACAGCCACCTCTACTGTCTCTCAAAAGACTTTAGTTGTAAAATCAAAGAAATCAGCTAGAACTGATGTGTCTAGAAGGCAATCAGGTTCAAAGGATTTTTCCTCTACACCACTCACTAAAAAGAAGAAACATGGGGGTGTACAAGGGGTCCTGGTTCAGAAGAAAGCTGAGAAGGTGACTGAGGCTGTTTCTGTTAAGAGAAAATTGGTATTAAGGGATGAATCTAATTTTGAAGATGACATGCCAATTTCCTCTAAATTTAAGATAATCAAGGAAGTTGATGATACTGCTATTGAAGCCGTGGCACCATCATCTAAGCCACAGAAGAAAAGGAAATTATCTAAAAGCAGGTATCATATTCCTTTGGAGACACAGACTACTGATGGTCAGGATCTATCAATTCCTGATGAGCAGTCAAATCCTGATGCTCAAGCTAATCCTGATGTTGGTACTCTTGATGTCTCTCCAACAAAAGTTGTCTCTGTTTCAGACTCTCCAGCCAAATCCTCTCCTACTACAAGACATGTTGATATTTCATGGGAGAAGTATGGTGCTGCTGCTTCCAATCTTGGGTTTCTACATCCATTGGAGAAGAAAAGGAAAGCAGAGAAAAAGGTCTTTCAGAGACAGAAGAAGCTGAAAGGATCAAGTCCACAAGAACCTGAATCTCAATGTGATTCAGCAGCTACTGAAGATCCTGCCACACAAGAACCACTCAATCAAAGTTTGGGTGAAGGCTTAGCTATTGGAATGGTCACACAATAACCATTTTCTTAAAGGGAGAATGAAGACATCAACATTCCAGCCACACAAGAACCATCTAAAGATGCAGGCAAAGCTACAGCTTCTGAGGAATTTCCTGACAATGCTCAAGGGATTTCTGGTGAAAATGAAAGAATGGTCGAGGACACTGTCAATGAAGGAAGTACACAAGAACCTTTAACTCAAAGTGTTAAAGCAGCTTCAGAACCTCATGCTACACAAGAACCATCAGTATCAAATCCTGATGCAAGCTTATCTCATCCTGACGTTGTTGCTCCTGATGCTAGTGGTGCTACTGATAAGCCAATCCTGATACAGCCACTAAGCTCAAGACCAATGACAGAGACTATCACAGCATCTCAGGATAAGCTAAAAGGTATTGCAATTCCTGATCCTAATTTTACTATTGATTCTGATGCTGATGATAGTGATGACAGTGATGATAATAATGACGAGAAGGATCAGCTTGCTACAATCAAAGCTAGTCTTGGAACCAACTTTGGTTCATCAAGCACATTCATGGGTGGCAAGGCTTCTACTGGAAAAGATCTCAGACAAGATTTTTCTGTTCCTTTTGAAATTTCTCCTGCTGAGGCACTTAGACAATATGAATGGAACAATTCATGGTACAGATCTTCTGAGTCTGTTAGCTATCCATATGCTTTGGATCATGCCTATGATGCAGTGAACTTAATTGAGAATCAAGATTTGAAGAATCATTTGAAGGCAACTACTCTTTTATCCAAAGGCCTCAAACATGAAATTGATTCTATCAAGGCTGCTACAGAATTAGTAAGGACTGACATTTCTCAAAACTTCACAAAGGTGTCTACTGCTCTTCAACTAAGAATAGTGGAATCCCAAGTCAAGTCAGTCATTACTGAACAAACCTCCATCAACAGCATAATTGATTCACTTGATTCTAAGGTAACTGATATACAAACCTCTCTTGCCTTAATTTTGAATATATTGTCAAATGCTGATGTCAAAAAGGGGGAGAAGGTAAGTTCTACAAAATGTACACCTGATCTAGTATTAAGGAATAATGATGTTGATACTGGAAATGATGGTGGTGACAAAGTTCTACAAGGAGAAACCTCTGATGCTGCTGTTATGAAGACTATTCAAACTTCTCAAAGTCAAACAACGCAGTCAACTCATGTTTCTGATTCTGGAGTAAGGACAGTGAGAACATTGGTACAATCTCAGATCCAGACGGAAGAACAAATCCTGACAGGTGATCAAATCCTGATGACTGATCAAATCCTGACGCCTGGTCATGGACATACACTTTCTACAATTCCTGAGGGTGATGAAGATGTAATCATTGAAAATCCCGAAGATGCTGTAAACCTATTCCAGAAGTTCAAAACAAAGAAACTGAAATATGTTCATTATCTGTTAAGATGGAAGAATGAAGTGTGCAAAGTGTGGAGTGACATAATCTTGTCAACAATAAGAAGAAGACTAGATGGAAACAGAAATTTCAATGGTGATTATACTCCCATGTACTTAAATCAAAGAGGTCAAGATGTGGAAATGCAAAGGGGCACTGCTGTTAAAGAAGTGACTTTTGGCATGACTCAACTTACTCTCAATCCTGATGGGAAGGAAATTGCTTATCTTTTGCTTGAAGAGCACAGTCTTCAGAGAAGCTCCATACAAAATCTCAGAGCAGCTATCTACCAGATTAATGAGGAAGATGAAGAACTCAGAAATCTTAAGGAAAGACTGATTCAAATTCTTGAAGAAAAAGAAGAAAATTTGTTATCCAACTTCTTGAAGATGAATCTGTTCTATCAAAGAATTTAAACAGATAAGTTGTTGCTGTAAATATTTGTACATTTTGTAAATATGTTTTTGACATCATTGAATCTAGGAATCTATACTTTATTTCACAAAGTATGAGATTGGGGGAGATTGTTAGATCAGGATTCAATGATCGTCAGGATCTAGACTCAACTGATCAGGATTGCTGACGTCATCAGTATAACATGGTCATCAGTATTTGATCAAGCGTCAGTATCGGGATTGTCATCAGGATATCTACATCAGGACTGGGATCAGGATTGATCATCAGAACTGGAAGCTGGTCAGGATTTCTATTTCGAGTTATATTTGGAGTCTAGTTAAATAAGGAAGCTTATTTCGTCGGTTCCTTATTTATAGTAATGAAGCTATCAATTTAGGATAGGTTTCAATCTTTGTAATTGATTAGAACTTATCATGTAATTGATAGAGAAGCTGTGTAGTATATAAACACAGTTTTAGGTTTCGATTTATGTAACAGAGAGAGAGAACATAATCGATCACACACTCGAGTATCTTTGTAACCTAGAAGCTCTCAAGAACATCAGAATTTCTTGAGAGAGTTTGTAACAGTTTTATATCAGATTTAATAAAGCTGTTATTATTCTTTCATATCTGTGATATATACTTTGATAAGTCGAGAATCTTATACAATTGTATTCAACCCCCCTTCTACAATTATTTATTACTGGGCAACATGGTTACAAACATTTATTTTCTAGAAAAACTATATTCGTTTAGCATATATCATATTTACTGATACAGGTACATGTGTTAGAATAATTCGTAAAGATATGTGGGGAAAAAATTGGAAACAGGTTTGATTTAAAAAAAATCCTTAAAACTTAAAGAAAATTATCGAGTTATAATAATAATGAATTTACAACATTTAACATAATATTTTCGGTGCGTAGCATGGATAAAATACTAGTATTAATTAACATCTAAGTTCAACATCCCTGTGTCAACAACATATGAGGAGTACTAACTGGTACGAACCATCCACAAATATAAATCTATTTTTTTATTAAAAAAAGGGCGGTACGAGGTAGCCCAAAACTTTTACCAAAAATTTAATCAAATAAGGCCACATAACACGTGATAAATTCTGATTTCTGTACGCATATTAATACACGTGGGTCATATTCTATTATAAGGAAAGTTACCTAGTATATACATGACACATCAGCATTTGGTAAAAAATTTGGTAAGGATTTTGGGGTCTTTAGCATTTTTCAAAAAAAAAGAATTTTTTAAATCACAACTCTTTCTTGACATAATATTTTTGGGGAGGGGATTCGATCCAACAACATCTAATCAAACCGTTGCTCATATGTCTTAAACATTTTCAGGCATATTATGTAGGGTAGGTGTCAACCCAAGTCCCACATCGTTAAGATAAAGAACAATTATCTTGAATATAAACAGCCAAAATAACTCCATTAGTATGAGACCTTTTGGAATGTGTCCAAAAATAAATTTGTGCGGGCTTGGCCACGGCCCAGAACAGATAATATCATACTAATGTGGAGTTAACGAATGTTGCACTACCCAACAAGTGGTATTAGAGCCGATGGTTAAGAAGTTAGATCATGGGGTTGCGGGCTGTAAGTTATGTGGTGTGTAAGGCTCTCCGAACTACGATTGGAGGTCTTGGATGACTTGTGTTGAAAGTCTTCCTGACATTGAGATAATCGAGCGGCGTGTCTAGCAAGATGAGGAACCACATATGAGTAGTGATGGTATAAGAGTCACAAGATTAGAGATTTTTGGATTGAGGAGAGATTGTAGAGTGGGTGTCAATCCAAGTTCCACATCGTTAAGATAAAGAAGAATTATCTTCAATATAAGCAGCCAAAATATTCTATTAGTATGATGTCTTTTGCGATGTGTTCAAAAATAAATTTGTGCGGGCTTGATTACGAATCAAAACAAGCAATATCACACTAATGTGAAATTAACACGTTACGCGGGCCAACATTATTGGGCATGTTTGGCTAGCTTATAGCTTATAAACCCGTAACAACTTATGGAGGGTGTTTGTCAATCCAATTTATAAACCAACTTATAACTTATATGTTAATAAGTTGAATATTACTAACAACGTACATTTTACTTAACTTATTGACTTATTGCTTGATTTCTATGTTTTTTAATACTTCATATTTTTACATTTGTGTTTTTAAATGTTTTTTTAATTTAAAATGCATGTATTTAGCTCATTGTATTTAATAATTATTTTTAAAATGTAAATTAGCAAATTTGTAACTAACTTATAAGTAAATTTATCCAAACATCAATACAACTTATAAAAATTCATCCACTTATCACTTATATGACACTTATCATTAGTATACTTAATCCTGAGGACTAATTATGACGTCATAAGTCTGAGTGGATATAACTTTTAAAAAAAAGACACCTATCAACCTTGAAAACCTAATAGACACCTAGAATTCTAAACCTAAACCAACACATATACAACCTAAACCTAAAAGACACCTAACACACCTAAGATTTATAATATAAAATACAACTTTCAAAACATAGAGACACATGTCCAACTTGAAAACCTAATAGACACCTAAAATTCCTAAACCTAATAGACACATATACAACCTAAACCTAACAGACGCCCATTCAATGATAAATCTAATACACCTAAGATTTATAATTTAAAACATCAAAACATAGAGACACATATCCAACTTGAAAACTTAATAGACACCTAATATTCTAAACCTAAACCTAACATACACATCTACAACTTGAAAACATAATAGACACCTATAAGACACCCCTTCAACAAGAAATCTAATAGACACCTAAGATTTGTAATATAAATTTAAAATACACATTTAACTTATAGCCTAATGCTACATCCTAATGCAAATGTTTGTTTCAATTTAGGGATCTTGAAAACTTTTATTTTACTAAGACTCTTACTAAAACAACAAATAATCAAGAAAAAAAATAGATAAAAAACCTAAATACTTCAAAATTATTGTTCTTCATATTCTTTTAATTTTGAAATCTTTTAAATAAGTTTCTTAGTGCCAGAAAAAACACACACATATGAGGAACCACATATGAGTAGTGACGGTATAAGAGTCACAAGATTAGTGATTTTTGGATTGAGGAGAGATTGTAGAGTGGGTGTCAATCCAAGTTCCACATCGTTAAGATAAAGAAGAATTATCTTCAATATAAGCAGCCAAAATATTCTATTAGTATGATGTCTTTTGCGATGTGTTCAAAAATAAATTCGTGTGGGCTTGATTACGAATCAAAACAAGCAATATCACACTAATGTGAAATTAACACGTTACGCGGGCCAACATTATTGGGCATGTTTGGCTAGCTTATAATAAGCTGGCTTATAGCTTATAAACCCGTAACAACTTATGGAGGGTGTTTGTCAATCCAATTTACAAACCAACTTCTAACTTATATGTTAATAAGTTGAATATTAGTAACAACGTACATTTTACTTAACTTATTGACTTATTGCTTGATTTCTTTGTTTTTTAATACTTCATATTTTTACATTTGTGTTTTTAAATGTTTTTTTAATTTAAAATGCATGTATTTAGCTCATTGTATTTAATAATTATTTTTAAAATGTAAATTAGCAAATGTGTAACTAACTTATAAGTAAATTTATCCAAACACCAATACAACTTATAAAAATTCATCCACTTATCACTTATATGACACTTATCATTAGTATACTTAATCCTGAGGACTAATTATGACGTCATAAGTCTGAGTGGATATAACTTTTAAAAAAACGACACCTATCAACCTTGAAAACCTAATAGACACCTAGAATTCTAAACCTAAACCGACACATATACAACCTAAACCTAAAAGACACCTAACACACCTAAGATTTATAATATAAAATACAACTTTCAAAACATAGAGACACATGTCCAACTTGAAAACCTAATAGACACCTAAAATTCCTAAACCTAATAGACACATATACAACCTAAACCTAACAGACGCCCATTCAATGATAAATCTAATACACCTAAGATTTATAATTTAAAACATCAAAACATAGAGACACATATCCAACTTGAAAACTTAATAGACACCTAATATTCTAAACCTAAACCTAACATACACATCTACAACTTGAAAACATAATAGACACCTATAAGACACCCCTTCAACAAGAAATCTAATAGACACCTAAGATTTGTAATATAAATTTAAAATACACATTTAACTTATAGCCTAATGCTACATCCTAATGCAAATGTTTGTTTCAATTTAGGGATCTTGAAAACTTTTATTTTACTAAGACTCTTACTAAAACAACAAATAATCAAGAAAAAAAATAGATAAAAAACCTAAATACTTCAAAATTATTGTTCTTCATATTCTTTTAATTTTGAAATCTTTTAAACAAGTTTCTTAGTACCAGAAAAAACACACACATAAAGCCCCAAAAAAATCGTCAAATTCTATATAAATATTTTCATATTTGTTTTAATTTTTTTAATATTTTACACTTTTAGAAAAATAATTAAAAAATATTAACATGCATAATACTTCTACTTTACAATCCTTTAAAATTCCAACCACTAATTGAAATTTTTAACTTTATTAAACAAGTGACATTTAACCTTTTGCACCTTGAATGCATTCAAAAATTTGTAAATAAGAAAATTTGACACAACTCCATTTTCTGATAATGTAAATAAGTGTCTACAAAAGCTTATTTCACGTTCTTCCATTTACATACTTTCAAACCACACCAGCAGGGTAATTAGGACGCACTAAATATTGCCACAAAAATAATGTGAACATGTGTTTAAAATCCTATGACCAACAGACACACATCAACAAAACGAAAGATACCCAAAACTAATGAGTACATAGAACATCATCAATACTATTTCTTTTCACAATTTCTCACACAAAGTTTCATTTCTTTTTCGTGCTATCTCTGATAAGTTTCATTATACTTTAAACTATTTAATTACTTCCCTTGAGACAATGTCCACAAAAGGAGCAAGACCATCAACATATACCAATCGTTCTCCAAATCCCAAACAGATAGGCAGACCATGAAGTATGATCTACAAAAATTGGAAACCAAAGAGTATTTGGATGTTATCGCCACCAAAGTGAGAGATACTATCCCATAATCTAATGGGGGAAGTGCAATAAAAAAAAGGTTTTAAACTCATTCAAATAAATTGGTAATAAATAATAGTGAATAAATAATCGCAGGTTCATGCAATGTCACTGAAATTGATTATGCAGAAATTGGTAATTAATTGTTTAATAAACAATAGTGAATTTATACTCAGTATAGTATTGACTTTTTCTTTATACTATGATTAGCTGATATTACTATTGTTTAATATTTAAAATTATTGTGTCCAATTTATTTGCAGGTTCTTGGATGTTCGTAGATGTTGATAATGCAAAAGAAGGTATTTATTAATCATTTGTATTAGTATTACACTTTCTACAATGATGATATTACTTTTGCTGATTTAAAGATAAACTTTTAATATTATTCTTATATTCAATAAGTTAGTTATTACTATTACTCTTAAAATTACACCATAGTTTCAGACTGCACTTTATATAAAAAACTTACTCATAGTGTACTTGATGAAGGTTCTACAATGACCAAAGAAGTTGTTAACATAGGAGATTATGATCACTGTTTACCTGACACTGAAACTAATATCATTGATCAATTACAATTCAAGAACATAGAAGCCTGTAATATGGAGATGATAATTCGAGAATATAATAATCTCTATCCTTCGACAGCTGTTTGCCAATTTTGTAATGCTATTATGTGAAAGGAGGAATGCAATAATATAAAGTCACCAAAGGGTACTACATTTTCACTTTGTTGTTCAAATGGACAGGTTTTCTTACCATCAATAAACCAATGTCTACATATCTTCAATATTTGTATGAGGACAAAGAGAAGGGATCTAAGTTCAAAAAGTGCATACGAATGTATATTCTATATTATCGTTTACTTCAATGTAGCAAGAATAGACCGTTCCATAAATACAGGTTGTGGATCGTATGTTTACAGGCAATATGGTCTTAATATTCATAGATTTGGCAGCCTACTACCAAATGAAGGAGATCAACCAAAGTTCTGTCAACTGTACGTTTATGATACAGAGAATGAGGTTGATAATCGCATGGACAAAATTAATCTTCATGACACAAATTTGGTTGACCCAGATATATTAGAAAATTTGTTGAAGATGCTAGATGAGACAAATGAGCAGGTAAATTGTTTCAGAATGGCCCGATCGAGACCATTTTAATAAAGAAGCAATAACCAACCTTAAGGTTGTGATGAAAGCTTTTAGATCAACAAGTGGACGAAAAATCACCTAATACCATCTCACGAAGTTGTTGCTATCATAATGAGGGATAATGATGACATTTGTGGACAGCGAACCATTATTATAGAAAGCAAAGTTGGTGGACAACAAAAAATCAGTGACCTTCATCCTCTATTCATGACTCTTTACAGTATCCTCTATTATATTCACGTAGGGAAGATGGTTACCATGAAGAGATTTATTATAGGGAATGCAATAAGCCAGCCAAGAAAAAAACGAAGTCACTCCAAGAAAGTTCTACTTATACAAGTTTATGATTCGGTAGTTAATTTTATCTTATGAATGTACAAAGAAAGAAAAAGTTGTATTTTTTAAAAATAAAAATTATGAAACTAATTTTTTTCTTTGTTACAAAATTTAAAAACTTTTCATTTCTATTCACAATAAGAAATCAAAGTAATATTTTGTAAGTTAAATAATCTATCCATGAAAATAAAAAATATAATTTTAATTTATAATTAAAATAAATGAAAAATTAGTTAATAAACAATGAACTAACTTAATTTAGTGCATTTTACCTCTTTGGCTGTTATACTCGAGTTGCATTAAGGTGTACTACTGATAATACCAAAATTTCCATTGGCCACCCAGATATATTCATCAATCATCACCATGGCATAAATTATTGCAAATGATGTCATCACTTCCACGGTTCTATTGAGAACTGCCAAAATATTATTGCAAGGGTGTTCAAGTTGAATTTAGAGCAGATAGATATTAAGAAAAAAAATTCTTTGGAAGATGTGTTGCTCGTATGTAAACTAAACTTCCTTTAATTAAATACTCATATAACAAAAAAAATGTACATCAAATTTGCTTTCAATAATAATAATAATAATAATAATTTTACTTTCAATTTTACATTATGTGCACCTTACACTGTTATAATGGCAGTTATGTAGGTAATTGAATACCAAAACAAGGCTACATTATCTACAAATGTAGATAGCACTCTGCTGAAATCCCTAAAGAAGCTACTGATCATTTTGGATATCGAGCTATTAAAAAATTTATGATGCATGGGACAAGTGGAGTAAATTACCCTTACTCGCCATGTATGGAAGACTACAAATATACAAAAGTTTTCCCAAAAAAGTAAGTCATGTATACTTTTTACACTGAAACGTATATATTTAGCTACTACGTTTTAAGTTTTTATACAAGAACTGTAGGCAATCACATTTGCATATACATTACATTTACTTTGAATAACCTATTTATGTGTAGGTATTGCCCAAATACATTGTTTGATAATGCTGGATTTGCAGTATATAGAAGACATAGGACAGGTGTAACAGTGAAAGAAAAAATAGAACAGGTGTAAAAATGAAAGTGAGAAACGCTATTCTAGACAATCAATAGGTGGTGCCATTTAATCGAGACTTATTGGTATGCTATCAGTCTCACATAAACATTGAAATATGTAACCAAGCAATGTCGATAAAATACCTGTTAACGGAGAAATTTGGTGATAACAAATTTCAGAGATTGCTGGAATAACGAATTATAAAAATATGGGGATTTGAGATTTTTGGATGTTTGGAGCTGGACTTGAAAGGTGTCTCGACTTGTTAGATGTGTCGGATCTTATTCCAAGATGCTTGCGTACCCTGTTTATATATAGGGATCAAGCCAACGCAGTTCTGTGATAGGATAATATTTTTAATCCCTGTGATTGTTAAGGGATATCTTGAGATAAGTTGATTTTATCTTTTTAGAGTTATATTAGCGTTGTGATTCTTTCCTGATTTGAAAGAATCGTTTGGAGATATTTTTTAGTAATTGATTGATTGATATTGATTCTTTTCTCGTTTTAGAGAGAGGATATTAATAACTTGGGAATTAAGTTAATTATTAATAGATTAATATTGGGAAATTTGGGAGATAATTTAGGCAACCGAAAATATGGCGTAACAACTACCCCCAGTTCTTCAGTGCAGCTTGATGTACTGGAGAAATAAGCGCGCTGTGATCTTCCGAATTTCCCGAGTCACTGAAACAACTAGGAGTAGAAGATTAGCAAATAATATGGAGCAAACAATTACCCGTAATATATCTGTAGATGTGAGGAAGACAACATGAGGTGCCCGTAATATGCCTGTAGATGCGAGTGAGACAACATGATGTGTCCGTAATATGTCTGTAGATACGAGAGAGACAACATGCGAGATGTGAGAAGGACATATGTACGAGTAGTTTTGCAAGTATAGGAGAATGAACGGCTTTATGTAGATATTGTTACGCTTCCCCTTGTAAAGTTAGGTTTGTGAATCCATTATTCAAGAGATAGAAATAGTAGAATGTAGTAGCAGCAGTAGTGATGTCTTTGTATGTTGAAGGAATGACTCTATCTCCGTGCATTTAGTGGACTTACACTTCCTGAGGAAGTCGTATTCCTACGCATCTTCTCCCATGAAGGAAGGACTCCAAGCTGCTCCATGCTTTTAGTGGATTTACGCTTCTTAAGTAAGTTGTATTCCTACGCATCTTCTTGGTGAGCTTTCCGAAAGTACAGATAAGCAACCCGGAAGTACGGGTTTACCAAGGTATTCCAAGAAGTACCCTCCTCATAGAAGGGCCTTCAAAAATAAATTTCAAGCAACACCTTCCACAAAGAAGGGTCTTCAAAAAATAATTTCCAAGCAACACCTTAAAGAAAACACCTTAAAGAAGGGCCTTCAAAAATAATTCAAGACCTTAAAGAAGGGCCTTCAAAAATAATTCCAAGGAACACCTTCATTAAAGAAGGGCCTTCAAAAATATCACACAGAGACAACCACAGAATCTAAGAATGTCTAATGTTTACGAGTAAATGTGTGATGCACATGATGATATGAATGAATGCATGATGCAAATGATGCACATGATGATTAATGAATGCATGATGCGAATGATGTAGGGCCTTCAGAACAATATTACCATGAAGGGTCTTCAAAAGACGATTACCACGTAGAGCTTTCAAACAAAATCACCCTGAAAGACCTTCAGAAGACGATTAACCCGTTGGATTTTCAAAAATATTATCATCTTCAAAAGAGGATCTTCAAAAATATTATTCTCCTTGAAAGATGGTCTTCAAAAATAATTTCTTCTTCGAAAGTGGGTCTTCAAAAATATTATCATACTCGAAATAGGGTCTTCAAAAATATTATCCTTCTTGGAAAAGAGAGCTTTCGAAAACATTACCATTCTCAAATAAGGACCTTCCACACTTGTTTTTGTCCATGCACGAACTAGTTAAGTAATCAAATCATGTGTTATGAATATCGTATCACAATTCTTTAACATCTCCATGATTCAAATTCTGCCAAGATCTGGTTTTTACATTTTTGACCCTGTAAATGATGTTTTCTTGGAAAACACAAAACATGAAAGTTGTAGAAAACGAAAATAGCTTTCCGATGATATATGGCTCGTCAGAAACGGACTTATAATGAATCAGGAATCAAATAAAACGTCAACTGATTAATTTCTCAATACTGAAAAACGGGATCTCGTTATGTTTTGTATTTTCGAGAATAGATCGAAACATAATCTCAGAAAACACCAAGAACGAAAGTTGTAGGAAATCACAAAAGCTTTCCGGATCATAAACAATCATCAAAATTTGACATGTATTAAATTTACTACGAATTTTATAAGATAATTTATTTGTATGGACAAAATCATAAGAAAACCTATCTTAATTTTGAATGGAACCACGAACGAACCACCGTCTCTACCGTTTAGCTTCTCCATTAAAGTCGCTCCAGATCCAATAACACCCCCCCCCCCCCCCCCACCCCATCCGCCCCTTGTGCATGATGTAGATGATTTGATTGTCCTCCACAATCAAAAAATAATCCCCTACTTCTATCGCCAATTGTTAATGGGGGAATTTAGTGATAACAAATTTCGGGGATTGCTAGAATAACGAATTATAAAAATAGGGGGATTTGAGATTTTTGGATGTTTGGGGTTGGACTTGAAAGGTGTCTCGACTTGTTAGATGTGTCGGATCCTATTCCAAGATGCATGTGTACCATGTTTATATATAGGGATCAAGTCAACGCAATTCTGTGATAAAATAATGTTTTTAATCTCTGTGATTGTTAAAGGATATCTTGAGATAAGTTGATTTTATCTTTTTAGAGTTATATTAGCGTTGTGATTCTTTCCTGATTTGAAAGAATCGTTTGGAGATATTTTTTAGTAATTGATTGATTGATATTTATTTTTTTCTCGTTTTAGAGAGGATATTAATAACTAGGGAATTAAGTTAATTATTAATAAATTAATATTGGGAAATTTGGGAGATAATTGAGGCAACCGAAAATATGGCGTAACAATACCTTTTCAAGTATTGTTTCAAAGGACCTAATCGAGCTACTATAATGTTACAGTAAATATTCAAACACTAGAACCTCACCCCGTTCACTCCTACATCATCATGTATCCCAGACAAAAATTGCTACTGACCAATCAACCACTACAATATTACCGGGTTGGACGCCATGCAAAATTTAAACACACAAACATATAGCACCGCAACGTAACGCGGGCAAAAAAATACTAATTTATTTTAAAGTATAAGTCAACTATTTTAATATAGCCCAAACCCACACATTATTGGATGCAGTTGTCCACATTCACACTTACTGATTTTCTTATTCTAAGATGGGCTGATGATTGCACATGTTAAATCATACCGTTACTTCTTGCTTTATTTAGTTTTGTATACGTCGGGTATTTTTTTATTTATACTTGATTTGGCATTCATAACTCGTATTACTTTCATTTCTTTGATTTCTTTACAAATAATTTGGGTACGGAGATTAAAAAAGGTGTAAAATTATGAAGAAAAAATAAGAAAAATGAGTATAATAGCGAGATTCGTCAATGTTTAATGTATAAAGTGAGTGTAGTAAAGAAAAATAATTGATGTATTTGATTTTTATAGAGTACTGTTAGGTAATTCAAATTTATTTTCAAAAATTAAACAAAATGGTGTGGCATGACACATGACATATTTTAATTCGTATACGCATATTTTTACACGCGGGGTCTCGTATTATTATTATGAAAATTATCATTATAAGCATGACATATAAACATTTGAGAACAATTTTTGGGGTATCTAGTTTTTTTATTTTTATATTATAAAATTTTACTATTTTTAAAAGTTTTTTAAAATGTAAAGAATTAAGGGAGATATCGAAAAATATAAAAAAAATGGATTAGACGAAAAAAATGAGTGATAAGACACATAATCTGTGAAATTGTTACGTCGAATTAAACTATATTCTATTAAATTAAGAAATTCGATATTTAATGGAGCATTTTTTTTTTTTTTTGCTAAATACTGTAGTATTGTTTTAACTTTTACGCTAGACTAATTTGTATTTCGCATCCCCTTGGTTTTGCCTTATTACACTTCGCACCGAGTAGTATAATTAAATGCATTTTGCATCCCCCAATTTTCAAGTCCACTGCAGTTTGCACTTTTTTTAATTAACACGGTTAAGTCTGATTGTTACATGAGGGTATTTTGGTCATTTATTATTATATTTAACATAATTTATTTTTAAAAAATAAAGAAACACATTTTAAAACTTGATTTTTTATAAAAAACCGAAAAAGACGAAATTTTAAAGTTTTGATATATTTTTTTATAAAGAATACTTTGAAAATTATAACAATTATATTTTATATTTTAAATAATACTTTACGAGAATTTAGTAATGCATTTTTTTTAAAAACTCTGAATTATAAATAATATTTTGAAAAATCTGTATATTATAAATTAGAATTTGATAAATCTAAAAATCTAAAAATCATAATAATAATTGAGATAATTTAATTTTAAAAATTATTAATGATTATAATAACCGAAGTATCCTCATTTTGACTAACGGTAACGGTTAAATTTAACGTAAAATCCTTAAAGGGGTACAAACTGCAGGGACCTTGAAAGTTAGGGGATGCAAAATACATATAATTATACTACTGAGTGTGCAATACAATAAATTAAAATCAAGAGAATGCGAAATGCAAATTAGTCTTTACGCTATCAAAATATTGTTTTCTAACTTGCAACTTCCGATTGTAAATGAAGTTTTTACTTAAAAGGTTGATGACCGATGAGTATGCATATTTCAATTTGAATATTCAAATTTCAAACGCATGGTTCAACCAGCTTACATGTAGTTTTAACACAAACCAAAAAATAATGTCTATGGTTATTCATGTTTTGATAATGGTCCCCGGTCCCTGGCAAGTGTTTGTCGGGTAGAATTTGTATAACAAAACCATGTTTCAGCTGTTGGATCAAACTTTCAACGATGAGGATTAGAAGAAAGGTTTAGTAGGTACCGCGGAAACTTTGTGCGGTACGTGTAAACTTTCATTAAGTACCGCGAAAAGTCATGCTTATGTATATTGGTGTACATACTTTGTGTATATTTAGGTTTAGAATGAATTAAAGTATTTAAAATTCTAAACATGTTTAAAATTATCTTTTAAAAAATAATTTTTATAAAAAACAAATTACCAGTTATATTATAATTTTTATCATTTTATATTTTTATTATATATTACATTATGTGTGTAATAGCATTATAAGTTATTTACAAATTATATGTAACAAAATTAAAATAAAATCATTTAACATTTGAATCAAGAGAAGTTTAAAAGAATAAAATATAATTAATGGAAGAAAATCAAACTATTTATAACCTAATTAAACTAAATTCAAAGAGTAGAATTTACTTATTTTTTTGTTAATTTAAGCTTCTTATTTATGTTAAGAATATTTTGGCCATGAAAATTATGAAAAAGCCTTTATATGTGTTTGGTCACTAATGAGCTATACTTTTTTACTTGTTATTCAAATTAAAATTTATTATTTTGTGTTATTTTTATTTTGTGAGTTAATGTTGTTTTCTTAAATTTTTTGAGATTTGATTTTTCATTTATTTTATTATTTTAGAACATAATTTAAGCAACCCATATCAATTTTTATATTCATTAGTTACAAAATTATAACGTAAGTTCCTATGAAAAATTAATAGGACAAGTTATTTTATATTATATTTCATTAGTAAAGACCATAATTAAATTTTCAACTTCAGGGTTATCAATTTATATCAAAAGAAATTTAGATATAAAATAATTTAAGGAAACTATTGTGACTCACAAAAAAAAAAAAATAACACTAATAAAATAAATGAAAAGTACAATAATAAAACAAGTAAAACAAATAAATGATAGAATTATAAAAACAAGTAAGAAATAATAATAATTGAAATAATCATTAATATTAGTATGTTTATTATGATATACTAGCTTTATACCCGTGCGATGCACGGGATGATTTATTAAATTTTTTTAATATAATTTTATATATTTTATATTATTATTATTATTATGTTACATAATATTTATCTCAATTTAGTTTTTCAAAATAAAATTTATCTGCTAACTAATAATTTAAAAATATTCATTTACAATCTTACAATGTTACTAATTATATAGAATATTCAACCTCTATTAAGATATTTTAAAAATATAAATTTTATAATATATAAGATATGTTTAATTTGTTACCAAAATTGGTGAATTTTACTGTGAAATATCAAATTATAGAAAGGAGAGTTTTACTTTATAATATTTAGATAAAATACATAACAATTTTTTTGATATATTTTATACAAACTTCTTGGTAACACCTTTTTCTTTTCACGTGTGTGTCATATTTCCTTTTTAATTATAATAATAATTATAAAGTTATTAATTTAACCCTGACGATCAAACCACCTAAACTCTCTTATGCCAATTATATATAGGATATAATGTTTTTTTAAATCTTTTAGAATTATACTCAGAATTATACTAAAAAAGATTAAATGTAAAAGTAAATAGATAACATATAAAATATTGAGATAAGGTGATCACTTTATATTAAACCTAGTACGGTGAAAACTTTCCTTACCATGAAAACTTTCTGCTGCTGTACGTCACAGGGATTTAAAGTTCCGACTGGCAAATGATTGATGTTCACCGCGTCCCTTTGATAATAGTGTATAAAGTTGGTCAGAATAATATGCAACCTTCATTTTACATATCCACCAAGTTTAAACAATTCACAAACTAGCAAATATCATTTCTTAAACTGCAGCCACTAGCCCAAAAAAAAGAGACAAGTGTCCACGTAAACTAGAAAGTTCGTTGCTTTCAAGATCGAAGACAAATACTTGTAAAAATACAGAAAATATTATTTTCCAAAACAAAAAGCTTAAACCAAAAACAATCTGAAAGTAAGCAATATATGCCCACCGGGACTAAAACCTACCAACTGATTTCATCGCCAACATAAACACCGACCAACAACAATTTAAGAAAATTTTACATTTTCCAAGTGGAGTAAGAAACAATGAATTCGAATTCGTATCAGACATTAAAACTTCTTTCACTTGGCACTGGCAAGCTTGGCACGGAGGGATTTGGCAGCATCCACCATGGCCTTAAGAGCTGGGTTCACTTCAGCATACTTCCTAGTCTTGAGCCCACAATCAGGGTTGACCCACAAGATGTTGGTTTCAAGAACTGCAAGCATCTTGTTGATTCTGTCTGCAATCTCTTCTGTCGATGGTATTCTAGGGGAGTGGATATCGTAAACACCAGGACCAATACCAGCACCATATTTGACTCCTTCGCGGAACACAGACAGGAGCTTCTCATCTGATCGGGAGTTCTCAATGGTAATCACATCAGCATCCATGTCAATGATTGAGTGGATAATGTCATTGAAATTTGAGTAGCACATGTGTGTGTGAATCTGTTGGTAAATTAAAATTAATTGTTATAATGATGAGATGAAACAAAACTAAACTTAGAATATAATTACTTCAGGATTGTTAGTATAAAGAGATAGGGGGGGGGGGGGGGGACCTGAGTGGTATCTTGGACTCCGACATTGGTGATCCTGAATGAATGGACAGCCCAATCCAAATAGAAAGCATGCTCAGATTTCCTAAGAGGCAATCCCTCTCGTAGAGCAGCCTCGTCAATTTGAATCACGGTGATGCCTGCCTTCTCAAGATCCTCTACTTCATCCTTGATGGCCAAAGCAATCTGGTAACAAGTCTCAAATCTAGATAAAGAGAATAAATTTTCATCAGAATGATCCTCAAAGTGTTCTTCAGTGTTAACTACTTGTACTTATAAAAAGAAACAGCTGTAGCTCTGTATTACCTGGGCTGATCATTTCGAACAAAGGACCAGTTGAGGATGGTAACAGGTCCTGTGAGCATACCCTTCATTGGGCGCTTGGTCATGCTCTGGGCCATAGAAGACCAGAACACGGTCATTGGGTTGGGTCGGCTCACATCACCATAAATAATTGGTGGCTTCACACATCGAGATCCATAAGATTGGACCCAGCCATTAGCAGTGAAGGCAAAACCAGACAACTGCTCTCCAAAGTACTCAACCATATCGTTCCTCTATATAGGTAAAACAAACAAATCAAATCAGATTTCCTTCACATGTACGAAATAAAGTGTGAGACTAAGTGTGTACATAATTCAATGTACCTCTGGCTCTCCATGAACTAGGACGTCAATGTCGAGCTCTTCCTGTAGCTTGACAACCTTGCTGATTTCCTCCTTGATAGCACTGACATAGTCTTCCTCAGAGATCCTAGAGACAGAATGTCAATACAAAAAGCAAACAACAGAGTACTAAAGCAATGAAAAAACAAAAAATCAATTACAGAACACTAACTTCTTGGCCTTGTACTCTCGGCGAACTCTTCTGAGCTCAATTGTCTGAGGGAAAGACCCAATGGTGGTTGTAGGGAGGATTGGGAGGTTAAGCTTCTTTTGCTGGGCATCCAATCTGGCACTAACATTGGTAGCACGGCGATGATCAGAACCTTTCAGAGCAGCAGCCTGAGAAATAAAAAAGTCATGAGTAAGTACAATATATTTGGTAGATTCAAGCCACCTATTTAGCTGTAAGAAAATGAATTGTTCACTTACGGCCTTCTGAACAGCCTCATTGTTCACTCTTGGAGAGGATTTTCTTGAAGCCTGAGCTGAGGCATTAGCAGAGAAGAATGCCTGGGTAACAAAACAAATGAAGTTAGCAACCAGAACATCATTAAGAAGAAATTTGTAAGAGCAGGGACCAAGGAAAAAGTATAGCCATTTATTTTATGCTAAATGGTTTTAGGATAGGAAATAAGTGCATGTCTGATTCAGGGTCTTTGCAAGTGAAACAATAAGCAAGCATCATATATACCTCATCCTTGCTACCACACAGAGCCTTGGCCAAGGCATTTACTTCAACAACTTTCTGTGCAGCAAATGCAAGCCAAGATATAATTTCTGTATCCAACTTGGTCTCATTAACAAGATCAACAGCAGTGTGGAGAAGTGAGCAAGAGGTAGAAACAACAAGCTTGTCTGCACAACGGGATAACACAAAATGATAAACCAATCATGAATAAACTGAACCTCAACCTTAAAAGTAGCACAAACATTTTATACCTTTTCCCACAATTTTCTCCAATGACTCCAGAGTAGAGAGAGATGAAGCAAGATCGTTGGCCCAGATATTCCTTCCATCAACAACACCAGCAAAGAGGTATTTACCAGAAGGGAAACTACTCTTAATCAGATCAAGAGTCTTTTCTCCACGAACCAAATCAAAACCAAAGGCTGTAACACCCTTTAGAGCAGTGAGGGTTTTGAATGCCTCAGCAGGAACATCAGCAAAGTAGGTCTCAATAAGGACATTAAGACCAGAAAGAGATGACTCCAGATCAGCGTAGGCCTTCGTGAATGCTTCCAACTGATGAGCTTCAAGATCTTTTACGAGAGTGGGTTCATCAAACTGAATCCATGAAGCACCAGCAGCCTTCAGCTCAGAAATAACTTCCCTGGTATTTACAATTTGTGAGCCAAAGCATAATATACAGAATTGCACAAGAAAAAGCAAGAAAACCCTTATTTTTCTTACTTGTAGATTGGAAGGATGCTGTCAAGAAGGGAAAGGAGATTAAAGGTTTTCTCAACACCCTTTGCAGGTTTAGATAGCAACAAATAGCTGACTGGTCCAACAAGGATTGGCACGGTATCTACTCCAAGCTGCAAAAAAAATCCATTAAGTTCTACATATCTTTGAAATGTTGTATACTCCCATTAAAAATAGATTAGTTATTCCCTGTCACGTTCTCATTTATAGCCTCTTAATACTTTGCAGTCAAAAATGCAAAACATGTTTAAAGAAATAGAATCATACATTACACACACACGGTTTAGAGCTGAACTAGAGTATTTAAGTTCTTTGTAATAAGATCCTTTAAACTCCAACATACATGAATTTCATTTAATATAGTATA
This sequence comes from Heracleum sosnowskyi, assembly GCA_030848705.1. Classification (NCBI taxonomy): domain Eukaryota; kingdom Viridiplantae; phylum Streptophyta; class Magnoliopsida; order Apiales; family Apiaceae; genus Heracleum; species Heracleum sosnowskyi. The sequence continues at coordinate 87,896,215 of CM061243.1, forward strand.
AGGTGGAAATTAATGGCTATGACATAATGTACCCTGGGGAAATGATGGCAGGAAAGGGATGGAAAAATATGGTGCTACTTTTATGGCATTCGCTTGATCAACTTAATTAAAAGCTAAAGCTATACCTTTTACTTAATCTTTAAGTTACAAACTACAGGTCGGAAAATTAAAAGATGAAAGGTATATGATTAGTCATAAATGAAGTACCGATTTAGCCTCTTTGTACTCCGTTACAGCTTTGTGCGAGGCATATGAAAACTTCACCTCGGGGCCCAACTCAGGAACAATGTAATGGCTGAAAAGTCAGATCAAATGAGCCATTAGTACAGATAGATATTATTATAACTCATTAAAGGAAGCATAAGGGGAGAGGACTTACTAGTTGGTGTCAAACCACTTGGTCATTTCCATGGCTGGAACAGAGGCATTTCCTCTAGCCATTGAGAAATAAGTGTCAAAACCAATCTCACCGCCATTCCAGTTGTACCTAGCGGGAACAGCCCCGAGCATTGCAGTTGTGTCAAGAACCTGATCATAATATGCAAAAGTGTTGCTGGGGATGTACTTGATACCAGCATCAGACATCTGTTTCCAGATGGATGATCTGAGATCGGCAGCCACCTTCTGCAAGTCCTCAGCTGAACTCTTCTTATCCCAGAAGGATTCAAGTGCAAACTTGAGCTCCCTCTTGGGGCCCATGCGTGGGTAACCAACAATATGAGAAGCCATTGATCTGACCAAATCAAATAGTATAAAAATCAACTTCCTGATCTCAACACATTTACAACTAGAAAAAAGTGATTAATTCATCAAAGCCTCAAAGATAGAATGCATGATCAAGAATAAGATTCATATATCTTTCTTTATTTTGGATAAAGTTCAAATCTTTATAAATGAAGCCTTGTAGACAAGCATTCAATGATGATCTAATTATTAGAAAGGATCTAGATATAATGAATTAAGCTTAATATTAAATTGCAACTAATTTGAATTTTTTACTAAGTTCTGTCTCAGCTAAATGAATGAATTAGATCCACTGTCAATGACAAAATAATAGACCAAATCTACAAAACCTTTTGTCATGTTGCTTCAACTATAAATCTTCATTTATTTATCAAATCCATCACAACAGAAAAATGACAAGCCACAACTTTGTCACTATCTATGTAATAAAATTAGATGGCACTGTGCATTAGATCTAAAGAGAAAGCAAAAATTTGTACTAAAGACTAGATCAACAAGTTCCCAAAACCCATACACCACCAGATCTATCCATACATAATCATCATATACATGCATAAAAAAACAAGACACAGTCCCATAATTCTGCTTATATCCCATAAATTAAGAACATATTGAGACACAAGTGAACTGAACATAACATATACATACAAAGTTCTTTTCTGTAAATGACAGAAGAATGTAGTCCACACAAGCATGATATAAAAGTAGAGACAATATTACCAGTTTAGATCTAAAGGGGTTAACAGATCACTAATAATAATCAAGAAATTAAAGTAAAAGAAAATTCAAGAAACCCAAATGGGTCACTGTAAATCTAACTAAAATGCAAAAAGATGGGAACTTTGAATCAAAGAAATGAAAATGAAAAATGGGTCAGTGTGAATCAAACTAAATATGAAAAAAGATACAAAATTTTGAATCAAACAAATGAAAATGAAATATGGGTCAGTGTAAATCTAACTAAAAATGAAAACTTTGAATCAAATAAATAAAAATGAAAAATGGGTCAGTGTAAATCAACCTAAAGATGAAAACTTTGGATCAAAAAAATGAAAATGAAAAATGGGTCAGTGTAAATCTAACTTAAAATGAAAAAAGATTGCATCTTTGGATCAAATAAATGAAAATGAAAAAGGGGTCGACAACAGAGAACTATGGGGTGGGGTGTGGGGTGCGGAGAGACTATGGAGACGCACCTTTAGGAAGAGAAAGGGACTATGGAGATGCAAATCCAATTCAATTCAAGTCCAGAGATAAGGAAGGAGGAGGGGCTATAGACACGATTTGGGAAGAGAGGCAAATGGGGTTATTTATAGATGCTGAGCTATGGGAGTAGGTGTTGGTGGCTTTCTCAAGTAGATCTGCAGTGTTGTGATTTGTGAAAATTGATTTTTTTTTTTTTTTTTTTTTTGATGATGAAGATAATTTATATATGTCAAAAACTTGAAAAGTGAAATTTTCGTTTTATATTTAGGTGAGTTAATGTGTTTGGAAGATATAGTGTATTTTTTTTAGAATGTATTAATGATTGAAAATATGTTATATTTGATATTTATTGGTAAGTTTATAAAAGATAATATGGTTTAATTTAAAAATAAAACGAAGAAATAGTATAATTGTTAGTTTTAGGTATGTTTATAAAAAGTAAAGTATTATTTTTATAATATTTAATTATTTATTAATTAAGCTAAATAATAAAAAATTGAAAATTAAAATTTTTAATATTTCCACTATTATATAATAATATAGATAGATAATATTTTTAAAATAAAAAAAATTATGACACTTTGCTCTCATTCGACCGGATACAATAATAACTGATATCCATTCTTATCTCCTAATATAACTAGCATTTTACCCGTGCTACGCACCGAAAGCGCAATTTCAAATAATCTAAAATAGTTACAAAAACATATATAAGTGTTTAAAAATAAATTATTTTCTTTTTTTTCCAAATAATTTAACGATGTTACTTTTACGAAAAGTTTAGTTCAATCTGGTTCTATCTTAAAGACCAAGTAGAATATAATAAAAGCATAATTATTAATAGAAAAATAATGTAATTACACATTTTGCCTTCAATAAATGCAAGCAAACATGAAGTCACAAATTCTTTGGTGGCTTCTGAATGACCAAGCTATATTGTTAATTGGACCTCTTATGTTGCTGAATGCGTTTAATGTCTTTGGAGACTGCTAAATGGTCATGCTCGGCTGCACATAAATTACCTAATTGATTGAGCGATTAACATAGTGAATCTCAATGCATAATATGGAAGCATTTGAACTCATGGACAATGAATATTCTCAAGTCAATTGAAGTGGGAGTTTCACTGTATTGAAGCAGCTCGTTTTAATTGACCTTCACATGTAAAACGATCAATTTGTTACATATAAATTATAACTTGTTGGCTCAACGTATCTGCAAAACCTTCAATATCCTATAAAAAAATTCATAGAATTAGTTAAGTTTCTCTCATAATATGTCAGATATCAACATAGATACGACATTCAGGCTCGTAGAGATGTTTTATATGTCACTAATCAATATGAAGAGACTAAAATATAGATTTTAGTCAAATAATGTATGTATATATATATATATATATATAATTCAATAATATTCAATAATATTCAATAATATTACAAATACTGATAATGACACATGTTAAATAGTGAGCTTGTCATATATTTCTTGTCTTTTGAATGCAACAACGACAATAAATGTTTATAGCAAAACTATAAAGTACTTTATAGAGAGTACATATGCCATTGGTGATATATCTTTTTTCTACTTATGTTGTAGTGACCTGCCAATAAAGAAAAGTGGAAATTTTTTTTTGAAAAAAATAAAAACAAAATTCACCTAATATTCTCGGGTTGGAAGTAACAATCATTAACTCTAGCATAAAATTCACTCACATTTAAAAAAATGCTAAAACTGAACATCTTTAGAGAAGTAAGCATAATAGAGTTTTACTCCCTTAGATTACATAATTTCTTGACTTGAGCTCATAAAGTACCTATTTGAAGTTCACTATCAAAATATTAAAATGATTTTGAAGAATATAAATATGTGTTTCTTACATCTATTTGGTAACACAAAATTGTCCTAGAATATGTATTCAACACATGAACAAACATATTAACCTGAGTATTTATTAAGTTGAAAAAATATATACTTCTCTTTGGAGCATGCATGAGTGCGTGAATAACCGTGTATGTATTTTTGTCAGTAAAAAAAATTAAAAGTAGAGAGAGAAATTGATCAACTCTTACCAAAAAAACCAGCATGACTTACAACCATCGGTTTTTTCCCCATCTAATAATTTAATTTTTCAAATATAAATACTTCATAATTATGCAAATACGGTATTCATGGTTAGTTTGGAGAATGTATAAGGATGTTCATTGGGGTGTGCAATACAAATCCCGTGTGTGTATGTATTTTTGTTAGGAAAAAAATCAAAGTAGAGACAGAAAGTGATCAACTCTTACAGAAACAATAACATGACTCACAAACATCGCCTTTTTTCTTATCTAATAATTTAATTTGCCAAATATAAATAATTCATAATTATGCAAATACGGTAGTCTTGGTTAGTTTTGGGGATGTAGAAGGATGTTTATTGGGGTGTGTGGTACAGATCCGTGTGTGTATGTATTTTGTCAGTAAAAAACCAAAAGTACAGACAGAAAGTGATCAACTCTTACCGAAAACAACATGACTCACAAACATCGACTTTTTTTCCATCTAATAATTTAATTTGCCAAATATAAATACGTCATAATTACGCAAATACGGTAGGCATGGTTAGTTTGGAGATGTATAAGGATGTTCATTGGGGTGTGTGGTACATATCTCGTTTGGCTTTTCATAGAGCTAGGAGATTAAAGTTATTTTAAACTTTAGGTTTAAAAATGTATGTTTGTTTGTGTAATAAGGTAAAAGGTAACTTAAAATTGAAAAAATAGTTTAAAGTCAAAAGTTGGTAGGATGTAGTTTTTGAACTATTCATTTTACTTCTATAATTTTATTTGGTAAAAAATAATATCATCGTTCACATGTTCAACTTAAAAATTGTACTTTTATTTTTATAATTTTAATAACTCATAAGTTATACATAATACAAAATTACGCAAACAGATATTTACTTAAAATTTTTGCTTTTCACTTTAAGTAACTTTAAGTCATAAATTATTATTTTAAGCTAACCCAAACGGGATCTATAATCTCAAAAAAGCAGAGAATTTTTTTTTTTTTTTGTAACGATCTTGTTGGCCTTGCAACGGGTCATAAACAAAATTTACAATGAAATATTTTCATTCTTACTATAACTTGTCAACTTTCCGTATATTTTTTATATACCTGATTAGTTTGTAAAAGATGGAGGCGGTCGTGGAACCAATGTAAAAAGTTAGAAGTAGAGAGGAATATGAGACGTAAAAGAATATAAAATTTATGAAACCTTAAAAATGAAATAAAAATAATTAATATATCTATGAAATCAATTTTTTGTGTACACATTTACCACATCAAATTTACGTATATCTAAAATGCTAATAATAGGAAAAAATGAATGTTCTGATTTTAAAAGATAATAATGAACTCTACATTTAACTATTTGTACATCTAATTTAATATTAATTTTAATACAGACTTTCTAATTAATTGTGTTTACATTTCTAGATTTTTTAATAGATATGAAACCATAAATTTCAGGGAAATAATCAAAATGATAATTGTAGAAAAATGAATCAGTTTGATTCTAAATGATAATTATATAAAAAATTGGCTCAAAATGAATGATAATTAATGCTTCTAAGATTGATTCTGTACCCCTGGTCATTTATTCATTTTATGGAGCCAAGATGCTTCATGAACGGTTCTAATTATTAATGATATACCTTTGAGAATTAAGTTGATAAAGTAGAAATTTATACAACGTTAATTCCATTATCAATTAAGTTGATGAATGCATATATATTTTTGATGGATGTATCGATGAAAATACTTGTATGTTTTTCTCAAGAATCAACTTTTACGGATCTACAAAAATTCTGCTTCCGAGCATTTGAGAAACTAATCTTATAAGGGCATTGACCCCTCTAGAAAGGTTATATGAGGAAAACTATATCGTAGTTTCAAATGTATAGATAATGATACAATATTTGTTATCATACAGGTTATGAATAATAAAATTGATAACCCAATATTGTAAAAAATATCATTTATGTGGACAAATTGGTATAATGTGGAAAAGATTGATGATAACAGTTGAGTAAGTCACAGAATTGTTGTAGCTGGCCACTGAATATATGTATGGGAAGTAATTCTGAGAGAATTCAGGCTGAGGATGATGAAAACCTAATATATAATCAAAAAACAAAGATAATCCATCCAAGTATACTGTTCTAGATAATAAAGTGATACAAAGTGTTATATAAACTAAAACTAAAATAATTTACCAATGAGGAAAATTGATGCAAGCACTTAGTTCGTCAAAATTGGTCGGGTCAGATAGAAAGTGGGGTAAAAGTTGCTTAATATTAATTGCTATATTATCTCTTTTACTCTTATTATATAATATGATATAAGTATGAAAATTAATTTATAATGTATTGTAGTATAATTGTGATTGACTTTATACTAAAAGAGTAGTTGATTTATAAATGTTTAATTATGAAAAATAATTTAAAATTATATATCCCTATATAATAAGCGTAAAAGAGATTTTATCCAAAACTTTGGTCCTTGGATGACCAGATTAATAAGAACTGTTAGATCTTAAATAGATATATGAGAACTGTTAGATTTAATATTAAAAATTGTATATGATTAATAGTAGGATTATAACTACTAATACTAAGAACTGTATTGTGATAATTTAAACCAAATATAAATATGTTTTCTATAATGAATAGAATTCTCCAAGTAAAAATTCGTTACTCTCTTTTCTCTTCCATTTATGGATAGTTTCAATTAGAAAATGTTAGTTAAAATATTATTAAATTAGAGATAATTTCATTAGCTTCGCGTGGGCTGTAAAATCGTCGAAATCCGATTTTTAGAACTCAAGATAAAGCCCAAATAGTAAAGTGAGTATCTAAGTTCTAATAATAATAATAAATTTATTATTCCATTAACACCAATTTAATTATTATTTTTTGATATAACAAAAATGTATATATGGATATGTTAAATAAAATCATTATTGTATTTAAGTTAGAATTGTTAGACTAACCATGGTTAGTAAAATAAGATGTGAATGTTAAATAAGGAAAATATTTAATATAATATTATTGGTCTAAAATTTAGGGTTTGGTAAAATAGGATGAGAATGTTAAATAAGGAAAACTCTTAATATAATATGATTGGTCTAAAATTTAGGGATGAACTCTAATTGGTCCTAAAATAATTCATAATTTTCTGATTGGTTAACTGTACTTTAACTGTATACCTGGGTAGACTCGGGTATTATAATAAAGGATTTTTATTAAAAAAAACTCTCAATTTTTTAAGAAAAAACTAAGAAGAGCCATTGGGCTAAAATCTACGTTTAATTTGTTGGTCATAACTCATAACTCTTGAAGGAAACAAACAAAATGCAAAGCTTATTATAAGAACTGAACTCGTGATTCAAATTTGGCAAAAAAAAAACTTATAATTCAGATTTTAGAATATACTCCCTCCGTCTCCATCGATTATTTACATTGAGGAGATGGTACGAAAATTAAGAAAAATGTTTAAATTAATAAGAAAAATAAAAAAAATGAGTAAAGTGGTGGATCAATCAATATTTAATGTATAAAGTGGATATAAACTAGATATATTTAAAGAAAATAGTGAATGTGATTGTATTTTATATTATAAAATATTATTATTTTTTATAGAAAAAAAATTAGAAAAATTACCAAAAAGAAAAGTGTAAAAAAACGAGAGAGACTAAAGTTTTATTACATAAAACTCAAAAATTCCAAGTTGCTCGACTGATCTTGACGGAGATCCGGTTGGAGTTAACGTGCATAAGGTTCTAACGGCTGACGGAAGAAGGTGTGCTATACCACCAATTCATTTTATTGGTACAATTGTCTATTTCCCTACCAACCCCCCGTTTCACTGTTTTTATTCATCACCTACCTATTCACATGTGTGTGATAAAAAAATACGCTTATTTCAACACGAAATTTGAATTAAACCAAAAATATAATTATGATATAATTGTTTTATGAAATTAGATTAAATATAAATTTAATACTTGTGTTGGAACCAAATTTCTGATCGGTCGGACTCCGAATAACTCTTCGGGTTCACCTGCAAAAGAGAAGAATGCGAGGGGTTTGTCCTCCGATTCACCTCCGGTGTGAGAATAAGTTAAGTGGTTCCGGTGAGTAGAAATAGAACGTACAAGTGCTTGTATATAGTGTGTATTGAATTAGCCTCAAAATGGAACCTTGTGTGAGCTTTTCTAGACTCAACAGTTGTTGGCCTCCAATATATTCGGGCGCACTCCGAACGAGGGGGAACGTGCCAACCTCCCGCTTAGAAGTAGGACAGACCTAGTCTTAGTGGCGTAACGGTCACCTGTAGTGGACTGGGCCGAAGCAATGGGGTGTGCCTCACATATCCGACCAACTCAATATCATATCCGGCCCAATTATACTTGGGCCTCCAACATGTCCCTGGGCTTCGGTTGGGCGGCTCGTTCGATCGGAGTCCCAAACCCATATCCTTTCTCCAGGATAACTTTTGACAAATTTGTACTTATCTGAATGACACGTCTCATAGGGAAACGTGTCATTTCAATGATGACAATTGTCGTTTCTCGAGATCTACGCGATATCTCCACCGTAGAATCTAAAACGTCTCAATCTGAACCGTTGAATCTGAAACACTTTCATTCCTTTGTCCAAACGTCACTCAGTTGCCTTATAAACATCAATTTCCCTCCTAATTTTCCTCACGTTATTTCAAAACATTATCTACATTTCTTCAAGTGAACCTGTCTCCAAGCTCTTTGAGGTCATCTGCAAATCGTCGCATTCAAGTCTTACTCGATTCCTTTAATCACCAGTAAGTCTTCAAAACTATTTTCCATGTTTGTTTAGCAAATAAATATATGCATGTTGAAATAAAATATTTGTTTTGATTATTGTGACTCATAGAGGCCAAGTATGTCGATTTCTAGGAATGCAACCGTAGATGCCCAGGATACCACTTTTAGGAATAAGCCCACGTGTGAACCGTAAACTCCTAATATGCTGTAGATATTGCCCTACTTTTAAAACAGAAATGTCCCAAACAACTATGTGGCCAATAGGTGCGTATAAGATAAGGCAATAGTAGCTCATACCCCTTGTACTGAGACCATAGCACTTTAGGAACATTCTTCGAGATAACTTGTCCTTAGTACACTCTTCGGTTCCCTTTAGATTCATTAGGACATTCTTTGCCACCGTGACTTGACTAATAGGATTCGTTCGACCGATCCAGCCCTCTGTACTCGGCTTTACTGTTTAATTTCCTTTTTCTTCAAGCTTTTTCCGAGTACATGGCTAATCCTTCCTCCCCGAATGCAGGAATTATGGATCGGTCACCACCCAACACAACACAGTCTTCGGGGTCTGTACCCCCGGAGAGGTCTCCTTTTCACGTTATCTCCGATTATCCGGTAGCGAACTTCCGGTCGCAGCTTGCCGAAGATATCGTGTCGAAATTCGCCAAGGATTACGACATCCCGACTGGAGCCTGGCACATCTATATGGCGAGGAAGAGTGACCGGATGTGGGACAATCCGCCTGTGCCCGAAGGATACGGACAAGTTGCTACGGGAGTCTCCGAAGCTGCCTTCAAATGCGGTTTCTGAGTCCCTGTGCTCCCACTGATAAAGAAGTTGTTCGCGGAGATGGGCATCGCCCTCGAACAAATGGACCCAAACGGGTTCTTCCACATGAACGGCTTCCAATGTCGATGCCTTGGTGCCGGAGTTGAGCCGACAACCAGATTGTTCTGGCACCACTACGACTTCCGAAAGAATGGTAAAAGCAAGGGTTTTTACTCAGTCTCTCGGTGAACCAACAGAGCTGATTGGGTTGAGACTAATTCCAACAACAAAGGGAGTCACGACAAGTGGTTCTATCTTTCTGGACCGAAGATAGCCGCTATGTCCCAGTGGCGCGTAGTTGATCCCGTTGTCCAAGTGGTGAAGCCCACATTAATAGGTGCTGAAGAGCACGAATATAGTCGACTTTGTCACTTCGACATGGACCGAATTCCCCTTGGGGATCTTCGGGACAAACAATGGATCTTTGCCCTATGGGGTAATGGTAACAGGCCCTGACTTGGACTTTTTTTAATTTTTCGTTTTATATTTTCCATCTGCTAGTCCCGTATTTGACATGTTTCACCTGTTGCAGTGTCAACTTGCCAGGGAATAGTAGAAAAGAAGAAGACCAAGTTTCAAGCCTCTCGGGCGGCCCAAACGGAGAATCCTGTTCGGGAGGGGGACGATCAGAATGCTCCTGAACAATCTGCCCATCTTTCTCCGAAAAGGCTCATTTATCTCCGGCCTCCAGGAAAAGAGCAAGGCGAGGAGACGTCGTCAAGACATATGTCCCTCAATGGGCGGTGCTCGAGACGGATTCTTTCGCTACTCCTGCTCCCATGGCGGCGAAAGACCTAGCTCCAGACTTGTGTCGGACCCTGATGTTTTCGGCCGACCGTCCTAAGTATGAGCGGCTAAGCCCTGTGGATGCATGTGCTGAATTGATGGGTCTACTCTCCATGGTATGTACAAACTTCTTTTCGCTTCTTTTTATCATTTTCTTTTCCTTCGGTTTTTAACAATGATTTGCTCTTCATTTCAGGCAACTCCTATGGCCGCTGCCATCACCGATAAGGTGAAGGACATTGCAATATCCCCAAATTTTGTACTTATTTAAGTACCACTGATGAATAGTAACTTTTGTTAAAAACCATTGATGAATAGTAACTTTGTCGTTTAGAAAGTTTTTAGACCACCCTATGTACGGGACGGTATAATGAACTTTCAAAGTCGTATTAGTGATCTACTATGTAAATGATTGAATGCAAAAGCTGTCAGAATCAGAAGAATAGCATTTTCTGTTTTCTCCGAAATTTCACCAATAATTGATGGATTAATCATTATTTGAATATATTGGAGGATTTTAAATTATCAATTCCATGGATATGGATTTATTAAAGGTATTAAGATATCAAGAACGTTTACGGTAAACTACTTCGATAGAACACTTAAGAAACCCTGCGAACGTTCTACGAGATTAAGCGGTGATGGAACAACGCGACACTTACATGATTAAATACAAGCATGGAAGTAACATGTAACAAGATTAATCCAAGGAATGCAACATTTGGATCATCCATGTGAAACCAAACCAAAGATTGCCAAGCAAGATATTTGTAAACACTTTTAACTTGACCTTTGGTGAAAGATGACACCATTTTTAATCCACCATCAATGCTAATACTTGCCCCTTTGTTTTAGACATGTGATTAACCAACAAAATATCTAGGAAATATCAAGGATTGAACAAGTATCAAGAAAACAAACCACTTGAAGAACCAGAAGAACCATTCGGCCCATTTTATACATCCAAGCATACTTTTTCAAGAATCAATCTTCCAAGCTTCCATAAATCATGATTTTGGATTCAAAAGTTTCCTAATTCCTAGACTAAGGTATACTCTAATTTCTAGCTTCATCCATGGATCATAACATGCTTGAATATTAGATCAAAGATGAGAATGAATAGTGAAATGAAGAGTAATTTTTTGTGTTCTTGATTTTGTTCTTAAAGATTAAGCTTGTTAAGGATAGTTTAAAGCTCAAGGAAGGATTATAGGCTATTGTGAGAGTATAAAAAGAATCAAGGAAGTTATGACTCTTGAAACCCTTGGTTATAATTTGATTTATATGGTTAGTTTTAAGTGTAGATTAGTTAGTATGATCATACGGATGAATGATTGATTTTGATAAAAGTTTGATGTGGTCTTGATGGTAAATAAGTAGATGTTGGTTTTGACTATGGTTGATGATGATTATGGATTAGTAATGATGTTTAGGAATTGACTTGATGATTTCGTTGGATTGATCATGTAAAGTTTATGATTAAACTTTGGAATCATTAAAACATAGCCGTTATAATGCCCGATTTTCCTTAACCTTGTTTTGCTTGTGATGTTCGAACCTAATAACTTCTGTCCAAGATCACCACTGCCCATGATAGTGTAGGTCTTGTTTCAAGGTTCGTTTTGGTGCGATAATCATGTGAATCCGATTTACGGTTTAGGAGAAACAAGTGTTTTAGTAAAGGATGTTTCGAGAAACCAAACTATACCACTTAGCCAACTTTGAGACAATGATCAAACCCCTTAAGCGACAAATTGGGATGTGAAACTTTGTGTTAACATGCTAGGTAAGTTTAGGAAGGCCCTCTAAAATATTTCATGTTAAAAGGATTAAATCTCTATTTTATAAAAACGTGTGAGCGAGCATGCGCGAGTGGAAGTTCTTAAAGAGTTAACTTGAAAATGAACTTGTTACTTGAGATAGTATATACTTAGTTTGGCGAAAGCGTTTAAGTTATTAATCTTGAACCTTGTGTTGATTTTAGATTACCGGACCAATCCGAGGTTTACTGTTAGGTCCTGATAAGTTTGTAGAAGGGGGGTTGAATACAAACTATACCGTTTTATCGAAATTTGTTCTTTGAATAATTTAACAATTTAGAACAAATTAATGCGGAATATAAATGAAATAGAATTCAAGTTAAATATAAACTATATTACACTTGAAGGGTGTTGCAAATACAATATGGATTACAAAGTATTTATCTCAAACTAATTAATACAAATTTAGAATAAATTCGACATGAACTTTTCTAATATTTGTAATAAAAAGATCGAATGCTAAAAGCAAGTTCGAGATAAATTCTAGGGATAAAAATCCGCTAGATAATCAAAGCAATACAAGTAATCAACTTCTAGTGGTTTGGATTTAACAATACAAACTAGAATTAATTGCTTGAGAAGAAATGAGATCAAATGGCTTCTTCGTTTTTGCTTGAGAGAGAAAATGGCTGCTGTGTATTTTTCTTGATAATACAAGTCTGTTGCTTTTTCATTTTTGGCCATGGGTAAAAGCAAATTCATTTGCCTTGTATGACCTGAAAAATGTCCTGTATGACCTCAAGTAATTCTAACCACTTTCGGTAGAACCTAAGAAAAAAGAGACATGTATGACCTGAAGTATAACCTCAAAAGAAACTTGTATGACCTGTAATAATTCGGTAGAACCTGGCATCTTTTCAGAGCAGGTCATACCGAGTTTATTAAAGGTCATACCGAGTTTTCTTTTACATTTAATAGAACAGGTCATAGAACTAGTCATACTTGGTTTTTAATATAAATTCTATTATGTAATTTAGCTAGATTAAATTGTAAATTAAATTAATTCTTTTCTAGAATTAAGTTAATAAATAATTTAAACAACCAAATTAATTGAATAATTAATTTAATAAATAAATTAATTCTAAGAGAATTAATTTATTAATTAAATTGATTAACAATTTAAAAGAAGATATATTAAAAACATAGTATCCCTCTCTCTATTGAAGACCACTGAATATAGATGATTTAATTCCACTGATTGATGTCGTCATTCGATGCACTGTCTGGTTTCATGAATAACTGACTTCAATGATAATTCTTCATCTTTAAAACATTTAAAGCTGTGGCTTCTTTTCTTTAGCTTTGACTAAACTCTGTATCCTGTACTTCTTCTGTCACCAACTGGAAATCTCTGTCACTATAGTAAATCCACTTTCTTGAATACTTCACTGAGGCTTGAACAATAAATTGAACTTCTTTCAATGTAGAATAACTTCGAGTCTGTAGATGACTTTAATCTTCAATCTCTTGACAGATAAAACTCTCTGAGATTCCTGTGACCTTTAATCTAATATTTACTTATTACAGTCTTGTTTAAGTTGAGTAGAATCCTCGATACTAAGCCAATATAATTAGTAAAATGCCTTTCAATCTCCCCCTATTTGTTTGTTAGAAGATAACAACCAAATACCTAGAGGATCACTCAACTAAAACCAAGAAAAAGATAAGACTCTTAAGCCTAAGTAAATAATAGAAAGTTCTGGATCAAATATGACATTTCCAGATTTCACCAGTAAAGATAAATACAAGACAGATGTTCCTCTAGACTGAACATATGATAACATTGAACCTGTCTTGATTTATCTAAGCTCTATACATATGACATTTACAAAACAGAGCTAACTTACCTTTACTCCCCTGAAACTCCCTCTTTACCTTTTATATCTTTTTCAGCTCCCTTTATACTAGCTTCACCAGAATTCTCTAGAAACTTCTCCCCCTTAGAAACTTCTAGAAACTTCTCCCCCTTAGTTGAGGAATTCTCTACAGATTTAACTTTAAGAGTTTCTGAAGCCAGTAGGAGTTGAGATAGTTGATGGAGTTGATCTTGGGTAGTAAATTTGTCTTCTAGATTTCCTTGAGCAGTCCCAGCTGATTGTTGACAGGGGTGGAAGAAGAAGACCGTTCAACCACTTGTGCTTGCAAAATTTCTTTATCAGCCTGGGTTTTGAATAGATGTTCCTGTAGATCAGCTATGTGAGCTAACTACATTGCAGTGTATGTGTCTGTGTGTGCACTCACTTGAATTTCTCTTGTAAGTGTATCACTCATCTCACGTGCATGTGTTTCACTCAGTGTTTGACTCTTATCACTCAACATTAGCTGTCTGATTGCTCCTTTTTGATCAGTACCTGCATTGAAACTCACCCTAGCCTCTTCAAGAGAGGTCAGTGGTGGTGCAATGGGAGTTCGCAAATCCCGATCCTCAATCATGTCTATCAAATCACTTGGATTTGAAATCTGAATTTCTTCAGTGATAGACTGACCAAGTTGCCTTCCACTTTCTCCAGATAAATCTGCGAGTGGAAAATCCCTTAGGGAGCCAGAGGTGTTCACTCTGGGAGGGGAGAAAATGATTCTATTTAATTTGGCAAAGAATCAAATTTTCCCTCAGATGCCTATGAAGGCACTTCTACCGTAACAATGGTAGGCACTGTAACCAGTTGCAGGTGCTCTGCTTTCACTGTGTCCTGAGTTTCATCTAATGAAATTGTTTTCTCCCATTGTGAGTAATGAGAGTGTGCTTGACTCAGTACAAAGTGCCATGGCCCTATGGCGAATTTCAATAGATTCATCCTGTTGAGAGAATGTCTCTAGAAACAGTTCATTGGCCATTTCAAAGTCCATATCCTATTGAGAGGATACAGATGGGCTGACAGATGCCTCAGTATATGTTGAATTTCTGTATAGGAGGCAGAGCTGTGGGATCACTTACTGTTTCAATCAAAATACTTCTTTATTTAACATTTGATTTCTGTTTAGGCTGAGAGGTCAAGTAATTAAGTTGTAGACTCATTGTTTGGCTCTAAGACCTGGGATAAAGATTGTGGATCTACAATCCCTTGGTCAGCCCTAACAACCACTTGGGTTCAGCAACAGTAAAAGAAGTGGATTGAGAGATAGAAAGTAATACCTGAATTGGATTTAGCACTGAAGTTCCAGCTAAGCAAGAGCTAGATCAAAAATAATATAAACAATATATTTATTAAAAACAACTAAGACAAATAGAAAATAAAAGATAATAAATAATAATAATAAACTAAAATATAAAATTAAAAAATATTTAGAGGACACTATTTACAAGCAATAACTATACAGAATAATATAGAGGTGCATAAAAATAATATAAACTTGCATAAATATTTAAACAACAATATTTACAATCTGAAACTAACTTAAATGATTCTTGAATAAATAAATTTTCAATAAAAATAGGTTTCTCTATTTAAAAAATATGAGAAAAGTATTTTTAAAGAAAATAAATTATTCAGAATCTTTAAATTAACAAGCTTTATACAAAAACAAGAATTGGCAAAATATATCATTCAATATCAGCAAGAGAAAATGATTTTGAAAGAACAAACATGACAGAGATATTGTTAATCACTAAGACTGTTTAACATACCCAATTTACCAACTAACTTGATAAATGTGGATTCGTCAACAGATTTAGTGAATATATTTGCAGTCTGTTCTTCTGTGGGTACAAAGTGTAACTCCACAGTTCCATTCATGACATGCTCTCTGATAAAATGATACCTGATATCAATGTGCTTCGTTCTCGAGTGCTGCACAGGGTTGTTGGAGATTGCTATGGCACTTGTATTATCACACAAAATAGGAATTTTGTCTAATGCAAAGCCATAGTCCTTTAATTGATTCCTTATCCATAAGATCTGAGCACAACAGCTTCCAACAGCAATATATTCAGCTTCTGTTGTTGAATTGGAAACTGTTTGCTGTTTCTTGCTATACCAGGAAATCAACCTACCTCCTAGGAATTGACAACTCCCAGAGGTACTTTTTCTATCCACAACACTACCTGCATAATCAGAATCTGTATATCCAACAAGGTTAAAACCAGAATCTTTAGGGTACCAGATACCTAGATTAGGTGTACCCTTAAGATATCTCAAGATTCTTTTCACAGCAATGAGATGTAAATCTCTAGGGTCCGCTTGGAACCTTGCACACAAGCATGTAGCATACATAATATCTGGTCTACTAGCAGTAAGATAGAGTAAGGAGCCAATCATACCTCTGTAGCTTGTAACATCTACCTTGATAGATTTGTCAGAAGCTCCAAGTTTGACGGCTGTTGAAGATGGAGTCCTTGCTGATGCTGAATCCTCCATGTGATACTTCTTGAGGAGTTCTTTGAGATACTTGGATTGACAAATAAATATACCATTTGACCTTTGACTTACTTGCAATCCAAGAAAGAACTTCAGCTCACCCATCATACTCATTTCAAACTTACTCTGCATAAGCTCAGAAAATCTCTTACAGAGATTATCATTAGTAGACCCAAATATGATGTCATCCACATAGACTTGGACTAATATCATATCACTTTTGTGTTTCTTTGAAAAAAGAGTTTTGTCCATGATACCTCTAACAAAACCATTTTCTAAAACAAAACCAGAGAGAGTGTCATACCATTTTCTTGGGGCTTGTTTGAGACCATAGATAGCCTTGAAGAGAAAGTACACAAAGTCCAGCAGCTCCTGATTTTCAAAGCCAGGGGGCTGTTCCACATACACTTCTTCATCAATCTCACCATTCAGGAATGCACTCTTAACATCCATTTGATAGACTTTAAAATTGGAGTAAGCAGCAAATGCTAAGAACATCCTGATGGCCTCAAGTCTAGCCACTGGTGCATAGGTTTCATCATAATCAATGCCTTCGGCTTGAGAATACCCTTGTGCAACCAGTCTTGCCTTGTTCCTTGTAACAATGCCATCCTCATCTAGCTTGTTCCTGTATACCCATCTAGTACCAACTACTTTCTTGTTCTTTGGCCTGGGTACCAGCTTCCAAACTTGTTGTTGTTCAGATTGATTGAGTTCATCTTGCATAGCATTCACCCAATCTGGATCAGTCAGTGCTTCCTCAGTTTTCTTTGGCTCCATTTTAGATAGAAATGCTGAAAAATGACATTCATTCTGAGTTGCACTTCTAGTTTTAACTCCAACATCTGGATCACCAATGATCAGCTCAAAGGGATGAGCTCTATTCCATACAGTCTGTCTTGGAAGATTTGATCTTGATGATTCGCCTTGAATTTCACTTTGATGTTGTGAGTGACTAGTTGATCCTTCATTTGCTCCCCCTGAGTTGTTGCTTGATTGCCTTGATGATTCTTCTCCAGTGTTGGTGGTATCTCCATTGTTACTAGTGCTTCCACCACCATCACCATGATCATTATCATCATTGTTATTATCATCACCAGCAATAACTTCAGGTGGGGCTTCATCATCTGATTCTGAGTCTGGCAAGTTATCAAACTTCAGCTTTTCAGATGAGTCTTCTTTTTGGATATTAGGGAACTTAGTGTCATCAAAAGTAACATTGACACTTTCCTTTACCGTGTGACTGCCAACCAAGTAGACCCTGTAAGATCTTCTGGAATAACCAACAAAAATAGCTTCTTGTGCCTTTGCATCAAACTTGCTACGTTTCACATTGTCATCTAAAAGCACAAAGCATTTTGCTCCAAATACATGAAAGTATTTGACAGTTGGTTTCTTGTTGTTCATGATCTCATACGGAGTCTTCATTAAGTCCTTGTTGATTAAAGTTCGATTATGAGTATAACAAGCTGTATTCGCTGCTTCAGCCCAAAAGTACGTTGGAAGTTTGGACTCACTTAACATAGTCCTTGCAGCTTCAATCAATGCACGATTCTTTCTTTCCACTACTCCATTTTGTTGAGGAGTTCTAGGGGCAGAATACTGTCTTGTTATTCCTTTATCAGCACAAAAGTCATTTAGAATGGCATTCTTGAATTCAGTACCATTATCTGACCTTATGGCTCTAACAGGGAATCTAGAATCCAGCTCAATCAACTTCACATGGCCAATCACCAGGTATGGGGTCTCATCCTTGGAATGTAGGAATAAAACCCATGTATATTTTGAAAAGTCATCAACAATCATAAGTGCATATTGCTTCTTTGACATGGACATCACATTAACTGGACCAAACAAATCCATGTGCAGTAGCTGAAGAGGTTCAGTTATTGATGATGTGTCAGTGCCCTTGTGAGAAGCTTTCTTTGACTTACCTTTCTGACATGCCTCACACAGTCCTTCCTGTGTAAATTCCATCTGAGGCAAACCTCTAACCAATTCCCTCTTGACTAAAGAGTTCATGGTTTTGAAGTTAAGGTGAGACATCTTCTTGTGCCATAGCCAACTATCATCTGATGAAGCTTTAGCAT
This sequence comes from Heracleum sosnowskyi, assembly GCA_030848705.1. NCBI lineage: Eukaryota > Viridiplantae > Streptophyta > Magnoliopsida > Apiales > Apiaceae > Heracleum > Heracleum sosnowskyi. The sequence continues at coordinate 87,914,894 of CM061243.1, forward strand.
AAAAACAATTAACTTCATCTTTGAATCCCGAGTTTAGATCAGCTATGAACAAGTCACCTTTCCTTACTCCTTGAAGAGCAGGCTTTCCATTCTTCTTGTGAAGGATCTGACACTTCTCTCTTTCAAAGGAAACAGCATATCCTCTGTCACAGAACTGACTGATGCTGAGAAGATTGAACGTCAGACCTTCCACAAATGAAACATCTTCAATGATAACATTTCCGTACTTCAAACAGCCATATCCTTTCGTAATACCCTTGCTGTTATCTCCAAAGGTAACTACTGGGCCAGCTTTCTCAACCAAATCTGATAGCAGGGCTCTATCTCCGGTCATATGCCTTGAACAACCACTGTCAAGAATCCATATAACACGGTTTACCTGTTTAACTCCCTGCAATATCAAATTGATTAGACCTTCTTCGGAGCCCAAAATTGATTGGGTCCGGCATACTTAAAGAACTGGCCTTTGTCAGGCAAAACAACATTTTTAGCTAAAACTACTTCAACCTCTTTCACATAAGAGCGTTTCCATTTATAACCAGCCTTAACACATTTCTGAGTAGGCTTAGGGATAAATGAATCCACTCTAGTCTGAGGAGGACTAGTAGTCTTTGTTTTAACATGCTTCTTATTATTAACATGTTGACGTGGAGCAGTCTTATCACTAGATACATGCTTTTTATTAAAGAAAGCATACATAACATTAAAAGCACAAGACATGCAATTACTCACACCACATGCTTTATGAGAAGAATTAATAGCAGGCATGTTAGTTCTACAGTTGTTTTGATCCAACTTATGGATATCTGATTTAGTCTTTTTAGTTGTAGCAACTTTGACTGGAATATCAGATATACACTTTTTGGACTGTTCAACTTCCAAAGCCATATCTTCTTCACGAATCTCTTCAGCAATGATTATAGAGTATTCATTCATAGGATCTGCTATGGATTCTTTACAGAAGGGTGTTTCAATACCCTTAAGTATATAAGGAACAACCTTTCCTTCTTCTCTGACTCTACAAGGTGTATTAATACCAAGCAATCCAATAGCCTCATTATAATCATAACCTATACTGACATGATTACCAATAGCTTGTTTATTGAAAATTTCTTTAGCCGTTTTACAAGAGTTGTAATAGGCATTAGCTTTGGTTTTAAGCTCACTAATCTGATCTTTGAGAATGGTTTCCAGTTGTTGATACAATTTAACCCTTTTCTTAAGAACTGCTACCTTATTAGTAAGTTCATCTTGATTGATATGCACTAGTTTTAAATCTTTTATTTCCTTTTCAAGATTTGTGTTTAAAATATTTATTCTATCATTTTCAGTGCGTGCAGAACTTATGGTGCCACCAAGATGATGAATCATTTCAGTATCAGTGAATTTTACCTTAGACATGTCGGGTGGAGATAACATGGACGCAAAGAGTTTGTCTCCTATTGCCATGAGTGCAAGATTCCCAACTTCTTCATCTTCACTGTCAGTGTCATCCCAACTCTTTCCCTCAGCAACATAGGCTTTCCCAATCTTGTTCTTCTTGCTAGAATCAAATGAGTTCCTTGTCACTTGCTTTGGCTTTTTACATTCAGTAGCAAAGTGACCCAACTCATTGCAATTGTAGCATCTGATTGTGCTCCTTTCCACAGTTCCAGTTTTGTAGCCACCCCTTGTGCCACTTGAAGAGGAAGATCCACCTCTCTGAAATCTGGGTCTGAACTTAAGATTGGGATTCCTCTTGAATCTAAACTTCCCAAACTTCCTGACTATCAAAACCAAATCACCATCCTCCAGCTGATCAAGTTCTTCTAAAGAATAGAAGTCACCACCAGATTGATCAATGGATGTTAATCTATATTCAGCATCAATAACATTCATGTTAGAACTGGAAGGTTGAACAGCCTTCACTTCCAGTTTCTGTGGGACTTCAGTAGCCAGTGCAGTAGAAGTACTAACAATCTTCCCAGTTCCATACAGCTCCCTTTGTTGAATCTGCTCCAGCTCATAGGTCTTCAGAACACCATACAATCTCTCCAAAGCAATCTCATTCATATCTCTTGCTTCTCTAATGGCAGATATTTTGTGCTCCAAATGAGGTGGAAGTGTAAGAAGGAACTTCTTGTTAATCTCCTTGTTGGTGTAGTGCTTCCCATTGAGATTCAGATCATTGATTAATTTGTTGTATCTCTCAAAAACCTGAGAGATACCTTCACCAGGGTTTGATCTGAAATGCTCATATTGTGAGGTGAGAATTTCCAGCATATTCTCCCTAACTTCCTCTGTCCCCTCATTGATTATCTCTATGGTATCCCAAATGTGTTTGGCAGTGTCACAATTTAGGACATGATTATGCATGATAGGATCAAGACAATCAATAAGGATCAACTGAAGACAGGAATCCAAGGTAACATCCTCTTTCTCATCAGGAGTGTACTCCTTGGGATCTTTAGGGTACATACTAGCAGCCCTAGTAACAACGTTATCCACTGTTATCTCTTCCTCAATAATCATAGGGATTTTGGGACCATTCTTGAGCACACCAATATATTTAGGATTTGCAACCTTAAGAAATAGGAGCATTTTCTTCTTCCACATAGGATAATGCTCCTTGCTGAACATTGGGATTTTGACTGTACCCACTTTCTGTGTAGTAGACATCTTTTGAGATTTTTAGGAATAATAAAAAATCAGAGTTTAAGAAAAATCTCAAAACAATTGGATCTTTGATTTGTATATCAATCAAAAGGCTCTGATACCAATTGTTAGGTCCTGATAAGTTTGTAGAAGGGGGGTTGAATACAAACTATACCGTTTTATCGAAATTTGTTCTTTGAATAATTTAACAATTTAGAACAAATTAATGCGGAATATAAATGAAACAGAATTCAACTTAAATATAAACTATATTACACTTGAAGGGTGTTGCAAATACAATATGGATTACAAAGTATTTATCTCAAACTAATTAATACAAATTTAGAATAAATTCGACATGAACTTTTCTAATATTTGTAATAAAAAGATCGAATGCTAAAAGCAAGTTCGAGATAAATTCTAGGGATAAAAATCCGCTAGATAATCAAAGCAATACAAGTAATCAACTTCTAGTGGTTTGGATTTAACAATACAAACTAGAATTAATTGCTTGAGAAGAAATGAGATCAAATGACTTCTTCGTTTTTGCTTGAGAGAGAAAATGGCTGCTGTGTATTTTTCTTGATAATACAAGTCTGTTGCTTTTTCATTTTTGGCCACGGGTAAAAGCAAATTCATTTGCCTTGTATGACCTGAAAAATGTCCTGTATGACCTCAAGTAATTCTAACCACTTTCGGTAGAACCTAAGAAAAAAGAGACATGTATGACCTGAAGTATAACCTCAAAAGAAACTTGTATGACCTGTAATAATTCGGTAGAACCTGGCATCTTTTCAGAGCAGGTCATACCGAGTTTATTAAAGGTCATACCGAGTTTTCTTTTACATTTAATAGAACAGGTCATAGGTTTTTAATATAAATTCTATTATGTAATTTAGCTAGATTAAATTGTAAATTAAATTAATTCTTTTCTAGAATTAAGTTAATAAATAATTTAAACAACCAAATTAATTGAATAATTAATTTAATAAATAAATTAATTCTAAGAGAATTAATTTATTAATTAAATTGATTAACAATTTAAAAGAAGATATATTAAAAACATAGTATCCCTCTCTCTATTGAAGACCACTGAATATAGATGATTTAATTCCACTGATTGATGTCGTCATTCGATGCACTGTCTGGTTTCATGAATAACTGACTTCAATGATAATTCTTCATCTTTAAAACATTTAAAGCCGTGGCTTCTTTTCTTTAGCTTTGACTAAACTCTGTATCCTGTACTTCTTCTGTCACCAACTGGAAATCTCTGTCACTGTAGTAAATCCACTTTCTTGAATACTTCACTGAGGCTTGAACAATAAATTGAACTTCTTTCAATGTAGAATAACTTCGAGTCTGTAGATGACTTTAATCTTCAATCTCTTGACAGATAAAACTCTCTGAGATTCCTGTGACCTTTAATCTAATATTTACTTATTACAGTCTTGTTTAAGTTGAGTAGAATCCTCGAATTACAAATAGGCTAAAGCATATGCCTTTCATTTACCACTGCTTCAGGACTTCCAGGTAAGTTTCCAAAACCTATGACTTTCTACGGTTGTTGTGATGAAAAATGCTTTCGATTATATTTTGTGTATATAATACTGTTGTGGTACTTAAATCTTTTGAATTGTGATTGGTTTATAAGCTATATGTTATGATAGTTATAAGCCGGGTTTTTGTAAAGGCTCTTAGAGTAGAGCATGTGTATCGTATTTTGAAACTTAGACCGGGAGTCGGCATATTTTCTTTAGACCATTAAGGGTTATTTTCTGTTAAGTATATTGAATAGATATATTCAATTAATTCATTATTCAAGGAATATTATTTTAAATATTCACTTAGATTTGATTATAAAATATTTATTGAGCTTTTGATTATTTATTTAATCAATTATTAATTGATGAATATAATTTGAATATTTATTATTCTTTTAATTAATTTAAAAGTGATGTATGTTGTTTAAAAAGTCATCTTTGACCTTTGTTAGGTCCTGATAAGTTTGTAGAAGGGGGGTTGAATACAAACTATACCGTTTTATCGAATTTGTCCTTTGAATAATTTAACAATTAAGAACAAATTAATGCGGAATATAAATGAAACAAGATTCAAGTTAAATATAACTTATATTAAACTTGAAGGGTGTTGCAAATACAATAAGGATTACAAAGTATTTATCTCAAACTAATTAATACAAATTTAGAATAAATTTGACATGAACTTTTCTAATATTTGTAATAAAAAGATCGAATGCTAAAAGCAAGTTCGAGATAAATTCTAGGGATAAAAATCCGCTAGATAATCAAAGCAATACAAGTAATCAACTTCTAGTGGTTTGGATTTAACAATACAAACTAGAATTAATTGCTTGAGAAGAAATGAGATCAAATGGTTTTTCTTCTTGTTTTGCTGGAGAGAAATGGCTTTTGTAAAGATATGATATTTTTGTTCTGATACATTTCTTTCTGCACTGCCTCGGGTATATGCAATTTAATAAGCCTGTATGACCTCAGGTATAAAGCTCGGTAGAACCTTGCTTTAACAATAGAATCTGCAGAAGTGTTCGGTATGACCTCAAGTAATTCTAACAACTTTCGGTAGAACCTGGGAAAGTAATCTGTATGACCTATCAAAAAGACTTTGTATGACCTGAAATAATTCAGTAGAACCTAGCATCTTTTCAGAGCAGGTCATACCGAGCTTTATTATACAGGTCATACTAAGTTTTATAAAACAGGTCATACCGAACTTCTCAACCAGGTCATACCGAGTTTGATTTCAGAAAATCCTTTTAATTTATTTAGTTAGATTAAATTCTAGATTAAATTAATTCTTTTATAGAATTAATTTAATAAATAATTTAAACAACTAACTTAATTAATTTAATAAATTAATTAATTCTAATAGAATTAATTTATTAATTAAATTGAATTAATAAATCAAAGAAGATAACTTAAAATCCTTGCATTCCTCTATCTTCTGAAAACCACTGAATATTGATGATTTAATTCCACTGATTGATGTCGTCATTCGATGCACTGTCTGGTTCATGAATAACTGACTTCAATGATAATTCTTCATCTTTAAAACATTTAAAGCTGTGGCTTCTTTTCTTTAGCTTTGAATAAACTCTGTATCCTGTACTTCTTCTGTCACCAACTGGAAATCTATGTCACTGTAGTAAATCCACTTTCTTGAATACTTCACTGAGGCTTGAACAATAAATTGAACTTCTTTCAATGTAGAATAACTTCAAGTCTGTAGATGACTTTAATACTCCATTCTCTTGACAGATAAAACTCTCTGAGATTCCTGTGACCTTTAATCTAATATTTACTTATTACATTCTGGTTTAAGTTGAGTAGAATCCTCGAATTACAAATAGGCTATTGCATATGCCTTTCAATCTCCCCCTATTTGTTTGTTAGAGAATAAAAACCAAATACCTAGAGGATCACTCAACTAAAACCAAGAAAAAGATAAGACTCTTAAGCCTAAGTAAATACTAGAAAGTTCTGGATCAAATATGACATTTCCAGATTTCACCAGTAAAGATAAATACAAGACAAATGTTCCTCTAGACTGAACATATGATAACATTGAACCTATCTTGATTTACCTAAGCTCTATACATATAACATTTACAAAACAGAGCTTTCTTTCCTTTACTCCCCTGAAACTCCTCATTTTCCTTTTCTATCTTTTTCAGCTCCCTCTACCTAGCTTCTCCAAACTTCTCTATAAACTTCTCCCCCTTAGTTGAGGAATTCTCTACAGATATAACATTTTGAGTCTCTGAAGCCAGTAGGAGTTTAGATTGTTGATGGAGTTGATCTTGGGTAGTAAATTTGTCTTCAAAATTTCCTTGAGTAGTCCCAACTGATTGTTGACATAGGTGGAAGAAGAAGACCGTTCAACCACTTGTGCTTGCAAAAGTTCTTTATCAGCCTGGGTTTTGAATAGATGTTCCTGTAGATCAGCTTTGTGAGCTAACTACATTGCAGTGTATGTGTTTGTGTGTGCACTCACTTGAATTTCTCTTGTAAGTGTATCACTCATCTCACGTGCATGTGTTTCACTCAGCGTTTGACTCGCATCACTCAACATTAGCTGTCTGTTTGCTCCTTTTTGATCAGTACCTGCATTGAAACTCACCCTAGCCTCTTCAAGAGAGGTCGGTGGTGGTGCAATGGGAGTTCGCAAATCCCGATCCTCAATCATGTCTATCAAATCACTTGGATTTGAAATCTGAATTGCTTCAGTGATAGACTGACCAAGTTGCCTTCCACTTTCTCCAGATAAATCTGCGAGTGGAAAATCCCTTAGGGAGCCAGAGATGTTCACTCTGGGAGGGGAGAAAATGATTCTATTTAATTTGGCAAAGAATCAAATTTTCCCTCAGATGCCTATGAAGGCACTTCTACCGTGACAATGGTAGGCACTGTAACCAGTTGCAGGTGCTCTGCTTTCACTGTGTCCTGAGTTTCATCTAATGAAATTGTTTTCTCCCATTGTGAGTAATGAGAGTGTGCTTGACTCAGTACAAAGTGCAATGGCCCTATGGCAAATTTCAATAGATTCATCCTGTTGAGAGAATGTCTCTAGAAATAGTTCATTGGCCATTTCAAAGTCCATATCCTATTGAGAGGATACAGATGGGCTGACAGATGCCTCAGTATATGTTGAATTACTTTAGAGGAGGCAGAGCTGTGGGATCACTCACTGTTTCAATCAAAATACTTCTTTATTTAACATTGATTTCTGTTTAGGATGAGAGGTCAAGTAATTAAGTTGTAGACTCATTGTTTGGCTCTAAGACCTGGGATAAAGATTGTGGATCTACAATCCCTTGGTCAGCCCTAACAACCACTTGGGTTCAGCAACAGTAAAAGAAGTGGATTGAGAGATAGAAAGTAATACCTGAATTGGATTTAGCACTGAAGTTCCAGCTAAGCAAGAGCTAGATCAAAAATAATATAAACAATATATTTATTAAAAACAACTAAGACAAATAGAAAATAAAAGATAATAAATAATAATAATAAACTAAAATAATATAATATATATATACAATAAAAAAAACTATTTACATGCAATAACTATACAGAATAATATAGAGGTGCATAAAAATAATATAAACTTGCATCAATATTTAAACAACAATATTTACAATCTGAAACTAACTTAAATGATTCTAAAAAAATAAATTTTCAATAGAAATAAATTTCTCCATTTTAAAAAAAAATGAGAAAAATATTTTTAAAGAAAATAAATTATTCAGAATATTTAAATTAACAAGCTTTACTCTAAACAAGAATTGGCAAAATATATCATTCAATATCAGCAAGAGAAAATGATTTTGAAAGAACAAACATGACAGAGATATTGTTAATCACTAAGACTGTTTAACATACCCAATTTACCAACTAACTTGATAAATGTGGATTCGTCAACAGATTTAGTGAATATATCTGCAGTCTGTTCTTCTGTGGGTACAAAGTGTAACTCCACAGTTCCATTCATGACATGCTCTCTGATAAAATGATACCTGATATCAATGTGCTTCGTTCTCGAGTGCTGCACAGGGTTGTTTGAGATTGCTATGACACTTGTATTATCACACAAAATAGGAATTTTGTCTAATGCAAAGCCATAGTCCTTTAATTGATTCCTTATCCATAAGATCTGAGCACAACAGCTTCCAGCAGCAATATATTCAGCTTCTGCTGTTGAATTGGAAATTGTTTGTTGTTTCTTGCTATACCAGGAAATCAACCTACCTCCTAGGAATTGACAACTCCCAGAGGTACTCTTTCTATCAACAACACTACCTGCATAATCAGAATCTGTATATCCAACAAGGTTAAAACCAGAATCTTTAGGGTACCAGATACCTAGATTAGGTGTACCCTTAAGATATCTCAAGATTCTTTTCACAGCAATGAGATGTAAATCTCTAGGGTCCGCTTGGAACCTTGCACACAAGCATGTAGCATACATAATATCTGGTCTACTAGCAGTAAGATAGAGTAAGGAGCCAATCATACCTCTGTAGCTTGTAACATCTACCTTGATAGATTTGTCAGAAGCTCCAAGTTTGACGGCTGTTGAAGATGGAGTCCTTGCTGATGCTGAATCCTCCATGTGATACTTCTTGAGGAGTTCTTTGAGATACTTGGATTGACAAATAAATATACCATTTGACCTTTGACTTACTTGCAATCCAAGAAAGAACTTCAGCTCACCCATCATACTCATTTCAAACTTACTCTGCATAAGCTCAGCAAATCTCTTACAGAGATTATCATTAGTAGACCCAAATATGATGTCATCCACATAGACTTGGACTAATATCATATCACTTTTGTGTTTCTTTGAAAAAAGAGTTTTGTCTATGATACCTCTAACAAAACCATTTTCTAAAACAAAACCAGAGAGAGTGTCATACCATTTTCTTGGGGCTTGTTTGAGACCATAGATAGCCTTGAAGAGAAAGTACACAAAGTCCAGCAGCTCCTGATTTTCAAAGCCAGGGGGCTGTTCCACATACACTTCTTCATCAAGCTCACCATTCAGGAATGCACTCTTAACATCCATTTGATAGACTTTAAAATTGGAATAAGCTGCAAATGCTAAGAACATCCTGATGGCCTCAAGTCTAGCCACTGGTGCATAGGTTTCATCATAATCAATGCCTTCAGCTTGAGAATACCCTTGTGCAACCAGTCTTGCCTTGTTCCTTGTAACAATGCCATCCTCATCTAGCTTGTTCCTGTATACCCATCTTGTACCAACTACTTTCTTGTTCTTTGGCCTGGGTACCAGCTTCCAGACTTGCTGTTGTTCAAATTGATTGAGTTCATCTTGCATAGCAATCACCCAATCTGGATCAGTCAATGCTTCCTCAGTTTTCTTTGGCTCCATTTTAGATAAAAATGCTGAATAATGACATTCATTCTGAGTTGCACTTCTAGTTTTAACTCCTACATCTGGATCACCAATGATCAGCTCAAAGGGATGAGCTCTATTCCATATAGTCTGTCTTGGAAGATTTGATCTTGATGATTCGCCTTGAATTTCACTTTGATGTTGTGAGTGACTAGTTGATCCTTCATTTGCTCCCCCTGAGTTGTTGCTTGATTGCCTTGATGATTCTTCTCCAGTGTTGGTGGTATCTCCATTGTTACCAGTGTTTCCACCACCATCACCATGATCATTATCATCATTGTTATTATCATTAACAACAATAACTTCAGGTGGGGCTTCATCATCTGAATCTGAGTCTGGCAAGTTATCAAACTTCATTTTCTCAGATGAATCTGCTGTTTGGATATTAGGGAATGTAGTGTCATCAAAAGTAACATTGACACTTTCCTTTACTGTGTGACTGCCAACCAAGTAGACCCTGTAAGATCTTCTGGAATAACCAACAAAAATAGCTTCTTGTGCCTTTGCATCAAACCTGCCACGTTTCACATTGTCATCTAAAAGCACAAAGCATTTTGCTCCAAATACATGAAAGTATATTTGACAGTTGGTTTCTTGTTGTTCATGATCTCATACAGAGTCTTCATTAAGTCCTTGTTGATTAAAGTTCGATTCTGAGTATAACAAGCTGTATTCGCAGCTTCAGCCCAAAAGTATGTTGGAAGTTTGGACTCACTTAACATAGTCCTTGCAGCTTCAATCAATGTACGATTCTTTCTTTCCACTACTCCATTTTGTTGAGGAGTTCTAGGGGCAGAATATTGTCTTGTTATTCCTTTATCAGCACAAAAATCATTTAGAATGGCATTCTTGAATTCAGTACCATTATCTGACCTTATGGCTCTAACAGGGAATCTAGAATCCAGCTCAATCAACTTTATATGGCCAATCACCAGGTATGGGGTCTCATCCTTGGAATGTAGGAATAAAACCCATGTATATTTTGAAAAATCATCAACAATCACAAGTGCATATTGTTTCTTTGACATGGACATCACATTAACTGGACCAAACAAATCCATGTGTAGTAGCTGAAGTGGTTCAGTTATTGATGATGTGTCAGTGCCCTTGTGAGAAGCTTTCTTTGACTTTCCTTTCTGACATGCCTCACACAGTCCTTCCTGTGTAAATTCCATCTGAGGCAAACCTCTAACCAATTCCCTCTTGACTAAAGAGTTCATGGTTTTGAAGTTAAGGTGAGACATCTTCTTGTGCCATAGCCAACTATCATCTGATGAAGCTTTGGCATAAAAACAATTAACTTCATCTTTGAATCCCGAGTTCAGATCAGCTATGAACAAGTCACCTTTCCTTACTCCTTGAAGAGCAGGCTTTCCATTCTTCTTGTGAAGGATCTGACACTTCTCTCTTTCAAAGGAAACAGCATATCCTCTGTCACAGAAATGACTGATGCTGAGAAGATTGAACTTCAGACCTTCCACAAAAGAAACATCTTCAATGATAACATTTCCGTACTTCAAACAGCCATATCCTTTCGTAATACCCTTGTTGTTATCTCCAAAGGTAACTACTGGGCCATCTTTCTCAACCAAATCTGATAGCAGGGCTCTATCTCCGGTTATATGCCTTGAACAGCCACTGTCAAGAATCCATATAACACGGTTTACCTGTTTAACTCCCTGCAATAACAAATTGATTAGACCTTCTTCGGAGCCCAAAATTGATTGGGTCCGGCATACTTAAAGAACTGGCCTTTGTCAGGCAAAACAACATTTTTAACTAAAACTACTTCAACCTCTTTCACATAAGAGCGTTTCCATTTATAGCCAGCCTTAACACATTTCTGAGTAGGCTTAGGGATAAATGAATCCACTCTAGTCTGAGGAGGACTAGTAGTCTTTGCTTTAACATGCTTCTTATTATTAACATGTTGGCGTGGAGCAGTCTTATCTTTAGATACATGTTTTTTTATTATAGTAAGCATACATAACATTAAAAGCACAAGACATGCAATTAATCACACCACATGCTTTATGAGAAGAATTAACAGCAGGCATGTTATTTCTACAGTTGTTTTGATCGAACTTATGAATATCTGATTTAGTCTTTTTAGTTGTAGCAACTTTGACTGGAATATCAGATATACACTTTTTGGACTGTGCAACTTCCAAAGCAATATCTTCTTCACGAATCTCCTCAGCAATAATGATAGAGTGTTCATTCAGAGGTTCTGCCCCGGACTCCTTACAGAAGGGTGTTTCAATACCCTTAAGCACATATGGAACACCCCTTCCTTCAGATCTGACTCTACAAGGGGAATTAATTCCAAGCAATCCAATGGCCTCATTATAATCATAACCTATACTGACATGATTACCAACAGCTTGTTTATTAAGAATCTCTTTAGCCGTCTTACAAGAGTTGTAATAGGCATTAGCTTTGGTCTTAAGCTCACTAATCTGATCTTTGAGAATGGTTTCCAGTTGTTGATACAATTTAACCCTTTTCTCAAGAACTGCTACATTATTAGTAAGTTCATCTTGATTGATATGCACTAGTTTTAATTCTTTTATTTCCTTTTCAAGATTTGTGTTTAAAAGAATTATTTTATCATTTTCAGTGCGTGCACAACTTAAAGTATCACCAAGATGACAAATCATTTCAGTATCAGTGAACTTTACCTTAGACATGTTGGGTGAAGAAAACATGGAATCAAAGAGTTTGTCTCCTATTGCCATGAGTGCAAGATTCCCAATCTCACCTGCTTCTTCATCACTGTCAGTGTCATCCCAACTCTTTCCTTCAGCAACATAAGCTTTCCCAATCTTATTCTTCTTGCTAGAATCAAATGAGTTCCTTGTCACTTGCTTTGGCTTTTTACATTCAGTAGCAAAGTGACCCAACTCATTGCAATTGTAGCATCTGATTGTGCTCCTTTCCACAGTTCCAGTTTTGTAGCCACCCCTTGTGCCACTTGAAGAGGAAGATCCACCTCTCTGAAATCTGGGTCTGAACTTAAGATTGGGATTCCTCTTGAATCTAAACTTCCCAAACTTCCTGACTATCAAAGCCAAATCACCATCCTCCAGCTGATCAAGTTCTTCTAAAGAATAGAAGTCACCACCAGATTGATCAATGGATGTTAATCCATATTCAGCATCAATAACATTCATGTTAGAACTGGAAGGTTGAACAACCTTCACTTCCAGTTTCTGTGGGACTTCAGCATCCAGTGCGGTAGAAGTACTAACAATCTTCCCAGTTCCATACAGCTCCCTTTGTTGAATCTGCTCCAGCTCATAGGTCTTCAGAACACCATACAATCTTTCCAGAGCAATCTCATTCATATCTCTTGCTTCTCTAATGGCCGATATTTTGTGCTCCAAATGAGGTGGAAGTGTAAGAAGGAACTTCTTGTTAATCTCCTTGTTGATGTAGTGCTTCCCATTGAGATTCAGATCATTGATTAATTTGTTGTATCTCTCAAAAACCTGAGAGATACCTTCACCAGGGTTTGATCTGAAATGCTCATATTGTGAGGTGAGAATTTCCAGCATATTCTCCCTAACTTCCTCTGTCCCCTCATTGATTATCTCTATGGTATCCCAAATGTGTTTGGCAGTATCACAATTTAGGACATGATTATGCATGATAGGATCAAGACAATCAATAAGGATCAACTGAAGACAGGAATCCAAGGTAACATCCTCTTTCTCATCAGGAGTGTACTCCTTGGGATCTTTAGGGTACATACTAGCAACCCTAGTAACAACATTATCCACTGTTATCTCTTCCTCAACAATCATAGGGACTTTGGGACCATTCTTCAGCACACCAATGTATTTAGGATTTGCAACCTTAAGAAATAGGAGCATTTTCTTCTTCCACATTGGATAATGCTCCTTGCTGAACATTGGGATTTTGACTGTACCCACTTTCTGTGTAGTAGACATCTTTTGAGATTTTTAGGAATAATAAAAAATCAGAGTTTAAGAAAAATCTCAAAACAATTGGATCTTTGATTTGTATATCAATCAAAAGGCTCTGATGCCAATTGTTAGGTCCTGATAAGTTTGTAGAAGGGGGGTTGAATACAAACTATACCGTTTTATCGAATTTGTCCTTTGAATAATTTAACAATTAAGAACAAATTAATGCGGAATATAAATGAAACAAGATTCAAGTTAAATATAACTTATATTAAACTTGAAGGGTGTTGCAAATACAATAAGTATTACAAAGTATTTATCTCAAACTAATTAATACAAATTTAGAATAAATTCGACATGAACTTTTCTAATATTTGTAATAAAAAGATCGAATGCTAAAAGCAAGTTCGAGATAAATTCTAGGGATAAAAATCCGCTAGATAATCAAAGCAATACAAGTATTCAACTTCTAGTGGTTTGGATTTAACAATACAAACTAGAATTAATAGCTTGAGAAGAAATGAGATCAAATGGTTTTTCTTCTTGTTTTGCTGGAGAGAAATGGCTTTTGTAAAGATATGATATTTTTGTTCTGATACATTTCTTTCTGCACTGCCTCGGGTATATGCAATTTAATAAGCCTGTATGACCTCAGGTATAAAGCTCGGTAGAACCTTGCTTTAACAATAGAACCTGCAGAAGTGTTCGGTATGACCTCAAGTAATTCTAACAACTTTCGGTAGAACCTGGGAAAGTAATCTGTATGACCTATCAAAAAGACTTTGTATGACCTGAAATAATTCAGTAGAACCTAGCATCTTTTCAGAGCAGGTCATACAGAGCTTTATTATACATGTCATACTAAGTTTTATAAAACAGGTCATACCGAACTTCTCAACCAGGTCATACCGAGTTTGATTTCAGAAAATCCTTTTAATTTATTTAATTAGATTAAATTCTAGATTAAATTAATTCTTTTATAGAATTAATTTAATAAATAATTTAAACAACTAACTTAATTAATTTAATAAATTAATTAATTCTGATAGAATTAATTTATTAATTAAATTGAATTGAATTAATAAATCAAAGAAGATAACTTAAAATCCTTGCATTCCTCTATCTTCTGAAAACCACTGAATATAGATGATTTAATTCTACTGATTGATGTCGTCATTCGATGCACTGTCTGGTTCATGAATAACTGACTTCAATGATAATTCTTCATCTTTAAAACATTTAAAGCTGTGGCTTCTTTTCTTTAGCTTTGAATAAACTCTGTATCCTGTACTTCTTCTGTCACCAACTGGAAATCTCTGTCACTGTAGTAAATCCACTTTCTTGAATACTTCACTGAGGCTTGAACAATAAATTGAACTTCTTTCAATGTAGAATAACTTCAAGTCTGTAGATGACTTTAATACTCCATTCTCTTGACAGATAAAACTCTCTGAGATTCCTGTGACCTTTAATCTAATATTTACTTATTACATTCTGGTTTAAGTTGAGTAGAATCCTCGAATTACAAATAGGCTATTGCATATGCTTTTCAACCTTCAATGATTATAAAGAATATTTCCGACCTTTATAATATTTATTTTAATTAAAGTAGGGATTCCCAAATATTATTTTAATTTAAATCTATCTTAAGAGATGATTTAAATATTCGCTAACCACTCAAATGGGACAGGAATACTGTTGGTCCTTGTGTATTGCAGAAGGGGGGGGGGGGGGGGGTGAATGCAATACTGATAAAATTCAATCTCAGTTTCAATAACCAAAACTAAGATTTAATGTTATCAATAATATGTATGCATTCACAAACAGTGTAATCGAGAAGACAGGATTCACAAAATAAATGTTTTATTTATTTTGCAAAGTGTTGCTACAACCTCAAGAGAGAATTCTTGAGCTTCAGTTTTTCTTCAAGACACTTGCTTGTCTTCGTTACATATCTAGAATGAATTGACAATAGGTATAAGACTAATCCTATCACTATCAGTCACAGGTTTGTGAAGCTGCTGTCACTGTCAAGTGGCAGCTTCTTACAGATTGTCTTACCCATGTGACTTTCCTAAATTGCTAACATGTCAGATATACATTATAAAGAAAGCAACCAAGATTCATTCTATTTCCAGCTTAAGCAATTCAGCAAATAAAGACTTGACCTTGCTCTTGAATTGATTCGCTTTTGTTTTGCAGTGCTTGAAGCTTCTGTCGTAGTCTTGCAGACTTGGTGCAGCTTAGGGATACTGCAACACGCCTGTTTCTTGAACATTGAAACTGTCACGGGATTTGACTGAGAAAGATACTTAGAACAAGGGTCTTTCTCGAGACAGTTACTTTTGCCACAAAGCTTGCTGTCACAGGAATGTGCCTTTGGTGACAGTAGGAGTTCCCCGCATAGTGTGCTGTCGAGGTTTCCAAACTTGCTGTCGAGGGCTAAAGTTGCTGTCGCGTAGTCTTCCGCCAATGTTGCTGTCAGAGTGAATATGTTGTCTTGACTTGCAACATTCTGTCTTCTTGTAATCTTACTGTCGAAGCTTTAGGACAGTAACCTTTATTCATGTTGTCATCTAATTATGCATCCTTTGAGGCTTGAACACAGCAAGTGAACTTCTTTCAAATTATACAACTAGAATAACATTACATACTGATTACAAGAACATACTTTGGATGTGACAGTATGTTCTACTTAATTAAAAATTAAGTACAAAGTTAAGTTGTTTCTATGTTATCACCCATAAATCCCAACAATCTCCCCCAATTTGTTTTTATGGAAAATAACAACAAATATACAATATGTGCTGATAACTTAACTAACAAGATCAGAATGGATTAAGAATTTTTACTTAGCTTGAGATTTCCTCTTCTGCCTTGCTACATCCTCTCTTTTGAGAGCTTCTACCAAGCAGCCTCTTAGACCTTCTATAAGAGAAATTTCAGCAGCAGAAACTGCAGCATCCTCTACTTCTTCAATGATCTTCTTTATGGTAGGAGAGAGGAGAGAACTAGCATCCCTGAGATTCAGCCATTGCTCTATATCATATGGATAGGTTCTGAAGTGAAGTTCTTCAAGAATGAGCTTGAATCTACTTCCAGGATAAGCATTGAGAGTCCTTCTCCTTTGCTTGTCCAGCTTTGAGCCTTCTCCTTTTCTCCCTTCCAATAATTTCTCTATTTCATCAGAACAAATCTGCTCCAAGGGATGAATTGATCCAGCTACCATATACTGTAAATCCTTCAGAATAGTTGTTTTTAGCTTGTGAAAGCTGCAAACATAGATTTCTTCTTTTAGATACTTCATTCTTAGGGGATTTTCCAGCATACATGATTGATAATTTGGAGCTTCACTTTCTGCCTTGTTGGAGACCTTGCATCTTTCCAGTAGTTCAGCTTCCTTCTTATCAAGTTCTGACTTAGTTTGAGAATATTGAGAAGATTCAGGTCTTTTGCTTGGCTTGGGTTCCCTTTCCTGAGTTGGTTGGGTTTGCCCTTCTTCTGTGGGTAAATCCTCAAACTCATAGTACCAGTGGTATGGTATAGGAGAAGGTGGTAGATCAGTGAGAATATCAGCATCATCAAAATCTGCAAAATTGTAGCCAAATTTCTGATAGAATTCAGCATCCCTATCAGCATGATATTTCAGAATATGTTCCATGACAGGCTCTGGAACATCATCATAGCTTTCCATCAACTCTACCATCCTTTCCAAGTAGAAGAAATCAATTCTTCTTTTATCTATTTCCATCATGTTACCACTGAGTGATGTGGCTACAAGATCAAAGTCCTTGTTCATCCTGATAGATCTTGATTCTGGCCACCACAGAATGTACTCAGCAACCTCTTGATTAGCATCCAGCTTAATCTCAACACTCTTGATTTCTTTTGATTGCATTTGTTGTACCTTAAGACTGTTGGGAGGTATTGATTGAATTGGCATCTTCAGATTTCTGCCTAATCCAGTGGCCTTTTCCTTTCCTGAGCACATGTGCTTTCCTGCAGGTTTCTGTCTAGAAAACCATGCCTTAGCTTTAGCTTTCAGTCTCTTGGGCTTGACAGCAGCTTTGGCTTCATCCTTGACAGAACCTTCCTTGACAGTACCTTTGTCGACGGTATCTTCTATGACAGCATCTTCTTTGACAGTTTCCTTGTCGACAGTACCTTTGGTGACAGCATCTTTTTCTGCATTTATGCAGTCAATAGCACATTTAAGAATGCTTGCCTCCAAAGCTTCTAGTATTCTTGACTCCTCTTCATCTGTTGCACCAGCATCTTTCTTTTCCTGACTAGGAGTTTCTTCATTACCTTCATTCTGAGATTGAATACCACTATTCCCAGAATTACTTCCACCAGCATTTCCAGCATTTCCAGAAGCTTCACCACCTCCAACCTCATCATCATCATCATCATCATCATCATCATCCTGAGGAGGAAGGTTATAGAGACAGCTTCCACCTTGATCATTTCTTTTGGCATTGGCTCTAGAGATTAGTTCCTTCACTCTAGCTCCCAGTGCCTTGTCTCTCAACACCAGCATTCTGTAGATCTCTTGAACAACATAAACTCTTCCTGGATTGGCATTTGAATTGAGTATTCCATCTAACACTTTCAGAATTGACTTGGTTTCCATTCTGGATGTGCCAACCAAATTCATGAAGCTGTTCCTTCTTGTGCCATCCTTAGTTATAGATCTGTAGAAAACACTTGGTGGATTTGTGTAGACTTCAGGTAGCTTTTGTGTGAGCAGGTTCTGGATTTGCATATCCAATATTTCATTGAATGGTGTTTGAGTTGCCCTGATCTTTCCCTTCAAAGCACACAACACCTTTGCTGGCAGACTCTACAATAACTGCATTGTGATGAAATAAGATATGCCAGAAGTGAAATAGATACTTACCGCCCATCTTTTCTCATCATTCACCATTACACTGACACTAGTGATTTGATCCTTTAATAGTTTTGTGGTGTTGGTTGGACGGTTGCTTGGAGCATTCATTGTTTCTTCCACCAAACTGCTAAATTCACTGTCATGGTTGAGTAATGTGCTCTCCCTGTAATCCACCATCAAAACATTGGCTTCTTCTTGATCAAATTCAGTGCCATTTGACCAAATAATTCCCTTTTGGATGGATTCAGGCAGTTTCCCTTTACCTTTCCCAAGCTTGTTTTGTTCCTCCATTTCTTCTGTAGAGTAGTTTCTTGAGTTTCTGGAGTTGGCTCTCTAATTACCACAGGAGGCAAGATTGGGTGTTTAGATGCAGGTCTTCTTTGCAGTGCATCTTGAGTTGCCTTGGACATTAACACCCTTTCACCATCCATGTCCACTTCAACAAGCTCTTCAGCTTTATCCTTTGGTTGTCCACTGCTTGGTTTGACTTGCTCCCCCTTAGACATTGTTTTCCCTTTAGCTCCCCCTCTGGTCTTCACAGATACTGACTCCCCCTGAGTTCCACCTGATTCCTGAATAAGCAATGATTCTGATCTTGTTACCTTCTCCCCCTTAGTTGAGTTGGCAGCTACTAGGTCAGTAAGGAACTGGATGGAGAGCTGAGTAGCAGCAAAACCATCAACCACCAGTTGAGAGAGAGAGTCCATCTTGGAGTTCAATGTAGCACACTGTCCTTCCAGAGCTGCAATCCTGTTACCATAAGTAGCAGAGGGGCCACCATACCTTAGCCTTCTTGGAGGGGAAGGAAAAGAAAGGGGCTTGGAGGCTATGGGGGTTCTCACACTCTCAGGGTGTTTTTGAGTGATCTCATCACCCCTCACAGATTGACTCTCAAGGCCTAATGCCTGAATAGTGTGGGCTCCCTCAATGTCTCTCTGGACATGCTCAAGTCCCTCTCCTTTTGCCAGCTCATTTGGCTGCCTCTCATTTTTATGCTCACCTCTCTTTTCTTTTATCTCTCTTTTCTTTTGCACACCCTCACTCAACCTAGATGCATGGGTATGAGCAGTACTAACATGCATAGAAGGAGTAGATTTAGAATGTACCTTTAAGAGTTTGGCAAGAGGTAGATCATCATCAGAGGCATCCTCAATGATTACAGCATCAAAATCAGGCTGAGAGGACTGGACAACATCTTTGACAGGAATGTTACTGTCAGTTGGAGTCTGGACAGCAGGTTCTGGCATGACAGCAACTTTGGGAGGTGGAGTGACAGTAGGTTCTGTAGTGACAGTATCTTTCTCTCCACCCATGACAGCAGCTGTGTCCAGGACAGCAACATTGCCAGTGTCTTTGACAACAACAGAGGCTGTGATAGCATCTTCCTGAAGGTAAGATGCTCCTTGGAGTTCAGACAAAGTGTTGGCTGTTTCATTTTCTGACAAAATACCACTTTGCCCTAGCTCAGTGTTTGGAGGAATGGTGTCCATCTCACTTTGAGAAATGGGTTCTTGTGGACCACTAGATGGGGGCTCATCCATGATTGGAGATGGATGATCAAAACCTGAAGGGTTGGGACTGTCCCCTTCTCTAGGTTGTTGAGAAGAAACAAAAGAATGTGTAGGGAAGGAAGAAGGTGAAAGTGTAGCAGAGAGTGGGGGCTGATTCACAGATGAAACATGTGAACCATCAATAGGAGTAGAGAAATCCTCACTGTGCCCTAACTCACTGTGTGTTTCTTCAAGTGGGGGTATCTCAGGTTGTGAACCATGAGTTTGTGCAGACTCTGTACGGGGTGCCTTGGGAGACAGGCCAATTTCAATAGATGCACCTTGTTGAGAAGGCACATCTAGGGAGGTGTTTGAATCCCTTTCAGTAACTACAGTCTGTTGAGAAACTGCAGCTTGGCTAACAGTGGTTTTGGTCCTCCTAGCTCTCTTCTTCTTAGGCTCAGGGGGAACCACTGGGGGTTCTGTTTGACTACCTTCCTTATTTGCTACACTAGGTGCAGTGTCTCCCTCTTGACTAACAGAGCTACCACCAACATCAGCTGCTAAGGGCCTTTTTCTGGATTCTGGCAAGGCTTCTCTTTGGGCTTTGGGAAGTCTAGAGGGCCTAGGCTGAGTGTATGGTGTTGAATGTGGGTTAACTGAATTTGGGTCTAATTCAGTTTCATTCACAAGAGTAAAGGAATCATAACCAGAAGGTAATGGATAATCAAGGTTGGACACTTGATCAACCATGTGCTGAGTGAAATAGAGTGGAATGTGTGCATTGAGATCCTGTGATGATAACAGTGTGTGTGTGTGTGTTCTTTTTCAAAACTGAGCAAGCCTCTAATTAACGAGGGGCAACATCATTAAAATCACAGAATGAATTAATGCACATCATAAGAAAGCGAGGGTAGATTGATACCTTCTTACCTATGGCAGCTTTGAGGTGTGCCATGAGGAGAGCTCCAACATTCACCTTGTATCCATGGACAAGAGAATGTGTCAGTTTCTTGATGTAGGAGGGTATTCAATTCCAGCCTGTGGACTTGGTAGAGAACACCTTGACCATCACATCAAATATCATGCTCCACTCCTTTCTCAGATGCTTCCTATCCATTTCACCAGTTGGATACCATTTGGTAGTCCCCTCTTCGAGAATAGGGCCTGCA
This sequence comes from Heracleum sosnowskyi, assembly GCA_030848705.1. NCBI lineage: Eukaryota > Viridiplantae > Streptophyta > Magnoliopsida > Apiales > Apiaceae > Heracleum > Heracleum sosnowskyi. The sequence continues at coordinate 87,935,964 of CM061243.1, forward strand.
TACCCAATCTTCAAGAAGAGCTTCTTGAGAGTGTCATCATTGGCAAGTTCAGTAAATTGTTGTCTTGCTTCAAGGGTAATTCCAAGAGCAGTGTTGATGACCTCAACTGTAAGAGTGTATTGTTGCCCAGAGATTGTGAATTGAATACCCGGGTTCACACCCTCAGTTTGAGCAACAGCAGTTTGCCAAAATGCCTCAAGTCTGTCTAAGTCGAGAATGGGGGTTGAGGTGATGGCATAACCGAGATAGGACTTGTTCAAGAAAAACACGAGTCCTTTGAAGCCTTCACCAACATCATTTGGGGAGAAGATGCCAGCAAAGTTTGTTTGAGAGAGAGTCTGTTTGGGGGCCATGGAGATTTCAAGAAAAGAAGAAAGTACGAAAGTTGCTTTTTGCTGGAAGAAAGGTATTTTGCCTTGAGTTTGATGAGAAAGAGAAAGACATGTCTGAGTAACTGTGGAATAAATAGGGGTATCTCAAACGTTATGTGCATAAAAAGTGGATTTCAGGAACGTGTCTTAACCCACTCTTAAACACGTGAGTTACTGCCCGTTATTCACTGACCAACGTGGGATAAATATCCAATTTCAACGGTCCACTATTGTTGACAGTAACCTGTGCGCTAGAAACAATCTGTCAGTAATAAGGGGTGGTGACAGTAGGTTTTGCGCGACAGCAACTATTGCGCAAAAACTTGCTGTCACCGTTAAGCATATGAATGACAGTATCCTTTACAAGTCTGGACAGAAAGTCTTTTCCTGCTGTCAAGAAGGTTGCTGTCAAGAAACACACAACAGTACCCTTCTTAACGACAATAACTTTGATTGGAAATTGGTTCTGTCATGAACTTATTAGAATGCTTTATTCATACACTTAACTTAATATTGACAAATTATGGATTTAGCAATGTAATCGTTTGAACACAGATATTAAGCAAATTACACAAACAAGTCATAAACTCAGTAACAAAGAAAAACAAGAACTTTTATTATTATTAATAAAATTATTAAAATAGAACATGGAGTACATTATTCTATGATTTTATCAACTAGTTCTAAAGTCTCTGCCTTAATCTCTTCTTCAGAGCGACCTTCTTCCTTGAGAAGTGCCTGAAGCTCTTTCTCTTCTTCATCAATCTCATCGAGGGCATCCAACAGCACCTTGAAGAGCTCCTCAATCTCTTCATTGCAGGGTTCACTATCACACTTATTTAGCCCAACTTCAATTCCTACTTTGTTTTCCATTATTTACTTTAAAACTGAGAGCAGACTGGTGAAACCTAAGGTTAATTTATAGGCAAAACCGTCTAAGGATTAAAGTCTAATGGTCAACAGTTAGAGTACCCATACAACTACCACAAAAGTAATTAATGGTCGTGTCCTCCTTTAATCCTACAGTTTAATGCAAAAAGGTGTGAAAGTCCAATGGAACAGATTTTTATCTTTCAAACTTAACAAGTAACCACATTAATGTCATACACGGTTTAAAAGTATGAGACTGGCACAAAATACTGACATGAAAAGTCAAATCAACACATGCTGTCACATAACAGACATAGACCAAGTAGACAGTAACTTCTCTTGACAGCAGGTTTGAAGTTGCTGTCATGAGCTTCAATAGTGAATTTGGAATTATAGAAAACTGAGTAAATCAACATACCAGGTTCAGCATTCCCAATTCACTTACCAACCTGTTGAAGGTTGCTTCATCCAATGGCTTAGTGAAGATGTCAGCAAGTTGCTTGTCAGTTGGGACATAGATCAGCTTTACAGTTCCTTGTTCAACATGCTCTCTGATAAAGTGATGTCTTATATCAATGTGCTTTGTCCTAGAGTGTTGAACTGGATTGTCTGAAATGGCTATGGCACTAGTGTTGTCACAGTAGATAGGAATTTCACTTAACACTAGACCATAATCCAGAAGTTGATTCTTCATCCATAGAATTTGTGCACAGCAACTGCCTGCAGCAATATACTCAGCTTCTGCAGTTGAGGTAGAAACTGAATGCTGCTTCTTGCTAAACCATGAGACCAATCTTCCACCAAGAAATTGACAGCTACCAGTAGTACTCTTTCTGTCAATCTTGCATCCAGCATAGTATGAGTCTGAGTAGCCAATTAGATCAAATCCAGTGTTGTTGGGATACCAAAGACCTAGGTTAGGAGTGCCTTTTAGGTATCTAAAGATTCTCTTGATGGCTACTAAGTGAGACTCCTTTGGATCACTTTGAAACCTTGCACAGAGACATGTAGCAAACATGATGTCAGGTCTGCTAGCAATTAGGTATAGGAGAGATCCTACCATGCCTCTATAGGTGCTTGAGTCAACTTTCTTCCCTTTAGGATCAAGATCCAGACTAGTTGAGGTGGACATTGGTGTCTTTGCAGGTGATGAATCTTCCAAGTTGAACTTTCTGAGAAGTTCCTTGATGTATTTAGCTTGACAAATGAAGATTCCATCAGATTGTTGAAGAATTTGTAATCCCAGAAACAATGACAATTCTCCCATCATACTCATCTCATATTTGTTACTCATGAGAGAGGAAAACTTCTCACACGGCCTCTCATTTGTTGAACCAAAAATGATATCATCCACATAGATTTGTACCAGAATGATGTCCTTGCCATGGTGTTTGTAGAAAAGTGTCTTGTCCACAACTCCTCTAGTAAACTGATTGTCCAAGAGAAAAGTGGAAAGTGTGTCATACCAAGCCCTAAGTGCTTGCTTTAGTCCATACAAAGCTTTGAAGAGTTTGTATACAAAACCATACACTTCAGCATCCTCAAACCATGGTGGCTGTTCAACATACACTTCTTCTTCCAATTCTCCATTTAGGAAGGCACTTTTGACATCCATCTGAAATACTTTGAAGTTGCAGTGTGTAGCATAGGCTAGAAAGATTCTTATAGCTTCAAGTCTTGCAACAGGTGCAAATGTCTCATCATAATCTATTCCCTCCTGTTGACAGTAACCCTTAGCTACTAGCCTTGCTTTGTTTCTTGTCACTGATCCATTTTCATCAAGCTTGTTTCTGAAAACCCATTTGGTCTCAATGACTGACTTTCCCTTAGGTCTTGGAACCAGCTTCAATACATTGTTCCTTTCAAACTGATTTAGCTCTTCTTGCATGGCTATCACCCAGTCAGAATCCAACAATGCTTCATCAGTTGTTTTGGGTTCCATTTGAGACAGGAAGCATGAAAACATGCTGTCAGCAGAGACTTTGTTCCTTGTCCTTACTCCAGAATTAGGGTCACCAATGATGAGGTCACTTGAGTGATCCTTGTTCCACTTGGTGATTCTGGGCAAGCTACTTGACTGAACAGGAACATTTGCTTCAGTTTGTTGAGTTAAATGATCACCAATCCCATTGTCTTCACCATGTTCTTCATTGTCTCCAGAGTCACCACTGTTATGAATGTTAGAGGTTATGGTCTGTGACTGAGCTGGAGTTTGGTTGACAGTAGTGGTATTGACAGTATCTTTATCAACTTCAACAATTTGAGTGAAGCTAGGTTCTTCATCCACAATTTCCTCAGCTTCCAAGTATCCTTGATTCTCAAATCTGAATGTCTGCATCTTTCCTTCTTCATGCAGTCCTGGAAACTTGGTTTCATCAAATGTGACATTAACACTTTCTTCAATAATCCTGTGTTCCATAACATAAACTCTGTAGGCAGTCCTTTCTGTGCTGTAACCCATAAATAGTCCTTCAAAAGCCTTGGTGTCAAATTTTCCTTTCTTCTCATGGCTATCCTTCATCATAAAGCATTTGCTCCCAAACACATGAAAATATTTGACAGTAGGTTTCTTTCCAGTTAACAGACAGTAAGGTGTACTTGCATGAGTTTTGTTGATCATGGTTCTGTTCTGAGTATAACAGGCTGTGTTGATAGCTTCAGCCCAGAAATATGTTGGAAGTTTGGCATCATGCAACATAGTTCTAGCTACTTCAATGAGAGTCCTGTTCTTTCTCTCTACAACTCCATTCTGCTGTGGAGTTCTTGCAGCAGAGAATTGTTGTACAATTCCTTCATCTTTACAGAAATTTCCAAGAGTGGCATTTCTGAATTCTGTACCATTGTCACTCCTCAAGATTTGAACTTTTGAGTTTGGAGTTCTATCAAGAACTCTGACTTGATCAATGATCACTTGAGTAGCTTCATCTTTGGATTCAAGAAACTTCACCCAAGTGTACCTTGAGTAATCATCCACCATAACTAAGGCATATCTCTTCTTGGCCATTGATGGTACATTGACTGGTCCAAAGAGATCCATGTGAATCAACTTGAGTGCTTCTATGTTGGTGTTCAATTGCTTGGATTTGTGCACAGCTCTTCTTAGTTTGCCCATTTGACAATCTTCACACAGTCCTTCTTGACAGAATTCCTGTTGGGGCAAACCTCTCACTAACTCCTTCTTCATCAGAATATTCATTGTCTTGAAGTTGAGATGTGAGAGCTTCCTGTGCCAAAGCATACTGTCACCAACAGTAGCTTTACTGTAAAAACAGTAAACCTTATCCTTCTTTGTTGAATTTAAGTCAGCAACAAACAAGCTTCCTTTTCTAACCCCTTTTAGAGAGAGGCTACTATTCTTCTTGTGATAGATGTTACACAGCATCATGTCAAAATCAACCTTGAATCCCCTGTCACTGAATTGGCTGACACTGAGTAGATTGTGCTTCAATCCATCCACAAGAGCAATATCTTCAATGACAACATTTCCAATTTCCAGACAGCCATATCCCACTGTGTAACCCTTGCTGTTGTCTCCAAAGGTTATGATTGGGCCAGCTTTCTCAACATAATGTGATAGCAGGGCTTTATCACCTGTCATGTGTCTTGAGCAACCACTGTCAATGATCCACATGACTTGATCTCTCTTCTTGCCCTGCAAAACAGAATGTGTCTAAGATGCATATGGTACCCAATCCTTGTTGGGTCCTGCAGTTTCAGTGTCTGCTGAGTTTCTTCCGGTCATAAAATCACAAGCATTATCAGTAATCTCCTGTTTGACTTCTCTTTTCACCCACTTAGGTTTAGAATTGGACTTGGTCCTTTTCTTAGTGGATGGGGCCTTTTTGCTGTTGCCAGCAGGCTCAGAAGTCTCAATAGTGTTTATGTATGAACATTTTTCAGTAGTGAGAATAGGTAAGTTAAAGCATGTACTCATGGCAGTGATTTTGCATGGCATACATTCAATGTTATTACAGACACTCATAGTTCTATGCATAAGGGGGGTTCTGTGTAAGTTACCATTGAGTTCAGTTGCATTGATCTTATCCTCAATTGGTTTCTTACAAACATGTGTTAAGTGATGAGTAGATCCACAGTTATTGCATAGTTTCCTAGAAGCACCTCCAACATTAGTGTATCCATTTCCTTTGTTGACTCCTACCTTTCCATTCCTATTCTTAGACTTGGGAGTTACTGGATTGACAGTATGTTCAGAAGTTGCTGTCGAACTTTCCTTGACAGTATCTTTTATTCCTACTGTCTTGACAGAAGGTTTTAAAGTTACTGTCTTGGAACCATTATTGACAGTATCTTTGGAAGATTCTGTCTTGCCAACTGTGACAACATCTTTTGAACTTACTGTCTGATTGCTTGGTAAGGTTACTGTCTTGGGGATTGTGACAGTATCCTTTTCATCCTTGAATGTGCTGTCAACACCTTCATCCTCATCAAGAATTTCTTGTTTGATGAGCATGGCTTCTTCATCAAACTCAATTTCTGCAGCTTTGAAAATGGGAGTTTTAACTTTCTTGAGAATGGTGGGTTTGACAACAACATTTCCAGGACAATCTTGAATCACAGTTTCCTTTCCAGGTCTTCTACCATATGAAAAACCTATACCAACTGACTGATTTTCTGTATGCTTATCATTGTAATCCTGAACTATCTTTGATGAGTTTTTATAAGCCTTGATTTTAAATTCATTTTCAGCAATCTCATTTCTCAGGAATTCCTCAACCTCGTTAGCACATTTCAATTCATTTTTAAGTTTAGCATTCTCCTGAGCTAAAGAGTCTAGTGAACTGGTTTTAAGAACAAGAGATTCATTTTCAGGCTTTAGTGTTTCATTTAGCTTACTCAGCCTAGTGATCTCCTCATTGGCAGCAGATAAGCTAGTATAGACATTGAACATTTCAGCACTTAAGTCTTTAATGGTTTTCTTATACTCATCAATGGACATATCAAGTAAGACAAGTGAAGGTACCTGACTTGAAGATGTTGATGTTACTTCATCAGTGCTAGCCATGAGAGCTAGGTTGACATATTCTTCTTCATCTTCATCATCAGACTCATCCCAACACTTTTCTTCAGCCACATAGGCTCTACCTTGATTCTTCTTAGAGTATCCACCAGTTCCTTTCTCAAATCTCTGAACCTGTTTGGGTCTTTTGCACTCAGTAGCAAAATGACCAGGTTCACCACAGTTGTAACACTTGAATTTAGATCTATCCACAAATCCAGTCTTGTATCCTCCTTTGAATGAACTTCCCACAGAAGCCTTTGATGAGCTTCCCTTGGTGAACTTGGATGCTTGGCCTTGGGGCCTGAATGACCTATCCTTCTTGAACCTAAAGTTCTTGAACTTTTTGGCCATGTAAGCCATAGTAGGATTGTCCATGCTTTCCAGTTCCTCCATTGTGTAGAAGTCTTCATCTTCCACATCCTTGAGCTGTAGTACTACTTTCTCATCATCTTCAACAACCTCTTCTATCTTCAAGGATTGTACAGGGGTTGGTTGTGTGATTTGTAGTGCTTCACTAGGTTGTGTGATCCTTGGCACTTGTGCTACTAGGGCACTTGACATGTTAGCCATCTTGTTCCTTGTTCCACTTTGTATGGCTCTCTTTTGAAAGAGTTCAAGTTCATAAGATTTCATAATGCCATAAAGTGTCTCAAAGGTTATATTGTTGAGATCTCTTCCTTCTCGTATGGCTGTTGTCTTGTGTTCAAGATGATCAGGCAGTGTAAGCAAGAACTTGACATTCAATTCTTTTCTGTCATAGTACTTGCCATGTATCTGCAGTTCAGTTAAGAGCTTACTGAACCTTTCAAACATGGAAGTTAAGTCTTCACCAGGCTTGGCCATGAATGCCTTGTATTGAGATATAAGTATTTGCCTTTGGTTGCCCTTAACTTCTTCACTTCCTTCACAGAGTAAGGCTAACCTGATCCACATCTCCTTGGCTGATGTGCAGCTTATCACACTTCCACACATGGCTTTATCCAACGTGAGAGAATCGAGCAAGATGAGTTGCAAGTGATCATCTAGCACCATTTTCTCCTTCTCAGGTTCCAAAATTTCCGAGGGATCTTTGGGAACCCAATGTGCAGGAATGATTTCACCATTGACTGTTGTGGCTTCAATTTCCTTCCTTGGTATGAAAGGACCATTCTTGAGTATACCTGGGTATAGTGGATTCGCAGCTTTGATAAACAACAAGATTTTTCTTTTCCAAATCCTGTAGTTTTCTTTATCAAAAGCTGGGATCTTGATACTGTTTGATTTCTGCATTGTCGTCGGGATCTCAGATATGTATGTTAATCTGATCGCTCTGATACCAGTTGTTGGTGCTTGTGTATTGTAGAAGGGGGGGGGGGATGAATGCAATACTGATAAAATTCAATCTCAGTTTCAACAACCAAAACTAAGATTTAATGTTATCAATAATATGTATGCATTCACAAACTGTGTAATCGAGAAGACATGATTCACAAAATAAATGTTTTATTTATTTTGCAAAGTGTTGCTACAACCTCAAGAGAGAATTCTTGAGCTTCAGTTTTTCTTCAAGACACTTGCTTGTCTTCGTTACATATCTAGAATGAATTGACAGTAGGTATAAGACTAATCCTATCACTATCAGTCACGGGTTTGTGAAGCTGCTGTCACTGTCAAGTGGCAGCTTCTTACAGATTGTCTTACCCATGTGACTTTCCTAAATTGCTAACATGTCAGATATACATTATAAAGAAAGCAACCTAGATTCATTCTATTTCCAGCTTAAGCAATTCAGCAAATAAAGACTTGACCTTGCTCTTGAATTGATTCGCTTTTGTTTTGCAGTGCTTGAAGCTTCTGTCGTAGTCTTGCAGACTTGGTGCAGCTTAGGGATACTGCAAAACGCCTGTTTCTTGAACATTGAAACTGTCACGGGATTTGACTGAGAAAGATACTTAGAACAAAGGTCTTTCTCGAGACAGTTACTTTTGCCACAAAGCTTGCTGTCACAGGAATGTGCCTTTGGTGACAGTAGGAGTTCCCCGCATAGTGTGCTGTCGAGGTTTCCAAACTTGCTGTCGAGGGCTAAAGTTGTTGTCGCGTAGTCTTCCGCCAATGTTGATGTCAGAGTGAATATGCTGTCTTGACTTGCAACATTCTGTCTTCTTGTAATCTTACTGTCGAAGCTTTAGGACAGTAACCTTTATTCATGTTGCCATCTAATTATGCATCCTTTGAGGCTTGAACACAGCAAGTGAACTTCTTTCAAATTATACAACTAGAATAACATTACATACTGATTACAAGAACATACTTTGGCTGTGACAGTATGTTCTACTTAATTAAAAATTAAGTACATTCAAAGTTAAGTTGTTTCTATGTTATCACCCATAAATCCCAACAAATACCCTTAAGGATTTCCAAACAGTTTGACTCCCGGGTCGTAATCTTTTGAAGAGAAATCTTATCTGATTCTAATTCTGTTGACAAAGGTCAACTCACATGGTAACTTACTTCCTCTATTATCCCGGAAGTAAGGAGACCAAGAAATGTTTTAAACGAGGGACAAGTATCACATACTTGGGGAAACAGGATTAACTTCTATTTCCCGTGACGTTGATTTTCATCTGGGGACCGGAAATAACTCGTGCTCGACAATGAAATAGGTGCCAGTATAGTACGAAGTCATGTTCGGCAATGAAATAGGTGCCAGTATAGTATGACTCCATGTTCGGCAATGAAATAGGTGCCAATATAGCATGAAGGGCCCAGATGCGGCCAGGGCGATAACCGAAATAGGAAGTCGTCCTTCTACTAGTAGAGAAAGTGTTTATGCGGTACAACGACTGATCATCGCTTATCGTAGTGCTTCCAGTAATAGCCCCATCTTCCAATTGGAACTGTGTCTGCAACATTGTAACAAAAGCCCAGTAGCTCAGTTACCGATAATGTTGGCAGTATTTTGAGAAATATTCGAAACTGTTATTTTTCAATAAGCTACCTGATTTAGCTTGATATAAACATGGTGTTTTAAAAGCTGACTTATGTTATGTTAAATATTTTCTGGTAACTTGCAAATATTTATCATGATAATAATCTAGTACAGGTTTCATTATAGATTATATTGCGGGGCTTTATTGCTCACTCTTGCTTTGTCTTATAAAATCACACAACAACAGATAGGAGAGATGGCCAGGCCGAGGCACACTACTCGCAAGCGGGTGGGAAACGCCCGTCGATACCACGCACAGATACTAGCCGCCATGGCTGAGGTGGGGATAACCAGTTGGTTAGGTTATCAGCTTTCGTGTATCAGACTTATTTATATGTATGACTTAAGTAAGGTTATGTCCAGAAACGAGTAACTATTCGGTAATCACGTTGGGTTGTAATAACTTTACCTTGTGGATTAATGACTCGATACTTATTTCAATTTCATCTCTGAGACTATAATTAGTGTTGTGGATTGTATTGTGGGGTCACAACATGTTGTTTATTATTATTGTGATTCAAGTTCAAAGTGATATTGTTGGGATTGAGGACGTGACAACCCGGATCTCCGACCCTGGATCTGGGGGTGTTACAGACATGCAGAGCGGCTTTGCCCAGGTCAAGGAGATGGAGGCCTCGGCGGTCAAAGCCGAGGCTAGTTTGCGGTCGGCCCAAGATGACCTGGAAGTGCTGGAGGGGCAAGCCAAAACGCTCAAGGAAGACAGAGAGGCCCTACAGAAGGAAGTCGATGCTCTTCGAGCTCGACTTACCAGGCGCAACATTGCCCTCAAGGCCGCAAGGAAGCTGTCCCGGAAGGAGGCCAAGCTGAGATTGAATGCAGAAGAGTGCTGCTATCAGATGGGCCACGATGAAGTCGTGAAGAGGGCCGCTGCCTTGGGCTTGGACCATCTTCCCCTCATCGAGGAAGGCTTCATCGATCTAGTTGGTCGTCCTGATGACGAAGAGCTTCCTGTGGTTTCTTCTGGCGAGGACGAAGAACTGTCCGAGTAGATTGTCATTTTATTCAAATTCGTAAAGTACTGCGCCTTAGGGCATTTAACTTTATCGCCTTCAGGATTTTATTTTAAAATTTATGCGTCTTTGGTTTATTTTTACCTTGGCATAATTTCATTTTGCGCGTCTTCGGCGTGAAGATTTCCTTGTCTTTTTTATTTGATTTATGTATCTTCGGCCTGAGATATCGCCTTAACATAATAATTTTTAATTGATTTATGTATCTTCGGTTACCACTTGCCTTAACATAATTTTAATTGATTTATGTATCTTCGGCTTACCACTTGCCTTAACATAATTTTTAATTGATTTATGTATCTTCGGCTTACCATTTGCCTTAACATAATTTTTAATTGATCTATGTCTCTTCGGCTTCAAACTTCGCCTTAACATAATTTTTAATGGACTTATGTATCTTCGGCTTAATATTCGCCTTAACATAAATCTTGGTTCCCAAATATTTAGGGAATTGGGCGGCCTTTTCTAATCAATTGCCCCATTTACAAAATATTTATTCGAAGAAAAGTCTGACATTTATCTTTTTCGGTCGCCCCCAGATAAGTGTCTATACTTGATCTAGTTTGTATGATTACACTATAATAAGGCATTTCATGTTAAATCATTGCAATAGCATAAAGAGTTGAAACAATCACAAGCATATATTTTCATTGATGATACTTTGTGTTCAACAATACATGTTTTTTAGGGAATTTAAATACAATGCTGAATAAGAACTTGGAAAGTGGAAACCTTGATGTTGCAAACAATTCTATAAACATGATGGAACTCATTGGTAGTACCTGCGTAAGCGCGAGGCATGCCAAGTGTTTTTGATCGGGTCGCCAGCCAAAGTTGTCAACTTGTAGGTTCCCGGTCGAACAACCTCGACCACTTTGTATGGTCCTTCCCAGTTAGGCATTAGCTTTCCTTGCTTTGTTGGCATAGAGGTGGCCAACTCCCGTAGTACCAAGTCCCCAACCAGGAATGTCCTCTTTTTTACTCCGGAGTCGTAGTATTCGGATGCTTGGAGCTGATATTTTAAGTTCCTTAGGTGGGCTGCCTCTTTATCTTCCTCAAGTAAGTCTATATTTTCCCGAAGGCCAAACTCATTTGCCTCGATGTTAAAAACCTCTGTTCGGTAGGAATCGAGGCCGGCCTCTATTGGGACTAGGGCATCTGTTCCAAATGCTAACTTGAAAGGTGTTTCCCCAGTAGACGATCGAGGGGTCGTTCGATATGCCCACAAAACCCAAGATAGTTCTTCGACCCAGAGTCCTTTGGCATCTTCTAGTCGCTTCTTTATCCCATAAAAAATGATCTTGTTCGCGGTTTCGATTGCTCCATTTCCCTGAGGATGACCGACCGAACTGAACTTTTGTTGTATCCCGAAGTGAGCCAAGAACTTTCTGAATTTGTTCCCAATGAATTGTATCCCGTTATCAAACACACATACCTTTGGAATTCCGAACCTAAGTATCACTTGTTCCAACATAAATTTCTTCGCCGCTTCTTCAGTTATGGTTGTCAGTGGTCTTGTTTCTACCCATTTGGTTATGTAGTCGATTGCCACAATATAGTATTTAGCCTGCTTCATGCTTTTGGGTAAAATTCCCACGATATCCACAGCCCATATGGCAAAGGGGATTGGAATCAAAATTGATACCATTTCTTCGGGTGGTTGCTTCGGGATGGTGCTGAACAACTGACATTATCGGCACTTCTTTGCATACTCAGCTGTATCTGCTCGCAAAGTTGGCCAATAGAACCCTTACCTGAGGATTTTGAAGGCAAGTGACCTACCGACGAGATGTTCCCCGCATATTCCTTCGTGTACAGTTTCCAAGGCCAGCCGTTGCTCTTAGGAATCCAAACATCTAAGAAGGGGTTCTGTCGCCGATCTTCTGTACAGCTTGCTCCCAATGATGGTGTAGCTTGTTGCCCTATACTTCACTTTCTGCGCCTCTTTCGGGTCTAGGGGCAAAGTACCTTTCTCCAGGTATGCCCTGATCGGAGTCATCCAGTTGATGCCTTGATGGATTTCCATGCACTGCTTTTTATCGATTGAAGGCGATCTCACTTCGGTCAGGTAGATTGACCCTGCCAGGCTATGAGTTTCTGCTGAAGCAAGCCTTGATAATGCATCAGCTCGACTGTCGTCTTCCCTGCCAATTTGACTTAACTCGAAGGATTCGAAAAAAACTGAAAGATCGCGTACCTTTGTGGCGTAGGCTTTGATGCGGGGTTCTCTCTGCTCATACTCCCTTGAGAAGTGTTTTGCCACCAACATAGAGTCACTAAACACCCTTAGATTCCTCACTTCTAGATTATTCGCCAAGTTTAATCCAGCAAGTAATGCTTCGTACTAGGCCTCATTGTTTGTCAGGGGGAAAGTGAACCTTATCGCTTGACATATTTCAAATCCATCTGGGCTGGAAAGGATCAAACCGACCCCACATTTTAAACTTGCGACCGAACCATCCACAAATAATTTCCATTTGCCTGGGGACTGGATTAATTGTTCTTCGGGCGCCAGGTCCTTTGGCCCGGAGAAAGAGCATTCCACCATGAAGTCCGCCAGCGACTGAGCTTTAATGGAGGTCATTGGGATATATTCCAGGCCATACTCTCCTAGCTCAATGGACCATGCTACCACTCTTACGGACGCATCAGGTCTTGTCAAAATCTTCTTGAGTGGTTGAGGTCACAATTTGCATTGTTCGTCCTTGGAAATATTGTCGCAATTTTCGGGTAGCCGTCACTAACCCATATGTGAACTTCTCTGCATTCGGATATCTTGTTTCTGCGTCCTTCAACATATGTGATAATATCACATCATTTAATTATTTATTTTGGGTACACAACACTTACGTTCCTTACAGAATTATTAATTTTAGGTGTCCCTAAAATTAATAATATCACATCATTTAATTATTTATTTTGAGCATCCCCAAAATGAAATAATCAAATTTAAAATTTTTGGAACATAAGTGTTTAGGGCATAATTTGCATAAAATTGAGAATAGTAATAAATTATAATTAATATTTTTTTAGGGAAATGGAGGCATCGAAATAATGTGAAAATCCTATAATCTTACAAGTAAACTATTAAAACATATATGAATACATAAAAATTACAAATATATATATAAAATAATGGACTTAAAATTTGTATTTCAGAACACTTAAAATTTCTTGAATTCGAATAAGAAAATAAAGCATATAATTCAAAGTGGAAGAATGGCCTATAGACGCAAACCAAATAAAACTTTTACTCAAAATTTAAAGTAATATACAAAATAATTAAGAAGATAAAGTTAACACTCAAGAGAATTTATTATCATATATATATATATATATATATATATATATATATATATATATATATATATATAACAAATTAAATAAACATAATGTTACAAATTCAAATAAGAATGCCTAAAACTACACGTAGGAAGTCAATCCACAATTTACAATTTAAGTCCAGAGATATAGAATTATAATTTAAGCTCATACCACTTTATCATTCGTCAAAATCTAAAGTTAACACAATTTTTATCTGAAAATTATCTCTCTTGTGAATCTAACAAAATTTTCAAGACTCCTCTGAGTTAAGACTTTTATTAAACATATTATTATATATTTACATCTTCAAAGATCATTTGTCTACCTTATAAGTCAACTGTCTCATGAACCATACTTAACCAAAGTACACTTAGGATAATTGATAAATCATGCCTCAATATTAAAAACAACCTAACCTTACAATTATATAACACTCTCGAAACTTAAAAATAGTATTCATGTGTAACACCCCAGTCCCACATCGAGTAGATTGGGACATTCTGTTCAGTTTATAAGGCAAAGTGCGACTACTAATTAGCACCAACAAAATCATGATATTTTGGGGGTCTGTGGTGGGCTTGTTGTTACCTAAGTTGGATGTATTTGGGCAAGTATTCTTTGACTTATTCGGACTCGAAATCAGGATTTGACCCGATTTTCGAAAAAGGTTCGGGATTTGACCCGGGTTGTCACATCATGTTTGGGTCACTAAAGACCTAAGATGACTCACTAACAAAGGCAAACTCAAAGGCATTGAATTGATGATAAAGAAAGTACTAATTGAGTCGAACCATTATGAAAAAAAAAAAGTTTCACTTTTATTCACAATGTCGGATACATTTAAGAATAAAATTCACAACGAAGTGATGAGTCAAAATAGTTTAAAAATATCATAAAAGTAAAATAGTTGGGAAATGAACAAACTTTATGAAATTTTAAAACTTAAAACTCATCCTAACGTCTACCCAATCTCACAGGTCAACCTAAATAGGTATTCTACAAGAAAGAACCTAAGCTCTGATACCATCTTTGTAACACCACCGTCTATAATTAAATGATGGGCTACTTATTAAACCATAAACTTGTATATAGAGAACTAAAATCTCTAAAATAATAATTAAACAATCAATCTAAATAATTCTAGAAGTCCATAATCTTAATTAATGAAATAAAGGGTAGCTCTCTTTCACACAATCCCTGATCCCCTAAACACCTGCCAGAAAAAAATACGGCATGAGCCAAACGCCCAGTACGGATTTGGAATATAGTTTATAAAATATAAAAACGGATATACATATTTGACAATTTATAATAAAACAATTATTTTTAAAATTAGCATGGCTGAAGCAACGAAAAAGGTAGGATATTTCATACTAAGATCAGAACAGAACAGATATAGATACATATATCATAAGGTACCATAATGTATGCAACAAATCGGATAGTTGATTGCGCCGGACTAGTAGGCATATACATCGTCACCGCCAAATCAAATCACAAATCAAATCAAACTCTGGGTGCACCGACGTATCCTGAAACAAATATCAAAATGCGCAAAGCTCCTCCCAAGAGCTAACAGAACAGAAGGATACGCCATGACCAATCACACTGCCATGGAAGTGTCATGCCATTGGTGCCGCAATGACATGACTGTAGTATCCCTACAGCTGGTTAACTTGGTATACCCTATATCACTAAGGGTTCAAATATAATATTTCACAAAACATTTTCAAATCTCACATAACAAATATTCTCAATATTTCCAACAGATATAAAATATACGCAATATCAGAAAATCGCAGAAACAAATATTTAAGTATTTCGAAACAAATTTAAATATACTTTTCAGAATCAAAACAATTTTCATATTCAAAATGATTCAAAATAAAACGAACAGATTTGAGGTCAAAACGAATTTAATTTAAATATTTCTAAGAGGAGTAGCGCTGAATAAAAGAAGAGAGAATCCGTACCTTAAAATTATAATCTCAAACTCTAAAGAAATCCGAAAACAACCGCGCCCACCAATCTAATAGAGAATATTTAACTTTATTAGTCTATTCTCGTTAATGTTATTTAAATATATCATTAAAATACTTGTCCCTGGCCTTGATAATATTAGTCAACCTTTTAATGTTATAATAAATATAAATGGTATCCAAGTTTTAAGTACACTAATTAAAAATAAATCAATAACCACCTAACTTATTAAAATAAACCAAACTAAACAAAATCAAGCTAATAACCACCACACTTATTAAAATGCGTGTTGATACAAAGCCTGGTTTGAATATGAAAGCCACGACAGACAATAAACAAATCATCTAACAAACTTACATATAATAAAATATACTTACTCATATGTAACACCGAATTATTAACTCACTACTATAAGACTTGGCTTAAAAAAATATTAAAGGAAAAATACTTACAAAATCAAATACCACATCTATCTATTATATATCTTATACTGCAACAAGGACTTTGTGAAACATTTTATTCAACAACTTGAAATTACATAACTGCCCCTCCAAAGTCAAATGTTAGAAAAATGTAAGAAAATTTTAATCTTGATGGGAATTGAACCTAAGACACTTCAATACTAATTACTAAGAATTTCAAGTCACCAATTTAACCATTGAGCTACTTGGGCTTTTTTGTTGTGGTATAAAACCCATTAGTATGGTAATGTCTTTCACAAATATTATTTTACACTTTAGTTTTTATTCAAAATTCTTTCATGATAATTTCATTTGTCTGATTATTAATAAAAGTGGTTATTGGTATAAAGTATATCCAATAGACACGTATCTCTTTAATTAAATTTAATTATGTTTCTTCCTTTGTATTCACAATTTTAAGACAAAGTACAAATGCATTTTTAGTCACATAATATCACTTTTTAGTCCGAGCATCCAATAATACAAAATAGTAATCATTTTGTCCTAACTATGTTCATACATATCAGATAATATAAGTAATAATATAAGCACCTCTATAGTTGTTACCCTGAATAGAGATGAACGTAATCCGGATTCAGGTCGGATTTTTCGATATCCGATAGGGCCGGGCTTTTTTAAATCGAAAAACATTTCCTCTAAAATATTTATACCTGTAGATAGGGTCGGGCCAGGAGGGGCCAAATTGGATTTTTACAAATTATTTTAGATATTGATAACTTTAACTTTAACTTTAACTTTTTTTTTATTTTTTCGGATTTAATTAAAAAATTTAAGCTTTTATCCGAGATTTAATTGAAAATTCTAACTTTTTGGATTGGACTTTTATCCTGATCAAGACTGCGTCCAAATCGAGATTAAATTTGGGTTTATTCGGCTCGAACCGGATCTGGGTTTTGTGAAAAATATGCGATCTGTTTAAGCCTGCGGGCGGGATCCAATTGAGGTGGACTTTTTTTAATCAGATTTTTTCCGATTTTTTTAACCAGTTCGAACAGTTTTTTTCGAATACGAATTTGTGTGCATCTCAATCCCGCCACCTCATGCATTAAGGACAAGTATACTACTCCGGCCGCTTATAGAGAATTATGGAGATTGGAGAGTATTGGTACTTTCGAAATGGAGCCTTTATTTGACACCTTTAACTAATTCCTATCTGATTATTAATTACCTTATAAAACTAATCATCAAATACATTCAACTAAGAACAAAATCTTCTTCGGACTAATACCAAACCGATCTTCCTTGCAAATCTTCTCAATCATGTCACATAGTGTCACCAACAAGTTCAAACTGGTGGCAGGATCACCACAACAAACTGAAGAATACTTATCATCGCAAAATTAAACTGACGTGAACTAGAAAATATCGTCACAAAATAACATCAAGTTCTGTCGGTTAGAGCGATCTCGTGCCTTGCACGGGTACAAGTGCAGTCGCATCAGTAGTAGGAAACCATGGACGGTACACAAAGATAACCTAGATTTTTTACTACTCTAGGCTCAAGGTTCTGGTACCTTTAAAGCTTATTAATAAATTTGTTCTTTTTGTTCTCTTTCTTTAGTTTCAACTCCTTTTGTCACACCATCGAATCTTACATAGAATTGTATGATATTTTTCAAGTTCTAAAATAATTATGATGCATTTGCTTAATACAATGTATCTATTCAATATTTTAGTTATGGCAATTAGTTGATTGATGTCAGTAATAGAAAATGAACTTTTGATAAGAGCCCAGAAACTACTTCTTCTGTGCGGGGAAAAGAAGCCAAAGAAATGAGCTTAGGAGCTCATCCATTGCAACGGATAACAGCATGCAAACATAACAGAGAAATCAGAAAAGTGCGCTCACAATACAACAGGTATTTGCATTTTTAGTGTGCATCCAAATCTCAAGCAACTAAACATAACTAGGGCATGCACGTGCCTCGCACGGGCTATAAAGCTAGTTTGTTATAAAAACTATGGCACGTGATACTAATAAATTAAACCAAAACCTCTCTGAAAATATGACTTCAGGTTGTAAAATTTGGTGTAGAAGGCTAACTCATAAGAATACTATAAATTAACTTACTTAAACACAACATCAATCATAAAGTAATATAAAATATAGAAATCGCAAACCCAAAAAATTATAATTGAATTAACAATGTTTTTACCCAAGATCCTCACATGAACATATAATTCAATAAAATTCATTATAAGTTTGAGAATTAAAAAAATCAAAGTTATTAACGAACTAATAAAATTGTATATGTTACTAAAGAATTTATACATACCAGATAGCCAAACAATATTGGTTAAAAGGATAAGAAATCACTTTGCGTGTGTACTTTTGCTATGCTTCTTCCTCCTGTGCTTTTGGTGCGGCTCTCTCTTCGGTTTGTATTATATTAGGGTTTTCTTAAATAGGCGTAAACAAACTAGTAGTATTAATATGAATAGAACTACAAAACTCACCTAAATAAAATATTAATCATTATTCTATAAATAATATAAAACTAACTCCCAACTTTAATAAAACCCATTATTATTATTATTATTATTATTATTATTAAAAAATACACGAATATTACAGGCATCTTCATTCGGGTTGGGCGAACAAAGCCTGATTTCACTTTTATCTCATGGAGAATTTTCGAGGTAGGTGCATTCAAAGGAGTAAACACCGTACTATCTCTGTCTTTTCTTCGTTCGACTCCCTTATCTCGGCCCTTCACCTCGTCTCGCCTATCATCATACCTTTGGCTAGACTCATACTTGTCGCGTCCTTTCTTTCCGCGATCATCTCTTCTACTTTCCTTATAGCCCCCAATTGATTCCATCTTTCTTCGGATACTTTCTCCTCTCAAGTATATATCATTCAAAGATTTAGGAGGAATATCATAAAGAGATGATCGGAGTTTTTTTACCTTTAACAGGGTCCAGTTCAGCCGACAAGATCCAACTGCTTTCACCTTGTCCAGGTAGTCTCCCAACTCTTCTTCCGATCTTTGTCGGCAGTGAATCACAACTTCAGTATCTTTCTCTCTTCGGCACAAGTGAGAATAGTGCCTCAAGAACTTCCTTTTTAACTGGTCATACGAGCAAATTGACCTTGGCTTCATCGATCTATACCACATGGTAGCAGCTCCTTCCAGATATGTATTAAACATCTTGCACAATATTATGTCGCAGTGTCCCATACCGGTCATAAGGGACTCGTACTTCTCACAATGATCCTCAGGATCACCCTTTCCGTTGAATTTGTTCATCTTCGGGAACTGTCTTCCTGGTGGAGGCCTGTACTGCTCAATCTCCTCAGATATGATGGGTTCATGACTCATTCTGTGGTCGCCAAACATTGCATTTTCCAATCGGCTTAGTCTATCCTTCATACGAGGATCCCCTTCATCGTCAGTATCTGAACAACTCGTAATTTTAGAACGAGTTTTTCGGGGGTGTGATTCAGAGTCCGAAGACTCATCTTCATCATTATACACCCTATTTTCCTTCCCATGCCCAGACACTACCAGTGTTCGTTCGCCAACCTCCACGGCATCTTGAAGGGCCTTTTCTTCTGCATCTAGCTCAACCCTTCGGCTTTTAATGGCCTCCAGCTTGGCGAGGTCATCCTCTCTCTTCTTCGCCTTTGCCCGAGCTTCCATCTCGGCCCGCTCATGCTCCTTCTGATTTCCACTCTTCGATGCCGTTTCTTCGCGCCACCTAAGGAGCATAGCCTTTTGCTCTTCGGGAGTGGGCATTGGGCCTTCTTCTATTTCGGCATAGAAGTCAAGGACACGGTTTCTCGGGGGTGTGGAGGCAGAAGCTCCTTGCCGAAGAATTTCGGTAAAACCAGGTGGACGACCATCGGTGCTATCGATAGCCATTGTGTTTGTTTGATTTGTTTTAAGCTTACTTGTACGTACCCACAGACGACGCCAAATGTTGGAACCAAATTTCTGATGGGTCGGGCTCCGAACAGCTCTTCGGGTTCACCTGCAAAAGAGAAGAATGCGAGGGGTTTGTCCCCCGATTCACCTCCGGTGTGAGAATAAGTTAAGTGGTTCCGGTGAGTAGAAATAGAACGTACAAGTGCTTGTATATAGTGTTTATTGAATTAGCCTCAAAATGGAAGCTGGTGTGAGCTTTTATAGACTCAATAGTTGTTGGCCTCCGATATATTCGGGCGCACTCCGAACGAGGGGGAACGTGCCAACCTCTCGCTTAGAAGTAGGACAAACCCTTTCTTAGTGGCGTAACGGTCACCTGTAGTGGACTGGGCCGAAGCAATGGGTCGTGCCTCACATATCCGAATAACTTAATATCATATCCGACCCAATTATACTTGGGTCTCCAACAACTTATTTATGTAAGACTAAGAGATATTAAGATTTCTCTGTGGCATTATTCTATTCTAATTCAAAAATTGTACTTGTCATTACAAATATAAGTTTTATTTGCCGAAAATGAAGAGTGTTGAATGAACAAAGCTTTACTTAGGGGGTGTTTCCTGGTTTTTAAAAAAGAAGAAAGTAAGTGGTGAAGAGGTAATATACTTTTATTTCATTCTTGGGATGAAAGTTTTGTCGTGAAAGTATGTCAAATTTGTATTTATTATCACTTGCTTTCATTCTTTTTAAAAATTTGGGAGCACAATTATAAGTGAAATTGAAACTACTTTACTTACTCTCCGCTTGCTTTCCATCTTATTTAAAACTCGGGAGCAAATGTTAGTTTCCGTTATATCTAGCGAATGTGTTCACGCGCTTGGAACTGGAGTTTTTAGGTTCATTTTATTAAAATTATTAAAAGTTGACTCGATAACTCACTACCAGACTTGCTCTGGCTATCAGATAAAGAAAAAACAAACAAAAAAATAAGAGGAAAAAAGAGTGGGTAGGTGAGGTTGGTGGTGGATTATGAGACTATGAACCCTATTTTGTTTCTAATATGTTAAATAATAAATTCAGATTCATCTTTTACTAATTGATTGATACATATTGTGTTTTAAAAATCGGTGATTAATCGGGATTAATCGTCGATTAATCGCTAGACGGCGGGTCACCGAACTGATTAAACGAAAATCGGTCAATTAATCGTTTTTTGAGAAAAACTGTCAAAAATCGACTGAATCGGTCAAAAATCGGTCAAAAATCGGACTAATTATTTAAAAATAGTAAAAAATAGATAAAATTAAAAAAAAATTAAAATTTAAAAGGTAGAAATTTGATTAAACAATAGAAAAAAAATATTATTTTTGTACATATAATTATAATTTTAGATGCCTAAATCATAAATTCTCTTTATTTTTCCTCTTAAATTGATCTCTAATTGAAAAGTTAAACCTTCAAAATTTTATTTATTATAATTATATTTATTATAATTATATAACATTTTTAACATATTTGCTTAAATATATGATAATAACATATGTTTAGTTGAAATAACGAAACAATTATATATATGAATATAATTGTATATAAAAAAATATTATTAAATTTATTCCGATTAATCATTCCTATTAATCCCCGATTATCCGATTAATTCCTGGACGGTGCCTTCATCGATTAACTCCGATTCCCGCTTTTTACAACACTGAATACATAATAATATTCATACTAGTAAAAAAAAATATTCATCTGCTGGTATAAATTAAATAAAAGAAACTCTTAATCAGACTAACTTTATGCAAATAGAGACTGTGTTTAGTTAGTTATGTAGGCCACAGGATGTTTGAAAATAAATTTTTTTTTTTAAAAAGTAAACGCCATAGCTCTAAAATAACTGAATTTGGAATCATTAGAAGATTTTGACTTGCGGCACTCTAATTACAGGTCAGTCACAACTTAGCATAAAAAGAGACTAAAAGAAGCACACAGACAAACGACACTGTGTCGGAAATCTGTACTGCATAAGTTGAATGTAGACGAGATTTGATTCCTGATTCAGCTCAACTGCAACTCAACAAGTCAGATATATTCTTGTTTAGTTCCATGTTCTGAGATCACCGGAATTATTTAATTTTAAAGTACAAAATTAAACTAACTACTTACAAATTGCACATGAAAGAAAGTCATTAGGACAAATTACATCATTGAATTCATTACAACACCGACATCAATTGAAAATACATGATTAAATTTCAGGAATACAATAGTAGTGTACAATTGCTATACCACGGCCAATGCCCTGGACTCATCAAAGTTATTCCTGAGAGCTCTTGGGCGAACCTGCTGCTTCTTTCTAATGTCCATTACTCGATCTTTTCCCTTCCCCAGCGACGATGATTTCAACTGATTAACACTTACATGAGAGACTAATTCATCTTTCGTCGCGCCTCCGTTTATTAAAATTCTTCGAACTCCAGAATATTGTAAACACTCTGCAATAAGCAATGCACTGACACCCTTGTTAGTCCTAACTTCAACATCAGCGCCTTTCTTGATAAGAAACTCAATTATTTCAACATGTCCTGATTCCACAGCACATAACAATGCACTATAGCCATCCTCGTCTCTAGCATTCATGTCAACGCCTTTTTCAATTAATACACGGACAGCTTCAAGCTGTCCCTTAAACGACGCACGATGCAACGTAGTCCATCCATGTTGATCGCGTCCATTTATTGAAGCACCAGTTTGGAGGAGCCTTTGAATAGTCTTTACTTCACCTTTCCGGGCAGCTATACTCAAACTCTCTCCAAGACGGAGTGCATCAAAAAGCCTAGTGTGTCCATGCTCAGCTGCAACATCATAAGCACTTTTTCCACCTCCGTTTCGAATATCTTTATTAGCTCCCTTTTGAAGCAGTAACTTCACCATGTTCTCATCCCCCAGGGCTGATGCAATATGTAAAGGTGTGTCACGGTCGTCCATGTTGCGAATATCCGGTTTAGCACCATGGGCTAACAACAGTCTTGCACAATCTCTCTTTCCCTTCTCTACAGCAGTGTGTAAAGCTGTATTACCGTCCTCAGTAAGCGCGTCCACGTTTGCGTTCTTTAGTAAAAGAAGCCTTAATACCTCTAAGTAACCACCTCCTGAGGCGAGATGGATAGGACCCCAAGTGGAAGATTGTGATTTTTCTACACTGGCTCCACGAGCCAGTAGTATTTCTACAATCAGGGCTTGTCCTGATGCTGCTGCAGCTTCCAATGGAGTTGAGTTGGATCTACCCTGTGCCTCAACATCAGGCTTGAATTCCAAAAGAAGCTGCACAAGGTCTGCCCTGCTCTGGGTGATGGCCATGTGAAGTAAGGTCTGGCCATCAGTATCAACTGAATCTGCAGCCTTCCAACTTGGGTTGCTCTTTTCTAACACATCTCTAATTTCATCCATTCCGCCATTAGCAACAAGTTGAGCTAAAACAGGAGAACCAACAAACATGATTTTTATGCCACTATCAATAAACACCTGTTTCTTTCTTGTAGTAAACCAATCATTAGGCACAGGATCAGATGTTGAACTGAAATTCTTTGCTGCTGCGCCAGGAACAACAACACTATGCAGCAAGAACGAATCATCAGAGTACGGAAATGATTCAGGGAGAATAATATTTGAACTGCATTCATAAGTGATCTCAACTGTGAGTGTACTTAGCGGAGATATGATTCCTGTTTGCGGATAGATTGTGTAGCGAGTTTTATTAACTGGTTGGAGCCGAAATGCCACAGGCATTGTGTGCATGACATTGCGTAATGTAAGCTCACCATAGCATCTTTGGCCTTCTTCAATCCTGATTGCAACAAGATTTGATGGTTCTAAGCTTATTAGTCTATCCATGTGTAGCTACAATTTCTTATTTACTCTCTCTAGCTCTCCTGTGCTTGCAAAGTATATCTAGTGGTTTTTGATGGAGTTGAAGAAATAACAAAAGTCATAGAGAACTAACAGAAAAAACTAATGGCAAAGACAGTGAATATATAAGGGGAGTAAAACCAAGGCCGGCTGCACAGGGTCAACTTGAATTTGCCATTTGGTTGTGTTAAAATGGTGTGACAATCAATGAGACTAGTTCCATTCGGCGTGGGTTTCAGAGATTATTCTTAATTTAAGAAGACCTGTTGTAAGACTGTAAACTATCTAACGTTTATGGTAAACTACATGAGCCAAGGATATCAAAACGAAAATCATTTTTCTGTAGCTGAAATTGTTGGTAGAACAAAAAAACAGGACAGGTAAAAACACTAGAAAGTCATCTGAATTCTTCTTAGATTCGAGCTGTATAGTCCATACAAGATTCAACATCCTAATATTTTTCGTAGTATCTGTTTAATCCACTAGAACAACTAGAAGAAAGTTGGTGCATACGAGAATGAGTCACATTCGTTCTGAATTCTGATAGTCAGGTATCAAATCACGAATGAAAAGTGTTCCATCTCTTATATAACTAATAAAAGGCTTGGTGCTTTATTATTAAGGGGAGTATGGTCTACTTGTCTCTGTTATTATCACATTACGGTTTACTTGTCTCTATTATTGTCACATTTCGCTCTATTCAGTAAATTCTATGAATTGTAGCTCGAATATTAGGTAAATTCTACATACTCAGAGAATAGGTTAAAGATTTATCTATCGGTCATGGATTAATTCATTTTCCCCAGGAGAAAGCAGTAAGTTAGTATGCATGTCACTTTCGTTGATGTATTGTGACAAACTGTGCACCAAGACTCTTGTTATTGTTTCTCAAAGGAACATGCTGAAAGAATATTAGCATTTTTCAAAATGCTATCAAGTATCAACCAAGATTTCCCAAATGTCGTTTTTAGTGTCCCCAACTTGTGATCCAAAATCGATCAGCAATGCGCAACAGAAAAAAACAAGGTTTATGGTAGTTTGCTATAGAGTTTACCAAGCCAACTAATGGCAATTGATGTTTTTTTTTATCAATTTATTGTTTTCATTGTAGGTTCTGAAAGAGAGAGTACAAGGTAAACGGCGGTAGGGTATATGCTTGAACCAGAACATAAAAGAAGATTGTATTTGTATGGCTAGGCAAAAAAAAGTAGAGCTGTTCACGAACAGAGCTGTTCGTGAACGAGCTCGAGCTCGGCTCGTTAAGGGCTCGACTCGGCTCGGCTCGTTAAGGGCTCGAGCTCGAGCTCGAACACAAAAATTTGTTCGTTAAGAAAACGAGCTCGAGCCGAGCTATTAGTGAGCTCGACTCGAGCTCGGCTCGAGCTCGTTCGGCTCAAGATCGGCTCGATAAAGCTCGAAAAAATTAATATATATTCAATTTATTTTTATATTATTTGTTAATATTTTAAATTAATTTTGTAATTTTTAGTATGTGTATTTTCGGTTTATTGAGAATTGATCGGGAAATTGGGTTCGGTTTCGACAAAAAATGTTTTAGTTCATTGGGCTAAGAAAAATTGGGTTTTATTATCTATTAAAATTGTAAGTTTTAATGAGCTCGGCTCGACTCGGCTTGGCTCGACTCGGCTCGTTTTTGTTCGATAAAAGCTCGTGTTCGGCTCGTTAGTTAACGAGCTCGAGCTCGAACACGAATTTTGTGCGATAAGAAAGCTCGGCTCGGCTCGTCAGAGAAAAAAGTAAAGTTCGGCTCGTTTACATCAAAGCTCGGCTCGACTCGGTTCGTGAACAGCCCTAAAAAAAAATGGGATTTATATGTAAACTTGGTTGATGCCAAGGGACCAACAGTCCATTTGAATCAGTACTACTTGTTTTTCACAATTTATACTTACATTTCGTTATTTAATTACGATAAATTAAGACAAACAATCCGAGTCAACATTCTTTTGTTCGAGTTCAAAGTGATTTAAAATTTTGAGTTTGAGTTTAAACTTGAGTTCGACCAAATCTTTAATTTTAAATTTAAAATTGGACTAGTAAAAAGTTTGATACTGTACATTTGAACTCGAATTGAAATCTCGAATCAACTCCATCAAAATATTAACAAAAACTCAAGTATGAGCCACTTGATTAAATATATAAATTATACATAAATATTAAATATTATATAAAAATTGTTAATATAATATAAAAAATTATAAAATTAAATCCAATTAAGCTTACAAACTTTATGAGCAGAGTAATTTGAAACTACACTCCAACAAATAATCGACTCTAAAGAGAAAAAGGAACCTGAGATATATTTTAAGTAACTTTTCGTAAGATGTTTAACAAATCAATATATTTTGATATGTATAATATTTTGACACGCATAATCTTTTTAATTTTTTTTAATAAACACAATCTTTTATATAATGAAATTATTTGATATAATATCTAGTAAAAGTTACATGAAATGCATCTCAGTTCTCCCTATTCTCTAATTCAAATTCTAAACTATCTTTAAGTGTAAATTGTTAGTGTTACAACAATATTAATATTTAGGCCTTGTTTGTTTATCGGGATTTATGGTTACATAAGGAATTTTAAGTTTCCTGGAACTGAAATGCAGTTTAAAGTTCCTGTGTTTATCAAATATACGTGTTTGGCTGGCTTTTTATAACTTCCAATAAGTACATACAAAAAGAAAGGTTAATCCGTTTTTAAAAACAATTAATTTATGAAAATATATACAGGAAAAAGTATTTCATAAACTATTACAAAGATGTTATTTAAGATTAGAAATTATGAATATAATGTAGAAGTATATTCTAAAGATAAGTAAAAAAATAAATTATCATACAGATAGATCGAAATTAAACTATAATAAAGAAAAATGAAAAGGTGTATCTTAAACTAATAAAAATAAAAATAAAAATAAAAAATTGTTTTTCTTGCCAAGGTAAAAAAATTTGTTTAAAAAATAAGTAAAAAAACATTATTTATAAACAATTACAAATTTGTTATATAGTAAAAAATGTATACACTTAATTCATTTTGCTGGAAAAAAATGAAGAAATATAATTAAAAAATTGAATGAAAATTCATAATATCAAATAAAAAAATAATGAAAAGTGAAAAGCACCACGTAACTTAGAGTGACCGCGGGTGGACTAAGTAACTAGATTACCTTGTTTTGTAGTAACTCTATGGGCAAGTCCAACAATGTCATAGTGTGTTACTTATAAATATAATAAAATAAAGAATCTTAGTAATTTAGGACAAGTTTTTGAATGTCAACTCCAACAATAATCCCTATACTCATTCCTTATTATTATTATAATAATAAATTTGAAAAGAGATCGGACAACAAGTAAAAGAGAGAGAAAAGAAGTTAAGAAAATGAGGGAAATAAATTTTTTATTGATAGAAATGAAATAGGTAATGGCTAGTGGTTACCTAAAGATAACGAGAGCAATGTCCTAGTGTTTTAAGTAACACACTACTAGAAAAACATCAATAGACATCGGCTAAAAACCGATGTCTATTGATAAAGAGAAGCGATGTCTTTGCATGTGTAGAGAAAAGTAGGGGTATTAGACATCGGTTTTTAGCCGATGTCTGTAAGCATATTAGACATCGGTTATTTTACGAAAACTGATGTTGTTACTTCAAATTATTGAAAATATATCATCACAACAATGTGAATCTTGTTTTAATATAAGATTTATATAATCTTGAACATATGACATGTAAAAGGAAAAAAGGAAAAAACCTTAAAATTTGTTTATGAACTGATGTCCACGTTAACATTTAACATCGGTTCTATATATAAACTGATGTCTATTTATCTGATTTACATCGGTTTCTTATATCTAGCTGATGTCTATGCAGTTGGAACTGATGTCTATCGTATCCTTTGCATGGCTTCGTTCATGGAACTGGTGTCTATATTTGTCATATTTAACATCGGTTTTTTGGAAAAGTGATGTAAGTTTTGTTTTGTTAATATGTGGCTGCCCTGTTTATACGACTTTCCCAAAAACCAAAATACCAAATGACCAAAATAAAAAAACCAAACCAAATATCAAAATCAAAAGACCAATATATACCAAAGCCAAATCCAATTCATACTACATAATCCAAATCATCCATAATAATACCGATACCATCTAATTCATCCAAAATACAATTCATCCAAAATACAATTCATCAAAATATCAAAGTCAAACTTCCAACTACATAATTCATCCAGAATCATACTGCCAAAGTCAGTAATACTATGCACCAAAACCATATCCTAGGCCTTGTTTACAAAAATTGTTCAATATGACCAGCAGTCTCACATCGGACCTCATCAAGCTCAGCCCTGGAACAACTTAACTTACGAGACTTGGCAGACCACTGAAAAGTGTAAACATGAAAAAAATTACTATGAATCCTACTATAAATATATAGCAATTAAATAAGTTTGAGGAAAAAATAATACCTTTTTTAGAAATGACATTTCACTGTCCATTACAATTTCTTTCATGTAGCGCATAACTACATAGCCGCATTCAATACCACCAGGTTGTTTAGGACATCCCTATTTAAAAAAAAATTAGATCGATAATATAACCTTAAACAAAAATTACTCAATTTATTGGCGTACTGATCCAAATGAGCAGTAGTAGCCAAAGTGATATTTTACAAACAAAACGATGCAATTACCAGAGAAATAACTAAACTGCAGAAAAAAAAAAACTTATTGAAAGGTATTTTACAGTCGGGGCTTTATTTCCCCTTCCAGCCTGAATATTAAAAGCAACTACCGCCCTGTCACGTGTGCAGTGTTAATATTGCTTTATGATCGATATCTCAATAATGAAAATAATCGAGATATAAAATTAATATACCTTGATATTGATTTTTCCAAGTCTGGAAAAGTAGTTGAATGAGGCAAAGGATTGAACACGAAAATTTCGCCACCCCACATCAAGACCAGTATCCAATGGCAACTATTTTTATTTTAAAAAAATACGAAAAATAGAATTACCCTCAATATATAAATAGATTAAAAAAGTGATTTATCAAAAAAATGAAAACACTCAATATATATACTTACTTGGTATTATGCGGCAAGAGGAAAAGACGATCAGGATTACCCTCTTTCAAACGATTAAACAAGTAAGCTTCAAACTCGTTGTTCAGGGTAAATGTGGCTCCAGGATCACAGAAAGCAAACAAATCCAAATTGTCATTCTCAGGAACCTTAGAATGCAAGTACCTATATTAAAAATAAATTAAAGTAACAATGAAACAAAATATGCAGAAGACAAGAATACATGAGAAAGGACAAGAGTGACAAGAATTAAAAAAAATACTCACGCCATGTATGAAGATATTATAGCTTGTCCAATCATTTTAAACTCCAGCAAAGCTGTTAGTCCTTGTGTATTGCAGAAGGGGGGGGATGAATGCAATACTGATAAAATTCAATCTAAATTTCAACAACTAAAATCAAGATTAAACGTTATCAGCAATATATGCAATCACGAACAGTATTCAGTAAGAACAAGATTCACAAAATAAATGTTTTATTTATTTTGCAAAGTGTTGCTACAACCTCAAGAAAGAATTCTCGAGCTTCGGGTTTTCTTCAAAGACACTTGCTTGTCTTCGTTACAATTCTAGAATGAATTGATAGTAGGTATAAGACTAACCCTATCACTATCAGTCACGGGTTTGTGAAGCTGCTGTCACTGTCAAGTGGCAGCTTCTTACAGATTGTCTTACCCATGTGACTTTCCTAAATTGCTAACATGTCAGATATACATTACAAAGAAAGCAACCTAGATTCATTCCATTTCCAGCTAAGCCAATTCAGCAGATAAAGACTTGACCTTGCTCTTGAATTGATTCGCTTTTGTTTTGCAGTGCTTGAAGCTTCTGTCGTAGTCTTGCAGACTTGGTGCAGCTTAGGGATACTGCATCACGCCTGTTTCTTGAACATTTAAACTGTCACGGGATTTGACTGAGAAAGATACCTAGCATAAGGATCTTTATTGAGACAGTTACTTTTGCCGCAAAGCTTGTTGTCACATGAATGATCTTTTGGTGACAGTATGAGTTCCCCGCATAGAGTGTTGTCGAGGATCCCAAACTTGCTGTCGAGGGCAATAGTTGCTGTCGCGTAGTCTTCCGCCAATGTTGCTGTCAGAGTGAATATGCTGTCGTGACTTGCAACATTCTGTCTTCTTGTAATCTTACTGTCACAGCTTTAGGACAGTAACCTTTATTCATGTTGTCATCCAAAAAGCATTCTTTGAGGCTTGAACACATAAGTGAACTTCTTTCAAACAATACAGCTAGAATAACATTACATACTGATTACAAGAACATACTTTGGCTATGACAGTATGTTCTACTTAATTTGAAAAATTAAGTACAATCAAAGTTAAGTTATTTCAATGCTATCACCCATAAATCCCAACAATCTCCCCCAATTTGTTTTTATGGAAAATAACAACAAATTTACAATATGTGCTGACAACTTAACTAACAAGATCAGAATTTAAGAATTTTCACTTAGCTTGAGATCTCCTCTTCTGTCTTGCTGCATCCTCTCTTTTGAGAGCTTCTGCCAAGCAGCTTCTTAGACTTTCTACAAGAGAAATTTCAGCAGCAGACACTGCATCATCCTCTACTTCATCAATGATCTTCTTTATGGAAGGGGATATGAGAGAACTAACATCCCTGAGATTCAGCCATTGCTCTATATCATATGGATAGGTTCTGAAATGAAGTTCTTCATTAATGAGCTTGAATCTACTTCCAGGATAAGCATTGAGAGACTTCCTTCTTTGCTTGTCCAGTTTTGAGTCTTCTCCTTTTCTCCCTTCCAATAACTTCTCTAACCTCATCAGAACAAATCTGTTCCAAGGGATGAATTGAACCAGCTACCATATACTGTAAATCCTTCAGAGTGGATGTTTTAAGCTTATGCAAGCTGCAAACATAGATTTCTTCTTTTAGGAACTTGACTCTTAGGGGATTTTCCAGCATATATGGTTGATAATTTGGAGCTTCACTTTCTGCCTTGTTAGAGGCCTTGTGTTTTTCCAGTAATTCAGCTTCCTTCTTATCAAGTTCTGACTGAGTTTGAGAATATTCAGAAGATTCAGGTTGTTTGCTTGGCTTGGGTTCCCCTTCCTTAGTTGGTTGGGTTTGCCCTTCTTCTGTGGGTAAATCATCAAACTCATAGTACCAGTGGTATGGTATAGGAGAGGCTGGGAGATCAGTAAGAATATCAGCATCATCAAAATCTGCAAAGTTATAGCCAAATTTCTGATAAAATTCAGCATCCCTATCTGCCTGATATTTTAGAACATGTTCCATGACAGCCTTTGAAACATCATCATAGCTCTCCAGCAACTCTACCATTCTTTCCAGGTAGAAGAAATCAATTCTTCTTTTATCTATGGTTGATGTACTTTTCTTGGTTGATGTGGCTACCAGATTGAAGTCCTTGTCAATCTTGGCTGACCTTGATTCTTCCCACCACAGAATGTACTCAGTGGCCTCTTGATTTGCATCCAGCTTAACCTCAACGCTCTTGATTTCTCTTGATTGCATTTGTTGAATCTTGAGACTATTGGGAGGAATTGATTGAATTGGCTTTTTGAGATTCCTGCCAAATCCAGTGGCCTTTTCCTTTCCTGAGTACTTGTGCTTCCCTGTAGGTTTCTGTCTAGAAAACCATGCCTTAGCTTTAGCTTTCAGTCTTTTGGACTTGACAGTAGCCTTGGCTTCATCCTTGACAGAACCTTCCTTGACAGTACCCTTGTCGACAGCATCTTCCAAGATAGCATCTTCTATGACAGTATCCTTGTCGACAGTACCTTTGGTGATAGCATCTTTTTCAGCATTTATGCAGTCAATAGCACATCTAAGAATGCTTGCCTCCAAAGCTTCCAGTATTCTTGACTCCTCTTCATCTGTTGCACCAGCATCTTTCTTTTCCTGGCTAGGATTTTCTTCATTGCCTTCATTCTGGGATTGAATACCAGTATTCCCAGAATTACTTCCACCAGCATTTCCAGCATTTCCAGAAGCTTCACCACCTCCATCCTCACCATCTTCATCATCATCATCATCATCATCATGGGGAGGAATGTTATAGAAGCAACTTCCACCTTGATCATTTCTTTTGGCATTGGCTCTAGTGATTAGCTCCTTCATTCTAGCTCCCAGTGCCTTGTCTCTCAACACCAGCATTTTGTAGATTTCTTGAACAGCATGAACTCTTCCTGGATTGGCATTTGAACTGAGTATTCCATCTAGTACCTTCAGAATTGACTTGGTTTCCATTCTGGATGGGCTACCCAAATTCATGAAGCTGTTCCTTCTTGTGCCATCCTTAGTTTTGGATCTGTAAAAAACACTTGGTAGATTTGAGTAGACTTCAGGTAGCTTCTGTGTGATCAGGTTCTGGATTTGCATATCCAATATTTCATTGAATGGTGTTTGAGTTGCCCTGATCATTCCCTTCAAAGCACACAACACCTTTGCTGGCAGACTCTGCAATAGCTGCATTGTGATGACATAAGATATGCCAGAAGTGAGATAAATACTTACAGCCCATCTTTTCTCATCATTCACCATTACACTGACACTAGTAATTTGTTCCTTTAACAGTTTTGTGGTGTTGGTTGGACGGTTGCTAGGAGCATTCATTGCTTCTTCCACCAAACTGCTAAACTTACTGTCATGGTTGTGTAATGTGCTCTCCCTGTAATCCACCATCAAGACATTGGCTTCCTCTTGATCAAATTCAGTGCCATTTGTCCAAATAATTCCACCATGAATGGATTCAGGCAGTTTCCCTTTACCTTTCCCAAGTTTGTTTTGTTCCTCCATTTCTCTCCATTTCTTCTGTAAAGCAGTTTCTTGAGTTTCTGGAGTAGGTTCTCTAATCACCACAGGAGGCAAGATTGGATGTCTAGATGCAGGTCTTCTTTGCAATGCATCTTGAGTTTCCTTTGACATTAACACCCTTTCTCCATCCATTTCCACTTCAACAGGATTTTCAGCTTTATCCTGTGGTTTTGCACTGCTTGGTTTGACTTGCTCCCCCTTAGACATTGCTTTCCTTTTAGCTCCCCCTCTGGTCTCCACAGCTACAGGCTCCCCCTGAGTTCCACCTGATTCTTGAATAGGCAATGATTCTGATCTTGCTACCTTCTCCCCCTTAGTTGAGTTGGCAGCTACCAGGTCAGTAAGGAACTGAATAGAGAGTTGAGTAGCAGCAAAACCATCAACCACCAGTTGAGAGAGAGAGTCCAGTTTGGAGTCCAAAGTAGCACACTGTCCTTCAAGAGCTGCAATCATGTTACCAAAAGTAGCAGAGGGGCCACCAGACCTTAACCTTCTTGGAGGGGAAGGAAAAGACAGGGGCCTGGAGGCTATGGGGGTTCTCACACTCTCAGGGTGTTTTTGAGTGATCTCATCACCCCTCACAGTTTGACTCTCAAGGCCTAGTGCCTGAATAGTGTGGGCTCCCTCAATATCTCTCTGGACATGCTCAAGTCCCTCTCCTTTTGCCAGCTCATTTGGCTGCCTCTCATTTTTATGCTCACCTCTCTTTTCTTTTATCTCTCTTTTCTTTTGCACACCCTCACTCAACCTAGATGCATGGGTATGAGCAGTACTAACATGCATGGAAGGAGAAGATTTAGAATGTACCTTTAGGAGTTTGGCAAGAGGTAGGTCATCATCAGAGGCATCCTCAACAAGTACAGCATCAAAATCAGGCTGGGAGGGCTGGACAACATCTTGAGTAGGAATGGTACTGTCAGTTGGAGTCTGGACAGCAGGTTCTGGCATGACAGCATCTTTGGGAGGTGGAGTGACAGTAGGTTCTGTAGTGACAGTATCTTTCTCTCCACCTTTGACAGTAGCTGTGTCCAGGACAGTAGCATCCCCAGTGTCTTTGACAGCAACAGAGGCTGTGACAGCATCTTCCTGAAGGTAAGATGCTCCTTGGAGATCAGACAAAGTGTTGGTTGTTTCATTTTCTGACAAAATACCACTTTGCCCTAGCTCAGTGTTTGGAGGAGTGGTGTCCATCTCACTTTGAGAAATGGGTTCTTGTGGACCACTAGATGGGGGCTCATCCATGATTGGAGATGGATGATCAAAACCTGAAGGGTTGGGACTGTCCCCTTCTCTAGGTTGTGGAGAAGAAACAAAAGAATGTGTAGGGAAGGAAGAAGGTGAAAGTGTAGTAGAGAGTGGGGGCTGATTCACAGATGAAACATGTGAACCATCAATAGGAGTAGAGAAATCCTCACTGTGCCCTAACTCACTGTGTGTTTCTTCAAGTGGGGGTATCTCAGGTTGGGAACCATGAGTTTGTGCAGACTCTGTACAGGGTGCCTTGGGAGATAGGCCAATTTCAATAGATGTCCCTTGTTGAGAAGGCACATCTAGGGAGGAGTTTATTTCCCTGGTTTCCTCTACAGTCTTTTGGGAGACTGCAGGGTGGCTGACAGTGGTTTTGGTCCTCCTAGCTCTCTTCTTCTTAGGCTCAGGGGGAACCACTGTGGGTTCTGTTTGACTACCTTCCTTATTTGCTGCACTAGGTGCAGTGTCTCCCTCTTGACTAACAGAGCTACCACCAACATCAGCTTCTAAGGATCTTTTTCTGGATTCTTGCAAGGCTTCTCTTTGGGCTTTGGGAAGTCTAGAGGGCCTAGGCTGAGTGTATGGTGTTGAATGGGGGTTAACTGAATTTGGGTCTAATTCAGTTTCATTCTCAAGAGAAAAAGAATCATAACCAGAAGGTAATGGATAATCAAGGTTGGACACTTGATCAACCATGTGTTGAGTGAAACAAATTGGAATATGTGCATTGAGATTTTGTGATGATAATAGTGTGTGTGTGTGTTCTTTTTCAAAACTGAGCAAGCCTCTAAACGAGGAGCAGCATCATTAAAATCACAGAATGAATTAATGCACAACATAAGAAAGCGAGGGTAGTGTGATACCTTCTTACCTATGGCAGCTGTGAGTTGTGCCATGAGGAGAGCTCCAACATTCACCTTGTATCCATGGACAAGAGAATGTGTCAGTTTCTTGATGTAGGAGGGTATCCCATTCCAGCCTGTGGACTTGGTAGAGAACACCTTGACCATTGCATCAAATATCATGCTCCACTCCTTCCTTAGATACTTCCTGTCCATTTCACCAGACGGGTACCACTTGGTTGTTCCCTCTTCGAGAATAGGGCCTGCATACCCAATCTTCAAGAAGAGCTTCTTCAGAGTGTCATCATTAGCAAGTGGAGCAAAGTTTTGGCCTGCTTCCAGTGTAATTCCAAGAGCAGTATTGATGACCTCAGCTGTGAGAATGTATTGTTGCCCAGAGATTGTGAATTGAATACCAGGGTTCTCACCCTCAGTTTGAGCAACAGCAGTTTGCCAAAACGCCTCAAGTCTGTCTAAGTCGAGAATGGGGGTTGAGGTTATGGCATAACCGAGATAGGACTTGTTCAAGAAAAACACTAGTCCTTTGAAACCTTCACCAGCATCATTTGGGGAAAAGATGCCAGCAAAGTTTGTTTGAGAGAGAGTCTGTTTGGGGGCCATTGAGATTTCAAGAAAAGAAGAAAGTGAGAAAGTAGCATTTTGCTTGAAGAAAAGTATTTTGCCTTGAGTTTTGTGAGAGTGATATGTCTGAGTAACTGGAGAATAAATATGGGTATCTCAAACGTTTGCTCAAAAAGTGGAGTTAAAGGACGTGTCTTAACCCACTCTCTTAACACGTGAGTTACTGCCCGTTATTCACTGTCAATCGTGGGGTGAATATCCAATTACAACGGTCCACTATTGTTGACAGTAACCTGTGCGCTAGAAACAATCTGTCAGTAATAAGTGGTGGTGACAGTAGGTTTTGCGCGACAGCAACTATTGCGCAAAAACATGCTGTCACCGTTAAGCATTTGAGTGACAGTATCCTTTAAAGGTCGTGACAGAAAGTCTTTCCCTGCTGTCAAGAAGGTTGTTGTCAATAGACACGGGACAGTATCCTTCTTTGTGACAGTAATTTAAATGGGAAATTGTTTCTGTCAGGAACTAATTAGAATGCGTTGCTCATATACTTAACCTAAAATTAACAGAATATGAATTTAGCAATGTAATCTTTCAAACACAGATATTAAGCAAGTTACACAGACAAGTCATAAACTCAGTAACCACATAAACAGGAACTTTTATTATTGTTAATAAAATCATTAATATTGAACATTGAGTACATCATTCTATGATTTTATCAACTAGTTCTAAGACTTCTTCCTTAATCTCTTCTTCAGAGCGGCCTTCTTTTTCAAGAAGTGCCTGAAGCTCCTTCTCTTCTTCCATAGCCTTGGCCTCCTCTTCCTTAGCCTTGGCCTCCTTTTCCTCGTCTATCTCATCCATGGCGTCCAACAGCATTTCAAAGAGCTCATCGATCTCTTCATTGTCGGGTTCACTATCACACTTCTTTAGACCAACTTCGATTCATACTTTGTTTTCCATTATTTACTTTAAAACTGAGAGCAGACTGGTGAAACCTAAGGTTAATTTATAGGCAAAACCGTCTAAGGATCAAAGTCTAATGGTCAACAGTTAGAGTACCCATACAACTACCACAAAAGTAATTAATGGTCGTGTCCTCCTTTAATCCTACAGATTAATGCAAAAGAGTGTGAAAGTCCAATGGAACAGATTTTTAACTCTCAAACTTAACGGATAACCACATTAAAGTCATACACGGTTTAAAAGTATGAGACCGGCACAAAATACTGACATGAAAAGTCAAATCAACACATGTTGTCACATAACAGACATAAACCAAGTAGACAGTAACTTCTCTTGACAGCAGGTTTGAAGTTGCTGTCATGAGCTTCAATAAGAATTGAAAATTTAGAAACCTTAGTAAATTAACATACCAGATTCAGCATTCCCAATTCACTTACCAACCTGTTGAAGGTTGCTTTATCCAATGGCTTAGTGAAGATGTCAGCAAGTTGCTTGTCAGTTGGGACATAAATCAGCTTCACAGTTCCTTGTTCAACATGCTCTCTGATAAAGTGATGTCTTATATCAATGTGCTTTGTCCTAGAGTGTTGAACTGGATTGTCTGAGATGGCTATGGCACTAGTGTTGTCACAGTAAATAGGAATTTCTCTTAACACTAGACCATAATCTAGAAGTTGACTTTTCATCCATAGAATTTGTGCACAGCAACTGCCTGCAGCAATGTACTCAGCTTCTGCAGTTGAGGTAGAAACTGAATGCTGCTTCTTGCTAAACCATGAGACCAATCTTCCACCAAGAAATTGACAGCTACCAGTAGTACTCTTTCTGTCAATCTTGCATCCAGCATAGTCTGAGTCTGAGTAACCAATTAGATCAAATCCAGTATTCTTAGGATACCAAAGGCCTAGGTTAGGAGTGCCTTTTAAGTATCTAAATATTCTCTTGATGGCTACCAAGTGTGACTCCTTTGGATCACTTTGAAACCTTGCACAGAGACATGTAGCAAACATGATGTCAGGTCTGCTAGCAGTTAGGTATAGGAGGGATCCTACCATGCCTCTATAGGTGCTTGAGTCAACTTTCTTTCCTTTAGGATCAAGATCCAGACTAGTTGCTGTGGACATTGGTGTCTTTGCAGGAGATGAATCTTCCAAGTTGAACTTTTTGAGAAGTTCCTTGATATACTTAGCTTGACTTATGAAGATTCCATCAGTTTGTTGAAGAATTTGTAACCCCAGAAAGAATGACAGTTCTCCCATCATGCTCATCTCATATTTGTTGCTCATGAGATGGGAAAACTTCTCACACAGCTTCTCATTTGTAGAACCAAAAATGATGTCATCCACATAGATTTGTACCAGAATGATGTCCTTGCCATGATGTTTGTAGAAAAGTGTCTTGTCCACCACTCCTCTGGTAAACTGGTTTTCCAGAAGAAAGGTGGAAAGTGTGTCATACCATGCCCTGGGTGCTTGCTTTAGTCCATACAAAGCTTTGAAGAGTTTGTACACAAAATTATGCATTTCAGCATCCTCAAACCCTGGTGGCTGTTCCACATACACTTCTTCTTCCAGCTCTCCATTTAGAAAGGCACTTTTGACATCCATCTGAAATACTTTGAAGTTGCAGTGTGCAGCATAAGCTAGAAAGATTCTTATAGCTTCAAGTCTTGCAACAGGAGCAAATGTCTCATCATAATCTATTCCCTCCTGTTGACAGTAACCTTTAGCCACTAGCCTTGCTTTGTTCCTTGTCACCAATCCATTTTCATCAAGTTTGTTTCTGAAAACCCACTTGGTCTCAATAACTGACTTTCCCTTAGGTCTTGGAACCAATTTCCATACATTGTTTCTTTCAAACTGATTTAGCTCTTCTTGCATGGCTATCACCCAGTCAGAATCCAACAATGCTTCATCAATTGTCTTGGGTTCCATTTGTGACAGGAAGCATGAAAACATGCTGTCAGCAGAGACTTTGTTCCTTGTCCTCACTCCAGAATTAGGATCACCAATGATAAGGTCATTTGTGTGATCCTTGTTCCACCTGGTGATTCTGGGCAAGCTACTTGATTGAACAGGAACATTTGCTTCAGCTTGTTGAGTTGAATGCTCATCAATTCCATTGTCTCCACCATGTTCTTCATTGTCTCCAGAGTCATCACTGTCATGAATGTTAGAGGATATGGTCTGTGACTGAGCTGGAGTTTGGTTGACAGTAGTGGCATTGACAGTATCTTTATCAACTTCAACAACTTGAGTGAAGCTAGGTTCTTCATCCACAATCTCCTCAGCTTCCAGGTATCCTTGATTCTCAAATCTGAATGTCTGCATCTTTCCTTCTTCATGCAGTCCTGGAAACTTGGTTTCATCAAATGTGACATTAAACTTTCTTCAATAATCCTGTGTTCCATAACATAAACTCTGTAGGCAGTCCTTTCTGTGCTGTAACCCATGAATAGTCCTTCAAAAGCCTTGGTGTCAAATTTTCCTTTCTTCTCATGATTGTCCTTCATCATAAAGCATTTGCTTCCAAACACATGAAAATATTTGACAGTAGGTTTCTTTCCAGTTAGCAGACAGTAAGGTGTGCTTGCATGAGTTTTGTTGATCATGGTTCTGTTCTGAGTATAACAGGCTGTGTTGATAGCTTCAGCCCAGAAATATGTTGGCAGCTTAGCATCATGCAACATAGTTCTAGCTGCTTCAATGAGAGTCCTGTTCTTTCTTTCTACAACTCCATTCTGCTGTGGAGTTCTTGCAGCAGAGAATTGTTGTACAATTCCTTCATCTTTGCAGAAATTTCCAAGTGTGGCATTTCTGAATTCTGTACCATTGTCACTCCTCAAGATTTGAACTTTTGAGTTTGGGGTTCTATCAAGAACTCTGACTTGATCAATAATCACTTGAGCAGCTTCATCTTTGGATTCAAGAAGTTTCACCCAAGTGTACCTTGAGTAATCATCCACCATTACTAAGGCATATCTCTTTCTGGCCATAGATGGTACATTGACTGGTCCAAAGAGATCCATGTGAATTAACTTGAGTGCTTCTGTGTTGGTGTTTACTTGCTTGGACTTGTGCACAGCTCTTCTCAGTTTGCCCATTTGACAATCTTCACACAATCCTTCTTGACAGAATTCCTGTTGGGGCAAACCTCTCACTAACTCTTTCTTCATTAGAATGTTCATTGTTTTGAAGTTGAGATGTGAGAGCTTCCTGTGCCAAATCATACTGTCACCAACAGTAGCTTTGCTGTAAAAACAGTAAACTTTATCCTTCTTTGTTGAGCTTAGATCAGCAACAAACAGGCTTCCTTTTCTGACCCCTTTTAGAGAGAGGCTTCCATCCTTCTTGTGATAGATGTTGCACACCATCATGTCAAAGTCAACCTTAAATCCTCTGTCACTGAATTGGCTGACACTGAGTAGGTTGTGCTTCAATCCATCCACAAGAGCAATATCTTCAATGACAACATTTCCAATTTCCAGACAGCCATATCCCACTGTGTAACCCTTGCTGTTGTCTCCAAAGGTTATGATTGGGCCAACTTTCTCTACATAATGTGATAGCAGGGTTTTATCACCTGTCATGTGTCTTGAGCAACCACTGTCAATGATCCACATGACCTGATTTTTCTTCTTACCCTGCAAAACAGAATGTTTCTAAGTTGCATATGGTACCCAATCTTTGTTGGGTCCTGCAGTTTCAGTGTTTCCCGAGTTTCTTTCAGTCACAACATCACAAGCATTATCAAAGACTTCCTGTTTGACTTCTCTTTTCACCCACTTAGGTTTAGAATTGGACTTGGTCCTTTTCTTAGTGGATGAAGCCTTTTTGCTGTTGCCAGCAGGCTCAGAAGTCTCAACAGTGTTTAGGTATGAGCATTTTTCAGTAGAGAGAACAGGTAAGTTAAAGCATGTACTCATGGCAGTGATTTTTCATGGCATACAATCAATGTTATTACAGACACTCATAGTTCTATGCATAAGGGGGGTTCT
Organism: Heracleum sosnowskyi; assembly: GCA_030848705.1. Taxonomy (NCBI): domain Eukaryota; kingdom Viridiplantae; phylum Streptophyta; class Magnoliopsida; order Apiales; family Apiaceae; genus Heracleum; species Heracleum sosnowskyi. The sequence continues at coordinate 87,976,339 of CM061243.1, forward strand.
GTGTAAGTTACCATTGAGTTCAGTAGCATTGATCTTATCCTCAATTGGTTTCTTACAAACATGTGTTAAGTGATGAGTAGATCCACAGTTATTGCACAGTTTCCTAGAAGCACCTCCAACATTAGTGTATCCATTTCCTTTATTGACACCTACCTTACCATTTTTGTTTTTAGACTTGGGAGTTACTGGATTGACAGTATGTTCAGAAGTTGCTGTCGAACTTTCCTTGACAGTATCTTTTATTCCTACTGTCTTGACAGAAGGTTTGAAAGTTGCTGTCTTGGAACCATTCTTGACAGTATCTTTGAAAGATTCTGTCTTGCCAACTGTGACAGCATCTTTTGAACTTACTGTCTGATTGCTTGGTAAGTTTACTGTCTTGGGGATTGTGACAGTATCCTTTCCATCCTTGAATGTGCTGTCAACACCTTCATCCTCATCAAGAATTTCTTGTTTGATGAGCATGGCTTCTTCATCAAACTCAATTTCAGCAGCTTTGAAAATAGGAGTTTTAACTTTCTTGAGAATGGTGGGTTTGACAGCAGCATTTCCAGGACAATCTTGAATCACAGTTTCCTTTCCAGGTCTTCTACCATAAGAAAAACCTATACCAACAGACTGATTTTCTGTATGCTTATCATTGTAATCCTGAACTATCTTTGATGAGTTTCTATAGGCCTTAATCTTAAATTCATTTTCAGCAATCTCATTCCTCAGGAATTCCTCAACCTCCTTAGCACATTTTAATTCTTTTTTAAGTTTAGCATTCTCTTGAGCTAAAGAGCCTAGTGAACTGGTTTTGAGAACAAGAGAATCATTTTCAGACTGAAGTGTTTCATTTAGCTTACTTAGTCTAGAGATTTCCTCATTAGCAGCAGACAAGCTAGTATAGACATTGAACATTTCAGCACTTAAGTCTTTAATGGTTTTCTTATACTCATCAGTAGACATATCAAGTAAGACAAGTGAAGGTACCTGACTTGAAGGTGTTGATGCAACCTCATCAGTGCTAGCCATGAGAGCTAGGTTGACATATTCTTCCTCTTCTTCATCATCAGAATCATCCCAACACTTTCCTTCAGCCACATAGGCTCTACCTTGATTTTTCTTGGAGTATCCACCAGTTCCTTTCTCATATCTTTGAACCTGTTTGGGTCTTTTGCATTCAGTAGCAAAATGACCAGGTTCTCCACAGTTGTAACATTTGAACTTTGATCTATCCACAAATCCAGTTTTGTATCCTCCTTTGGTTGAACTTCCCACAGAAGCCTTTGATGAGCTTCCTTTGCTGAACTTGGATGCTTGGCCTTGAGGCTTGTATGACCTATCCTTCTTGAACCTAAAGTTCTTGAACTTTTTGGCCATGTAAGCCATAGTAGGGTTGTCCATGCTTTCCAGTTCCTCCATTGTGTAGAAGTCTTCATCTTCCACATCTTTGAGCTGTAGTACCACTTTCTCATCATCTTCAACCACCTCTTCTATCTTCAAGGTCTGTGTTGGGGTTGATGGTGTGATCTGTAGTACTTCACTTGGCTGTGTGATCCTTGGCACATGTGCTACTAGGGCACTTGACATATTAGCCATCTTGTTCCTTGTTCCACTTTGTATGGCTCTCTTTTGAAAGAGTTCGAGTTCATAAGATTTCAGAATACCATAAAGTGTCTCAAAGGTTATATTGTTGAGATCTCTTCCTTCTCGTATGGCTGTTGTCTTGTGTTCAAGGTGATCAGGCAGTGTGAGCAGGAACTTGACATTTAATTCTTTTCTGTCATAGTACTTGCCATGTATCTGTAATTCAGTTAAGAGCTTACTGAACCTTTCAAACATGGAGGTTAAGTCTTCACCAGGCTTGGCCATGAATGCCTCATATTGAGATATTAGAATTTGCCTTTGGTTGCCCTTAACCTCTTCACTTCCTTCACAGAGTAAGGCTAACCTGACCCACATCTCCTTGGCTGATGTGCAGCTTATCACACTTCCACACATGGCTTTATCCAGCGTGAGAGAATCGAGCAAGATAAGTTGCAAATGATCATCTAGCACCATTTTCTCCTTTTCAGGTTCCAAGATTTCTGAGGGATCTTTGGGAACCCAATGTGCAGGAACAATCTCACCATTCACTGTTGTGGCTTCAATTTCCTTTCTTGGTATGAAAGGACCATTCTCGAGTATACCTAGGTATAGTGGATTTGCAGCTTTGATAAACAACAAGATTTTTCTTTTCCAAATGCTGTAGTTCTCTTTATCAAATGCTGGGATCTTGATACTGTTTGATTTCTGCATTTTCTTCGGGATCTCAGATATGTATGTTAATCTGAAAGCTCTGATACCAGTTGTTAGTCCTTGTGTATTGCAGAAGGGGGGGGGGATGAATGCAATACTGATAAAATTCAATCTAAATTTCAACAACTAAAATCAAGGTTAAACGTTATCAGAAATATATGCAATCACGAACAGTATTCAGTAAGAACAAGATTCACAAAATAAATGTTTTATTTATTTTGCAAAGTGTTGCTACAACCTCAAGAAAGAATTCTCGAGCTTCGGGTTTTCTTCAAAGACACTTTCTTGTCTTCGTTACAATTCTAGAATGAATTGATAGTAGGTATAAGACTAACCCTATCACTATCAGTCACGGGTTTGTGAAGCTGCTGTCACTGTCAAGTGGCAGCTTCTTACAGATTGTCTTACCCATGTGACTTTCCTAAATTGCTAACATGTCAGATATACATTACAAAGAAAGCAACCTAGATTCATTCCATTTCCAGCTAAACCAATTCAGCAGATAAAGACTTGACCTTGCTCTTGAATTGATTCGTTTTTGTTTTGCAGTGCTTGAAGCTTCTGTCGTAGTCTTGCAGACTTGGTGCAGCTTAGGGATACTGCATCACGCCTGTTTCTTGAACATTTAAACTGTCACGGGATTTGACTGAGAAAGATACCTAGCATAAGGATCTTTATTGAGACAGTTACTTTTGCCGCAAAGCTTGCTGTCACAGGAATGATCTTTTGGTGACAGTATGAGTTCCCCGCATAGAGTGCTGTCGAGGATCCCAAACTTGCTGTCGAGGGCAATAGTTGCTGTCGCGTAGTCTTCCGCCAATGTTGCTGTCAGAGTGAATATGCTGTCGTGACTTGCAACATTCTGTCTTCTTGTAATCTTACTGTCACAGCTTTAGGACAGTAACCTTTATTCATGTTGTCATCCAAAAAGCATTCTTTGAGGCTTGAACACATAAGTGAACTTCTTTCAAACAATACAACTAGAATAACATTACATACTGATTACAAGAACATACTTTGGCTATGACAGTATGTTCTACTTAATTTGAAAAATTAAGTACAATCAAAGTTAAGTTATTTCAATGCTATCACCCATAAATCCCAACAAAAGCGATTATATTTTCATGCAATATAAATATCGTTTTATCAGAACCAAACACCTCAACATTACATGGAATCTGTATTGAGACCCCAGTGGTCTTCATGAATGTTGTTGCATGTTTATACAACAATCGAAAGCGGTCTGGAACATTCTTATTGATCTCCATGTTCTTAAATAAGGCTTGCACTTTATGCAACTCACTTTTAGGTTCCTTTCCTTTTCTCCTTGTTTTCTGCAAATATATAAAAATTTAGCAAAATATAATCAAGGCTAATATATAGCTTACAACATATTACTTACAACATATTACTTACATACCGCATCAGATGGGGCATTAATTATGATCAAGTCCCGTGGCCATGAGACGTGTGAGCCAACAGCTTGGTCGACTGTCTCAATTTCACCTACTACTGGAACGGGAATCAAGGCATCACCTTTAATTGGGCCATCCACTGAGACACGAGCAAATCCAGGCTGCATAGGCACTCCGTGTATAAAGCTATTCATGCCTTCGTCGTCAAATAACAAGCCAAATGCCACCTTGTTTTCAACAGTGTCTACTGCCAACTCACATTTTCGCGGACCCTACACACATTAATATTAAATAAATAATTTTTACTTAAAGAAGTATTGAATATAAAAATAATATTAATTTGAATTTGAAAAATAATAAAAATAATAATATTAAATTAAAAAATAAACTAGTTATTTTACCTTGTTCTCTGGTGGAATAGGTTTAATAGGAACACAATCATCATCATCAACCAACAGTTGGTCCAGATCTTTTACAACCGATGAAGAAGCAACTTTTTGGCCACAACTTGCCATTTCAGACAACTTAGGAGATGGAATATTTGCTAGACCCATGGCCTTCAGTGCTTGAACCATCTCCTCCCTTGTCCTCTCCATCTCCTGCCTTGTCCTTTCCATCTCCTGCTTGGCTTTCTCCAACTCCGCGTCCCTCTCCCGATCACGGGCCAATAACTCAACTTTCGTTATTCTGCATCTTTTTCCAGTCGGTAAGTTGAAGAACATTGAAGGGGTGACGAAGCTTCCAACTCCTCGAACCCTTCCTGAATGTTCAGGAGTTTCCAAGGCCTTAGTCAACACATCCTCACTTCCACAAGGACTAAATTCACCCTTACTTTGCTTCTCCAGTAAGGTATCCTGTCACGAAAATATTTAGATTCGAATTAAATATCAATAACATTAAAATAACAATGTGTGTGTTCTATTTGCTTGCTAAATACTCACAATTTTATCATATACTTCTACGAGCTCTGGATCAACAACCTCGCCATCTTTTCCCTTTCGAGCCTTCTTCCACATAATAGACTGATCAGGTTTTTCTCCGGGCTTCAAGTTTCCTTTCTTTTGCTGATTAAAATCAACGGATAATTAAAATAGTGAAAAAGCTAGACTAAAACTATTCAAGTACACAACTTAAATGCTTCTTACTTCTTCTTCGAGCAATCCAATATAACCCTTCCTAGACATGCGGTGAGGATATTTCCGCTTACGCACTCTATTGCTTTGTTGTTCACTAAGTGACTGCAACAAAATTTGTAATTAATATAACTAAAAATCAGAACAAAAAAATTAGTTTATGAATATAACGCGTACCTTCCAGTCATCAGTAATCCTCTGAGCAACAAATTTCTTCCAAGCCTCCTTACCAACAAAAGCATACTGATTTGGAGGCTTTCTTAATTTCTTCTTCTGTCCAAGATTCGGCTTCACAAATTTTCTATTTAAATTCGTCTTAAACTATCTCCACTTTGCGGTTGCAGATTTTAGCACACCCTTCTTAAGTTTCTTCGAAACTTTGAATGTCTCCTGCAACCAACAATAACAATGCAGAGAACTAGTCAACATGTCATTAGCACAGAATAATTTAATATACAGAAAATTAGGTATTTATATATACCAGAATATCAAGCCATAATTTCTCTTTTAATTGAACATCTACATTTCGCCAACTCGGACAATCGATCGGAATTATCATCCTAGCCAGCATCCCAGTGTAGGACTGAAGGGGGTGCCTGTTTTGTCCGACGGGAACTCCAAGTTCATTGCACCTGACCTTTGTTTTCTTGCCTTGCGCCTTCTTCACCACCACTTTGTACATTGCGGAAACACCTCGTGAAGCTCCATACCTTTTTTTGGTAGAATTTGAAGTAGTAGTTGTTATTTCTGTTGCTTGCACGGATTCCGACATTTCAGTTTGAGGAGGTTCTGTTGCTTCATGTGCATTTGACTGCTCTGATGCTTCATCTGCCTGTTTGTCGTATTCTTGGATTTGAACTTTGGATATCTGCCTTTTAGGTGCCATTTATCTTCTTCAATCTGAAAAATACAACATAAAATCATTAGTCATGGAGATATTATTCCGATAATTGTATGTGTGCATATATACATAAAAAGTGCATATTAAATATGCAGATAAAAATGGTACAATTAATTCAGAATAAATTAATTCACAGGATTCAAACTAAAAGCAAATTCATATAAAATTGCAACATTACAATTTCATGGTAACCAACAGATATATTAGTTTTTAACCCAAGTTCCCTCAACATTTTCTCTGATACTATAATCAACATCATCAGATACATCACATATAGGAATGCTAGAGCAGAATGGGGGATTTTCCATGGTCGTGTCTCCTAATTCATCTTCGTTATACAGCTCCTGATAGTCTTGAGTTGTAGAGGTTAATACAACAGACCATTTGGCATCGACCGGATCTTCAACATAAAAAACTTACTTTACTTGGTCCATCGACACATATTTATCTTTCTTGTGGCCTTGTCGACTTAGATCGACAAGTGTGAACCCAAGATTATCCACCTTTATGCCCTTGTCATTGTCTGCCCATTTACACAAAAATAACGGGGCTTTGAATGCACGATAATCTAACTCCCATATTTCTAAGATAACACCATAAAATGTCATATCACTATCCACAGGATTTAAATCCTTGGCACTAGACACCTGGACCGTATTAGCAACTAAAGACACACCGCTGTTTTGAACAACCCTCACATCATCTCGCTCCTTTGTGAAGTATCGAACCCAGTTAACTAGATAACTTTCGTAAGTCAAAACGGAAAATGATGGCTTTCCTGCTAGCCATCTTATTGTCTCTGAAACTCCCTTGTCATTCTCCATCATTTCACTACTAACCTACACATTGTCATAAAATAAATACAACTAAATTTCATATTATGGAGCCAGTAAAGTAAGCACAAAGGAAACTTTAATAAAAACTAACTTTTTTTTCAAACCAATCAGCAAAAAGCCGATTATGCTCTCTCAAGAGCCAATGTCCACTTTTCTTTTTCCCTTGGTGGATTTCCTCTAGATACTTCTTATGCATTCTGTGAAAATGCATATATTAATTAAACATACACAAATTAGTTGCACGTATAATTAAAGAATTTACAATAATAAAAAATTCTTACAGAATATATGGATGTACTTCAGGGTTGTTTAGAAGGACATGTAAATGAGCCTCATCTCGCTCTTTTTCTTCAACTGGTTTCATTGTCACAACAGATAGTGGACCAATTAGCTTGCCTGCATCTTTCCGAAGACCGACAGTGGTGCAACTCTGGTTAACAAACTCTTGGCAGAATTCTACCGATTCTTCTCCAAGATAACTTTCCGCCATACAACCTTCGGGATAATAACAGTTTCGTACGTAACTCTTCAACACCTTATTAAACCGCTCAGATGCATACATCCATCTATAAAACACTGGCCCACATAATCGTAATTCACGAACCAAATGGACAATGAGATGTATCATTATATCAAAAAATGAGGCAGGAAAGATTTTTTCTAGCTCACACAAAGTTACTATCACATCTGCCTGCATTTTATCGAGTTTCGATACGTCTACAATTTTGCTGCACAAAGCATTAAAAAAGAAACACAATCTTATTATTGTGACCCTAACGCTTTTTGGAAGAACCGCACGGATTGCAACAGGAAGTAATTGCTGGAGTAGGATGTGGCAGTCATGGGACTTCATCCCAAACATCTTTAATTCATCCATGGATATGCAATTTTTGATGTTCGATGCATGTCCATATGGAAGTTTCATGTTCAATAATGACGACAACACTTTCTTTTTTTCAGCCTTCGACAAATTAAAAGCTGCAGGGGGCAAGTAGGTTTTACTTTTTCCTTTTTATGGAGCTAAATTAGTTCTAACCCCCATATCAATCATGTCAAGACGAGAAGGCTCACTATCTTTAGACTTATATTTCATATTTAGTAATGTGCCAATCAAACTATCACACATGTTCTTCTCGACGTGCATAACATCAAGACAATGACGAACGTGGTGAAACTTCCAATATTCCAAGTCAAAAAAAATCGACTTTTTCTTCCATGGACAGTCCACCCTCTTTGACTTTCTGACCTCCTTCCCAAATTCAAATTTAATTCGTTCTTGTTGCGATAACACCTCTTCTCCCGAAAGAGGTGGACGTGCCTGCCCCAACTCATGCTCTCCATTAAATGCTGCCTTCTGCCTCCTATAAGGATGATTTCTAGGCAAATAACGTCGATGACCTAGGTAACACATCTTCCTACCATGGATTAAATATTTACCAACGGTATCATCACCACATACTGGACAACACATATAACCCTTATTGACGCAGCCAGACAAATTTCCGTATGCAGGGAAGTCATTTATTGTCCACATTAAAATTGTTTTAAAAGTGAAATATGATTTAGTAGACGCATGATCATACACATTTGGTTCGCCCTCTTCCCAAAGCTTCTTTAAATCATCAATTAACGGCTGTAAATATACATCAAGGTTATTACCAGGCCCATGCGGACCGGAAACTAATATCGTTAACATCATAAACTTCCTCTTCATGCACAACCAGGGAGGAAGATTATAATTTACTAATAATACTGGCCAGCAGGAGTATCTATTGGTTAGGCCATTATTATGTGGGTTGATACCATCTGCTGATAAAGCCAAGCGAATATTTCTTGCCTCACCACCAAATTCAGGCCACCTATAATCGATACTTCTCCAAGAAGGCGAGTCGGCTGGATGCCGCATCTTGCCATCTTGTAATCGCTCTTTTGCATGCCAAGTCATAAGTTTGGCGGTAGAAGGAGATTTAAACAACCGTTTAAATCTAGGAATAATCGGAAAATACCACATGACTTTTGCAGGAATATTAACCCTTACTTTACCGTCCTTTCCCAACTTCCAGCGAGATAGATGACACTTAGGACACTCGGAAGCATCAGAGTTTATACCCCGATATAGTATGCAGTTGTTTGGACATGAGTGAAATTTTATATACTCTAGGCCTAAATCAGACAAGGATTTCTTTGCTTCATATGCATTAGGTGGTAACAGATTATCCTTGGGAAGTAGATAGCCAACGGAAGAGAGCAAATCTATGAAGGCACAATTGATGTGTAAAAATAATGTAAACTGCAAGCGCACAGTGTTCAGTTGTAGCAATCACAGATCGATCCACAGAGACTATGAATTTTCAAAACCCTAACAATTAACTCAGGCGAACTAGACAAATAAGATTTGAGTTGAGATTTGTTTAACCTAATTAACAATTAAAATCAGATATGGTAAACCTAGGAATCCGAATCCATTAATCAATCACAATTAATATCAACTCACCCTAAAATCAATTCTCTTTCCTTCACAAATAAGATATATCAATTAACGAGACACACATATACTATGAAACTTGTTATCTAACAATAACCTATCAAAACTTCATGGAGCAAGCATGGGCTATGAAAAATAAATCCGGTAACAATAATATATCAAAATCACTTTGTCAATTGAACAATTAAGCACCAAGAAAAATCATGAGAATCAATTAATATGAACAAGAAGATATCAAAAATAATTAAATTAACTTCATCTTCATCCTAGGAGAATTAACTTAGCTAGACATGGTAGAAGAAACAAAACAATTAAATATAAAGAAAGCAAGCAAAAGTGTTTGAATAGAATAAAGAACTTGTATCGAAAAACAATAATAAATCTATCCTACTCCTAATTATCAGATATAGTCTAAATTCTAGGTGTCTAAATTCTAGGTGTCTCAAATACAAGAGGGGAGATATATATATATATAGGAAAAATAATGGGCTTGGGCTCTTTGACTACAAATCGGATTCTAGAAATATTTCCTCAATTCCTTTTTCTTCTCCGATAAGTTTTCCAATTTTTCTCCAATTTCCTTTTGACTTCAAGTATTTCCATCTCCTTGCCTTTTTTCATCTTTTTCTGCTTGAAATATGATTTTATTTATTTTCCTATAAAACAAAAGAAAACAATTTATTAAATAATAAAATTACGAAAACAAACATAAAATAGGTATTAAAAATGTATTAATTATGGACCTATCAAATGCCCCCATACCTATCTTTTGCTCGTCCTCGAGAAAAACTAATATAATATAAACTACTATATAATAGATAATACCACTTCCATAGGTGATCACGGTTGCATTTGGCATATGCAACAAGCCCTTTAAACCCTTAGGCAGCCCTAATGGACGAGTGAGGTCTCGTGAGGGCCTATAGTGAATGTACCCACAAAATCCATCTAGCTCATGTAAAAGATAGCATGGCAATGCAACGCCACACATACAAGTCCTCTCATGTTGCATCAACTTAAGAATCAAAAATGACTTTGCAATGTCTTGTCGTGGAAGATGCAAGGATTCACATAGTCTACTCAAAGAAATATGCATAAGTGCTCAGAAATCCATGTCAAGTGTAAGAATAAGTTGGTAACCATGCTAAACTCACAAGAGTACACCTTTGAGTCAAAACTTGGAATCTCAAATGTAGAAACAAGCAATAACTCACCTTTCACTCACAAAAGAATATTCACTCAAGAACAAGGGTAAGTGTATCACTCTATTCCAGCAAAATCATAAACATGCTTGACATTTGGTATCAAACTAACTTTAACACAACATACATTAATGATGATAATCAAAAGGTCTTTATTTGGGTTGTAATGGGGCTAGAGACAAGGTATGTCAAGTAAGGCCAAATAAGGTGAAGTGTCAAAAGCTAGTAGGCACCATAATAAATCATACACATCACCAAACATCCTCCCCACACATGATTTTTCTGATTTTCTTTCAACAAAAGGTTTGATTAGTCGAATGAAGAAGGATCACACAAACATAAGTATGCTCTCATGATTATTATTTTTTTTTTGCTTTTTTTTTTTCTTTTTTTTTCATTTTTTTTTTCATCTTTTTTTTTCGAGAGCTAAGAGATAGATATAAGCAACCACAATCCTCCTTCAAAAATTTCTTGAACAACGACTATCAAGTAAGCAATCAAACCAAATATTTCCTCAAAAGTAATGAACAAAAGTAAACCCATCACACACACCTTATTACTCCCTCAAGTTCCTACTAGCCATTGACAATTTGGGATCAAGAATAAGTAAGGCTAAACAAGAAAAAAGGTCTAGGCACATAATGTGGTGTGTCACCGAAAAAATAGGATTAAGCTCAAGAGGGTAACTAATTGATCATATATAAATGGTGTGGTAATTTGGAAAATATAGGTTATTCCTAAATGCCTTTATCATCTTATCATCAAATAATGTCATGCGTTTCAAGAAAGGTCTCAAACAAGTGCTAGCAATGCAAACAACATGTGGACACTCAAGCAAACGAATATAAGATGCAAAAGATATGCATATAGGCTCAAAAACTCACTTGGTGGTAAAACATAATCAATCCCAAGCAAAAATCTCTTCAGTGCACCAACTTGTACTCAAAGCATGAAAACCAAATCATTTTGCACATATTCATGTCCTTCTAATTACTTGCAACATTCAATAAGTCTACTAGTTTCAACTTGCTAGTGTATGTTTGTGAACAAGAACTTAGCAAATCACTTCTCAATCAAAAGTATCAGAAACACAAGATTACTGTAGCATGTAAAAGTGCATCAAGCAACAAGCAATCATTTCACAAGGCTAGAATTCTACAATTTACAACACTAAACTTCTTTTTGGGATTTTTTCATTTTTCAATTTTTTTTTGGTTTTTTTGTTTTTTTTATAATACTACTAAAACCCTCCCCATACCTAAATCATGCATTGTCCTCAATGTATGCAAATGAGAGAAAATGACAAAGTAAAAAGGACGAGAATACATGATAAGGGCATGACGGAGAAAACACAATATCTATAACACACAGAAAACACACACACACACAATAAACACACCCCCACAATCCCCCATACCTACACTTGACTATGGGAGACACAAAACAAAAGCACATACTAACCAATACCAGATCGAGGAAAAACTACCTTCATAACAGAATCAACACACATGTGAAACTCACCCACAAAAAAGACAATATTATCCACTGGAGAAAGAAGATCTTGAACCAGAATAAAACTCATACCACTAACATCATTCATAGACCAAGTAGACGCATCTTTATGTTGTTTAAGCAGATTAATTACTTGAAATTTTTGGTCATGAACTATGTCACTAGAAATAAAAAAATGAAGAGTTTCATTATTAACTATCAAAGACTGATCAAGAGTGGAAATAGATGGATTAAAATCAAGTGGGGGTGGCTCACCAATAGAAGTCTTAACAAATAACTTAGGATTCAAAGAACTATCCTCAAGTTGGGTTTCATGTTTAGAACAAATAACATTTAATTCATCTAACATCTCATTAGAAGAAAAATTCTTATACAGCTCATGAAGTTCTTTATTACTCTCATAATCTAACAAAAGATCTTCTTCAAGAAAGGACTCAATTGAACTATCCTCAAGATGTGACCATGAAACAACCTCATCAATCAAATTAACTCCTACGGGTTGTTCAAAAAGCTCATTAGGTTGATTACCTACATTAAAGACATTAAGATCTATCGTCATATTTCCAAAAGTTAGTTTCATCGAACCATTCCTACAGTTAATCAAAGCATTAGACGTGGCAAGAAAAGGTCTTCCTAGAATGATGGAAATTTGATTTTTTAGATTTTGGACATGTTTGGTTTCTAGAACAATGAAATCGACGGGGAAGACAAAATCACCAACCTTAATCAACACATCTTCCACCATACCCTTAGGAATTTTGACAGAACGGTCAGCTAACTGAAGAGTGATACTAGTCTCTTTAAGTTCACCTAAACCCAAGTCTTGATAAACAAATAATGGAAGAAGATTCACACTAGCTCCTAGATCGAGTAAAGCTTTATCAATGAAAGTATTACCAATGACACAAGAAATGGTAGGACAACCAGGATCCTTATACTTCAAAGGGATTTGATTTGACAAGATAGAGCTAACATTAGATGTTAGGAAAGCTTTCTTAGGAACATGAGTGGTTCTTTTATGAGTACACAAATCTGTTAGACATTTAGCATAAGAGGGAACTTGTTGAATTGCATCTAAAAGAAGAATGTTAATCTTGACTTGCTTGAAGACTTCCAAAATCTTATCTAATTGAGCAGATTGTTTGTTTGAATTAAGTCTGTGACGAAACAGAGCTTTTGGCTTAAAGACTTTTTCAATAGACACATCAAAGTGGGATTTTGAAGGTGGTTCATCGGAAGGTGATGACTCGTTAGATTCAACTTCTTCAGGACTCTTGGGATTGGAAGATTGTTTAAGACTAGGATTCAAGAGTAACGAATTTGGATCAGATGTAATCTTATCTTCTTCTTGAGTATTGATACCAGCATGATTATTGAATTGATTACCAGACCTTAGAGAGATAACTGAATTCACATTTTCATGAGACTTTTGATTTGGATGAAATTTAGGATTAATATCGGGTTGAATAGGAAATCGATTTTTCTCTCTCTCACTGATGGTGTTTGCCAACTGACTAACTTGGAACTCTAGCTTAGATATGGCTTGAGCGTTGGAATTTAGCAATTGCCTATCTTGGGTCATAGTGTTCGTGAAATTTTGTTGAGATTGAGTTAAATTAGCTTGAGATTTCAATAACGCCTCAATACTCTTTTCTAAAGAATTAAATCTCTTATCAGATTCACTGAAACCAGGAGGATTCAAAGGGACTGAATTTTGATATTGACCGAGATTTTGTGGAGGATATGAGTTAGGATTTTGAGTTGGGTATGGACCAGGATTGGGCTTTTGAAAAGCAGGTTGAGAATTTTGGTTATACTGATTGTATTGACCTTGGTTCCATGAGAAATTTGGATGATTTTTCCAACCAGGATTGTATGTGGATGAATATGGATCATTCCTAACTCTAGATTGAAACATGGCATTGGCTTGTTCAATTTCAGGACAATTTTCTATCAAATGAGTAGGAGAATTACAGTTTGCACACAGAGACACTTGTGAGGACACCTTGTTGGTTTCTAAGGCTTCTAAACGTCTAGTGAGAGTAGCTAACTTATCTTCGGTTGCAATAGAATTACCAATTACGTGTACGCCCTTAGATTTTTTAGTTTCCTGACTGGGTTCCCTAGTTGACTCCCACAACATTGTTCTTTCAGATAACTCTTCAAAAAATTTCCAAGCTTCTTCATCAGTTTTATCCATAAACCTACCATTACACATAGACTCTAACAAGGCAGTGGTTTGGCTATCTAAGGCTTCATAGAGAATTTTACAAAGTCTCCATTTTTCTATACCATGTTGAGGACACTTAGACAACAACTTTTGAAATCTATCAAATATTTCCAAAAAGGCTCATTTGGATTTTGTTGAAATTGGTTGATTTCATTCCTAAGCCTGTTAGCCTTATGGTTGGGAAAATATTTTTTAAGAAATATAGCAACAAATCCCTCCCATGTGGAAATAGAATTAACGGGTAGACTATACAACCAATGTTTAGCATCTTCTTTTAAAGCAAAGTTAATGAGTCTAAGCCTAATGTAATCCTCACTTAGTTGTTGAAGTTTTTGTAAAGCACATACTTCCTCAAATTCTCGAATGAAAAGATATGGATCCTCTCCCTCTACCCCAGCAAACCTAGGTAACATGCTAATGTTACGATGTTTGATTTCAAAATTGTTTGCGGTTACTGCTGGTAGCACTATGCATGAGGGTTGAGCGGTACGAGCAGGGTAACAACGTTCTTTAAGAGAGACAACCATGACGGTTGTTGGAACTTCTACTTCTTTTGACTCAATTTTAGTGGGTGAAGAGAAATCGAGTTGTCTTGCTACTCCAGGTAATGAAAGGTCAGATTCTCTCACTAATCTAGATGTATTGTCTCGAACCCAAATACTTTGCATACATGAGAAACATTCAAATAAGCACGTAACAGACAAGAGCTATAAGTAAACACCCAAGAATATGGAAAATCAAAAGAAAAATCTATCTTATCTTAATAAAGATCTAGACCTTGCTCCTAATAATAAGATACTACTAAAAGTAACAGCTCAAAAAGCATTCGTCGTGACTAGCCAGGCAGGAGGAAGCATTGCCAAGAGGCTAACCACCATTCTAGGCACCAGTCTAAAGGCCAGGTAAGCTTTCGCTAGTCCTAGACACCACCGAAAAATACTTAGTGATTTGTTCCTCCTAGATTCTCTTCCTAGTTGAGCGCGATATCCTAGGGGCTAACGTCTAATTGATTTTATTAATGAAAAAGGAATGCAAGATGAACGAATTAGTGATTTGTGGGCCAAGGAAAGGGTGATGAAACCCCTCACCTTATCTTGAAATTGGGCGGCGCCCTTAAAATTTATTAGATGATGCAACACACAAAGAACGAGAAATAAACACTTATGGATGCACTACACTACATGTTCTATTCTAAATTGTACGTACCTCTTTCCTCCAGCAATCACCACAATTGTATAATATGGAAAGCGATAAAGACAATAAAGAAATCTAGATGATGTGCTCCTATGTGAGAGAATGAATGATGCAACAAGTTGGTTTTTAACAAATAACTAACTAATATTTTTGGATTTTTCAAATATTTAATTTTTTTTTGTGTTTTTAAATAATGGGTGGGGAAAAAATAGAGAGAGGTGATACGGAATACCGAAAAGCGCTTCCAAAAATTTCACAAGAGACGATGAGGCCTTCTAGCAATCTTCTTGTCCAAACTTTCCTCCGCTTCACTATTCCCTAAAAGACAAACAATGCAGAACAATAAACTAATCCGAAGAATTAAATATCAAGGAGTGAAAATTACCAATAATCCCCGGCAGTGGTGCCAAAAACTTGATGTGTAAAAATAATGTAAACTGCAAGCGCACAGTGTTCAGTTGTAGCAATCACAGATCGATCCACAGAGACTATGAATTTTCAAAACCCTAACAATTAACTCAGGCGAACTAGACAAATAAGATTTGAGTTGAGATTTGTTTAACCTAATTAACAATTAAAATCAGATATGGTAAACCTAGGAATCCGAATCCATTAATCAATCATAATTAATATCAACTCACCCTAAAATCAATTCTCTTTCCTTCACAAATAAGATATATCAATTAACGAGACAAACATATACTATGAAACTTGTTATCTAACAATAACCTATCAAAACTTAATGGAGAAAGCATAGGCTATGAAAAATAAATCTGGTGACAATAATATATCAAAATCACTTTGTCAATTGAACAATTAAGCACCAAGAAAAATCATGAGAATCAATTAATAGGAACAAGAAGATATCAAAAATAATTAAATTAACTTCATCTTCATCCTAGGAGAATTAACTTAGCTAGACATGGTAGAAGAAACAAAACAATTAAATATAAAGAAAGCAAGCAAAAGTGTTTGAATAGAATAAAGAACTTGTATCGAAAAACAATAATAAATCTATCCTACTCCTAATTATCAGATATAGTCTAAATTCTATGTGTCTAAATTCTAGGTGTCTCAAATACAAGAGGGGAGATCTATATATATAGGGAAAATAATGGGCTTGGGCTCTTTGACTACAAATCGGATTCTAGAAATATTTCCTCAATTCCTTTTTCTTCTCCGATAAGTTTTCCAATTTTTCTCCAATTTCCTTTTGACTTCAAGTATTTCCATCTCCTTGCCTTTTTTTCATCTTTTTCTGCTTGAAATATGATTTTATTTATTTTCCTATAAAACAAAAGAAAACAATTTATTAAATAATAAAATTACGAAAACAAACATAAAATAGGTATTAAAAATGTATTAATTATGGACCTATCAACAATCACTGATACCAAACCTAGCTTTCCAATTATGTAATTTTAGCATTGACTCTAACTTGGTATATTCGCTACCCTCATAAAAAGGTTGTTGAGCATCAGCCAAGAACCTCCTAAACTCATATAAATCTTTATCGTGGTACCTAGAATTATATGCAGCATCACAAACATTATTGGTTTCAGATGCATGTGCAGGTGCAGGGGTAGGTGCATGGGTAGAAGTTGGAGCAGGGATAAAAAATGCTGCATTCTTGTTTGAAGCCACAGATGTACTACCAACTGATGACTTAGTCTTAGAATCTTCTTGGTGCCAAATCCAATCAACATACCCTAAACTAAAACCATTTTCATATAAGTGACCCCTGATAATTTTTACCGAGAATTTTTTGAAGTTGACACATCATGCACAAGGACAGGGAATATGCTTAGGATCACGGGAATTTTCCTCGGCATATATCAAGAACTGTTCGACCCCGATTTCATAAGCTAATGAATCCCTATATTTAGAAATCCACGACTTGTCCATGTTATCGCGAAACTACCTGATTATCATTTAAAATATCAAATAACAGAGTATATAATAGCCTATATTATTATGGTGACAACTTTGATATTCAAATTACTAACTCTTTGTTAATATGATACTATAAAACTAAAATATTTTTCTTAATTGGTTTATATTCCATATGCGCTAAAATTACTAACTTAGATATTCTGTACATTGTTTAAAATTATTAGTTTTCAGCCTATGTTCAATGTCTACCGAAAAAAAACTATACGAAAACAAGAAACATCATTTCTGTTGTCGAATAAGTAGTACCCAAGCAGGAACTTCTTGCATTAGCATACGATATCATTTCAATGTTCCAAATATGATTCAGACAATCAACGTATTTTGCTTGTACTAGGAAACATACTATATATATACACTTAAAAACATACATTAGGCAAAGCACTACACATACATATACATGCAGTTGTAAATATGCTATAGACATGCTATATATAAACTTATAAACACAAACCAAAAGCTTATATACACAAACACAATTAGTTGAGCAAATACATGCTATACACAAACACCATCAAAAAAAGTTGTAAATATACAAACACATGCAGTTGAGCAAATACATGCAGTTGAACAAATACAATCAAAAAAGGAAATACAATCAAAAAAAGGAAATAAAATCAAAAAGAAAAGAAAAGGGGGTACCAAATCGAGCTAATCGAGTTGAACAATTAGGGGTAAACTGCAAGAGTGAGGGTATCTTCCAAGCTCCAGATCTAAAAAATGAACAAATCGAACAATATGAAGAGTGAGGGTTAATCGAAATCGAAAAATAGAAAAGGGGTTTATAAAATCGAACTAATATTGAAGAGTGTTTGATAAAATTGACATAATATTGAAAGGAATCGAAGACTTACATAGGTTAATTAGGGGTTTGTTGAAAAGAGGGGTTAATTAGGTTAACTAGGGTTCTTGAATAAAAAGGAAACCGGCCGGAGGTTTTCTGATTTTGGGGGTCGTATGTTTATGTTTTGGGTGGGGGGGGGGGGGGGAGGGGGGTAGTATGTTTTTTGATTGGGGGGGGTGTTAGTATGTTTTTTTATTTTTATGTTTTTAGTTTAAGGGGGAAAAGAGGGAAGCGGGATCTGAAATTTGGCTAAGGGGGGGAATTTTGCAAAAGGGGAAAAGAAAAAAGGGGAAGCGCGGGGTTTTTTTTTTTAAAATGGGGGTTTAGACATTGTTTATTATAGGAAGCGATGTGTAGTTTACTATTAGACATCAGTTTTCTAATTTCCGATGTAAGAGATACTTTTAACATCAGTGGCTTTTCTGACCGATATCTAATGTGTGATGTCTAATCTAGTTTTTCTAGTAGTGACATGACACTGTTGGAGCACTTTTTTGTGCCATATTTCCTAAATTTTGACTTAGGACATGAAATATGTAAGCGGTTGGACTTGCTCTAAACACTTGGAAAGTATAAGTTATTGTTGTAAGGAGAATTTCGTACAACAGTTTGTTGGAGGTTTATGAAAAGTTGTGGCTGGACTTGTATGATGACTCCTCAGAAATTGAATAGAGAATGGTTTTTTTCTCTTGTTCTTGCCGAGTGTCAATTGTGTATCATACAAGGTGCCTACGTACCCCTTTATAAGGGATCAAGCCTCACGTAGTTCTTGGAAAACAAGTTATTGGACAAGCCCATTCAGTCCAAGCCCATAAAATAGTCAAGATTTATGTTCCCATAAACAGCTCAAGGATTATCAATCCACCTCAAGTTCTCATAAATAGTCCAAGGATTATCAATCCACCTTATGTTCCCATAAATAGTTCAAGGATTATCAATCCACCTCACGTTTCCATAAATAGTTCGGTCTTCACACGTTTTCCTACAATCTCGCGGCATCTCCGCATTTCTTCCCATGATTGTAGTTCTGTCCCGTGTTTAACCAAGAAACATTCCATAAACAAGAATTTCAGTATTTTGGGCTTCACCCACGATGCGAGCTGGCCAAGCTCGCATCGCTCAAATCATATTTTTATAGTTCAAGTGGTGCGAGCTCACCTATGTTCAATTATTCTCATTTCTGATAAGTAACACGAGCCCATTACTTCATAATAGTGAGAGCCCATAAGCTTATGGCGAGGGTTCATAAATAAAGACGCGAGTCCATCAAAGTGAACTCATAAGGAAGAGAGTCCAACATTCATTTTAGTGAAATGAACCCGAATATGATGCGAACCCTCATAAGGAAAGGAGCTTACCATATGCTAACAAAGCGAGCCCACCATACTTTAAAAGGATTTTGGGCTCAACATAGCTAACGGTGCGAGCCCTAATTTCAGCTCATATCAATCTTTCCAAATTATAATTCATTCCCTAGGCCCAAATTATTTAGGGACCTATCTAGCGCCCATTACCAAAAATCCATTATAACAGTTACTTTATTCATTTAAGATTTTGTATAAGCAAGTGCCGTAACTCATCTATTTTCCTAGGTATTTCAAGTTACTTAGGCTTCATTTGATAACCCCTGAACAGGATTGAATGGTCTGGATGAGACTAGTTTGGATAATTAAGACCATTTGTTTGGTATATGTAATTTCTGGACGATCCCTATTTTAGCTGGACGATTGGGCTAAAAAAATTTAGCTGAACGGTTCATAAAAACAAGTTACAATCTATATATCTCTTTCGAGTGTCTTTTTCCATCAATAAATAGTTCTTTAACTTATATATTTTACGAAATTTATTTAATGCACACAATAATATTTATAGTTACCTTGCTATAGTTTCTTGCCTAAGATATTATTATAATTTATAATGTGAGAAATAAAAATTATGTTTATTAATTTATTTTTCGAATATCTCGTTGAAATGTAAAATTATGTTGTTTTTTTTGAAAGACACGTAAAATTATGTTGTTAAAAATTATGATTAATATTTTCAATTATTATGTCTTTTGTTAGTCAACCTATTGTACATAAGCATTATCAACTTCTGAATTTCAAAGCTTTAAAGTTGGGGATAAGTTTTTATTCATTTGTATTAACAACAATATATTAATCTATTTATAAAATTAAAATAACACCAAATAATTTACAAATTATAATATGTGCCCCGCATTGTAATTTGATTTCATAAATAATATAATTCTTTTTTGTGTACATATTAGTTTTGAGATTATATTTTAGTCATTCAGATCTATCAAACAGTTTATTAAATATTCATTCTAATGGTTCAGAAATTAATCAGTTCAGAAATTTTAATCATCCAGAAAATGTGGTTCAGATTTAACAAATGGTCCCTTAGTCGGTTATACCGAACCAAACGAGGTTTTAAAGTATACACTTTTGTGGATTGAGTTACATATCCTATCGAAATATAATCTCGTGGACAAAACGTGGGTATAAATCCAAGATATTTATATAATAAATACTTTTATAATTTTTTGAATAAAAAAAATAATTGGATGTAATTAGGGGGGATTATATGTAAAACATACATCCACAGAGTGTATGAATAAGAATTAGGGCTTGTTACACAACACAAAGCAGTCTCCTAAACCAAGTGGAGTGAAGCAGTCTCTATGGACCTGTAAGTAACTCTAATTTCTACATATGTATCATTGCAATTGATGTCACTTGTGATTTATGTGTGTATATTCTATTTTGTCAAAGTGGGGGTTGTGTTGGATTTGCATTTTCTCTCCACATCTATATGGTTTATATAAGATTAATTATGTGCGTCGATGTTGATTAGCCCAAAATTTGGTCCCTGTAGTATTAGATCAGTTTGTGAATATGTTTTTAAGTCTTCTAGTCATGGAAATGAGGGCGTGTTTGTGTAAACACGAATCAAATTGAATGTGTAAATCAACTTATTTGGTCTGTTTGTCA
Organism: Heracleum sosnowskyi; assembly: GCA_030848705.1. Taxonomy (NCBI): domain Eukaryota; kingdom Viridiplantae; phylum Streptophyta; class Magnoliopsida; order Apiales; family Apiaceae; genus Heracleum; species Heracleum sosnowskyi. The sequence continues at coordinate 87,997,317 of CM061243.1, forward strand.
AATTACAAGTTTTCAGTTTGTTATTGATTTTGCCAAATATATATATATTACCCCTTTGTCATTTTTTTTATTTCTTATAGGGATGTAAGCGAACCTAGTCAAGCTTAATTATTTGTTCTGACAAGGCGAGCGGAGCCTTCTAATTGCACAAAAAATGTGTTTGAGCCAGCTTTTATCGAACAAAAAAAGAGCTCCAGTGCTGCATTCGAGCCCTTAACGAACAACTCATGAACACTAAAATTTAACATGAAAGAAAATAGGTTCAAACCCACTTGGCCCAACTAATTATCAGTTTTGACTCAACCCAAGCCTCAATTTTTAATCTCTTATCCCTAAAGGATTTGCGGACTAGATATTTGGGTTGTTAGTTTAAACTTAAAGTATTTGGAATATTATGAAAAATCAGGATATATGTAATTTTTTTCGAGCTGCAACGAGTCGAGTTCGAGACGATCTCGAGCAACACATGCTAATAGCACATGCTAATTGCTCGGCTTGAGCTCATTAGCTTAACGCACACATTTTTGTGTTCGAGCTCGACTTCTTAATGAATGGAGCCAAACCGAGCCCTTATCGAGCCAAGCACGATCTTGTTCATGAGCAGCTCCGTTCGTTTACAGCTCTAATTTCTTATAATATTCAAGTTATACATCATCTATCAAACTATCCAATCATATAATAAGCTTTAAGTAAAAAATCTACTTCTGGTTGTAAGTCATAAAATGTCTACCCCTTGCAACATTAATGATTAAACTATATAGATTTTGTGAAGTATTTGGTTGGCATGTTTCCATAGTATCTCTGTTTGTTTTAGTTCTTGAAAATAAAATTAATGGTGTTGTTAATATGTGTACTTTGCAGTCGCCATCCAGAAGTTCTTTGGGCGCAGCGCTCTGATAAGGTCTACCTCACAATAGCTTTACCTGATGCAAAAAATGTTTCAATAAAATGTGAGCCTGAAGGATTGTTTAGTTTTTCTGCCCTGGGGCTGAAAGGAGAATCCTTCAATTTCAGTTTGAAACTTTATGGGAATATTGTACCTGAGGTCAGTTTGGTTAATTTTCAAAATTCAAATTATGTGTCCTATCTTTTAACAGTAGCTGTCTGATTATATATACAGTTCATTAGGTGGGAATTTTGATGTATTTCTTATACTCCTAAATCAACTTAGCAACCATTACTAATTATATAAAACCCCCGACATATATGATTTAGGTGCTGCAGTAAACTATCCCTAATTATAGGATTGGACAAGGAGAAATATTATGATTTACGTGCCTCTAATATGGAATAAATTTGTCTACAGATTATCAAAATCATCATTGAATCAAAAAACCCTCTTCCTTATCATCTCAAACCCTAGGTGTTTGTCAAGTGCTTCCCTCCCTCTGTTGAAGAAAAGAAGAGATTAGAAACTTACGTGGGCAGCATGTGAATCATTGAGCTTATGTGGGCACTAGGTAGCATTTCAAATGCTCCACTTGAATACTTGATTGCCCGGTCAGATTGTAATCCTTTTTTACAATATGCGTCATTAGGCAAATATTAGTTGTCCTTTGTTTTATTTTCTGGGATGGCTTATAATAATTTTAAGGACCTACTTGCAAAATTTTGTCCAGGGACTTGGATTAGAAAGTTGAATAGTTGAGGGACCATTAAATTAATTTTCTTAATCAATTACCCCTTGATGATAAACTATCTCTTGATCTTTGAGATACATTTTATATTAAGCAGTATGAATTTATTTTTGTAGTTATTAATTAGTAATATGATCCAGGGCCTTATTTTTTATCCCAAAAAAGCTTTTGAAATAAGTGCAAGTCATTCTTCCCGTACTATCACAACTTAGTTTCATCCCAACCTACTTGCAACCAACTATATGTTCCATGACAATAACACTACTTCCTTTAGGTGTTAATTATGAAGAGAGAGGATAAGTTAAACTTGTGTAAGAAAAAAAATTACCGACTCAGTGTAGGATGTGCAGTCGCACTAAGCCCTCGGGGTCCTAACTCTTGAGGAAGAAACTGAACTACTGAAGCGTTATTTTGAATATATTACATGCAATTTTTTTGGTTATTATTATTATGTATAGATTAGTAACTAAATGAATAATGTACAAAAACTTCTTAAGAATATTAATGTTTTGAATATCTTGCATATACATCCATCTATTTCTGATCTTGTAATTAAGTTTTTGAATAATTTACTGCATGACATGTATTTATTAAGTTTGTTAGTAATGAATTATTGGGACTGATCGCTCAATTGCCCATGGATTCATATGCATTTATAAAATTTTTGAACAATGCAGTAAATTTTTGTACACCAGGGGTATGTTTATTTGGATTGACTTATGGTCGAAAGATTATAATCCTCGCATTATAGTTTCATCACTATAATCCTTGGATCATTGATCCTGTAAATGGTCCAGTCCCATACTCCCATGTTTGTTTTGCAGGAGACTATCTAAAGGATTACTTTGCGAACATTCTCAATTATATCATTTCTTCAATCATACAAAATATGAAGTCAAGTAAAACATGTGGTATTTGTTTAAATGAAGTTCTTTCCTCATGAAAATAGACCAAGTACCATTTGATCCCCTCCTATGAACACGGGGTTGAATAATTTAAAGGATTTTCAGTCTCATACTTAAATCTATTAAACAAGTATAGGCCTAGTGTTTGATTAAGTTTTCTAAGAAACTAAAACATATCAGTGTCTGAATTATATGGATGTTGTAATTGTCATGTGTTTTGGACTTTTAAGCATTTCACCCATGTTGATACCAATTAATTAAGATAAAAAATAATGACACTTAAATATTAATTTCTTCCTGCATCAAGTAATAAGATACAGCTAAGAACAGACCTCCACCCAATATTAGTACTCAACTAAATATATTTTTTAGTTATTTTAAAAGATAATAATCTTTTTACATGTTTTTTCTTTAATATGAGCCATTACCAAAATTTAAATACTTACAACAATTTCTGGGGATTTTCTTCCCCAGCTGTGTTTGATTTGAAATTTAATTTGATGCTATTCTAATATCCAGATTCTATCTTTCTATATTTTTATTCCTATGTTTTAGAGAAAAATGTCTTGCAAAATGTTACCTTTTTTTTAATCTATATTCACAAGCTTTTAGAAGGTCTTTTGGTCCTTGACATCAAAAAGTAAGGTTGTAATAATGGAACGGACCAAAATAAAGTTTTGCACTGGGCTTCGGAATCCTCCCGGTGGTAGGCGCCTACCTAGGGACATAGTATCCTTTTACTATACATGATTTGTCTTATCTAATGCAATGTTATCAGCCTCATGACGGAAGAACAGGGAAATTTTTGATTTACCTGTTACACAAATGATTAGAACTTTTGAAAAGATAGTTTGTTGCTTGATTATTCAGCCCAATTTTATTAGACTCCTGCAAGAGTACTTTCAGTTTAAAGAGGTCAATGCTAGAAATTTGATAATTTGAACAGCTTCTCTGTAGAGTGAATGTCTGAAATGAATGTTAATGCTTAATTGTTTCTACATTTAGGATTTTTGCATTGAGTTCATAACTTTAGTGGTGCTTTGTGGTTCTGAACATATTGTGCTTCTCTTTTTTTTTTTGCTACAAATATTTTACCTGTTATGCAGGGCTGTAAAAGTAAAGTCGGGTTGAGGAACATATTATGCTCTGTTCAAAAGGAGAAGAAAGGATGGTGGAAAAGACTTTTGATGTCAGAAGAGAAACCTGCTCCTTACCTTAAGGTTGATTGGAACAAATGGTGTGATGAGGACGAAGAGTCAGAAAATTGTAAGTTTAATCCAAATTTTTTTAGTAGCAAGTAGATGAGTATTCTCATTTGTTATGACATCAGGAAAATTGGACGTCGTGATCGAGTATTAACTTGGGTCTAAAAGGTTCCATGTAGGATTCATTTTATTGCAGTGATCAGTAGAGCAGCCTGCCTTATGTATTTAGCCTATACATCTCCGAGTTTCTACAACTTTATGTACACAATGAAAGTACTGTGTGGACAGTAAAATTAAAATATTAGGCTAATTGTAGGTTTACTACTTTACCTGAAATTCTGTCTAGTAAAAAAATGATGAGCACTGGTTAGAAACTTGCTTGTGTTATGTGATCTGCTACAGAGACCCCTCACTATTTAGTCGACGAGGTAAGCATTCTATTGCAGTTAAAGAAGAGTGCATTTTCTTTCGTATTTTTTAGTTAATCTGAGTTTATTTATATATCTTTATATACTTGAATCTCTTATATAAACTGAAACTGAAAACTGGCATTTTGGGGTAGGATGGTGAAGGTATATGAAAGATACATGAAAAACAAGAAAAATTATAACTGGTGTTTGGGCATAAGATTGAAGTACATCAAAATCAGTAATCTTCCGTAGGTCACAGATATTGGTTGCAGTAGTGTCTCACTTTGAAATGATTGTTTGACTTAAAACTTGGAACCACGTAAAACTCGAAATTCACATCATTGAAGCATTCAAGTCACCTTCTCAATGTTGTCACCAAATATACAAATGCTTATGTGTTACAAAATAAATTTTTAATATTTGTTTAGCGTCCACATCTCATTCTTATCATCCTCTAAAGCAAGTCGACTTTTAAGGTACTGAGAACCTTTCATAGCTAAGATGTCTTGTAGTAGAGATGGACAATTGGTAATCAGTGCATTACTGCTTTGCTTTACATCGTCCAAGGATCCGTGGTTTCCTATTTTTTTGAACATGAGAAAGCTATCATCATTAGTAATTTCTGCAAATTGTGTTTGAGGCAAGATTCAGAGATTTTGTTTTCAACTTTTGAGTGTCTTTTTTTTCTGACAAGACTGGTCTGGTTTGCAGCTGATGTGGAGTCTGACGATAATGCTCTGGCAGTAAGTTGATCTCATCTACAAATTTATTAAACCACAAGAAACCATTATTTACAATCTAAATATGAATTACTATTGCAGTATAACAAGGGCGATGGTGAAAACACTGACGATGATGATGATGATGATGGAATGCTGTGTAAGTTCCAGTACTTTTATGTGAATTATTTATATGAAGAACTGATGTTGTGAATCAAGAACCTCTTAAAAGGCTTGCAATTTACGACATTTATGTTTCTTTCTGTTAATTGCAGATCTTCCAGATTTGAAAAAGGCTGGGGGTCACTAGCAAAAGCCGTAGCATATAAGATGAATTTAGTACTAAGCCAGCAGACAACTGATTTCTGTTATGTACATACCAGGCTTTGGTACTAGGTTGTAGCCAACTTCCCCTTGGATTGGGATTCATTAATTTTGCTCTGCATATTTAGGAAAATGTGGTTGAGTGTTGAACAAGGTGATTTGTTTTCATCCTTGTTTGGAACCATTGTGAAGTTTGGATAGTTTCAATTTGCATTATGATGCACCGAATCAGTTTTTTTTAATGGATCACCATGTCATTTTTCCGGATTTGTTGCTAGTATCTGAAATTTGCAAATTCAAGTACTCTCCAATTAGATTGCAGTGTGACATTGGTAGCAGTTAAATATGGCTGTCAGAGCATATCTATTACCAATATATGTTGCCTAAACAGTTGACAGCCATTTAACAAAGGGGTCCGGTCAGGGGCAAATAATTGACCAAATAATTGTTGCAGTCTACTTATCATTTCCTTTTAACAATTCATCGTATGTAACTACTTTTTTATTTGCGTTATTCATATTAACACAAATAGTATAATAAGATGGATGTATACAAAGAGAACAAGGATCCTGAGAAAAAAAAAAAATCCTAAAATTGATCTCATGACTCTTATACTCGTATATAAATGGGTGGAAAATATTATGAAACAATTATATAAATTTTAACTAGTTTGAAAATGATTTGGATGGACAACCTTTTGGTAACGAGTTTTCTTATATCGTATACTGCGCTAAACATCATCCTTTTTTATCTTGGTGGAGCCAGAACTAAACAAGGGAAACTATAAAATATGGTCCTGGTCCCTGACAATCAATTGTCAGGACCATTTATTTAACAATCTGTTCTCGAATCGTTTGATCAACATTTCGACGGTTAAGATTAAAAAAAAAAAATTAATCCCTCCGCGTATTTTTTCCACGGAACCATATTCCTTCGCGCAAATTTATCACAGAGCCTTGTAACCGCTCCACGATTATTTTCCATGAAACTTCTGAAAGAAAGATATGTACTGTGCTCATTCCCCAAACAGCTAAGTAATGAAGGGCCAAGAAATGGCTAGCAAACTAAAGAAAGCAACCTCTTCCACGTGTCACCTCAATAAGATTGTTTAATGATAAGGCAACCAATCCAAATTGCTCGCACTTATGTGGCTACCATGTTGTAATAATGTCACCCTATTTGTGATTCAATGTTCATAAAATGTTTAAAATTTAGTAGACAAAATTGTGATCATTGGATCATTAAGGTAATCAATATAGTGAAGTGATTTGCCTATATATGTTATTGTTAAAGAAACATAGCTAAACCTATCAAACACAAGTGAAGAAAGAAGAAGAGTGTAGTACTCGTGGCTTTTCTTTCTTTCAGAAACTCTGCGGAAAATAATCACGGAACGGGTACAGGACTCCGCGATAAATTTGCGCGGAGGAATAGAGCTTCGCAGAAAAAATACGCGGAGTGATTAATTTTTTTTTTTAATCCTGATCATCGAAATGTTGATCCAACGGTTTAGGAACAGATTGTTAAATAAATGGTTCCTGATAATCAATTGTCACGGACGAGAACCCATAAAATATTGCTTCCCCAAACCAAACAAATTCCGGGCCACCTTTGGACTACTAAGGTTGAACACAAACAATTCTACTCATTTTATCTTGGCATACCTCTGTGTGCGAGAAGATCAGTCCTTGCCCATTATTAGGACAAACTAGTGCAATTACTTGAAGAAAACAATTACAGAGTTTACAAATACAAAAATTTATCCCGCCAACATAACAAAAAAGGAAGGACATAGCATGCTAAAAGCCACTACCAGAGGTTTTATATGTAGAGCCTTGTCCTTTACACACCAAGTCCAGAGCAAAGACAGTGTTTTACATAATCTTTTATGCTTGTCAGATCCCCTAATTGTATTTATACAATCATCCGCTGCAAACAAGATTGTCGCTTCCTTCTGGACGAACCAGAAATGATCAACTAAAGGTTTACAAATAATCCAAATGGACTTCTGTGTCTTCTTCTTTTCACCTAGTGGTCATAGCAGACTGATTTTGATGAACCATCTTGCTGCTTCTCCACAATTTCAACTGGAATAACAGGAATGGAGTCCCACCACTCCTTCAATCGTCGGTTTCCCTGTTCATTTTCAGTGTTTTTTCTCAGCTTTGACGTTGTCGTGAAAATATACAAGATGAAGCTCATTATGATGAACTTGAATGGAACCACTGCTAGTACAATTGCTAATGTGGCCATGCCCATCATCACCATATTTGTGTGCTGCCACCAAAACCAACAACTGAGATGAAGAAACATGACTAAAGGGAAAACATTGAATGAGGGATCATATTTAGTTATAAAATATTTCTAATCATACTTCAATAAGTATTAAAAACATAAACAGATATCTAGTGTTAGTATTAGCGCGCATTTTGGCTGGGTAAACATGTATGATTTAAAATTCGCCATTTGAGTACCAGTTTCTCGCTTAAGAAATAAGTACGCAGGTTTAACATAATAAAGTGAAAAGTGAAAAGTATTTTCTTGATTCGCAAAGGAAAGAGGATAAACTTAATCCAGGTATGCAACATATATGTCTTCTTCCATGTAAAAATCATTCGTTTTGAGGTACCTCAGAGTCTGGACAAATTCCTAAAATGTACATGTTACTGTAGTTACCTTAGGCGCCTTTGAGATCAATATGGACCACATTTTCAGTATAGAAATGTTGGCTAACTGCATTATTTCATTGAGAGTATTCAACCCATGTTGCGCTGATACCAGGCTTTCCAATGTCGTCTGGTCAGAATCAGTATACACCACCAGTTTGGTATATTTGTCCCCGACTCTTGCACGTCTTGCCCATATCATCTTGCCAACTGTCCACAGTAGTAAAGTTGCTATTGTCTGGCAAATCCACTCCCTATACCACAAAGACTAGTTATTTCTGTTCGTCTGTCCATTATAATTTAGTAGATAGTCAGTGCCAACAGGTACAGTCACACTTAAATTAACAAGGGGAAGAGTTTCAGAACAAGAGAATAACAAAGTGCTTACATGTACACAATCAGTAGAGTAACACCAACCGACATGACAGTAGTTCCAGGTTTTTCCCATGTTAAAACCTCTTGCAACCAAGGTAGAAATGCACTACTGAAAGAGTTTAGTAGATCCTATATAATCAAATTAGGCACATTATCAGATCTCAGATTCCATAACTGAAGGTGGAAGAGTAGGAGATAAGATGAAATCACAAGAATGTCAAAAAAAATATCACATCATAAGATAAAGAGTCGGATATAGTTTGATCGAGCTTTTACCATAAGAACCGCATAACTATCAGAGACCCCATCCTCCTTGAGTCCCTCAGTGGTAGCTTTGGCCATGTTAACCTCACATGCTTCATCTCTGATTTGATCAATAACGCTCTCCAGTGATGAGATATTCTCTGCTTGACCACTTAGGACTTCAGATTCCTCAGTTATTTCTTTTGTATCTGTACATAAGGCACATGCTTGTGCGACATTCAAGTTCCTTAAAATTGAGCTAGCACTGCACGGATGTCCACTATTGACATTTTTCAAGCTCTCGACCAGTGTTTCTAGCACAAAGTCTCCCTTTGGTAATTCCTCAAATAAGCTGAAGATCAAGAAACTCTTTGGATTTGGTGGTGATATTCGAAGCATTTCTCGAGCTGCATGGAGCCTGATAATTCCTAATATCGTCCTTGCATGCATCTCCCAGACTTGCACCGGAGATTCTAACTTAGATTTCAAAATGAATTGGTGTAACAGCATGACCTCCTTTACAAGAGCAAGCCAGTGGTCTCGTCTGGTGGAGCTAGCCATCTCTGGAAACTCCAACACGATACTCTCTTGCCTGAAGGAGAAATTCAATGATTACAAACAGAACTATGTTATACTCAAATGAAATCACAAAAATTGATTTTTATGAGCACCAATATATTAATCAATTTCCCCCAAGATGAAGCATGCATGCTGCGAAGTGCCAAAGTCCATGCAACGAAAAATTTGATTTTTAAAACTTTGTCATAGTGGCATCTCCTCTTACAATGTACGGAGCTACCGGGAGGATTTGAAAGGTCGATACTTTTACAATTGGTTTCTAAAATGTTATTACCACATTACATATAAGAATTGTATCCTGACAACTAAAATGGTATACTTGTAGCATGCATCTTTGATTCATCACCAAAAATGATTTTATTAGGAACAAACAATAATTCTGAATAGGCAAGTAATCTTACAACTCAGTAGACTCATAAATAATGGCCTTGTTATACAGAGGAGCACCCCATGGTCCTGTGGCAGCTCGTTTCACACTTTGACCACTGCCCTTCGACAGGTCAATTTTTATAGCATCTTCATACGAGATTACCCCGGAAGCCTCAAAGTACAAAGCATAATTAGTCAGTGTAAGCTTACCTAGACACACAACCATGCATTAGAAGAGGAAACTTGAGTACAATTCTTTTAAACTAATAAAATATGGGTAAAGTCTTAATACTCCTATGTTTTAATTCCACAAAAAGAGTCCACTTTTCAGTGATATAACATAAATCAAATCAACGAATTTAACAAATTTCCCTTATGTTTATTTCGAAATTTAAGATAAACATATTTGTGGGATGGAACTATTTTGAAAAAACTTGAGGGAGTCAGTATTTTATTAAAACAAACCAAAGAGGTCTTGAGACAAACCAGGCCAACTTGTCACTCCAATATGGCGCACCACCCTCGAAGTGCTTGCAGTCCCCTCTACGTGTAGAATGAACTCATCATCAACTAGGTCCACTCCACTCGGCATTTCTTGCTTTTGCAAATGTTTTATGCATCTAATAAACAGGTCCAGAAAATGGTTTCAGGAATATGCATACGTAGAGCAGAATAGATGAGATTAGCATTCACATGTAATTATGATGCATAGACTAGATATTGAGGCACTATTAACTTCAGGTATAGTCCAGTATTTCCATTATTGTCTTCTTAAGAATCACAATTTACAGACTCAACTGAAAAAAAAGCTGAAGGTATGCCCGGATTTATAATTTCAATGTCAATTCAGTTTTGACTTTTGAACAGTCCCGGCCTTAAACTGCTGCAATTTTATGCACGAAGAATTTTCTGGATGAAATTAAATCATAGTTTCAGTAGTTGTCCAACATCAAAAAACAACTTCATTTTTTCTTCTATATAATTTCTTTTAACACATCTTTAACAAATATATATAAATCAGATATCAAAAACTTCTTGCAAGCTACCTTCAATAAATTCGTCATATTAGCCTATGTTGCCCATACATGTGAAGTTTTTTACAGATTCAAGTAAAGGACATAAAGAGAGCTTATAATACCCGTCAGTTTCTTTTAGGAATTTATCATAAGCAGGGAAGTGAAGCCGATTGACTGTAGTGGCTGTCAGAGTCTCAAAAGTAAATCTCCCATTAACGACATCTGCTATTAAAGGTACTACTGTTACCAACCACACAAATGCATCTTCTCCAACACTGGGTTCTCGGTCTACCTGATTGGCAAGTTTCCACTTTCTCATAAGAATATGATCAGTCAGAAATAAGACATGCAAGAAAAGATGCCATTAATAATCTAGTGTCCCTTTGATTCAGTTGAATTATATTTACTGTATTCCTTGGCTCTTATGCAGCAAAAGAACCAAGATCACTAATCATGCAACTTAACGTACTAAGGTTCCCTCGTTGCTAGAATGCAAGAGGAACTAAAAGAAAGGGAGCTGGAGGCGATCATACTAGGAGTGGCATGATGTCCGAATAAAAAAGAGGAATCTGATCTTGTTGATTCGACTTTGTAATGACTTTCGTCTCCTCTTTCTCCTTAGCCACACATTCCTATTTCAAGAAAAAGAATACAATCACAATATTTTAGGATTCTGTTTTCTGGAAAAAAGACTTTAACTGCACCTGTTTATGTCATAACCAAGGTTCAACAGATACATAAACCTGCCCAACTCAACTTGGACTTCAAGGGTAACATGCATGAAATGTTAATATGATCTAAGATTTTGCTAAGCTGACAGCACATAATTATTTTTTCCTGCTTTCCGCTAAATAAATTCAAAACTTCTAACAAACAAGCTTATACTTCTAGTTCTAGGTAAGGAGATTTAATTTGGCATATCATGGCGAGTCTCAATATAGAAATTAAACATCAAACCTTAACTAACACTACAAGAAAAACGAACATTTCTGACCAACTTTTTTCTGACCAACGGTACATGGTCGGAAATGATATATTATAACCGACCGAAACAACCGACCACCTAACTCAGTCGTAAATAAAGTCATAACCGACCAACATTGGTCACTAATGAAACGATAAGGGCCCACTATCCATGTCACTCTCATTTCCGACTAACTCATAACCGACCAGCGGCATCAAAACCGACCATATGTCAGTTGCATTGGGGACCACAGCCACGTCATTGTCATTTCCGACCAACTCATAACCAACCAGCGGCGTCAAAACCGACCATACGTCAGTTGCATTGGGGACCACAACCATATTACTGTCATTTCCGACCAACGCATAACCGACCAGCTCCGATAAAACCGACCATTCACTTTATATTAAATTTTGTCACCTAATTTTTAATAGGTGTCATGTTCTTATTGGTAAATCTTAGAGGAATTGGCTGTGATCTGTTTCTAGGTTTAGAAAGGAGTCCTTTAGCTTAATGTGACTAATTGGTAAGGTTAAGTGTCTGGAAATAGGAACTAGTAAGCCTATTGACATGGTCACAAAAAGATCATATTTGCTGCAGCCAAATAGTTTGCGTATGTATATGCTTGGTCGCTTCAGTGTATTTAGTTCACTTAAAGTTTAACCAGCGTGTGTTCAAGGTGTTGTGGCTGCAACCTGCAGGCACCTACATACCTAAACAATATGATATGTAAAAGGATAAGATAAGAAAGAAATAAGTCAAGCCGAACCCACAAGATTTCCTAACTATCAATATCTAGAGTAGAATACAAGAATAAATAAGAAATAATAACAGATATTAGACCTTACCAGCTAGAGCTCTCACTTCCTGCAACATTAATTAGTTCACTTAATGAGACCTTGCTATTCTTTCTGTTAATTTGGTACTGTTTAAAACCAAATTTTGAACCCTCTCCATCCATGTTCCAGATTTATTTCGATATTTAACTCTTTCAATTGGTGATACAGCTATGTCCAGAGCTGAATATAGACAAAGAAGTGTTTAGCACGATCGTGATGCATACCGTAATCTTCTCACAAAGTTGGTTCAAGTGAAAGAGCTTTTAAAGAAATATGTAGAGAGGTACCTTTGATATCCCTCCAAATCAATCTTAATTACTTTTGTTTTATGTTACTATTGAACTTATTACATTTTTTTAACCATCTTGGCCAATCATTGGTCTTCAGTTCTAAACATTGTACTAAAGATAACAAGTCATTGACTTGCATTTTCTATACATACATTGATAAAGAACATGAAATGAGTTTGAAGAACAGCAGCCTAGGCTAACTTCCTCGGTTCTGCCATCGCACACACATGAACTCCGGGTCACATTCCACTAGACAAACTTAGAGATTTAATGATAGAAAGTATATTAGGCAGTAGGCACAATCACTAAGAATAGCAAGTAGTATTAATCTTGCGTAAACTTTACTTGCAAGACACTGGTGACAAAGGTGAAAAATGCTTAAAATGGACAGAACCAATGGATAATACTTCATTCATACGTGAATAGCTAAAAAGCCAAGAGTTTTTACTTAAAAAATTTCTCTACCCAAGTCCTAAGAATATGGTACAACTAGAATAAATCTTGGCCTTCCCGACTCTGTGAATTTTTCACTTGCAAGGCAGTAGTGACAACTACAACAACACTAATAGTGAACAACTTGTATTAATTCATGTTCCTCCTGTTCATCATTTAGATATTAGGAAGATATTAAGGTGATCTATTAGGAAGATATTGTGGTGTTTTCAGTTTGATATATGTATGTATATCATTTGCAGGTAACTGAGAAAGTAAATCAAGAATTTACGGAAAGTTCTGAATATGCAAGTCTGGGAACGAAGTGGTGCAGGTCGCAAAATGATGATGGTGGTGATGCTAAAATGTAATTCATGATTTGGGAATTGAACATGCTTTAGTGTTTTTCTTATTTTAATTTTAATGCTGAAACTTAAGTTGACCGGATAATGTGTGATGAAACCGTTGTTTTGTGAATTCTGGTGACTTAAATTTGCTTGTCGAAAGTAGTTTTTTTTTTTTGCGATGTTTGGTACTGAATTTATGTAGTTTCTATTTTTGTTTAGTATGTATGATCACAAATGGTGAACAACGTTGGTTTGTAATGAATGTTGTGTTGATTTTTATTAAAAGAACTTGGTATGATTAATTTTCTAATTTTAATGTTATGGTTTATGGAAGCTTCAGATTATGATTTTGGTAATAGTAGCAGGTGGTAGTAGTAATAGCTGTGCAACATTTTTTTGGCCTAAACTGTGCCCAGAAATGTGACAAGTTGCAAGCTATTTGTGACCAATTCATGGGTATAACATATCCAGAAATCCGACCATATTCATTGAGTAGTGGTCGCTTATAACTAGTTAGAAAAAGATTGACATTAGTAACTATATCATTTCCGACCAACCATGGTAGGTTATAATTTGACATTACCTACCATGGTTTTCCAACCAACCATGGTAGGTTATAATATGACTTACCGACCATTTTTTTTCCGACCAGACATGGTAGGCTATAATGTGACGTTACCGACCACTCTTTTCCGACCAATCGTGGTAGGTTGTAACCTGATGTGGCAAGGTACACGTGTCTGCCAGGTGGTATGTGGGGTCAATCAACTAACAACTGGAATGTAATAACTGACCACTTCTGTTGGTCGGATGGTGGTCGGTAATAACTTTTATAACCGACCGAGCGGTCATTAACGACCAGGTTTTAACCGACCATTCGAATCAGTCGGTGATGGTCGGTAATAACCCTTATTTCCGACCGATGGAGCTCATATCTGACCGAATTAGATGGTCAGAAATGTGCGCTTTTCTTGTAGTGTAAGTTCAAACTCTGAAAAATCATTTACAAATCCGCCAAGATTACAATTTCAAAAATGGATAGAAATTTTTTGAAAGCCACAGAAGCTGTATTGGATTAATTAGTTTAGGACAGTCAATACCTTAAACATATTATATCTTACTACAACCATACAATACCTTGGAGCATGAGAACTAGGATACTAACAAAAAATCCAATTTTATGTCACATTTTTATGGTAGCATTAATTAAGCGAGATGAGCACAAACCGATTCTTCATCGTTAGCAGCGGAACTAGGTTTCTCCCAGGCCAGCATCATATCAAATGAGAGACGGCTGAAATTTCCATCACTGATTAGTTCTTTAATGTTAGAGCACATGTCATTAAGAGCCTTGGAGCTGCAATACTCCACCAATTTCCTAGAATAGTCACCATTTTTGGGTTTCCATATAGCCTCAAATTCTTCCACCAAGGCATCAACTGAAGTATCAATTTTCCTAGCACGTACATTTTTTAATTAAAAACATCATTTAAATGTATACGGTGCATTTGTAATTGCTTATACAGATTCGGTGGTATTAATAGGTCAGCATAATAGCATGAATTTTACAATGGCCCGCCATCAACGAAATGAACAGTGATCTAACAATCTCTACGTAACGCATGAACATAAATAAATAGAGAGAGAGAGAGAGAGAGAGAGAGAGAGAGAGAGAGAGAGAGAGAGAGAGAGAGAGAGAGAGAGAGAGAGAGAGAGAGGAGAGTACTGGGAACATCTTGTGAGAACGTCGTTAGCAATGGCTGAAAGATGTTTTCTCTCCACTGTCGTCATGAAATTGTTATGCAAATTTCTTAATCCAATATGATCGAAATATACATGAACATGTATATTCTATAACCTATAGTCCGAGGTTTGGATCTTGGTAAGGAATGGTGAGAGGAGAGGTGTATATTGCGAAAGTCTAACACGTGGCGGCGCCATGCAAAATGCAGTTTCTTGTCTTCCCGCTCCGCATCTTTCTCGGGCCGGGTCTGCTGCACCCCTTCACTCATTTACTCCTCCCCTTTTTTTTTTCTCACAATTTCCGTCCACGTAAAAATCATTGGGCTTTTTTTGAAAAATACCTAAGTTTAAAAAAATAATAATCAAAATACAGTGTAATCTCAATTGCAATTATTGTAACGTCAAAAGCATAGATCTGCGTTGCAAACTTTGATCGAATTTTAGAAAAAAGATTAAAAATATATGTTACGTTGAGAAATTACCAAAATTATATTGTATCAATTTTATTATTTTATTGGTATTATAATAAATTATTTTTTTTGATAAAACAATATTTTACTATTTAAAGGAAATTTATACTATCTATACTACTAATAATAATGAGAGTCGACTAACCGGATTTCTCATCTCCCACCTCTCTTCTCTACTCTTCTTATCCTTCTCATCTTCCTTCCTCTCTTCCTTTTCTTTTCTCCCTTTTCAATGTCAACCCCTCTTTTTCTTTGAACCCTAACCTTTTCAGATTTACTTTGATTAATCAATTGTACTATAACTTTTCAAGTTGTGAATCATTAACAAAGCTTAGAATGGGTATATTTAAGCAATTTGTTATAGAACTGAAAACCTTTTGGAGTGACTCTTGTGTACTGGGTTTGGTCTTACACAAACGACTTATGAATTCAATTTTGCGGTCTTTTCAGTGAACGAAGCAGAGAGATGTTTGTATCTCTAAAGTTAATGGTAAATAGGTTTTATCTAACCACTTTACTCTTGTTTTCATTAGCCTTAAGATTGTTTCTGGTAGGTTTGTGCTTGTCCTAGAGCTTGAGATTTCCAGGAGTTGTTACTTGTGTTTCCTTCCTAAGAATTGCTTTATGCCTTCAAAGTGTTTGTTTTTTGGTTTATGTGACCGAAATGGGTTTACAGTGTTTGGGTTGTCTCCTTTATGTAATCCTAAAATAGTGCACTTGAAGTGTTTGAAAAGTGTTACCTGTGAACTATTTGTGTGTTTAATTGCATATGAATTTGGTCAAAGTGGGTTATGCCTTCTTGACAAAATCGATGTCCATGTGCAATCTTCATTCTCATTATCATCGAGCACATCTTGTTAGCTCTGAATTTTTTTCAAGTATGTCTTAGCACGAGTTTTGTTGCCTCTTTACCTTTATCCTCTTGGACTTATGGTTTGGACAAAAGCCATGGTCTATTTGATTTGAAAATTGGTAGTTTCCTCGAGATGGTCTTAATTGGATTAGTGATGAAGACTGTTGAGATCTCCTTAGAGTGGCATTTTGATGCAATTATGATTTACAACTATGATCGTTTTCAGTATTTTGCTTGGTTTATGGTTCCTTTGGGAATTGTACATAGTGGACACAAAGAGGATGTAAAGTTGGGGAGCTTGACTGTGACTCTGATTTCTTATTGAGGACATGTATTGTGAATGATGGCAAGCATTGTTCAATGTTTCGGGAATTGCTGCACGAGAGCTGTGTGTGTGATGAGATATACAGTTGGTGTTATTGTGGTTATGCAGGGACCTTTTCTACATGAAATAGAGGAACAATCAGGAACAATCCACATGGAAGTGAGTTAACATCAGAGATAATCCATAGGGACAATCCACAAAGGAACAGGAGGGGCACAACAAGGGATATTGGGACTGCGGGCCTTGATGACAGGATATTGGTGATAAGTGAGATTGACATCTCAAGGGAGGCTGATACACCAACAAAGATTAGCAAATGATAATGTAATGATTCTAAGTAGAATAGTCTAGTATAGATATTCTCTTAGTTTAATTTGAACGATTGTTGTCTTAAATTCCACTCTGTACCAGTAGTCATCACACCCTTCATGACCCAATTCATTCCTCTTCCTGCTTTTGGACTGCAAGTTCCTGAGCAACAACCTTCAGTGGATGATTCCACCCCCGCTAGAACTTCAGATGCAATCCCATTACAGGTAGTATATCCTAACTCTGCTTCTAACTTTGATGCTGAAACCCAAGTGGTTGATAGGGCTGCCGAAGAGGTTGTAGAATCACAACCTCTAACCCAGGTCATAGAGCCAAACAATGAGTCAACAACTACGTTGACCCCTCAGCCTGATCAAAATGTACTTATCAGAAACAGAAGTAGTGGTGAAGATGAAACAGTGAGTGATTATAACGACTCAGAAAAACGCTTGTACAGTATTTATATTTAATAAATATTTGAGTTCTATGATATGTGAATGTTGTGTGAAAGGTGAATATTTGAAAATGTGATAATTAGATGTTTACTTGGTGAATGGTATGGATTAAAATATATGTGTATGCTTTTAAATGCATTTTATATGAATTTCTTATTAAAAATTAGTTCTTTTTGACCTTCCGGGAATTTTATAAAATCATCGGAGACTCTTTTTATTGTGAAATCTTTTTCACAACCTTTATTTTATATTCTAGTATTTTCTAAAATTAATGGAGGAATTTATTTTTGAATTTAAGGATTTAAAAACGATTTTATGAGTTAAATGTCATTTATGTGATCAAAACTTTGAAAATTCATATTTAATTCAATTTTGATCATAAAACTATTTTAAAAATATGGGTGAGCTTGTAAATTCGTATTCTTTGTTTTAAAAATAAAATTGTGATTTTTAGATATTATCTTCATTTTATTTCGAATTTTAGAAAGGGTATTTATGTTGGTTTTGTTTATTAGAAATCAGATTTTTAATTAGCAAATTACTATTCTACCCCTGGGCTTATAAAACCCTGCACCCATTTTCCCCTTTCTCCACTTCACCGCTCAACTCTCTCTTCTCTCTTTCTCTCGGCAAAATATCTCTCTCTCACTTTGTAAAATCTCTCTCCCTCATTCTCTCTCATTCTCTCATGGATATTGATGATTATATGTATATATATAATCGTGTATGTGTGTGAGTGTATGGCCGTGTGTATATGTGTGTGTATCGGTTTTGCATGCAAAGGATTTTGGCGATTTTGATTTTGATTCAATCCCGAACCTTTGTTTTGTGATGATTCCGTGATAAGGAGATTGTTTGATTTGTATTGGTGAGGTTTGTTGAAGGAAACCCGATTTTCCGGGCACCTCCGAACCATGCCGCCGTCGGCAATGAGCTCCGGCGAGCCGACGGGGACGATGATGATATTCTTGAGTCCAAATTATGTATTAATAGCTATGTTTAGTTAAGTTTTTGGTTGCATGTAAAGGAATTGTATTGCATGTGTATTTTCGATTTTTCCCTTTAGTAAATTCGGTTTGGAAATTTGTTTATGATGATGATTGGTTGATAATTTCAAGTGATAGTGATTGCATGTTGATTAAGTGTGTTAAGTTTAGTTAGTTCGAAATTTTTGATGTTAAAGGTTTTGATTTGGAAATTTTAGTGAAGTTCCAAGTATTTGGATTGTTGGTTTATTAGTGTTGGTATTTTCTAATTGCATGTATAAGTTTTGGGTAAATTCTTGAGAAGATGAGTTCTAGTTTTGATATTGGATGGTTATTTATAGTAGAGATTATGTTTGGGTTGGTTTTGTATAGAAAAACATCATGCTGAATTTTCCAGAAAAACTGCCTGTTCTGTTTTGATTGTATTCGAATTGTTGCCGCCTGTTTTAGACAGAGATCCTAGGATGTCACTGTGCTAAATTGAATCTAGTTTGTGCACGCGCTAACCTTGTATCAATAGAGTTAACGAATAAAAAGTTATGCTTGTTTTACTAAACGTTGCGCAGCAGGGATTTATCTGTGTTCAGTACCTAGTTTATACAGTTCGTTTTTAATCTAAATAAAGTGTTCTGAAGTTGAAACTTTTATGCTAAGTTGAGTTAGTAATCAGGAAGTAGCCTGTCAAATTTGGTAATTGTTTGATTATTTTTGGATTTATGAAAAATGTTTTAGTAAAGTATGCGCAGCAGATTTTTCAGTTTTTGAGATGAAAACATTGATGTAAAAGTGTTAAGGATATGGTTGGCATGACCAAATTGATTTAAGGGATACCAAGTGTGGTATGATTTGAAAGATATATTATTATTATATATATATGTATAAGGAGCATGTTATGTGTATTTAAATAACGATGTGAGTTTATATGGTTGATTGCCTATTACGTGGTTATAATTGTTTTATGGTATAACTATTATGTGTTTACACGCTTAGGATGCGTTGGGTAGTTTAGAGTAAAGGATTGGCATTTGAGAAAGGGCATTCTAAGATAGAATATGTTCTTTTGTAGAGTCCAAGGAAGTGGAACTTAGAGAGTTCAAGGAAGTGGAACTTAGAGACAAAGGAAAGACTAAGGTGGAGATTCAGTGATTGCTCATTACCCCTTTTTAGCTACTTAAGGCAAGTAATACAAACTTGCTTTCTTATTTCGATTCCATTGTTTCATTTTGACATGTATGAATTGTTATCTTGCCTTGATATACCTTTAATTCTGAAAACACTTATCGTTCATTGATAACCCTTATCTTTGTTCATATATACCATGTTGAACTGTATACCATGATTTGTTTAGTTCTTTATCCCTAAACCTTTATACCCTGTTCATATCCATGAATTGAAACCTGATTGACCTATGATTATATAACCTGAATTCGATCATATACTTATGCATTCCCTTTTTTTTTTATACCTGAAAATGAATACACCTGACTCTCATTCTAGTACATTTCCAGAACAGACCCGATGATAAATATTTCTGATATTCCACTAATAGAAATCCAGATTGTTTTGATTGAACTTATCTGATTTCCAAAAGACTTCTTTATATCTGAATATGTTTTAAAAAGGAATAAAGTTTAGACTCATTTAAATTCTGATTTATGGTTTCCACGGATTCCTAAGATTGGAGGCGTAAGAGGCCGAGTAACGCCGGTCCAGCACTTTTTAATTATAATAAATGGACTAGGGATGGACTAGTCTAAAGGCCAATGTGTTGCCTAATGGGACCCAATACAAGGACCAGAGGGACTGTGTGTCCGGTATGGGGACTTTACGTGGCTGATCACCCGTATTGTCCGGTGCGTTGTGAAAAATCTCCAAAAATCACTTAATGCTTTTCTTGAAAACGGATATCTTGTTAATGAAATTGGTTTACCCTTTGAAATTGCATATTTATGTCATTGTTCTGATAATCTTTTGATATGGATTCTGCTAAAACCATGCCATATATATTGATATTGGAAACTGCTTTGAAACTGTATATTCAATTCATTATTCTGATAATCCCTTGATACGGATTTTGCTATACCCATGTCATACATATTGATATTGGAACTGTTTCCCAGTGGTTAACTATTTGGACATATTATTACTTGCTGGGCATTTGGCTCATTCTTTTTCCCTATTCTAACCCACAGTTAAACGAGAAGATGGTACGCACTTTTCAGACAGCTAGGAAGTCTTCCTATAGGGTTGTTTTTGGGATGCCAGCTCAGGTAGGTGATGACCACTGGTAGAAGGTGTTTTGTAAGGAGAGGACATAGAACTTTTAAGTCTTGGTTGTAATAACTTTTGAGACTCATGTTTATGTATTAATGAATTAGATAGTGGATGCTTGTTTCACACCATCAACTATTGAGATCCAAGGTAGAGTTGGGGTCGAGTCTTCATGTTTATATTATTTTGTTTACGGGTTTATTGTATAGAGTTTGTAGTGACTCCCCGATCATGACCCCAGATTGGGAGGGTGTCACAGGTTGGTATCAGAGCGGTCAGTTTTTGGTCACTGAAACAAGCCAGGATTAGGATCCCTATTAATAAAAGATTAGGATCCCTATTAATAAAAGATGACTAAGATAGTTATGTAAGGAGTAGGAATCTGTTAGGATATTAGATTGATAGATGCTAAGTAGCCACGGTAGGCGTAAGTACTTTCTTTTAAGTTAAGTCTTTAGGATTAAGATAACCTGTTATTATATAAGTATCTATATCTATATTGCTATCGCAGGAGATGGACGTTATTGGTGGAGACACACCCCCTCACCCATCTATCACATCATCTGACCCTATGCATACTTTGTCTGATCATGAGGAGGATCCAGTGGAGATAGGTAGTCCTAGTGTTCAGCCCGTTGAGCTACCATTTGCACCTGTACCTGTTCAGACTACTATCCCTTGGAGAGCAGCATCTGTTGATTCTCGTATTTCAGTTTTGGGAGATCCTGTACCTATCTTTCTTCATGCACATGTAGACCTTGCTAGAGACCTAGAGACCCTTTCCGGACAGAATGCCGAGCTTCAGGCCCTTGTAGACCAGATGTCTGATGAGGCGGACCGTCGTGTTGCTGTTACTGAGGCGGAGTGGGAGGATAGGATTCGTACTGTAGAGGAGACATCAAGAAAGCGCCTAGCCGAAGGACCAGTTACTGTTGATGCTTTAGAGGAGGCCAGGAGAGTGACTAGGATTGTTAGCTGGATGCTGTGTGAGCTGAGAGCTATTCGCGGTGGACGAGACTAGAGATGGTTGGATTCTGAGAGTGGGACATCTGTTAGAGCTCATTGGTTTTAGTATTGATTATTTGCACGGATGACTACTAGTTGTTAGGATGTTTTCCCGTTTTCCCGTTTTCCTAGTCCTAGTAGATAGTATTATATTATCTGCTTTGACATTGACTCTGCTTTGACTTTATGGGGTGATCATGTACCCTATCATCTATTGTACCTGACTCTTATCTTTATATTATGCACGTACTTTTCTTATACCTTGCTTCAAACTGTTACACCATTTATTGTTAACTTGTTCCTATAATACCTATGTTTACCCTGTTTACCCTGTTACGGAGACAAGCAAGTTATCTAACAATATGGCTAAAAGTTTTAAAATTTTCTTTATGTTACATACAGTTTTATAAACGTTTTCAAAAAGAGTTTACATTGTGGTATATATATGCATATTGTTTCATAAATTGCTTATCTCTTATCAGAAAAATGCCACCAAAGAAAAAGACTACTGCTTCTACTCAACAAACAACCGATACCGAGGCTCAGAACCCGGTAGACCCAACTATAACTCAGATACTTCAATTACTCCAACAACAAACTGCTGCCTTGACTCAACAACAACGAAATGTTCAACCTTTGACAACCTTTAAATCATTTCAAGCTGTCCACCCACCTGAATTCAAAGGTACTTTAAACCCTGTTGAGGCGAAATCATGGTTAATCGAAATTGAGAAAGCTTTTGCGTTAGTTAAGGTTGGGGAGGATCAGAAAACTGAGTTTGCTAGTTACTACTTGAAGGCAGAAGCTAATTTTTGGTGGGAATCTGTGTAGCTAGGAGAAGGAGAAATTACTTGGCAAAGATTTACAGAACTATTTCAGGAGAAGTATTTACCAAGGTACCTACAAGATCAGTTGGAAGTTCAATTCTTAGAATTCAAACAAGAAGGGATGAGTGTGGCAGAATACGAATCCAAATTTACTGAATTGGCAAGATTTACACCTAGGTACGTAGGAGATGATGTCAGTAAGGCTAGAAAGTTTCAACACGGATTAAAGCCATGGTTAAGGAGTAGAGTTGCAGCTTTTGAGTTGAGAAATTATACTACGGTAGTACAGAAAGCGATGATCATTGAGGGCGAAAGCGAATTAGTTCAAAAGGAGAAATTTGGAAAGAAACGAAAGTTTGGAGGATCTGAAAGAAGCCAAGGTGATGAAGGACAAGGAAGTTCTCAGAATAGAAAAAGGTTTGGAAATCAATCAGGAGGAGAGAGGAATTTTCAGAAACAGAGGAGTGGATTTGGAAGTTCAGACAAGAAACCTCAAGGAGGGAAGCCGCCAACTATCACGGGAAAGCCGTCTATACCAGAGTGCAAGACGTGTGGTAAAAGACATTCGGGAATCTGTAACAAGTTGAACATCACATGTTTTAAATGCAACAAGAAGGGACACTATGCTGATGGATGTCCAAGTTCAAAACCAGGAGGACTAACATGTTTCAAGTGTGGAAAAGCGGGACATTTTGCGCGAGAATGTAAGGAACCGGTCCAGTCTGCTAATGTACTTAGACTCACTGCACCACCGACACGGTCACAGTCATCTCAACCTCGAGCAAGAACTTTTAATATGTCAATCAATGAAGCAGTTCAGGATAGAGATGTAGTAGCAGGTACGCTTCCTGTGAATTCTGTTAAAGCTAAAGTGTTAATTGATTCTGGAGCGACTAGATCTTTTATATCTGAAAGATTCCTTGATAAATTGCAATGTGAGATACAACCATTGGAAAGGACGTTAGTAATAGAAGTGGCTAACCAGGATAGAGTTCCCGTGGACCAAGTGTGTCCTAACTGTAAAATAGAGATCAGTGGATATCTTTTTCATGCGGATCTGATACCGTTCAAAATGGGAGAATTCGATGTTATCCTAGGAATGGATTGGTTAGTAGATTGCGATGCGCAGATTGAATGTAGGAAAAAGCAAGTAAGATTGCGTGTGGACGAAGATCAAGAAGTGGTGTTTCAAGGTCAAAGACAAACTAGGAAATTCTTAACGTTTATGCAAACGACACGACTACTTCGACAAGGTTGTGAAGCTTATTTGGCTCATGTTGTAGATGTGGAGAAGCAAGTGTTGAAGATGGAGGAGATACCCGTTGTAAATGAGTTCCCTGAAGTTTTTCCTGACGAACTACCCGGATTACCTCCAGATCGAGAAGTAGAATTTACGATTGATTTGGCACCTGGAACGGAACCAGTATCAAAGGCACCTTACAGAATGGCACCGACAGAAATGAAAGAATTGGCTACGCAGCTACAAGATCTTTTGGATAAAGGAGTGATAAGGCCTAGTATATCGCCGTGGGGAGCGCCGGTATTATTTGTCAAGAAGAAAGACGGGAGTATGAGATTGTGTATAGATTATCGAGAACTCAACCAGTTGACTATAAAGAATAAGTACCCGTTACCGCGAATCGATGATTTATTTGATCAACTCAAAGGAGCAGCCTATTTTTCAAAGATTGATTTAAGATCTGGATACCATCAACTGAAGATCAAACCTGAAGACGTTTCGAAGACTGCTTTTCGCACGAGATATGGACATTACGAATTTTTAGTGATGCCATTTGGATTAACTAATGCCCCGGCTGTGTTTACGGATTTGATGAACCGAGTGTTTCGAACGTATTTGGATAAGTTTGTGATTGTATTTATTGATGACATCCTGATATATTCAAAGTCTTCGGAAGATCATGCGGAACATCTAAGGATCGCATTGGAAGTCTTGAGAAAGGAAAAGTTATATGCAAAGTTTTCAAAGTGTGAATTCTGGTTGGAAGAAATACAATTTCTTGGTCACGTTATTAGTCGAGAAGGAGTGAGAGTGGACCCTGCCAAGATTGAAGCTGTGGTTAATTGGGAAAGACCAAGGACCCCTACTGAAGTGAGAAGTTTTCTCGGATTAGCTGGATACTATCGGAGATTTGTTCAAGATTTTTCAAAGATAGCTACACCGTTAACTGCACTAACTCAGAAGAATGAGAAGTTTGTTTGGACTGAGAAATGTGAGGAAAGTTTCCAAGAGCTGAAAGGAAGATTAGTGACAGCACCAGTGTTAGTCTTACCAGATGATCAAGGAAATTTTGTTATCTACAGTGATGCTTCACACAAAGGATTAGGATGTGTTTTAATGCAACATGGAAAAGTGATCGCGTATGCTTCACGACAACTCAAACCGCACGAACAAAAGTACCCAACTCACGATTTGGAATTAGCAGCTATTGTGTTCGCGCTGAAAATTTGGAGACATTACCTCTACGGAGAGAAGTGTGAAATCTACACGGATCATAAGAGCTTAAAGTATATATTCACTCAGAAGGAATTGAACATGAGGCAACGGAGATGGTTGGAGCTAATTAAGGATTATGATTGTAGTATTAACTATCACCCGGGAAAAGCGAATGTTGTGGCGGATGCGTTAAGTCGAAAGGAGAGATTGAATTTGTTCACAATACCTAAGGAATTGCTTCAAGACTTTGAGAAGTTGAAACTAGAAGTTTATGATTCGGAAGTTACCAACGAAGTTCTCAATGCTATGACGTTTCAACCGGAATTGTTGGAAAAGATACGAAGATGTCAAGAGGAGGTTATGAACCAAGAGATGAACACATTGACTGGTGAAGAGATCTGCACCCAAAGGGATGACAAAGGAGTTTTGAGATTTTCTACAAGGATATGGATTCCAAATGTGACAGAATTGAAGAATGAAATCTTGCGGGAAGCCCATAGTTCACAGTACTCAATTCACCCTGGTAGCACGAAAATGTATCGAGATTTGAAGGAACATTTCTGGTGGCCTGATATGAAAAGAGAAATTGCTGAATGGATAAGTAGGTGTTATACTTGTCAACGAGTCAAAGCCGAACATCAAAAGCCGAGCGGACTATTGCAACCATTGGATATTCCTGAATGGAAGTGGGAACATCTTGCCATGGATTTTATTGTTGGACTGCCGAGGACAAAAGCTAATCATGATGCCATATGGGTAATTATAGACCGTCTGACCAAGTCTGCACATTTTCTCCCAATCAATGAAAGATTTTCACTGGATAGATTAGTACAGCTATATCTGAAGGAAGTTGTGACACGCCACGGAGTTCCAGTAACCATTGTGTCGGATCGTGATCCAAGGTTTAACTCCCGATTTTGGAGACAATTTCAAGAATGTCTGGGTACCAAGCTTAAGATGAGTACCGCTTATCATCCACAAACTGATGGCCAGAGTGAACGAACAATTCAAACCATTGAAGACATGCTTAGAGCTTGTGCGCTGGATTTTAAAGGAAGTTGGGATGAGCATTTAC
Organism: Heracleum sosnowskyi; assembly: GCA_030848705.1. NCBI lineage: Eukaryota > Viridiplantae > Streptophyta > Magnoliopsida > Apiales > Apiaceae > Heracleum > Heracleum sosnowskyi. The sequence goes on from CM061243.1 coordinate 88,023,411, forward strand.
CGTTAGTAGAGTTTTCGTACAACAACAGCTATCACGCGAGTATTGGAATGCCACCGTATGAAGCTTTGTATGGAAGGAAATGTAGGTCGCCTGTATATTGGGAAGAAGTTGGAGAACGAAAAGTTTTAGGACCCGAGCTAGTACAACAAACGAAGGAAAAGATTGAAATCATTCGGAAAGACTAGTTACGGCACAAGACAGACAACGGAAGTACGCGGACCAAGACAGGAAGGATATAAGATTTGAAGAAGGAGACCAAGTGTTGCTGAAAGTGTCGCCATGGAAAGGAGTTACGAGATTTGGCAAGAAAGGGAAACTTAGCCCGAGATATGTAGGACCGTTTGAGATACTGAGACGTATTGGAAAAGTTGCATATGAGTTAGCGTTACCACCGCACATGGAGCACATTCATAACGTTTTTCATATTTTGATGCTTAAGAGATTTAATCCTGATACAAATCACGTGATCGAATATGAACCTTTTGAGATTCAACCTGATTTGTCTTATGTAGAACAACCTGTAGAGATTCAGGATCGTATGGATAGGAAATTAAGGAATAAGATTGTTAAGCTAGTTAAGGTTTTGTGGAGGAATCCTAAAGTTGAAGAATCAACTTGGGAACTTGAGAGCGAGATGCTTGAAAAGTATCCACATCTATTTTCATAAGGTTAGATTCTGAGGACAGAATCTTTTTAAGGGGGGAAGGTTATAACGACTCAGAAAAACGCTTGTACAGTATTTATATTTAATAAATATTTGAGTTCTATGATATGTGAATGTTGTGTGAAAGGTGAATATTTGAAAATGTGATAATTAGATGTTTACTTGGTGAATGGTATGGATTAAAATATATGTGTATGCTTTTAAATGCATTTTATATGAATTTCTTATTAAAAATTAGTTCTTTTTGACCTTCCGGGAATTTTATAAAATCATCGGAGACTCTTTTTATTGTGAAATCTTTTTCACAACCTTTATTTTATATTCTAGTATTTTCTAAAATTAATGGACGAATTTATGTTTGACTTTAAGGATTTAAAAACGATTTTATGAGTTAAATGTCATTTATGTGATCAAAATTTTGAAAATTCATATTTAATTCAATTTTGATCATAAAAATATTTTAAAAATATGGGTGAGCTTGTAAATTCGTATTCTTTGTTTTAAAAATAAAATTGTGATTTTTAGATATTATCTTCATTTTATTTCGAATTTTAGAAAGGGTATTTATGTTGGTTTTGTTTATTAAAAATCAGATTTTTAATTAGCAAATTACTATTCTACCCCTGGGCTTATAAAACCCTGCACCCATTTTCCCCTTTCTCCACTTCACCGCTCAACTCTCTCTTCTCTCTTTCTCTCGGCAAAATATCTCTCTCTCACTTTGTAAAATCTCTCTCCCTCATTCTCTCTCATTCTCTCATGGATATTGATGATTATATGTATATATATAATCGTGTATGTGTGTGAGTGTATGGCCGTGTGTATATGTGTGTGTATCGGTTTTGCATGCAAAGGATTTTGGCGATTTTGATTTTGATTCAATCCCGAACCTTCGTTTTGTGATGATTCCGTGATAAGGAGATTGTTTGATTTGTATTGGTGAGGTTTGTTGAAGGAAACCCGATTTTCCGGGTACCTCCGAACCATGCCGCCGTCGGCAATGAGCTCCGGCGAGCCGACGGGGACGATGATGATATTCTTGAGTCCAAATTATGTATTAATAGCTATGTTTAGTTAAGTTTTTGGTTGCATGTAAAGGAATTGTATTGCATGTGTATTTTCAATTTTTCCCTTTAGTAAATTCGGTTTGGAAATTTGTTTATGATGATGATTGGTTGATAATTTCAAGTGATAGTGATTGCATGTTGATTAAGTGTGTTAAGTTTAGTTAGTTCGAAATTTTTGATGTTAAAGGTTTTGATTTGGAAATTTTAGTGAAGTTCCAAGTATTTGGATTGTTGGTTTATTAGTGTTGGTATTTTCTAATTGCATGTATAAGTTTTGGGTAAATTCTTGAGAAGATGAGTTCTAGTTTTGATATTGGATGGTTATTTATAGTAGAGATTATGTTTGGGTTGGTTTTGTATAGAAAAACATCATGCTGAATTTTCCAGAAAAACTGCCTGTTCTGTTTTGATTGTTTTCGAATTGTTGCTGCCTGTTTTAGACAGAGAGCCTAGGATGTCACTGTGCTAAATTGAATCTAGTTTGTGCACGCGCTAACCTTGTATCAATAGAATTAACGAATAAAAAGTTATGCTTGTTTTACTAAAAGTTGCGCAGCAGGGATTTATCTGTGTTCAGTACCTAGTTTATACAGTTCGTTTTTAATCTAAATAAAGTGTTCTGAAGTTGAAACTTTTATTCTAAGTTGAGTTAGTAATCAGGAAGTAGCCTGTCAAAGTTGGTAATTGTTTGATTATTTTTGGATTTATGAAAAATGTTTTAGTAAAGTATGCGCAGCAGATTTTTCAGTTTTTGAGATGAAAACATTGATGTAAAAGTGTTAAGGATATGGTTGGCATGACCAAATTGATTTAAGGGATACCAAGTGTGGTATGATTTGAAAGATATATTATTATATATATATATATGTATAAGGAGCATGTTATGTGTATTTAAATGACGATGTGAGTTTATATGGTTGATTGCCTATTACGTGGTTATAATTGTTTTATGGTATAACTATTATGTGTTTACGCGCCTAGGATGCGTTGGGTAGTTTAGAGTAAAGGATTGGCATTTGAGAAAGGGCATTCTAAGATAGAATATATTCTTTTGTAGAGTCCAAGGAAGTGGAACTTAGAGAGTTCAAGGAAGTGGAACTTAGAGACAAAGGAAAGACTAAGGTGGAGATTCAGTGATTGCTCATTACCCCTTTTTAGCTACTTAAGGCAAGTAATACAAACTTGCTTTCGTATTTCGATTCCATTGTTTCATTTTGACATGTATGAATTGTTATTTTGCCTTGATATACCTTTAATTCTGAAAACACTTATCGTTCATTGATAACCCTTATCTTTGTTCATATATACCATGTTGAACTGTATACCATGCTTTGTTTAGTTCTTCTTTATCCCTAAACCTTTATACCCTGTTCATATCCATGAATTGAAACCTGATTGACCTATGATTATATAACCTGAATTCGATCATATACTTATGCATTCCCTTTTTTTTTATACCTGAAAATGAATACACCTGACTCTCATTCTAGTACATTTCCAGAACAGACCCGATGATAAATATTTCTGATATTCCACTAATAGAAATCCAGATTGTTTTGATTGAACTTATCTGATTTCCAAAAGACTTCTTTATATCTGAATATGTTTTAAAAAGGAATAAAGTTTAGACTCATTTAAATTCTGATTTATGGTTTCCACGGATTCCTAAGATTTGAGGCGTAAGAGGCCGAGTAACGCCGGTCCAGCACTTTTTAATTATAATAAATGGACTAGGGATGGACTAGTCTAAAGGCCAATGTGTTGCCTAATGGGACCCAATACAAGGACCAGAGGGACTGTGTGTCCGGTATGGGGACTTTACGTGGCTGATCACCCGTATTGTCCGGTGCGTTGTGAAAAATCTCCAAAAATCACTTAATGCTTTTCTTGAAAACGGATATCTTGTTAATGAAATTGGTTTACCCTTTGAAATTGCATATTTATGTCATTGTTCTGATAATCCTTTGATATGGATTCTGCTAAAACCATGCCATATATATTGATATTGGAAACTGCTTTGAAACTGTATATTCAATTCATTATTCTGATAATCCCTTGATACGGATTTTGCTATACCCATGGCATACATATTGATATTGGAACTGTTTCCCAGTGGTTAACTATTTGGACATATTATTACTTGCTGGGCATTTGGCTCATTCTTTTTCCCTATTCTAACCCATAGTTAAACGAGAAGATGGTACGCACTTTTCAGACAGCTAGGAAGTCTTCCTATAGGGTTGTTTTTGGGATGCCAGCTCAGGTAGGTTGTAACGCCCCCAAATCCGGGGTCAAAGGATTTGGTCGTCACACTGCACTCTTAATCCAAACAACTTGTTCAATATAAAATCAACACAATAATAATAATATCTGTGACCCCAACTCTACCAAGAATCTTTAAAGGTTATAGTGCTAGAAACAAGAATCCAAAATTTCATTACAACAATCTTTCTTCTTTACAACCATTCTTTTTACACAAATTCTAATACACTAGTCTGTAACTTCGATAAGAAGTATACCGGCAACTAATCTTATACAATATATTATTCAATAGGAAACATCTATATACAAGACCTATCACTAGCTCCAAATGCTCTGGATCAAAACGTCTTTACGCTAATATCTTTCCCCATCTCTGATCAGCTACGCGGACAACTCTCGCCAATACACCTTCTTTCTGGCAGGCTAAAATATATATAAATAAAACAAGTATGAGCGAATGAATTGCTCAGCAAGCGCATTATTAAATATAATACGAAAGGTTTCCAAAATAAACTTTGGATTTTCAAATAAACAAGCCTTTGGCTTAAACATTTGTAATCTCTAATATTTTCAAAACAAGTTTGGTAATTTACCACAATTTCTCATTCTTCTTCTCTCAATTGAATAGTTTAAAACACAAAAAGATTTATATTGGTCGTTACGGTGACCGAAGCAACAATATCTACAATAGTAAGTAGAAAATATGAAATAAATATAACTCATACGTCTTCAAGACCATAGTTTGTACAAAAATACAAATTTTGAAGATAACAGGTCTATTCATAACATTCTCTGAAACCAACAACTCTGGAAGGTTAGAATAATCAAGGGGTAAGAATGAGCCAACACGCTCGGTCAAGGAATAAGGAACGCACTTCAAGGCTTCAACATGGTACCGACTAGATATGCGGTATGAATAAAACTCATCAAGATAGATATCTCACGACTGCCAATGGAATCAAGGAAGTGGATTTCGACTATTTGGAATCCAAATGTATTAAGAGTAAGTGATTTCAGCAAGATTGAAACCACTATTATTAATCAACGAACCAACAACTTCACGCAACGAATAAACCTGAGAATCAGGTCATAACTCATAAGAACAAAACATATGGATGTAACTCGTCTCAGAAATAAGAACTTATTCTAGAATTGGATTTTCACATTTTATCAAATCAAAGGTTGTGCTGCTGGCCAGCCACGCAACAACCCCGGACTAGCTCATGCATAGTCCTCTACGGATCCAAGGCCAATCTGGGCCTAAATTACATCGACCATAAATGGCCCGACCAATAATTGGTCCATTTTTAAAAACATTCCAATTCTATTTTATATACGTCAGGTGTCAGAACGAATGACAACCTTACTTCGACAATCAGGTGTCGGAAGAATCGACAACCTTGATACAACAATTGCTGGAAAACTCACGTTCCAGGAAACAGTTCAATTATGAAGAATCAATAAAGGGATAGCAATATAATCTAGTATCGACGAGATCGACACAACAATGGGGAGGTGCACATGAAAAGTGACAATATAATAAGCATCGACGAGTTCGATGTAACAACTGGGATATAATGAAGAATAACAATGACATGCTCAACAAGATTGAATCTGATATGAAACGGGCATTATGATATCAACAGAATTTGTAACAACTCAATATAGAATAGGGTTCAAAGAACAGGCTCTAGATGGCCTCAACAGTTCAAATTATCACATCATGGAAGAATTAGTTAAGATTCAACAATCTGGTAAGTGACAAGAAAGTCAAGTTCAAGTTTAAGAAAAATTCAGGGTGAAGTTTATAAATGAAGAAAACAAGGGTTTATTAACTTATGACAGAAATAGTTCAAGTCCTTCGAACATATACTTATAATAGATAAGCCTCGTATTTGAAGGAAGTAAACTAAATCATGCACAACATAAATGAATTCGAATCAGGGAATGGATCAGATGATCGCATTAACAAGAAATGATAATAATACTTGCAAGGGTGCAGGATGGAAAAATGGAATACTTGTAGAACAAGTACCACAGCTTCGGATTTTAAAATAACATTTTCAACATAGGGTTCACAAGTTCCCACTCATCTAGGGTTGGCAATATTCCAACCTAATGTTTTAAAATCATGTCTTTTAAAAGAAAGCCTTAGTATACGGCCCATAATTATCTTTTCAAACTTTTCAATATAATAAGTATATCTTTCCAATCAATATGAAAATATGAATCTAAACTCAAAAGGTATAAAAGAGTACTCGTCAATTTACGAGATTAAATAACATACTTGTAATTCAATGCAAAGAAATCAACATTTGAAAATTCAGTAATAAGCATTCAACATGCATACTAATAATTCAAGATAATATCCCTTAATTAATAAGCAAGGGTATAAACACTTGCCTCTGGTCCTTAGCTATTTCGTAACGCTGAAACAATACGATTTCCTCCTTATTCTGTCTTGTCGCACGATTCTCTACTTCCGTCCTTCTTTGCTTTAACGCTCTTGCGAATACCACTAGTCTGCTTTTACCATTTCGAATCCACGTGCCAGCCTCGATAGTCAAACATGAGACGATACTTAGTCTTCAACGTATGATTTCACATTCCATAAACGATCGTAACTTAACTTCGATAATCTGACTCGTCTCGTCCAATAGCCTCTGTTGCACAGACAACCACATTTCAATTGATAGAATAATCACGATTAACTAAATCAATCACCCACGTATCACGTTCGTCGAAAATCTCTATACCATAAAAGTCAACATCTAAGTCAACGGCCTCGTAAATCTCACTTTCTAACATAACCGACAAATTACTATTCCAACTACCCCTCGTGATGATATTAGACACGACCAAATACTCAAACAAGTCTCAACACAATTTATTCGCATGCATGACTCAACAACAGATAATTCACATCATTCACATAACACATTTAAACAAGTAACCGGTTACGTATCGGACGCCCGGTCTAATTTACGATATTTAAAACTCAGACACTAGCCCTAGTACGGGCATATACGGACTATAAAACACATTACACAACTCATACAAACCATATAGCACTTATAATTATTTTTAAAACATCACACGAAACTTATTTGAATTTTAAATAAGTCATTACTAATTTTTAAACCAAAAATCGGATTTTTAAATCCAATATAAGTATTTTAAATGCAATTAAATCAATTAATAAAATTAATTGACACTCTTTAAATGCTCAAACTATTTTTAAATAAATGAACCAAGCTAGAAAATAATTAAACTTAATTTTAATTAATTAAATCTAATTAATAATTAATTATTAAGAATTAACTGATTAAAAGAATTAATCAATTAATTAAATAAATTAATTATTAATCAAAAATAATTAAAATAATTAAATTTAATCAATTTTTGAATTTAAATAAATATTTATGAATTTATAAAATTTTCGGAATAATAAAATGTATTTTTAAATCAAAGATATGATTTTTAGAATTATAAAACTATTTTTGAATTATTTTAAAAATAAAATTCCAGAAACACTTTTCTGAAATGAAATTAGGGTTTTTAAAATCAAAACCGGGTTTTGTTCCAGATCGATTCTACATCACACACAACACTGACACCAGCCAAAAACGACGCGAAAACGACCAAAAACCGATAACCACTGGCGGCGGCTCGTTTTCCGGCTAGTACAAAACACACACCAACTTTAAAACTATATACACGAATCAATTCCTTGTCCTACGATCTATTCAATGGTGTAGACAAAATCAAGAACCAAGCAACATATCAAAAGTCCGGCCAAAACTTCAAGAACTCCGGCGACTGTACTGCTTTCCGATTTGCTCGAATTCGAGCTCCAAAATTCAGTTAAAAATCATCAAAACACTCCTTACAACACATACAACTTATTCATATAATCAATTATTAAGAACAATCACAAACACAGTTTTCCCCAAATTAAATCAAAAATTCGAAAATAAATAAATAATTAAAAATCGGAAAGATCAGAAAATCATACCCACATGAATTTTGATGGTGGATTTAGGTAGAGGATGATGAGAGATTCGATTTGGTTACAAGAACATCGAAATCGGAATCCGATAACGCCTTCAAAATTGAGTTTGATTCTCATGAACACGAAGAACACGTTTCAGGGGTTTTTAGATTTTTAACTGTAATTAAGCTTTATTATACGCAAAACAAAGTACGATTTGCCTTTTTATATTAAACGGAAAATAATACCCCAAACGACATTTTTGGATCGATACTGATCCGATGGATCGCTTTAAATACAATTTAACAAAATAAACGCTTTAAATCTTTAATAAAGCAGAATACACGTTTCACGAGACGATAAGCATCCATAAAGTACGGATAACTACAAGTATCGTTTAATACAAAATATACGAACCAAAATACCTCTATTACGAATATTTTTGAGTACTTCCCACTTTAACGAATGAAATATTGGTACGAACGATATACCAATCTCCCGAATAATTTGGGAACGATCCAAATTTTCTTTTCGATAATTAAAATAAAATAAAATAGTATGACATCTGTAAGAACCCAAAATTTTCGGTAGAATTAAATTTTTTTTTTTATGATAAAGTGCATCAGTGAATATATGAATGATTAGTGGTTGTAACCACAATGTATTAATGATTTTGAGATTCAAGATTATAAAATGAATATGGATTTCAGTTACAAGTACTTTGTGAATAGAAGGGATGGACTGACCATCTAAATAAGAACAATCTATCTGGAAAATGGAAATATAATATTCCAAGAAAGAAAAGTATTTTCATGTCATCCAAATCGATATCTGTTATGCATCCGACAACTCCATAAACAAGATAGAGTATGCCTGAGAAAGCACTAGAACATTTTCTAAGTACAAGAAACGTTGGAATTGATATTGATCTACAAGATTGTGGATGAATAGTGATTTTGAGGATTAACAAAGTTTTTCATGCCACCTATGTACGAGACGTAGTGTGGATATTCCGAAGTCATATTAGTGATCTACGGAGTAAATAAGTGAATGCAAAGACGATCGGAATTCAGAAATTCCAAATTTTATTTTGGTACAGTATTTGACCGGGCAGCAAATTATATATTATTATATTCAAGAATTGAGATATTAAAATTGAGGATTGGAGGATTTAATATTTTGGAATTTTATTATTTATTAAAGTCGATTTAAGGATTCGATTGTGGAAGTGAATAGTGAATAGTTACTATTCACTGCGAGAACCGCATAGAGTTTTATTCGCCCTTTAGAAAATATTTTGAATCGTTTCAAGAGAAGTAAGACAATATTTACAGGATTAGATATAGACATGGAAGTAACATGTAACAAGATTAATTCGAGAATGCAACATTTGGATCATCCATGTGAAAGGAGACGAATCAGTAAAGCTACTTTATCCAACTCGTGCATGTGCGACACGTGTCCACTGACTAAGCACTAAAGGTGATGACTCACCCCTTTTAACCACAAAATATCAGCACTTTTAGTAGTCAAATAAGAAAAGAAAAAGAAGAATTCTTCCCCTTTTTGGAGAGAAAACCCGAGAGAGAGAGAGGAGGAAAATGGTGGAGAAAGAATTGATCATAACTTGAGTTTCTCTCGGCGGTTTTTGGCGATCCACCACTCAAATCGAAGCTCTCGAGAAGCTCTACGCAACCATGGTAAGCGCTCGCTTCACCTCTGTGTTTTACCCATTCGATTCAGTGATTAACAGTTGGAGAAGATGATGAATAGTAACTTGTATCTTGTTTTGTTTTGTTTTGATAATGAGTTTGTAGCTTCCAAAGGTTGTATTAAGCAAGGATTTGAGGTTACATAAGGATTATAGCAGCAAGCAAGCTTGGAGGAAGGTATAAACCTCTGCCCCTTTGAGTTTGATATGAGTTTGAAATGGTTTTGATGTTTATGTAAAGTTAAGAGCATGATTAAGTAATTAGATGAATTGTTGGTTGAGTTTGGAGAATGGGTTATGAATTTATTGTGATTGTTCATGGAGGATTTGACTGAGTGGAGGGTGTATAAGGTGGATGGTGAGTTTGGGATTGTTTGGTGTTGATTTGGGTATGTTTTGAAAATGGAAAACGTTACGATTATAGCCGTCGTAATGCCCGATTCCCGTTAACTCTAAAAACTGCCTAGAGTCCGGAAACTTAACTGCCTCTTTTGGTTCAGTGAGGAACATGAGTGTGTAGAGGTTTGTTTCTAGTTTACGTGAGCGCAAGAATCATGCCGTTATGATTTACGATTTAAGAGAAAAGTGAGTTTTAGTAAACGCCGTTCGGAAGAACGACCCATCTCTGGTCTGCACCTTTGAGGCTATGTTTGGACCACTTAGAAGCCATATTAAAATGCGAAACTTTGAGGAATAATGCTAGAGACAGTTAGGAAGGCTCACGAAAAAGATTCGGATTAAAAAGAGTATTTTTCGATTTTATAAAAATGTTTTAGTCGAGGGCGCGCAAGTGAAAACCACTAAGAGCGAGACTTAAAAACCAAGGTTCCAAATGGTTATGTATAACTTGGATTTGAGGATGGATTTCGAACCAAACTTATGATATAAGTATTTAACGGATAACATGGACTTAGTATGAGCCTATAACGAGTTAGTAATTCCTTGGTTGTGTTTCGCTTACGTGTTTAAGCATTGAGTTATAAGTGGTTTATCGAGGGGATTAACCGTGTGCGTTCGTTTGACTTTGTCTAGATTGTTCGACATGGTTAGGAGCCCTATCACCTCTCGAGCATCAGGCAAGTTTACTAAACCTTACTCTATTATTAGAGTGGGCATATTTTTGAATGTTTAATACGTGTTGATTCAAAAATATATCTATATATATATTCTTTGTTCCAAGTATCGTGCAAGTTTCTAAAACCATATTTTGAAGTATGCTTATACTAGATGCAAGTTTTCTTATTCCATGTTATGTTTTCCATTAAGTATACTAATGATGCATACGATATGATATTATGCATGTTTTCAAACCTTACATCGTATATAGATGTAATGGTAATAAAATGTTGAGACGTAATATATGCATATGATAGATGCATGCAAGTTTTCAAACCTATACCTTTTCAAAAACTGTTGTGGTGATAACTAAAGATTTTGAGATATATGCTATATGTGTATGATTTCGAAATGATTTCTATGATGCTAAGTCAAAGTATTGATACAAGTTGAACTTGTAAGCTATGGATATAGTAGTATTTTGTAGCTGATGTGCTAAGCAAAACCCTCAGTAGGGGGATATATACTCTGCATTTATACTTTGGACCGGGAATGGTATCAGTTGTTATCTAGAGATATATTATATACTCTCTATATTTATTTTTACATACTAAGAATGGTATCAGTTGCTATCTAGGGTTATTTTATTGTGTTATTACAATTAATCTCGATAAGTGGTTTACAAAATTAAAGATCATTTGGAGTTTAATCTATTAAGGGTATAGTTTAAATATATGATGAATAGTTGTTATCTACCCTTTTTGATAAGGAAGTACTTGAGAAGTATTTCTAAATAAATATTCTTTATTAAATATAGTTTGATTTAATTATTTAAAGCCCTACTTCTTAAGGAAGTATTTTGTGAAAACTATTTTTAAACCCTAGATAGCTAATAAAGTTTTATTCAGACAATTATAAATATAATTAGAGAAGGTTCCCAAAACTATTTCCCGTTTAAGTCTATATTCAGAAAGACTTAAATGTTCGCTCAAACTTCAAAGATACATGGAACCTTTCTCAAGATTTTATGGTTGTTTCAAGTGGACTGCCCGGTCCTAAACCTTTTAAATCAATGAATTTATCAGTCTGGTTTACTACCATCAAAATGATTTTGATTACTTCCTCAAGATTCGAGGGGTAAGATCAGTGGAATTAGTTGCATCCATTAACAAGCGTCAGATTGGGAAATATGGGTGAATTTTCCTTTCCAACCAGATATGACTACTTTGTGGAGTTGTATTCTCGGGGAAAAAGGGGAAGGAACTTTATGTTTCAGTGTTATGGATTTACTCGAACTTGGAGATATATAAGGGACTGAGTAGCGCCGGTCCCCTAAGGGAATTACGCGTAGACCGTCGTTCTTCCCTTAGATTTATCAGTGCCCGACCGTAGGAGAAGTGGATGTAACAGAATCGACCGTCCAAGAACGGGTCTGTTCATCCTGCCTACAACCGATTGGCGGGGAGGTAAGTCGGTGTGAGACTGATTATCTTCCCTTCTACGTAGAAAAACAGCAGGGGGATTCGCCTTACGACTGATCATCGTAGGGGTATCCTCGGCGCCCAGCATCTCCATCTACAGTTCACTATTCATGAAAGAGCACATTTTGTGCAGGTTTTCAGAGAAAGAGAAATTATTCCAGTTACTCAGTTTTATGCAAGTTTTCAGAAAAGAAAGTTTATTCCAGCCTTTCAGTTCTATGCAAGTTTTCAGAAAGAGAAAGTTTACTCAAGAGTATTCCAGTTTATTTCAGTATATGAGTTTACCAGAAAGAATATGAATTTATCAGAAAGGTATATGATTTTTGAAAAAGGTATATGGAATCAGATGAGTTTCGAAAATGGATTGGACATATTTTGCCTTGTCTTTATTTCCAGAAGGTGATATGAGATAAATGTTTGATATGAAAGATGATATTTGGAAATTCCTACAACTTCATCTTTTATTTTATGAGTTATGACTCTGATAAAACCTGATTAAGGATATATATATGCATGAGTGAATTTTGGGTTATGGAAACCTTATATTGGATTTTCCTTATAACTTCATCTTTCAAGTATATGTTGATAGTCTGCTTATATTTTATATAGCAGATATTTTACAGAAATGATATACTGAGTTATCTTGTTATTTCATCTTTTATACTATACTAGAACTTTGTTCATAGTATGAATATCGAAAGTTTGCAGAATATTATGGAGATGATATTTGAAATACAACAATGGTATTTTTGGAATACATTCCGATAAGGAAATAATTTCAGTATCAAGATATTTTGACAAAGTATTGTCTTATACCCGCTTTATTTCTGGGTTGAATTAAAGGCAGAATTATGCCATACTTTCATTACCTTGCTGAGCTATCGCTCACTCTTGCTATTATTTTATATATATTATATAGCAGCGAAGCAGGATGCCTATGGGACGGCACATACCTCGCAAGGCGTTTCCATAAACAGTTTTTAGCAGTGATCCCGGGAGTAGTACGAACCAGTCGAATCAGGCTACGGCTTTGGTATTCAACTCATGTATAGACATGAATGGTATAAGAGGATTGTGAGCATCAGAAGGCTAAGTTGGTAATGTAACAATACTTAGAAATTGTATCAGTAACAGATTCAAAAGACATTTGGGTATTGTAATAAAAGTTATTTATTCCGCAGTTGTTGTATTGTGTCGTTTCTGAGACTCTAACCTGTGTGTGTGTGTGTGTGTGTGTGAGACATATGTTGTGGGGTCATGAGCAGGTGAATTATGAATGGTGTGAGTAATACAGGTAAGGCAAGGAATACATGGATTGTGACAACCCTAGATCCCTGACCCCGGATTTGGGGCTGTTACAGAGATGGTATCAGAGCGTTAGGTTACAGTCCTCAGAAACGATAGGAGATCGAGTCTTACAATACCCTTAATAATGATAAGAGCATCTGGAGCTCAAATTGAGTTCGTAGTCGGGTTAGAGGACATGACCCTGACTGTTTAAGATGAAGCCCGAGAGGGGACTTCTTCTGGGAAACCGTACTTAGGACTTCGTGATTAGTCACCTCGATTCGCATGAGTCGTAGATTGATGGGATTCTGAGATACCAGACCCCGAGGCCTTCGAGTAGGCAATTGATGATGCGTTCCTTGAAATGGACGGAGACCCGATAAAGGAAGATCCATAGGAGGATCTAGAGGAAGACCCCATAGTGGGTCGAGGAAAGAATCTTGTAGATGACGTGTTGATTGATAAAGATGTGGTGTGTTACTTGAGGTCTAATAATAAGACCAGACGAACCTTCAAGGGATAAATAAGTGACGAGACGAGAGTTTAAGGATCGTTCATGATTCATCAAGAGGTATGACAAAGAAAATGGAGTAGAATCTCCAAAGCAGAAGAGGTAGAAGCAGTATAGCCAATATCAGTGGATTGATTCGACTTGAACGAAACCTGTTACTTGTAGTCGGTTATAGTTGCCCATAAGGAGGCGGCATACGTAAGAACCAAGGTGTTCAGATTTTCACGAACGATTAAGGGGACTTAGTTGCCTAGTATAGTGAAAGGAATTGCTTTGGCTATGAGGTTTCAATCCTCCACGACCAGCGATTCCATTGGAAAGAGTGTCTATTACATCATTGAGGGATTTGTTATCTCAAGGAAAATTTTGGATATATGTACCATGCAAATGTTATTGTAAGACAAGCACGCTAAGGCGGAATCAAGAACGAGATTTACCACCCTCAGGAAATCAGGAAGGAATTATGAGGATAGAACAGAAAAGTCGGAAATCAGATCCGAGCATTACTAGTAGGTAAATAGGTTGATCAAATTTCCCTGATTTTGGAAAGAAATTCAGCAAATTTTGGCAACCCTTGTCTTTCTGATTACCAGAGGATGTCACCAAAGAGAGTGGAAATTAGAGAGGACCCTGTGGATTGGGTAAGATAGCCGTTATATGGGTTGGTGGACAGACCCTGATTGCTATAAATGATTGTAGAGATAAAATGAGGAAGTTGAGATTGGACGGTAAAGGCGAAATATATTTAAGGACCAAGACGGACTGAGAAGTTCCGGGATTGACTTAAATGAAAAGACTATTGTGCCAAAAGTGTTAAGCGTATGTAGCGCACGGGATTAATATGGAAGAAGGAATATTGGGTATAAGGATGATTGAAATAGAAACCGGATTTAAGTCTGTAGATTCTAACGATCTTCCGGAGTACCGCCCAATCGACATGAGGAATTGTCATTGCAATGGGCGACAACGGTATCGAGGTCTTCTTATAGAACAGAACGCTTACTTGAGATGTTTGCGCCTAGTCGAATAGAACTCCCTACGATTGCAAATGTTGATGGTTGAATTCTTAGAGACTATTATGAGTCGGCAATAACGTAAGTATCGACCACCTTAGGGTGTGCATGGAGAAGAAAAGCTTTGGAATTGAACGATTATCCGTTAGAGGAGCCGAAAAAAAAAAAAAAAAGAAAAAAAAAAAAGGCATCCGTTGAGACCTTGGCAAACCTCCCCAATCTATGATCTATCTTGACCTCTCTCCAGGAAAGAATTCTGATAAAGGGTATATTCCCTCTTCGAAGTTGTTTTATAACACTTGTGCTAAACCATATTCAGTTTCACTTGTGCCAGAGGCTGTCACAATGCCTACTTTCAGGCCTTCGAAGCCCTGTCAAATGATGTTATTCAAGCTTTCACTTTTCTTGAAATAATGAATGACCCTATGGTGATACCTCACCACTTATTTGTTAAGTACCAGTATCTTTTGGTTATTCTTTTCTTTGCGATTCTTTGGAAACCGCACCTTTGGAATCTGTTCAATTTTAATCCAAGGTGTTCCTTTGAGAAATATTGTTTAAAAGACGATAATCATTAGATTGATATCGAATTGCTTTCATACTTTTCAACTTTCACTGAGACGAACAACCCTATATTTATAGGGGCTACAAGGACTATCTGTCTGTGTGATAGAAGTCGGATGGGACGCCATCACTTGTAAGTTGTGAAATACAAGAAGGCTAATTACCTTTAGTATGTCTCAATCGAGGCACACAACATTAAGTTCTTATGATCATGTTGATCTCTCGGTAAATTCTTTTGCCTCCTATGAGGTTATCCTAAAACTTATAACCAGTGTGTGACGTTTTCCTTGATATGGGAGCTGTCTTTTCAAGGCCCCATAATTTTTGTTATCCTCATTGAATTCTAAGGGGAGGCCACCCAGGTCAAATAAGTCAAAATTCGCTGATAGGAATTAGACTCGCAACGAAATTGCTTATGACAGGAGCGGATCCCTAAGACAAATAGAATGTTAGTGACATATCAACGAAATTGGTTATTCTCCCAAGGATATTATGATAATGGAAAGCGTGTCAATCGATATATGTGAAAGGAATGGCGGTATGCCGTGAACTCCAGTGACAACGGTGTTAAATGGATGCCCTATAGTGAAATTGAGATTTTGGAGGAGTGTTTACGAGTGGACACTACCTCTGGGTTAGCAAGATAATTACTGACGTTGGAGTCAGAGGGAGCTGGTATTGTGACTTGGGAGATGTGCAGCGTGTGTTGTTATAAAGGAATAATTTTCAGAAATATATGAAGACCCGGATGAAAATAAAAGTTAAAGAGTTAAAACAAGAAACCATAAACTGTGACCGAGTATTCAGAGTATAATGGGAATGAAAGGGTTAGTGACTCAGTTACAAGAGTTGCTGTATAAAGGTGTAATAAGACCCAATGTACCACCATGGAGAGCCCGGTGTTGTTGTAAGAGAGAAAGATGTTAGCACAAGATTTTGTATCGAACCTCGAGGGTTGTATGAGTTCGACATGGAAAATAGGTACCCTTGTAAATGATTGTTTGATCAGCGGAAGGACGCTGTGTATTTCCAAATTTATTTAAGAACTGGGTGTCACCAGTGGGAAGTTAAATCTGAGGATATACCCAAGACTGCGATTCGTACTAGGAATAGACACTTCGAGTGTTCATCGAAGTTATTTTGGGTTGACTAATGCACCCACAAATTTTCTGGAATGGGATGAAGTGGCTTTGAGTTATCCGTGATAGTAGATAACATGAAATGGAGAAATGGCTAGAGTTGACCAAGGATTACGATTGTGAGATACACTACCATCCGGGGAAGGCCAATATGGTGGCCGATACCTTAATTAAAATGAGACAGAGATGGATTCCGAATGATCAGGAATTAAAGGATGAGATTTTACACGAAACTCAAGCTAACCCAACAAACTGGAAAGACAAAATATTTCACCAACAAGCGGCTAGTGACAACTAAGACAAACAGAGAAAGTATGCGGACTAAGCCCGCGAGTATAGAGATAATACTGCTATGGATAAGCTAAATGGCATGTTGATGAATGACAAGCAAGTTTATGCTGGTGTATTTCTGTACAAATAAGATAGAGAGTATGAGGTCAGAGATTTGTAATGCGGAAGGTATTTTCATGGAAAGAAGTAATGAGAATTAGGGAGAAAGAAAAGCTGAGTCTTAAATACATTGGACCGTTTGAGATTTTAAGGCGAATCGTAAGGCTAGCATACGAACTAGCACTAACCCGAATCTGCAACAAGACCGCAACGTGTTTCATGTTTCGATGCTAAGACCATACAAGTCAAATGCTAAGCATATAGTGGAATTCGAGCATGTGGATATGCAACCAGACTTACCCTATGTGGAGCAACCAATGGAATATTAGATCAAAAAGGAACAAGTGCTCCAAAAAAAGGTCATCAAGTTCGTCAGATTTATGTGGCAAAATCATAACGTGGAAGAATCAAATTGAGAGCTAGAGGGTGAATTACTAGAGAAATACCACCATTTGATTCAGACAGATTCCGGGACGGAATCCTTTTAAGGAGGGGAGATTGTAAGAACCCAAAATTTTCGGTAGAATTAAATTTTTTTTTTATGATAAAGTGCATCAGTGAATATATGAATGATTAGTGGTTGTAACCACAATGTATTAATGATTTTGAGATTCAAGATTATAAAATGAATATGGATTTCAGTTACAAGTACTTTGTGAATAGAAGGGATGGACTGACCATCTAAATAAGAACAATCTATCTGGAAAATGGAAATATAATATTCCAAGAAAGAAAAGTATTTTCATGTCATCCAAATCGATATCTGTTATGCATCCGACAACTCCATAAACAAGATAGAGTATGCCTGAGAAAGCACTAGAACATTTTCTAAGTACAAGAAACGTTGGAATTGATATTGATCTACAAGATTGTGGATGAATAGTGATTTTGAGGATTAACAAAGTTTTTCATGCCACCTATGTACGAGACGTAGTGTGGATATTCCGAAGTCATATTAGTGATCTACGGAGTAAATAAGTGAATGCAAAGACGATCGGAATTCAGAAATTCCAAATTTTATTTTGGTACAGTATTTGACCGGGCAGCAAATTATATATTATTATATTCAAGAATTGAGATATTAAAATTGAGGATTGGAGGATTTAATATTTTGGAATTTTATTATTTATTAAAGTCGATTTAAGGATTCGATTGTGGAAGTGAATAGTGAATAGTTACTATTCACTGCGAGAACCGCATAGAGTTTTATTCGCCCTTTAGAAAATATTTTGAATCGTTTCAAGAGAAGTAAGACAATATTTACAGGATTAGATATAGACATGGAAGTAACATGTAACAAGATTAATTCGAGAATGCAACATTTGGATCATCCATGTGAAAGGAGACGAATCAGTAAAGCTACTTTATCCAACTCGTGCATGTGCGACACGTGTCCACTGACTAAGCACTAAAGGTGATGACTCACCCCTTTTAACCACAAAATATCAGCACTTTTAGTAGTCAAATAAGAAAAGAAAAAGAAGAATTCTTCCCCTTTTTGGAGAGAAAACCCGAGAGAGAGAGAGGAGGAAAATGGTGGAGAAAGAATTGATCATAACTTGAGTTTCTCTCGGCGGTTTTTGGCGATCCACCACTCAAATCGAAGCTCTCGAGAAGCTCTACGCAACCATGGTAAGCGCTCGCTTCACCTCTGTGTTTTACCCATTCGATTCAGTGATTAACAGTTGGAGAAGATGATGAATAGTAACTTGTATCTTGTTTTGTTTTGTTTTGATAATGAGTTTGTAGCTTCCAAAGGTTGTATTAAGCAAGGATTTGAGGTTACATAAGGATTATAGCATCAAGCAAGCTTGGAGGAAGGTATAAACCTCTGCCCCTTTGAGTTTGATATGAGTTTGAAATGGTTTTGATGTTTATGTAAAGTTAAGAGCATGATTAAGTAATTAGATGAATTGTTGGTTGAGTTTGGAGAATGGGTTATGAATTTATTGTGATTGTTCATGGAGGATTTGACTGAGTGGAGGGTGTATAAGGTGGATGGTGAGTTTGGGATTGTTTGGTGTTGATTTGGGTATGTTTTGAAAATGGAAAACGTTACGATTATAGCCGTCGTAATGCCCGATTCCCGTTAACTCTAAAAACTGCCTAGAGTCCGGAAACTTAACTGTCTCTTTTGGTTCAGTGAGGAACATGAGTGTGTAGAGGTTTGTTTCTAGTTTACGTGAGCGCAAGAATCATGCCGTTATGATTTACGATTTAAGAGAAAAGTGAGTTTTAGTAAACGCCGTTCGGAAGAACGACCCATCTCTGGTCTGCACCTTTGAGGCTATGTTTGGACCACTTAGAAGCCATATTAAAATGCGAAACTTTGAGGAATAATGCTAGAGACAGTTAGGAAGGCTCACGAAAAAGATTCGGATTAAAAAGAGTATTTTTCGATTTTATAAAAATGTTTTAGTCGAGGGCGCGCAAGTGAAAACCACTAAGAGCGAGACTTAAAAACCAAGGTTCCAAATGGTTATGTATAACTTGGATTTGAGGATGGATTTCGAACCAAACTTATGATATAAGTATTTAACGGATAACATGGACTTAGTATGAGCCTATAACGAGTTAGTAATTCCTTGGTTGTGTTTCGCTTACGTGTTTAAGCATTGAGTTATAAGTGGTTTATCGAGGGGATTAACCGTGTGCGTTCGTTTGACTTTGTCTAGATTGTTCGACATGGTCAGGAGCCCTATCACCTCTCGAGCATCAGGCAAGTTTACTAAACCTTACTCTATTATTAGAGTGGGCATATTTTTGAATGTTTAATACGTGTTGATTCAAAAATATATCTATATATATATTCTTTGTTCCAAGTATCGTGCAAGTTTCTAAAACCATATTTTGAAGTATGCTTATACTAGATGCAAGTTTTCTTATTCCATGTTATGTTTTCCATTAAGTATACTAATGATGCATACGATATGATATTATGCATGTTTTCAAACCTTACATCGTATATAGATGTAATGGTAATAAAATGTTGAGACGTAATATATGCATATGATAGATGCATGCAAGTTTTCAAACCTATACCTTTTCAAAAACTGTTGTGGTGATAACTAAAGATTTTGAGATATATGCTATATGTGTATGATTTCGAAATGATTTCTATGATGCTAAGTCAAAGTATTGATACAAGTTGAACTTGTAAGCTATGGATATAGTAGTATTTTGTAGCTGATGTGCTAAGCAAAACCCTCAGTAGGGGGATATATACTCTGCATTTATACTTTGGACCGGGAATGGTATCAGTTGTTATCTAGAGATATATTATATACTCTCTATATTTATTTTTACATACTAAGAATGGTATCAGTTGCTATCTAGGGTTATTTTATTGTGTTATTACAATTAATCTCGATAAGTGGTTTACAAAATTAAAGATCATTTGGAGTTTAATCTATTAAGGGTATAGTTTAAATATATGATGAATAGTTGTTATCTACCCTTTTTGATAAGGAAGTACTTGAGAAGTATTTCTAAATAAATATTCTTTATTAAATATAGTTTGATTTAATTATTTAAAGCCCTACTTCTTAAGGAAGTATTTTGTGAAAACTATTTTTAAACCCTAGATAGCTAATAAAGTTTTATTCAGACAATTATAAATATAATTAGAGAAGGTTCCCAAAACTATTTCCCGTTTAAGTCTATATTCAGAAAGACTTAAATGTTCGCTCAAACTTCAAAGATACATGGAACCTTTCTCAAGATTTTATGGTTGTTTCAAGTGGACTGCCCGGTCCTAAACCTTTTAAATCAATGAATTTATCAGTCTGGTTTACTACCATCAAAATGATTTTGATTACTTCCTCAAGATTCGAGGGGTAAGATCAGTGGAATTAGTTGCATCCATTAACAAGCGTCAGATTGGGAAATATGGGTGAATTTTCCTTTCCAACCAGATATGACTACTTTGTGGAGTTGTATTCTCGGGGAAAAAGGGGAAGGAACTTTATGTTTCAGTGTTATGGATTTACTCGAACTTGGAGATATATAAGGGACTGAGTAGCGCCGGTCCCCTAAGGGAATTACGCGTAGACCGTCGTTCTTCCCTTAGATTTATCAGTGCCCGACCGTAGGAGAAGTGGATGTAACAGAATCGACCGTCCAAGAACGGGTCTGTTCATCCTGCCTACAACCGATTGGCGGGGAGGTAAGTCGGTGTGAGACTGATTATCTTCCCTTCTACGTAGAAAAACAGCAGGGGGATTCGCCTTACGACTGATCATCGTAGGGGTATCCTCGGCGCCCAGCATCTCCATCTACAGTTCACTATTCATGAAAGAGCACATTTTGTGCAGGTTTTCAGAGAAAGAGAAATTATTCCAGTTACTCAGTTTTATGCAAGTTTTCAGAAAAGAAAGTTTATTCCAGCCTTTCAGTTCTATGCAAGTTTTCAGAAAGAGAAAGTTTACTCAAGAGTATTCCAGTTTATTTCAGTATATGAGTTTACCAGAAAGAATATGAATTTATCAGAAAGGTATATGATTTTTGAAAAAGGTATATGGAATCAGATGAGTTTCGAAAATGGATTGGACATATTTTGCCTTGTCTTTATTTCCAGAAGGTGATATGAGATAAATGTTTGATATGAAAGATGATATTTGGAAATTCCTACAACTTCATCTTTTATTTTATGAGTTATGACTCTGATAAAACCTGATTAAGGATATATATATGCATGAGTGAATTTTGGGTTATGGAAACCTTATATTGGATTTTCCTTATAACTTCATCTTTCAAGTATATGTTGATAGTCTGCTTATATTTTATATAGCAGATATTTTACAGAAATGATATACTGAGTTATCTTGTTATTTCATCTTTTATACTATACTAGAACTTTGTTCATAGTATGAATATCGAAAGTTTGCAGAATATTATGGAGATGATATTTGAAATACAACAATGGTATTTTTGGAATACATTCCGATAAGGAAATAATTTCAGTATCAAGATATTTTGACAAAGTATTGTCTTATACCCGCTTTATTTCTGGGTTGAATTAAAGGCAGAATTATGCCATACTTTCATTACCTTGCTGAGCTATCGCTCACTCTTGCTATTATTTTATATATATTATATAGCAGCGAAGCAGGATGCCTATGGGACGGCACATACCTCGCAAGGCGTTTCCATAAACAGTTTTTAGCAGTGATCCCGGGAGTAGTACGAACCAGTCGAATCAGGCTACGGCTTTGGTATTCAACTCATGTATAGACATGAATGGTATAAGAGGATTGTGAGCATCAGAAGGCTAAGTTGGTAATGTAACAATACTTAGAAATTGTATCAGTAACAGATTCAAAAGACATTTGGGTATTGTAATAAAAGTTATTTATTCCGCAGTTGTTGTATTGTGTCGTTTCTGAGACTCTAACCTGTGTGTGTGTGTGTGTGTGTGTGAGACATATGTTGTGGGGTCATGAGCAGGTGAATTATGAATGGTGTGAGTAATACAGGTAAGGCAAGGAATACATGGATTGTGACAACCCTAGATCCCTGACCCCGGATTTGGGGCTGTTACAACATCCTTTTCAAAATAATTTCAAATTCCCCACACATTTCACATAGCACCACAATATCACATATTCAATCATTTAACGAATAACTTAGCACGTTTAAACAGATAAATCATTTAATAACTCTTAATATGAAATTAAAATTTCATTTCACATCATATAAGAACACGTAATTTTCCCGGATCTTACATAGGTGATGACCACTGGTAGAAGGTGTTTTGTAAGGAGAGGACATAGAACTTTTAAGTCTTGGTTGTAATAACTTTTGAGACTCATGTTTATGTATTAATGAATTAGATAGTGGATCCTTGTTTCACACCATCAACTGTTGAGATCCAAGGTAGAGTTGGGGTCGAGTCTTCATGTTTATATTATTTTGTTTACGGGTTTATTGTATAGAGTTTGTAGTGACTCCCCGATCATGACCCCAGATTGGGAGGGCGTCACAGTGATCCCACAGCTCTGTCTCCCCCGCCAAAGAAGAGAAGAACCTTTCGTGAGGCATCTGTCAACCCATCTGTATCCTCCCAACAGGATATGGACTTTGAAATGGCCAATGAACAGATTCTAGAGACATCCTCTCAACATGATGAATCTATTGAAATTCTCCATAGGGCCGTGGCAACCTGTACTGAGTTAAGCATACTCCCATTACTCACAATGGGAGATAATCCAACATTAGATGAAAATCAGGACACCTTGTCACGAGAGAACTTACAAATGGTTACAGTACCTACCATTATCATGGTAGAAGTTCCTTCAC
The DNA here is from genome assembly GCA_030848705.1 of Heracleum sosnowskyi. Taxonomy (NCBI): domain Eukaryota; kingdom Viridiplantae; phylum Streptophyta; class Magnoliopsida; order Apiales; family Apiaceae; genus Heracleum; species Heracleum sosnowskyi. The sequence goes on from CM061243.1 coordinate 88,046,844, forward strand.
AAGCATCAGAGGAAAAATTTGATTATTCGCCACCAATAATAGAATCATTTTCTCCCCTCCCAGAGGGAACATCTCTGGCTCCCCTAAGAGATTTTCCACTCGTAGTTTATACTGGAGAAAGTGGAAGACAACCTGGTGAGTCTATCACTGAAGAAATTCAGATCTCAAATCCAAATGATTTAATAGACTTCACTAGGGATTGGGATTCGCGAACTCCCATTGCACCACCACTGACCTCTCTTGAAGGGGCTATGGTGATTTCTATTGCAGGTACATCAGATTCTGGAGGAAATAGACAGCTAGTGTTGAGAAATGTGAGGCAAACACAGAGCAAAACACAAGCACATGAGTCGAGTGAAACACCAATGAGAGAAATTTAGGTGAGTGCACACACTGACACAAACACTGCATCGTTGTTAGCTCAGATAGTTTCTCTACAAGAACAATTATCAAAAACCCAAGCTAAAAAAGAACTTCTACAAGCACAAGTGGTTGAACGGTCTTCTTCTTCCACCTCTGTCAACAATCAGTTGGGACTATTAAAGAATGATGTTGAGAGCCTGAAGACAATGTTTCTCCGTGATAGAGTATATATTTATATATATTTTATATGATTTTATTCCTCATATTTATTATACTTTGCATTTAATTGGATTTTTATTTAATAAATTTTAATGTTTTATTGTAGGAAGCATGGAAATACTAAACTTGGAAGGATTGGAGAATAAAGAGCTTAATTTGGAGATTTATTATAAGAAAATTCGGATTTGTTGGGCTGCCTGCACATAATTCACTGTTTGGGTCATATCTTGAGTTTTAGAAGTCAGAATTGGACGATTTAACAGCCCACGCGAAGATAACGGAATTATCTTTCATTCTAAAGTGGTCCAACTATCAAATTACATCAGGAACGGCACAGAATTACTGAAGAAAAGTCAGCTACGGATTTTCCTTGTAAAATAGAATCAGTTTAGGAAACGTACTTGTACTTTCCTCAAGGCATTACAATATTTGAGAATATGTATATAAACATCAGATCTGAGAGATAGAGAGATATACATAGATACATACAGACATAGAGAGACTTGTACTTTACTTCTGGGAGAAAGATTGAAGGTTTTTTTCTCTGTTCTTAATAATATTATGTGTTCTTATTATATTATGTGTTTTGTTAGTTTAATTATAAGTGAGTAGATCTTTAACCTAGGGTTAAGTTGAACCCTAGTTATGATTGATGTATGATTTTCCACAAACCCCCAATTTAGTTATGTTGTATGCTCTTGCTTATTGAGTTGTGCTTAATTAACAATAACATGTCAGACATGATTATGCGTATTGTTTGAACCCAATATCTATTTATCATCGAAAGTTGGACTTAGATGGTTGTGATTTATCCAATAATGACATGAACTTCTCCATGAAAATAGGTAGAACGGATTGTTAGGAAGTTAGGATGCTGTGTTTAATGTCTCTGAATTGCACGATACCATGAAAATAGGCTTGAGTGTATTTTAGAGAAGCCATTAATACTCGAGAGAGGTTATTGGTATTTTATAGGGCACATCTTTCCTCTTGAGTAGCGTATGATTAATTGGGGTGGAAAATCATGATTGTATTGATTCATGCTAGTGGGGATACTTAATTCTAGATGTTTTTAGTTAATTGATAAATACCACATATTTGCTTTAGTATAATATTTAGATTAAAAATCTCTCAATAATTTATTGTGTTACTTGCTTAGTTGAATTAAATCAAGAATAACTAGTGATTGATACGTTTGTCTCTGTGGGATCGACTCTGACTTACCTTACTACATAGTTAGAAGGATTTGTTAGATATTATTATTTGATAGGCACGTGACAGCCTTGTAAAATTTTTGGCGCCGCTGCCAGGGACAAAGCGGTATTAGATTAGTTAATTTTTGAGTTTGTTTAGCTAAGTCTTTTGGTTGTTTTGCTTCGGCTATTATTCTCTTGTTATTTGATCTTTGTTTCTAGTTTTCTTGTTGCATGCACACTCGAAGTTCAGGTACAGAAAATTTAATTGCTTTTGATCCTGAAATTGAAGCTACAGCATGAAGACAAGCAGGACTACAAAGGAAAAATAAAGACAATGAAGTTATGGGTGAGACATCAGCTACAGCTCTCAGGGAGCATGGTATTCCAGACGCTACATACGTACTCTCCAGTATTGTCAGACCAACAGTCACGGCTACCCACTTTGAACTCAAGCCACAATTCATCCAATTCGTCTCCAATGATTCTTTCGCAGGATTGTCCACTGAAAATCCTGTTGATCATCTTGAGAGTTTTCTGGAAAAGTGTGATACTATAAAGCTGACCAATGTTAGTGATGATGCTATTAAGCTGCACTTATTTCCATTCTCTCTCCGAGATGCAGCAAAAGATTGGTTGAAGGATGAAGGACCAAACACATTCACTACTTGGGATAGTCTAGCAAATGCGTTTCTACTTAAATTCTTTAGTCAGAAGAAGACTTCAAAGCTCAGGTTTGAAATATCTAACTTTCTTCAAGATGATGACGAGTCACTTCATGATGCTTGGAGAAAATTCAAACGACTTCAGAGACAATGCCCTCACCATGGAATTCCTGACTGGTTGTTGATCCAAACATTCTACAATGGGTTAACACAAGAGTTTTGAAATTTTGTTGATGCTTCTTCTGGTGGATCTATTATGAAAAAGAGTACGGAGGATGCGAAAACTTTGTTAGACGAGATGGCGTCTAATGATAATTATCCTTACAGTGACAGAAATCATCCAAAGAAGGGTGGTAAGTATGATGTTGATGCTCTAACCATGTTGAATACTACTATGCAGGCAATGGTTAAGAAGATTGAACAATTGGATTCTAGAACTTCATCTACGGTTGCCTCATGTGAAATATGCGGTGTAGTTGGACACACTCAACATGCTTGTCAATACAATCCCTCTGGAACAACAATGGAACAAACAAATGCCCTCTACAACCAAAATCAAAGGCCATAATACAATCCAGGTTGGAGAGATCATCCTAATTTCTCCTACAGAAATAACTAGGCTCAAGCTCAACCTCCACAAAATAACTTTTCTCAGCCGCCAGGTTTTCAACCAGCTCAACCACAAAAATCTAACTTGGAAAATCTTTTGGAAGGATTTATCTCTACACAGGCAAAGAAGAATGATTACTTTGACTCAAGTATCAATGAGATAAAGGCTCATGACAAGTTAATGGAGAATTCAATCACTCAAATTGCTTCACAGTTGAGCCAACTTAACAAGTCTTCAGGCCAACTTCCTGGCCAAACTGAACAACCACATAAAGCTCACGTGAATGCTATAACTTTAAGAAGTGGTAAGGAATTTTGATAATTTGATTGTTGAAGAAGATGGGGAGAAAACTCAATCTGAAAATGTGATTGTGCAAGAAGCAGTTGAAGAAGAGAAGAAGGAACCCACAGTTGCTCCTGTCAGACCTTACATACCACTTGTTCCGTTTCCTCAAAGATTGGTGCAAGCTAGGCTTGGAGAGAAGTTTATGAAGTTTATGGATATCTTGAAGAGGTTAGAGCTTAATATTCCCTTCTTAGATGCTATCAAAGAGATGCCTTCTTATGGGAAGTTCCTTAGGGAATTATTGTCAAACAAAAGGAAAATTGAAGAAAGTTCTACTATCTCATTAATGGCAGAGTGCAGTGCCATCTTGCAGAATAATCTTTCTAAAAAGCTAGTTGATTCAGGTAGCTATTCTATTCCTGTGAAACTTGGAAATTTTGAAATAAAAAGAGCCCTATGTGATCTTGGGGCAAGTGTAAGTCTGATGTCCTTATCAATCTACAATAAGCTTCAGATGGGTGAACTCAAACCCACACGTATATTTCTACAATTGGCAGATAGAAGTGTAAAAGTTCCACTTGGAATACTTGAAGATGTTCCTGTCAAGGTAGGAAAGTTTTTTATTCCATGTGATTTTGTTGTCATAGAGATGGAGGAAGATGCACAAAAGTCTATTATTCTTGGAAGACCTTTCTTAGCTCCAGCTGGTGCAAAAGTTGATATGATGCAAAGAAAGATTTCTTTTGAAGTTGGAGATGAGAAGATGGAATTTAAATTTTCCAACTCTTTGCTTAACCCATCTATGAAGAAAACTGATCTTGGAAATTGTAATGAAGCTGTTCTTATGGTTAAGACCTTGGGTTAAGATCAAGATATGAAGGTTAATGTTAGGTCCAAAGTATCGTAGAAGGGGGGGGTTGAATACGATACTCACAAATAATTCAATTTCGTTCGTGGATTAATCATTCAGTTCTATAACGAAATCAAACACACCAAACCAAACCAAGATTCGGGGAATATATCTTTTTATAAATATAAACCTCGAGGGGTGCTACAATTTCTAATCCGTAGATTAGCTTCAATGAGTTTAAGAGTACACTAATTCATTACAATGATCAAATTCTGAGTACTATTAATTTCTCCGACTCAATTCTCTCTCTCTCAGTAATGTCTCTGTGTAAAATGTCTTAACTGAAGAAGACACATTCTTCACTCTGTATTAACTGCAGTCTTTTAGTTTGAAAACTATCGAACCACAATTGAAGAATCAATCCTGGCCGTCCAATTTTCAATCAACCATTCACAACAAATACTTTTCACCCGCTCCTTTGAATTGAAAACCATCGAATGATTAAAAAGAATTTATCATTCGATAGTTTTTAAATAGAAACTATCGAAAGCTAAATTCTTTTAACTTGAATTCAGATGGACTTCTTTTATCTCATTTGATAGTTTTTAGAAAGTAAAAACTATCGAGCCATTTTCTTTTGCTTGACCTTTTAATAATTCTTCTGAGCTTCAGGGTGTTCCAGTTTTAGACTCTATCAATTTCTTCTGAGACGATAAAAAAACTTGATCTTTTTAAGTGCCGTCACCTAGTGCAACTGGTCTGGTTCACAGATGAATAACACTTGATCAATTCTTCTTCTATGTCTTGAATTCAATGCTGCTGATAAGTCCTTTGTCGTTCTGGTTTCTTCAATTAAATCACTGGAATCCTGTGGTACTTAACCCTAAATCATTCACATACTTCTGTAGTCTTGAAAGTCTTGTTTCTTTTGTTGTCACTGAGGATTGAACATTTTCATGAACTTCTTTCCGTGACCTGTTTACGTACTTCAAGAATACATACCGTATTTTGATTTTTTGAGTTTACCTTTTCTTCTTTGATTCTGGATTCCTGTGCTTCTGTTAATATTATCGTCTGTCTTGTCCTTTGTTGAGTTGAAGTTATCTCTTTTACATCTTATGTTACATTATGCTTTACAATCTCCCCCTATTTGATTGGATAGAGTTCGACAAGCAAATACTTCGAGGATAACTCAACTAACTAAGGAAACATTAAACTAATTAAAGTAAGACAACTTAATAATATTAAATGCATTCTGGATCAGATATATATACATTTCCAGATTTCATAAATCAAAAAACAGTAAAACTTTATACAATGAACTTGCTCCTCTAGTCTGAGCTGATAGTTCTTTTGTTCTTTGCTTCTCATCTTCAGTCCATTCCAATCTCACCTTCTTCAATCATTGGATCGGAGTTAGCAGCTTGATAATCAATCACAGAAGGATAATGCAGTGGTTCTCCAGGTTTAAGGATTGCTCCTTGGATGTGTCTTCCAATGTACTCTACCTCTTGTCCCACTCCAGCCCACAACCATGCAATGTTAACATCTTTCTTGTTTAGCTTTGGCATGTTTGGTAGTCTGGGATGCACTTCCAATCCTCTTTCCACTCTCTTCCTATAGTAAGGAACATTCTCCATTAGAAATCTTCTTAGAGTGTCTGCTGCTTTGTCCTTTTCCGTTGATGAGAATCCATTAGATCTAAGATACTTCTCAACTGATATCAGATAGTTGCTTGGATAGTCTCTCAGTTTGTCCTCATCCAAATAGAAGATTCTGAACAAGTCATTCGTCATGAATCTAACCATTGGAGGATCTTCAGTAATCTCTGGACCGACTTTCATCACGATCTCTTTAACATGCTCACGGAGCAAGTCATTTAACCTTGTAGTCCTTTGAATCTTGATGAGCATAACCTGCAGTTCTGTGTATGTTCTTTGTTCAAAAAACTTAGTGGAAATCACAAAGGTACCTTTCTCAAGAAAGTTGATCACTATGTTCCAGGCACCGTTTGCTTTAACCCCAGTCTTCAGAAAGATCACAGTATTTCTCAGTGCAGTGAAGTAAGTATGATCATCAGGATTTGCACTTCTTATGTCCTGAATGATAACTTCCACCTCCGTATTGTCGTTGACTTCTAATCCGTCTTCAACTCCACAAAAGGTTTTGTAAGCCATCTCCCAGTCAATACCTTACTTCTTTGCCAAATCCATCATCTTCTTCTTTCTCACTTCACCACACACCTTGAATATTTTAAGCTTCTCACTCCTTAGAACTGCTTGTTGTATTTGTTTTTCAGCATGCCTGGCATCTATTGCGGCTCTCTCCGCTCTTACTATCTCCAAGGCAGCTTCTTCTTCCAGTGATAGAGAATTTGCTTCTATTTCCATATCATCATCCAAGATAGGATGTTCTATTGGCTCTGGATAATATGGCTCATGCTCCTCCTGAAGTGGTTGCTCTTGCATGATCTCAAATTCCTCCTCACTTTCTTCTTCTTGTGTCATGTTCTTAATTCAGTACTGTCTAACTAGAAGTGGTTGTTCTTGGCTCATGCTCCTCCTGAAGTGGTTGTTCTTGATGATAATTATAAAAACACTTAGTAGATTTTGTATTAAGTCATTTTGTAACTGTCAACGAAATGGCATGCTTTGCAGTGTTTCGTTGACAGGAAGCTCATCAACGAAATGAGTGATGTAGCAATTGTACTGTACAATACTTCACAGTTTGATATGCAATTTGTTGTATGTATTAGATAGGTTTTTCTAAGTCATGTTGACTAAGTACTAGATAGGCAAAATAGGTTGGTGAATTGTAAATATATTATGCCATGTAATTCTGCCTAAGTGAAGACATGTCAACGGTATGATGATTACTCTATCAACGGTATGAAGATTAGTCTGTCAACGGAATGAAGATTACTCTATCAACGAAACGAGGAATACACCATCAACGAAATGAAGAATAAAGCTATCAACGAAACACATCTCCATGCCATCAACGAATCACTATTACTTTTTGAATAGTTGACAAAGTGATAGTGACAGTTTACTGAACAGATCTAAAGGAGATATGGAAGTGTATTGTGCATTGGAAGCCATCAAAATGGTTACTGGAAATAAGGAAACATTCCAATTTCCAATAAAGCTCTTGGGAGTGATCATAATAAGCGTGAAGACAAAAGCAAGGATCTCCAAGGACCATTGGACAAAAGGAATGAAAAGCAAACTACTGATGGTTATTACTAGTGTACTTTAGTGTAACCAAAATAGTATTGTAAACTTGGGAATGTATATAACCAAGTGTAGCAGTTAAAATAGAAGAGTGAGAAGAAAAACAAATAGATTGTATTAGCTATCTTTGAGAGCATACTTCTCTACACTCTTGTAACTGAGCAACTGTGTACATTTTGTATCACAGATTATTTCCGCAATAAAAATCACTTCAGTTGGATCATCAAACAATCCAACTGAAATTATTTATGTGCTTGTGATTTTTACATTAAGTTCAGTTTTTATTTGTAAGTTGTTTTTAAGTTTAAGAAATATCAAGAATTGTATTCAACCCCCCCTCTACAATTCTGTTAGGTCATTTGGGATTAACAATTGGTATCAGAGCGAGCTTCTAACATACAAGAAGTTTAAAGATCAAGACCAAAACAGTAACCATGGTGAAGAAGGATGCAGGAGTAAAGATACCAGTTCTTGATAAGGACAATTACTTTCACTGGAAAGTAAAGATGCATTTACATCTCATGTCTATGGATGAGAGATACGTAGACTGCATTGAGAAAGGTCCACACGTTCCCATGAAGTTTGCATCTAGAGTTGGACTGCCAGATGATGCTCCTGATGTGGAAATTCCAAAACTTGTCTCAGAATGGACTATTGAAGATGTTGCATAAGTCCATAAAGATAAAAGAACCATGAACATTCTGTTTAATGGTTTGGAGCAAGAGATGTTTGACAATGTCATAAACTGTACAACCTCCAAATAAGTATGGGACACTGTTAGAACTCTCTGTGAAGGTACTGAGCAAGTTAGGGAAAACAAAATGCAGCTCCTTATACAACAATATGAGCATTTTCATTTTAAAGCTGGTGAAACCCTAAATGACACGTTTAGTAGGTTTCAAAAGCTTTTGAATGGATTAAAGTTGTATGGGAGGATCTATCAAACCAAGGATTCAAACCTTAAATTTCTTAGAGCTCTTCCAAAAGAATGGAAGCCTATGACTGTTTCTCTCAGAAACACTCAAGAGTACAAAGACTACACTCTTGAAAGGCTTTATGGAACCTTGAAGACATATGATTTGGAATGGAGCAAGATGAAGAAATTGAAAAGGTACAAAAGAAGGGTGGATCTATTGCATTGATTGCATCTGTGAACCAACTGGAAGATGACGATGAAGAAGCTGCAAAGGCCACAACTAGTCGAGCTAGTTGTAGGAGTGATGTTAGCAAGGGTAAAGGCAAGATGACAGAAGAAGAAGAATCAGAACCAACCAACTTGGATGACTTAGATGAGATTGATGAACACATTGCTTTTCTGTCAAGAAAATTCTCTAAGTTCAAGTTCAAGAGAAACTCAGAAGCAAGGCCACCAAGGAGAGACTTTCAACCTAACAAAAGTAACTGGATTGAAAAGTCTAAATCTAAATGTTTCAATTGTGGAATGCTTGGTCACTTTGCTGGAGACTGCAGAAAGCCCAAGATTGAGAAGGGCAACAGGAAATTTGAGCCTGTTGATTATAAAAAGAAATACTTTGAACTTCTCAAGCAAAAAGAAAAGGCTTTCATGTCTCAGGAGTATGATTGGGCTGGTAATGGTGAAGATTCTGATGATGATGTTGAGTATGTCAACTTGGCTCTTATGGCTAACAATCATGAGCAGGAAGCAAGCTCCTCAAGCAACCAGGTAACAATTACTAATCTTTCTGAGCTTTCTAAAGAGGAATGCGATAGTGCAGTAAATGAAATGTCTACTGTACTATATAATTTGCGTGTTACTCTTAAATCACTTACCAAAGAGAATTCAAGAATAAAAGAGACTAATTTGCTCTTAAGTGATAGGAATGCAATGTTAGAAGCACAGCTCATTGAATTTGAGAAAATGAGATGTTTTAGTAGGGATGCTAAGAAGGAACTTGAGAACGTGTTACAAAGGGAAGAAATTCTTAAAACACAACTTGAGATAGAACAAAGTGTGATTGCAAAATGGAAAGATGCCAGGAATGTTGCTACCAACATCATTAATGTTCAAGGTATGGAATCTTTCTGTGAGCAATCATGGAAAAAGAACAAAGAGAAGCTAGGGTATGTTGGTGAAACCTTAGAATCAGAAACAGAGTCAACAAACAACAATGATCATTTGTTGAAGGTTGATATGTCAACGGAATGCAATGTTTCGTTGACAGAGAAAAGAAAAGATAAACTCACTAGACTTAATAACAAGTATGGTCCTGTCACCAAGAACTTTGTTCAAGGTGAGTCTAGTAATTCAAAGAAAGTTGAGAAGCCTGTTGAGAGAGCTAATGTAGGTCACTTGTCTAACAAGCAATTGAAGGACAAGTTAGAGAAAGTTCAAGTTGAGGTTAAGGGAAATAAAAAGAATAACAGGAATGGCAAAGTAGGGATTAACAAACACAACAATTACACACCTGATAAATATGCTCCTAGAAAGACATGTGTCAATTGTGGAAGTGTTAGTCATTTATCTACTAACTGCAAATCTGTTAAGAAGTCTACTAATGTGAAAATTCCCAAGCCTGCAATGAACATTTCTATGCCCACAGTGCCTGTTATGCCTAACATGTTTGCTCCATATGCACAATTTCAGAATCCATATGCTAGCATGTCGTTTGTGTCTAATCCATACATGAATATGTTTAATGTGCCACAAATGCCATGGAATGTGAATAACATGTTTGTTCCACCAACTATGCATGCTATGAATGAAAATGTGAGCAACTCTCAGAAATCAACACCAAGGGTAAAGATTGATTTAAATCAATCTGAGCCCAAGGTGAAAAATGATATTAAAGGAAAAGTAAAGGCTAACAAAACAGGACCCAAGGAAACTTGGGTACCAAAATCAACTTGATTTGGTTTTATTGTGTGCAGGGAGACAAAAGGAATCTTTGGTACTTGGATAGTGGTTGTTCAAGACACATGACTGGTGATTCTACCCTGCTCACAGAGTTTCAAGAAAGAGCTGGCCCTTGTATTGCTTTTGGAGATGACAACAAAGGCTACACTAAGGGATATGGCTTGATTTCAAAAGAGAATGTCATCATAGATGAGGTTGCATTGGTGGATGGTCTTAAGCACAATTTGCTTAGTATTAGCCAACTTTATGACAAAGGATTTTTAGTTACTTTTTCTAAAGAAGCCTGTGTTGTTTCTAAAGGAGGAAACAACAATGTGGTAATGACTGGATTCAGAAGAGGGAATGTGTACATTGCTGACTTTAGTAGCACAAGTCCAGACACCATCACTTGTCTTTTCAGCAAGGCAAGCAAGGATGAAAGTTGGCTATGGCACAAGAAACTGTCTCATCTGAATTTCAAAGTTATGAATGATTTGGTGAGGAAAGATCTTGCTAGAGGAATTCCACAAGTGGAGTTTTCCAAGGATGGTTTGTGTGATGCCTGTCAAAAAGGGAAACAAAAGAAGGCATCATTCAAAAGCAAGACAGAGTCATCAATTGTCCATCAGCTTGAGTTGCTTCATATGGATCTATTTGGCCATGTGAATGTCATGTCTATTTCAAAGAAGAAATATTGTCTTGTGATTGTTGATGATTTTTCTAGATTTACATGGACCTTCTTTTTGCACTCCAAAGATGAGGCAAGTGAAATCATTATCAATCACATCAAGATGGTAAACAATCATCCTGACTTGAAAGTAAGAAGGATTAGGAGTGACAATGGGACAGAATTCAAGAATTCAAGTATGAAGGTGTTCTGTGAAGAAAATGGTATTTTGCATGAGTTTTCAGCAGCAAGGACACCACAGCAAAATGGTGTGGTTGAAAGGAAAAACAGAACACTTATTGAAGCTGCAAGGACAATGCTAGATGAATCAAAGTTACCAACTTATTTTTGGGCTGAGGCAGTTAACACAGCCTGCTTCACTCAAAATATTTCTTTGATTAATCAGGCCAAATGTATGACCCCTTATCAACTACTCAAAAGAAAGAAGCCACTATTGGAATTTCTTCATGTCTTTGGATGAAGTGCTTTGTTCTGAGAAATCAAGCTGAGCATTTGGGGAAATTTGAAGCAAAGGCAGATGAAGCAATATTTGTGGGATATACAGCAGAGAAAGCTTACAGAGTCTATAATCTCAGAACCAACATTGTTATGGAATCTGTACATGTTGTTTTTGATGATCTCAAAATTCAAGGTCTCTGTGATGAAGGTTTCCATGAAAGTCTTTCTTTTGAGAATGAGGAAGGAGATCAAGTGAATCATGTTAAGGCTACTGAGAAACAGCCTAAAGTTGTTGTATCTAGCACAGATGAAAGCAACAGTGAAGATGAAATTGCTGCATTAAGGTTGAAAAGAATAGCTGCTAGCAGACCAAATGGTCATTTCGTTGACAGTCATGATGGTGGATTCGTTGACAGTCAAAATGAGCGTTTCGTTGATAGCCAAAATGGTCATACCGTTGACAGTCATAGAAATGCTTCTAGAAGTGATCATTTAGGGATAACAAACTCAGGGGGAGTTTCTCAAGGACAAATATCCAATCAAGGTAATCATGATCATGAAGCTACCTCTTCAAGAGCAAATCTACCTCCCTCAAGGAAATGGACTAAAGATCATCCCTTTGAACTTATTATAGGTGATGTTACTTCAAAAGTCCAAACTAGAAGAGCAACTCAAGAAGAATGTCTATATAGCAGCTTTCTGTCTCAAGATGAGCCAAAGAAAGTTGAGGATGCACTTCTAGATCCAGATTGGGTTTTAGCTATGCAAGAGGAGCTAAACCAATTTGAGAGGAACAATGTTTGGAAGCTGGTGCCTAAGCCTACGGACAGGAGTGTCATAGGCACAAAATGGGTGTTCAGAAACAAGATGGATGAAAATGGCATAGTCACAAGGAACAAAGCTAGATTGGTTGCAAAAGGCTATTCACAGGAAGAAGGAATTGATTTTGATGAAACCTTTGCTCCTGTTCCTAGACTAGAAGCAATAAGGATTTTCTAGCCTATGCAGCCCATGCCAATTTCAAAGTCTATCAAATGGATGTGAAGAGTGCTTTTCTGAATGGGGAATTGGAAGAGGAGGTGTATGTAAGTCAACCTCCTGGTTTTGAAGATGATGATTTTCCAGAATATGTATACTTCCTCCTCAAAGCACTCTATGGTTTGAAACAAGCACTTAGAGCCTGGTATGACACACTTTCACAGTTCCTCCTTGCGAATCACTTCACTAGAGGTACTGTAGATAAAACTCTTTTTCACAGGGTTGTGAATGGCTCTACTATACTTGTTCAAATTTATGTAGATGACATAATCTTTGGGTCTACAGATGTGAAACTTTGTCAAAAGTTTGCCAAGCTTATGCAAAGTAAATATGAAATGAGCATGATGGGAGAATTAACTTACTTTCTTGGTCTTCAAGTGAAGCAAGTTAATGAAGGCATTTTCATTAGTCAAACAAAATATATTCATGATTTATTAAAGAAGTTTAACTTAATGGAATGCTCTCATGCCAAAACTCCCATGCCTACTGCCACCAAACTTGAATTGAATACTAAGGAAAAATCTGTGGACATTTCAAGTTACAGAGGCATGGTAGGCTCACTTTTGTATTTAACAGCTAGTAGACCTGATATTATGTTTGCTACATGTTTATGTGCTAGATTTCAGGCTGATCCTAGGGAATCCCATTTAGTTGCTATTAAAAGAATTTTCAGATATCTCAAAGGAACACCAAACCTTGGCATTTGGTATCCTAGAGAATCTGGCTTTGAACTAATTGGTTATTCAGATGCAGATTTTGCAGGATGTAAAATTGACAGGAAAAGCACAACTGGCACCTGTCAATTCTTAGGAAACAAGCTTGTGTCATGGTTCAGCAAAAAACAAAACTCAGTTTCCACCTCCACAGCTGAGGCTGAGTATATTGCAGCTGGAAGTTGTTGTGCACAGATTTTGTGGATGAAAAATCAACTACTTGATTATGGATTAAGAGTTGAGAAAATCCCTATTTTCTGTGACAACACTAGTGCCATTGCCATTACTGAGAATCCAGTGCATCATTCAAGGACCAAGCACATTGACATCAAGTACCATTTCATTAGAGAACATGTTATGAATGGTACTGTGGAGTTACATTTTGTTCCAAGTGAACAACAACTTGCAGACATCTTTACCAAGCCACTTGATGAATCAACATTCTCAAGATTAGTAAGTGAGCTAGGTATGCTAAATTTCTCTTAATTATTTTTGAGATATTTGCAAGTTACTATGTAGCCAGAAATTTGCTATGTTTTTCTATGAATTAATTTTCTCAGGAAAAAGTGAAATTTTGTCTAAGTCAAAATTACTATGTCAACGAAACGCACCATTTCGTTGACAGTCTTAGCATTTTTCTGGGTGTTTCGTTGATAGCTCTTTTATATCAACGAAACACAGCTTTATCAACGAAATAGACGGGACCTTAAACGCCCAAATCTGATTCGTTGATATAGCGCTTTTAATCTGAACCGTTGAGATTTGACACGTCTTTTACCACGATCTATGCATACACCCCTGTAAGTATAAATCATGGTAATACTTTAAGAGTAACATTTATATTTTTTAAGCCAATCCAGTAATTTACATTTATTATTGGACTCATTTTCTGAGAATTTTTAGGGGAGTATTTAAGAAATTCTATTTTCCTGAATTTCTTTTTTTACCCGTTCTCAAAAATTCCAAAGGCTTTTCACTCTTCTACTCTCTAACAAGCAATTCAGTTCGAAGTTTTTTTTTCACTCAACAATGGCACCCATAGTCAAGCTCATGTCTGCTGGAGGGTTTATCTATGAGAAAAACAACTCCATCCCCTTTGTTGTCAAAGAAAGCCCGAACAGTCTGTTTTTCAAAATGATGGACTTCATGAAGAATTGCAAGTTGAGCTACGCAATGTTTCACTCTACACCACTCTACAATGAGATAATCGAAGAAATGTGGACCTCATGTGAGTACAGTGGGACAAATTGCACTTTGCAATTCACCATCCAAGGTAATGAGTATATAGTTAATTCTGATGTGTTGCAAGCATGCTTACACCTTCCTGAAAATAATTGCTCTGCTTTGCCCACATTCACTGAAATGGTTAACATGCTAAATTCCATAAACTACTCATTGCTTACTGATAATTTGGGTAAGATAATTAGGAGAGGTTTGGTTAGGGAATACAGTTATTTAGCTGATGCATTCATTAAAGTCTTTTCTGGTAAAATTAGTAATTTTGATGCATTAACTAATTTCATGTTGATTCTATTTACCATGCTCCTAACTGATAGATATTACAACTTTAGCACCCAACTTATGTATGAAATTGGTGCTAAGTTGGGTGATAAGGCAAATAGGAAGAAAAATATCTATTATGCTAGATTTCTGATGATGTTGGCTAACCATGTTAGTCCAGCACCATTGGTTATCTCTAACCCTGTGTCTAGGTTTGATTGCTTTGTGCAAGAGAAGAGAGTATTGACAGACATACAGAGGCTGAACCACAATGGTGATGTTCCAGTGGTGTATCTGCCAATAATTGAGGTAACTACTGCTATCCCTTCTAGTATAGTTGTTACTTCAACTGTATCACCCAGTCCTGTTGCTGTGGAGTCTGTAGTTGTGACCCAACAGGCTCCTGTCCCAGCAACAAAACCAATGTAACAGCCCCAAATCCGGGGTCAGGGATTTAGAGTTGTCACAATCCATGTACTCCATGCCTTACCTGTATTACTCACACTGTACATAATTCACCTGCTCATGACCCCACAACATATGTCTTACATGTACACACACACACATACAGGTTAGAGTCTCAGAAACGACACCATACAACAACTGCGGAATAAATACTTCTTATTACAATACCCAAATGTCTTTAAAATCTGATACTGATACAAATTCTAAATATTGTTACAATACCAACTTAGCCTTCTGATGCTCACAGCCTTCTTATACCATTCATGTCTATTCATAAACTGAATGCCAAAAGCTGTAGTCTGATTCCCTTGGCTTGTACTATTCCCAGGTTCACTGCTTGAACTGTTTCTAAAATGTCGTGCTAGGGGTGTGCCATCCCATTGGCATCCTGCTCCGCTGCTATATAATATATATAAAATAATGGCAAGAGTGAGCAATAGCTCAGCAAGGTAATGAAAATATGGCATATTCCTGCCTTTTGTTTAACCCAGAAATAAAGTGGGTATACGAAAATAGTTTGTCAAAATATCTCATTACCGAAATCATATCTTTACCATAAAATATCTGCTATATAGAATATAGGCAGATTATCAATATATATAACTTAAAAGATGAAGTTATAAGGAAAATTCCATATCATCTTTTATGTCAAATATTTACCTCATAACATAGTCTGGAAAATAAGACAATGTACATGATGCAAATCCATTTCATAAAACCATAAACCTTTCGTAAATTCATATACTTGCACAAAACTTGTATACTTGTATACTTGTATAACTTTGAGTAAGCTTGCTTAAACTCAAATAAACTTGCATAACTTTCATGAACTTGAACAACTTTTCTTTCTGAAAACTGTCATGAAACATGATCTTTTCTTGATAACTTGCATAAAACATTTTCTTCCTTGGATGAACTATCAATGGAGACGCTGAGCGCCAGGAATACCCCTACGATGATCAGTCGCAGAGCGTATCCCATCATGATCCTTGTTTTTCTACGTAGAGGGAAGGGTAGACAGTATCTGACTGACCTACTTCTCCCCGCCATCGGTTGTAGGGGAGAAAATAGCAGAACCTGTACTAAGTCTCAACCCTACGGTCGGGCAAACATGCACACAATCTAAGGAAATAGCAGACCCGTTCATAGTCCGTCGGTCTATTTGCCATTTCCTTAGGGGACCGGCGCTACTCAGTCCCTTATCCCCACAAGTTCGAATGAATCCATAACATTGAAACATAAGTTTCCTTTTCCTTTTTCACCGGTGTACAACTCCACAAAGTAGTCATACTTGGTTGGAAAGGAAAATTCGCCCATATTTCCCAAGCTGATGCTTGTTCATGGTCATAACTTATTCCACTGAGCTTACTCCTCGAGTGTTGAGGAAGTAATAAAAATCATTTTGATAATAATTTACCAAACTGGTAGATGGCTTTTAAAAGATTTCAGACCGGGTATGCCTTTTTAAATAAACATGAAAACTTGAGTAAGGTCCCATATATCTTTGAAGTTTGAGCGAACCTTTAAGCCTTTCTGAATATAGACTTGAAAGGAAAATAGATTTGGGAACCTTCTCTAACTACTAGAATGAAACTTTATTAGTTATCTAGGGTTAAATAATAATTTACATGAAATACTTCCTTAAGAAACTTAGCTTTAATATTTATTCAAAATTATATTTCATAAAGAATATAATTAATAAAAATAAATTCCAAACATTTCTTTAAGAAAGTACTGTCTGAAAAAAAATGAAGATAACATAGTAGTATAACCCTAGATAACAACTGATACCATTCCCGGTCCTTAATATAATCATTCAGTAAATACCTCTCACTGAGGGTTTCCTTGACATGAACACTTATATACATATCCATAATCATAGCTTGTAATCCAACTTATACTTAACATCATCATATCATTTCCAAATCATGAACATATATATCTCAAAACTTTTACTTATCTTAACCACAGTTCATAAGAACATGGGTTTGAAAACTTGCATCTATCATATGCATATATCAGAATATAGTACTTTAAAAAAATACTGTATATCATGAGAAAACTTGCCTGATGCTCGAGAGGCGATAATGCTCGTGACCATGTCGAACCATCTTCCTCAAGCTTGCTTGCTGCTATAATCCTTGTACAACCTTAGTTTCTTGCTTAATACAACCTTTGGAAGCTACAAACTCATTATCAAAACAAAACAAAACAAAATACAAGTTACTATTCATCATCTTCTCCAACTGTTAATCACTGAATCGAAGGGGTAAATCACGGAGTTGAGGTGATTGCTTACCATGGTTACGACGGGCTTCTCGAGAGCTTCGATTTGAGTGGTAGAACGCCAAAAACGGACCACAGAATCTCGAGTTATGATCAATTCTTTCTCCCCCCATTTCTCTCCCCTTTTCTCTCGGGTTTTCTAGAAAAGTGATGAAGAAATGCTTGCTTTATCCTTATATTTGGCTGATATTTTTGGTGCAAATGACCATCTTGCCCTTTGCTTTATTGTAGCTTTCTCTAGAAGCTTCTTTTTGATAACGCTCGCATTTTGTTTCTCGTTTATTCCATTCTTTTCTCCAACTTTCTCGAGTTCTTTAACTTATATCCACTTTCCAACTTCACATTTCACTAATTAATATATTAACCAAGTTTGCTCTTAAAATTCATTCCATTCGGAGTTCGAAACATTTTACTATTCACTTCGAGTCATCTTAGACTGCTTCAATCATCTTAATTCCAGAATTTCTTATCCTCTTATTCCGACGAATCCTTAATTCCTTAAATATTATTCTCCCTCATAAATTCCACTTTCATAGGGTTCTTGTGTCGGATCACTATTCATCAATCTCGTACTTAAATTAATTCATGTCTCATTGATCCGATTCTGCTCAACTTTGTTAGACATTCCCAATGGTTCTGCTATAGCTCCTTTGAAATGATTTCTCTAAACATCCTTAGTATTCCAGTACTTGATAATAATCTCATATTTATGATCTCATGTATCTTATTCTCTAATTCCTTTACTTTAATATCACAATTTCAAGTCCACGTTCATCTGGTGGAATTTCGGAGAAAACTGAAAGTCTTCGAATGCTGGTTCTGACGACATTTACATACACTTATTTACATTCGGGACTACCAATCCAACTTCCAAAGTTCCATTTATAAACTCATATATAGTGTAGTGTGATCACCCTCTCATCTTAGAGGAATTCACTATTCACCACAATCTTGTAAATCAATATCAATTCCAACCTTTCTTGTACTTAGAAAATATTCTAGTGCTCCCTCAGGCATACTCTATCTTGTTTACGGAGTTGTCGAATGCATAACAGATATCGATTTGGATGACATGAAAATACTTTTCTTCCTTGGAATATTATATTCCCATTTTCCAGATAGATTGTTCTTATTTAGATGGTCAGTCCATCCCTTCTATTCACAAAGTACTTGCAACTGAAATCCATATTCATTTTATAATCTTGAATCTCAAAATCATTAATACATTGTGGTTACAACCACTAATCATTCATATAATCACTGATGCACTTCATCATAAAAAAAAAAATTTTAATTCTACCGAAAATTTCGGGTTCTTACATTCTCCCCTCCTTAAAAGGATTCCGTCCCGGAATCTGTCTGAATCAAATGGTGGTATTTCTCTAGTAATTCACCCTCTAGCTCTCAATTTGATTCTTCCACGTTATGATTTTGCCACATAACTCTGACGAACTTGATGACCTTGTTTTGGAGCACTTGTTCCTTTTTGATCTAATATTCCATTGGTTGCTCCACATAGGGTAAGTGTGGTTGCATATCCACATGCTCGAATTCCACTATATGCTTAGCATTTGACTTGTATGGTCTTAGCATCGAAACATGTAACACGTTGCGGTCTTGCTGCAGATTTTGTCAGTGCTAATTCATATGCTAGCCTTCTGTTTCGCCTTAAGATCTCAAACGGTCCAATGTATCTAGGACTCAGCTTTTCCTTTCTCTCTAATTCTCATTACTTCTTTCCATGAAAATACCTTCCACATTATGAATCTCTGACCTCCCACTTTCTATCTTGTCTGCACAGAAATACACTCGCATAAACTTGCTTGTCATTCATCAACATGCCATTTAGCTTATCCATAGCAGTACTATCTCTATACTCGCGGCTTAGTCCGCATACTTTCTCTGTTTGTCTTGGTTGTCACTAGCCGCTTGTTGGTGAAACCTTTTGTCCTTCCAGTTTGTTGAGCTAACTTGAGTTTCGTGTAAAATCTCATTCTTTAATTTCCCAATCATTCAGGATCCATCTCTGTCTCATTTTAATTAAGGTATCGGCCACCATATTGGCCTTCCCCGGATGGTAGTGTATCTTACAGTCATAATCCTCGGTCAACTCTAGCCATTCCTCCATCTCATGTTATATTCTATCACAGATAACTCAAAGCCACTTCATCCCATTCCATAAAATTTGTGGGTGCATTAGTCAACCCAAAATAACCTCACTGAAAACTCGAAGTGTGTATTCATAGTACGAATCTCAGTCTTGGTTATATCCTCGGATTTATCTTCCCACTGGGGATACCCAGTCCTTGAATAAATTTGGAAATACACAGCATTCTTCCGTTGGTCAAACAATCATTTACAAAGGTACCTATTCTCCATGTCAAATTCATACAACTCTTGAGGTTCGATACCTAATCTTGTGCTAACATCTTTCTCTCTTACAACAACACCGGCTCTCCATGGTGGTACGCTGGGTCTCATTACACCCTTATACGACAACTCTTGTAACTGAGTCACTAACCCTTTGTCATTCCCATTATACTCTGAATACTCGGTCACAGTTATGGTTTCTTGTTTTAACTCTTTAATTCTCATTTTCATACGGGTCTTCATATGCTTCCGAAAATTATTTCTCTAATAACAACACACTGCACCTCTCCCATGCCACAATACCAGCTTCCTCTGACTCCATCGCCAGTACTTATCTTGCTAACCCAAAGGTAGTGTCCATTCGTAACGACTCCTCCAAAATCTTAATTCCACTATAGGCATCCATCTAACACCGTTGTCACTGAAGTTCACGACACATCGCTATTCCTTTCACATATATCGCTTGACACGCTTTCCATTATCATAACATTCTTGGGAAAATAACCAATTCATTGATATATCACTAATATTCTATTCGTATTAGGGATCCGCTCCTGTCATAAGAAATTCCGTTGCGAAACTAACTCCTATCAGCGAATTCTGACTTCTCTGACCTGGGTGGCCTCCCCTCCTTAAAATTCAATGAGGATAAACAAAGTTATGGGGCCTTGAAAAGACAGCTCCCATATCAAGGAAAACGTCACACACTGGTTATGAGTTTTAAGATAACCTCATAGGAGGTAGAAGAATTTACCGAGAGATCAACATGATCATAAGAACGTTGTGTGCCTCGATTGAGACATACTAAAGGTAATTAGCCTTCTTGTATTTCACAACTTACAAGTGATGGCGTCCCATCCGACTTCTATCACACAGACAGATAGTCCTTGTAGCCCCTATTAGTATAGGGTTGTTCATCTCAGTAGAAGTTGAAAAGTATAAAAGCAATTCGAGATCAATTTAATGATTATCACCTTTCGACAATATTTCTCAAAAGAACACCTTGGATTAAAATTGAACAGATTCCAAAGGTGCAATTTTACAAGAAAAGGACAGCCACAAAGATACTGGTACTTAACAACAAGTGGTGAGGTATCACCATAGGATCCTTCATCATTTGAAGAAAAATAAAACATCAATAATATTATTTGACAAGGCTTCGAAACCTGAAAATAGGCATTATGATAGCCTCTGGCACAATTGAACTGAATATGGTTTAACACATGTGTTATAAGACAACTTCGAAGAGGGAATATACCCTTTATTAGAATTCTTTCGTGGAGAGATCAATATAGATCATAGATTGGGGAGGTACCCCTCATAATTTGCAAATGGGGAGGGTACTACCAAGGTCTCTACGGATGCCTTATATGTCAGCTCCTCTAATGGATAATCGTTCAATTCCAAAGCTTTTCCCTTCCATGCACCCTAAATTGTTCGATACTTACGTCATTGTTGGCTTAACATAGTCGCTAAGAATTCAACCACCAACATTTGCAATCGCAGGGAATTCTAATCGACTAGGTGCAAACATCTCAAGTAAACGTTCTGTTCTATAAGAAAACTTCGATACCATTGTCGCCTATAGCCATGACGATTCCTCATGTCGACTGGGCGGTACTCTGAAAGATTGTTAAAATCTACAGACTTAAATCCGGTCTCTATTTCAATCATCCTTATACTCAATATTCCTTTTTCCCATGTCCACCCCGTGCTCTACATAAAATTAACACTTTTGGCACAATTGCCTTTTCATTTAAGTCAATCCCGGAACTTCTCAGTCCGTCCTGATCCTTACATATATTTCACCTTTACCACGCAATCTCAGCTTTATCTCTTTATCCCTACAATCAATTATAGCCATCAGGGTCTGTCCACCAAACCATATAACGGCTATCTTATCCAATACACAGGGTTCACTCTAATCTTCACTCTCTTTGGTGACATTCTCTGATAATCAGAAAGACAAGGTTTGCCAAAACTTTACTGAAGTTCCTTCCAAAATCAGGGAAACTTGATTATTCCCTTTATCTACTAGTAATGCTCGGATCTGATTTCCGACCTTTCTGTTGTATCCTCATAATTCCTTCCTGGTTTCTTGAGAATGGTAAATCTCGTTCTCGATTTCGTCTTAGTCTGCTTGCCTCACAATAACATTTGCATGGTACATATACCCAAAATTTTCTTTGAGATAACAAAATCCCTCAACGATGCAATAGACACTATTTCCAGTGGAATCGCTGGTCGTGGGGCATCGAAACCTTGTAGCCAAAGCAATTCCTTTCACTATTCTTAGGCAACTAAGTAACCACAATCATTCGTGAAAATCTGAATACCTTGGTTCTTACATATGCCGTCTCCTTATGGGCAACTATAACCGACTACGAGCAACAAGTTTCGTCCAAGTCAAATCAATCCACTGATACTGGCTATACTGCCTCTACCTCTTTTGCTTTGGAGACTCTATTCCATTTTCTTTGTCATACTCTTGATGAGTCATGAACGCTCCTTAAACTCTCGTCTCGTCACTTATTTATCCCTTGAAGGTTCGTCCGGTCTTATTATTAGACCTCAAGTAACACACCACATCTTTATCAATCGACACATTTTCTACAAGATTCTTCCTTTGACCCACCATGGGGTCTTCCTTTAGATCCTCCTATGGATCTTCCTTTATCGGGTCTCCGTCCATTTCAAGAAGCACATCATCCAATGCCTACTCGAAGGCCTCGGAATCTGGTATCTCGGAGTCCCATCAATCTATAACTCATACTAATCGAGGTGACTAGCCATGAAATCTTAAGTCTGGTTTTCCAGAAGAAGTCCCCTCTCGGCTTCATCTTAAACAGTCAGGGTCATGTCCTCTAACCCGACTACGAACTCAACCTGAGCTCTAGATGTCCTTATCATTCTTAAGGGTATTGTAAGACTCGATCTCCTATCGTTTCTGAGGACTGTAACCTAAAGCTCTGATACCATCTCTGTAACAGCCCCAAATCCGGGGTCAGGGATTTAGAGTTGTCACAATCCATGTACTCCATGCCTTACCTGTATTACTCACACTGTACATAATTCACCTGCTCATGACCCCACAACATATGTCTTACATGTACACACACACACATACAGGTTAGAGTCTCAGAAACGACACCATACAACAACTGCGGAATAAATACTTCTTATTACAATACCCAAATGTCTTTAAAATCTGATACTGATACAAATTCTAAATATTGTTACAATACCAACTTAGCCTTCTGATGCTCACAGCCTTCTTATACCATTCATGTCTATTCATAAACTGAATGCCAAAAGCTGTAGTCTGATTCCCTTGGCTTGTACTATTCCCAGGTTCACTGCTTGAACTGTTTCTAAAATGTCGTGCTAGGGGTGTGCCATCCCATTGGCATCCTGCTCCGCTGCTATATAATATATATAAAATAATGGCAAGAGTGAGCAATAGCTCAGCAAGGTAATGAAAATATGGCATATTCCTGCCTTTTGTTTAACCCAGAAATAAAGTGGGTATACGAAAATAGTTTGTCAAAATATCTCATTACCGAAATCATATCTTTACCATAAAATATCTGCTATATAGAATATAGGCAGATTATCAATATATATAACTTAAAAGATGAAGTTATAAGGAAAATTCCATATCATCTTTTATGTCAAATATTTACCTCATAACATAGTCTGGAAAATAAGACAATGTACATGATGCAAATCCAT
Source organism: Heracleum sosnowskyi (assembly GCA_030848705.1). Taxonomy (NCBI): domain Eukaryota; kingdom Viridiplantae; phylum Streptophyta; class Magnoliopsida; order Apiales; family Apiaceae; genus Heracleum; species Heracleum sosnowskyi. Next base: position 88,070,346 of record CM061243.1, read on the forward strand.
TTCATAAAACCATAAACCTTTCGTAAATTCATATACTTGCACAAAACTTGTATACTTGTATACTTGTATAACTTTGAGTAAGCTTGCTTAAACTCAAATAAACTTGCATAACTTTCATGAACTTGAACAACTTTTCTTTCTGAAAACTGTCATGAAACATGATCTTTTCTTGATAACTTGCATAAAACATTTTCTTCCTTGGATGAACTATCAATGGAGACGCTGAGCGCCAGGAATACCCCTACGATGATCAGTCGCAGAGCGTATCCCATCATGATCCTTGTTTTTCTACGTAGAGGGAAGGGTAGACAGTATCTGACTGACCTACTGCTCCCCGCCATCGGTTGTAGGGGAGAAAATAGCAGAACCTGTACTAAGTCTCAACCCTACGGTCGGGCAAACATGCACACAATCTAAGGAAATAGCAGACCCGTTCATAGTCCGTCGGTCTATTTGCCATTTCCTTAGGGGACCGGCGCTACTCAGTCCCTTATCCCCACAAGTTCGAATGAATCCATAACATTGAAACATAAGTTTCCTTTTCCTTTTTCACCGGTGTACAACTCCACAAAGTAGTCATACTTGGTTGGAAAGGAAAATTCGCCCATATTTCCCAAGCTGATGCTTGTTCATGGTCATAACTTATTCCACTGAGCTTACTCCTCGAGTGTTGAGGAAGTAATAAAAATCATTTTGATAATAATTTACCAAACTGGTAGATGGCTTTTAAAAGATTTCAGACCGGGTATGCCTTTTTAAATAAACATGAAAACTTGAGTAAGGTCCCATATATCTTTGAAGTTTGAGCGAACCTTTAAGCCTTTCTGAATATAGACTTGAAAGGAAAATAGATTTGGGAACCTTCTCTAACTACTAGAATGAAACTTTATTAGTTATCTAGGGTTAAATAATAATTTACATGAAATACTTCCTTAAGAAACTTAGCTTTAATATTTATTCAAAATTATATTTCATAAAGAATATAATTAATAAAAATAAATTCCAAACATTTCTTTAAGAAAGTACTGTCTGAAAAAAAATGAAGATAACATAGTAGTATAACCCTAGATAACAACTGATACCATTCCCGGTCCTTAATATAATCATTCAGTAAATACCTCTCACTGAGGGTTTCCTTGACATGAACACTTATATACATATCCATAATCATAGCTTGTAATCCAACTTATACTTAACATCATCATATCATTTCCAAATCATGAACATATATATCTCAAAACTTTTACTTATCTTAACCACAGTTCATAAGAACATGGGTTTGAAAACTTGCATCTATCATATGCATATATCAGAATATAGTACTTTAAAAAAATACTGTATATCATGAGAAAACTTGCCTGATGCTCGAGAGGCGATAATGCTCGTGACCATGTCGAACCATCTTCCTCAAGCTTGCTTGCTGCTATAATCCTTGTACAACCTTAGTTTCTTGCTTAATACAACCTTTGGAAGCTACAAACTCATTATCAAAACAAAACAAAACAAAATACAAGTTACTATTCATCATCTTCTCCAACTGTTAATTACTGAATCGAAGGGGTAAATCACGGAGTTGAGGTGATTGCTTACCATGGTTACGACGGGCTTCTCGAGAGCTTCGATTTGAGTGGTAGAACGCCAAAAACGGACCACAGAATCTCGAGTTATGATCAATTCTTTCTCCCCCCATTTCTCTCCCCTTTTCTCTCGGGTTTTCTAGAAAAGTGATGAAGAAATGCTTGCTTTATCCTTATATTTGGCTGATATTTTTGGTGCAAATGACCATCTTGCCCTTTGCTTTATTGTAGCTTTCTCTAGAAGCTTCTTTTTGATAACGCTCGCATTTTGTTTCTCGTTTATTCCATTCTTTTCTCCAACTTTCTCGAGTTCTTTAACTTATATCCACTTTCCAACTTCACATTTCACTAATTAATATATTAACCAAGTTTGCTCTTAAAATTCATTCCATTCGGAGTTCGAAACATTTTACTATTCACTTCGAGTCATCTTAGACTGCTTCAATCATCTTAATTCCAGAATTTCTTATCCTCTTATTCCGACGAATCCTTAATTCCTTAAATATTATTCTCCCTCATAAATTCCACTTTCATAGGGTTCTTGTGTCGGATCACTATTCATCAATCTCGTACTTAAATTAATTCATGTCTCATTGATCCGATTCTGCTCAACTTTGTTAGACATTCCCAATGGTTCTGCTATAGCTCCTTTGAAATGATTTCTCTAAACATCCTTAGTATTCCAGTACTTGATAATAATCTCATATTTATGATCTCATGTATCTTATTCTCTAATTCCTTTACTTTAATATCACAATTTCAAGTCCACGTTCATCTGGTGGAATTTCGGAGAAAACTGAAAGTCTTCGAATGCTGGTTCTGACGACATTTACATACACTTATTTACATTCGGGACTACCAATCCAACTTCCAAAGTTCCATTTATAAACTCATATATAGTGTAGTGTGATCACCCTCTCATCTTAGAGGAATTCACTATTCACCACAATCTTGTAAATCAATATCAATTCCAACCTTTCTTGTACTTAGAAAATATTCTAGTGCTCCCTCAGGCATACTCTATCTTGTTTACGGAGTTGTCGAATGCATAACAGATATCGATTTGGATGACATGAAAATACTTTTCTTCCTTGGAATATTATATTCCCATTTTCCAGATAGATTGTTCTTATTTAGATGGTCAGTCCATCCCTTCTATTCACAAAGTACTTGCAACTGAAATCCATATTCATTTTATAATCTTGAATCTCAAAATCATTAATACATTGTGGTTACAACCACTAATCATTCATATAATCACTGATGCACTTCATCATAAAAAAAAAAATTTTAATTCTACCGAAAATTTCGGGTTCTTACAACCAAAATCAAAGAAATCCTCCAAGCCAACCTCAGGTGCTTCCCAAAAGGCACCTGTTGTAAAATCCACTACACAACCTAAGGGGAGTGTTGTAGGTGCTGTGAGAGGTGAGGGAAGGGGTGACCATAAAAGAAACCCTAAGGATAAGGAAGGAAAGATGAGTGAGATCCATCCAAGCCCCATTGTGTCTTCCCAACAAGGCACAATGAGTAATATGGATTTAAGCACAAGTCTAATTGCATCCTCCCAAAAGGATGTAATTATTGAAACAAGCTCTCCTCCAAGAGCACACTCCAAGAGGGTAAGGGACACTTCAAGCCCACAGTCTACTATTTCCCAATACCAAAGGAGAGTGAAGCAAAAATCCCAGGTTTCACAGGGTGCACACACACTGGAAGCAACACTTCCAGTTTCTCAAATTCAATTTGATGTAACCCCTATCATTACTCTGGGGTTACAGTCCCATTCTTTAAATATAAATCTTGAACCAACTCCTCAAACTCACCAACTCAATCATTAGATGTGGATATGATCCATTCATCTATCCCTGATTCTCCAACTCTTTTCTTGGAGAAGCCCCACTCTGACATTGGTGACCATCACTTGTTAAGTGATTTGTTGGGCCACCAATCATCCTTTTCTGAAGTTACAAGAGGATCTGTGGAACAATCTCTTAAATCAATCACCACAGATTCTACTGTAATTTCACTTTCTCAAAGTGCTTTCTTGACTTCATCAACGAAACAGTCTCTTTCGTTGACAAGTGTCTCTCCATCAACGGTATCCATACCGTTGACAGTTCAAACTACCATACCGTTGATAGTTCATTCTGCACCTTTAATTGAAAATCAAGTTGTTTCCACAACTAGTGCAGATGATCTAGTGGTAGTTGAGACACTTCTAGGATTGAGAGGGAGTGAAACTGAGAGGCTGGCTTGCAGCCAGGCAAAAGGAGAGGTTGAGAGTGAGAGGCTGACTATTTCTTCCAGTCAGGCAAAAGGAGAGGCTGAGGGTTCCACCTTAGTAGGTGAAGGTGAGGGTGTGAGAGGTGTGAGCCATGGGGAGCCCATGATGCAAGAAAATGGAGGAGAGAGAGAAGGGACTACAGGAGCAATAAGGGATGAAACAGCCATTGCAAGTGAGTTAATGGAGGTCAGTGAGGGAGAAAGGGAACCTACTTTCCAAGAGCATTATCAACAAACTCTGGATAGTATTTCCCTGGATCCTGAGACCTTTACTCATCCTGTGCCAGCCTATCAAATTATGGCTCAGCAGGGCAATGTGGAGGCAGAAAGGTCACTAAACCTAATTCATACAACTGCATCAATGCAAAGAGCAAAGGATGCCTTGACCAATCTACCTCTAGGAGCTGCAGCAAGTGGAGACTTTGACTTTTCTGATGATGAGGACAGCTATGGTGATAATCTACAGGTGGCCACTACTTCACAGACTGGGACTTCTGTGGTGCCTCCTAGACCAGACTAGCTTTCTCAGGATATGCATGGACGATTCACTCTAGATGCTGCTATCTCAAGGCAGTACAATGAGGCATATCTAGCTCATGAGTCTGCAAATGCAAGGGACAAGAAATTCTACAAGGCCATCATGGATTCTCTGGAAATCCAAAGGCTACAGATGCTACAGACAAGGATTGAAGCTACAGAAATCAAGGATTCCATTAGCAACCTCAAGGATGCTAATGATAGGAGGCTAGATGAAAAGATTCCTCTTCTCACTGTGTCCAAGATGACCAGGTTTTTCTCTAAGGAACCTGAAGTGGCTACCTCCTTGAAGACTCTCTCTTCTAGAGTGGACAAGGTGGAAGATACTTTATCTCAGATGCAAAAGGAACAGGAGAAGCAAACACAACTATTGGCCCAACTAGTGGCAACTCAAGGACTCCCAGTCATCTCTTTTGATGATAACAAAAAGGGGGAGAAATCTAAGGAGCTAGACATTCAAATCACAAAGGTTATGGTCCCAGCCATTTCCTTACCAAATGAGCCACTAGCAATGGGGGAGCTTGGAAAGAAGCAAAAGGATGGTATTGACCTAATACAGGAAGCTTCTATGAGGATGAGACTTGCAGAACAAATTAAAGACCATTGGTCCAACATAGAAGCAAGGGTCAAGAAAATTATTGGAACTACAAAGGACTCAAATCCATCAACGGATCAACCATCAACGAATGCCATGGTTCTAGTGTCAACGGAATGGGAGCCACAGACCAATTCTTTCTATCAGCTAGAGCCCCTTCTACATGGAGTCACTCAAGGTCCAAGGAAGGAAAAAGGACAAACCTCATGCATTAGGGATGTGGAACAAGCTACACTCCAAAGAAGCTTATTTCCCAAGTCCCCTGCTAAACCAAAGGGCAAAAATATAGCAAGGATTTTCTATCCTGCACCTTATCCAGATGAGCTCAATCTTCTTGGTCTACTTATAACAAAAAGCAAGGAAAGCAATGATTATGAGATAAGGAAGCAACGGGCAATTGTCTACAGGAATGGACAAGAAATCTGTGTTTGGGCTGGTCACCCAAACTTTGCTGAAGCTAAAGCTGAAGAGTCAGAAAGAGCAGCAATGCAAGCCCTTGCTGTTGCTCAGTCTCTTGATGAAGAAGAAATACAGCTAGAAGAAAAAGCAATAGAGGAAAGGAGTGCAAAGAAGAGCACAATGCAACCAAAGGCAAGAGCTAGGAGAAACATAGCCTTTGAGAATGATGACTCTCAGAGCATTGCATCAGACTCTTCTGTACCAATTGCACCTCCAACAATCCCTGATCCAGTTTCAGAGGTAAAGTTAGCCTGTGATCCTAATCATCCTGTAAATTTCCATGATCAGCCAATTGAGCCAAAGGGAGAGCCAATTGAGTTTGATGAGGCCAACTTTCCAAAATTCCTCTTTGAAATGGATCCAAAGAAGAAATCTAAGCAAAGGGCTACCAAGGCTAAGCCAATTCTGGTAAGGAGACCACAAGCTGAGAAACCCCCTACCAACCTAGAAGACTTCATCTACATTGCTGATATCAGGGAGGAGTCTGACATTCATATCAATCTTGATGACCTGGTTGAAGTGAGAGGAATAGCCGCTTCTTACAAACTACCAGAGAGATTGGTATTTGTCTACAAGGGTGGGAGAGAACAGGTTTGGCCTCTACACAGAATTCTGGGAGAAGACTATCAGACACTGCTATCTGTGTTTAAATGTTTGAAGAAAGATTTTGGTTTTACCAAAACAGCCAAGTCTGAGATTGTCTCCAAGATTTGCCAAATCAAAGCTAGCTGGAACAAGCCTGGTGCACTTCCCAGAGTATTGAAGGTCCCTCAAATAGGAAAGATAATTCATCTCCAACCTTTTTGGATGATGGAATTCAGAGATAAGGACAACTGTAGAAGATTCTTCAGAATAGAAGACCAACTGGAGAAGGCATCCAATGAAACTCTAAGGTTAATGCAATCCAAGTTGGGGAATCAAGATGAAGAAGAGAAGATTTTCTACAGAAGACTTCAAGCTCAAATTGAGGAGAACAATGCAAGAAAAGGGAAGAAAACAAGACCACAGAGGCAAAGATGAAAAATCTGTTCAGTCTAGAGGAGCAACTCTGTGCACTTGTTTTGTAAGATTTTCTACTTTGCATTTCAATTAAATTCAATGAAGCTCAATGCAATTTCTACTTTTATCATGTGTAATATGTCTGAGTGTTTTTGTTATCATCAAGGCTCTTGATTTATGGCTGTTATTCTATCAGTCATAAATGTAACGCCCCCAAATCCGGGGTCAAATGATTTGGTCGTCACGCTGCACTCTTAATCCAAACAACCTGTTCAATATAAAATCAACACAATAATAATAATATCTGTGACCCCAACTCTACCAAGAATCTTTAAAGGTTATAGTGCTAGAAACAAGAATCCAAATTCATTACAACAATCTTTCTTCTTTACAACCATTCTCTTTACAAAATTCTAATACACTAGTATAACTTCGATAAGAAGTATACCAGGCAACTAATCTTATACAATATATTAAGCAATAGAAAACATCTATATACAAAACCTCTCACTAGCTCCACTGCTCTGGATCAAAACGTCTTTACGCTAATATCTTTCCCCATCTCTGATCAGCTACGCGGACAACTCTCGCCAATACACCTTCTTTCCGGCAGGCTAAAATATATATAAATAAAACAAGTATGAGCGAATGAATTGCTCAGCAAGCGTATTATTAAATATGATACGAAAGGTTTCCAAAATAAACTTTGGATTTTCAAATAAACAAGCCTATGGCTTAAACATTTGTAATCTCTAATATTTTCAAAGTAAGTTTGGTAATTTATCACAATATCTCATTTAGCTTCTCGCAACCGAATAGTTTTAAAACACAAAAGATTTATATAGGTCGTTACGATGACCGAATCAACAATAACTACAATAGTATGTAGAAAATATGAAATAAATATAACTCGTACGTCTTCAAGACCATAGTTTGTACAAAAATACTAATTTGAAGATAACAGGTCTATTCACGACATTTTCCGAAATCAACAACTCTGGAAGGTTAGAATAATTAAGGGGCAAGAATGAGCCAACACGCTCGGTTAAGAAATAAAGAACGCACTTCAAGACTTCAACATGGTACCGACTGGATATGCGGTATGAATAAAACTCAACAAGATAGATATCTCACGACTGCCAATGGAATCAAGGAAGTGGATTTCAACTATTTGGAATCCGAATGTATTAAGAGTAAGCGATTTCAGCAAGATTGAAACCACTATTAATAATCAACAAACCAACAACTTCACGCAACGAATAAACCTGAGAATCAGGTCATATCTCACAAGTACAAAGTATATGGATGTAACTCATCCTAGAAATGAAAATTCATATTAGAATTGGATTTTTAACAATTATCAAATACAAAGGTTGTGCTGCTGGCCAGCCACGCATCAACCCCGGACTAGCTCATGTCATAGTCCTCTACTGGATCCTAGGCCAATCTGGGCCTTAATTTCATCGACCAATAATTGGTCCATTTTTAAAAACATTCCAATTCTATATTATTTATACGTCAGGTGTCAGAACAATTGACAACCTTACTTCGACAATCAGGTGTCGGAAGAATCGACAACCTAATACAACAATTGCTGGAAAACTCACGTTCCAGGAAACAGTTCAATTATGAAGAATCCATTAAGGAATAACAATATAATCTAGTATCGACGAGATCGACACAATATGGGGAGGTGCACATGAAAAGTGACAATATAATAAGCATCGACGAGTTCGATGTAACAACTGGGATATAATGAAGAATAAACAATGACATGCTCAACAAGGTTAAGTCTGATATGAAACAGACAATATGATATCAACAGAAAAGTGTAACAAGTCAATATAGAGTAGGGTTCAAAGAATAAACAATAACATGCTTAACAAGATTGAATCTGATATGAAACAGGCATTATGATATCAACAGAATTTGCAATAACTCAATATGGAATAGGGTTCAAAGAACAGGCTCTAGATGGCCTTAACAGTTCAATTCATCACATTATGGAAGAATTAGTTAAGATTCAACAATCTGGTAAGTGACAAGAAAGTCAAGTTCAAGTTTAAGAAAAATTCAGGGTGAAGTTTATAAATGAAGAAAACAAAGGTTTATTAACTTCTGGCAGAAATAGTTCAAGTCCTTCGAACATATACTTATAATAGATAAGCCTCGTATTTGAAGGAAGTAAACTAAATCATGCACAGCATAAATGAATTCGAATCAGGGAATGGATCAGATGATCGCATTAACAAGAAATGGTAATAATACTTGCAAGGGTGCAGGATGGAAAAATGGAATACTTGTAGAACAAGTACCACAACTTCGGAATTTAAAATAACGTTTTCAACATAGGGTTCGTAAGTTCCCACTCATCTAGGGTTGGCAATATTCCAACCTAATATTTTAAAATCATGTCTTTTAAAAGAAAGCCTTAGTATACGGCCCATAATTATCTCTTCAAACTTTTCAATATAATAAGTATATCTTTCCAATCAATATGAAAATATGAATCTAAACTCAAAAGGTATAAAAGAGTACTCGTCAATTTACGAGATTAAATAACATACTTGCAATTCAATGCATGGAAATCAACATTTGAAAACTCAGTAATAAACATTCAACATACATACTAATAACTCAAGATAATATCCCTTAATTAATAAGCAAGGGTATAAACACTTGCCTCTGGTCCTTAGCTATTTCGTAACGCTGAAACAATACGATTTCCTCCTTATTCTGTCTTGTCGCACGATTCTCTACTTCCGTCCTTCTTTGCTTTAACGCTCTTGCGAATACCACTAGTCTGCTTTTACCATTTCGAATCCACGTGCCAGCCTCGATAGTCAAACATGAGACGGTACTTAGTCTTCAACGTATAATCCTCATATTATATAAATGATCGTAACTTAACTTCGACGCACTTACCGATCTTACCGATATCTCTGTTGCATAAACATCCACATCTCAACTGATAGACCAATCGCAATCAACCACATAAGTAATCCACGTAACTTGCTTGACGACAATCCCCATACTATAAAAAGTCAACATCCAAGTCAACGGCCTCGTAAATCTCACTTTCTAACATAACCGACAAATTTCTATCCTATCTACCCCTCGTGATAACATTAGACACAACCAATTACTCAAACAAGTCTCCACACAATTTATTCGCATGCATGACTCACACAGATAATTCACATTGTTCACATAACACATTTAAACAAGTGACCGGTTACGTATCGGACGCCCGGTCTAATTTACGATATTTAAAACTCAGACACTAGCCCTAGTACGGGCATATACTGACTATAAAGCACATTACACAACTCATACGAATCACATAGCACTTAAAACTATTTTTAAAACATCACACAAAGCTTATTTGAATTTAAATAAGCCACATACAATTTTTAAATCAAAAATCGGATTTTTAAATCCAATATAAGTATTTTAAATGCAATTAAATCAATTAATAAAATTAATTGACACTCTTTAAATGCTCAAACTATTTTTAAATAAATAAACCAAGCTAGAAAATAATCAAACTTAATTTTAATTAATTAAATCTAATTAATAATTAATTATTAAGAATTAACTGATTAAGAGAATTAATCAATTAATTAAATAAATTAATTATTAATCAAAAATAATTAAAATAATTAAATTTAATCAATTTTCGAATTTAAATAAATATTTATGAATTTATAAAATTTTCGGAATAATAAAATGTATTTTTAAATCAAAGATATGATTTTTAGAATTATAAAACTATTTTTGAATTATTTTTAAAAAATAAAAACCCAAAAACACTTTTCTGGAAATGGATTAGGGTTTGTAAGATCAAACCGGGTCGGGTTAGGGTTTTGAAACCGGGTCGCCAAGAACACAAACGGGTCGCCAAGAACACGTCACCGGAAACTGGGTTTCCCAGTTTCCGGCCGACGTCCGGCCAACCCACCAGTTTCCGGCGACCAAAAACCAAACCAAACACACATATTTTTATGCGAAATTCACAGGAATGTCTCAACGTTTACAGTACCGAGCCCAGTTAACTAAAATCACATCAAAATCGTTCAAAACGAACGGAAAGAAAACGGCGGCGCCGTTTCCGGCCAACCCAAATTCTACACCAAATCAAAAACCGATTACACGGTTCAACTCTAAACTCACAGATCTATCTAATCGCTAGAACACAATCAAGAAACAGTTAGCCGATCAAAATCCCGATCAAACTCCGGTGAACTTACAACTTTCCGATTAGCTCGAAATCTTACTCAAAATCCAAATTAAAAATCATACACATACTCTGCATCACATAATAAACACAACTATGCCATCAATTTGCAAGAACAATCAATAATAAAGATTCCCCCAAATTAAATCAAAAATTCGAAATAAATAATTAAATTAAAAATCGGAAAAACTCAGAAATCATACCCACATGAATTTTGATGGTGGATTTAGGTAGAGGATGATGAGAGATTCGATTTGGTTACAAGAACATCGAAATCGGAATCCGATAACGCCTTCAAAATTGAGTTTGATTCTCAAGAACACGAAGAACACGTTTCAGGGGTTTTTAACTTTTTAACTGTAATTATGCTTTATTATACGCAAAACAAAGTACGATTTGCCTTTTTATATTAAACGGAAAATAATACCCCAAACGACATTTTTGGATCGATACTGATCCGATAGATCGCTTTAAATATAATTTAACAAAATAAACGCTTTAAATCTTTAATAAAGCAGAATACACGTTTCACGAGACGATAAGCATCCATAAAGTACGGATAACTACAAGTATCGTTTAATAATAGATATACGAACCAAAATACTTCTATTACGAATATTTTCGAATACTTTCCATTTTAACGAATGAAATATTGGTACGAACGATATACCAATCTCCCGAATAATTTGGGAACGATCCAAATTTTCTTTTCAATAATTAAAATAAAATAAAATAGTATAACATCCTTTTCAAAATAGTTTCAAATTCCCCACACATATCACATAGCATCACATTGTCACATATTCAATCATTTAACGAATAACTTAACACGTTTAAACAGATAATTCATTTAATAACTCTTAATATGAAATTAAAATTTCATTTCACATCATATAATAACACGTAATTTTCCCGGATCTTACATCCTTCCCCCCTTAACAGGATTCTGTCCTCAGAATCAGCTCGCGCAAACATAGGTGGATATTTTCCAACATCTCATTCTCAAATTCCTAGGTTGACTTTTCAACCTTAGGATTTCTCCTCATACTCATACTAATTTGACTCCTCTATTACTTATCACTCTCTCATACTGACTCCATATCTCAATCGGTTATTCAACATAGAACAATTTAACAAGATCTCTATAGGTTCATATTCTACGAAATACACTATGAATATACCACTCACGGGGTGGCAAGCAAACTTATACGCACTTTCCCAACACTCAATAAATCGTCGTAAGGTAGCATTTCAAAATCGTCATAGTAACTGTTGTCGTAAGGAAATCTAATCATCTGTAAACGATCCTCCCAATTACCTTCAAAATTTAGTACACAACCATAGTCTGTCTGAATTCTTCAATTACGTCGCGGATCTCTGTCAAATACAATTGAACTCGTCATTCCATGCCGTACTATTATCTCTTATTAAGCGGTCAATAATAACCCAAATAACATCACGATAAGCTCTAAGCCTTAGCAACTCCATCCCACAGTTTATCTCAACATGTCTTCATTTCCATTCAGGAATCTCTTTAGTTGTAATCGTCTACTATACCTCTGTTATTCTGTCTTCATTTTCCAACACCTCAAGTACTTAGATATTCACCAACACTGGTATCCCTTTTGAAACCCCTCATATATATCCTTGCATTTCCTTCTTATTCTTTATACTTTCTCGTTCCCTCCTATAATTGAATCCTTTTCTATTTCCATAACTCTTTCCTTTATGTAGCCTTTTCTCTTTAATCAATCCTGGTTGAATCCTTATGTCCGTCATTTCTTTTAATTAATCTCTTGTTATCATAACCTTAAAACTTCATCCTTTCTAATCCTTTTACCGAAGATATTTACATCTCAATTCCCTCCTTTACTACTCATACTATCAGCCATCCATATTCTTGGGTCAACTTTATCTACCTCCAATATGTCTAACAACTACTTTCAACGATCACATACCTTTCATGCCAATTAACTCTTCTGCTGAAAACAACCCTTCATTACCTCATCCATTGTCTTTAAATCCTTATTAACACCTCTTCATCTTCTTTTCCTATCTTCACAGTAACACTCATGACACCTTTTCCATGGTTCCATCTCATTTCCCAAACAGCTTGATCAACTCGACATTATCTTGATTCTCATTCTATACATCCACATTGACTAGTAAAATCTACCTTAACTATCGTGAGCAAAAGACTTGCAACCATATCATACAATCCTGAAATACTCAAAGATTAACTCATTCTCCATTATTAGCCTATCATCCAATCTTAAAAGTTCTTCTCATTGAGACAAAAATCTATTATGTCCATTTTCCACAACCTAGGATAACATCAGCACAATTACACCTTTTTCCCCAATTTCCAATCAACTCTTGAATTATCTAACTTCACCTTTTCCACATCGTAACGTTAATCGATAGAAAGAGAACAACTGGCCCCGTTATATGTTACTAGTATTCTAATCGCATCGTAGTCCGCTTTCGTTCATGGTAATTCAATCACAAATTCTTCGTTCGGTAAGGTAGGGTAAATTCCAGTTCACCCTAATGGCATACCTCCCAGATTATTTGAAGTAAGAAGTTCATGATAGTTTGAAGTGAAAAGATTCTATATCGTAGCAAATGTCCCAAAATTGGGGTTACCAAATCTGTATATTCCAAAGCAACATTATTGGAAGTGAAAGGATTACTGAGAGACCAATTTGATCACATGAACTCAATGTTGTGTGTCTCTATTAAGACAGTACTAAAGGTAATTAGCCTTCTTGTATTTCACAACACACAAGTGACGGCGTCCCGTCAGACTTCTATCACATAGACAGATAGTCCTTGTGTCCCCTATAAATAGGGTTGTTTATCTCAGTTGGAGTAGAGAAATATGAAAGAAATTTAGAGTCAGAATAACAATCAGGGCCTTTCGATAAGAATTCTCAAATACACACCTTGGATTGAAATTGAATAAATTCCAAAGGTGTTATTTCAGAAAAGAAGAACAACCAGAAAGGAAGTATCAACAAATAGTGTTACATCACAATTAGAGTTATCCACTCCGGAAGAATGAAGGAGTTGGAATTTAAATAACATATTTTCAACAGGCTTTACAAATTGAAATAGATGTCGCAACAACCTCTGATGCAATTGCAATCATGATTGATCAAAAGTATCAAGTACAAAGTCAAAAGGTGGAATATATTCACCAACACAAGTTTCGCTTAAAGAAATGTCAAATATTTCCTTAGGATGGGAGGGTATTACCAGGGTCTTCACACATGACTCCTCCGTCGACTCCTTCGATAGCTCGTTATTCGATTTCAGCCCTTCTTCTCCACGTTATTCGATTTCAGCCCTTCTTTTCCACGTCGCAAGGTCATCAATATCGTACGTCGCCGTCAACTCGTAATAGTCCTCGAAGATTCCGCCATAGACGTCTACAAACGCAAGAAGTTCTATCCATTTCAGCACAACTATCTCAATCAAATACCTCCATCTCAACTCACTCATCGGTACTATATCCAATAGTCCAATACGAACTCTAAATGAGCTCTGACGTTCCTTATATAACTATATACACTCCCACACACTCTCGTTTCTAGTTTTACTATAACCCCTTCTCTGATACCAACTGTAACGCCCCCAAATCCGGGGTCAAATGATTTGGTCATCACGCTGCACTCTTAATCCAAACAACCTGTTCAATATAAAATCAACACAATAATAATAATATCTGTGACCCCAACTCTACCAAGAATCTTTAAAGGTTATAGTGCTAGAAACAAGAATCCAAATTCATTACAACAATCTTTCTTCTTTACAACCATTCTCTTTACAAAATTCTAATACACTAGTATAACTTCGATAAGAAGTATACCAGGCAACTAATCTTATACAATATATTAAGCAATAGAAAACATCTATATACAAAACCTCTCACTAGCTCCACTGCTCTGGATCAAAACGTCTTTACGCTAATATCTTTCCCCATCTCTGATCAGCTACGCGGACAACTCTCGCCAATACACCTTCTTTCCGGCAGGCTAAAATATATATAAATAAAACAAGTATGAGCGAATGAATTGCTCAGCAAGCGTATTATTAAATATGATACGAAAGGTTTCCAAAATAAACTTTGGATTTTCAAATAAACAAGCCTATGGCTTAAACATTTGTAATCTCTAATATTTTCAAAGTAAGTTTGGTAATTTATCACAATATCTCATTTAGCTTCTCGCAACCGAATAGTTTTAAAACACAAAAGATTTATATAGGTCGTTACGATGACCGAATCAACAATAACTACAATAGTATGTAGAAAATATGAAATAAATATAACTCGTACGTCTTCAAGACCATAGTTTGTACAAAAATACTAATTTGAAGATAACAGGTCTATTCACGACATTTTCCGAAATCAACAACTCTGGAAGGTTAGAATAATCAAGGGGCAAGAATGAGCCAACACGCTCGGTTAAGAAATAAAGAACGCACTTCAAGACTTCAACATGGTACCGACTGGATATGCGGTATGAATAAAACTCAACAAGATAGATATCTCACGACTGCCAATGGAATCAAGGAAGTGGATTTCAACTATTTGGAATCCGAATGTATTAAGAGTAAGCGATTTCAGCAAGATTGAAACCACTATTAATAATCAACAAACCAACAACTTCACGCAATGAATAAACCTGAGAATCAGGTCATATCTCACAAGTACAAAGTATATGGATGTAACTCATCCTAGAAATGAAAATTCATATTAGAATTGGATTTTTAACAATTATCAAATACAAAGGTTGTGCTGCTGGCCAGCCACGCATCAACCCCGGACTAGCTCATGTCATAGTCCTCTACTGGATCCTAGGCCAATCTGGGCCTTAATTTCATCGACCAATAATTGGTCCATTTTTAAAAACATTCCAATTCTATATTATTTATACGTCAGGTGTCAGAACAATTGACAACCTTACTTCGACAATCAGGTGTCGGAAGAATCGACAACCTAATACAACAATTGCTGGAAAACTCACGTTCCAGGAAACAGTTCAATTATGAAGAATCCATTAAGGAATAACAATATAATCTAGTATCGACGAGATCGACACAATATGGGGAGGTGCACATGAAAAGTGACAATATAATAAGCATCGACGAGTTCGATGTAACAACTGGGATATAATGAAGAATAAACAATGACATGCTCAACAAGGTTAAGTCTGATATGAAACAGACAATATGATATCAACAGAAAAGTGTAACAAGTCAATATAGAGTAGGGTTCAAAGAATAAACAATAACATGCTTAACAAGATTGAATCTGATATGAAACAGGCATTATGATATCAACAGAATTTGCAATAACTCAATATGGAATAGGGTTCAAAGAACAGGCTCTAGATGGCCTTAACAGTTCAATTCATCACATTATGGAAGAATTAGTTAAGATTCAACAATCTGGTAAGTGACAAGAAAGTCAAGTTCAAGTTTAAGAAAAATTCAGGGTGAAGTTTATAAATGAAGAAAACAAAGGTTTATTAACTTCTGGCAGAAATAGTTCAAGTCCTTCGAACATATACTTATAATAGATAAGCCTCGTATTTGAAGGAAGTAAACTAAATCATGCACAGCATAAATGAATTCGAATCAGGGAATGGATCAGATGATCGCATTAACAAGAAATGGTAATAATACTTGCAAGGGTGCAGGATGGAAAAATGGAATACTTGTAGAACAAGTACCACAACTTCGGAATTTAAAATAACGTTTTCAACATAGGGTTCGTAAGTTCCCACTCATCTAGGGTTGGCAATATTCCAACCTAATATTTTAAAATCATGTCTTTTAAAAGAAAGCCTTAGTATACGGCCCATAATTATCTCTTCAAACTTTTCAATATAATAAGTATATCTTTCCAATCAATATGAAAATATGAATCTAAACTCAAAAGGTATAAAAGAGTACTCGTCAATTTACGAGATTAAATAACATACTTGCAATTCAATGCATGGAAATCAACATTTGAAAACTCAGTAATAAACATTCAACATACATACTAATAACTCAAGATAATATCCCTTAATTAATAAGCAAGGGTATAAACACTTGCCTCTGGTCCTTAGCTATTTCGTAACGCTGAAACAATACGATTTCCTCCTTATTCTGTCTTGTCGCACGATTCTCTACTTCCGTCCTTCTTTGCTTTAACGCTCTTGCGAATACCACTAGTCTGCTTTTACCATTTCGAATCCACGTGCCAGCCTCGATAGTCAAACATGAGACGGTACTTAGTCTTCAACGTATAATCCTCATATTATATAAATGATCGTAACTTAACTTCGACGCACTTACCGATCTTACCGATATCTCTGTTGCATAAACATCCACATCTCAACTGATAGACCAATCGCAATCAACCACATAAGTAATCCACGTAACTTGCTTGACGACAATCCCCATACTATAAAAAGTCAACATCCAAGTCAACGGCCTCGTAAATCTCACTTTCTAACATAACCGACAAATTTCTATCCTATCTACCCCTCGTGATAACATTAGACACAACCAATTACTCAAACAAGTCTCCACACAATTTATTCGCATGCATGACTCACACAGATAATTCACATTGTTCACATAACACATTTAAACAAGTGACCGGTTACGTATCGGACGCCCGGTCTAATTTACGATATTTAAAACTCAGACACTAGCCCTAGTACGGGCATATACTGACTATAAAGCACATTACACAACTCATACGAATCACATAGCACTTAAAACTATTTTTAAAACATCACACAAAGCTTATTTGAATTTAAATAAGCCACATACAATTTTTAAATCAAAAATCGGATTTTTAAATCCAATATAAGTATTTTAAATGCAATTAAATCAATTAATAAAATTAATTGACACTCTTTAAATGCTCAAACTATTTTTAAATAAATAAACCAAGCTAGAAAATAATCAAACTTAATTTTAATTAATTAAATCTAATTAATAATTAATTATTAAGAATTAACTGATTAAAAGAATTAATCAATTAATTAAATAAATTAATTATTAATCAAAAATAATTAAAATAATTAAATTTAATCAATTTTCGAATTTAAATAAATATTTATGAATTTATAAAATTTTCGGAATAATAAAATGTATTTTTAAATCAAAGATATGATTTTTAGAATTATAAAACTATTTTTGAATTATTTTTAAAAAATAAAAACCCAAAAACACTTTTCTGGAAATGGATTAGGGTTTGTAAGATCAAACCGGGTCGGGTTAGGGTTTTGAAACCGGGTCGCCAAGAACACAAACGGGTCGCCAAGAACACGTCACCGGAAACTGGGTTTCCCAGTTTCCGGCCGACGTCCGGCCAACCCACCAGTTTCCGGCGACCAAAAACCAAACCAAACACACATATTTTTATGCGAAATTCACAGGAATGTCTCAACGTTTACAGTACCGAGCCCAGTTAACTAAAATCACATCAAAATCGTTCAAAACGAACGGAAAGAAAACGGCGGCGCCGTTTCCGGCCAACCTAAATTCTACACCAAATCAAAAACCGATTACACGGTTCAACTCTAAACTCACAGATCTATCTAATCGCTAGAACACAATCAAGAAACAGTTAGCCGATCAAAATCCCGATCAAACTCCGGTGAACTTACAACTTTCCGATTAGCTCGAAATCTTACTCAAAATCCAAATTAAAAATCATACACATACTCTGCATCACATAATAAACACAACTATGCCATCAATTTGCAAGAACAATCAATAATAAAGATTCCCCCAAATTAAATCAAAAATTCGAAATAAATAATTAAATTAAAAATCGGAAAAACTCAGAAATCATACCCACATGAATTTTGATGGTGGATTTAGGTAGAGGATGATGAGAGATTCGATTTGGTTACAAGAACATCGAAATCGGAATCCGATAACGCCTTCAAAATTGAGTTTGATTCTCAAGAACACGAAGAACACGTTTCAGGGGTTTTTAACTTTTTAACTGTAATTATGCTTTATTATACGCAAAACAAAGTACGATTTGCCTTTTTATATTAAACGGAAAATAATACCCCAAACGACATTTTTGGATCGATACTGATCCGATAGATCGCTTTAAATATAATTTAACAAAATAAACGCTTTAAATCTTTAATAAAGCAGAATACACGTTTCACGAGACGATAAGCATCCATAAAGTACGGATAACTACAAGTATCGTTTAATAATAGATATACGAACCAAAATACTTCTATTACGAATATTTTCGAATACTTTCCATTTTAACGAATGAAATATTGGTACGAACGATATACCAATCTCCCGAATAATTTGGGAACGATCCAAATTTTCTTTTCAATAATTAAAATAAAATAAAATAGTATAACATCCTTTTCAAAATAGTTTCAAATTCCCCACACATATCACATAGCATCACATTGTCACATATTCAATCATTTAACGAATAACTTAACACGTTTAAACAGATAATTCATTTAATAACTCTTAATATGAAATTAAAATTTCATTTCACATCATATAATAACACGTAATTTTCCCGGATCTTACAATAAATTGGGGGAGATTGTTAGGAATATGTTGTTCTTGATGATAATTATAAAAACACTTAGTAGATTTTGTATTAAGTCATTTTGTAACTGTCAACGAAATGGCATGCTTTGCAGTGTTTCGTTGACAGGAAGCTCATCAACGAAATGAGTGATGTAGCAATTGTACTGTACAATACTTCACAGTTTGATATGCAATTTGTTGTATGTATTAGATAGGTTTTTCTAAGTCATGTTGACTAAGTACTAGATAGGCAAAATAGGTTGGTGAATTGTAAATATATTATGCCATGTAATTCTGCCTAAGTGAAGACATGTCAACGGTATGAAGATTACTCTATCAACGGTATGAAGATTAGTCTGTCAACGGAATGAAGATTACTCTATCAACGAAACGAGGAATACACCATCAACGAAATGAAGAATAAAGCTATCAACGAAACACATCTCCATGCCATCAATGAATCACTATTACTTTTTGAATAGTTGACAAAGTGATAGTGACAGTTTACTGAACAGATCTAAAGGAGATATGGAAGTGTATTGTGCATTGGAAGCCATCAAAATGGTTACTGGAAATAAGGAAACATTCCAATTTCCAATAAAGCTCTTGGGAGTGATCATAATAAGCGTGAAGACAAAAGCAAGGATCTCCAAGGACCATTGGACAAAAGGAATGAAAAGCAAACTACTGATGGTTATTACTAGTGTACTTTAGTGTAACCAAAATAGTATTGTAAACTTGGGAATGTATATAACCAAGTGTAGCAGTTAAAATAGAAGAGTGAGAAGAAAAACAAATAGATTGTATTAGCTATCTTTGAGAGCATACTTCTCTACACTCTTGTAACTGAGCAGCTGTGTACATTTTGTATCACAGATTATTTCCGCAATAAAAATCACTTCAGTTGGATCATCAAACAATCCAACTGAAATTATTTATGTGCTTGTGATTTTTACATTAAGTTCAGTTTTTATTTGTAAGTTGTTTTTAAGTTTAAGAAATATCAAGAATTGTATTCAACCCCCCCTTCTACAATTCTGTTAGGTCATTTGGGATTAACAATCTCCAAGGCAGCTTCTTCTTCCAGTGATAGAGAATTTGCTTCTATTTCCATATCATCATCCAAGATAGGATGTTCTATTGGCTCTGGATAATATGGCTCATGCTCCTCCTGAAGTGGTTGCTCTTGCATGATCTCAAATTCCTCCTCACTTTCTTCTTCTTGTGTCATGTTCTCAATTCAGTACTGTCTAACTGGAATAGCTTCATTGGTTTCCCAAACTCCCCATCCCGTTGTTTGCCAACCTTCATTTGTTTCCCCTTCTCCAACTTTCTCCCCCTTAGTTGAGGAATCCTCGATATAGTTATCCTCATTGTAAAAGGTAGTAGAAGGATCAGGTTTTTGACGTGAAGGTCCAGGTTGTTGAGTTTGTTGATTCCTTAGCATAGTCCATATTGACTGTACACCGTCGCTTTGGTTATCTAAGAAATCCATCATCTGCTTATTCAAATCATGTATAGAAGCTAGCGACAGGTCAATGTTATCCAATCTTGAGTTGGTAGTCTTTTCAATATGATCCAGCCTCTTGTTCAACTTAGGCCCCATTTGTTTACAACTGATTGCATTCAAGCCAACTGAATTGAATGAATATGAAGCAATCAGTTTGTTTGGGCTGTTGTCAATAGCACTGACCGATTCTTACAACTTGCTGAATCGTTCCTCTTGAAAACTTTGTATGAACATATTCAGCTACATGCCTACATCAATGAAACTATCACGTACCTTCACATATGTTACAATTTTTCCTGTTTTCTTGTTTGTTTTCACTATTATCAAATTTATAGTTTAGAAAAATATTTTATGTCTAACTAGTTTACATAAATTCAAATTTATAAAACAATTTTATATATAGAAGTACATAAAAATTTGAAATAGTTATAAATATGATTAAGAGCCCATGATAAAAAGTTTAATTGATTTTAGCATTTGTTAAATTAATTCAATAATTTTAGTATTTTTTAATTTCACATTTAAGTAGTTACATTGTGATATAACAAAATTTATAGGGTAAGGAGAACTCCCCAAAAATTCTTAAAATTGATATTCTGAACAATTTTTTCGTAAATGAAAAGATTACACAAAAATTAGCACGTATACTAAATTACATAGAATTTGGTTTTGCATATAAAAGATATGACATGTAAAATAATTTCATTCAGATTTTAGAAAAATTATCTGCCAAATAATTTTATTCATTCATCATTCAGATTTTTGAATCATTCCGATCATTCAGAAATATTAACCATTCAGATCGAATGTATTCAGATTTGCCAAATGACCCCTTAGACTCCACTCTTGAAAGTGTGTTCATTGCATCTTTTACCCGCGTTTGACCATCCCGGATAACCAGAACGTCTTCTCTCAAAGCTTCCTGTCCTTGCGACAATGCATAGACTTCATTCATGAAACCGTCTTTCAATTCCTTGACGTCCGTCCTCAATTCGATCAGAGATGTCACTATTTGAAGATGAGATCACTGTAAAAAAAAATGAAGTTACTGTGTATAATTCTTGGTTAAAACTGAAAACTATCGAGTTTTTGTATGTTCTTCTTTGAAAATATATGTAAGTATCTGTATGCTTTTCTTAGATCTGTAAAATGAGAAGAAAGAAACGTCTAAGTGCTACTTAAATACTTACTGATTTTTCAGGGGCAATTCTGTCCTTTCTCATTCGATAGATTTGTAAATGTACTATCGATGGTTTTCTCAGAGGGGTAATAGAGTCAAAAGGACTTCGATGGTTTTCTTTTTGGAAAACTATCGAAGTAGATTTCTTTGAATTTCAACAGACTCTATAGAAAACTATCGAAGGTCTTTTTATTTTAAAAAAAACAAAAACTATCGAATGAACTTGTTTCTAGATAAACTATCGAGAATTTTAATATTGATTTAATTAAATTCACTTCGATACTTTTTCTATTGAATTTCAAAATCTATCGAGGATTTAAATATTGAATTAAGTAAATCCAGTTCGATACATTTTCAAATTATCCTCAAAAACTATCGAGAATTGTTTTCGATAGTTTTTCTTTTCCTTTTCAAAAACCATCGAGAAATAAATTTCGATAGAATTTTCTTTGTACTTAGAAAAACTGCCGAATTTCCTAAAATTCAATATTTTTTGCTTCTTTTCAAATTTTAAAACATGTTCATGTTCTAAAATTCAAATTTTTGTATTTCCTGTCAAGTTTTATCTTGAATAATTTTTTTAAAAAATTTACCAAAATCAATTGTTAATAGAAAATTCATAATTTTCTTAGAATAAAATCAACTAAATATCATCAAATGATATTAATCAATTAAAATCCAATAAATTATGCTGCATTAATCTACAATGTTAAAAACAAAGTAAATTAATTAAAATTAAATAGATGCTTAAATATTTAGAACAAATATTAGCACCTAAATAACTTTTAGAATTAATAACCAATTAAATGCCAGAAGATATATCATCCATAATTATGACATAAAATTAGTACAATAATCCTAACTACGAGAATTGCTCCAGAAAATAAATTCACGAGTCCTAAGGATATAGAAATTCTTAAACTCATGTATTCACTAGGACTATCTGCAGTTACTGACTTCTAATCAAAATCAATTAGAAAAATTTAACATCCCAAGTTCACCAACCAGCTTAGAAAAAGTGGATTCATCAAGCGGTTTAGTAAAGATGTCTGCAATTTGATCCTCTGTGGGTACAAAATGTAACTCCACAGTTCCATTCATGACATGCTCTCGGATAAAATGATACCTGATGTCGATGTGCTTCGTCCTCGAGTGTTGCACTGGGTTGTTGAGATTGCTATGGCACTTGTGTTGTCGCAAAATATTGGAATATTTGTCAACAAAAGCCCATAGTCACGGAGTTGGTTTCTCATCCACAAGATCTGAGCACAGCAGCTACCAGCAGCAATGTATTCAGCCTCAGCTGTTGATGTGGACACTGAATGCTGCTTCTTGCTATACCAGGAAACTAACCTTCTTACAAGAAACTGACAGCTTCCTGAAGTACTCTTCCGATCAATCTTACAACCTGCAAAATCAGAGTCTGTGTATCCAATAAGATCAAATCCTGTATCTTTAGGGTACCAAATTCCAAGATTTGGGGTCCCCTTAAGATATCTAAATATTCGCTTAACAGCTATTAGATGAGATTCTTTAGGATCAGACTGAAACCTAGCACACAAGCATGTTGCAAACATTATATCTCGTCTACTTGCAGTGAGATAAAGTAATGAGCCTATCATACCTCTGTAGCCTGTGATGTCAACCTTCTGACCAGTTTCATCCTTATCAAGCTTAGTGGCAGTTATCATAGGAGTCTTTGCTGTAGATGAGTCTTCCATTTGATACTTCTTAAGAAGATCTTTGATGTACTTGGACTGACAAATGAATATACCATCTTGTCTTTGGTATACTTGCAGTCCAAGAAAGAATGACAATTCACCCATCATGCTCATTTCATAACGACTCTGCCTTAACTTAGCAAATCTCTTGCATAGATCATCATTAGTAGAACCAAATATTATGTCATCAAAATATACTTGCACCAATATCAAATCATTTTTGTGCTTTTTGTAAAAGAGAGTCTTGTCTACAACACCTCTTATAAAATCATTTTCAAGTAAGAATTCAGAGAGAGTGTCATACCATGTCCTTGGAGCTTGTTTGAGTCCATAAAGAGCTTTGAATAGAAAGTACACAAAGTCTGCCAGTTTTGAATCCTCAAAACCTGGAGGTTGTTCCACATACACTTCTTCTTCTAACTCCCCGTTCAGAAAAGCACTCTTCACATCCATCTGATATAACTTGTAATTGGAATGTGCTGCGAATGCCAGAAACATTCTGATGGTCTCAAATCTTGCTACTGGTGCATAGGTTTCATCATAATCTACACCCTCTTCTTGAGAGTAACCTTTAGCAACCAGTCTGGCTTTGTTTCTCGTTACAATGCCATCTTCATCCAACTTATTTATGACTACCCGTCTTGTTCCAATAACAGATTTTCCCTTAAGCCTGGGTATCAGCTTCCAAACTTTCTGCCTTTCAAACTGATTGAGTTCCTCTTGCATAGCAATCACCCAATCTGGATCATCTAGAGCATCTTCAACTTTCTTAGGTTCTGTTTCTGAAAGAAACCCAGAATAGTGACATTCATTTTGTGATGTTCTCCTAGTTCTCACTCCTGTGTCCGATCACCAATGATCAAGTGAAAGGGATGATCTCTATTCCATACCCTTTGTCTTGGCAGATGCGATCTTGATGATTCTCCTTGTTCTAGATGTTGTGGAGTGTGACTAGTTGATCCTTCTCCTGCTTCCCCTGAGTTGTTGACGGTTTGATCTGATGATTCTGTAGACTGACTAGTGGATCCTGTAGAATTTTGAGGATCTCCACTTTGGTCACCACTTTGTCCAGAATCATTATCATTATGATTATTATTAATAACTGTAACAACTTCAGGTTCTTCTTCATTGTCAGAGAGATCTCCTGATAGATTTTCAAATACTAAGGATTCAGAGTTCTCTCTTGTTTACAGGCCTGGTCTTTTGGTGTCGTCAAATGTTACATTAAAGCTTTCCAACACCTTCTTATCTTCAATCACATATACCCTGAAAGCCTTAGATTCCAGAGAATAGCCCAGAAAAATGCCTTCATCTGCTTTGGCATCACACTTGCCAAGATGTTCTCCATCTTTAAGTACAAAGCACTTTGCACCAAACACATGAAAGTACTTCAGTGTTGGTTTCTTGTTGGCCATTAACTCATATGGAGTCTTTTCATGATCTTTGTTGATCAGAGTTCGATTCTGAGTGTAGCAAGCTGTATTCACTGCTTCAGCCCAAAAGTAAGTGGGAAGTTTTGATTCACTCAACATGGTCCTTGCTGCTTCAACCAAGGTCTTGTTCTTCCTTTCCACTACTCCATTTTGTTGAGGAGTTCTTGGTGCTGAAAACTGTCTTGATATTCCTTTCTCTGAGCGGAAATGATTAAGAACTGCATTCTTGAATTCAGTTCCATTGTCTGATCTGATTGTCCGCACAGGTAGCTTAGCTTCCACTTCTATCTTCTTGATGTGATCAATGATTAGTTGTGTTGCTTCATCCTTTGATTGTATGAACAACACCCACGTGTACTTGGAGTAGTCATCCACCATCACCAATGCATATCTTTTTCTTGAAAGTGACAGAACATTGACTGGACCAAATAAATCCATGTGAATCAGCTGTAATGGTTCAACAATGTTTGTCATTTCATTGCTTCCATGTGATGCTTTCTGAGACTTCTCCTTTTCACATGCTTCACATAGTCCCTCCTGATTGAATTCCATCAGGGGCAACCCTCTCACTAACTCTCTCTTTACCAAAGAGTTCATAGTTTTGAAGTTCAAGTGTGAGAGCTTCTTGTGCCATAACCAACTTTGTTCTGAATATGCCTTATTGTAGAAACATGTAACTTCTCCTTCACTGGTAGAACTTAAGTCAGCTATAAACAAATTTCCTTTTCTCACTCCCAGTAGAGTAAGCTTCTCATCCTTCCTGTTGGTGATCAAGCACTTGTCCTTTCTGAAATCTACATTGTAGCCTTTATCACAGAACTGACTGATACTTAGAAGATTGTGCTTCAATCCTTCAACAAGAGAGATGTTTTCAATGATGACATTTCCAACTTTTAATTTACCATATCCGGTAGTGAATCCTTTACTGTCATCTCCAAAGGTTACAATCGGGCCGGTCTTCTTAACCACCTCTGTAAGCAGGGACTCTTCACCTGTCATGTGTCTAGAACAACCACTATCCAGAATCCACACAACCTTTGAGCTTTTAACCTTACCCTGCAATCACAGATTGATTAAGCGGACTTTGGTACCCAAAATTGTTTGGGTCCTGAAAGTTTAGATGATTTAACAGGAGTAACATTCAATTTAGTCTTACCATGTTTGATATTCATAGTATCTGTGGATTTAACATTATCAGTGCTTTTGCTACTATCATTCATCAACTTAAAATAAGCATGCATGATGTTGTACTTACATAGCAAACACTCTTTCTTTCCACAGGGTTCATGAAGATCAGGCATGTCAGACATGTTATGCATTTCAGAAGAATTAGCAGTTTCTACTTTAACCTTTTTACATGCATGTGTAAGGTGTCCAGCAGAATTACAAATAGTGCACAACTTCCTAGATGCAATGGGAGAAAATGGAACAATTTCCTGATTAACAATCTTCTTTTTCCCATTCCTGTTCTTTTTAGCATTACTAACTAAGTCACCTACTTCAGTTCTAGGTATAATAGTTTTTACTGATTTCCTAGGTAACTTAGTCTTTACCTCTTTTTCCTTCAATAAATCCTCCTCAAGCAATTCTTGTCTTATGTATAAGTCATCCTCATGAAAAGGTTCTGAGAAGGGCTTGACAAAGACTGGACTGTCCACATTCTTAAGAATGTGTGGAATACCCTTCTTGACAACAGAAGATGTCACAGGGAATTCCAAGATCTTTTTCCCAGCCTGTGTGTCAATGATCTCCTTAGCAATCGGGGCGGAATTCTTAAAAGCATTCAGCTTCAAATCTAAATCTGAAATCTGCTTCCTGAGGATAGTCTCTATCTCATCATTACACTTGACCTTGTTCTCTAAGTACGCATTCTTTTGCTTAAGATCTTCTAATGTGACAGCTACAAGCTCTAGTTCTTCATTTTTAGATTCTAACTTTTTAATCTTAAGAACTAGTTTAGCATTTTCTATTTCTGATGCTAGCATGCTTGTGTGTACATTAAACAATTCTACACTTAGATCTTGCACAGTTTTCTTGTACTCAGAGTTAGACATATCAATTGTAGTTAAGATAGGTACCTGAGATGATTGTGGTGATTCCTCTGAAGAGTCAGCCATTAGGGCAACATTTACATATTCCTCCTGTTCATCCGAATCAGTATCATCCCAGTGTTTTCCTTCTGCTATATAAGCCTTCCCTTTCTGCTTTCCAGAAAATGCCTCCAGTTGCTGTTTAAGCTTGGCATTCTCCTTCTTCAAATCCTCATATGAGTCTTTCTTTCCATAGACATCTTTCATGTCTCTTGCTTGACGAGGCTTACGACATTCAGTGGAGAAATGCCCTAACTCATTGCAGTTGTAGCATCTTGATTTGCTTCTATCAATCATGCCAGTCTTGTAGCCTCCCTTAAAGCCTGTACTAGGTGCATACTTGCTCTTCTGGAATCTGTTGGTTGAGCCCTTGAACTTGTACTTAGGGTTTCTCTTGAAACGAATATGACTAAACTTTGCAACTAAGTACGTCATGGTTTTGTCTTCCATTTGCTCAAGCTCTTCTAGGGTGTAGTAATCACTTTCATCAACACCCAGATTCACAGAATCCATCTCAGCTTCTATGATCACCTCATTTCCAGCTCTAGGGGTTTGAACCTGAATATCAGAAGTTGTTGGTTCATCCACTATAAGTGCTGCTGATCTCACAAGTGCATTGTGCTTGTTATCCATTGTCCCTGGTCCGTAGATTATCACTCGTTGTTCTTGCTCCATCTCATAAGTCTTCAACTTGCCATAGATCATCTCTAATGACATCTTGGTGAAGTCAATTCTTTCCCTTATGGATGAGGACTTGTGTTCTACATGATGGAGCAGCGTCATCATGAACTTCCTGTTTGATTCTCTCAGTGGATAGGTCTTCCCTTTCATTGCCAATTCATTTAGAAGCTTAGTATATTTCTCAAAGACCTGAGTTATACTTTCTTCTGGAAGAGACCTAAAAGCTTCGTACTGAGAAGTCAGGATGTCCAATCTGTTTTCCTGCACGTCTTCAGTTCCTTCCATTATCAAGTTAATGGTATCCCACATGTGTTTCCCGCTTGTACAGTTCATCAACTGATAGCTCATTTCTTTGTCTACGGAGCCTGCTAATATCAACATCAAACCTGTGTCCAATCGAATCAGTTCTTTGTCAGAATCTGTATACTCAGTAATATCCTTAGGTTGGGTGCCTTGAGGAATCCTGCTACCATCAGGAGCTGTAGATTCACTAACTGGTTTCATTGGTATAAACGGTCCGTTCTCTAATATGCCAATATACAACAGATTAGATGCCTTGATAAATAACAGCATCTTCATCTTCCACAAACCGAAATCATCTCTAGTAAACGGGGGAACTTTAATACCAGCGGTTGTCTTTGGAGCACTCATGGTTTCTGAAAATTTCAAATTGTTTAAAATTCAAGAAATTCCAATTAAATGAATTTTTTTGAAAATTAAAAAATTTGCTTCGAATTTTCACGCTACGTTTGATTTTGGTCTCATTCACCGGATCTGATTTGTATGTCAATCAAGTAGCTCTGATACCAATTTTTAGGTCCAAAGTATCGTAGAAGGGGGGGTTGAATACGATACTCACAAATAATTCAATTTCGTTCGCGGATTAATCATTCAGTTCTATAACGAAATCAAATACACCAAACCAAACCAAGATTCGGGGAATATATCTTTTTATAAATATAAACCTCGAGGGGTGCTACAATTTCTAATCCGTAGATTAGCTTCAATGAGTTTAAGACTACACTAATTCATTACAATGATCAAATTCTGAGCACTATTAATTTCTCTGATAAATTTCTCCGGCTCAATTCTCTCTCTCAGTAATGTCTCTATGTAAAATGTCTTAACTGAAGAAGACACATTCTTCACTCTGTATTAACTGCAGTCTTTTGGTTTGAAAACTATCGAACCACAATGGAAGAATCAATCCTGGCCGTCCAATTTTCAATCAACCATTCACAACAAAAACTTTTCACCTGCTCCTTTGAATTGAAAACCATCGAATGATTAAAAAGAATTTATCATTCGATAGTTTTTAAATGGAAATTATCGAAAGCTAAATTCTTTTAACTTGAATTCAGATGGACTTCTTTTATCTCATTCGATAGTTTTTAGAAAGTAAAAACTATCGAGCCATTTTCTTTTGCTTGACCTTTTAATAATTCTTCTGAGCTTCAGGGTGTTCCAGTTTTAGACTCTATCAATTTCTTCTGAGACGATAAAACAACTTGATCTTTTTAAGTGCCGTCACCTAGTGCAACTGGTCTGGTTCACAGATGAATAACACTTGATCAATTCTTGTTCTATGTCTTGAATTCAATGCTGCTGATAAGTTCTTTGTCATTCTGGTTGCTTCAATTAAATCACTGGAATCCTGTGGTACTTAACCCTAAATCATTCACATACTTCTGTAGTCTTGAAAGTCTTGTTTCTTTTGTTGTCACTGAGGCTTGAACATTTTCATGAACTTCTTTCCGTGACCTGTTTGCGGACTTCAAGAATACATACCGTATTTTGATTTTTTGAGTTTACCTTTTCTTCTTTGATTCTGGATTCCTGTGCTTCTGTTAATATTATCGTCTGTCTTGTCCTTTGTTGAGTTGAAGTTATCTCTTTTACATCTTATGTTACATTATGCTTTACAGTTAATATTTTCCTCTCTAAACCTCCTGAAATTTCAGTGAGAGGTTTACATGTCATTAATTATGTTGATTTGAAGCCTTCAACAATGAAATCGATTAGTTAAATTCAGTTTGGTGGATTATCTGTTGAAGATCCTGATGCTCATATTGAATTGTTTTTGAAGATTTGTGATACTATCAAGTGTGATGGAGTTTCTGATGAGGCCATTCGACTTCAATTATTCCCTTTCTCTCTAAGGGTTAGAGCTAAAAATTGGTTATTTTCGTTACCCTCAAATTCAAATTACCACATGGGAAGACTTATTTATTAAATTTCTTTTTAAGTTTGTCTCACGTGATGGAACGTCAAGGATAGTTGTTGCACTCTTAAAGTTTGCTCGAGATAGAAGAGTAATGTTGTTGGATAAAGTCGTGGATGAAACTTATAAGTTTTTGGTAGAGATCATAGGAAAATATGTTGAGAAAGTGGATGCTCCACTTTCGATCCATTCACCAGGTTGATTGATAAGAAGGTCGAGCTAATGACCTTAAAAAAAGCGCTTCTTGGGAGACAACCCATGATTTTTGTAAGGATAGTAATTTTTTTTAATTTTTTTTTTTTAATTTTTTTAGATAAGATATTTTTATTTTTTTAACTCCCACAAGGTGCCTTGATAAATTTTGCGTGAAGTTTTTTTTTTTTTTTTTAGCGAAGAAAAAATTGCAGGAAATGAAGATTTTCTTAAGATATAGACTCGGGATTTAATTTATGAGGAAGAAAAGAAAAAAAAAAAGTAAAACTTGTATGTCCCCGTAAACTACGGTGCACAGAATCCTTGCCATGGTGCAAGAATAACTGTTGGTGACTTGATTTTATCTGGCATATTGCACTGCAGTACACAACACTTCTTCCCGCAGTACCACATTCCCTGTTTGCTTTGCGCTCTAGTCACACCACGGTGTGGAAATCACTACCTGCAGTGCAAGAATTCCTGTTTTTTATTTTTCATAATCTCTGATATGCAAGTGAATTTTGGAAGCAGTCAACTCATGTCATGGGCTTGATACACTTCAGCCCATTAATCTGGGCTAACCCAGCAGTACAATCAGGCTACAGTCCAGCCCAATCAGGAAAGAAATGGTCAGGTCCACTTCATTGCCTAGTGAGCATCACAACAGCCGCCACTTGGTGCCACGTCACACTCCTGTCAGCATCCATGTTTCGCCAAGTCATCTCTACGTGTTGCCCAGTCAGTGGCACAGTCAACGTCTGGTTGCTGCTCCTTTCAAAAATATTTTTGAAAATTTTGAAGGCCAAGGGTAGTTGAACCCATGACCTCCAACCTCACTAAACAAGCATCAAACCACTCCACCACCATGCTCCATGTAAATAAAGTTGCTTTATTAATTAATAATCTCTGCTGCACTAGAGAAAATGAGGAGCTCTCTTCCATATTTTTCAACCGGCACTTCATGCGAGGCACTAAGGGAGTATTTTTATCCTTTCTTTGTATAATTTTTTTTCATTTTGTATTTTATTTAGGATTATATTATTATTATTATTATTATTATTATTATTATTATTATTATTATTATTATTATTATTATTATTATCTTTATTATTATTCATTGAGGACAATGAACCGCTTAAGTGTGGGGATGAGTTCTCAATGACGTAAAAAAAACAAAAAAAATAAAATTATATGTCATAAAATCCAAAAAAATTAAAAAATTTAATTTTTTTTGTATATAATTGCCTTGTCTCAAAAGCATGTTAGCATGGATAAGTACACATTGTGTCGATTAATTTCGCATGATTAATTATGAGTGTCATATTCATGAAAAATCATTTGATGCTTGGTAATTCTTTGTGTGTGCTTGCGAAAATTTGAAAACTTGAGATGTTTCTTGGTCAATTTTAGTGAGTTAAGCATGCTTTCACCATGTGAGAATTTGAGCCTAATTAATGATTGATAGATTTTTTATCAATCCATTTCGTTTGTTGTGTGATGTTCATCATGATTTGTGTTGCTCTAGAACTTGTTTTAAACCGTTTTGAGACTACATGATATGTGTATGCATGAGTATGATAAAGGCACTAGGATTAACCTCATTTACCCATACAGTACCCATATGAAAAATAATCCTTAGTGAATCCCTTTGAGTTTATACCCGGTTCTTTCGTATATCACCAATCTAAAATTTTTGAGCCTACTTATTTATTCTTGTCTTGATTTACTGGTAGAGCATATTGATTCAAATTCGAGGGTTGGTGAATATTTAGTGTGGGGATTTCTTTCGGTTAAAGTGTTACATTTTGGTGTGATACAATATGGTATGAAAGTTGCAAACAAGTATCAAGTACTCCTTTGAGATCAATGGGTGGCAAGTGCAATGTCATATGAAAGGGACGATCCATGTGTGCTGGTATTAAGTACATTCTTGGTGACTTTTCACTGCCCTTGCTTACTGGAGAATGACTTGACTTTTGAAAAAAAAGAAAAAAAAGAAATTATGAGCAAGAGGAAGATCAAGTAGAGTGTGTTCATTTGATTGATACAATGTGAAAGTGGGAAAGTACATGGGGTAAATGTGCTTTGAAGTTTAATGCTTGTGAAAGCTTGATCAACTTTTACATGATCTAAATTTCATGTTGGGTGCTTTAATTAAAAGTGAACACTATGCTCTATTGGTTTATCAAGTTTAGCCACTTGTTAGCCTGTTTCTTTGATATCATACCCCGTACCTAAGCCCCGTTACAACATTTAACAAAGACCTTTTGAGGTGGTGGAGATTTGGTGGACAACCAAGCATATGGTAGCACATGAGTACATTGACTGAATTTAATTGAGCGCTACACTTATACCCATACACTTGTGTCAAGTGAGAGCAATGTGAGATTTATCCATGGCATGCTTACTTGTTGAATGCGACTTTGATGTCTATCTCATGATATTTTTGTCTATCTAGACATTGTGTGCATACTTGGATTATTTTCTGTTAATGATGCTTAAAGTGAGAGTACTTGTACTTTCAGACACTTTCAAGTTATGTGATTGAGATTTGCAATGTGTGGAGTACTATGACATGTTGCATGTTTGAGAGACTTGGTGGTTGAAAATATTTGATTTTGTGGGTATATCTTCTATAAACCCTCACGAGACAAAACTCGTCCTACTAGGGCTGCCTAGGGGTTTAACGGCTTGTTGCATATGCTCAATATAATCGTGTCATCTACGAAAGTGGTGGTCCTATTAGTTAGTATTATTTTTATTTCTTTATTTGCCCGAGGACGTGCAAAATACTAAGTGTGGGGATGTTTGATAGAGTATATATTTATATATATTTTATATGATTTTATTCCTCATATTTATTATACTTTGCATTTAATTGGATTTTTATTTAATAAATTTTAATGTTTTATTGTAGGAAGCATGAAAATCCTAAACTTGGAAGTATCGGAGAATAAAGAGCTTAATTTGGAGATTTATTAGAAGAAAATTCAGATTTGTTGGGCTGCATGCACATAATTCACTGTTTGGGTAATATCTTGAGTTTTAGAAGTCCGAATTGGACGATTTAACAGCCCACGCGAAGATAACAGAATTATCTTTCATTCTAAAGTGGTCCAAATATCAAATTACATCAGGAACGGCTCAGAATTACTGAAGAAAAGTCAGCTACGAATTTTCCTTGTAAAACAGAATCAGTTTAGGAAACGTACTTGTACTTTCCTCAAGGCATTACAATATTTGAGAATATGTATATAAACATCAGATCTGAGAGATAGAGAGATATATATAGATACATACAGACATAGAGAGACTTGTACTTTTCTTCTGGGAGAAAGATTGAAGGTTTTCTTCTCTGTTCTTAATAATATTATGTGTTCTTATTATGTTATGTGTTTTGTTAGTTTAATTATGAGTGAGTAGATCTTTAACCAAGGGTTAAGTTGAACCCTAGTTATGATTGATGTATGATTTTCCACAAACCCCCAATTTAGTTATGTTTTATGCTCTTGCTTATTGAGTTGTGCTTAATTAACAATAACAAGTCAGACGTGATTATGCGTATTGTTTGAACCCAATATCTATTTATCATCGAAAGTTGGACTTAGATGGTTGTGATTTATCCAATAAGGACATGAACTTCTCCATGAAAATAGGTAGAACGGATTGTTAGGAAGTTAGGATGCTGTGTTTAATGTCTCTGAATTGCATGATACCATGAAAATAGGCTTGAGTGTATTTTAGAGAAGCCATTAGTACTCGAGAGAGGTTATTGGTATTTTATAGGGCACATCTTTCCTCTTGAGTAGCGTATGATTAATTGGGGTGGAAAATCATGATTGCATTGATTCATGCTAGCGGGGATACTTAATTCTAGATGTTTTTAGTTAATTGATAAATACAACATATTTGCTTTAGTATAATATTTAGATTAAAAATCTCTCAATAATTTATTGTGTTACTTGCTTAGTTGAATTAAATCAAGAATAACTAGTGATTGATACGTTTGTCTCTGTGGGATCGACTCTGACTTACCTTACTACATAGTTAGAAGGATTTGTTAGATATTATTATTTGATAGGCACGCGACAGCCTTGTCACTCCCCAAGATGAATTCCATTCAACAATATCAACTCCTAGTGGCCTCAGACATTTCCGGGTTATCAGATTCTCAAGCTCAGATCTCAGAAAGTGTCAAGGACATAGCTTCAATTTCTGCTAAAGTGGACTTACTTCAGAATACTGTGGATGAAAATCAACTGTTTGATGATGCAATGTTTACTAGGATAGAAGGAGGAATAGAACATCTAAATGAAGGCATGAAGCACTTGTACCTGATGATAAAAAATTCTCACCAACCTAATGCTGAGCAAAAATCCTTCTTTGAAGGAGGAGATTGAGGAGATGATGAAGGAGATAGTGGAGATGCTGGAGCTAGGAGAGAGGTAAATCCTGAAACTCATAGATCTAAATCTGTAGAGGATTCCTCAACTAAGGGGGAGAAGCAATGAGGAGAACAAGGAGGAGAAGCTGGAGGAGCTTCTGGAAAAGATAACAAGGGCAAAGGGAAGCAATCAATGCATGATGATGACCTCTATTACCGGGATGAGCATGATGATTTTGATATATTTGGTGTTCAGGAGGAAGCTGTCCCTGAAGAGACTGTCCCTGAAGAGGCTATCCCTGAAGAACTCATTGGTGAGGAGGAAGTTGAAGAAGCAGCAAATTTTGATGAATGGGAAGAAGATGCTCCCTATGATCCTTTGTTTGAGAAAGAGCTGAGAAAGCAGCAGGCGGATCTTCGAAGAAGGGAAGATGAGAATGCAAAGACATCTGAAATCATACCCAGAAGCTACAATTGCAAAAGGCTGAACATGAACAAAAGCAACGTCTTCACAGTCTGAAAGTTAAAGACAGAAAGTTGGATGTGAAGTTGAAGCTGAGTGATAGATGGGATAAAACAAGGGAGATGTTTGCACTCCCTCTGAGAGGAACAAACTGTTGCCCAGTAATAATCTATTTTAGAAGGGGGGTTGAATACAATAGTATAAGATAATCGACTTCTTAATGTATATATCACAAATATGAAAGAAAGATAACAGCTTTATTAAATCTGATATAAAACTGTTACAAACTCTCTCAAGAAATTCTGATGTTCTTGAGAGCTGCTAGCTTACAAAAACTCTCTCAAGAAATTCTATGTTCTTGAGAGCTTCTATTCGATTATGTTCACGTTCATAAATCGAAACCAAAACTGTGTTTATATACTACACAGCTTCTCTATCAATGATAAGTCCTAATCAATTACAAAGATTGAAACCTATCCATAATTGATAGCTACATTCTACAAACCAGGAACCGACAGAATAAACTTCCATGTTTAACTAGACTCCAAATATAACTCGAAGTAGGAATCCTGATCAGCTTCCAGTCCTGATGATCAATCCTGATCCCAGTCCTGATATGTATCTTGATCCTGACGACCATGCAATCCTGATGATGTCAGTAATCCTGATCAGTTGAGTCTAGCTCCCGACGACCATGCAACATCATTCTACTACAAGTTCAAAGTCAACACAATCATCAGGACAGAATTCTTCAGATACTGATTCAAGTGATGATCCTGATAACTTATCAGGAGGAAATAACAATTATTCAGGTGGAGCTTCAAGACAAGCAAGTTCTTCAAATCAAGATAACACCAATCCAGAAAGAGCATGTACTTCAAGAAACAATTTAACACCAGCAAGGAAATGGACTGCAAGTCATACTCATGATTTGATCATTGGGGATCCTGATGCAGGTGTTCAAACAAGAAGTGCAACTCAGAATGAATGTCTATACAATAACTTTCTATCCAAGGAGGAGCCAAAGAAAGTTGAAGATGCACTTAAAGATGCTGATTGGGTTACTGCAATGCAAGAGGAACTGAATGAATTTGAAAGAAATGAAGTCTGGAAACTGGTACCAAGACCAAAGAATAGATCAATTGTTGGTACAAAGTGGATTTTCAAGAACAAGACTGATTCTGATAGAGTAATAATCAGAAACAAAGCAAGACTAGTTGCAAAGGGGTATTCTCAACAAGAGGTTGATTATGATGAAACTTTTGCTCCTGTTGCAAGACTAGAAGCCATCAGGATATTTCTTGCTTATGCAGCACATAAGAAATTCAAGGTTTTCCAGATGGATGTTAAAAGTGCTTTCTTAAATGGAGAACTGGAGGAAGAAGTCTATGTTGAGCAACCTTCTGGTTTCATTGATCCTAACTATCCAGATCATGTCTACAGATTGGATAAGGCACTTTATGGACTAAAGCAAGCTCCAAGAGCATGGTATGAAACTTTAGCTCTATTCTTACTGGAAAGTGGATTGAAAAGAGGTGCTATTGATAAAACTCTATTTTATTTGAATCATGGTAAGGACTTGTTGTTAGTTCAGATTTATGTTGATGATATCATTTTTGGGTCAACAAACAATAAGCTTTGTGAAAAGTTTTCCAAGCTTATGCAGTCAAGATATCAAATGAGCATGATGGGAGAAATGAGTTACTCTCTTGGTCTTCAAGTTAAACAGACTGATGAAGGGATTTTTATCAATCAGTCTAAATATACAAGGAATTTATTGACAAGGTTTAACATGCAAGATAGTTCTCCTGCTACAACTCCCATAGCTACAGCTACCAAACTTGATCCTGATCAAGGTGCTGAGGTAGATGTAACTCACTACAGAGGAATGATTGGCTCTTTATTGTATCTCACTGCAAGTAGACCAGATATCATGTTTGCAACCTGTCTGTGTGCAAGATTTCAAGCAAAACCTAGAGAACCCCATCTGATTGCAGTCAAAAGAATTTTCAGATATCTCAAAGGCACTTCTTCACTTGGCCTTTGGTAAGCAAGGGAATCAGATTTTGGGTTGTGTGGTTATTCAGATGCTGATTTTGCAGGATGCAAAATAGACAGGAAAAGTACTTCAGGAAGTTGTCAATTTTTGGGTGGAAGACTAGTTTCATGGTTCAGTAAAAAGCAAAAATCCATTTCCACTTCAACTGCAGAAGCTGAGTACATTGCTGCAGGAAGTTGTTGTGCTCAGATAATGTGGATGAGAAATCAGTTGTTAGATTATGGCCTGTCATACTCAAAAATCCCTATTTATTGTGATAACCAAAGTGCTATTGCAATGACAGGAAATCCAGTTCAACATTCTCTTACTAAACACATCAGTATTCGATATCACTTCATAAGAGAACAAGTTCTGGAAGGAACAATTGAACTTCACTTTGTTCCTACTGATCAACAACTAGCTGATATATTCACCAAGCCACTACCTGAAGCTACTTTCAATAAATTGGTGAATGAACTTGGAATGATGAACTTTGAGAATTTCTGAGGAAAGCTACAGAGAGGAAATCCTGATAACTGTCAAATCCTGATGGTTATTCAGAAAGGTATGTTTTCTTTGATCAAATCCTGATAGGATGAAATCCTGACAGGAAGTCAACTGGTCAAATCCTGATGCTCAGATTTTGAAGCTGGTATGAAAACCAGAAGTTCTAAGACAATTTGTCAACAACACTCCTGGTAAACTCTGACAAATAAGATCATTACTTCGTCTTTGATTAAGTTATTAAGTCTTAATTTTCAATTACAATTATATTTTTGTCAGCGATTACTATTCATTATATTATGTATCAAATGCAGTGTTACTAACAAATTGTGCAGGAAAAGTAAGAAGGACAAGAACAATTGAGCAAATTGATAGTTTTCATTAAATCTTGAAGATTCTTTACAAATGAAAATGGAAATTACATATTCTTTTCCTAGTCTACTTTTCTACTCAGGAACTCGTGCCCTTCAAATAAGCATGAACACTCCTGAGCAGCTTCACAGTCCATCAGGATTGGAAGATCTCTTGTTCCATCCTTAAAGGACAAGGAGGGGAGCAGATGCACTTGAAGGTGGCTCGTCCCCATGATAATCGGGACTCTTCCAAGCCTCCAACTTGCAAGACCTGCGAGCATCCAAGATCTTCTTTTTCCTCCTCTCAAGCTCTCGTACGAGCTCTTCATCCTCATCCTCTTCATCATCATCATCGTCTTCATCCTCTTCATCATTGACAAATATGAGATTGTCAAGAGGATTCCAGTCAGGATTGGCCTGCTGGAAATTGTGCCAAAGCACATCGGCCATTGCGTTAATAAACGCTTCATGTTCCTGAGGGTCAGGAACTGGTTGTGGCTCAATGTCAGCAAGAGCCTCTTCCATCTCTTGCCATATGATATCGAGCTCAGCATCAGGTATGTTGTTTTGTTGTTGATTGGAAGCCATTGAAAAACAAAGAAGGTGAAAGGTTTCGTAAGTTTTTCTCTGGAGAGGGTTTGTGTTTTAATAGATGTATGATGTTTATGCTTAACAGTTCTATTTTATGGAGAATGTGTGTTAAGGATGCAGGTCATTTTTTTATCAAGGCGCCTGTTCAGTTTCTCATAATTACTTTGCCTCGGTAATTGGTAAGAATGGTTACATGGGTATTATGCTATTTGTTTCTGTAATCATTTTTAAAAAAAAACAGCATTTATCAGGATTATCAAAATAAAATTTTATTTTACTTCATTTTTTTTAATCCTGATAAGGCAAATGGTTTCATAGGAAATGCTTTTATTCCTGATGAGGTTAGATTTTTCTTGCATAGGAAAATGCCTACTCGT
Source organism: Heracleum sosnowskyi (assembly GCA_030848705.1). NCBI lineage: Eukaryota > Viridiplantae > Streptophyta > Magnoliopsida > Apiales > Apiaceae > Heracleum > Heracleum sosnowskyi. Next base: position 88,109,360 of record CM061243.1, read on the forward strand.
TATGGTTTAATTTCTAATGCTATGGGGCAAGGCCAATCACACCTTGTTCCTAACCCAAGCATTCATCCTAAATAGTCTAAACAGTCATCTGCCACCTCTAATGTCTCTCAAAAGACTTTAGTTGTAAAAGCAAAGAAGTCAGCTAGAACTGATGTGTCAGGAAGGCAATCAGGTTCAAAGGACTTTTCCTCTACACCTATCACTAAAAAGAAGTTACAAGGGGGTGTACAAGGGGTCCTGGTGAAGAAAGCTGCAACGAGAGGTGAGGCTGTTTCTGTAAAAAGAAAGTTAGTGCTCAGAGATGAGACTGATTCAGAGGATGATTTACCTATATCCTCTGTGATGAATGTGAATAAGGAAGTTGCTGATACTGCTACTGCAGCTGTAGTTCCATTGTCTACACCACAGAAGAAAAGGAAGTTATCAAAAAGCAGGTATCATATTTCTTTAGAAAAGAAGCAGGATACTGATGTACATGACACTTCTATTCTGAATGAGCAATCAGTTTCTACTGCTCAAGCAAATCCTGATGTTAGTATTCCTGATACTGCACCAAGTCAAGTGGTTAATATTTCAGACTCTCCAGCACAGGATTCTCCAACAAAAAGACATGTTGATATTTCATGGGAGAAGTATGGTGCTGCTGCTTCCAATCTTGGGATAAAACATCCAATGGAAAAGCTAAGGAAGGCAGAAGAGTTAGTCTATCAGAGACAGAAGAAACTGAAAGGATCAAGCCCACAAGAACCTGAACCTCAAAGTGGTTCAGCAGCTCTTTCTGATGATCTAGCCACACAAGAACCACTCAATCAAAGTTTGAGTGAAGGCTTAGCTCGTGGAATGGTCCCACAAGAACCATTTTCTCAAAGGGAGAATGCAGACATCGACATTCCAGCTACACAAGAACCATCTTCTCAAAGTGAAGATGCAGGCCAAGCTACAGTTTCTGAGAAATTTCCTGACAATGCTCAAGGGATTTCTGGTGCAGATGAAGTTCAAAGATTGGTCGAGGACATTGTCAATGAGGGAAGCACACAAGAACCTTTGACTCAAAGTGTTGAAGAAGCTTCTGAACCTCAAGCTCCACAAGAACCATTGGTAGCAAATACTGATGCAAGCATATCAAATCCCGACGGTGTTCATCCTGACGCTAGTGGTGCTCCTGATGTTGAACCTATCCTAATACAGCCACTTCGTTCAAGACCAATGGATCATCCTATCACAGATTCACAGGATAAAATGAAAGGTATAGCTATTCCTGATCCTGATGATACTCATAGTACTGATGATAATGACTCTGATGATAGTGATGATGATGAGAATCGAAAAGAGAAGGAACAGCTTGCTACATCACTCAAAATTAGTCTTGGAACTAATTTTGGTTCATCAAGTAAATATATGGCTGGCAAAGCTTCCACTAGGAAAGATCAGAGACAAGATTTTTCTATTCCTTCCTTTAATCCTGCTGAGGCACTTAGACAGAATGAATGGAACAATTCATGGCACAGATCTGCTGAATCTGTAAGTTATTCTTCTGCTTTGGAACATGCCTATGATGCAGTGAAATCTATAGAGAATCAAGACTTGAAGAATCATCTGAAGGCTACAACTTTGTTATCCAAAAGTCTAAAAAGTGAGATTGATTCTATCAAGAACTCAACTGAGTTGGTGAGGAATGATATTTCTCAAAATTTTACAAAGGTGCCTACTGCTTTTCAGCTAAGGGTAGTAGAATCCCAAGTGAAATCTGTTATTTCTGAACAAACCTCTATCAACAGAAGGATTGATTCTCTGGATACCAAGGTAACTAACATTCAAGCCTCTCTTTCCTTAATTTTAAATTTATTGTCAAATCCTGATGTCAAAAAGGGGGAGAAGGTTAGTCAGACAAAATGCACACCTGATCTAGTATTAAGGAATAATAATGATGATACTGGAGATGATGGTAGTGACAAAGTGATACAAGGAGAAACCTCTGATGCTGCTGTTATGAAGTCTACAATTCAAACTTCATAAAGTCAAACAACGCAGTCAACTCATGTTTCTGATTCTGGAGTTAAGATAGTAAGAACGTTGGTGCAATCTCAGATCCTGACGGAAGAACAAATCCTGACACCTGGTCATGGACATATTCTTGCTACAATTCCTGAAGGTGATGAAGATGTGATTATTGATAATCCTGAAGATGCATCAAATTTATTCCAGAAGTTTTCTACAAAAGATGGCAGAATTGTTACTCTATATCACACTGATAAAAGAGTTCAACAATTATTTGCAAGAAAAGCACTCTCTTCAGAAAGTGAAGAATATCCTGATCTCTCACATGAAGAATTCTTAAGACAACAAAGAGAAATGATGGAAAGCTTTAATAACCCTGCTCCTGCTAGAGGTAGAGGAGGCAGAGGTAGGAGAGGAGCTAGAAGAAGTAGAAGAGGTTCTTCAACTCAAACAATATCTAGACAGACAAGGTCTCGAGGGTTAAGAATTGAAGAAATTCCTGAACCTATTCAAACTCTAGTAGTTCCTGACAGATCTACTTTTGGTGATGATGGAAATATTGAAGAAGAACCTAAATTGAGAAGAAAATCAAGAAAATCAAATCTCTGCAATACAAATCAAATTGAAGAATCTAATCATGATGTTGTTCCTGATAATATTCAAGATCCTGATGATTCTGAAATTCTGCAAGAGATTGACTTGATAATTTTATCTACTGTGGTTGATTCTCACAACAAGGAAGTAGATGAAGAAGAAGAAGCCAGAAGAAGTGAAATTACAAGATCAACAAATAGAGATTTCAATCTCTATATACAAAGGCTTAAACTCTCAAACAGAAGAGTGTGGAGGAACCCAAGCAGACAAGAATTTTCACTGGAAAGAAGCTATGCCTTTGAAAAGGAAAAGGATAAGAAGTGGAAACATATTAGCACATTAAGTTGTGATACACTTATCAATTTTCAGTCTGGAGGAATTATTACAAGCGCTTCAAGTGTTGTTGATTTATCTGGGATGGTTAGATCAAAAGCACTCTGGTTAAAGATGTTTTCAAATCTGAAGCAATTGACAAGTAATTCAAGAGGAGGTATTGGACACAGGGATGCTGAATATCTGAATATGTCATATGTTGATCCTTACTCCTTAACTGAAATTGGAGGTACTTTAACTTCTGAAAACCTGAACAATTTACTAGCTGTTGATATAGTTATAGATTGTCATGATGGTTTTGACAAGAAAGAAAAGCTTCTGTACTTCATGAAAGATGGTAGTGTGAAGATTTTATCTATTCAAGATCTGCTGATGAAAACTACACAGGAACTGAAATATGTTCATTATCTTTTGAGATCGAAAAATCAAATATGCAAAGAATGGAGTGACATGATTTTGTCAACAATAAGAAGAAGACTAGATGGAAACAGTAATTTCAATGGTAATTATACTCCCATGTACTTAAATCAAAGAGGTCAGGATGTGGAAATGCAAAGGGGTACTGCTGTTAAAGAAGTAAATTTTGGCATGACTCATCTTACTCTCAATCCGGATGGGAAGGAAATTACTTATCTTTTGCTTGAAGAGCATAGTCTTCAGAGAAACTCCATATTGAATCTCAGAGCAGCTATTTACCAGATTAATGAGGAAGATGAAGAACTCAGAAATCTTAAGGAAAGACTGATTCAAATTCTTGAAGAAAAAGAAGAAAATTTGTTATCCAACTTCTTGAAGATGAATTTGTTCTATCAAAGAATTTAAACAGATAAGTTGTTGCTGCAGATTTTGTACATTTTGTATATATGTTTTTGACATCATTGAATCTTAGGAATCTATACTTTATTTCACAAAGTATGAGATTGGGGGAGATTGTTAGTTCAGAATTCAATGATCGTCAGGAGCAAGACTCAACTGATCAGGATTGCTGACGTCATCAAGATTACATGGTCGTCAGGGTTGAGATACATATCAGGACTGGGATCAGGATTGATCATCAGGACTGGAAGCTGATCAGGATTCCTACTTCGAGTTATATTTGGAGTCTAGTTAAACATGGAAGTTTATTCCGTCGGTTCCTGGTTTGTAGAACGTAGCTATCAATTATGGATAGGTTTCAATCTTTGTAATTGATTAGGACTTATCATTGATAGAGAAGCTGTGTAGTATATAAACACAGTTTTGGTTTCGATTTATGTACAACACAGACGTGAACATAATCGAATAGAAGCTCTTAAGAACATAGAATTTCTTGAGAGAGTTTTTGTAAGCTAGCAGCTCTCAAGAACATCAGAATTTCTTGAGAGAGTTTGTAACAGTTTTATATCAGATTTAATAAAGCTGTTATCTTTCTTTCATATTTGTGATATATACATTAAGAAGTCGATTATCTTATAATATTGTATTCAACCCCCCTTCTACAATAGATTTGTGGTATTTTGTAAGCAATAATTCAGGGGGAGCTTCAAGACAAACAGGGAGAGCATCTACATCAAGAAACAATTTAACACCAGCAAGGAAATGGACTGCAAGTCATACTCCTGATTTGATCATTGGGGATCCTGATGCAGGTGTTCAAACAAGAAGTGCAACTCAAAATGAATGTGTGTTAAGGATGCAGGTCATTTTCTCAATATCGAGGCGACTGTTAATTGGTAATAATAGTTACATGGGTATTATGCTATTTATTTTGTAATCATTTTTTTAAAAAAAACAGCATTTATCAGGATTGTCAAAATAAATTTTGTTTTCATAAATAAAATTTCATTTTACTTCATATTAAAATTTTTGCGTTTTTCAATCCTGATAAGGCAAATGGTTTCATAGGAAATGCTTTTATTCCTGATGAGGTTAGGTTTTTCTTACATAGGAAAATGCCTACTCGTTATGGTTTAATTTCTAATGCTATGGGGCAAGACCAATCACACCTTGTTCCTAACCCAAGCATTCATCCTAAACAGTCTAAACAGTCAACTGCCACCTCTAATGTCTCTCAAAAGACTTTAGTTGTTGTTGCCCAGTAATAATCTATTGAGAAAATGACCTGCATCCTTAACACACATTCATTTTGAGTTGCACTTCTTGTTTGAACACCTGCATCAGGATCCCCAATGATCAAATCAGGAGTATCACTTGCAGTCCATTTCCTTGCTGGTGTTAAATTGTTTCTTGATGTAGATGCTCTCCCTGTTTGTCTTGAAGCTCCCCCTGAATTATTGCTTACAAAATACCACAAATCTATTGTAGAAGGGGGGTTGAATACAATAGTATAAGATAATCGACTTCTTAATGTATATATCACAAATATGAAAGAAAGATAACAGCTTTATTAAATCTGATATAAAACTGTTACAAACTCTCTCAAGAAATTCTGATGTTCTTGAGAGCTGCTAGCTTACAAAAACTCTCTCAAGAAATTCTATGTTCTTGAGAGCTTCTATTCGATTATGTTCACGTTCATAAATCGAAACCAAAACTGTGTTTATATACTACACAGCTTCTCTATCAATGATAAGTCCTAATCAATTACAAAGATTGAAACCTATCCATAATTGATAGCTACATTCTACAAACCAGGAACCGACAGAATAAACTTCCATGTTTAACTAGACTCCAAATATAACTCGAAGTAGGAATCCTAATCAGCTTCCAGTCCTGATGATCAATCCTGATCCCAGTCCTGATATGTATCTTGATCCTGACGACCATGCAATCCTGATGATGTCAGCAATCCTGATCAGTTGAGTCTAGCTCCTGACGATCATTGAATTCTGATCTAACACAAACAATGATGGTGGATTTTTTCGTGTTCTTGAAAGGTATAGAACTGTCAATTCAGATAATTCAGTGTACATGAAAGCTCTTCAAGCTGAAATCTCATGGATTACAACTGGATTTGACAGAGTAAGAAATGAAATGTATATCTATATCTCTAGTCACAGTAAAGGATCATTCACGGTTTCTCTTAACCTTATGGAGAGCTGAACATTGTCAGAACTTTGGGTTCTCATGAACAAAGTTAAAAGGACATCTCACCTGAATGAATTGCTACATGATCAGCTCAGAAAATTTGCTTTGAAGGCCAGTCCTCAGGTTGTAGATGTGCCATTTGAAGTCAAATTCTATACAGGTCAAGCACTTCAGACCTGCGGAGTGGATCCTATTTCTTTGAAGAATTATTCTGCCATGCATCTTGTTAAGTTGGAAAATATGTTAAGGACTTTTGGGTTTGCTACTCAAGAAATGACTGAAGTTGCTGATATGATTCAAGACTATTGCATAGCCAACATCAAAAGGTATCATCAATGTAATAACCCATATTTTTGATATGTATGAAGGAACCTGGTGAATAGTACTTTTGCTGTTATGAAGAAACTTTTCAGACCACCCTATGTGGGAGTTGGAAAACTGAAGTTTCGAAGTTGTATCGTTGTTGTACTAGATAAATAAAAGAATGTAAAAGTAGTCAGAATTCGAAGATTTCCATTTTTACTATTTCATCTGGAATATACGAGATATTGCAAGATACGTCGATTATATCAAGGCTTAGGAATTTAATAAAATTAGAAATCCTACGGGTATACATTCCACCAAGGTACTAACACATTCAGGATATTCATCTTGAACATTTTGTAACAAAACAATTTAGAAACCGTTCAGACTTTATAAGGAGGATAAGCGATAAAGAGAATACATAGCGAATTGCAATTAAACGAGAAAATAACGTATTAGGCAAGTGGATATAGGATGATCACAACCAAAGTACCAAGCATGTGCTAGTCATCAAAGATATCACAAATGGTTAACACCTTTACTTTCTTGCCTAACTAGATGATCAACACTTGGCATTGGTGAGGTCATCAAGCCTATGTCATCCAACCAAGATTTAAATACATACTACTTCATTATTTGCACCATCAACCAAGCAAAATATCAAGAAAAAGTCCTCATCCGCCCCACCAAAAGCAACCTTCGAGTTTTTCAAGGAAGAACTTGATAAAATTTTCAAAATCCTACTTCCAAGCTTCCATAAATCACAAATAATAGTTCTTTGGATTGCTAGCAACAAGATTAAGGTATGATCAAAGTTTCATTACCATCCATTAAGGATATCATGTTCAAATGTTCATTCAAAGATGAGGAATGAATAGTAAATGACTTATGCTAATTTGTGTTCTTGGTTTTCTTTTGTAAGATTTTAAGGATATTAATCTTATATCAAGGCTCTATTAAGGATCACAATCCATTCTTAGTGTGTCTAAAGCTCAAGGAAGGTATAAACAACCTCTCACCCTTTTTATTATATGTTTGTTATAGTAGTTATATGATTGAACTTGAAAAAAGTTTGAGTTGGTTAAGTTATGTGATATAGTTATGTAAATGGTTGTGTTTTGATGGATGAAATGAGTAGATGTTGGATTTGACTTTGGTTGTGAAGATGATGGTTTGGTTGAGATGATAAGTGGTTGATAATGATGATTTGGTTTGGTTGAATGATGTTTTGGTGTAGTTAAATATTGGGAATCGCTTGTTTCTAGCCGTCGTAATGGCGAAATTTCATTAGCCCTGTTTTGAACATACAACCCGAAGCAATAAAATCATTTTAAGTGTAACCACTGGCCACCTTTAGCTAGATCTTGTTTCCTAGTTTTTTTGGCGCGAAAATCATGTTAATCCGATTTACGGTTTAGGAGAAAAGTGAGTTTTAGTAAACGTCGTTCGGAGAACCAACACATCTCTGGTCAGTCACTTTGAGGCTATATTTGGATTACTTAGAAGCCATATTAAAATGTGAAACTTTGAGAAATAATACTAGAGACAGTTAGGAAGACTCAAAAAAATGATTCGTATTAAAAAGATTAATTTTCTATTTTATAAAAATGATTAAGTCAAGGTTGCGCAAATGGTAATCCTTAGAGAGTTAGCATGTAATGGTCATTTACAAGTGACGAGTAACTAATTATGTTTTTGCTATAATTCTTAGATTATCGGAGTGACCCGAGACCTACCACTACCCCTCGACTACAAGGCAAGTTTACTTTCTCAAATACATATACCAATGATTTAGCATGTTGTGTTTACGGTTTTGATATCAAGTATAATTGTTCGATTCATATTATGAACTTTATATGTTAAAGTTTTGACAAAGTATACCTTGTTAATAATGGTATTTTGAATTTAATATTCGAACGACGGCTCTAGGGATAGAGCGCGTTGGTCCAAAAAGTAGAGTTGACCGGGGAGCGGTATTTTGCCTCGATGTATTTTAATTATGTAAACCCGAAAGGTTCTTCGGGAGATAGTATATGTACTTACGATTATTAATTGAACTTTATTTACTTAAAGATTCCAAAAATATTTATCTTGGATTAAATACATTATTTAAATATTATCAAACACTTTAAACACTTCCTAAAATACTTAAAATATTATTTTTACATGATCCAAGATGCTTCGAAACTTTTATACACGTATACTTTCTCACTCGAAATCTTTTTGTGAAAACCCCGGTCATGGTTTGCTCAAGTAGCGTTGTTTTTAAGTAAGAATTGGTCGACTAAGGTCGGACCTCAACTACTCATTTTTCTATTCAAAACGATTCTCAAAAGAAAATAAAAACGGGACTCTGGCGCGAGCAGGACCGTCGACGAACGATCCTGAGTTTTATATAATAGGTCGTTAGCCAGGCGGTCCATCAATTATTGGCCGTATGCGCCAGGATGATTACAGATGGAGTTCTCACCAGGATGATTACAGATGGAGTTCTCATCCAGGACGATTACAGATGGAGTTTTCGTCCAGGGTAATTACAGATGGAGTTTTTGCCCTTCTACTAGTAGAAAAGACCCGCGGTGGATATGAATCTGGCGACTGATCATCGTCACTTCATATTGTGTTTTCTGTTTTGGATAAGTCCCTTCCTTCCAGTTTGGAAATTCTTATTAACACTGTGACGAAAGCCTAGGTGCTGAGTTACCGATAGTGTTAACTTTAGTATGAATGATTTGATATTTTGAAGACAATTATTAAAAATGTGAAATGATATAGTTTTGGTATTTTGCTAAAAGATCTTAACTTAATGATTAAGTAACGACTTTAAAATCCTTCTTTCAAACATATTTTAGTTACAAGTAATTGATGATATAAGTTACTTGTGGGGCAATTTAGCTCACTCTTGCTTTATTTCTTTTATATAAAACACAATAGCTAGTAGCCATGGCAAGGACGCAACAAACTACCCGCAAGCGAGTGGGAAACGCCAGGCGTTTTCGTGAGCAGTTTTTAGCTATCATCCCTGAGATAGAAGGAACCAGTTGGATGGGTTTACAACTTTTGTTAGTTCGCTTTATTTACAAGTATGACTGTGCAAGGAAATCTATTGGAACAAACATTCAAGCCGCTGATGTAACTTCACTTAGATGTTATATTAGTAGCATAACTTAGTAATCATTTTGGGTTGTAATAACTTTAAACTTATGATATTGTTTAGTAATGGTTATTGTATGTCGTTTCTGAGACTCTAACCTGTGTGAGTGATATTATTATGGGGTCAACAACATGTGTATCAATATTATTGTGAGTAAGACAGGTGTAATATTGGGTTAAGGAGATTGTGGCAACCTAGATCCCCGACCCCGGGTCTGGGGTGTTACAGAAATGGTATCAGAGCTTTAGGTTACAGTCCTCAGAAACGATAGTAGGTCAAGAAGTATAACTCTAATAATAATAATAATAATAATAATAATAATAATAATAATAATAATAAGAACTCTCATCGAGTTCATTGTCGGGTTATCGGATATAGCCTTGACCGTCTTAAGCCCATAAAGAGGAAACATCTCCTTAAAACTCTTTTTCAGATTAGTGACATATTTTCCTTTGGATTGTAGATGCTCCCTGAGATACCTGACCCAGAGGCATACGAACGAGAACACGATGATGCACTCCTGATGATGGAGGATGACCCTATTGAGGAGACATATGAGGACCCCATGGAGGATTCAGAGGAGGATCCGGAGGAGGACCCCATAGAGACCGGACATGTTTCCCCTACCCCCCTGACCTCTGGTATTGAGGATGAGCCCATAGACGATGACGTGGGTTGGAGAGATGTCCACATTCACCCACTCCCTACAGTGAGGTCCCCTTCACCCCCTATGCCCTAATGGAGCCCTTTACCTTCTGATGATGATTTCGAGGAGCTCACCCTGGAGCCCGATGAGGCTGACCCTGCCCCTGCCGACGATCCTGACACACCACCACCATCTGCCTTGCTAGTGGTACCCGCTGCCTATCATGATTGGATTGTGGGTAGCTTGACCGCTGACTTTATTGCAGTAAATGCTAGGGTCGATGAGCTTAGGAGGCAGTTAGCTGAGAAAAGAGAGGCTCGCTACACGTCCCAGGGCGGGATGAGATTCTCCACCCCTAGAGAGGCTAGGAGGGCGATTACCGGGATTGAGCTGAGGAGCCGACTTAGGCTTAGAGAGCTGACTGTTGATGAGGATGGGAGGTAGCCAGAGAGGATGCAGATTGGGTGCTGACAGGTGCTATGGCGAGGATGAGGGATCTGACTCGCCCTGCTGTTGAGCCATGATGGTATATGGATCGCTTAGTCTTCTAGATTCAGATGGCCCTATTAGTGCCGTTTTTGGTGGGATAGTTAGCTTGTGTAGTAGCATTCCCTTCTGACTAGTAGATAGGCAGGTTGACTTTACTTTTGTTAGAAGCTGGATGTGGCTTGTTGATGTGATTTACTTTTGCTAGACGATGACTGTTGGAAAGTTGTAACCTGATGACGTTATGTATATATTTCAGTTTCAGTTCAGTTTCAGTTCAGTTTCCTTTAAAAGTTGATTTCGAGTTGCTTACACTTTTACAAATATACTGTGTTTTATCTGCTTTGATATAAACTGTGAATCCTCAATTCTTAACGATACAAGCATGAAATATACTTGCAAAAAAAAATGTGTTTCCTCAACTACCATATTTTTATATATATGTATATATGTTCTTTTGACATCATTTCTCAAATTACCGATCTTATTTAAAAAGGTGTTTTAAAGATTGATTTTTGACCCCTACCTTGGTTTTGCTAAATGTCTGAAAATAAAATTGTATATGTGTATATATATATATATATATATTTATACACGCATTTTCTTTCAAGAAAACTTTCAAATTTTGACAAGATTATATAAATCATTATTGCCAGAAAAATGCCACCCAGAAGAGTAGGAACCCGAGCACACCCAGCTGCCTCAGAGGGCCAATGCAGCCACCATGAAGAGAGTGGATACCAGAATTATGAGGAAAATGACCTAGACTATAACGAGGAGGATGATAGGGATTACAATGAATATGAGGATCCTGAATACGAAGAAGAAGATGTTGAAGATGACACTCGGGAAGGGGGAGACCCGGGAGGGAATTCTATGGATCAGTTCATGAACCTACTTAGGCAGAATCTGAACCATCAGCCCAACCCACCGCGACCTGACAATTCGGTTGCGAATGCTTTTTGGGCCTTTAAATCACTGAAACCCCCAGAGTTCCAGGGAACCGCAGACCCCGTAGAGGCAAGAGCTTGGCTGAAAGAGATGGAAAAATCCTTCGAGATACTGAAGGTTGCAGAGGAACAAAAGACCCTTTTCGCTACCTATCTCTTAAACGAAGAGGCAAACTACTGGTGGGTAGCTCAGAAAAACCTGGAGGGAAATGTCATGGTAACTTGGGAGACATTTAGCCAGCTGTTCTTAGATAAATATTTCCCTAGGTTCATGGAAACACAAATGGAGTTAAAGTTTTTAGAGCTCAAGCAGAACAATATGACAGTGGCAGACTATGAGGCCAAGTTTACTGAGTTGTCTAGGTTTGTACCAGAGTTCGTTAATATGGACGCAAAGAGAGCCCAGAGGTTTCAACAAGGGCTAAAATAGTGGATCCAGAACCGTGTGGCCGTTCTTGAAATAACAGACTACGCCAACCTAGTGCAGAAATCATCAATTATGGAAGCTGGGAGTGAACAGAGTCAGAAAGAGAGAGAAGGAAAGAAAAGAAACATGGATAGCAAAAAAGGAATTTCTACAGGTAGGAGTTTTCTAAGCAAGTTCAACCGTGGGACGCCACCCCAACCCAACCGAAACTTTGGAAATAAAGCTGAAAGTTGGAGCGTGGGCCAAGGCGGCCGGCAGTCTGGGGTGTCTCACTCCAACCACACTCGACCCCCGCTGCCAGATTGTAACAAATGTGGAAAGAAACATACGGGCACGTGTGGCTTACAGGGGGTAAAGTGTTTTAAGTGTGGACAGTTAGGGCATTATGCTACCATTTGCCCAGGACACAACGCTAAAGCCAACATGAACGTTACTTGTTTTAAGTGCGGGAAGTTAGGGAACATGGCCAGGGAATGTCCCCCTATTGGGCCAGCTGCATCAAGAGTTAGTGGAACTGCCTCAAATAGACTACCCACCGCTAGGACCTTCAACATGAATGTACAGGATGCCGTGAGGAACACAGATGTGATAGCAGGTACACTTTTACTGAACACAGTTCGTGCCAATGTTTTATTCGATTCTGGAGCTACCAGGTCCTTTATTTCTAAAGACTTAGCATGTAAACTAAAGCTTAAGACTAAACCATTAAAAGGATCATTACAAATAGAAATAGCCAACCACGAAGTAATTACAGTCAGTCAAGTGCATCCGAACTGTAGCCTAGAATTAGAAGGAAAGAAGTTCAGTGTAGATTTAATCCCTTTTAAACTAGGGGAATTTGATGTTATACTAGGAATGGATTGGCTAGCCAGAAATGGCGCTCAAATTGACTGTGAAGGAAAGAAAGTTTGGCTGAAATCACCGGAGGGGAAGGAGATCGTGTTCAAAGGACAACGACAAACTAGAAAATTTCTGACAATGGCCCAGACCAAAAGGTTACTGCGACAAGGATGTGAGGCTTATCTAGCTCACGTAGTAGACACAAAGCGAGAGGCCCCGAGGGTACAAGACATCGCAGATGTTAATGAGTTCAAGGACGTATTTCCTGAGGATCTTCCGGGGTTGCCACCGGACAGGGAAATGGAGTTCGCTATAGACTTAGCTCCGGGAACGACGCCAGTCTCAAAAGCCCCGTACCGATTAGCCCCTGTAGAGATGAAAGAATTAGCCACCCAGTTACATGAACTATTGGAGAAAGGAATGATAAGACCAAGTGTGTCACCGTGGGGTGCACCAGTGTTATTTGTAAAGAAAAAGGATGGCGACATGAAATTGTGCATAGACTACAGAGAGTTGAATAAGTTAAATATTAAGAATAGATATCCCTTACCTAGGATTGATTTGTTCGACCAGTTAAAGGATGCCACATGCTTTTCCAAGATTGACCTACGAACCGGATATCACCAATTAAAGATCAAACCTGAGGATATACCCAAGACTGCATTTCGCACTAGGTACGGACACTATGAGTTTCTGGTGATGTCATTTGGATTGACCAATGCACCCGCAGCCTTTATGGATTTAATGAACCAAGTGTTCAAAAAGTACTTAGATATATGTATGATAGTCTTCATTGATGATATTTTGGTTTACTCAAAGACTGAGGAGGAACATGCGGAACACCTAAGAGTGGTCCTAGAGATTTTGAGGAAAGAAGAATTGTACGCCAAATTCGCGAAGTGAGAGTTCTGGTTAAAGGAAGTCCAGTTCTTAGGACATGTGATTAGCAAAGAATGGATTTTAGTTGACCCTGCTAAGATAGAAGCTGTGTCGAATTGGGAAAGGCCAACCACACCTACCGAGGTGAGAAGTTTCATAGGATTGGCTGGATATTATAGGAGGTTTGTTAAGGATTTTTCCAAGATAGCAAGACCCTTGACTCGACTTACTCGTAAGACCGAGAAGTTTGTTTGGACGGAGAAGTGAGAGGAGAGCTTTCAAGAGTTCAAGAAGAGATTAGTAACAGCCCATGTGCTGGCATTACCTGATGAAAAAGGAAATTTGGTGATCTACAGCGATGTGTCTCATAAGGGTTTAGGTTGTGTACTTATGCAACATGGTAAGGTAATTGCTTATGCATCCAGGCAGCTGAAAGAATACGAGATAAGATACCCCACCCATGATTTAGAATTGGCCGCGATAGTTTTCACTCTGAAGATGTGGAGGCACTATCTGTACGATGAGAAGTGCGAGATTTTCACGGACCACGAGAGTCTTAAATATATTTTCACTCAGAAAGAGTTAAACATGAGACAAAGGAGATGGTTAGAATTAATTAAGGATTATGACTGTGAGATCCTATACCACCCGGGGAAGGCCAATGTGGTGGCCGATCCCCTTAGTAGGAAAGAAAAGCTTAAGATGATAACTTCATCAGAAGATTTAATCCGAGAATTTGAAAGGATGGAAATTGAGGTCAAGGTTATGGAAAAAGGGACAGAAGGATTGTTTGAAATTATAATGGAACCCGAGTTGATAGAAAAGATCCGAATATGTCAAGAAAGAATGATGAGGGAGGGTAGATAGTCGATGACAGGAGAGGAAATAAAGTGTGATAGAGATGAGAAAGGGATCATGAGATATACCTACCGGATTTGGGTTCCGAATGTTCAAGAATTAAAAGACGAGATCTTGTACGAAGGTCATAACTCCAGATACACAATTCACCCTGGCGGCACCAAAATGTATAGGGATCTAAAGGAGTTCTATTGGTGGCCGAACATGAAGAGAGATGTAGCAGAATTGGTAAGCAAATGCTTGACCTGCCAGAGAGTAAAATCAGAGCACCAGAGACCAAGTGGATTGCTCCAACCCCTAGAAATTCCCGAATGGAAATGGGAACACATAGCCGTGGACTTTGTAGTGGGCTTACCAAGAACCAAAACGAATCACGATGTAATTTGGGTAATCATAGACCGACTGACTAAGTCAGCCCCTTCCTCCCGATTAAGGAAACTTACACTGTCGACAGATTAGTGGAGATGTACATAAAAGAGATTGTGGTACGACATGGAGTTCCCGTAGCCATTGTGTCAGATAGAGACCCCAGATTCAACTCCAGATTTTGGAGAAGCTTTCAGGATTGTGTAGGGACTAAGCTAAACATGAGTACCGCCTATCATCCCCAAACGGACGGACAGAGTGAAAGGACCATCTAAACATTAGAGGACATGTTGAGAATGTGTGTGATAGACTTCGAGGGAACTCGGGATGAACATCTGCCCTTGATAGAGTTTGCTTACAATAATAGCTACCATGCGAGCATAGGAATGCCCCCATACGAAGCCTTATATGGGCGGAGATGTCTTTTCCCCTTATGTTGGGAAGAGGTCGGCGAGAGAAAGATGCTAGGGCTTGATTTGGTTCAGCGGACAAAGGATATCATCGACCTAGTCAAAGGGCGCTTGGCAGCGGCCCAGGACAAACAACACAAGTACGCAGACCTAGTGGGGTATTCTGATTCAGATTATGCTGGATGTAGGATTGACAGAAAAAGCACTACAGGAAGCTGTCAATTTCTTGGTGGAAGATTGGTATCCTGGTTCAGTAAAAAGCAACACTCAGTTTCTACATCAACTGCAGAAGCTGAATACATTGCAGCTGGAAGTTGCTGTGCACAAATCTTGTGGATGAAGAATCAACTGTTGGATTATGGTCTAGTGTTAAATAATATCCCTATCTACTGTGACAACACTAGTGCCATAGCCATCTCAGACAATCCTGTTCAACACTCTAGGACAAAGCACATTGATATTAGACATCATTTCATAAGAGAGCATGTTGAAAGAGGAACTGTGAAGTTGATCTATGTCCCTACAGAAAAGCAACTTGCAAACATCTTTACAAAACCACTGGATGAAGCAACCTTTAACAGGTTGGTAAGTGAATTGGGAATGCTAAATCTGGTATGTTAACTTACTAGTTTTTACATTTTCATATTTTCATGCAGCTTGTGACAGTAACCTAAAAGTCACTGTCATGAGAAGTTACTGTCACACAAGTTTTTATTCTCTCTGACAACATATTTGATATGACTTTGTTGAATTGATTTTTGTGTTAGTCTTGCTGTCAGTAATAAAACTTTGTGTCATTAACTTGGATAACCTCAAAGTCTGTAATTTTTGGTCAAAGACTTTATACTGATTGGCTGTTGTGTGTTAATTGTTGGTTTAGTGGAGAACATGTACATTAATTGCAATATGTGGGAGTTGTATGGGTACTTTGAACTGTTGACCATTTATCTTCATTTTACCTAGTATGCCTATAAATTGAACCTTAGGTCATATTAGTGAATCATTCAGAAAAGATAAAATGGAAAACAAAGTAGGAATTGAATACAGGCCTAAGATTAGCACAAAGTCTCCATTTAAAGAAGAAGTTGAAGATTTATTTGATGAGTTAGAGGATCTTCTCGATGAGGAGAATGAGAAAGAACTTGCTGCAAAAGCCACTGAAGAGGCTAAGTGGCAAGAATAGGATAAGGAGTTCCAAGCACTCCTCAAGGAAGAAGGAACCACAGAAGAAGAAGTTAGGGCAGAATTTCTAGAATTGATTAAGAAAACCTGTAATGAATAGATGCATTAATCAATTGTAGTAATTTCACCTTCCTTTTCTTTTAATAAAAATTATCAATTTCTTTCTGCAGTTCCTTATTATTTGTTGTGTGTCAGTATTGTTAAGTTGATTGATCTAATGTGCCTGAATAATGAATTTGTCATCTATTGCATAATTGTGAATGGTATGTATTGAGTTAAGTTCATTAATGACAACATTCATTAAAACTCATGACAGTTACTATTTTTCCTAACACGTTACTGTCATCAAGAAAAGAACTGTCACGGAACTTCATGACGGCAAGTTTCTTGACATCAGTAAATAACATAATGTCAAGAGCTTTAATAGATACTGTCATCAAAGTACTTAACGATGACAATAAGTTTTTCGCGACAATGTTACTGTCAAGACAAACCTACTGTCATCACCCAAATGTCACTGACAGTATGTTTCAGCGCATAGGTTACTATCAATATTAGTGAACCGTTAAAATTGCTAATTCAACCTCCACGTTGACAGAAATTAAAGGGAGTAACCCACGTGGTGGTGTTATTGGGTATTAGCACGATTCCAAATATCCCCTTTTTCAGCTAAACGCTTGAACTGCTCTTTATACATCAGTTAATCAGGCAAAATCAAACCTGACACAGAACAACCAAAAGCAAACAAACTTTCTGCTAAATTTCTCTCTCTACTCACTCAACACACTCATTTTCTCTCTCTTCACAACAATGGCACCAAAACAATCAATTTCTCAGACCAACTTTGTTGGCATCATCTCTCCAAATGATGCTGGTGAAGGATTCAAAGGGCTTGTTTCTTTCATGAATAAGTCCTATCTTGGGTATGCAATTACCTCAACCCTTATCCTTGACCTAGAAAGGATAGAGAACTTTTGGGAATCTGCTGTTGCTCAAGGAGATGGTGACAACACAACCATTCAGTTCAAAATCAAGGAGCACAGTTACATTCTCACTATCAAGGGCATCAATGCAGCTTTGGAAATTGTGCTAGAACCAGGAAAGACTTACACTGAGCTTGATAATGATGAGACCTTGAAGAAGCTCTTCTTGAAAATTGGGTATTCTGGACCCATTCTTGAAGAGGGAACAACAAAGTGGTACCCTTCTGGTGAAATGGACAGGAAGTATCTAAGAAAGAAGTGGAGCATGGTGTTTGATGCAATGGTGAAGGTGTTCTCTACCAAGACCACTGGCTGGAATGGCATTCCCACATACATCAAGAAGCTCACTCACTCTCTTGTTCGTGGGTACAAAGTGGATGTTGGAAAGCTACTCATGGCACACCTCAAGGCTGCCATAGGTAAGAAGGTAAACATCTATCCTCGCTTTCTAATGTTGTGTATTAATTCCTTGTGTGAGTTTGATGAGAATGCCCCTCGTTTAGAGATATGTAGTGTCTTGAAAAGAAATACACACACAACTCTCACTTCACTGAATTTGAATGCACATATTCCACTATGTTTCACCAAACACATGGTTGATCAAGTGCCTAACCTTGATTTTCCATTGCCTTCTGGTTTTGCCTCCTTCACTCTTGAGGATGAGGCTGGATTAAACCCAAATTCAGCTAACCCCCATTATACCTTATACATTCAGCCTAGGTTCTCTAGACTTCCCAAAGTTCAGAGACAAGCTTTACAAGAAACCATAAAAAGACCCTTAGAAGTTGATGTTGGTGGTAGTGCTGAGAGTCAAGAGGGAGTTCCTGCACCTAGTGCAGCAAATAAGGAAGGTAGTCAAACAGAAACCACAGTGGTTCCTCTTGAGCCTAAGAAGAAGAGAGCTAAGAGGGCCAAAACCACTGTTAGCCACCCTGCAGTCTCCCAAAAGACTGTAGAGGAACAAAGGGTAGTAAACACCTCCCTAGATGTTCCTTCTCAACAAGGGACATCTATTGAAATTGGCCTGTCTCCCAAGGCACCCTGTACAGAGTCTGCACCACCTCATGTTCCAACTCATGAGGAGCCTCCACTTGCAGAAACACACATGGAGTCAGGACACAGTGAGGATTTCACTTCCCAAGTTGATGCTTCACAAGTTCCATCTGTGGAGCAGCCATCACTCTCTTATCCACTTTCACCTTCTTCCTTCCCTACTCCTTCATTTGTTTCTTTTCCACAACCTAGAGAGGGGGACAGTCCCAACCCTTCAGGTTTTGATCATCCATCTCCAATCATGGATGAGCCATCTAGTGGTCCACAATAACCCATTTCTCAAAGTGAGATGGACACCACTCCTTCAAACACTGAGAAAGAGCAAGGTACATCTCTGCTAGAAAGTGAAACAGCCAGTACCTTGTTCAATCTCCAAGGAGCATCTTACCTTAGGGAAGATGCTGTCACAGCCTCAGTTGTTGTCAAAGACTCTAAGCATGTTGCTGTCATAGGTGACCCTGCTGTCAAGGACTTAGAAGAAGTTGTTGTCTCAACCAAACCTGCTGTCCAAGCTGCAGTGGAACCTACTTTCAATCTTCCAACTGACAGTAACATTTCTGGCAAAGCTACTGCCTCTGCACAGCCTGATTTTGATGCTGTAACTGTTGAGGATGTCTCTAGTGATGATGTGCCACTATCTCAGTTCTTAAAGGTACATTCTAAACCATCTATTTCATTGCATGTAAGTAATGCTCATACCCATGCATCTAGGATGAGTGAGGGTGTGCAAAAGAAAAGAGAGATAAAAGAAAAGAGAGGTGAGCATAAAAATGAGAAGCAACCAAATGAGTTGGCAAAAGGTGAGGGACTTGAGCATGTCCAGAGAGAACTTGAGGGAGCCTTAAATGTTCAGGCACTAGGCCGTGAGAGTTCTTCTGTGAGGAGTGATGAGATCACTCAGAAAAACACTGAGAGTGTGAGAACCTGTTCGCACAAAATCACGCAAGCGTACGCGGTCACAAGTAATATAAGAATAAGTAAAGTTCGTTCCCACAGAGACTGCTTCGGTTACTATAGTTATGCACTTATGCAACAATGTATGGCTATTGTTCAATGCTAAGATAAATATCAAGGTTGTGTTTTGATTATCTAAATTAACTAAACAAATTATCAAGACTATAATTATCTAAGGAGTTGCTGTTGAATTACTTATGAGAATAAAACATGGGATCCTAACATCATTAAATACTTCATCTAGAGTCTTTTGTCTTTAATCAATGCATGTGACGGTTGTGACAACTAATCGGATAACACGAAATCAGTACACGCTACCTTTCAGTATACGTATACCAAACCACTCAAACATCCACAAAAGAGATAGAAGTTGAGCAGACACCAATTATGCTTAGACCCTATATGTCTATAAGATTTGAAAACATAACGGTTTAACGAGCAAGTTATCCATTCAGATTACATAGGGCAGGTAAGATGGTTAAAATCACCTACGAATCATGCATGACAAACATACATAAACCTATGCTAGCATGGCAAGTTCTAAACCTCTATATCCACTTTCGCAATCAATAGAGATTAACAAACAACTTAGATGTTAGCTACGCATCCAAGAAGAATAAGCACAACCAAACTAGGATATCAATTAGCCATCACACACACATCTTTAAAACAATTAACTACTAAAATCCATAAATAAATCCGTTAGAATCCCACGACAACGATTAGTTCATTGAACCGTTCATCATCGTGGGTTCTGATGGAAACATGATAATAAATATGTCCGGAATACTAAATAAAAGTACTAGGGTTTATGAAGAAACAAACGAGAATCCAAAGTATCGCCTAATTAAAAGAATACAAAGATAAGTTGAAAACTAGATCTTCTTAATCAGCCGTCTCCTCGTTCTCCTTGCCGGTGGATGGATATGTATGAATGTATGTCAATATATATCTCTGAAATCGTCCACCAATTGTTTATATAGGCTCTTTTGTTGATTGGTCTTCACTGGTTTCCTTTTCAGAACAGAAATTGACTTCTTCAGCAATCTACCAGGCGTGGGCGCGCTTCCAAGGGCGCGGGCGCGCGCGCGCTTCAACTGATTTCAACTAGGTGCGGGCGCGCTTCCTAGGGCGCGGGGGCGCTTGAGCCTCTGTCCAGAATTCTTCAAAACTCATTTCTTGACTTTTTCTTGCGACTACTTATACTTTCTTGGCCTCCACTTCTTAAGTTCATATAACCACCATACTTGGAGACTTTATTCACCTAAATGCTTCTAATCACACCTCTGCACACAATACTTAACAAACACGTTAAAAACACCAAATACTTGAGTTAAAACAATCGATTTAAGCTGATTAGAAGCATTCCAAGTAGATATAGAATCCACTTATCACACCCCCAAACTTAAACCGATGCTTGTCCTCAAGCATAAACAGACTCTATATATAATGCAATGCATGAATGCAACTAGAATGCTAATGCAGACGATCCCCTCAGACTAACCACAACCAATCAACAAGCCAACATCTCAAGGAATGCAATCTTTCAAACAGAGTTCGACCAAATCCCCTTATACTAACAATACAAACACAAAAACGTGCGTGTGTGCAATGCTCATCAATATACTCCCAAACTAAATCAAGACCATATCCTATTCTTCACCAAAACAACCACAAGCTTAAAAAAATGAACTCTAGACACAAGAAATCACTAAAAGACACCTCATAATCCACTTGAGTTAGACAGGAATTCATGCTTTATTAAGACACAACACAACACACATGCTTATTTGACCGTGCAATGGATGAGACCCCAAAAGGCTTATACAATAATAGTCATGTAGCGAGCTTTAGGTTAGTGGATCCCAGACCGGAAAAGTCTTAGGTCACTAGGCACAAAGTCCCCTAGAACTTAATTGCTCGAGTATTAAAGAGCTCAACCTGATCAATTCTGCATAAACACAACTAACACAACTTTTTTTTTTCTATTTTTTTTATAACAATTTCGGAATGATTGCGCTTTGCTTTTTCTCATCCCTCCCTAGACTACTTATTTTTACAATGAGCGGCTACTAGCTATTTGACGCCTAGCCTTTATTAACAACTAGCATGAAATCCCTGGTTTCCCCCAAACTTAGACTTAAGTGCTTCTTCGTTTTCAAGAGAATAGACGAACATTCTAAATGTAAGCAAGTGATTAAATTCTAATATCCAAACAAGCATGGTCTGATCAAATCTAAAAGCAACCAATGAGACTTATGAAATTAATTTGTTTTTGGCATGCAAGTCAATTCCTAGGAACTTAATCAACCCTCTATTCATCATAACCACACTCCAATCAACATCGACTCATCAACGGAAATAGCTAAGTCCTACGGGATCATGAAATATGCTATGCAAATGCAACTAAATGGACTCACATGATAGATATAAACACTAATGCAAACAGAATGCTCTAAATGACATAAACATGCAAAGATATGAATGAACTAACTACATATGCAATATGAATCCTATATGAACACATACTAACACTACTATTCCTTAATTATCAGCCCCAAACTTACAATATTCAATGTTCTCATTGAAGGTAATAACAAGGAAAGTGCAGAGAGTACCTAATCCTCAGCAGGACCACCCTCCGCGGGTGGTGTATCCGGTGGTGGATAAACAGAATCAGCTCCAAAGTCAGGCCAAGCAATATCAACTCCAGTGGCGCGGAATACAGTACCCAACGCCTGAGTCAAGTCCTGAGCAAAACGGCTATGAATGTCATGCATGGCGTCTATACGCCGAGTCAGCCGCCTATACTGAACATCTCTGAAACCAGACCTATCCACCTCACGCTGAATCCCAGATGGACGTCCCCTCCGTGCTGCAGGCTCACGAGGTGGAGCCTCTCCTTCCTCATCATCAAAATCAGTATAACCTAAGCCAGAATAGTCCGGGGCACCACCTGTCCAATCCTCCATCCTAGAAATCGTCGAATGATCAATAGGAGCACTAGGTAAATGAAGTTGCTCCTCCTCTGACCAACGAACATCAACGGCAGAACACAATTTGGTAACAATAGAGGCATGAGGCATCGCCCCCGTTGTACCACCTCTCAAGAACTTCAAAATATTCTTATGAAGGAGTTCCCCAAGATCAATGTACTCCTCATTCAGAATTCCCCAAAGAACAATGGCTCTGTCCACCGTAACCTCATGTGAATGCAAAAACGGCAAAATATTAGCACATAAAAACATATTCCAGGCCCTCGCATACCTGTTCATCGCAGAAGCCGGGAAAGTAACCGGCTCAGTGGTGCCGTACCTGTATTTCCAAGTCGTACCCGGAACACAAATCTCTCCGACAATGTACCCGAGATCAACATCATCTCGGGTCTTCAAAGACCAATCCTCTTCACCCCTCTTTTTCCGAGGCAAATTCAAAACCCGATGAATCACCTTCGCAGTGTAATCCACAGTCAAGCCTCGAACCACGCTATATCCATTCTTGTCGGCTTTAGCATTAGCGTAGAACTCCCGCACAATACTCAACGGGACCGGTCCCGGTGCTTCACAAAAACTCTCCCAACCCTTCTTCGTAATCATACTAAACAGATGCCCATCTGTAGGTTGAGGCAAAAACCCCCTTTCTTTAGCCACGGCTTTAGAAAGCAACCGTGTGAATTCTGCTTGAGCCTCCGGAGAAGAAAATTTCTCACCCCCAAATCCCATACTCGAATCATCCTCAGAAGAAGAACGATTAGCGCTACTGCTACCAGCAAATCGAGGTCTCTTTGGTGGAGCCATAGAATTGATAAGAGATGTAAGTATGTGTATGTATAGATGTGGAGGGATAATGAGAGAAATGTGAAAAAGAGGCTAGGGTTTATAGAGATAGTGGATGGGGAGGGTAGGGGTATGTTTAAATAGGGGATTTAACACAAATAAAATCTGTTTTGGGGATTTTTTTTTACTTTTTCTCGTTTTTTTTCTTCCTGGCCAAAGACCAGGCGCGGGCGCGCTACCCTTCTGTCCGGAAATTTTTTCTATTTTTTGTTTTTTGTTTTTTTGTTTTTTGTTTTTGTTTTTAAAACAATTATAAAACAAAAGCATGGGTTGCCTCCCACGAAGCGCTTGTTTTACGTCAATAGCTTGATGTGATTCCATTCACTCATTCAGTTGTAACCAGAACCGCGGTCTCCACCTCACGATTCACACGTTCACCAAAATACGGTTTCAACCTTTGTCCATTTACCTTGAATGCTTCATCCGGTAACTTATCAAAAACTTCCACTGCACCATGTGGAAACACTGTTTTGACCGTGAATGGCCCCGACCACCTTGACTTAAGTTTTCCAGGAAAAAGTTTGAGACGAGAGTTGAAAAGCAAAACTAGCTGGTCAGGTACAAATGACTTTTGCACCAGCTTTTTATCATGCCATCTCTTGACCTTCTCCTTGTATAACTTGTGATTTTCATAAGCCTGTAGACGAAACTCATCCAACTCATTAATCTGAAGCATTCTTTTCTCACCAACAGCTGACAAATCAAAATTCAACTTCTTCAATGCCCAATACGCCTTGTGCTCAAGCTCGGCAGGCAAATGACAAGCCTTACCATACACCAGCTGAAACGGTGACGTACCCAACGGGGTCTTCTAAGCTGTCCTGTAAGCCCAAACAGCTTCATCTAGCTTCAATGACCAATCCTTCCTTGAAGGATTTACCACTTTCTCGAGAATACGCTTGATTTCCCTGTTCGAGACCTCTGCTTGGCCATTTGTTTGAGGATGATAGGCAGTAGCAACCCGATGATTGATATTATACCTAGCCATTAAGGCTGTAAACTTGCGGTTGCAGAAATGCGTACCCTCATCACTGATAATTACCCTCGGAGTTCCAAAACGAGTGAAAATTTGCTTATACAGAAAATTCAGCACCACTTTAGCATCATTGGTCGGTAAAGCCTTTACCTCGACCCATTTAGAAACGTAGTCCACAACTAACAGTATGTACTAATTATTGCAAGAGGAAACAAACGGTCCCATGAAATCGATTCCCCAAACATCGAAAATCTCCACTTCAAGCAACATATTAAGAGGCATCTCATTCCTCCTAGAGATATTACCAACCCTTTGGCATCGATCACATCTCAACACAAACTGGTGTGCATCTTTAAACAGAGTTGGCTAGTAGAATCCTGCCTGAAGTACTCGAGTAGTTGTCTTCTCTCCACCATAATGGCCTCCATAAGTGGTGGAATGGTAATCTCGCAAGACACGGAATGCATCTTCTTATCATCTGATCAGCTCCCTGCCTGAATAAGAATGGCTCGTCCCAACAGTACCACTTTACATCATGTAGAAACTTCTTCTTTTGAGCATAAGAGAATTCAGAAGGGATGACATTACTCACGAGATAGTTCATAATATCTGCAAACCATGGTTCTTCATCTTGCACCCCAAAAAGTTGCTCATCAGGAAAAGATTCATTGATTAGAGTTTTATCCCTTGAATCCGTATCGTGGTCTTCCAAACGTGACAAATGATCCGCCACCTGGTTTTCAGTACCCTTTCTGTCTTTAATCTCCAAATCAAATTCTTGGAGCAAAAGAACCCAACGAATCAACCGAGGCTTTGAATCTTTCTTCGAAATTAGATATCGAATGGCTGCATGATCGGTATAGACTACTACCTTAGTCCCAAGCAAATAAGACCTGAATTTCTGGAAACTGTACACAATTGCCAAAAGTTCCTTTTCTGTAGTAGTGTAGTTCAGCTGAGCATCGTTGAGGGTTTTGCTAGCATAGTAAATCACATGGAACATCTTGTTCTTTCTTTGCCCAAGAACAGCTCCCACCGTATAGTCACTAGCATCACACATCAACTCAAACGGTTCACTCCAATCAGGCGCAGTAATAATAGGTGCTGAAGTCAACTTCTTCTTCAACAGCTCGAAAGCCGCCAAGCAATCTTCATCAAACTTGAAAGGAACATCCTTTTCCAACAAATTACATAAGGGTTTAGAGATTTTGGAGAAGTCTTGAATGAATCGCCGATAGAAACTCGCATGACTAAGAAAACTGCGAATTCCCTTAACTGAGATTGGTGGAGGCAGATTTTCAATCATCTCCACTTTGGCTTTATCCACTTTGAGTCCCTTGCTAGATACCTTATGCCCAAGAATGATTCCTTCTTGCACCATGAGGTGACATTTTTCCCAGTTGAGCACCAGATTGGTCTCAACACATCTTTTCAACACCATGCCCAGATTCTGTAAACACTCATCATAAGAAGTTCCAAACACTGAGAAGTCATCCATGAACACTTCCACATTAATGCCAATCATATCTGAGAATATGGCCATCATACACCTCTGAAAGGTGGTAGGTGCACCACAGAGTCTGAAAGAAACGCGACGGAACGCAAAAGTGCCAAAAAGACATGTGAATGTAGTCTTCTCCTGATCTTCTAGAGCAATACAAATCTGATTGTAACCTGAATAACCATCTAGAAGGCAATAGAATTCATGACCAGCCAACCTGTCTAGCATCTGGTCAATGAACGGAAGAGGAAAGTAATCTTTTCTGGTGGCTTTATTCAGCTTTCGGTAGTCCATGCAAATTCTCCACCCTGTAGCTGTACGAGTAGGGATAAGCTCATTCTTCTCATTAGAAACTACTATCGTGCCTCCTTTCTTAGGCACACATTGCACTGGACTCACCCATGAGCTGTCTGAAATAGGACAGATGATTTCTGCATCCAGCCACTTAAGAATTTCTTTCTTCACAACCTCTTTCATGATAGGATTAAGCCGCCTCTGCGGATCCACCGTTGGTTTACTTCCTGGTTTAAGCGGAATCTTATGCATACAATACGACGGGCTGATCCCCTTGATATCCGCTATGGTCCAACCAATTGCTGACTTGAACTCTCTCAGAATTCGCAAAAGTTTTTCTTCTTCACTACCTGACAAGTTAGATGCAATAATCACAGGTAACGTAGATGCATCACCTAAAAAAGCATACCTCAAGTGCTCTGGTAGTGGTTTGAGTTCATGAGTCAGAGCTTCTTCAATAGATGGTTTGAGACGCTCCTGATTCTTTTTCAGCTCAGTTATGCCAAGAGAATCAAATGGCATATCAGTCTTTCTTTTCCACGGAGATGCATTCAAGAACCTCAATTGCTCTTCTCTTTCTTCATCTTCAAAGTCAGAATCCCCCGTCAGTACCTTCTCCAAAGTATCTGACTTAAGCAAGTGCTCAATCTCCATGTAAACTGCAGACTCAACCAAGTCCACCTTGAAGCATTCTTCCTCCTCTGTAGGAAATTTCATTGCATTGAAGACATTGAAGGTGACATTCTGGTCATGCACCCTCATTATGAGCTCTCCTTTCTGCACATCTATCAAAGTACGGCCTGTTGCCAAGAACGGTCTTCCCAAGATAATAGGAATCCTCTTATCCTCCTCAAAGTCCAAAATAACAAAATCCGCAGGGAAGATAAACTTATCCACCTTAACCAAGACATCTTCTACTATACCTCTAGGATATGTGACAGACCTGTCAGCCAGCTGTAAGGACATAGTAGTAGGTTTAGGCTCCGGCAGCCCAAGTTCCATGGTGAAACTTCCTGGATCTTGAGTTTAGGAGGTAACTTCTGCTGTAGAATAGCACTACATTCTTCTGTCAAAGCAACGGTTTCCAACTCCTCGAGTTTCAACTTCCGAGATAGAATACCATTCATGAACTTCGCGTAGCTTGGCATTTGTTCTAGAGCTTCCGCAAAAGGTATATTGATATGCAACTTCTTGAAAACCTCCAGAAATTTAGCGAATTGCTTATCCAACTGCTGCTTCTGAAGACGTTTAGGAAATGGTGGAGGTGGATAGACTTCTTTGGTCTCTGTAGCCTGCTTGAGAACAAATTTCTCAGTAGAATGGTCATTCTTCTCCGAATTGTCCCCCAACTGATCAGCTTTTTCCCCACTTTTTTCACATTCTGGCAGAATGGGAGGCGCGGGCGCGCTATGAACAGTGCGGGCGCGCCCTAGGTACTGTTCACTTTTCAAATTTTCTTCGTTTTGCGCTGTTTCTGAGTTCTAATCATTCGTAACCCTTCCAGATCGCAAGGTAACTGCTTTTACATGTTCCTTGACCTCTCTTTTGCCTGGATTAGCTTCCGTATCACTAGGGAGAGTTCCCTGTGGTCTATTCAACAACGCATTAGCAATCTGACCGATCTGATTCTCCAGTGTCTTGATGGAAACAGCTTGGCTCTTGCACATTAGCCTCAATTCTTCCAATTCAGATTTTTCATTGGACGACTGACCAACATTGCCTTGAGATGGTTGTTGAAAACCTGGTGGTTGATATGGTTGCCTTGGAGCATACTGCTGCTGAAAACCAGAAGGGTTGAATGGCTTAGCTCCATATTGCTGACCTTGATACTGCTGATAAGGCTGTTGTGGTTGTTGCATACCACCCTGATTGTTACTCCAACTAAAATTCGGATGGTTGTTAATCCCAAATGACCAAACAGAATTGTAGAAGGGGGGGGGGGGGGTTGAATACAATTCTAGATATTTTAAACTTAAAACAACTTTCGAAATAAAACTGAACTTATAAAATAAAAACACAAGCACTTAAATAATTTCAGTTGGATTGTTTGATGATCCAACTGAAGTGTTTTTATTGCGGAAATAATCTGTGATACAAAATGTACACAGCTGCTCAGTTACAAGAATGTAGAGAAGTATGCTCTCAAAGATAGCTAATACAATCTGTTTGTTTTTCTTCTCTTACACTATTTTAACTGCTACACTTGGTTATATATATTCCCAAGTTTACAATGCTATTTTTGGCTACTCTAAAGTACACTAAAGGTAACCGTCAGTAGCTTGCTTTTCATCCCTTTTGTCCAATGGTCCTTGGAGATCTTTGCTTTTGTCTTTTTGCTTATTATGATCACTCCCAAGAACCTAATTGGAAATTGGAATGTTTCCTTATTTCCAGTGACCATTTTGATGGCTTCCAATGCAAAGTACACTTCCATATCTCCCTTTTGATCTGTCAGATAACTGTCACTATCACTTTGTCAACTATTCAGAAAAGCAATAATGATTCGTTGATAGTAGAGATATGTGTTTCGTTGATAGCTTTATTCTTCGTTTCGTTGATGGTATAACCCTCGTTTCGTTGATAGAGTAATCTTCATTCCGTTGATAGAGTAATCTTCATTCCGTTGACATGTCTTCACTTAGGCAAAATTACAAGGCATAATACATTTATAATTCACCAACCTATTTTGCCTATCTAGTACTTAGTCAACATGACTTAGAAAACCTATCTAATACCTACAACAAAATGCATATCAAACTATGAAGTATTGTACAATGCAGTTGCTGCATCACTCATTTCGTTGATGAGCTTCCTGTCAACGAAACACTGCAAAGCATGCCATTTCGTTGACAGTTACAAAATGACTTAATACAAAATCTACTAAGTGTTTTATAATTATCATCAAGAACAACATATTCCTAACAATCTCCCCCAATTTATGACTGACATAATAACAACCATAAATCAAGAGCCTTGGTGATAACAAAAACACTCAGGCAAATTACACATGATAAAAAGCAGAAATTGCATTGAGCTTCATTGAATTTAATTGAAATTCAAAGTAGAAAATCTTACAAAACAAGTGCACAGAGTTGCTCCTCTAGTCTGAGCAGATTTTTCATCTTTGCCTCTGTGGTCTTGTTTTCTTCCCTTTTCTTGCATTGTTCTCCTCAATTTGAGCTTGAAGTCTTCTGTAGAAAATCTTCTCTTCTTCATCTTGATTCCCCAACCTGGATTGCATTAATCTGAGAGTTTCATTGGATGCCTTTTCCAGTTGGTCTTCTATTCTGAAGAATCTTCTACAGTTATCCTTGTCTCTGAATTCCATCATCCAAAAAGGTTGGAGATGAATTTTATTTCCTGTTTGAGGGACCTTCAATACTCTGGGAAGTGCACCAGGCTTGTTCCAGCTAGCTTTGATTTGGCAAATTTTGGAGACAACCTCAGACTTGGCTGTTTTGGTAAAACCAAAATCTTTCTTCAGACATTTAAACACAGATAGCAGTGTCTGATAGTCTTCTCCCAGAATTCTGTGTAGAGGCCAAACATGTTCTCTCCCATCCTTGTAGACAAACACCAATCTCTCTGGTAGTTTGTAAGAAGCTGCTATTCCTCTCACTTCAACCAGGTCATCAAGATTGATATGTAGGTCAGACTCCTCCCTGATATCAGCAATGCAGATGAAGTCTTCTGGGTTTGTAGGGGGTTTCTCAGCTTGTGGTCTCCTTACAAGAATTGGCTTAGCCTTGGCAGCCCTCTTCTTAGATTTCTTCTATGGATCCATTTCAATGAGGAATTTTGGAAAGTTGGCCTCATCAAACTCAATTGGCTCTCCCTTTGTCTCAATTGGCTGTTCATGGAAATTGACAGGATGTTTAGGATCACAAGCTAACTTTACCTCAGAAACTGGATCAGGAATTGTTGGAGGTGCAATAGGTACAGAAGAGTCTGTTGCAATACTCTGAGAGTCATCATTCTCAAAGGCTATGTTTCTCCTAGCTCTTGCCTTTGGTTGCCTTATGCTCTTCTTTGTACTCTTTTCCTCTCTGGTTTTTTCTTCTAGCTGTCTTTCTTCTTCATCAAGAGATTGAGCAACTGCAAGTGTTTGCATTGCTGCTCTTTCTGACTCTTCAGCCTTAGCTTCAGCAAAGTTTGGGTGACCAGCCCAAACACAGATTTCTTGTCCATTCCTGTAGACAATTGCCCTTTGCTTCCTTATCTCAGGATCATTGCTTTCCTTGCATTTTGTGATAAGTAGTCCAAGAAGCTTGAGCTCATCTGGATAAGGTGCAGGATAGAAAATCCTTGCTATGTTTTTGCCCTTTTGTTTAGCAGGGGTCTTGGGAGATAAGCTTCTTTGAAGTGTAGCTTGTTCCACATCCCTAATGCATGAAGTTTGTCCTTTTTCCTTCCTTGGACCTTGAGTGACTCCATGTAGAAGGGGCTTTACCTCATAGAAAGAATTGGTCTGTGGCTCCCATTCCGTTGATACTAAAACCATGGCATTCATTGATGGTGTTGTAGAAGTAGCTTGATCCGTTGATGAATTTGAATTCTTTGCAGTTTCAGCTATCTTCTTGACTCTTGCATCTATGTTAGCCCAGTGGTCTTTTATCTGTTCAGCAAGTGTTAGCCTCATAGATGCTTGTTTAATCAAGTCAATACCATCCAGTTTATCCTTTCCTGACTCCCCCATAGCTAGTGGCTCTTTTGGCAGGGAAATGGCTGGGACCATAACCTTTGTAACTTGAATGTTAAGCTCCTTAGATTTCTCCCCCTTTTTGTTATCATCAAAAGGAATGACTGGGAGTCCTTGAGCTGCCACTAGCTGGGCTAAAAGTTGGGTTTGCTTCTCATGTTCCCTTTGCATTTGAGATAAAGTAGCTTCCACCTTGTCCACTCTAGAAGAGAGAGTCTTCAAGGAGGTAGCCACCTCAGGTTCCTTAGAGAAAGACATGTTCATCTTGGACACAGTGAGAAGAGGGAGCTTTTCATCAAGCCTCCTATCAGAAGCATCCTTCAGGTTCCCAATAGAATCCTTGATTTCCCTTGCTTCATTCCTAGTCTGCAACATCTGTAGCCTTTGAATTTCCTGAGAATCCATGATGGCTTTGTAGAATTTCTTGTCAGTGACACTTGCAGACTCATGAGCCAGATAGGCCTCATTATACTGCCTAGTAATTGAATTATCCAAGTTGATTCTTCCATGCATATCTTGAGAAAGCCAGTTTGGTGTAGGGGGCACCACAGAAGTCCCAGTCTGTGAAGTGATAGCCACCTGTACATTGTTACCAAAACTGTCATCACCATCAGAAAAATCAAACTCACCACTTGTTGCAGCTCCTGGAAACAGATTGGTGATTGCATCCTTTTCTCTTTGCATAGATGCAGTTGTATGGATTAGGTTGAAAGACCTTTCTGCCTCCACATTGCCCTGCTGAGCCATAACTTGATAGGCTGGCACAGGATGAGTAAAGGTCTCAAGATCCAGGGAAATACTGTCCAGAGTTTGTTGATAATGCTCTTGGAAAGTAAGTTCCCTTTCTCCCTCATGAACCTCCATTAACTCACTTGCTGCTCCTGTAGTCCCTTCTCTCTCTCCTCTATTTTCTTGCATCATGGGCTCCCCATGGCTCACACCTCTCACACCCTCACCTTCACCTACTAAGGTGGAACCCTCAGCCTCTCCTTTTGCCTGACTGGAAGAAATAGTCAGCCTCTCACTCTCAGCCTCTCCTTTTGCCTGGCTGCAAGCCAGCCTCTCAGTTTCACTCCCTCTCATTCCTAGAAGTGTTTCAACTACCACTAGATCATCTGCACTAGTTGTGGAAACAACTTGATTTTCAATAAGAGGTGCAGAATGAACTATCAACGGTATGGGAGTTTGAACTATCAACGGTATGGATACGGTTGATGGAGAAACACTTGTCAACGAAAGAGACTATTTCGTTGATGAAGTCAAGAAAGCACTTTGAGAATGTGAAATTACAGTAGAATCTGTGGTGATTGATTTTAGAGATTGTTCCACAGATCCTCTTGTAATTTCAGAAAAGGATGATTGGTGGCCCAACAAATCACTTAACAAGTGATGGTCACCAATTTCAGAGTGGGGCTTCTCCAAGAAAAGAGTTGGAGAATCAGGGATAGATGAATGGATCATATCCACATCTAATGACTGAGTTGGTGAATTTTGTGGAGTTGGTTCAAGATTGATGTTTAAAGAATGGGACTGTAACCCCAGAGTAATGATAGGGGTTACATCAAACTGAATTTGAGATACTGGAAGTGTTGCTTCCAGTGTGTGTGCACCCTGTGAAACCTGGGATTTTTGTTTCACTCTCCTTTGGTATTGGGAAAAAGTAGACTGTGGGCTTGAAGTGTCCCTTACCCTCTTGGAGTGTGCTCTTGGAGGAGAGTTTGTTTCAATAATTACATCCTTTTGGGAGGATGCAACTAGACTTGTGCTTAAATACATATTACTCATTGTGCCTTGTTGGGAAGACACAATGGGGCTAGGCTGGATCTCACTCATCTTTCCTTCCTTATCCTTAGGGTTTCTTTTATGTTCACCCCTTCCCTCACCTCTTACAACACCTGCACTACTCCCCTTAGGTTGTGTAGTGGATTTTACAACAGGTGCCTTTTGGGAAGCACCTGAGGTTGGCTTGGAGGATTTCTTTGATTTTGGTTTTGTTGGTGGGGCAGGAGCCTGTTGAGTCACAACTACAGACTCCACGGAAACAGGGTTGGGTAAAACAGTAGAAGTAACAGCTATACTAGCAGGGATAGCAGTAGTTACCTCAATTATTGGCAGATACATTACTAGAACATCACCATTGTGGTTCAGCCTCAGTATGTCTGTCAATACTCTCTTTTCTTGCACAAAGCAATCAAACCTAGAAACAGGGTTAGAGATAACCAATGGTGCTGGACTAACATGGTTACCCAACATCATCAGAAATCTAGCATAATAGATATTTTTCTTCTTATTTGCCTTATCACCCAACTTAGCACCAATTTCATACATAAGTTGGGTGCTAAAGTTGTAATATCTATCAGTTAGGAGCATGGTAAATAGAATTAACATGGAATTAGTTAATGCATCAAAATTACTAATTTTACCAGAAAAGACCTTGATGAATGCATCAGCTAAATAACTGTATTCCCTAACCAAACCTCTCCTAATTATTTTACCCAGATTATCAGTAGGCAAAGAGTAGTTTATGGAATTTAGCATGTTAATCATTTCAGTATATGTAGGCAAAGCAGAGCAATTATTTTCAGGAAGGTGTAAGCATACTTGCAACACATCAGAATTGACTATGTACTCATTACCTTGAATGGTGAATTGTAAAGTGCAATTTGTCCCACTGTACTCACATGAGGTCCAAATCTCCTCGATTATCTCATTGTAGAGTGGTGTAGAGTGAAACATTGCGTAGCTCAGTTTGCAATTCATCATAAAATCCATCATCTTGAAGAAGATTCTGTTCGGGCTTTCCTTAACAACAAAAGGAATGGAGTTGTTCTTTTCATAAATGAACCCTCCAGCAGACATGAGTTTCATGATGGGTGCCATTGTTGAGTAAAGAAAGCTTGAACTGTGATTTGCTTTGAGAGAGAAAGAGTAAGAAGGCCTTTGGAATTTTTGAGAGCAGGTAGAAAAGAATTAAAGAAAATAAAATTTCTTAAATACTCCCCCAAAAATTCTCAAAAATTAAGTCCAATAATAAATATGAATTACTGGATTGGCTAAAAAATGTAACCGTTACAATTAAAATATTACCATGATTTAAACTTACAGGGGTGTATGCATAGATCGTGGTAAAAGACGTGACAATTTTCAACGGTTCAGATTAACTGCGCTATATCAACGAATCAGAATTGGCCGTTTAAGGTCCCGTCTATTTCATTGATAAAGCTGCGTTTCGTTGATATAAAAGAGCTATCAACGAAACACCCAGAAAAATGCTAAGACTGTCAACGAAATGGTGCGTTTCGTTGACATAGTAATTTTGACTTAGACAAAATTGCACTTTTTCCTGAGAAAGTTAATTCACAGAAAAACATAGCAAATTTCTGGCTACATTGTAACTTGCAAAAATCTCAGAAATAATTAAGAGAAATTTAGCATACCTAGCTCACTTACTAATCTTGAGAATGTTGATTCATCAAGTGGCTTGGTAAAGATGTCTGCAAGTTGTTGTTCACTTGGAACAAAATGTAACTCCACAGTACCATTCATAACATGTTCTCTAATGAAATGGTACTTGATGTCAATGTGCTTGGTCCTTGAATGTTGCACTGGATTCTCAGTAATGGCAATGGCACTAGTGTTGTCACAGAAGATAGGAATTTTCTCAACTCTTAATCCATAATCAAGTAGTTGATTTTTCATCCATAAAATCTGTGCACAACAACTTCCAGCTGCAATATACTCAGCCTCAGCTGTGGAGGTAGAAACTGAGTTTTTTTTCTTGCTGAACCATGACACAAGCTTGTTTCCTAAGAATTAACAGGTGCCAGTTGTGCTTTTCCTATCAATTTTACATCCTGCATAATCTGCATCTGAATAACCAATTAGTTCAAAGCCAGATTCTCTAGGATACCAAATGCCAAGGTTTGGTGTTCCTTTGAGATATCTGAAAATTCTTTTAATAGCAACTAAATGGGATTCCCTAGGATCAGCCTGAAATCTAGCACATAGACATGTAACAAACATAATATCAGGTCTACTAGCTGTTAAATATAAAAGTGAGCCTACCATGCCTCTGTAACTTGAAATGTCCACAGATTTTTCCTTAGTATCTAATTCAAGTTTGGTGACAGTAGGCATGGGAGTTTTGGCAGGAGAGCATTCCATTAAGTTAAATTTCTTTAATAAATCATGAATATATTTTGTTTGACTAATGAAAATGCCTTCATTAACTTGCTTCACTTGGAGACCAAGAAAATAAGTTAATTCTCCCATCACGCTCATTTCATATTTACTTTGCATAAGCTTGGCAAACTTTTGACAAAGTTTTTCATCTGTAGACCCAAAAATTATGTCATCTACATAAATTTGAACAAGTATAGTAGAGCTATTCACAACCCTGTGAAAAAGAGTTTTATCTACAGTACCTCTAGTGAAATGATTCTCAAGGAGGAACTGTGAAAGTGTGTCATACCAGGCTCTAGGTGCTTGTTTCAAACCATAGAGTGCTTTGAGGAGGAAGTACACATATTCTGGAAAATCATCATCTTCAAAACCAGGAGGTTGACTTACATACACCTCCTCTTCCAGTTCCCCATTCAGAAAAGCACTCTTCACATCCATTTGATAGACTTTGAAATTGGCATGGGCTGCATAGGCTAGGAAAATCCTTATTGCTTCTAGTCTTGCAACAGGAGCAAAGGTTTCATCAAAATCAATTCCCTCTTCCTGTGAATAGCCTTTTGCAACCAATTTAGCTTTGTTCCTTGTGACTATGCCATTTTCATCCATCTTGTTTCTGAACACCCATTTTGTGCCTATGACACTCTTGTCCTTAGGCTTGGGCACCAGCTTCCAAACATTGTTTCTCTCAAATTGGTTTAGCTCCTCTTGCATAGCTAAAACCCAATCTGGATCTAGAAGTGCATCCTCAACTTTCTTTGGCTCATCTTGAGACAGAAAGCTACTATATAAACATTCTTCTTGAGTTGCTCTTCTAGTTTGGACTTTTGAAGAAACATCACCTATAATTAGTTCAAAGGGATGATCTTTAGTCCATTTCCTTGAGGGAGGTAGATTTGTTCTTGAAGAAGTAACTTCATGATCATGGTTTCCTTGATTGAATATATGTCCTTGAGAAACTCCCCCTGAGTTTGTTGTCCCTAATTGATCACTTCTAGAGGCATTTATGTGACTATCAACGGTATGACCATTTTGACTGTCAACGAAACGCTCATTCTGACTGTCAACGAATCCTCCATCATGACTGTGAACAAAATGACCATTTGGTCTGCTAGCAGCTATTCTTTTCAATCTCAATGCAGCAATTTCATCTTCACTGCTGCTTTCATCTGTGCTAGATACAACAACTTTAGGCTGTTTCGAAATAGCCTTGACATGATTCACTTGATCTCCTTCCTCATTCTCAAAAGAAAGACTTTCATGGAAACCTTCATCACAGAGACCTTGAATTTTGAGATCATCAAAAACAACATGTACAGATTCCATAACAATGTTGGTTCTGAGATTATAGACTCTGTAAGCTTTCCCTGCTGCATATCCCACAAATATTGTTTCATCTGCCTTTGCTTCAAATTTCCCCAAATGCTCAGCTTGATTTCTCATAACAAAGCACTTGCATCCAAAGACATGAAGAAAGTCCAATAGTGGCTTCTTTCTTTTGAGTAGTTGATAAGGGGTCATTCCCTTGGCCTGATTAATCAAAGAAATATTTTGAGTGAAGCAAGCTGTGTTAACTGCCTCAGCCCAAAAATAAGTTGGTAACTTTGATTCATCTAGCATTGTCCTTGCAGCTTCAATAAGTGTTCTATTTTTCCTTTCAACTACACCATTTTGCTGTGGTGTCCTTGCTGCTGAAAACTCATGCAAAATACCATTTTCTTCACAGAACACCTTCATGCTTGAATTCTTGAATTCTGTCCCATTTTCACTCCTAACCCTTCTTACTTTGAAATCAGGATGATTGTTTACCATCTTGATGTGATTGATAATGATTTCACTTGCCTCATCTTCGGAGTGCAAAAAGAAGGTCCATGTAAATCTAGAAAAATCATCAACAATCACAAGACAGTATTTCTTCTTTGAAATGGACATGACATTTACAGGGCCAAATAGATCCATATGAAGCAACTCAAGCTGTTGGACAATTGATGACTCTGTCTTGCTTTTGAATGATGCCTTCTTTTGTTTCCCTTTTTGACAGGCATCACACAAACCATCCTTGGAGAATTCCACCTGTGGAATTCCTCTAGCAAGATCTTTCCTCACCAAATCATTCATAACTTTGAAATTCAGATGAGATAATTTCTTGTGCCATAGCCAACTTTCATCCTTGCTTGCCTTGCTGAAAAGACAAGTGATGGTGTCTGGACTTGTGCTACTAAAGTCAGCAATGTACACATTCCCTCTTCTGAATCCAGTCATGACCACATTGTTGTTTCCTACCTTAGAAATGACACAGGCTTCTTTTGAAAAAGTAACTAAAAATCCTTTGTCACAAAGTTGGCTGATACTAAGCAAATTATGCTTAAGACCATCCACCAATACAACCTCATCTATGATGACATTCTCTTTTGAAATCAAGCCATATCCCTTAGTGTAGCCTTTGCTGTCATCTCCAAAAGCAATACAAGGGCCAGCTCTTTCCTGGAACTCTGTGAGCAGGGTAGAATCACCAGTCATGTGTCTTGAACAACCACTATCCAAGTACCAAAGATTCCTTTTGTCTCACTGGTTGCTTGAGGAGCTTGCTTCCTGCTCATGATTGTTAGCCATAAGAGCCAAGTTGACATACTCAACATCATCATCAGAATCTTCACCATTACCAGCCCAATCATACTCCTGAGACATGAAAGCCTTTTCTTTTTGCTTGAGAAGTACAAAGTATTTCTTTTTATAATCAACAGGCTCAAATTTCCTGTTACCCTTCTCAACCTCGGGCTTTCTGCAGTCTCCAGCAAAGTGACCAATCATTCCACAATTGAAACATTTAGACTTAGACTTTTCAATCCAGTTATTTTTGCTAGGTTGAAAGTCTCTCCTTGGTGGCCTTGCTTCTGAGTTTCTCTTGAATTTGAACTTAGAGAATTTCCTTGAAAGAAAAGCAATGTGTTCATCAATCTCATCTAAGTCATCCAAGTTGGCTGGTTCTGGTTCTTCTTCTTCTGTCATCTTGCCTTTTCCCTTGCTAACATCACTCCTACAACTAGCTCGACTAGTTGTGGCTTTTGCAGCTTCTTCATTGTCATCTTCCAGTTGGTTCACAGATGCAATCAATGCAATAAATCCACCTTTCTTCTGTACCTTTTCAATTTCTTCATCTTGCTCCATTTCCAACTCATATGTCTTTAAAGTTCCATAAAGCCTTTCAAGAGTGTAGTCTTTGTACTCTTGAGTGTTTCTGAGAGAAACAGTCATAGGCTTCCATTCTTTTGGAAGAGCTCTAAGAAATTTAAGGTTTGAATCCTTGGTTTGATAGATCCTTCCATACAACTTTAATCCATTCAAAAGCTTTTGAAACCTACTAAACGTGTCATTTAGGGTTTCACCAGCTTTGAAATGAAAGTGCTCATATTGTTGTATGAAAAGTTGCATTTTGTTCTCCCTAACTTGCTCAGTTCCTTCATAGAGAGTTCTAACAGTGTCCCATACTTCTTTAGAGGTTGTACAGTTTATGACATTGTCAAACATCTCTTGCTCCAAACCATTAAACAGAATGTTTATGGTTCTTTTATCTTTATGGATTTCTGCAACATCTTCAATAGTCCATTCTGAGACAGGTTTTCGAATTTCTACATCAGGAGCATCATCTGGCAGTCCAACTCTAGATGCAAACTTCATGGGAACGTGTGGACCTTTCTCAATGCAGTCTACATACCTCTCATCCATAGACATGAGATGTAAATGCATCTTTACTTGCCAGTGAAAGTAATTGTCCTTATCAAGAACTGGTATCTTTACACCTGCATCCTTCTTCACCATGGTTACTGTTTTAGTCTTGATCTTTAAACTTCTTGTATGTTAGAAGCTTGCTCTGATACCAATTGTTAATCCCAAATGACCAAACAGAATTGTAGAAGGGGGGTTATAATAACCCGAATTTTTGGAAAAATTTAAAACTTTTCTTATTATGATTAAGTGCAGCAGTGAATAGTGATATTGGTGGATGAATAGTGACTTTGAGGGTTAAGAAAATTTTTCATGCAACCTATGTACGAGACGTAGTGTGGATATTCCGAAGTCATATTAGTGATCTACGGAGTAAATAAGTGAATGCAAAGACGATCGGAATTCAGAAATTTCGATTTTTATTTGGGTGTAATATTCGACCGGGCAGCGAATTATATATTATTATATTCAAGAAATGAGATATTAAAATTGAGGATTTGAGGATTTAATATTTTGGAATTTTATTATATTTGATTTGAGAATTTAGAACGAAAACCACTGAGACAGTGAAACGAAGGTTCAAGAAATCACTGAAAACATTTACGAAGCAAAGCAGTATCGGATCAACAAAATAATAAATAAATGTGACATACAAGTGTAACATTATTTTGTTACAAATATAAAGGAGAAGCTAGTTGGTGAAAGAAGGAAATTCAAGAGTGACTAGAGTGTAAGTCAACTCAAAGATGAAGGATTAGTTTGCAATTTGCTAAAGTAAAAGCAACAAGTGACAAGCCAACAAGTGGATGGCCAAGATTTGACCAACAGAAAAGTAGAAATCTCATCCAAGGGCTAGCATTAACACCTGCAAAAGTAAAGATAAATACACATTATACATGTAATAAAGTCATAAACCAAAAAACCATTCTATATCTTCATTTCGGCAAAAACAGAACTGTCGAATTGTAAATTTCATATCTCCTTAATTTCTCGGTGGAAAATTGCGATCTATAGCTTGTTCGAAAGGTCTTGAGATAACCTACATTTCTTATTTCACAAGTTTCTTCAATTTGATCAAGGTAAGACCTTCATGTTTTCAGTTCTTTAAACCGGTGTATAGTAACTCCGAAAGTTTCATGACTTGTTCTTGATTTCATTTGCAAGTTTAAGGATGATAACCATAGATAAAGACTCTCTTAAGGCTTACAAGCTCTGGTTGTGTGTTTAAGGATTCAAGGAAGGTATACCACTCATCCACCCTTTGATTTATGTTGAGATTTAAGTGAAGTTTCTAGTAATGTTTAAGAATGAGCATGTTTATGGAGTTTGGAGTATGTATGGTTAATTCTTGATGGATACTTGTTGTTGGTTGATGTTGGTGATATGTTCTTAAAGTATATAAACTAATTATGTTGTAAAAATGGTTGTGTTGTTGAATTGATTTGGTTTTAAGAGGTTTTGACATAACAAAAACCGGGAAACATTACGATTATAGCCGTCGTAATGCCTATTTGATTTAAGGCTGTTTTGAGCAAGAATTACGAACTGCTCTTGGAATATTTTTGAACAATACTGACCATGAACATGTAGGTCTTGTTTTAAGGGTTGTTTTGGTATAAAGATCATGTCTATACGAATTACGGTTTAAGAGAAAAGTGAGTTTTAGTAAACGCCGTTCGGAGGAACAACCCATCTCTGGTCAGTCACTTTGAGACTATATTTGGACCACTTAGAAGACATATTAAAATGTGAAACTTTGAGGAATAATGCTAGCGACAGTTAGGAAGGCTCAAGAAAAGGATTCGGATTAAAAAGATTATTTTTCGATTTTATAAAAATGTTTTAGCCGAGGTCGTGCAAGTGAAAACCACTAAGAACATGACTTAAAACCAATGTTGTAAATGGTTAAGTATAACTTGTATTCGAGGATCGATTTCGGACTAAACCTACGACTTAAGTAATTGTCAACTAAACGTGGACTTAGTATGAGCCTATAACGAGCTAGTAATTCCTTGGTTGTGTTTCGCTTACGTGTTTAAGCATTGAGTACAAGTGGATTATCCAGGGGATTAATCGTGCGTTTGCTTTGACTTTGTCTAGATTGTCCGGCATCGTCGCGAACCCCTATCACTTCTCGAGCATCAGGCAAGTTTTCTCATTACATGCTGTATTTTAAAGTACCATATTCTGATATATGCATATACTAGATGCAAGTTTACTAACTTATACTCTTTTGTTCGGAGTATCATAGCAAGTTTTCAAACCTATGCCTCTATAAACTGTTGTTGTGATAAATAAAAGATTTTGAGATATATGCTATGTGTTCATGATTTCGAAACGATACGTATGATGCTAAGTACAAGTTGGATTTATAAGCTATGGTTATGACAATATTCATAAGCCAATATGTTAAGAAAAATCCCTCAGTAGGGGGTATATACTCTGTATTTATTCTACGGACCGGGAATGGTATCAGTTGTTATCTAGGGTTATATTATTATACAATTATCCATTATTTTCTTAAGAAAGTATTTGGGAATTACTTCTAAATAAATATTCCTTATTAAATATAGTTTTCATTAATTATTTAAAGCCCTACTTCTTAAGGAAGTATTTTGTGAAATTATTCTTTAACCCTCGATAACTAATAAAGTTTTATTCAGACAATTATAAATACAAGTAGAGAAGGTTCCCAAATCTATTTTCCCTTTTAAGTCTATATTCAGAAAGACTTAAATGTTCGGTCAAACTACAAAGACTCAGGGGACCTTTCTCAAGGTTAAATGTTTGTTCCAAGTGGACTGCCCGGTCCTAAATCTTTTTGAAACTATTCATTTAACAGCTTTGTATGCTACCATCAAAATGATTTTGATTACTTCCTCAAGACTCGAGGAGTAAGATCAGTGGAATAAGTTGTATCCATGAACAAGCATCATCTTGGGAAATATGGGTGAATTTTCCTTTCCAACCAGATATGACTACTTTGTGGAGTCGTATACTAGGGAAAAAGGGAAAGGAACTTTATGTTTCAGAATTATGGATTTTCTTGAACTCGGAGAATATGTAAGGGACTGAGTGGCGCATGTCCCCTAAGGGAATTACGCGTAGACCGACGGACTATGAACAGGTCTGTTCTTCCCTTAGATTATAAGTATGTGCCCGACCGTAGGGTAAGAGGAGGGTGACAGACCGACAGACTATGAACGGGTCTGTTTTTCCCACCCAGAGGAGAGTATCAGACCGACAGACTATGAACGGGTCTGCTCTTCCCCCTACAACCGAAGGCGGGGAGGTCGGTCAGTTAGAGACTGTCTATTCTTCCCTTCTACGTAGAAAAAGATCATGGGGGATTCGCCTTACGACTGATCATCGTAGGGGTATTCCTGTCGCCTAGAATCTCCATCTACAGTTCATCATCCATGAAAGAACATGTTTTAAGCAAGTTTCCAGAAAAGAAAAGTTATTAAAGTTTACTCAAGTTTATTCAAGTTATTCAAGTTACTCAAGTTATTCAAGTTTATTCAAGTTTAGAAAATGGATTGGAAATATTTTACACTGTCTTTATTTCCAAATTATGATATGAGGTAAATGTTTGATATGAAAGATGATATTTGGAAATTCCTGCAACTTCATCTTTTATCTTATGAGTTATGACTCTGATAAAACCTGATTAAGGATATATATGCATAAGTGGATTTTGGGTTACGGAAACCTTATATTGAATTTTTCCTTATAACTTCATCTTTTAAGTTATATGTTGATAGTCTGCTTATATTTTATATAGCAGATATTTTACGGAAATGATATACTGAGTTACCTTGTTATTTCATCTTTTATGTTATACTAGAACTTCGTTCATAGTATGAATATCGAAAGTTGCAGAGTATTATGGAAATGATATTTGAAATACAACAATGGTACTATTTTTGGAATACATTCCGATAAGGAAATGATTTCAGTATTGAGATATTTTGACAAATTATTGTCTTATACCCGCTTTATTCCTGGGTTGAATTAAGGGCAAAATTATGCCATACTTTCATTACCTTGCTGAGCTATCGCTCACTCTTGCTATTATTTTATATATATTATATAGCAGCGAAGCAGGATGCCAATGGGACGGCACATACCTCGCAAGGCGTTTCCATAAACAGTTTCTAGCAGTGATCCCGGGAGTAGTACGAACCAATCGAATCAGGCTACGGCTTTTGGTATTCAACTTATGTATAGACATGAATGGTATTAGAGGATTGTGAGCATCAGAAGGCTAAGTTGGTAATGTAACAATACTTAGAAATTGTATCAGTAACAGATTCAAAAGACATTTGGGTATTGTAATAAAAATTATTTATTCCGCAGTTGTTGTATTGTGTCGTTTCTGAGACTCTAACCTGTGTGTGTGTGTGTGTGTGAGAGACATGTATTGTGGGGTCATGAACAGGTGAATTATGAATGGTGTGAGTAATACGGGTAAGGCAAGGAGTAAATGGATCGTGACAACCCTAAAT
This sequence comes from Heracleum sosnowskyi, assembly GCA_030848705.1. Classification (NCBI taxonomy): domain Eukaryota; kingdom Viridiplantae; phylum Streptophyta; class Magnoliopsida; order Apiales; family Apiaceae; genus Heracleum; species Heracleum sosnowskyi. The sequence goes on from CM061243.1 coordinate 88,152,522, forward strand.
CCCCGACCCCGGATTTGGGGCTGTTACAGGGGTTGAATACAATTCTAGATATTTTAAACTTAAAACAACTTTGGAAATAAAACTGAACTTATAAAATAAAAACACAAGCACTTAAATAATTTCAGTTGGATTGTTTGATGATCCAACTGAAGTGTTTTTATTGCGGAAATAATCTGTGATACAAAATGTACACAGCTGCTCAGTTACAAGAATGTAGAGAAGTATGCTCTCAAAGATAGCTAATACAATCTGTTTGTTTTTCTTCTCTTACACTATTTTAACTGCTACACTTGGTTATATATATTCCCAAGTTTACAATGGTATTTTTGGCTACTCTAAAGTATACTAAAGGTAACCGCCAGTAGCTTGCTTTTCATCCCTTTTGTCCAATGGTCCTTGGAGATCTTTGCTTTTGTCTTTTTGCTTATTATGATCACTCCCAAGAACCTAATTGGAAATTGGAATGTTTCCTTATTTCCAGTGACCATTTTGATGGCTTCCAATGCAAAGTACACTTCCATATCTCCCTTTTGATCTGTCAGATAACTGTCACTATCACTTTGTCAACTATTCAGAAAAGCAATAATGATTCGTTGATAGTAGAGATATGTGTTTCGTTGATATCTTTATTCTTCGTTTCGTTGATGGTATAAACCTCGTTTCGTTGATAGAGTAATCTTCATTCCGTTGATAGAGCAATCTTCATTCCGTTGACATGTCTTCACTTAAGCAAAATTACAAGGCATAATATATTTACAATTCACCAACCTATTTTGCCTATCTAGTACTTAGTCAACATAACTTAGAAAACCTATCTAATACCTACAACAAAATGCATATCAAACTATGAAGTATTGTACAATGCAGTTGCTGCATCACTCATTTCGTTGATGAGCTTCCTGTCAGCGAAACACTGCAAAGCATGCCATTTCGTTGACAGTTACAAAATGACTTAATACAAAATCTACTAAGTGTTTTATAATTATCATCAAGAACAACATATTCCTAACAATGGTTCCTGTTATTCGGATGATAGGCGTTAGGCACTGGTTGCTGTGGTCTCTGGAAATTGCTCACAAACTGCGCCGATTCATTAGATATGGCACACTGAGTCGTGTCATGTGCGCCTGCACATAGCTCACACACACTAGCCACTTGCTGAACTCCATAGTTGGACAGAGAATCCACTTTCATGGACAAAGCCTTTAACTGAGCTGCTATTGCCGTAGCTGCATCCACTTCCAGAACTCCTGCTACCTTGCCTTGTGATAACCTCTGAGTTGGATTCTGTTATTCATTAGCAGCCATCATCTCAATCAGCTCATACGCTTCCTCGTAGCTTTTAGCCCAAAGAGCTCCACCTGATGCCGCATCAAGCATTGGTCGAGATTGACCTCCCAGACCATTATAGAAACAGTTGATCACCATCCAATCAGGCATTCCATGATGAGGACATTTCCTAAGCATCTCCTTATAACGCTCCCAAGCTTCACATAAAGTTTCTCCAGAATGTTGTGCAAACTGAGTAAGAGCATTCCTGATTGCTGCTGTTTTAGCCATCAGGAAGAATTTAGTGAGAAACTTCTGAGCAAGATCCTCCCATGTAGTAATAGAACCTGCTGGTAGAGAGTGCAACCAGCCCTTAGCTTTATCCCTCAGAGAAAATGGGAAAAGTCTCAGCTTCACAGCATCTTCCGACACTCCGTTGAACTTGAAGGTGTCGCAAATCTCGATGAAATCCCTAATATGCATATTAGGATCTTCCGTCGGAGCACCCCCAAACTGAATTGAGTTCTGTACCATCTGAATCGTGCCAGGTTTGATTTCGAAAGTATTAGCCGCAATAGTCGGCCTGACAATGCTAGATTGAATGTCATTGATCTTTGTCTGAGAATAGTCCTTCAAAGCCTTCGTTTCTGCTACTGGTTCTCCCATAACTAGATTCAATTCAAGTTCTTCTTTCCGAGATTGAGAACGTGTTCGCATACACGCTCACTAAAATAACTGAAACACACCAAACAAAGTAAAATTGATGAGAGAATAATCCGAGTCAGTGAACTTTAACGACCACTGATGACAAGCACATAAACTATATATATAACACCGAGTCCCCAGCAGCGGCGCCAAAAACTTGTTCGCACAAAATCACGCAAGCGTATGCGGTCACAAGTAATATAAGAATAAGTAAAGTTCGTTCCCACAGAGACTGCTTCGGTTACTATAGTTATGCACTTATGCAACAATGTATGGCTATTGTTCAATGCTAAGATAAATATCAAGGTTGTGTTTTGATTATCTAAATTAACTAAACAAATTATCAAGACTATAATTATCTAAGGAGTTGCTGTTGAATTACTTATGAGAATAAAACATGGGATCCTAACTTCATTAAATACTTCATCTAGAGTCTTTTGTCTTTAATCAATGCATGTGACGGTTGTGACAACTAATCGGATAACACGAAATCAGTACACGCTACCTTTCAGTATACGTATACCAAACCACTCAAACATCCACAAAAGAGATAGAAGTTGAGCAGACACCAATTATGCTTAGTGTGGCGCCCTCCCAATCTGGGGTCATGATTGGGGGAGTCACTACAACCTCTATACTTATAAACCTGTGAATAATAATATAAACATGCAGACGCGACCCCAACTTTACCCTGGATCTTTAACAGGTAATGGTATGAAACAAGCCTCAACAATCTACTTCATTTTATTACATAATAAAAGTCTCAAAAGTTATTACAACCGTGTCTTAAAAGTTCTACATTCCCTTATACAAAACACCTTCTACAAGTCTTCATCACCTGCCCGAGCTGGCATCCCAAAAATAACCCTATAGGAAGACTTCCTAGCTGACTGAAAAGTGCGTACCATCTTCTCTTTTAACTGTGGGTTAGAACAGGGGAAAGAATGAGTCAAATGCTCAGCAAGTAATAATATATCCAAATAGTTAACCACTGTGAAACAGTTTCCAATATCAATATGTATGTCGTGGTTATAGCAGAATCCATATCAAGGGATTATCAGAACAGTGAAATGAATATACAATTTCAAAGGGGTAAACCAATTCCTTATAAAGATATATGATTTCAAGAAAAGCAATAAGTAATTTGGAGATTTTTCACAACGCACCGAACAATACGGGTGATCAGCCACGTAAAGTCCCCATACCGGACACACAGTCCCTCTGGTCCTTGTATTGGGTCCCAATAGGCACACATTGGCCTTTAGACTAGTCCATCCCTAGTCCATTTATTATAATTAAAAAAATGTTGGGCCGGCGTCACTCGGCCTCTTACGCCTCCAATATTAGGAATCCGTGGAAACCATAAATCGGAATTTAAATGAATCCAAACTTCGAAACTTCCTTTCTTTTAAAATCTTTCTTATGAAAGAAATCCTTTGTAAATCATTGGATGTGTGTTTGTATAGTACCCAAGTGAAGGTTCATGTATTCTCAATTTCAAGTAAGTATGTGATTCATAGGTACAAGTTCAAATCTAATGCAATAGCATCTCAGGTTAAAATGTAAGTATAATCAAAGGATAATGATAAGGTCTGAAGAAAAGTTTAAGCAAGATATGGTTCACAAGACATTGTGTTGTGTCTATAATGTTTATATATAAAAGAGTCTTTTGGGAATTTGATAAGTTCAATCTGATCAATCTGGATTTCTATCAATGGGAAATCAAGAAGTAAATGTCATAGGTATGTTTTGGATATGTACTAAAATGTGAGTTCTGGTATATTCACCTTTGGGTGTAAAGGTTCAAAGAAAGAACTAAACATAGTATGGTGTATGAACCAACAAGGTATATGAACAGAAATTAGGATTACCAAATGAACATGATATGTTTTCAAGATTAAAAGGGTATATAAACAAGATAGCAATTCATATATGTCAAAATGAAAGAATGGAATTTAGAAGCGAAAGCAAGTCAAAATTACTTGCCTTAAGTAGCTAATAAGTAGCTAAAAAGAGTAATCAGATTCACTAGTTCTCCACCTTTGTCTTGCCTTTATTTCTAGGCTCTACTTCTTTGGATTCTTAAGTAGCTTTTATAACAAACTGTACTCACTGAATTTCTGCCTTCGCCTTGCCTTTATCTCTATGTTCCACGTCTCGCAACTCTACAAAAGAGTATATACTATTTCAGAATGATCCTCTCAACATTCTAATCCTTATTCTAAACTACCCCCACGTTCCCTAAACGCGTAAACACATAATATTTATATCACTTATAATCTCTTATCCATATGATAAACACAAAACTCACATAAGCGCACAATGCCATTCAAGTTCACATAATATACTCCTTTTATACATACGTATATAATCTAACTTTCAAATCATACCACACTTGGTTATCCCTTTAAATCAACTTGACCAATGCTAACCATATCCTTAACACCTTTACAAGCAATGTTTTCATCTCAAAAAGCTGAAAAATCTGCTGCGCATGCCTTACCAAAACATTTATCATAAATCCAAAGATAATCAAACAAATACCACATTTGACAGGTTATTTACTGAATACTAATCCAACTTAGTATAAAAGTTTCAACTTCAGAACAATTCATTAAGATTAAAAACGAACTGTTTAAAGTAGGCACTGAAGCACAGAAAATTCCTGCTGCACAACTTTACTAAAACATTTTTCATAAATCCAAAACTAATCCAATAAATACCATATTTGACAGGAAACTTCCTAAATACTAATCCAAATCAGAATAAAAATTCCAACTTCAAAACATTTTATTTAGACTAAAAACGAACAGATTAAAGTACGTACTGAAGCACAGAAAAATCCCTTCTGCGCAACTTTTAGTAAAACAAGCATAACTTTTTATTCGTTAACTCTATCGATACAAGGTTTGCGCGTGCACAAACTAGACTCCAATTAGAACAGTTTCATCCTAGACTTTCTGTCTAAAACAGGCAGAAACCATTCGTAAATAACCAAAACAGAACAGACAGTTCTGGGCATCTCAACATTCTGCACATAAACCTTTAATCACTAACATTCTTATTGCATAACCTATGATACAACTAATCAACCATTCTCAACTATTTAGGCTTCCACAACACTCACAAATCAGAACTTTAAGAAGAAGTACCCAATTTATACATTAAAATCAATTAGCATCAAAAATCACAAACACTACACTTCTAATCCGACAAAAACCCCAAATCAAAACCTTCAACTTAAAATCAAATATCAAACATATATAATCCAAAATTCTCTAAACTTAACACAATAATTAACATGCAATCACTATAACATGAAATTATCAATTAATCATCAACACCAATACTTCAAACCAATTTTTATAAAAGGGGAAAATTGAAAATACACACATGCATTTCAATTCCTCAACATGCAATCAAAATTACATCTAAATATAACTATCAATATATAAATTTGGAATCAAGAACATCATCATCATCCCCGTCGGCTCGCCGGAGCTCATTGCCGACGGCGGCATGGTTCAGAGGTGCCCGGAATTTGGGTTTCCTTCAACAAACCTCACCAATAAGCAATTTAAAACAATCAATTAATCACGAAATCATCACAAGCAAACTTTCGGAATTGAATTAAGATCAAAATCGCTAAAAGCCCTTGCATGCAAAACTGATATACACACATATACACACTGCCATACACACACACATACACCATCATATATATATATATATATATACCTCAATCGATTGTGTGGAGAGAAAAGAAGAGAGGGAAGAAGATTTTACAAAAAGAAAAAAAAATGGCCGAGAGAGAGAACAGCAGAGAGGAGAGAGTCGAGCAAAGTAAATGGGGAAGAAGAACTGGTGACAAGGGTTTTATAACCCCAAGGGCAGTTTGGTAATTTCATAATTCAAAAATCTGATTTTTAATAAAAGAAAACCATTAAATTGCATTTCTAAAATCCAAAATAAAATGAAAATAATACCTAAAATCAAAATTTTATTTTTAAAACAGAGAATAGGAATTTACAAGCTCACCCATATTTTTAAAATAGTTTTATGATCAAAATTGAATTAAATATGAAGTTTCAAAGTTTAAATCACATAAATGACATTTAACTCATAAAATCAGTTTTAAATCCTTAATGCCAAAAATAAATTACTCCACTAATTTTAGAAAATAATAGAATATAAAAGAAAGGTTGTGAAAAAGATTTCACAATAAAAAGAATCTCTGATGATTTTATAAAATTCCCGGAAGGTCAAAAAGAATTGATTTTTAATAAGAAATTCATATAAAATGCAATTAAAAGCATACACATATATTTTAATCAATACCATTCACCAAGTAAACATCTAATCATCACATTTTCAAATATCCACCTTTCACACAATATTCACATATCATAGATCTCAAATATTATTAAATATTAATACTGTACAAGCGTTTTTCTGAGTCGTTATAACTTTCCCCCCTTAAAAAGATTCTGTCCTCAGAATCTAACCTTATGAAAATAGATGCGGATACTTTTCAAGCATCTCGCTCTCAAGTTCCCAAGTCGATTCTTCAACTTTGGGATTCCTCCACAAAACCTTAACTAACTTAACAGTCTTATTCCTTAGTTTCCTATCCATATGATCCTGAATTTCTACAGGTTGTTCTACAAATGACAAATCGGGTTGAATCTCAATAGTCTCATATTCGATCACGTGATTTGTATCAGGATTAAATCTCTTAAGCATCGAAACATGAAAAACGTTATGAATGTGCTCCATGTGGGGTGGTAACGCTAACTCATATGCAACTTCTCCAATACGTCTCAATATCTCAAACGGTCCTACATATCTCGGGCTAAGTTTCCCTTTCTTGCCGAATCTCGTAACTCCTTTCCATGGTGACACTTTTAGCAACACTTGATTTCCTTCTTCAAAGATTAGATCCTTCCTGTCTTGGTCAGCGTACTTCCGTTGTCTGTCTTGTGCCGTAACTAGTCTTTTCCGAATGATTTCAATATTTTCCTTCGTTTTTTGTACTAGCTCGGGTCCCAAAACTTTTCGTTCTCCCATTTTTTTCCAATACACAGGTGACCTATATTTCCTTCCATACAATGCTTCTTACAGGGGCATTCCAATACTTGCGTGATAGTTGTTGCGGTAAAAGAATTCCACTAATGGTAAATGATCACCTCAATTGCTTTCAAAATCCATCGCACAAATTCTAAGTATATCTTCGATTGTCTGGATAGTCTATTCACTATGACTATATGCTTAAGGACGATAAACGGTAGACATATTTAACTTGGTTTCTGAGCATGTCAAAAATTTTCTTCCGAATCTTGAATTAAATTGAGGGTCTTGGTAAGATTCGATTAATACTTGGACCTCATGCTTTACTACTATCTCTTACAGATAAAACGAATTTATCCAATGAATGTTTCTCGTTGATGGAAAAAGGAAATGTACCGACTTGGCATCATGAGATGTTCCTATTTCAACTCGGGAATTTCTACTGGTTGTAATTATCCGCTAGGTCTTTGATGTTCAGTTTTAAATCTCTGACAGGTAAAACATTTAATCACTCATCTAGTAATATCTCTTTCATATATGTCCACCAAGATTTTCTTTTAAGCCTTGTTACATCTTCGTACTTCTGGGATGGATTGAATACTTCAAATTCACGTGCATCATTTAGTATTTCATTCTTTAACCATGTCACATTGGGTATCCAAGTTCTAGAGAAAAACCTAAAAATTCCTTTATCATCCTTTTGACTCCTTCTACTTTCTCCTGTAAAGTTACTCATGCTATCGTTCATCACTTCTGCTTGACAGTTTTCTACTTTTCTCTAGCAGCTCAAGTTGAAAAGTCATTGTATATATGTTTATCATCTCCGTCGCTTGATCTGAAATACGAACCTCTATTCCTACTTTCTCAAATTCCTTGATCAGTCATAACCATTGTTGGAATATTTTGAATAAAAATGTTATTGTCTTTTATTATTTTGATTTGTAACTTATAAATTGATTTTGTAACTCCTTAATAATGACATAATATTGATTAATTCATTATTGTAGCTCATTATTACATAGGTTACAACTTTGATTTGGTGTGTAAGTTACATTTCTTATACTCCTATATAAGGAGACTTTTTCTTTTTGGTGAGGAAGACAAAAAACCCACAAGCTTTTCTTGAGTATTCATCTTAGAGCTCTAGGTTCTATTCAGTGAGATAGTAGCGGTGTTTGTTCGGTTCGTAGGAGGCGGATCTCTAGTGCTTAAGATCACCTCAATTCGTTGTATCCTGGGAGACGGAAGCCACAACACACCTTCGAGCACCATATGTCAAAGATACAATAGAGGGATACGTGATCCTGTGTCTTTATGTTGATGATATGCTCATCGTTGGTAGCAATGACAAGATGGTGAAATCTACCAAAGACATATTACATTCAAGGTTCCATATGAAAGATATGGGCTTAGCTGACGTGATTCTAGGGATAAAGATCCAAAGAAGACCAAGTGGACTTATACTAAACTAGTCACATTATGTTGATAAGATCCTTGAGAAATTTAGTAAAGATGATTCTAGTGTATCAAGAACCCCGTTTGATACGACTTTACATCTATCTAAAAATAAAGGTGAAGGTGTTTTTCAAGGAGAATATGCTAAAGTAATAAGAAGTCTGATGTACTTAATGAATTGTACACGACCAGACATTGCCTTTACAGTGAGTAAGCTAAGCCGATACACGAGTAATCCAGGTGTGGATCATTGGAAAGCGATAACTAAAGTGCTTAGGTACTTAAGGTATACGCGTGATTATGGGTTGCATTACTCGAGATATGCTGCTGTACTAGAAGGGTATAGCGATTCAAACTGGATTAATGGTGTAAAAGGATCGAAGTCCACAAGCGGATATGTATTTACGCTAGCAGGTGGAGCGATCTCGTGGAAATCTTCGAAACAAACGGTAGTGACCAAATCTACCATGGAGGTTGAGTTTGTTGCTTTGGATAAAGCAGGCGAACAAGCTGAATGGTTACGCCAATTTTTAGAGGATATTCCTAAATGGGAGATGCCAGTGCCGCCACTTTGTATACACTGTGACAATACTGCAGCAATAGGTACAGCTGAGCGTGTACTATATAATGGAATGTCGAGGCATATTCGTCGGCGACACAATTCTGTTAGACAACTACTCTCAACTGGAGTTATCACCATTGACAATATCAGGTCAAAAGATAACATTGCGGATCCGCTAACCAAAGGGTTAACAAGAGAGTTAGTTGAGAAATCATCGAAAGGAATGGGACTGAAGCCCATAATAAAAGTCGGTACAAAGGAAACCCAACCTTGTTGACTGGAGATCCCAAGATCTTGGTTCAATGGGACAACCTAATTGTAAAGACTTAGTGAGATCACTATGGGGGTTTTATTCCCGGGTCCATTCCTATGATGAAAAACAGTGATAAAAATAGGATAAAGGCTAAGCTATGCTTTTAATGATCTTTATGTGTCGATATGTCGAACAAATAATACTTTCGTATTGTTCAAGAGATCACCTATGTGAGTGAAGTGGGGTCGCTTCAAGAAGGAATTATGGGGGCTAATTCTGGGAAAAACTCACAGAACCAGGCTAAAGCTCAGGACCAAAATGGGCTTAACAGTGAGAACTGAACAAATATAGGGAAAGACTCCAGTGGGGGATGTATCATCATTTCACAATACAGAAGGGCAGTTCAAGGTCAACGCGACTACTGAAATTCTAGAAATGTAAATATGTTCTTACAAGGGAAGGTTCAAGGGGTAACGCCTACCTATCCTATGTTGGTTTCTACCATGCGCTCTATCTCCGTGTCAAAGAGTCGTTTTGCAATGTCAATTTTTATTCATGTGGGGGATTGTTGGAATATTTTGAATAAAAATGTTATTGTCTTTTATTATTTTGATTTGTAACTTATAAATTGATTTTGTAACTCCTTAATAATGACATAACATTGATTAATTCATTATTGTAGCTCATTATTACATAGGTTACAACTTTGATTTGGTGTGTAAGTTACATTTCTTATACTCCTATATAAGGAGACTTTTTCTTTTTGGTGAGGAAGACAAAAAATCCACAAGCTTTTCTTGAGTATTCATCTTAGAGCTCTAGGTTCTATTCAGTGAGATAGTAGCGGTGTGTGTTCGGTTCGTAGGAGGCGGATCTCTAGTGCTTAAGATCACCTCAATTCGTTGTATCCTGGGAGACGGAAGCCACAACACACCTTCGAGCACCATACGGAAGGGGCTTATATGTTTTAAGGATAGCGTGGTTATCACGTGCCTCGAATCATTTTCGGTACATTCTTTTTGTAATCTTGTTTTCAGGTATAATCTTTCTCTATACTTCTTACAACCATTTCATCTACCTTATGTATACAGCTCCTTTTCGGTGAAAATATATTTCAAATGTTTATGATCCGAATAGATTTCATATTTTCCTTCATACAAATAGGCCTCCAAATCAATGCGAAGACTATTATGGCTAGTTCTCGTTCACGTGTCGGGTGTTTCAACTCATGTTTCTTCAGTTGTCTAGAAACATACACAGTCATCTTATCATCTTAAATCAGTCTTGATTCTTAACACAAAACTGTCATCTCAATTTAGTTGTTGATATTGTCCTAAGGTACATGAGTCATCATTTTCCAGTAATAATGAATCTATTTTACCATAATGGCTCGACTAAAGAGTTCTGTTCCTCTAGCAATTTAAATATATTTCCTTATCCACTTATCTTCTTCTTTAACTCTTGAATGTTTTCTAGTAAGCTTGGTTAATGGTGTGGCTATCTTGGTATAATCCTTGAAAAACCTTCGATAATCTCCATCCAATATCATAAAACTTCTAACTTTTGTAGGTGTCTTAGGACTTACTCACTTCATTAACGTTTCAACCTTAGCTGGATCCACTTGGATTCCTTCTCTACTAGTTACATGTCCTAGTAATTGTAATTCCTTCAACCAAAACTCGCACTTAGAAAACTTTGCGCACAATCTCTCTTTTCTTAAAATTTCTAAGGTTAATCTCAAATGATCTATATGCTCTTCTTCCATCTTTGAATACCTTAAGATGTCATTTATGAAAATATTCTCAAACTTATCCAAATATTTCTTAACATTTCTATTCATAATGTTCATAAAAGTGGCAGTTGTATTCATCAAACCGAACTCCATCACTAAGAACTCATAGTGTCTATATATATCAGGTTCAGAACGTCGTCTAAGGAATATCTTCGAGTTTTATTTCCAAATGACGGTAACCAAATCATAAATAATTTTGAAAAAAACACACTGCGTTCTTTAACTGGTTAAATCATCAATCCATGGAAATGGGTACTTGTTCTTAATAGTTAACTTATTCAACTCATGATAATCAATGTATAATATCCTACTATCAACTTTCTTCTTGACAAACTAAACTAGTGCACCCAATTCGGATACACTAATCTTTATTACTCCCTTTTTCAGAAATCCTGCAATTGAATTGCTAACTCTTTAATTTCTATTGGTGTCATTCTAGATGGTGCCTTTGAAATTCGTTCTACTCCGGGTGCTAAGTCTACAACAAACTCTATTTCCATTTTGGGAGGTAAACCTGAAATATCGTCGAGAAACACCTCCGGAAATTCATCAACTACTGGAATCTTTTCCCCTTAGGTGTCTCTTTACTGGTGTTAACCACATGTGCAAGATATGCTTGACAACCTTGGCACAATAATCTCTTTCCCTGTATGACAAGTTAGAATTTCTTTGTTTGTTTTTTTTTTCTAACCTAGGAACACAACTTCTACTTTATCTGTGGCTCGCAATTCCATTTTCCCCATACTCTTTTAACCAATCCATTCTTAGAATTTACATCAAATCTCCCTAACTTGACGGGAATCAAGTCATCCTAAGAAAATGGTGATCTATTATATCAATCTCACAGTGAGGACAAGCTAGATTAATCGATATATGCTCCTGAGTAGCTATTCATGTAGTCAAAACTTTACTTAACAGTTGCGTTTTACAATCTGACTGATGAGAAAATTCTCTAAAAGTAAAATACTTTGTGGCTTCGAATCAGTTAACACTTTGGCGCTTATGTAGTTAATATTAAACGTATCCGCAACCACATCCTTGTTCTTTACTGTATCACTCATGGTTATATTGAGGATTCTTGTCCTTGGTTACTTAGTATGTCGCGGTCATGTCACCCTTAACATATTGCTTACTGGACTTAACGATTGCAACCTCTTAAGAAACGTCACACCTCTCCTCACTTGTTACACGTAACTCTTGCCTTCGGTTTATGGCTCTCATTGGCGTAGTGTCCTGTCTGAGTACACTTGTAACGTACCATATTGATCTTATTACAAACTCCCAGTTGCTTCTTTCCACAAGTTCTACATTCTGGTATCGGAGGTTTCAGAGGTCTTGGTTAATCCATATTTTATGGACGGTTCCCTTTCTTATCATTTCCAGTTTCTGGTCTTCCAAATTCAACATTCCTATTTGACTGAAACTCAGGCCTTATATTGAAATGGTTCTGAAAGTTCCCTATTTGTTGGCTTCCTTCCGGTGTCTCTGCTTCCCTTTTTCTAGCTTCTTCTGTTTGTGATCAATCACTTTATTTCTTACTTCAACATGAATAGTATTCGTATATCCTTGTTACCTTCTCCTTATCAATACCAAACTCTCGGTAATAATAAACCTTGACATCGTGTTGTAAGTCTAATGAGCAATCTGACTCGACATACAATCCCTCCTTTTAAAACAATTTCCCATTTTTGATCAAAATAGTTTCCCGTCAATATAAGTACATCCTGACACTTAGAATATCGTCATTCACCTTTGCAACTTCAAATCGCTGATACCTCTAAGAGTTTCCGACAAAATGAATCAATAGATAGGAAGGTGTCAATAGATATGGATATATGACAAGTATGTTTAGTAAGAATTGTGACGCCCTCCCAATCTGGGGTCATGATCGGGGAGTCACTACAACCTTTATACATAATAAACCCATAAACAATAATAAAAGCATGCAGACTTGACCCCAACTCTACCCTGGATCTTTAAACAGTTGATGGTGTGAAACAAGCATCCACTATCTAATTCATTGATACATAATATAAGTCTCAAAAGTTATTACAACCATTCTTAAAAGTTCTATGTTCTCTATTACAAAACACCTTCTAGGTGTGGTCATCACCTACCTGAGCTGGCATCCCAAAAACAACCCTAAGAGAAGACTTCCTAGCTGTCTGAAACGTACGTACCATCTTCTCGTTTCACTGTGGGTTAGAATAGGGAAAAAGAATGAGCCAAATGCCCAGCAAGTAATAATATGTCCATACAGTTATCCACTGGGAAACAGTTCCAATATATATGACATGGGTATAGCAGAATCCGTATCAAGGGATTATCAAAACAATGAATTGAATATATAGCTCCAAAACAGTTTCCAATATCAATATATATATGGCATGGTTTTAGCAGAATCCACATTAAGGATTTATCAGAACAATGGCATAAATATGCAATTTCAAAGGGTAAACCAATTTCATTTTCAAGATATCCGTTTCAAGAAAACAATAAGTAATTTTGGAGATTTTTCACAACGCACCGGACAATACGGGTGATCAGCCACGTAAAGTCCCCATACCGGACACACAGTCCCTCTGGTCCTTGAATTGGGTCCCATTAGGCAACACATTGGCCTTTAGACTAGTCCATCCCTAGTCCATTTATTATAATTAAAAAGTGCTGGACCGGCGTTACTCGGCCTCTTACGCCTCCAATCTTAGGAATCCGTGGAAACCATAAATCAGAATTTAAATGAGTTCAAACTTTATTCCTTTTAAAAACATCTTCAGATATAAAGAAGTCCTTTGGAAATCAGATAAGTTCAATCAAAACAATCTGGATTTCTATTAGTGGTATATAAGAAATATTTATCATTGGGTATGTTCTGGAAATGTACTAAAATGAGGTATAGCTGTATTCACTTTCAGGTATAAAAGGGTTTGAATAAGTATATGATCAAATTCAGGTTATGGAATTATAGGTCATCAGGTTTCAATTCATGTATATGATCAGGGTATAAAGGTTTTGGGATAAAGAACTAAACAAAGCATGGTATATAATTCAACATGGTATATATGAACAAAGGTAAGGGTTATCAATGAACAATAAGTGTTTTCAGAAATTAAAGGTATATCAAGGCAAGATAACAATTCATATGTGTCAAAATGAAACAATGGAATCGAAATACGAAAGCAAGTTTGTATTACTTGCCTTAAGTAGATAAAAGGGTAATGAGCAATCACTGGTTTTCCACCTTAGTCTTTCCCTTGTCCCTAAGTTCCACTTCCTTGAACTCTCTAAGTTCCACTTCCTTGGACTCTACAAAAGAATATAATCTATCTTAGAATTCCCTCTCTAAGATGTCAATCCTTTATTCTAAACTACCCAAACGCATCCTAGCGCGTAAACATATAATAGTTATACCATAAAACAATCATAACCACGTAATAGTCAATCAACCATATAAACTCACATCGTCATTTAAATACACATAACATGCTCCTTATACATATATACATATAATAATATACCTTTCAAATCATACCACATTTGGTATCCCTTAAATCAATTTAACCAATGCTAACTATATCCTTAATACTTTTATAACAATGTTTCATCTTAAAAAGCAGAAAAATCAACTACGCATACTTTACCAAAACATTTTTCATAAATCCAAAAATAATCAAACAATTACCAAATTTGACAGGCTACTTCCTGATTACAAAACCAACTTAGCATAAAAGTTTCAACTTCAGAACACTTTATTTAGTATAAAAACGAACTGTATAAAGTAGGTACTAAGCACAGAAAAATCTCAGCTGCGCAACTTTTAGTAAAACAAGTATAACTTTTTATCCGTAAATCCTATCGACACAAAGTTAGCACGTGCACAAACTAGATTCAATTTAGAACATTATCATCCAAAGACCTCAGTCTAAAACAGGCAGCAATATTTCGAAATTTAGCAAAACAGAACAGGGCAGTTTTCTGGAAAAAAGTCAGCATGATGTTTTTCTTTATAATTCATCCCAAACACAAACTCATTCACAATCCAACTATCCAATATTACAACTAAGACTCATGTTCTCAAGAATCACTAAACTTATACATGCATTTATCAAATAATCAAGTTAACAATTCCATTACTTGGAATTTCACTAAAATTCCCAAATCAAAACTTTTAACTATCAAAACTTCATACTAACCAAACTTAACCCAATAAATCAACATGCATCCCTTATAAACCGAAGTTAACAATTAAACAACATTATAAACAAATTTCCAAAACCGAATTCTAAAAAGGGGAAAAATCAAATTTTGAACATGCATTTCGATTTCTTCACATGCAACTCAAAATCGAACTAAATATAGGTATTAACACAATAATCGGACTCAAAAGTATCATCATCGTCCCCGTCGGCTCGCCGGAGCTCATTGCCGACGGCGGCAATGGTCGGAGGTGCCCGGAAAAATCGGGTTTCCTTCACAACCTCACCAATAAGCAATATTAATCGACCAACTAATCACAAAATCATCACAAGCAAGCTTTCGGGTTTGAATTAAATCAAAAATTGCCGAAACCCCTTGCATGCATAAACCGATACACACATATACACGCACACCCGGCCATACACATACATACACACACGATTACATATATATATGTATTTATAATCATCAACATATGTGAGAGAGGGAGAGATTTTTACAGAAAATTGAGAGGGAGAGATAACCGAGAGAGAGAAGAGAGAAAAGAGAGATATGAGAGTTGAGCCGGGGGTGAAGAAGAGGGGAAAAACTGAGTGCTGGGTTTTATAAGCCCAGGGGTAAAAGGGTAATCTGCTAATTAAAATTTCTGATTTCTAATAAACAAAACCAACATAAATACCTTTCTATAATTCGAAATAAAATGAAGATAATATCTAAAAATCAAAATTTTATTTTTAAAATAAAGAATACGAATTTACAAGCTCACCCATATTTTTAAAATATTTTTGTGATCAAAATTGAATTAAATATGAATTTTCAAAGTTTTGATCACTTAAAGGACTTTTAACTCATAAAATCAGTTTTAAATCCTTAAAGCCAAAAATAAATTCCTCCACTAATTTTAGAAAATACTAGAATATAAACTAAAGGTTGTGAAAAAGATTTCACAATAAAAAGAGTCTCCGTTGATTTTATAAAATTCCCGGAACGTCAAAAAGAACTAATTTTTAATAAGAAATTCATATAAAATGCATTTAAAAGCATACACAAGTATATTAATCCATACCATTTACCAAGTAAACATCTAATTATCACATTTCCAAATATCCACCTTTCACACAATACTCACATATCATAGAACTCAAATATTATTAAATATTAGTATTGTACAAGCGTTTTTCTGAGTCGTTATAACCTTCCCCCCTTAAAAGATTCTGTCCCCAGAATCTAACCTTATGAAAATAGATGCGGATACTTTTCAAGCATCTCGCTCTCAAGTTCCCAAGTTGATTCTTCAACTTTAGGATTCCTCCACAAAACCTTAACTAGCTTAACAATCTTATTCCTTAATTTTCTATCCATATGATCCTGAATTTCTACAGGTTGTTCTACATATGACAAATCAGGTTGAATTTCAAAAGGTTCATATTCGATCACATGATTCGCATCGGGATTAAATCTCTTAAGCATCGAAACATGAAAAATGTTATGAATATGCTCCATGTGCGGTGGTAACGCTAACTCATACGCAACTTTTCCAATACGTCTCAGTATCTCAAACGGTCCTACATATCTCGGGCTAAGTTTCCCTTTCTTGCCAAATCTTGTCACTCCTTTCCATGGCGACACTTTTAGCAACACTTGATCTCCTTCTTCAAAGATTATATCCTTCCTGTCTTGGTCCGCGTACTTCCGTTGTCTGTCTTGCGCCGTAACTAGCCTTTTCCGAATGATTTCAATCTTTTCCTTCGTTTGTTGTACTAGCTCGGGTCCTAAAACTTTTCGTTCTCCAACTTCTTCCCAATATACAGGCGATCTACATTTCCTTCCATACAACGCTTCATACGGTGGCATTCCAATACTCGCGTGATAGCTGTTGTTGTACGAAAACTCTACTAACGGCAAATGTTCATCCCAACTTCCTTTAAAATCCAGCGCACAAGCTCTAAGCATGTCTTCAATGGTTTGAATCGTTCGTTCACTCTGGCCATCAGTTTGTGGATGATAAGCGGTACTCATCTTAAGCTTGGTACCCAGACATTCTTGAAATTGTCTCCAAAATCGGGAGTTAAACCTTGGATCACGGTCCGACACAATGGTTACTGGAACTCCGTGGCGTGTCACAACTTCTTTCAGATATAGCCGTACTAACTTATCCAGTGAAAATCTTTCATTGATTGGGAGAAAATGTGCAGACTTGGTCAGACGGTCTATAATTACCCATATGGCATCGTGATTAGCTTTTGTCCTTGGCAGTCCAACAATAAAGTCCATAGCAAGATGTTCCCACTTCCATTCAGGAATATCCAATGGCTGCAATAGTCCGCTCGGCTTTTGATGTTCGGCTTTGACTCGTTGACAAGTATAACACTTGCTTATCCATTCGGCAATTTCTCTTTTCATATCCGGCCACCAGAAATGTTCCTTCAAATCTCGATACATTTTCGTGCTACCAGGGTGAATTGAGTACTGTGAACTATGGGCTTCCCGCAAGATTTCATTCTTCAATTCCGTCACATTTGGAATCCATATCCTCGTAGAAAATCTCAAAATTCCTTGGTCATCCCTTTGGGTGCAGATCTCTTCACCAGTCAATGTGTTCATCTCTTGATTCATAATCTCCTCCTGACATCTCCGTATCTTTTCCAACAGTTCCGGTTGAAACGTCATAGCGTTGAGAACTTCGTTGGTGACTTCCGAATCATAAACTTCTAGTTTCAACTTCTCAAATTCTTGAAGCAATTCCTTAGGTATCGTGAACAAATTCAATCTCTCCTTTCGACTTAACGCATCCGCCACAACATTCGCTTTTCCCGGGTGATAGTTAATACTACAATCATAGTCCTTAATTAGCTCCAACCATCTCCGTTGCCTCATGTTCAATTCCTTCTGAGTGAATATATACTTTAAGCTCTTATGATCCGTGTAGATTTCACACTTCTCTCCGTATAGATAATGTCTCCAAATTTTCAGTGCGAACACAATAGCTGCTAATTCCAAATCGTGAGTTGGGTACTTTCGTTCGTGCGGTTTGAGTTGTCGTGAAGCATACGCGATCACTTTTCCATGTTGCATTAAAACACATCCTAATCCTTTATGTGAAGCATCACTGTAGATAACAAAATTTCCTTGATCATCTGGTAAGACTAACACTGGTGCAGTCACTAATCTTCCTTTCAGCTCTTGGAAACTTTCTTCACATTTCTCAGTCCAAACAAACTTCTCATTCTTCCGCGTCAGTGCAGTTAACGGCGTAGCTATCTTTGAAAAATTTTGAACAAATCTCCGGTAATATCCAGTTAATCCGAGAAAACTTCTCACTTCAGTAGGGGTCCTTGGTCTTTCCCAATTAACCACAGCTTCAATCTTGGCAGGGTCTACTCTCACTCCTTCTCGACTAATGACGTGTCCAAGAAATTGTACTTCTTCCAACCAGAATTCACACTTAGAAAACTTCGCATATAACTTTTCCTTCCTCAAGATTTCCAACGCAATCCTTAGATGTTCCGCATGATCTTCCGAAGACTTTGAATATATCAAGATGTCATCAATAAATACAATCACAAACTTATCCAAATACGTTCGAAACACTCGGTTCATCAAATCCATAAACACAGCCGGGGCATTAGTTAATCCAAATGGCATTACTAAAAATTTGTAATGTCCATATCTCGTGCGAAAAGAAGTTTTCGAAACGTCTTCAGGTTTGATTTTCAGTTGATGATATCCAGATCTTAAATCAATCTTTGAAAAATATGCTGCTCCTTTGAGTTGATCAAATAAATCGTCGATTCGCGGTAACGGGTACTTATTCTTTACCGTCAACCTGTTAAGTTCTCGATAGTCTATACACAATCTCATACTTCCGTCTTTCTTCTTGACAAATAATACTGGCGCTCCCCACGGCGATATACTAGGCCTTATCACTCCTTTATCCAAAAGATCTTGTAGCTGCGTAGCCAATTCCTTCATCTCTGCCGGTGCCATTCTGTAAGGTGCCTTTGATACTGGTTCCGTTCCAGGTGCCAAATCAATCGTAAATTCTACTTCTCGATCTGGAGGTAATCCGGGTAGTTCGTCAGGGAAAACTTCAGGGAACTCATTTACAACCGGTATCTCCTCCATCTTCAACACTTGTTTCTCCACATCTACAACATGAGCCAAATAAGCTTCGCAACCTTGTCGAAGTAGTCGTGTCGTTTGCATAAACGTTAAGAATTTCCTAGTTTGTCTTTGACCTTGAAATACCACTTCTTGATCTTCGTCCACACGCAATCTTACTTGCTTTTTCCTACATTCAATCTGCGCATCGCAATCTACTAACCAATCCATTCCTAGGATAACATCGAATTCTCCCATTTTGAACGGTATCAAATCCGCATGAAAAAGATATCCATCGATCTCTATTTTACAATTAGGACACACTTGGTCTACGGGAACTCTATCCTGGTTAGCCACTTCTATTACTAACGCCTTTTCCAATGGTTTTATCTCACATTTCAATTTATCAAGGAATCTTTCAGATATAAAAGATCTAGTTGCTCCAGAATCAATTAACACTTTGGCATTTCCGTAATCTATATGAAACGTATCTGTAACTACATCCTTATTTTCACTACATCGCTCATGGTCATATTAAGGGTTCTTGTCCTTGGTTTCTTAGTAAATGGTGGTCCATTCATCCTTAACATATTGCTTACTGGACTTAACGATTGCAATCTCTTAAGAAACGTCACACCTCTCCACATTTATTACACGTAACTCTTGCCTTTGGTTTATGGCTCTCATTGGCGTAGTGTCCTCTCTGAGTACACTTATAACGTACCATATTGATCTTATTACAAACTCCTAGTTGCTTCTTTCCACCAGTTCTGCATTCTGGTATCGGAGGTCTCAGAGGTCTTTGTTGATCCAAATCTTGTGGACGGTTCCCTTGCCCATCACTTCCAGTTTCTGGTCTTCCAAATCCAACATTCCTATTTGACTGAAACTCAGGCCTTATATTGAAATGGTTCTGAAAGTTCCCTATTTGTTGGCTTCCTTCCGGTGTCTCTGGCTTCCCTTTTTCTAGCTTCTTCTGTTTGTGATCAATCACTTTATTTCTTACTTCAACGTGATTAGTATTCATATATCCTTGTTACCTTCTCATTATCCATACCAAACTCTCGGTAATAATAAACCTTGACATCGTGTTGTAAGTCTAATGAGCAATCTGACTCGACATACAATCCTTCCTTTTAAAACAATTTCCCATTTTTGATCAAAACAGTTTCCCGTCAACATAAGTACAGCTTAACACTCAGAATATCGTCATTCACCTTTGCAACTTCAAATCGCTGATACCTCTAAGAGTTTCCGATAGAATGAATCAATAGATCGGAAGGTGTCAATAGATATGGATATATGACAAGTATGTTTAGTAAGAATTTCTGGTAAAAAGAATCAAACTAAGAGATCAAAATGATCATCGAACTTTATCAGGTTGCATTTGTCGATTTAAACAACAAGGTACAGAAGGTGGCCAACCTTTAGTACTTCCATGACAAACACACAACCAGTGGCGTCCCACCGGACTTCTATCACACAGATAGAAAGTACCTGAATCCCCTATATATATAGGGTTGTTCATCTCAGTTACAACAAGGTGGATCAGAAAATTTAAGAGGAACATAGGAAAGGTTTAAGAGTTCCAAAGGTTTATATAATTTTGGATCAAGTAGCCCCTGAACAATAGAGGTATTTCGTAAAGAATAAAATAATAGAATTGAAAAAAAAATTGAATCTTTTTTTTTTTTTTTTTAAATAAGATAAAATTGAATAAAATCAATGACTAGTTGTGAACAGACTTATCCTTACATCGAACGAATGGAGGTAATCACGCCTTGTCTCATGTAGATGGTCCTTAGGGGATTTAATTTCTAGTCTAAGCTTATAGGTATGTCCTGCTAGTAAATCAACTGTATGATATCTTGAATGAAGAAAGAATCTACACTTAGGCCACTTCTCTGGATGAATGTCTCTATCGCGGGGGAAAATCGTTATTATATCGTAAAGAATCTATCTAAGTGTTTCTAGACGTTATCTTGGGGGTTCTACTCTCGCTCAACTCTAACCACACTTGATACGACACCTGGCGTGGTGTTTCCTCTAGCTTCCGCGGTGCAGATGAAATTCTGTAAAGTACATAAGGATCTACAAGTGATGTCTTCCGAACTGGTAGTCTGATTCTCCGATTGATTCCTCCAGCTTCGAATTAGTTTCCTCGTCCGTAATCCCGATCTTCAGATGGTTCCAGCGTATACTCGCTCGATATGTCGGAATACTATTTAACATGAAAGTGCGTAACTTAAGCTAATATTTCTGTAGAAAATTCGGCATGACCTATTCGTAAAATGGACTATGCCCTGTTAAAAAAAATATCTCAAATACTAACTCAATCATCCACACATAATCCATAATCCATTCAATATTCCATCCATCTCCAATCCCTTTCACAAAAAATATAAATCTGCCTTGACTTGCAACTATACTATCAGAAAAGAAATTTACCCAAAGGGTAATGTAAATCTCCACTTGGCCGGGTGTATACACTGATACTGACGGATAGGGCTTAGGAAAAAAAGGAATCTCAGATGAAGGGTAATCTCTCGAAACAGCCATTATCTGTAGCAACACAATAATAAACCAAGAAGATACTTAAATGGTAAAGGGTTATCTTAATTCTACTAATACTCATCCTAAAAGTAACCTGCATCTACAAATCCTATCTTACCCAATAAGCTTAAGTCTTACTTCTCACCTTATATTCCTTTATTATTGTTACACCTAATCCTGGCTTGTTTCAGTGACCAAAAACTGACCGCTCTGATACCAACCTGTGACGCCCTCCCAATCTGGGGTCATGATCGGGGAGTCACTACAACCTTTATACATAATAAACCCATAAACAATAATAAAAGCATGCAGACTTGACCCCAACTCTACCCTGGATCTTTAAACAGTTGATGGTGTGAAACAAGCATCCACTATCTAATTCATTGATACATAATATAAGTCTCAAAAGTTATTACAACCATTCTTAAAAGTTCTATGTTCTCTATTACAAAACACCTTCTAGGTGTGGTCATCACCTACCTGAGCTGGCATCCCAAAAACAACCCTAAGAGAAGACTTCCTAGCTGTCTGAAACGTACGTACCATCTTCTCGTTTCACTGTGGGTTAGAATAGGGAAAAAGAATGAGCCAAATGCCCAGCAAGTAATAATATGTCCATACAGTTATCCACTGGGAAACAGTTCCAATATATATGACATGGGTATAGCAGAATCCGTATCAAGGGATTATCAAAACAATGAATTGAATATATAGCTCCAAAACAGTTTCCAATATCAATATATATATGGCATGGTTTTAGCAGAATCCACATTAAGGATTTATCAGAACAATGGCATAAATATGCAATTTCAAAGGGTAAACCAATTTCATTTTCAAGATATCCGTTTCAAGAAAACAATAAGTAATTTTGGAGATTTTTCACAACGCACCGGACAATACGGGTGATCAGCCACGTAAAGTCCCCATACCGGACACACAGTCCCTCTGGTCCTTGAATTGGGTCCCATTAGGCAACACATTGGCCTTTAGACTAGTCCATCCCTAGTCCATTTATTATAATTAAAAAGTGCTGGACCGGCGTTACTCGGCCTCTTACGCCTCCAATCTTAGGAATCCGTGGAAACCATAAATCAGAATTTAAATGAGTTCAAACTTTATTCCTTTTAAAAACATCTTCAGATATAAAGAAGTCCTTTGGAAATCAGATAAGTTCAATCAAAACAATCTGGATTTCTATTAGTGGTATATAAGAAATATTTATCATTGGGTATGTTCTGGAAATGTACTAAAATGAGGTATAGCTGTATTCACTTTCAGGTATAAAAGGGTTTGAATAAGTATATGATCAAATTTAGGTTATGGAATTATAGGTCATCAGGTTTCAATTCATGTATATGATCAGGGTATAAAGGTTTTGGGATAAAGAACTAAACAAAGCATGGTATATAATTCAACATGGTATATATGAACAAAGGTAAGGGTTATCAATGAACAATAAGTGTTTTCAGAAATTAAAGGTATATCAAGGCAAGATAACAATTCATATGTGTCAAAATGAAACAATGGAATCGAAATACGAAAGCAAGTTTGTATTACTTGCCTTAAGTAGATAAAAGGGTAATGAGCAATCACTGGTTTTCCACCTTAGTCTTTCCCTTGTCCCTAAGTTCCACTTCCTTGAACTCTCTAAGTTCCACTTCCTTGGACTCTACAAAAGAATATAATCTATCTTAGAATTCCCTCTCTAAGATGTCAATCCTTTATTCTAAACTACCCAAACGCATCCTAGCGCGTAAACATATAATAGTTATACCATAAAACAATCATAACCACGTAATAGTCAATCAACCATATAAACTCACATCGTCATTTAAATACACATAACATGCTCCTTATACATATATACATATAATAATATACCTTTCAAATCATACCACATTTGGTATCCCTTAAATCAATTTAACCAATGCTAACTATATCCTTAATACTTTTATAACAATGTTTCATCTTAAAAAGCAGAAAAATCAACTACGCATACTTTACCAAAACATTTTTCATAAATCCAAAAATAATCAAACAATTACCAAATTTGACAGGCTACTTCCTGATTACAAAACCAACTTAGCATAAAAGTTTCAACTTCAGAACACTTTATTTAGTATAAAAACGAACTGTATAAAGTAGGTACTAAGCACAGAAAAATCTCAGCTGCGCAACTTTTAGTAAAACAAGTATAACTTTTTATCCGTAAATCCTATCGACACAAAGTTAGCACGTGCACAAACTAGATTCAATTTAGAACATTATCATCCAAAGACCTCAGTCTAAAACAGGCAGCAATATTTCGAAATTTAGCAAAACAGAACAGGGCAGTTTTCTGGAAAAAATTCAGCATGATGTTTTTCTTTATAATTCATCCCAAACACAAACTCATTCACAATCCAACTATCCAATATTACAACTAAGACTCATGTTCTCAAGAATCACTAAACTTATACATGCATTTATCAAATAATCAAGTTAACAATTCCATTACTTGGAATTTCACTAAAATTCCCAAATCAAAACTTTTAACTATCAAAACTTCATACTAACCAAACTTAACCCAATAAATCAACATGCATCCCTTATAAACCGAAGTTAACAATTAAACAACATTATAAACAAATTTCCAAAACCGAATTCTAAAAAGGGGAAAAATCAAATTTTGAACATGCATTTCGATTTCTTCACATGCAACTCAAAATCGAACTAAATATAGGTATTAACACAATAATCGGACTCAAAAGTATCATCATCGTCCCCGTCGGCTCGCCGGAGCTCATTGCCGACGGCGGCAATGGTCGGAGGTGCCCGGAAAAATCGGGTTTCCTTCACAACCTCACCAATAAGCAATATTAATCGACCAACTAATCACAAAATCATCACAAGCAAGCTTTCGGGTTTGAATTAAATCAAAAATTGCCGAAACCCCTTGCATGCATAAACCGATACACACATATACACGCACACCCGGCCATACACATACATACACACACGATTACATATATATATGTATTTATAATCATCAACATATGTGAGAGAGGGAGAGATTTTTACAGAAAATTGAGAGGGAGAGATAACCGAGAGAGAGAAGAGAGAAAAGAGAGATATGAGAGTTGAGCCGGGGGTGAAGAAGAGGGGAAAAACTGAGTGCTGGGTTTTATAAGCCCAGGGGTAAAAGGGTAATCTGCTAATTAAAATTTCTGATTTCTAATAAACAAAACCAACATAAATACCTTTCTATAATTCGAAATAAAATGAAGATAATATCTAAAAATCAAAATTTTATTTTTAAAATAAAGAATACGAATTTACAAGCTCACCCATATTTTTAAAATATTTTTGTGATCAAAATTGAATTAAATATGAATTTTCAAAGTTTTGATCACTTAAAGGACTTTTAACTCATAAAATCAGTTTTAAATCCTTAAAGCCAAAAATAAATTCCTCCACTAATTTTAGAAAATACTAGAATATAAACTAAAGGTTGTGAAAAAGATTTCACAATAAAAAGAGTCTCCGTTGATTTTATAAAATTCCCGGAACGTCAAAAAGAACTAATTTTTAATAAGAAATTCATATAAAATGCATTTAAAAGCATACACAAGTATATTAATCCATACCATTTACCAAGTAAACATCTAATTATCACATTTCCAAATATCCACCTTTCACACAATACTCACATATCATAGAACTCAAATATTATTAAATATTAGTATTGTACAAGCGTTTTTCTGAGTCGTTATAAGAATTTCTGGTAAAAAGAATCAAACTAAGAGATCAAAATGATCATCGAACTTTATCAGGTTGCATTTGTCAATTTAAACAACAAGGTACAGAAGGTGGCCAACCTTTAGTACTTCCATGACAAACACACCACTGGTGGCATCCCACCGGACTTCTATCACACAGATAGAAAGTACCTGAATCCCCTATATATATAGGGTTGTTCATCTCAGTTACAACAAAGAGGATCAAAAATTTAAGAGGAACATATGAAAGGTTTAAGAGTTTCAAAAGTTTCTATTATATATATAATATTGGATCAATTATCCTCTGAACAATAGAGGTATTTCGTAAAGAATAAAATAATAGAAATGAAAAATTGAATCTTTTAAAAAGGTAAATTGAATAAAATCAATGGCTAGTTATGAACCGACTTATCCTTACATCGAACGTATGGAGATAATCATGCCTTGTCTCATGTAGATGGTCCTTAGGGGAGTTAATTTCTAGTTTGAGGTTATAGGTATGTCCCGATAGTAAATCAATTGTATGTAATCTTGAATAAAGAAAGAATCTACACTTAGGCCACTTCTCTGGGCAAATGTCTCTATCGCGGGGGAAAATCGTTATTATATCGTAAAGAATCTATCTAAGTGTTTCTAGACGTTATCTTGGGGATTCTACTCTCGCTCAACTCTAACCACACTTGATACGACACCTGGCGTGGTGTTTCCTATAGCTTCCGCGGTGCAGCCGAAGTTGCAGATGAAATTCTGTAAAGTACATAAGGATCTACAAGTGATGTCTTCTGAACTGGTAGTCTGATTCTCCGATTGATTCCTCCAGCTTCGAATTAGTTTCCTCGTCTGTAACCTGATCTTCAGATGGTTCCAACGTATACTCGCTCGATATGTCGGAATACTATATAACATGAAAGTGCGTAACTTAAACTAATATTTCTGTAGAAAATTCGGCATGACCTATTCGTAAAATGGACTATGCCCTGTTTAAAAACATCTCAAATACTAACTCAATCATCCACACATAATCCATAATCCATTCAATATTCCATCCATCTCCAATCCCTTTCATTTCATACGTAAAAAAAAAATAAAAATAAATAAATAAATCTGCCTTGACTTGCAGCTATATTATCCGAAAAGAAATTTACCCAAAGGGTAATGGAAATCTCCACTTGGCCGGATGTATACACTGATACTGACGGATATGGCTTAGGAAAAGGAATCTCAGATGAAGGGTAATCTCTCAAAATAGCCTTTATCTGTAAAAACACAGTAATAAACCAAGAAAATACTTAAACGGTAAGGGTTATCTTAATTCTACTAATACTCATCCAAAAAGTAACCTGCATCTAAAAATCCTATCTTGCCTAATAAGCTTAAGTCCTACTTCTCACCTTATATTCTCACATTATTGTTACACCTAATCCTGGCTTGTTTCAGTGACCAAAATCTGACCGCTCTGATACCAACCTGTGGCGCCCTCCCAATCTGGGGTCATGATTGGGGGAGTCACTACAACCTCTATACTTATAAACCTGTGAATAATAATATAAACATGCAGACGCGACCCCAACTTTACCCTGGATCTTTAACAGGTAATGGTATGAAACAAGCATCAACTATCTACTTCATTTTATTACATAATAAAAGTCTCAAAAGTTATTACAACCGTGTCTTAAAAGTTCTACATTCCCTTATACAAAACACCTTCTACAATTCTTCATCACCTGCCCGAGCTGGCATCCCAAAAATAACCCTATAGGAAGACTTCCTAGCTGACTGAAAAGTGCGTACCATCTTCTATTTTAACTGTGGGTTAGAACAGGGGAAAGAATGAGCCAAATGCTCAGCAAGTAATAATATATCCTAATAGTTAACCACTGTGAAATAGTTTCCAATATCAATATGTATGTCGTGGTTATAGCAGAATCCATATCAAGGGATTATCAGAACAGTGAAATGAATATACAATTTCAAAGGGGTAAACCAATTCCTTAAAAAGATATATGATTTCAAGAAAAGCAATAAGTAATTTGGAGATTTTTCACAACGCACCGGACAATACGGGTGATCAGCCACGTAAAGTCCCCATACCGGACACACAGTCCCTCTGGTCCTTGTATTGGGTCCCAATAGGCACACATTGGCCTTTAGACTAGTTGATAAGTCGGTTTTATATCTACTTGGAACGCCTTAAAATCAGCTTAAATTGGTTGTTTTGGCCTCAAGTGTGTGATGTTATGATGAGTTTTAGTGTTTATGTGCAGAAAAGCTGAATGGGATCAAGTGGTGGTCATCGTGCTTTAAAATGGTGGTTTTTGCTCCAGGAGTTAAGTGATGTTGGAGGCAAGCAATTGGCAAGGTAGTTAGCTAATAAATCAGCAAAACAGGAATTTTGGCAGAGAGCCAGGTGCGCCCGCGCCTCCTAGAGCGCGCCCGCGCGTCCGTTGGCAGGAACTCAGGCGCGCCCGCGCTTGATAGCGCGCGCCCGCGCGTCCCCGTCTGGTGGAAATTCTATTATTTTGTTTTGTGGGCTTAGAGTGGTAGCGGGTCATGTTTTGGGCCTGTTTCATTTCTGGTGGATGTTTTCTAAGGGGAGAACCCTAATTTCCAGTGGGGGTCGAGGAATAGAAAAGAAGAGCAGAGAGACTTAGATTGGAAGAGCCGGATTACACTTTTCTTTGTATTTCTCTCAATTAAGCGATACTTGGATTCTTCTTTCTAGTTTTCTAAACATTGTTATTCTTGATACTATTTGATTTGCAATTATCAATTCAAGACCTAGGTTTTATATCATGTTTTCATTAGAACCTGCGATGATGAACAGTTCATTTATGAACTAATCGTTATCGTGGGATTCTAATAGAGTTCTTATGGAGTTTAGTGGTTAATTGTTTTATATACTCTGTGTTTGGTGGCGAATTGATTTCCTATCATGGTTGTGCTTATTCTTTGTGGATGCGTAGCTAACATTCATGATTGTTTGTTAATCCTTATTGATTGCGAAAGTGGATTTAGGGATTTAGAACTTGCCATGCTAGCATAAGTTTATGTATGATTATCATGCATAATTTGTGGGTGATTTTAACCATTTCATCTACCCTATGTAATCTGAATAGATAACCTGCTCATTCAACCACTATGTTTTCAATCTCTATAGACATATAGGGACTAAGCATATCTGGTGTCCATTTAACTTCTATCTATCTGTGGATGTTTAAGTGGTATGGTATACGTATACTGAAAGGTAGCGTGTACTAAATTCGTGTTATCTGGTTAGTTGTCACAACTGTCACATACAGAGATTAAGAACAAGAGACTCTAGATGAAATATTTAATGATGTTAGGATCCCATGCTTATTCATATCAGTAATTCACTAGTAATTCTTTTAGTTAATTATAGACTTATTAAGTGCTAGTTAGTAGTTAATCAAAACACCAATTTGATACTTGTCTTAGCAGTGAGTAATAACCAAACATTGGTGCATAAGTACAGACTATTACAACCTAAACCAGTCCTTGTGGGATCGAAATTGATTTATCTATATACTACTTGTGACCACGTGCGCTTGCGTGTTTTTTTTGTGCGAACAAGTTTTTGGCGCCGCTGCCGGGGACTCAGTGTAGTTTTAATATAGTTTATGTGCTTGTCATCAGTGACAGTTAAAGTTCACTGACTCGGATTGTTTTTCTCATCAATTTTACTTTGTTTGGTGTATTCCAGATACTCTAGTGAGCGTGTATGCGAACACGTTCTCGATCTCGTAAATATAAACTGGAAGAAGAAGGAGCTAACTTGAATCTAGTTATGGGAGAACCAGCAGCAGCAGGAGCAAAGGCTTTGATTGATTATTCTCAGCCAAAGATCAATGATATTCAGTCAAGCATTGTTAGACCAGCTATCTCGGCTAACAACTTTGAGATCAAGGCTGGCACGA
This sequence comes from Heracleum sosnowskyi, assembly GCA_030848705.1. Taxonomy (NCBI): domain Eukaryota; kingdom Viridiplantae; phylum Streptophyta; class Magnoliopsida; order Apiales; family Apiaceae; genus Heracleum; species Heracleum sosnowskyi. Next base: position 88,182,169 of record CM061243.1, read on the forward strand.
TTCAGATGCTACAGAACTCTGTGCAGTTTGGGGGTTCTCCAACGGAAGACCCTAATATGCATATTAGGGATTTCATTGAGATTTGTGACACATTCAAGTTCAATGGAGTGTCAGATGATGCTGTGAAGCTGAGACTTTTCCCTTTTTCCTTGAGGGATAAAGCTAAGGGCTGGTTGCATTCTCTACCAGCAGGGTCTATCACTACATGGGAGGAGCTTGCTCAAAAGTTTCTTACTAAGTTCTTCCCTATGGCCAAGACAGCTGCAATAAGGAATGCTCTCACTCAGTTTTCTCAGCATTCAGGGGAAACGTTATGTGAAGCTTGGGAGCGTTACAAAGAGATGCTACGAAAGTGCCCTCACCATGGAATGCCTGATTGGATGGTGATAAATTGTTTCTATAATGGTTTGGGAGGTCAATCAAGACCAATGCTTGATGCAGCATCAGGTGGAGCTCTTTGGGCTAAAAGCTATGAGGAGGCCTATGAACTTATAGAGATGATGGCTGCTAATGAGTACCAGAATCCTACTCAGAGGTTATCACATGGCAAAGCAGCAGGAATTCTGGAAGTGGATGCGACTACAGCAATAGCAGCTCAGCTAAAAGCTCTTTCTATGAAGGTGGATTCTCTATCTAACATGGGAATGCAACAAGTGGCTAGTGTCTGTGAACTATGTGCAGGTGCTCATGGCACTAATCAGTGTGCTATATCTAGTGAATCAGCACAGTTCGTGAGTAATTTTCAGAGGCCACAACAGCCAGTTCCTAATGTTTATCATCCAAATAACAGAAACCACCCGAATTTCAGCTGGAGTAACAATCAAGGTGGTCAGCAGCAGTATCAAGGTCAACAATTTGGAGCTAAGCCATTCAACCCTGCTGGTTATCAGCAGCAATATGCTCCAAGACAACCTTATCAGCCACCACCAGGATTTCATCAACAACCTCAAGGTCACCATGGTCAGTCTTCTAATGAAAAGTCAGAATTGGAAGAGTTGAGGTTGATGTGCAAGAGCCAGGCGGCTTCTCTCAAGACTTTAAAAACTCATATTGGACAGATAGCCAGTGCGTTGCTGAACAGACCACAGGGAACTCTCCCTAGTGATACGGAAACTAATCCAGGCAAACGGGAGAGTAAGGAACATGTCAAGGCAATTACATTGAGATCAGGGAAGGTCACCACTGACCAAAACACTGAAATTCAGGAAAACGAAGAAGCTGAAGGAAAAATCCAGGAAGTAGAGCGCGCCCGCGCATCCCAGAGCGCGCCCGCGCCTGATTTCCAGGGACAGGAGCGCGCCCGCGCATCCCAGAGCGCGCCCGCGTATGAACTTCTGCCAGAAAAGTTGAAAATTCCTGAAAAGAAGGATTTGGTGGAGAAATTGGTGAGCAAACACCCCAATGTATCTCATGATTCCACTTCTAAGCAAGAAACAGAGGGTAAGGTAATCTACCCCCCTCCTCCGTTCCCTAGAAGACTTCAAAAACAGAAGCTAGACACACAATTTGCTAAGTTCTTGGAGGTTTTCAAGAAGCTGCATATAAACATACCTTTTGCGGAGGCTCTTGAACAGATGCCGAGCTACGCAAAGTTCATGAAGGGTATTCTCTCAAGAAAGTTGAAGTTAGAAGAGTTGGAAACCGTTGCTCTAACGGAGGAGTGCAGTGCTATTCTGCAGCAGAAGTTGCCCCCGAAACTTAAGGATCCAGGGAGTTTCACAATTCCTTGCACTATTGGCAATCTATCGTTCGATAAGTGTCTGTGTGATTTGGGAGCGAGTATTAATCTGATGCCATTGTCCGTCTTCTTGCAACTAGGGCTACCGGAGCCTAAACCCACTACCATGTCTTTACAGCTGGCAGATAGGTCTATCACATATCCTAGGGGTATTGTGGAGGATGTCCTAGTAAGGGTTGACAAGCTTATCTTCCCCGCTGATTTCGTTATTCTGGACTTTGAAGAAGACAAGAAGATTCCTATCATCTTAGGATGGCCGTTTCTCGCTACAGGTCGCACTTTGATAGATGTGAAAAAAGGGGAACTCACGATGAGGGTGCATGACCAGAACGTCACCTTCAATGTTTTCAATGCAATGAAGTTTCCTACAGAAGATGAAGAATGTTTCTCTATAGATCTTGTGGAATCAGCAGTAAGCAAAGAGTTTGACAAATTGATCAAGTGAGACACCTTGGAAAAAGCACTTATGGGGGAATCTGATGTTGAGGGTAAAGAAAAAGAGGAACAAGCACATTATTTGAATGCAACTCCGTGGAAGAGGAGGTTAGACATGCCTTTTGACTCTCTTGGCATAACAGAGTTGGAGAAACCACAAGAGCGTCTCAAGCCTTCTATTGAGAAAGCTCCCACTCTTGAGCTTAAATAACTACCAGAACATTTGAGGTATGCTTTTTTAGGTGATTCATCTACATTACCTGTTATTATCTCATCTAACTTCTCAGGTAGTGAAGAAGACAAACTCCTCAGAATCTTGAGAGAGTTTAAATCAGCAATTGGGTGGACTATAGCGGATATTAAGGGTATCAGCCCTTCGTACTGTATGCATAAAATTCCACTAGAGCCAGGAAGCAAGCCAACTGTGGACCCTCAGAGACGTCTTAATCCTATCATGAAGGAGGTAGTGAAGAAAGAAATTCTCAAGTGGCTAGATGCTGGGATCATCTATCCTATTTCAGACAGTTCATGGGTGAGTCCAGTGCAATGTGTGCCTAAGAAAGGAGGCATGACAGTGGTGGCTAATGAAAAGAACGAGTTGATCCCGACTCGTACAGTTACTGGATGGAGAATTTGCATGGACTACCGGAAACTGAACAAAGCTACCAGAAAGGATCATTTTCCCCTTCCTTTCATTGATCAGATGTTGGACAGGTTGGCGGGGCATGAATTCTATTGCTTGTTGGATGGTTATTCAGGTTACAACCAGATTGGTATTACTCCAGAAGACCAGGAGAAGACCACCTTCACATGTCCTTTTGGTACTTTCGCGTTCCGTCGCGTACCTTTTGGCCTATGTGGTGCACCTGCTACTTTTCAGAGGTGTATGATGGCCATTTTCTCGGAGATGATTGGCATAAATGTAGAAGTGTTCATGGATGACTTCTCAGTTTTTGGAGCATCATATGATGAGTGCCTCAGTAATTTGGGCATGGTGCTGAAAAGATGTGTTGAGACTAATCTAGTACTCAACTGGGAAAAATGTCACTTCATGGTGCAAGAGGGAATCATTCTTGGGCATAAGGTATCTAGCAAGGGGCTTGAGGTGGACAAAGCCAAAGTGGAGACAATTGAAAATCTTCCTCCACCAAATTCAGTTAAGGGAATTCGCAGTTTTCTTGGTCATGCGGGGTTCTATCGGCGGTTCATTCAAGATTTCTCCAAAATCTCTAAACCCTTGTGCAACTTGTTGGAGAAGGATATCCTTTTCAAGTTTGATGAAGAATACTTAGCTGCTTTTGAGCTGTTGAAAAAGAAGTTGACATCTGCACCTGTTATTACCGCACCCGATTGGAGTGAACCATTCGAGTTGATGTGTGATGCTAGTGACTTTGCAGTTGGAGCTGTTCTTGGGCAAAGGAAGAACAATGTATTTCATGTGATCTACTATGCTAGCAAAACACTCAACGATGCGCAGCTGAATTACACCACAACAGAAAAGGAACTCTTGGCCATTGTATATAGTTTCAAGAAATTCAGATCTTACTTGCTTGGAACCAAGGCAGTGGTATTTACTGATCATGCAGCTATTCGATATCTGATGTCGAAGAAAGATTCGAAGCCGCGGTTGATTCGTTGGGTTCTATTACTTCAAGAATTCGACCTGGAAATTAAAGACAGAAAGGGTACTGAGAATCAGGTAGCTGATCACTTGTCCCGGTTAGAAGACCACAGTAAGAATTCATTGGACAAATCTCTCATCAATGAATTCTTTCCAGATGAGCAACTTTTTGGAGTGCAAGCTGAAGAACCATGGTTTGCAGATATTGTGAATTATCTGGTAAGTAATGTCATTCCTTCGGAATTCTCTTATGCTCAAAGGAAGAAGTTCCTACATGATGTTAAATGGTACTGTTGGGACGAACCATTTTTGTTCAGACAGGGAGCCGATCAGGTTATACGCAGATGCATTCCTTACAGTGAGGTAGAGGGTGTTTTGCGTGATTGCCATTCCACCACTTATGGAGGTCATTATGGTGGCGAGAAGACAGCTACTCGAGTACTTCAGGCGGGGTTCTATTGGCCAACTCTGTTTAAGGATGCTCATCAGTTTGTGTTGAGATGTGATCGATGCCAAAGGGTTGGTAATATCTTGAGAAGGAACGAGATGCCTCTTAATATGCTGCTGGAGGTGGAGATTTTTGATGTGTGGGGCATTGACTTCATGGGCCCTTTTGTTCCTTCATGCAACAACCAGTACATTTTGCTAGCGGTGGATTATGTTTCCAAGTGGGTCGAGGTAAAGGCTTTACCGACCAATGATGCTAAAGTGGTACTGAGTTTTCTGCATAAGCAAATCTTCACGCGTTTCGGCACTCCCAGGGTAATTATCAGTGATGAAGGCACACATTTCTGCAACCGGAAGTTTACAGCCTTAATGGCTAGGTATAACATCAATCATCGGGTTGCTACTGCCTACCACCCTCAGACTAATGGGCTTCAGGGTGCTTCTGGGATACAGCAGGAGGCAGATAGAGCCGGTTTTGGAGGGGCTCAGTACAGGAGGTTGACTAGGCGGATTGATGCCATGCATGACATTAACCGCCGTTTTGCTACGGATTTGACTCAGGCATTGGGCACTGCTTTCCGTGCCACTGGAGTTGATGTGGCTTGGCCAGATTTTGGAGTTGGTTCTGTTTATCCACCACCGGATACACCACCGGATACACCACCGGAGACACCACCTGTTGATGGTGGTGATGATTCTGATGCTTAGGTATTATCTGCACTTTCCTTGTTATTACCTTCAATGAGGACATTGAATATTGTAAGTTTGGGGGTGGTAGTCAAGGAATAGTAGTGTTAGTGTGTCTCATGTAGGATTCATATAGGTTTCATGTTGCATATTTATTTAATTCATTCATATTCTTGCATATATATGTCATATAGAGCATTCTGTTGCATAGTTTATCTAGCATGTGAGTTCATGTAGTTGCTTATGCATAGCATATTTCATGGTCCCTTAAGATTTGACTGTTTCTGTGATGAGTCGATGTTGATTGGAGTGTAGTTGTGATGAATAGAGGGCTGATTAAGCTCCTAAGGGTTGGTTTGCATGCATAGGAACAATTCTTTTTCATAAGTCTCATTGGTTGCTTTTGAATCTGATCAGACCATGCTTGTTTGGGTGTTAGAATTTAACTACTTGTTTATGTCTAGAATTTTTGCTAGGTTCTTGAAAATGTAGGTGCACTTAAGTATAAGTTTGGGGGAAACCAGGGATTTAATGCTAGTTGTAATAAAGGCTAGGCGTCAAATGGCTAGTAGCCGCTCATTGGTAAAAAATGAGTAGTCTAGGGTGGATGAGAAAAAGGCAAAGTGCACTCATTCCGAAATTATATTAAAAAAAAAGTTGTGTTAAGTATGTTATGCATAATTGATCAGGGTGAGTTCTTTAGTACTCGAGCAAGTAAGTTCTTTGGGGACTTTGTGCCTAGTGACCTAAGATTTTTCCGATCTGGGATCCACTGACCTAAAGCTCGTTAAATGGGTATTATTGCAAAATCCTTTCGAGGTCTCATCCATTGCACGGTCAAATAAGCATATGTGTTGTGTATAGTGGTTTTTGTGTAATAAAGCATGAATTTCTGTCTAACTCAAGTGGACTATGGAGGTGTATCCTAAGGGTTCTTGTGTCTAGCGTTCATTCTGTTTATAAACTTGTGGTTGTTTTAGCTAAGAATAGGTATGGTCTTGATTTGGTTTGGGAGTATATTGGTGAGCATTGCACACACACACACGTTCTTGTGTTTGTATGGTTGATCAAAGGGAGTTTGGTTGAAATCTGTTTGGAAGATTGCATTCTGTGAGATGTTGGCTCATTCATGGATTATGGTTAGGTTGAGGGGATCGCTTGCATTATCATATTAGTTGCAGTCATGCATTGCATTAGTTTTATATCGAGTCTGTTTATGCTTGAGGACAAGCATCAGTTTAAGTTTGGGGGTGTGATAAGTCGGTTTTATATCTACTTGGAACGCCTTAAAATCAGCTTAAATTGGTTGTTTTGGCCTCAAGTGTGTGATGTTATGATGAGTTTTAGTGTTTATGTGCAGAAAAGCTGAATGGGATCAAGTGGTGGTCATCGTGCTTTAAAATGGTGGTTTTTGCTCCACGAGTTGAGTGATGTTGGAGGCAAGCAATTGGCAAGGTAGTTAGCTAATAAATCAGCAAAACAGGAATTTTGGTAGAGAGCCAGGTGCGCCCGCGCCTCCTAGAGCGCGCTCACGCGTCCGTTGGCAGGAACTCAGGTGCGCCCGCGCTTGCTAGCGTGCGGCCGCGCGTCCCCGTCTGGTGGAAATTCTATTATTTTGTTTTGTGGGCTTAGAGTGGTAGCGGGTCATGTTTTGGGCCTGTTTCATTTCTGGTGGATGTTTTCTAAGGGGAGAAACCTAATTTCCAGTGGGGGTCGAGGAATAGAAAAGAAGAGCAGAGAGACTTAGATTGGAAGAGCCGGATTACACTTTTCTTTGTATTTCTCTCAATTAAGCGATACTTGGATTCTTCTTTCTAGTTTTCTAAACATTGTTATTCTTGATACTATTTGATTTGCAATTATCAATTCAAGACCTAGGTTTTATATCATGTTTTCATTAGAACCTGCGATGATGAACGGTTCATTTATGAACTAATCGTTATCGTGGGATTCTAACAGAGTTCTTATGGAGTTTAGTGGTTAATTGTTTTATATACTCTGTGTTTGGTGGCGAATTGATTTCCTATCATGGTTGTGCTTATTCATTGTGGATGCGTAGCTAACATTCATGATTGTTTGTTAATCCTTATTGATTACGAAAGTGGATTTAGGGATTTAGAACTTGCCATGCTAGCATAAGTTTATGTATGATTATCATGCATAATTTGTGGGTGATTTTAACCATTTCATCTACCCTATGTAATCTGAATAGATAACCTGCTCATTCAACCACTATGTTTTCAATCTCTATAGACATATAGGGACTAAGCATATCTGGTGACCATTTAACTTCTATCTATTTATGGATGTTTAAGTGGTATGGTATACGTATACTGAAAGGTAGCGTGTACTAAATTCGTGTTATCTGGTTAGTTGTCACAACTGTCACATACAGAGATTAAGAACAAGAGACTCTAGATGAAATATTTAATGATGTTAGGATCCCATGCTTATTCATATCAGTAATTCACTAGTAATTCTTTTAGTTAATTATAGACTTGTTAAGTGCTAGTTAGTAGTTAATCAAAACACCAATTTGATACTTGTCTTAGCAGTGAGTAATAACCAAACATTGGTGCATAAGTACAGACTATTACAACCTAAACCAGTCCTTGTGGGATCGAACTTGATTTATCTATATACTACTTGTGACCACGTGCGCTTGCGTGTTTTTTTTGTGCGAACACTAGTCCATCCCTAGTCCATTTATTATAATTAAAAAAATGTTGGGTCGGCGTCACTCGGCCTCTTACGCCTCCAATCTTAGGAATCTGTAGAAACCATAAATCGGAATTTAAATGAATCCAAACTTTGAAACTTCCTTTCTTTTATAATCTTTCTTATGAAAAAATCCTTTGTAAATCATTGGATGTGTGTTTGTATAGTACCCAAGTGAAGGTTCATGTATTCTCAATTTCAAGTAAGTATGTGATTCATAGGTACAAGTTCAAATCTAATGCAATAGCATCTCAGGTTAAAATGTAAGTATAATCAAAGGATAATGATAAGGTCTGAAGAAAAGTTTAAGCAAGATATGGTTCACAAAACATTGTGTTGTGTCTATAATGTTTGTATATAAAAGAGTCTTTTGGGAATTGGATAAGTTCAATCTGATCAATCTGGATTTCTATCAATGGGAAATCAAGAAGTAAATGTCATAGGCATGTTTTGGATTTGTACTAAAATGTGAGTTCTGGTATATTCACCTTTGGGTGTAAAGGTTCAAAGAAAGAACTAAACATAGTATGGTGTATGAACCAACAAGGTATATGAACAGAAATAAGGATTACCAAATGAACAAGATATGTTTTCAAGATTAAAAGGGTATATAAACAAGATAGCAATTCATATATGTCAAAATGAAAGAATGGAATTTAGAAGCGAAAGCAAGTCAGAATTACTTGCCTTAAGTATCTAATAAGTAGCTAAAAAGAGTAATCATATTCACTAGTTCTCCACCTTTGTCTTGCCTTTATTTCTAGGCTCTACTTCTTTGGATTCTTAAGTAGCTTTTATAACAAACCGTACTCACTGAATTTCTGCCTTCGCCTTGCCTTTATCTCTATGTTCCACGTCTCGCAACTCTACAAAAGAGTATATACTATTTCAGAATGATCCTCTCAACATTCTAATCCTTATTCTAAACTACTCCACGTTCCCTAAACGCGTAAACACATAATATTTATATCACTTATAATCTCTTATCCATATGATAAGCACAAAACTCACATAAGCGCACATTGCCATTCAAGTTCACATAATATACTCCTTTTATACATACGTATATAATCTAACTTTCAAATCATACCACACTTGGTTATCCCTTTAAATCAACTTGACCAATGCTAACCATATCCTTAACACCTTTACAAGCAATGTTTTCATCTCAAAAAGCTGAAAAATCTGCTGCGCATGCCTTACCAAAACATTTATCATAAATCCAAACATAATCAAACAAATACCACATTTGACAGGTTATTTACTGAATACTAATCCAACTTAGCATAAAAGTTTCAACTTCAGAACAATTCATTTAGATTAAAAACGAACTGTTTAAAGTAGGCACTCAAGCACAGAAAATTCCTGCTGCACAACTTTACTAAAATATTTTTCATAAATCCAAAACTAATCCAATAAATACCATATTTGACAGGATACTTCCTGAATACTAATCCAAATCAGAATAAAAATTCCAACTTCAAAACATTTTATTTAGACTAAAAACGAACAGATTAAAGTATGTACTGAAGCACAGAAAAATCCCTGCTGCGCAACTTTTAGTAAAACAAGCATAACTTTTTATTCGTTAACTCTATCGATACAAGGTTTGCGCGTGCACAAACTAGACTCCAATTAGAACAGTTTCATCCTAGACTTTCTGTCTAAAACAGGCAGAAACCATTCGTAAATAACCAAAACAGAACAGACAGTTCTGGGCATCTCAACATTCTGCACATAAACCTTTAATCACTAACATTCTTATTGCATAACCTATGATACAACTAATCAACCATTCTCAACTATTTAGGCTTCCACAACACTCACAAATCAGAACTTTAAGAAGAAGTACCCAATTTATACATTAAAATCAATTAGCATCAAAAATCACAAACACTACACTTCTAATCCGACAAAAACCCCAAATCAAAACCTTCAACTTAAAATCAAATATCAAACATATATAATCCAAAATTCTCTAAACTTAACACAATAATTAACATGCAATCACTATAACATAAAATTATCAATTAATCATCAACACCAATACTTCAAACCAATTTTTATAAAAGGGGAAAATTGAAAATACACACATGCATTTCAATTCCTCAACATGCAATCAAAATTACATCTAAATATAACTATCAATATATAAATTTGGAATCAAGAACATCATCATCATCCCCGTCGGCTCGACGGAGCTCATTACCGACGGTGGCATGGTTCGGAGGTGCCCGGAATTTGGGTTTCCTTCAACAAACCTCACCAATAAGCAATTTAAAACAATCAATTAATCACGAAATCATCACAAGCAAGCTTTCGGAATTGAATTAAGATCAAAATCGCTAAAAGCCCTTGCATGCAAAATTGATATACACACATATACACACTGCCATACACACACACATACACCATCATATATATATATATATACCTCAATCGATTGTGTGGAGAGAAAAGAAGATAGGGAAGAAGATTTTACAAAAAGAAAAAAAAATGGCCGAGAGAGAGAACAGCAGGGAGGAGAGAGTCGAGCAAAGTAAATGGGGAAGAAGAACTGGTGACAAGGGTTTTATAACCCCAAGGGCAGTTTGGTAATTTCATAATTCAAAAATCTGATTTTTAATAAAAGAAAACCATTAAATTGCATTTCTAAAATCCGAAATAAAATGAAAAAAATACCTAAAATCAAAATTTTATTTTTAAAACAGAGAATAGGAATTTACAAGCTCACCCATATTTTTAAAATAGTTTTATGATCAAAATTGAATTAAATATGAATTTTCAAAGTTTACATCACATAAATGACATTTAACTCATAAAATCAGTTTTAAATCCTTAAGGCCAAAAATAAATTCCTCCACTAATTTTAGAAAATAATAGAATATAAAAGAAAGGTTGTGAAAAAGATTTCACAATAAAAAGTGTTGGAACCAGTTTTCTGTCGGTTTAGATCCCAAGGAGCTCTTCGGGTCAACCTGTAAAAAGAGAAGAATGCGAGGGATTGGACCCCCGATTCACCTCCGGTGTGAGAATAAGTTAGAGGTTCCAATTAGGTTTAAATGAACGTGTAAGTCTTTGTGAGTATGAAATGAGTATATACCTGGACATAAACCTGTTACATGCTTTTATAGGCATTCGGTTACCGACTCACCCGGATTCTTCGGAAGCCACCGTCACAGTCCTGCCATTACGCCTAAATAAGCGGGCGACTCAGTCATAGCAACGGTTAGGCCCAACGGTCCGATCCGAAAGAGTGGGCTTTGACCATTCGGCCCAATTAGTATTCGGCCCAATCACCGTTCGGCCCAATCCTAGTTGGGCCACCAACATGTCCCTGGACTTCGGTCGGATTTGTTAATGCGTTCGGAGTCCCAACCTTCTTCCTCTCTTCGGGAAGGAGCCCAACAGATTCGTGTCTATCCGTTGGGACACGTCCCCTCGAGAATCGTGCCGTAATTAATAATGACAGCCGTAACTTCTCGAGATCAGCGTTGGATCCTCACCGTTGAATCCCAAACGGTTTTGATCGTACGATCAAGGTCAAGCGTCCGTGTTTTGCTGTCCAAACGTCACATCCTTCTGTATAAATAAAAGAAGTTCCCCCCAAACATCGTTACTGATATATTCAAAAGTATCCTTTCTTTGCCAACTTCTCTCCAGCGCTTTCATTTGCAGAGATCAACGACTTCACTCCTCAAGTTCGAGTCCTCCTCACCTTCTCATTACCAGTAAGTTTTCAACACTCAATTGTGCAATTTTTCCTTTCACGTTGAACTTTCCCGAATCTTTTTACTGCAATTTATGCATTATAGTATTTTTGCTTCGGATCATATTTGCTGTTGAGATTGCAACTGCAATTAGGTCGGTAGTCAGTCCAGTAGATAGTTTTATCCTAAGAGTGATTCCTGATGTCAACTTGTCCCTAGGACGATCTTCGGGATGAACTTGTCCCTAGAACAACCTTCGGGATGAACTTGTCCCTAGAACAACCTTCGGGATGAGTTCAGTCCTTTAGAAGCGGTCATCGGGCTGCGTAGTGCCTTTTAGAAATTCTTCCTTTATGGGCTTAGATACTAGTGATCCCCCGACCGATCCAAGCCTCCTGTACTCGGCGACCCCTTTTCTTTTCCCCTCTTTCTTGTTCATGTCCGAGTACAAGGCTAATTTCTTCACATTAATGCAGGAATTATGGATCGGTCGGCTTCTACTTCGGGACAGTCTCCCAGATCCATATCCCCCGAGAGATACCCTTTTCACGATGTCAACGAATTTCCTGCGGCGAACCATCCTACTCGGCTATCAGAGGACCGAGTGGCAAAGATACCGAAGGAGTTCGATATCCCGACCGGTGCTTGGCACACGTATATGCCGAGAGCGGCCGACCGGATATGGTTCAACCCTCCCGTCCCGAAGGGATACGGGGATGTCGCTACCGGGATCTCTGAGGCTGCTCTAAAATGCGGTTTTCGGGTCCCGATGCTCCCGCTGGTGAAGCAACTGTTCGCCCAGATGGGAATAGCTCTAGGCCAGATGGACCCGAACGGTTTTTTGCATATGAACGGCTTTCAATGCCGATGCCTTGCGGCCAACGTCGATCCGAGCCCTGCCTTATTCTGGCATCACCATGACTTCCGTAAGAATGGGAAGAGTAAGGGTTATTATTCCATCGCCCGCCGTAACAATAGAGCCGAGTGGGTGGAGACTAATTCCAACAACAAAGGCAGCCACGATAAGTGGTGTTACATCTCGGGTCCGAAGATAGCCGCTCTGTCTCAATGGCGTGTGGTTGATCCCACTGTTCAGGTGGTTAATCCCGCACTATCGAGGGCGGAGTTAGACGACTATCAACGCCTCTGTAATTTTGACATGGGCCGAATCCCTTTAGAGGATCTTCGGGATAAGCAATGGCTTTTCGCCCTCTGGGGTAATGGTAACATATTTTACCCTTGCATTTAGTTTTTGCTTTCTTTTACTATTGTGTACCCTGTCGCCTGCTGATATTTTTGACTTTACCATTTTAACCCTTTTTCTTCTCTTTTGTTTTGCAGTGTCTTCTCGCCAAGCTATCGTTGAGCGAAAAAGGGCGAAGTTCGAGGCCGAGCAAGCAGCTCTGGCGGCTAAGGCGGCCGAAGCGGCGGAGGCTGCTGGGGCGACCGAGGGAAGTGCTGCTGCCAACCCTGGTCACCAGGAGGGAAATGAGAAAACGCCTGTTCAGTCGGAGAAGGCGACTGGGGCTGAGCAGGAGCAACAGACTGAAATCCCTCTGGTTAGAAAGAGGGTTCGGCGGGGGGACGTTCTGAAGACCTACGTCCCTCAGTGGGCGATCTTGGAAACTGATGGCGTCACCTCGGCCGACAAGAAGGCGGTCAAGGAGATAGCCCCGGACTTGTGCCGAGCTTTGGTGCTTCCAGCTGATCGCCCTAACTACGATCGGTTGGACATCGCCGACGCCTGTGCCGATATGATGGCCTTTCTTTCTCTGGTAAAAAATTTGCCATTCCTTTTCCTTTTAGTTTCTGCCCTTGTACTTAACTACTGAATTTTTCCTTATTTCAGGCGACGCCGATGGCTGCTGTCATCACCGATAAGGTGAAGGATATGCAGGGTAGGTTCGACCAGCTTAAGGAGCTGGAAGCTCGGTCGGTCCGATCAGAGGCTGCCCTCCGCCAAGCTCTTGGCGACGTGGAAAGGCTGGAAGGCCAATCTGCGGTGCTAAGGGCTGACCGGGAGGCGATGCAAAAAGAGCGGGACTCGGCTCGGGCTAGGCTGACCCGTCGGAATCTGGCCCTCAAGGCTTCGAGGAAGCAGGCTCGCAAGGAGACCAAGCTTCGGCTGATTGCCGAAGAGCGGTGCTACCAAATGGGCCACGATGAAGTCGTGAGGAGGGCGGCTGCCATGGGCTTGGAGCATCAGCCCTTAATCGAGCCTGGCTTCAGCGATCCCGTCGGTCGCCCTGATGAGGATGAGCTTCCAGTGGTTTCCTCAGGCGAGGACGAGGACCTGTCGGATTAAGCCTTCGGGCAGTTGTAATTTCCTTTTGTAGATTGTATTTATTAAGCCTTCGGGCCTTAACTTTTGTAGCCCTTGGGCTTTTATCAAAAGAATTTTTTATCTAATTGTATCTCTTCGGCCTATATTTTTGCTTTAATTTTGCCTTTAGCATAATTGAAACATAGTTTAACAATTACGTGTATTTTCGGCCTTTGTCTTCGCCTTAACGAGGTCAGGTTAATTCTATGTCTCTTCGGCTGTTATCTCGCCTTAACATAATTTAAGCAAAAGTCTACCGCTCATGTGTTTCTTCGGCTTTCTTTTTTCGCCTTAACATAATTGAATCGATTTTATGTTTCTTCGGCTTTTATTTTTTCGCCTTAACGTAATTGAATCGCTTTTATGTTTCTTCGGCTTTCTATCTGCCTTAACATAATTAAGTCAATTCTAACGATCATATGTATCTTCGGCTTTCTTTTTTCGCCTTAACATAATTGATTGGATTTTATGTTTCTTCGGCTTTTATATCGCCTTAACATAATTAAGTCAATTTTAACGAACATATGTATCTTCGGCTTTCTTTTTTCGCCTTAACATAATTGAATCGATTTTAACGAACATATGTATCTTCGGCTTTCTTTTTTCGCCTTAACATAATAGAATCGATTTTATGTTTCTTCGGCTTTTATATCGCCTTAACATAATTTGGATTCTCCCAAAGTTTGGCTGTTTGGTTGTCCAATCGCCAAATTTATGAAACATTGTACGGGAAGTCGTGGCATTTATCTTTTTGGTCGTCCTCAGATAAATGTCCGACTTATAACATTCTAATTCATAATTGATATACCAAGTAGAACAGTGAAACATGTATTTTATTGATAAATTTATTCAATCTTTACATGCCTTTGAAATGAAAACTTGGCAAAAAGGAGAAGTAAAACTTGAGTGGCGAGCACCTTTTGTTCGGCTATTGGTAATACCTTCGTAACCTGGAGGCGTGCCATGTGTTCTTGATCGGGTCCCCAGTCATGGTGGTTAGCTTGTAGGTACCAGGTCGAATCACCTCAGTTACTTTATATGGGCCCTCCCAGTTTGGCATTAGTTTTCCCTGCTTGGCTGGCATAGAGGTCGCCAATTCTCGTAACACTAAATCCCCTACCATGAATGTCCTTTTCTTTATTCCAGCGTCGTAATATTGTGCTGCCTGGAGTTGATATTTCAAATTCCTTAGGTGAGCTGCCTCTCTTTCTTCTTCCAAAAAGTCTACATTGGCCCGAAGGCCGAATTCGTTTGCTTCGACATTAAAAACCTCCGTGCGGTAGGAGTCCAGTCCGACCTCAACGGGAACCAGGGCGTCCGTCCCGAATGCCAACTTGAAAGGTGTTTCTCCGGTTGATGATCGTGGGGTTGTTCGGTACGCCCACAATACCCAGTTTAGCTCTTCCGCCCAAAGTCCCTTGGCGTCCCCCAGTCGCTTTTTTATTCCATCGAAGATGATTTTATTTGCGGCTTCGATGGCTCCGTTTCCTTGCGGGTGGCCGACTGAGCTAAATTTCTGTTGTATCCCAAAATGCGTTAAAAACTTCCTGAACTTGTTTCCGATGAACTGGGTCCCATTATCGGATACACAGACTTTCGGAATGCCGAACCTTAGTATGACTTGCTCCAGCATGAACTTTTTCGCTGCTTCTTCGGTTATGGTCGCCAGAGGCCTTGCTTCGACCCACTTGGTCATGTAGTCGATCGCCACTATGCAGTATTTGGCCTGCTTCGTGCTCTTGGGTAGAATGCCTACAATATCTACAGCCCACATGGCAAAAGGAATGGGGCTTAGGACGGATGCCATTTCTTCTGGTGGCTGCTTCGGGATGGTGCTGAATAGTTGGCATTGTCGACATTTCTTTGCGTAATCGGCTGCATCTGCTCGCAAAGTCGGCCAATAAAACCCCTGTCTGAGGATTTTGAAGGCCAGTGACCGACCGGCAAGATGTTCTCCACAAATCCCTTCGTGAACTGTTTCCAAAGCCAGTATTTGTTCATCGGAATCCAGGCATCGGAGAAGGGGTTCTGTCGCCGACCTTCTGTACAACTTATTACCGATGATGGTGTAGCTTGCTGCCCTGTACTTCACTTTTTGGGCTTCCTTCCGGTCTAGGGGCAAAGTACCTTTTTCTAGGTAGGCCCTGATCGGGGTCATCCAGGTGACGCCTTGGTGGATTTCCATGCAGGATTGCCTGTCGATCGAAGGGATTTTCACTTCAGTCAGGTAGATGGATCCTGTGAGGTTGTGTGTTTCGGCCGAAGCCAACCTTGACAGAGCGTCGGCTCGGCTGTTATCTTCTCTTCCTACTTGACTCAATTCGAAGGATTCGAATGAGACCGATGAGTCCTTTACCCTCGCCGCATAAGACTTGAGTCGGGGCTCTCTTTGTTCGTACTCTCCTGAAAAGTGCTTTACCACTAACATGGAATCACTGAACGCTCGCAAGTTTCTGACCTCAAGGTTTTTGGCCAGGTTCAAACCGGCTAACAATGCTTCGTACTCGGCCTCGTTGTTGGTTAATGGGAAAGTGAATCTTATTGCTTGGCAGATTTCGAACCCCTCTGGACTTGAAAGGATTAATCCTGCCCCACACTTTGATCCGGCTACCGACCCGTCTACGAATAACTTCCATTTGCCTGGCGACCGAATTAACTGCTCTTCGGGAGCTAGGTCTTTCGGTCCTGAAAAGTAGCATTCGACCATGAAGTCCGCCAATGCTTGAGCTTTGATAGACGTCCTGGGGATGTATTCCAAATCATATTCTCCCAGCTCAATGGACCAGGCCACCACCCTTCCGGACGCCTCAGGTCTTGTCAAAATTTTCTTAAGGGGTTGATCAGTTATAACCTGTACTGTTCGCCCCTGGAAATAATGGCGTAGCTTTCGGGTTGCCACTACAAGGCCATATGCGAACTTTTCGGCGTTTGGATATCTTGTTTCTGCATCCTTCAGCATGTGGGACACATAAAACACTGGGTGTTGCGAGCTGTTATGTTCTTTCACTAGTACTGCTCCGAGAGTTCGGTCGCTTACTGCTAAGTACAGCTGTAAAGTTTCCTTCGGATCGGGCCTCATCAGGAGAGGCGCCTTGGTGAGATACTCCTTTACCTCCTCGAATGCTCTCTGACACTCCGATCCCCATTCAAAATTCTTCGATCCCCGGAGTGCTTCAAAGAAGGGGAGGGCTTTTTCTGCTGATCTGGAAATAAATCTTCGCAAGGCGGCCATTCGACCGGTCAATTTCTGTACGTCCCGAACTGTCCTCGGCTGTTCCATGTCGATCACTGCTTGTATTTTTTCCGGGTTCGCCTCGATCCCTCGGGCACTGACCATGTAACCTAGGAATTTCCCACTGGAGACTCCGAAAGTACACTTGTTCGGATTGATCTTCATGCCGTGCTTCCTTAATGTCTCGAAGCACTCTTTTAGGTCTTCCATGTGATCTTCGAACTGGGACTTAACAATCATATCATCCACATAGCACTCCATGTTTCTCCCAATTTGTTTATGGAAAATCCGATTGACCACCCTTTGGAATGTGGCTCCTGCGTTTTTCAGGCCGAAGGGCATTTTGATGTAGGCATATGTCCCTTTCGGGGTGATGAATGCTGTCTTTGGAATATCCTCGGCATTCATTGCAATCTGATGGTATCCTGAAAAAGCATCCAAGAAACTAAGTACCTGGTATCCAGCAGTGGCGTCTGTCAGCTGATCAATGCTAGGAAGTGGGTAGTGGTCCTTCGGGCATGCTTTGTTTAAGTCGGTGTAGTCCACACACATTCGCCATTTATTGTTAGCTTTCTTTACCACCACCACATTGGCTAGCCAGTCCGGGTATTCGATTTCCTCTATGAATTTTGCTTCCAAAAGTTTTTCCACTTCAGCTTCAATGATCTTCTGTCGTTCCATGGCGAATGTTCTCTTTCTTTGCTTTACTGGCTTTGCCTCGGGCTTAACATTGAGACAATGCTTCGCCGTCTTTGGATCCAGGCCAGGCATATCCTCCGGCCCCCAGGCGAAGACGTCGTGGTATTGTCTGACTACTTCGATCACTTTCCTCTTGAGGTCAGGTTCCATATTTTTTCCGATTCGCACCATTTTTCCCGAACAGCCCGCATATAGCTCTACCTCTTCGGTTTCTGCTGCTGGTTCGGCAATTGGGTTGGATAAGTCCGCACCAAATTTCTCTAACTCAATATTTAGGGTTTGGCGACTTCCGCTGCTTTCGCCTTCGGCCCTTTTCCTCTTGCCACCTTCGGTCATCTCAAAATCTTGATCCTTGTCCAGGTCCTCCAACATGATGATTCGAGCAGTTTTTTGATCGCCTCTCATTTCCCCGATTCCATGCTCAGTCGGAAATTTCAATTTAAGATGAGGTATTGATGCTACCGCTTGAAAAGAAGTAAGAGCTGGCCTTCCGAGAATGGCATTGTAGGGGCTTTCAACCCGAACCACATAGAACTTGACCTGTTTTTCCACAGTATATGGAGCTTTACCCAAAAGGACAGATAGAGTGATAGTACCTTCAATAGGGACTGGCTGGTTCCCGAAGCCGTACAGGGGAGCTTCATGGCAAGGCTCCAACTGTTCGCCCCCAAGGTTCATTTTGCTGTACGTCCGATGGTATAGAATGTTCACCGAACTTCCTCCATCTACTAAAGCTTTCCATATTTTGTTTTGACCGATAACCGGGTTAATGAGCAGAGGATCCTCGTGAGGCCAAATCACATCCTCATAGTCGTCCTCGGTGAACATGATCGGCATTGCCTGTTTTGCAGATTGAAATTGATACAAATTGTAAACCTGTTTGGCATACCTCTTCTTAGCTGTCTTGCTATCACGTCCCAGGGTGCTGCCACCGAATATAGTCTTTACTTCGCCCCTATACCTTTCGACCTCTTCGGGCTCTTTTCGTTTGTCTTCCTTCGGGGCCAGCTTATCCCTTAGGTCTTTGACAAATTTATTTAGTTCTCCTTCCTTGATCATCTTTTCTATGAGCTTTTTTAAATGATAACACTCGTCAGTGTTGTGTCCTTTGTCCTGATGATAATCACAATATTTGTTGCCATTCTTCTTGTAATCGGGCATCTTCATTCGTGCTGGGCGAACGAAGCCAGGCTTTCCTTTTATCTCGTGGAGAATCTTTGAGATTGGTGCATTCAGAGGGGTGAATGCTGTGCCATCTCTATCTCTTCTTCGTTCGGCAGCTTTGTCGCGACCTTTCGCCTCATCTCGCCTGTCATCGTACCTTCGCCCAGAATCATACCTGTCATGCCCTTTCCTTACCCTGTCTTCTCTCCTGGTCTCCTTGTACCCTCCGATGGACTCCATCTTCCTTCGGATGCTCTCACCCCTCAAGTATATATCATTTAGGGATTTAGGGGGAATATCGTAAAGAGAAGACCGGAGTTTTTTACCTTTGATGGGGTCCAGTCCTGCCGACAAGAATCCAGCAGCCTTTACTTTATCCAAATTTGTTACCATTCCAGCCTCTTCCTTAAACCTAGCCAAATAATCTCCCAACTCTTCGTTCGGCCTTTGTCTACAGTGTATTAAAGCTTCGGTATCCTTCTCTCTTCGGCACAGATGCGAATAGTGCCTCAAGAATTTTCTTTTTAGCTGGTCGTAAGAACATATCGACCTTGGTTTCATTGATCTATACCACATGGTAGCTGGACCCTTCAGATATGTCTTAAACATTTTGCAAAGCATGACATCACAGTGCCCCATGCCAGTCATAAGGGACTCATACTTCTCGCAATGGTCTTCAGGGTCGCCTTTCCCATTGAATTCGTTCATCTTCGGGAATTGTCTTCCAGGGGGAGGTCTGTACTGCTCAATTTCCTCCGACACTACCGGCTCGTGACTAATTCTACGATCGCCGAACATCGCCTTCTCCATTCGGCTCAGCCTGTCTTTCATGCGAGGATCTCCTTCCTCGTCAGTATCCGATCGTACGACCACCTTCGAACGGATCCTTCGGGGATGTGATTCAGAATCCGAAGATCCATCTTCATCATCATGCACCCTTTTTTCTCTCCTATGGCTGGTCTGTACCAATAGTTGCTCTCCGGTCTCCACAGCACCTTGGAGAGCCTTTTCCTCGGCATCCAGCTCAGCCCTTCGCCTTTTAATCGCCTCTAGCTTAGCGAGATCCTCCTCTCTCTTCTTAGCCTTAGCTTGGGCTTCGGCTTCCAGCCTTTCCTTTTCCTTCTGCCTTCCTCCTTTGGCAGCAGTTTCCTCACGCCATTTAAGAATCATGGCCTTTTGTTCTTCGGGCGTGGGCATCGGTCCCTCCTCCAAATCATCATCAAAATTGAGAACCCGATTAATGGGGGGTGTAGTCGTGGAGGGACCCTGGTGATGAGTTTCAGAATTGTCAATTGCCATCGTTCCCAGATATCGTCACAAATTGGCTTACACGTTCCCACAGACGGCGCCAAATGTTGGAACCAGTTTTCTGTCGGTTTAGATCCCAAGGAGCTCTTCGGGTCAACCTGTAAAAAGAGAAGAATGCGAGGGATTGGACCCCCGATTCACCTCCGGTGTGAGAATAAGTTAGAGGTTCCAATTAGGTTTAAATGAACGTGTAAGTCTTTGTGAGTATGAAATGAGTATATACCTGGACATAAACCTGTTACATGCTTTTATAGGCATTCGGTTACCGACTCACCCGGATTCTTCGGAAGCCACCGTCACAGTCCTGCCATTACGCCTAAATAAGCGGGCGACTCAGTCATAGCAACGGTTAGGCCCAACGGTCCGATCCGAAAGAGTGGGCTTTGACCATTCGGCCCAATTAGTATTCGGCCCAATCACCGTTCGGCCCAATCCTAGTTGGGCCACCAACAAAAAGAATCTCTGATGATTTTATAAAATTCCCGAAAGGTCAAAAAGAATTGATTTTTAATAAGAAATTCATATAAAATGCAATTAAAACCATACACATATATTTTAATCAATACCATTCACCAAGTAAACATCTAATCATCACATTTTCAAATATCCACCTTTCACACAATATTCACATATCATAGATCTCAAATATTATTAAATATTAATACTGTACAAGCGTTTTTCTGAGTCGTTATACTTAGACCATATATGTCTATAAGATTTGAAAACATAACGGTTTAACGAGCAAGTTATCCATTCAGATTACATAGGGCAGGTAAGATGGTAAAAATCACCTACGAATCATGCATGACAAACATACATAAACTTATGCTAGCATGGCAAGTTCTAAACCTCTATATCCACTTTCGCAATCAATAGAGATTAACAAACCACTTAGATGTTAGCTACGCATCCAAGAAGAATAAGCACAACCAAACTAGGATATCAATTAGCCATCACACACACATCTTTAAAACAATTAACTACTAAAATCCATAAATAAATCCGTTAGAATCCCACGACAACGATTAGTTCATAATCAAACCGTTCATCATCGTGGGTTCAGATGGAAACATGATAATAAATATGTCTGGAATACTAAATAAAAGTACTAGGGTTTATGAAGAAACAAACGAGAATCCAAAGTATCGCCTAATTAGAAGAATACAAAGATAAGTTGAAAACTAGATCTTCGTAATCAGCCGTCTCCTCGTTCTCCTTGCCGGTGGATGGATATGTATGAATGTATATCAATATATATCTCTGAAATCGTCCACCAATTGTTTATATAGGCTCTTTTGTTGACTGGTCTTCACTGGTTTCCTTTTCAGAACAAAAATTGACTTCTTCATTAATCTACCAAGCGCGGGCGCGCTTCCAAGGGCGCGGGCGCGCTTCAAGTGATTTCAACTAGGCGCGGGCGCGCTTGAGCCTCTGTCCAGAATTCTTCAAAACTCATTTATTGACTTTTTCTTGCGACTACTTATACTTGCTTGGCCTCCACTTCTTAAGTTCACATAACCACCATACTTGGAGACTTTATTCACCTAAATGCTTCTAATCACACCTCTGCACACAATACTTAACAAACACGTTAAAAACACCAAATACTTGAGTTAAAACAATCGATTAAAGCTGATTAGAAGCATTCCAAGTAGATATAGAATCCACTTATCAGAACCCCCACAGCCTCCATGCCCCATTCTTTTCCTTCCCCTCCAAGAAGGTTAAGAACTGGTGGCCCCTCTACTGCTAACAGACTGGAAGCCCTAGAGCACAGGTGTCACTCCATGGAAGCTAAGCTTGACAGGCTTTCTACCATGGTGGCCTCTGGTTTCTCTAGCATTCAGGAAGCTATTCAAGCTCTATCTGCCACTATTGATGCTGCCAACTTACCTAAGGGGGAGAAAAGGGCAAGATCAGAATTTGATTCAGAATTTGACCCCAGGCAAGATGGTGCATCTCAGGGGAGCCTGTTTCTAAGGAGGAATCAAGGAGTAAGGGGGAGCCTGCAACTAAGGGGAAATCAGTGTCTGCAAAGAAGAAAAAGGGAACAAAAGGAGATTCAAGGAGTAAGGGGGAGCAAGAGAAAGAAGCTGGAAATCTCTTTGAATATGAGATGGCTGGAGAAATAGTTCTAATGTCTAAAGAAGCACTGGAAGCAATGCAAGGAAATGCTCCATCCAAAAGACCAGTACTACCTCCTGTGACAATAAGAGAGCCAACTCCAATGCCAAAGGAGAATGCCCTTGAAAAGAAATGGAGAGAACAGGAGGAGCAAAATAGGCTGGGAAAAGGGAAAGACAAGATGCCTGAATACATCTTGTCAGGAAACAGATGGAGTGAAGGAACAGAGTTCAATCAGGAAGAAGCTAATGCTTTGATGGTTGACTACAAGGAGAGCACTCTAAAGAATCATGATGAGGACTTCAGCAGGATAGTTGAGGGAGCTATGTTGGAACCTAGCAGAAGGTTGAATAACTGCTCAACTTTGCTAAGGGAGAAGATCATTAGTGTATGTGTGAAGATCAATGAAGAAAAGAGGTGGGCCATTGATGTGTACCTGAACAATGGAATATCTATGTTCATCACTATGCAGCTATTGCAGAGCCTTCCAGCAAAGGTGCTAACTGTGATGAAGAACAAAATCAAGGCAAACCATACATCCTTCAATGAGATTCTGCGATTGCTGATGATGAACTTAATCTCAGAGAAACTTCCAGAAGTCTACACCAATCCATTCTGTGTCTACTATGCATCCACCACAAGGGATGGCAAAAAGAGATGTGCATACATGAGTCTAGGAGGCACTTCCACAATGGAGTCAAAGTCAATACTGAAGGTGCTAGACATGATTCTCAACTCTAAAGCCAACAAGGAAAGAGCTCTAGCTGTCAATGCAATCTATGATTTGCTGTTGAAAAGAGACAAGGAACTGAGCTCTACAATGAAGAAGATGATCATCCAAGCAAACTCCAAAAGAGCTGATCAAGGAGAAATATGTTCTTTTGATGTTCCTTTTGATGATAATGATGAGTTGGATGGAAGTGGAGGAACTGAACAAGCAGGAAATGCTAGTGGAAGTACTTCTGGGAATGTTGGAACTAAATCCCAGGAGGAAAATAAAGAAGAATCTCATGTGCAAGAAAAGAAAGATGCTAGAGTTACAGAAGAAGAGGAGTCTGAAGTAATTGAAGCTTTGAAGGCAAATATCTTGAGATGTGCTATAGACAGTATAAATGCTGAAAAAGATACTGTCACCAAAGAAGCTGTTACAGAAGACACTGTCCTGAAAGAAGCTGTCTTAGAAGATACTGTCATGGAAGATGCTGATATGAAGGACACTGTCATGGAAGAAGATACTGTCTTGAAGGACACTATCGAATAAGATGTTGTCAAGGATGGAATCAAGCCTACTATCAAACCAAAAAGGACAAAATCCTTAGCCAAGGCTTGGTTTTCTAGACAGGAACCTGAACCTAAGGAGACTTCTAAAGCAAGGAAAGGAAAGACCAAGTACTTAGGAATTCAGAAAGCTACAGGGCTATGCAGGAATCTGAAGAAGCCTCTTCAAGTCAAATACCCAAACTCTTTTGAAGTACAACATGCAAAATCCAAAGAAATCATAAGTGTTAAAGTGGAGTTAGATGCCAATCAGGAGGCAAACATGTACATTCTCTGGTGGGATTCATCAAGGTCAATAAAGGTGGATACAAACTTCATCATGGAAATTGAGTCAATTTCTGTGAATGACATCCCTGTGATTGTAAGAACAAAGGTCAGGAGAATGATTGATTACTTCTTTTTGGACAGAATGGTGGAGCTACTCCAAAGCTATGACAATGTACCCAACAAGGTCATGGAACATGTTCTGAAGTACAAGGATGAAAGGGATATGGAATTCTATCAGAAGTTTGGCATGTTTGAAGATCATGATGATTCTGACATTGCTCACTTGTTGGAGTATTCTGATGAAGAGGTAGCTGATTATGAAGAGGATATTCCTGAAGAAGAGGTGCAAACCCAACCAGGTCAAGAAGGACCTTCAAATCCTGCAGCAAGAAATGCCACTAAAGATATGGAAGCTCCATTCTTGAACAAGTGCAAAGAAGCCAACAGGGTGGAGAGTGAAGGACCTAATTACCAACCTTGTATGCTAGAAAACCCCCTGAGGATCAAGTTCATAAATGAAGAGATCCCTGTTGGAAGTTTTTATAAGCTAAAAACAAGTGCACTGAAGGATCTACTCTATTTGGTAATTGGATCAATTCATCCATTAGAACAGCTGTGTTCTTCTGAGATTGAGGGCATTCTTCAAAGTAGAAAGGGTGAAGACTCAAAGCTGGATAAATCAAGGAGAAAAACCCTGAATGCATATCCTGGAAGAAGATTTAAACTTGTTGAAAGCATACTGAAGTTCAGAACTTATGCATTTGGTAAAGACTTGTGGATGGGTCTTCAGGATGCTAAAGTATGTCTCTCCAAAGCATTCCGTAAGTACGTTGATGAGATAGAAGATGATGCTATCTCTCCTAATGAGAAGGCATTGGTGAAAGGACTCAAGGAGATTCTGACAGAAGCTCTCAACAGAGAGAATGAAGCAAGACAGAAAAGGAAATCTGAAGCTAAGTGAAAATTTTATCAATTCTGATCTTGTTTAGTTAAGTTGCCATCATGTATTAATTGTAAATTTGTTGTTATTGTCCATAAAAACAAATTGGGGGACATTGTTAGGATTTATGGGTGATAGCTATGAGACAACTTAACTAGATACTTTTTAATGCTTAATTTTATTAAGTATGAACATATTGTCACAGCCAGAGTATGTTCTTGTAACCATTTTGTTTGTTGTTAAATAAGAGTTTTAAGTACATCTTGGTAGAAGTTCATTTATTTGTCAAGCCTCAAGAACTGCTCAAGAAGGACAGCAAGAATAAATGTTACTGTCATAGCACTGACAGTAAGGTTACAAGAAGACATCATGTTGCAAGTCACGATAGTACATTCACTCTGACAGCAACATTGGCGGAAGCCCTCGGACAGCAACTTTACCTTAGCCTGACAGCAAGCTTGGGAATCCTGACAGCACCTTCTACGGGGATTTTTACTGTCACCAAAAGCGCATTTTTGTGACAGCAAGCTTAGCGATCAGGATACTGTCATGAAGGGACAAACTTTGTATTGGGGATCTACCCAGTCAAACATGTGACAGTTTGGATGTTCAAGAAACAGGCGTGTTGCAGTATCCCAACACTGCATCAAGTTTGCAAGACTACGACCGAAGCTTGAGAGATCACATGACAAAGCTCACCAATTCAAGAGTATGACAAATCTACATCTACTGAATTGTGTTAGCTAAATATAGAATGTATCTAGATTACTTTTTCCAGTACTGATAAGTTGTTTGTATAGCAATTTAGGAAAGACTCACGGGTAGACAATTTGTAAGAAGCTGCCACATGAAAATGACAGCAGCTTCACAAACCCGTGATGATAGAGATATGATTAGTTTACTTAGACTATCTCTCAATTCATTCTAGGTAATCACTCGAGAAATTGAATCTCAAGAAAACCAACATTTTCTTGAGGCTGTAGCAACACTTTGCAAAATAAATAAAACATTTATTTCGTGAGAAAAACTCGTGTGTCTACTTGTGTTTGCATTCCATAAACTGATAAACGTTAATCTTAGTTTTTGTTGTTGAAACGTATATTGAGATTTATCAGTATTGCATTCAACCCCCCCCCCCCCCCCTTCTGCAATAGTCAAGGACCAACAGGCTCTTTGACACCAGACAAAATAGTTGGAGCATTTTTTTTTACAAAAGATTCTTTTCCTTTGCCCTTGGCCTTCTTCCTTCCCTTGTCATTCTCATAATCAAAACCAATTCCAACCTTACAGTCTTCAGTGTGTTCCTTGTGATAGGTTTGAATAAGCTCAGAGGAGTTTCTATAGCTTCTTATCTTTAATTCATTTTCAGCAATTTGTTCCCTAAGAGCTATTTCTATATGTTCAGCACAAACTACTTTATTCTTAAGATACTCAACCTCCTTTTTCAAACCATCAAGGTTCACAACCATTAATTCAAGTTCCTCATTCTTTTCTGTAAACTCAAGGTTCTTAGCAGTTAGCCTATCAATTTCTTCATTAGCAACTAACATGCTAGTATGAATATTAAACATTTCAGTACTCATGTCTTCAACAGTTTGCTTGTATTGAGAGGGAGTCATTTCGAGAGAAGTAAGAATAGGTACCTGATTTGAAGAATCACCATCATCAGAAAAAGCCATTAAGGCATAGTTTACATACTCCTGTTCTTCTTCTTCATCAGAGTCATCCCAGCATTTTCCCTCTGCAATAAAAGCTTTACCATGCTGTTTATTGAGTAGAGCTTCATATTTAGCTTCAAGCTCTAAGTATGCTTTGTCCTTTTTGACCTGTTTGGGCTTCTTGCACTCTGTAGCAAAATGCCCAAGTTCATTGCAGTTATAGCATCTTATCTTGGACCTATCCACACTCCCAGTCTTGTATCCTCCTTTTGTAGCACTAGCAATTCCTTTCCCTTTACTAAAGGTGTTTGAGCCACTTGATCCACCAGCACCACTAGCATTAAACTTGGACTTGAATGGTTGCTTCCTTTTGAACCTTATGTTAGAATATCTCCTAGCCATATAGGCAAAAGATTTGTTTTCCATTTTGTCCAATTCATATATGCTGTAGAAATCATCTTCCTCAGGAAGATCATAGATGACTTGAGACTCATCACCAGTGTCTTCAACTTTCAGCTCTTCAATCTTGACTTGATTGACATTCATTGCTTCCATTCTTTGATCTAAATTGTCAACAATAAAGGCACATGATGTATTGGCCATCATACCTTTCTTTTCTTGAAAGGACCTCTTCTGAAACAACTCCAGTTCATATGTCTTCAAAACACCATACAATACATCAAAACCAATCTTGGTTAGATCTCTTTCTTTGAGGGAAGAGATCCTTGGCTCCAAGTGATTTGGTAGAGTTAACAGGAACTTCATGTTAAGCTTTTCAGTTTCATAATGCTTGTCATAAAGTTTAAGATCATTTATCAACCTATTGAACCTTTCGAACACTTCTGTGATGCCCTCTTTTGGTTGAGCCATGAAGGCTTCATACTGTGAAACAAGAATCTGTTTCTTGTTCTTCCTTACTTCAGAAGTTCCTTCACATAGCACTTCTATAAGCTCCCACATCTTCTTTGCACTACTACAGTGAGCAATAATGCCATACATGTTGAGATCCATGGATTCACAAATAATGAGTTGGAGATATCCATCTAGAGCCATTTTCTCCTTTTCAGGATCAGTGTATTTTGAAGGATCTTTAGGTTCATATCTCTTTGGTATTTTCTCAGTACCAACAGTTGTTTCAGCAATTTCAATCATTGGATTGAATGGACCATGTTTTAGAATGTCTAAGTACATGGGGTTTGAAGCTTTGATGAACAACAACATCTTCTTCTTCCATAGATTGTAGTGTTCCTTGTCAAAGGGAGGAATCTTGATACTGCTTAGTTTCTGTGAACTCATGCTTGATCTTTTACTGTTTGTATTTCAACAGCCTGCTCTGATACCACTTGTTAGATATGAATATCACTAAGAAACTAGACAGAGGGGGGTGAATGGATAGTTTGAATGTTTTTCATTTTCTTGAAACTAAAAGGCTGTGTTAGATTGTGTTGAATGAAAATGCGGAATAAAATAAATAGAACACACACAATCACTTTAATCTACTTTGTATTAAGTAAATCAAATACTACAGCTTCCAAAATTTCACAAGTGAAATTCTGGCTTCTAAACAAGAACAGTGTTTTCTTGTTTTCTTACAGAGAAAAGAGTGCTTGAATATTTCTGTGTATTACTCTCTTGCTACTAACAATAGGGTGTGAACAATATATATATCCTATACAAACTGGTGCACACTCCTATTTACACAGTTACCCCTAACTGTAACTCCAACTTGTCCTGCCATAAGAAGTTAACTGTGTCAGGAAGGACCACTTGCTTTCTGTAGCCTTTCCCGTTTCTGTAGCTGCTTGTCTCTAATCTTTCTCTCCAAGTTTTGTTGTAGATTTGTCATCTGTCTTTGGACCACCTCACAGTAACAGATGCTTCAGTATTTGTCTCCTTTGAATCTTGGTTATGTACCTTAATTTGTCTTGTTATAAACGGCTAAGTGTTGACATCGTTAACTCCAGCATATTCCTGATTCTTTGACTTGTCGACATAGAGCATTATTGACTTTGCTATATGAGGACTTTGCTATATGACTATTTCAGGAGTATGCGATATAGGCTTTTTGAGGACTTCACGATATAGTCTTATTGAGGATTTCACGATCTAGTACATTCTGACTTTGCGATTTCAACACTTCACGACATGAGCCTTGAGGACTGTTAATCCCAAATGACCTAACAGAATTGTAGAAGGGGGGGGGGGGTTGAATACAATTCTTGACATTTCTCAAACTTAAAAATACCTTACAAATTAAAACTGAACTTATAAAATAAAAACCACAAGCACTTAATAATTTCAGTTGGATTGTTTGATGATCCAACTGAAGTGATTTTTATTGCAGAAATAATATGTGATACAAAAAGTACACAACTGCTCAGTTACAAGAATGTAGAGAAGTATGCTCTCAAAGATAGCTAATACAATCTATTTGTTTTTCTTCTCTTACATCTATTTTAACTGCTACACTTGGTTATATATATATTCCCAAGTTTACAAAGCTATTTTTGGCTACACTAAAGTACACTAAAGGTAACCGTCAGTAGCTTACTTTTCATCCCTTTTGTCCAATGGTCCTTGGAGATCTTTGTCTTCTGTCTTCAGTCTTATAGTGATCCCACTCAATAACCAGATTGGAAATTGGAATGTTTCCTTATTCCCCATGTCCATTTTAATGGTTTCCAATGCAAAGTACACTTCCACATCTCCTTTTGATCTGTCAGAAAACTGTCACTATCACTTTGTCAACTATTCAGAAAAGTGATAATTATTCGTTGATAGTAGTAAGATGTGTTTCGTTGATAGCTTTATTCTTCATTTCGTTGATGAGTAATCTTCGTTTCGTTGATGAGTAATCTTCGTTTCGTTGATGAGTAAACTCCATACCGTTGACAGAGTAATCTTCATACCGTTGACATGTCTTCACTTAGGCAAAATTACAAGGCATAATATATTTACAATTGACCAACCTATTTTGCCTATCTAGTACTTAGTCAACATGACTTAGAAAACCTATCCAATATCTACAGCGAAATGCATATCAAACTAGAAGTATTGTACAGTGCAATTGCTACATCACTCATTTCGTTGATGAGCTTCCTGTCAATGGAATGCTGCAAAGCATGCCATTTCGTTGACAGCTACAAAATGACTTTACACAAATTCTACTAAGTGTTTTATGTTTATCATCAAAAACAACATATTCCTAACAATCTCCCCCAATTTATGACTGATAGAATAACAGCCATAAATCAAGAGACTTGATGATAACAAAAACACTCAGATACATCATAAATTACAAAAGTAGAAAATGCATTAAGCTTCATAATATTTTAGACAAAATACAAGACTTACAAGACTAATGCCCAAAAGTGCTCCTCTAGACTGAGCAAATGTTTCATCTGTGTCTTCTTTGTGGCATAGTCTTCTTCCCTCTCTTAGAGTTGTTTTCCTCAATTTGGACCTGTAGCCTTCTGTAAAAGATTTTCTCCTCTTCATCTTGATCACCAAGCATGGATTGCATAAACTTTAGAGTTTGATTAGATGCCTTATCCAGCTGGTCTTCCATCCTGAAGAATCTTCTGCAAATGTCCTTGTCCTTAAATTCCATCATCCAGTATGGTTGAAGATGGATCTTCTTTCCTGTTGAGGGCACTCTAAGCATCATGGGAAGAGCCTCGGGCTTGTTCCAGCTAGCCTTTATCTGACAGATTTTGGAGACCACCTCAGACTTGGCTGTTTTGGTGAAGCCAAAGTCCTTCTTCAAGCATCTAAACACTGAGAGTAGTGTTTGATAGTCTTCTCCTAAAATTCTATAGAGAGGCCACACTTGTTCTCTACCTCCCTTGAATGTAAAAACTAGTCTCTCAGGTAATTTTTGAGAAGCTGCAATGCCTCTTACTTCCACCAGGTTGTCTAAGTCAAGATGTAAACTGGATTCTTCCCTGATGTCAGCAATGTACATGCAGTCCTCTGGATTTGCAGGGGGTTTCTGAGGTTGTGGCTTTCTCACAAACACTGGCTTTGCCTTGACAGCCCTTTTCTTTGTCTTCATTTGTTGATCCTTCTCAAATAGGAACTTTGGAAAGTAGGCCTCATCAAATTCAAGAGGCTCCTCTTTTGGTATAATTGGTTGATCATGAAAGTTGACAAGATGTGCAGGATCACATGCCAACTTTCCTTCATGAGGTAGATCAACAGGAATTTGATGTGCACTTGTATTGGAAGAGTCTTGAGCAGTGTCCTGAGAATCATCTTTGTCAAAGTTCAGATTCCTTTTAGCTCTAGCCTTTGGCTGCCTTACACTCTTCCTTTCCTTTCCAGCTTCTTTAGCTTCATCCTTGGCCTTTTCTTCCTGTAGGGTTTCTTCATCTTCAAGCGATTGAGCAACTGCTAGTGCTTGCATTGCTGTCCTTTCAGATTCTTCAGCTTTGGCCTTAGCAAAATTTGGGTGACCAACCCAAATGCAGATTTCTTTGTTATCCCTGTAGATGATGGCCCTTTTGTTCCTTATGCTTGGATGATTGCTCTCTTTGCTTTCAATGATCAGCTTCCCTAGGACTTTGAACTCATCTGGCTTTGGTGGAGGATAAAATATCCTTGCAATGTTATTGCCCTTGGGTTTGACAGGTGATATTGGAGATATCCCTCTTGCATCCACATTCCTAAAGCATGAAGATTGTCCTTTCTCACTTCTTGAATCTTGAAGGACTCCATGCTGAAGGGGTTCTATAACATAAGAACTCTTGAACTGTGGCTCCCATTCCATAGATGTTACAACCATGGCATCCGTTGATGGTTGATCCGTTGATGGATTTGAGTTCTTTGCAGTTCCAGCAATTTTCTTGACCCTTGCTTCTATGTTGGACCAATGATCTTTGATCTGTTCTGCAAGTCTCATCCTCATAGAAGCTTCCTGAATTAGGTCAATGCCATCCTTTTTCTTCTGTCCAAGCTCCCCTATTGCTAGTGGCTCATTTGGTAAGGAAATGGCTAGGACCAAAACCTTTGTGATTTGTATATCAAGCTCTTTAGAATGCTCCAGCTCCTTAGATTTCTCCCCCTTTTTGTTATCATCAAGTGAGATGATAGGGAGTCCTTGAGCTGCCAAAAGCTGGGTGAGTAGCTGATTGTGCTTCTCTTGTTCCTTTTGCATGTGAAAAAGTGTAGCCTCAACTTTGTCCACTCTAGAGGAAAGAGTCTTCAAAGATGAGTACACTTCAAGTTCCTTGGAGAAAAACCTGTTCATCTTGGACACAGTTAGAAGAGGAAGCTTTTCATCTAGCCTCCTGTCAGTAGCATCCCTGAGGTTGCTAATGGAATCCTTGATTTCTGTAGCTTCAATCCTTGTCTGCAACATCTGTAGCCTTTGGATTTCCAGTGAATTCATGATGGCCTTGTAAAATTTCTTGTCCCTTGCATTTGCAGACTCATGAGCTAGATATGCCGCATTGTACTGCCTTGTGATAGCAGCATCTAGAGTGCATCTTCCTTGCATATCCTGAGAAAGCCAGTTTGGTCTAGGAGGCACCACAGAAGTCCCAGTCTGTGAAGTAGTGGCCACATGTAGATTGTCACCAAATATGTCCTCATCATCAGAAAAGTCAAAGTCTCCACTGGTTGCAGCTGCTGGAGATAGATTGGTCAAGGCATCCTTTGCTCGTTGCATTGATGCTGTTGTGTGAATTAGGTTTAGTGACCTCTCTGCCTCCACATTGCCCTGTTGAGCCATAACTTGATAGGCTGGCACAGGATGAGTAAAGGTCTCAGGATCCAGGGAGATACTATCCAGAGTTTGTTGATAATTCTCTTGGAAAGTAAGTTCCATTTCTCCCTCACTGACCCCCATTAACTCACTAGCAATGGCTGCTTCCTCCCTTATGACTCCTGTAGTCCCTTCTCTCTCTCCACTCTTTTCTTTCATCATGGGCTCCCCATGGCTCACACCTCTCACACCCTCACCTTCACCTACTAAGGTGGTACTCTCAATCTTTCATTTTGCCTGGCTGGAAGAAATAGCCAGCCTCTCACTCTCATTCTCTCCTTTTGCCTGGCTGCAAGCCAGCCTCTCAGTTTCACTCTCTCTCAAACCTAAAAGTGTCTCAACTACCACCAGGTCATCTACACTAGTTGTGGAAACAACTTGATCTTCAATAAGGGGTGTAGAATGACCTATCAACGGAATGGTAGTTTGAACTGTCAACGGTATGGATACCGTTGATGGAGAAACACTTGTCAATGAAAGAGGCTGTTTCGTTGATGAAGTCAATAAAGCATTTTGAGAAAGTGAAATTACAATCGAATCTGTGGTGATTGATGTGAGATTGGAGTCCACAGATCCTCTTGCAGCTTCAGAAAAAATTGGTTGATGGCCCAACAAATCACTTAACAAGTGATGACCACCAGCTTCAGAGTGGGGCTTCTCCAAGATAAGAGTTGGAGAATCAGGAATAGATGTATGGATCATGTCCACATCTAAAGACTGAGTTGGAGAATTTGGTGGAGATAGTTCAAGGTTGATGTTTAAAGAATGAGACTGTAACCCCAGAGTAATAATTGGGGTTACATCAAACTAAATTTGTGAAACTGGAAGTGTTGCTTCCAGA
This sequence comes from Heracleum sosnowskyi, assembly GCA_030848705.1. NCBI lineage: Eukaryota > Viridiplantae > Streptophyta > Magnoliopsida > Apiales > Apiaceae > Heracleum > Heracleum sosnowskyi. Next base: position 88,215,123 of record CM061243.1, read on the forward strand.
GTGTGTGCACCCTGTGTACCCTTGGATTTTTGCTTCACTCTCCTTTGGTATTGGGAAAATGTAGACTGTGGGCTTGAAGTGTCCCGTACCCTCTTGGAGTGTGCTCTTGGAGGAGAGCTTGTTTCAATAATCACATCCTTTTGGGAGGACTTGTGTTTAAATCCATTTTACTCAGTATGCCTTGTTGAGAAGACACAATGGGGCATGGCTGGGACACACTATCCTTTCCTTCCTTATTCTTGGGGTTTCTTTGATTTTCACCCCTTTCCTCACCTCTCACAACTCCAGAATCACTCCCCTTTGGTTGTGAAGTAGTTTTTGCAACAGGTGCCTTTTGAGAAGCACCTGAGGTTGGCTTTGAGGATTTCTTAGATTTAGGTTTTACTGCTTGGGCAGGAGCCTGTTGGGACACAGCTACATACTCCATAGCAACATTGGTAGGTGAAACAATAGAAGTAACAACTACACTAACAGGGTTAGAAGAAGTTACCTCAATGATGGGCAGATACACCACTAGGACATCACCATTGTGGTTAAGTCTCAGTATATCTGTCAAAACCCTCTTCTCTTGCACAAAACACTCGAACCTGGAAATAGGGTTAGAGATAACTAATGGTGCTGGACTAACATGGTTAGCCAACATCATCAGAAACCTAGCATAATAGATATTCTTTTTCCTATTAGCCTTATCACCCAACTTAGCACCAATTTCATACATAAGTTGAGTGCTAAAGTTGTAATATCTATCAGTTAGAAGCATGGTTAAGAGAATCAACATAGAATTAGTTAATGCATCAAAATTGCTAATCTTTCCAGAGAAGACCTTAATGAATGCATCAGCTAAGTAACTGTATTCCTTAACCAGACCTCTCCTAATAATCTTACCCAAATTATCAGTAGGCAAAGAGTAGTTTATAGAATTTAGCATGTTAATCATTTCAGTATATGTAGGCAAAGAATTACAGTTATTTTCAGGAATATGTAGACATGCTTGCAATACATCAGAGTTAACTATATACTCATTACCTTGGATGGTAAATTGCAAAGTGCAATTTGTCCCACTATACTCACTTGAGGTCCAAATCTCCTCGATTATCTCATTGTAGAGTGGTGTAGAGTGAAACATTGCATAGCTCAACTTGCAATTCTTCATGAAATCCATCATTTTGAAAAAGATGATGTTCGGGCTTTCCTTGACAACAAAAGGGATGGAGTTGTTCTTCTCATAGATAAACCCTCCAGCAGAAATAAGCTTGACTATTGGTGCCATTGTTGAGTGAAGAAAAGCTTCGAACTGAATCGCTTGTTAGAGAGAAGAAGAAAGAAAAGCCTTTGGAATTTTTGAGAACAGGTAAAAAAGAGTTAAAGAAAAATAGAATTTCTTAAATACTCCCCCAAAAATTCTCAGAAATTAAGTCCAATAATCAATGTAAATTACTGGATTGGCTTAAAAAATATAACCGTTACTTTTAAAGTATTACCATGATTTATACTTACAGGGGTGTATGTATAGATCGTGGTAAAAGACGTGTCAAATTTCAACGGTTCAGATTAACTGCGCTATATCAACGAATCAGGATTGGGCGGTTAAAGTCCCGTCTATTTCGTTGATAAATCTACGTTTCGTTGATATAAAAGAGCTATCAACGAAACACCCAGAAAAATGCTAAGACTGTCAACGAAATGGTGCGTTTCGTTGACATAGTAATTTTGACTTAGACAAAATTGCACTTTTTCCTGAGAAAATTAATTCACAGAAAAACATATCAAATTTCTGGCTACATTGTAACTTGCAAAAATCTCAAAAATAATTAGGAGAAATTTAACATACCTAGCTCACTTACTAGTCTTGAGAATGTTGATTCATCAAGTGGCTTGGTAAAAATGTCTGCAAGTTGTTGTTCACTTGGAACAAAATGTAACTCCATAGTACCATTCATAATATGTTCTCTAATGAAATGGTACTTGATGTCAATGTGCTTGGTCCTTGAATGCTGCACTGGATTCTCAGTAATGGCAATGGCACTAGTGTTGTCACAGAAAATAGGAATTTTCTCAACTCTTAATCCATAATCAAGTAGTTGATTTTTCATCCATAAAATATGTGCACAACAACTTCCAGCTGCAATATACTCAGCCTCAGCTGTGGAGGTAGAAACTGAGTTTTTTTTCTTGCTGAACCATGAGACAAGCTTGTTTCCTAAGAATTGACAGGTGCCAATTGTGCTTTTCCTGTCAATTTTACATCCTGCATAATCTGCATCTGAATAACCAATTAGTTCAAAGCCAGATTCTCTAGGATACCAAATGCCAAGGTTTGGTGTTCCTTTGAGATATCTGAAAATTCTTTTAATAGCAACTAAATGGGATTCCCTAGGATCAGCCTGAAATCTAGCACATAGATATGTAGCAAACATAATATCAAGTCTACTAGCTGTTAAATATAAAAGTGAGCCTACCATGCCTCTGTAACTTGAAATGTCCACAGATTTTTCCTTAGTATTCAATTCAAGTTTGGTGGCAGTAGGCATGGGAGTTTTGGCAGGAGAGCATTCCATTAAGTCAAATTTCTTTAATAAATCATGAATATATTTTGTTTGACTAATGAAAATGCCTTCATTAACTTGCTTCACTTGAAGACCAAGAAAGTAAGTTAATTCTCCCATCATGCTCATTTCATATTTACTTTGCATAAGCTTAACAAACTTTTGACAAAGTTTCATATCTGTAGACCCAAAGATTATGTCATCTACATAAATTTGAACAAGTATATTAGAGCCATTCACAACCCTGTGAAACAGAGTTTTATCTACAGTACCTCTAGTGAAGAGATTCTCAAGGAGGAACTGTGAAAGTGTGTCATACCAGGCTCTAGGTGCTTGTTTCAAACCATAGAGTGCTTTGAGGAGGAAGTATACTGTTAGGTCCAAAGTATCGTAGAAGGGGGGGTTGAATACGATACTCAGAAATAATTTAATTTCGTTCGCGGATTAATCTTTCAGTTCTATAACGAAATCAAACACACCAAACCAAATCAAGTTTCGGGGAATATATCTTTTTATAAATATAAACCTCGAGGGGTGCTACAATTTCTAATCCGTAGATTAGCGTCAATGAGTTTAAGGTTACACAAATACAAAACAATGATCAAGTTCTGAGCACTATTAATTTCTCTGATAATTTTCTCCGGCTCTTCTCTCTCTCAGTAATGTCTCTGTGTTAAAATCCTTAACTGAAGAAGACACATTCTTCACTCTGTATTAACTGCAGACTTAAATTGAAAACCATCGAACCATTTAGAATAGAATATTCTTGGCCGTTGGATCTTCATCAACCTGTCAGACAAGCACAACTTTTCACCTGCTCCATGAATTGAAAAACCATCGAATGGATTAAAAAACCATCGAATGGAATAAATCAATTTGCCATTCGATAGTTTTTAAATCAAAACTATCGAATGCCAAATTAATTCACTTGGTTATTCAATGAATCACTTCAACCACCATTCGATATTTTTTTCAAAAGAAAAACTATCGAATACTTTTTCTTGTCTTTTGTCCTTTAGTAATTACTCCTGAGCTCCTGGGTGTTTAAGTTTTGGACTGTATCAATTTCTTCTGAGACGATAAAACAACTTGATCTTTTCAGTGCCGTCACCTAGTGCAACTGGTCTGGTTCACAGATGAATAACACTTGATCAATTCTTATTTTATGACTTCAATTATAATGCTGCTAATACGTCCCTTGTCGTTCTGGATGCTTCATCACTGGAATCCCGTGGTACTGAACCCTAAATCATTCACATACTTCTGTCGTCTTCAAAGTATTGTTTCTATTGCTGTCACTGAGGCTTGAACATTTTCATGAACTTCTTTTCGTGACCTGTTTACGGACTTCAAGAATACATAACGTATTTTGATTTTTTGAGTTTACCTTTTCTTCTTTGATTCTGGATTCCTGTGCTTCTATTAATACTATTGTCTGTCTTGTCCTTTGTTGAGTTGTAGTTATCTCTTTTACATCTTATGTTACATTATGCTTTACAATCTCCCCCTATTTGATTGGATAGAGTTCGACAAGCAAATACTTCGAGGATAACTCAACTAACTAAGGAAACATTAAACTACTTAAAGTAAGACAGCGTAATAATATCAATGCATTCTGGATCAGATATATATACATTTCCAGATTTCATAAATCAAAAAACAATTAAACTTTATACAATGAAGTTGCTCCTCTAGTCTGAGCTGATAGTTCTCTTGTTCTTTGCTTCAACATTCAGTCCATTCCAATCTCACCTTCTTCAATCATTGGATCGGAGTTAGCAGCTTGATAATCAATCACTGATAGATAGTGCAGTGGTTCTCCAGGTTTAAGGATTGCTCCTTGGATGTGTCTTCCAATATATTCAACCTCTTGACCCACTCCAACCCATAACCATGCAATGTTAACATCTTTCTTGTTTAGCTTTGGCATGTTTGGCAGTCTGGTATGCACTTCCAATCCTCTTTCCACTCTTTTCCTATAGTAAGGAACATTCTCCATTAGAAATCTTCTAAGAGTGTCTGCTGCTTTGTCCTTCTCCGTTGATGAGAATCCAGTGGATCTAAGATACTTCTCAACTGAGATTAGATAGTTGCTTGGGTAGTCCCTCAGTTTGTCCTCAGCCAAATAGCAGATTCTGAACAAGTCATTCGTCATGAATCTAACCATTGGAGGTTCTTCAGTAATCTCTGGACTGACTTTCATCACGATCTCCTTAACATGCTCACGGAGCAGTTCATTTAGCCTTGTAGTTCTTTGGATCTTGATGAGTATAGCCTGCAATTCTGTATATGTCCTCTGTTCTAAAAACTTAGTGGAAATCACAAATGTACCTTTCTCCAGAAAACTGATTAATAAGCTCCAGGCACCATTTGCTTTAACCCCAGCATTCAGACAGATTATAGAGCTTCTCAGTGCTTTAAAGTAAGTCTGATCTTCAAGATTAGCACTTCTGATGTCCTGAATAATAACTTCCACCTCAGCATTGTCGTTGACTTCTAATCCGTCTTCAACTCCGCAAAAGGTTTTATAAGCCATTTCCCATTCAGTACCATCTTTCTTTGCCAGATCTATCATCTTCTTCTTCCTCACTTCATTATACACCTTCATTCTCTTTAGCTTTTCACTTCTCAGAATTGCTTGCTGTTTCCCCTTCTCAGCTTGCCTGGCATCTATTGCAGCTCTCTGAGCTCTTATTGCTTCCAAGGCAGCTTCTTCTTCAGGTGATAGAGAATTTACTTCTTCCATATCATCATCCAAGATAGGATGTTCTATTGGCTCTGGATAATATGGCTCATGCTCCTCTTGAATAGGTTGCTCATGCATGACCTCAAATTCCTCTTCACTTTCCTTGTCTTCCTCTACAAGCTCCTCAATCCAGTACTGTCTGATTGGAATAGCCTCAACAGTCTCCCAAACTCCCCATTTATCCTTCACCCCTTCTCCAACTTTCTCCCCCTTAGTTGAGGAATCCTCGATAAAAGCATCCTCAGCATAAAAGATATTAGAAGGATCAGGTTGCTGATAGGAAGGACCGGGTTGTCCAGATTGTTGGTTCTTTAGCATACTCCATATAGACTATACTCCGTCACCTTGATTCTCCAAGAAATCCATAAGCTGCTTATTAAACTCATTTATAGAAGATTGTGACAGGTCAATGTTCTCCAATCTTGAGTTGGTAGTCTTTTCCATGTGATCCAGCCTCTTGTTTAGCTTAGACTCCACTCGTGAAAGGGTATTCATTGCATCTTTTACCCGCGCTTGACCATCCCGGATAACCAGAACGTCTTCTTTCAAAGCTTCATGTCCTTCAGACAGTGCAGTTACTTCATTCATGAATCCATCTCTAAGTTCCCTGACGTCCATCCTCAGCTCGACTAGTTCTTCCATAGCTTCCTTCTTTAAGGAGTCCACTGCCTGCTTCGTACCTGTTATAGTGCCAGATGCACTGCCAATGACCCTGAATGTTCTTCTGGAATCAGCTGCAGCCAAGTCAACTTTTGTTAGGCCGAATACACAATATAATCAAGTATGTATGAGAATAACAATAAGTAATAACACTGTTTATGAATCAATAAAACTGTAATCTTATTAACAGCTTCTCTCTTTATGATGTTAATGAATCATAAAGAGCTTCTAGGTTACACGAATAATATCTCAATGATCGCGTCCCTTCTAGGGATAACCTATCTGTGTTTATATAGTACACAGCTACATACAATCCTTCTCTAATTGATATTCCTACAAGTTAGCTATACAATTCATATCAATTAAGGATTGCTTCTTATCTTCTATCCTGTTTCCTTAGCTGTATCAATATATTCTGCTTCTTTCCATCTTCAGAATGTATTGCTTCTAGAATCTTCAATTCTGCACCGACAGCTAATTCAACTATCACCTTGTCAGACTTTAAATAAACTCTGACTAGCTTCCTTTAAACTCTTCACCCTATCAGAGTTTAACTAAACTCTGATCGGCTTCTGATAAACTCTGACCAGTACCTGTTGCTTAAACACTGATAAACAAACATTAGCAATTATATCTAACAATCTCCCCCAACTTGTTCATAATAAAATGTACAAGTTAAACATATAATTGATGATGTCAAAACCTTTTAACAAATGCAGTGTTTAACATATAACAGAGTTTAATTTAAAACAGAGTTTAAATTTGACTTAGAATAGAAAATATTAAAAACTTACAGTCAGACTTTATTTGATTTCTTGAATATCAGGCACTGTCCTGAGATAATCAATTAGAAGTCTTCTTTCAGCCTTTTCCAGCTCTTCAACCATGATTTCTTTCAGTTCCTTGAGTTCTGGATCAGATTCACCAGTCTGATAAATAGCAGCTCTCAGAGAATAGATGGAATTCTTCCTCATCTCATTCCCTAGCCTAATAAAATGTGCTTTATCAGATTCTAGATTGAATTCTAAGACTTTAACTCCCAGATCAGTCCTTAGTCTTGCACTGTTTCTCTTCATTTCTATAACATTTCCATAAGCATTTCTATACTTAGGAATGTATACCTTTGAAACTCCTCCTCCAAGCATCACCTTAGATCTTTGCATCTTTTGTCTGATAAATGTAGCAGCATTGTGAGTGTTTCTGTTTTTGACTTTTAACAAGTACAGAACATACTCCAATTCTTGATAAGACTTAAGATCTATATCAGACTCTGCAATTCTATAGACTCTTCCATCATTCATAAAATACAACAGAAAATCTTTCTTCAAACCCTTGTGAAATATCAACTGAACAGAGTCTAGCATATCAAGATTCTCTTGAGTAATAATGCCAGATACTGCCAATGATGATTGATCTCCAGATCTGTTGTTTATTCTCTTCTCCCTATGTGAACCTAAACCAGCTTTATCAAAAGTTTCTTTTCCAAGTACAGTCCTGGTTTGAGAGAAATCCACAGGTTGAAGTGTCAGAGCTTCAGATAGTACAGGTCTTCTAAAAATACCTTGGAGTTGTGGAGCTAGCTGAGTTTGCACAGCTTGAGCCTTGTCAGAGGCTGGCTTAACTTCAATAGTATCATCAACTTGAGCAGCGTCAGAGGTTGATTTTGGTAATCTTGTTTCAACTTGAGCAATGTCAGAGGTTGAATATTCTTTCTCCTTCAGGTTAGGCTCTTCAATCATTTTGCCTTTACCCTTATCAGAGTTTCTAATCATAGGCCTCCTGGTGTATTGTATACTCTGTTGAGTATTTTCTTTAATGATAATTCCAGTTTCTTTCTTCCTAGGAGCCTTGATTTCTTTCTTTTTGTATATCCCAGCTTCAAGATTCTTCCTGTGTTCTTCAGCAAGCATTTGCTCTTCAGCTTGGATATCTTCAATTGTAACATCTTTTCCATGTTCTGCTATAAATAATTTAGCAGCAACTTCTTCATCAGTGCTAGGCTTATCAGTGTTTATCAAACTTTTGAGCCTTGAACCACTGGCAGAAATTACTTTTTCCTTACCAGAGTTTGATCTTCTCTCAGAGTTTGATCTTGATCTTGGTCTTAAGCCTAAACTCTTTTCAGATTCACCTCCCTTGCTTCCACCATCATTACCATCATCCCTCCGTCTCAGAGCTTGAGTGTCTTTGCATTTGTCACTTGGTACACTCTCCCCCTTTTTGACATCATCAGAAAGTAGTACTGATGTCAGCAACTCCAGAGCATTAGAAATTGAAGTTAGTTGAGCAGACATGGCAGTCTGATTCTCCTCAACTTTCGACAATCTAGAATTGAAAGTCTTTTGCTCTTTACACAAAGAGATGTATAGAGATTTGTCCTTCTGCTGTGTAAGCTCTCTTGTAGCTATATCATTCCTTAACCCTTCAATCACCTTATCAGAAGCATCAAAACGATTGTTTAATGATTTGATTTGAACAACAGTTGCTTTGAAATGACTGAGAAGTTCAGGATTTGTAATCTCTTTAACAGAGTTAGCAGTTAAATCAGCAGCTCTTTGTGAAGTAAAAATACAATCTGCTTCTGTCCAGTTCTTGAAGTACATATCTTGAAAATGTTTTTCAGTAGCCCTATTGAACTCTCTTTCTTCATCAGAGTTGGCTTGAATGTCAGATATGTGTGAAGGTGAATGAGCAGGACTAGCATTAACATTGTCATCCTCTCTTGCAATCTCTTCAGGAACATGTTCAGCAGTGATTTCATGTTCTAACTGTGCAGCTTCATCATTGACTTTCTCTGCAACAGTGTCAGGAATATCAGAGTTTGCTTTAGCAATTACCTCTGCTTCTCGCTGAACAATCTCAACAACTGATTGTTGTAGAGCTTCAAGAACAAGAGCATCTTCAGAGTTTGCAACAAACTCTGCTGCTACAGGAACATTCTCTGTTGCATCAGCAGGTACAGCAACAGCTTCTGTAGGATGATCAATTCTAATCTGATCAACTTCCTCACCTTTCTCAAAATCAAGAGAAATGATTTCTGTGTGGGAAGCAATAGTTTCTACCAATTCTGTAGTAGCTTGATCAGCTTCTCTTACATTTTCTTCAAGATCAAAAATTCTGCTGTCAGAATGAGCAGCAGCTTCCTCAACTACATCATTAGCCTTTGATGTAGGAGCTTCTCTATCAAAATCCATTTCAATATCATCAGTATTTAGCCTGTCTTGATTGACAGCTTCTGGATTTACAGCTTCCTCCTGAACAAAAGCTTCAGGAGCTTCAGTTTCCTCAGGAACTTTGTCCATATTTGCAATGATATCAGCAAAAAGATATTCAGCAACTTGTCTTCTCTTTCTCTGATGAGGATTTTCTTCATCAGTTTCAGTTTCTGATTCTGCATCAGAATCAGCAGCAACAGACTTTGCTCTTTGAGCTCTCTTTTTCTTCATTCTTTTTCTCTGAGGCATCTCTTCAGTTCTTGATACCCCAGCTTCAGCATTTGACCTAGCAACCCTAGTAGGTTTAGTACCAACATTCTTAGTCCTACCACCCCTTTTAGGTTTAACAGAAGTTGAAGGAGGCAATTCTTGTTGTAGAGGCTCAGGTTGAGAAGAAGCTTGTGTTGGTGGATTGACTTGAGCATTTAAAAACTGTTGCACAGATTGAGGTAGCAACAAGTCTCCAACAACCCCTTTCTTAACATCTTTATTAATAAGATCAGAAAATATTCTCTTATGTAATTTAAAACAAGAAACATCTTCTTCACCTACTTCTACTCCTTCAACACAGTAAGAGAACAAAGTCTGACAGAATCTAGAGAAATAGACTACTCCTCTATTCTCTGTCATTTTGTCTCCTAGATTATTCAAAACAAGTCGTGCAAAATCAAAATGATTATCGAATAAAAGAGAATACCCGATTTGCAGACTGTCTGTGGGAATAGCATCCCAGTTTGTGCATTTCTTGCTAAAAGTCCTTGTGATGCAATCAAAGAAGAAGCTCCACTCCTTCCTTAAGAATGGTCGTTTGAGCTGTCCAATCTTCGACAAGGGTCCAGAATACCCAATTTCTTGCATCATTCTTATCAAATCCTCATCACCCATTCCAATTGTATACGAAGAAAATTCAGGAAACCCCATTGCAGCGCGAATGGTTCCAGCAGTTATTACATACTCTGTATCTTCATATTCAAAAATAATCGATGGGTTGCCTGTCTCACCACCATCATCATACATTCCTGTTTCCCAGAACGCCTTTATCTGTGAACCAGAAAGTTTTTCAGGTTCTACCAAAGCACGTCCAATCGCTGACTGAGCAAGAAACTCTTGAATCATATGAAATGCCTCTGGTGCGTTTGCAGTGTTTAGTGGTGCAGTATAGTTGTTTGGAACGAACTCTAATCCAGACGAAACAAAAGCTGTGGTTGCCATTAGAAGATTCTGAATTGATGCGAAAGACAGCAAAGTTTATGTGTAGAAAGGTGTTTGTGAAAAAGCGTATGAAGAGTTAAGGTTCGTAAAAGATTGAACCGTTTATGTGTAGTGTATTTAAATAATAACTGAAAAGATCACGATACACAGCAAGCGTCCTTGAAACGTGTGTGAGTGGGACAGATGTCAAACGTGCATACGCTGACAGTTGTATCCAATACACACGTGCAATCGTGCAAACATTTAGACACCTGGCAACACATAAAACGCTCAAAATATCCACTTTAATAAAAATCAATAATAATAAAATTATCAATTTTAATCTCTCAGAAATACAATAACGAAGTACAAAGCAACTCAACAGTCAGTATAATAATGACTGTCTTGGAACTCCGCACGTTACTGTTTCCAAAAGCTTCAAAAACCTTTCAATCTCCAAGAAAAACCTTTCAGATACCCTGTTTGAATGCTTTAAATACCAAAGCAATGTAACAACAGGCTTCATATCTTAAACTTACTATACACCAAAATGGCTGGAACTTTCGAATTCCTGGATGTGGAAGAGTTTTTGAACATGAACTGGCAGCAACAAGAAAACTATCTTATCGATGAGTTTCTTGTTCTCTCATTCTTGAATGATGAAGGTCTTATCGTAGATGATGAAATAGCCGAAGGGCCTTTCTCCAACCCTCATGTATACATCTTCCGTCCAGGACCATATGATGCACCAATCCTCGCAGATGAAGATGCCATGGAGATCTGCTGGATGCTTTTTCAACTGAGTTTCTTGTCGGGGTTAAAAGAAAACCTCTTCTTAGAATCCTGCAAGCTGCAAAGCAGAAAGAGATCCCGAGAAGATGATGATGATGATTCATCATTAGGAGGATTTCAAGCTATCCCAAATGGTATAATGACCAGATGAGCAACTGGGTAGCTATCATCAGAAGTAGTAGAGCACAATAGCTTCTGGCTCTAGCTCTTCTGCTTCGATGTTGGATAGCATTCAAGTACTTGTCCTGGTTAAATAGATCTTCACTTTTGTAACCATAGAAATTAATATTTACCAGAAAGATTAGCTAAGCATGAGTATGTAATTGACTGAATGTAAACAGAGTTTGAATCAATTAATGAAAAAGACTCATTTTATTGCTTTACTTTCAGTATTATCAATTTTACCTAGTAATTGTAAAGTGAAAGACATGATATCACTTAAAACAATAAACTAACATACTCATCAGTACTACTGATCACTATCAGTACTTATCAAACAAACTCTTTCTTTTCTCTGTTCAATCATACTTTGCCTAAGAACAAATGACTAAACCCAAAATCATAAACTGTCTGAGACAAGAAAATTATTTTAACCATCAGAGATTAAAATAAAGTAACCTCGGCGTATTTCACACAAAACATCAGTGTTTACCATTTGTCCTTCTTTGTCAATAAACTCTTTTCTCAATCTGTACAGTTGTGAAAATATGTGTGTGTAGTAGCAGAGTTTACCGAAATCAGTATTGAGACCATCTCAAAGTGCATAAAATCCACAATCTAAAGTAGTAAAAACTGGTTGCCTAAACTCTCATGTATAACATAAAATCTGATTTTATATCTAAACTCTGTATTACTGATATCCTTTCATTTGGATATGTCTTTTATTTTTCACCCCCTTTATTAATTTTTTTATTTTTTCAATATATATTTTTTTATTTATTTTTCCAGTAATCAGTGGTTGGCACTAGTCACCAAAAATCAAAGATTTTAGCCCTTATTTCATACAATAAGTTCCTGGATCGTCCTAGGCACAACATGATCTCAAAGGAATTTGTGCTCTGTTTGGCATCTTTTGAATTTGAGGGTGAATTATTTGAAATTAATAATCAGAGTTTAGACTTTTCATCAGTAAATATAATTAACTTATGAGAGAAAATGCAAACAGCTAATACAGACTCAGTGTATAGGATCAATAAACTAAGAGATGCTATAAATATTGAGACAGTATCATGCTGTGTTAGCTTACTGCACATTTTTGAGATCAGAGTCTATACAACTCTTAAGGATTCACAGTTACTTACTGAGAATTATGCTTCATACAAATTTCTTCATTGGTCCTTATGTTCCAGACAAAATTACAATCAGAGAATAGCATTAATCTGTAACATTCAAAGTATGACCAACAGTTTATGACTAACAGAGACTAACATCAGAATTTAACCAACAGAGTTTATCACACTGGTACTCATAACAGTTAACACATGCAAGAAATCATGAGCAACAAGAATTAAACATGTATAAATTTTGAGTCTAACCCGTATCTCTAGTCAGAACCAGAGATCATTCCAAGTTCATTTACCAATCTTGTAAAAGTAGCTTCACTCAAAGGTTTGGTGAAGATATCTGCAAGTTGTTGGTCTGTAGACACAAAATGAAGCTCAATATTCCCTTCTTCCACATGTTCTCTGATAAAATGATATCTTATGCTGATGTGCTTGGTCATGGAATGCTGTACTGGATTTCCTGTCATAGCAATAGCACTTTGGTTATCACAGAAAATAGGAATTTTAGAGTACCTTAACCCATAATCCAGCAATTGATTCTTCATCCATAAAATCTGTGCACAACAGCTACCAGCTGCTATATACTCTGCTTCAGCTGTGGATGTGGAAATCGACTTCTGTTTCTTGCTATACCAAGAAACTAATCTGTCACCTAAAAATTGACAGCTTCCACTTGTACTTTTTCTGTCTATCTTACAGCCTGCAAAATCTGCATCAGAGTAACCAATCAACTTAAACTCTGATTCTCTAGGATACCACAAACCCAAGGTTATGGTGCCTTTGAGATATTTGAAAATCCTTTTTACAGCTGTTAGATGAGGCTCTCTAGGATCTGCTTGAAATCTTGCACAAAGACATGTTGCATACATGATATCAGGTCTACTTGCAGTAAGATACAGTAAAGACCCTATCATTCCTCTGTAGTTAGTCATATCTACTGAGGCTCCTGTGTCTTTGTCTAGCTTTGTTGCAGTAGCCATGGGAGTAGTAGCAGATGAACTATCAAGCATACCAAATTTCTTGAGAAGATTTCTGGTATATTTTGCTTGATTTATGAAAATACCATCATCTGTTTGCTTGACCTGTAAGCCTAGAAAATAACTAAGCTCTCCCATCATGCTCATTTGATACCTGGATTGCATAAGCTTTGCAAACTTCTTACAAAGTTTGTCATTAGTAGATCCAAAAATAATATCATCTACATAAATTTGAACTAAAAGCAAATCATCACCAGAATTGAAATAAAACAAGGTTTTATCCATTGTACCTCTTGTGAACCCACTTTCTAAAAGAAATTGAGCAAGAGTTTCATACCATGCTCTTGGTGCTTGCTTTAGTCCATATAATGCCTTGTCAAGCCTGTAGACATAATCTGGATGCTTGGGATCTACAAATCCTGGTGGTTGTTCAACAAATACCTCTTCTTCAAGCTTCCCATTGAGAAAAGCACTTTTCACATCCATCTGAAAGACTTTAAACTTCTTGTGTGCAGCATAGGCCAGAAACATCCTTATGGCCTCCAGTCTTGCAACTGGAGCAAAGGTTTCATCATAGTCAATTCCTTCCTGTTGTGAATAACCTTTTGCCACAAGTCTAGCCTTATTCCTTGTAATCACACCATCACTGTCAGTCTTGTTTCTGAAAACCCACTTTGTACCTACAATTGATCTGTTCTTTGGTCTAGGTACAAGTGTCCAGACTTCATTTCTTTCAAATTCATTTAACTCTTCTTGCATTGCTGTAATCCAATTAGCATCTTGAAGAGCTTCCTCCACTTTCTTTGGTTCAGTTTGAGACAAGAAAGCATGATACAGACACTCATTATTTGTTGCACTTCTGGTTCTTACACCAGCATCAGGATCTCCAATTATGAGATCAGGTGTGTGTGCCTGTGTCCACTTTCTTGCTGATGGTAAGTGGTTTCTTGCATCATTGTTGGATCCTCCCCCTTGATCCATGCTCTCCTGATTCATATGTTGACTTTCTACATTCTCTGAGGCTCCCCCTGAATTTGATGACTCAGAGTTTGAATTGTCAGAGTTTGAATCAGTTTCCTCAACCGACTCACTTGCTGTGTCATGTTGAGCTTCTTCACGCTCCCCCTCAACTGGTTCTCTATTCTGTTCAATTTGAGAATTATCAGTTTCTCCAGTATTTACCAGTAGAGGTTCAGAGTATGCTTCGTCAGAGTTTGTCAACCCTGCTTCATCAGAGTTTATATCATCAGAGAGTAGATCTTCATTTTCAAAACGTAGTTGATCATATCCATCCTTGTCTTCAAGTCCAATTATTTTCTTGTCATCAAATGACACATGTATGGATTCCATGATCACTTTAGTTCTTAGATTGTAAACTCTGAATGCTTTTGTTGACAGTGGATAGCCAACAAAAATTCCTTCATCAGCTTTTAACTCGAACTTTGTCAACTGTTCAGGATGAGTCTTCAACACAAAGCATTTGCATCCAAATATATGAAAATATTTCAAATTTGGCTTCTTATTTTTCACCATCTCATATGGTGTTTTCCCATGCTTGTTGATCAGTGTAGCATTTTGAGTAAAACAAGCAGTTTGAACAGCTTCTGCCCAGAAATAAGTTGGTAATTTTGCTTCTTCAAGCATAGTTCTGGCTGCTTCAATTAAAGTTCTGTTCTTTCTTTCAACTACACCATTTTGCTGTGGAGTGCCAGGTGCAGAAAATTCTTGTTTCACCCCTCTTTCCTTGCAGAAAGCTTCCATGAATGAATTTCTGAATTCAGTTCCATTATCACTCCTTATTATTTTGACTTTGTGCTGTGATCCTTTGTCCAGTAGATTTACATGATCCATTAGAATTTGAGCAGTTTCATCCTTCTTTGACAAGAAATACACCCATGTATATCTAGTATATTCATCAACAATTACTAGAGCATATTTCTTTCTGCCCATTGACATTATATTCACTGGTCCAAAAAGATCAACATGTAGAAGATGATAAGGTTCCACTACTGAAGATTCAGTTTTGCTCTTGAAAGATGACTTCCTTTGTTTGGCCTTTTGACAGGAATCACATAGGCCATTTAGACTGAGTATTGATTTTGGGAGTCCTCTTACAAGATCCTTTCTTATCAGCTCATTAATGTTGTTCAAATTGAGATGAGAGAGCTTTTTATGCCAATTCCAACTCTCTTCATTTGACATTCTTGCAGTCAGACACACTGTTTTTCCATCAGAGTTTGTTACCAAACTTGCTTCATAAATATTGTTGCGCCTGTGTCCAACTAGAACAACTTTTCCAGTAGATTTACTGATAACTTCACAGTATTCACTATGAAAATCTACATGGTTTCCTCTGTCACAGATTTGACTCACAGATAACAGATTGTGCTTGAGTCCTGAGACTAGAGCTACATTAGTGATGATGACACCTCCAAGATTAATGTTGCCATATCCCAGAGTATGTCCTACGTTGCCATCTCCATAGGAAACTTTTGGGCCATCCTTCTCCACAAAGTCTGATAGCAGGGCTTTATTTCCAGTCATATGTCCTGAGCATCCACTGTCCAAGATAAGTGTGCTCTCTATTATACCCTGCAATCACAAACAAACACTAAGTGTTAGTTTTAAGGATCCAGACTTGCTTGGATCCTTTGCCTTTCTTAACAGTGTTAGCTTTTGCAGCGGAATCAACTTTCTCAGAGTTTAAACTAACATTGTCAGATTTTACACTAGCAGAGTTTGCTCTAACCCACTTCAAGTTGGGTTTTAGCTCATAGTAATTATGATAAATTGCATGATAACTCTTACATGTGTAAATAGAATGCCAAGTGCTCCCACAATGTTTGCATAAGGTCTGTGGTTTTACTCTAACATAATCATTCTTTACTTCTGAAGTAGAAGGTAAAGAATTAATATGCTTGTTCTTAGTGCAAAATCTAGCAAGATGATTAGAACTACCACAACTGTAACATGTTTTCCTTAAAGCACCAGCATTAGGCAAATGATTATTTCTATTGTTTATGCCTATTTTTCCATTCCTATTTCTCTTGGACCCTTTAGGTTTCATGGCAGACTTAACCTCTTTGAGCTTATGTTTAAACTGTTTTCCTGTCATTAAACCAACATTAACCTGTTTCTCACAGACTCTTATTGGTTCTTTAACAGCTTCTATCTCAACAGGCTTCTCTGTTTTAGATTCAGTATCTACTTGTTCAACACAAGTTTCAACTGGCTCCATAACAGTTTCTTTCACAACTGCAGATTTTAACTTTCCAGATTCAGGAACAAATGTTACAGGAGTTGAATATGAACTTGTGAAAGCTCTAAACTTAATTTTATCTTGAAACCTAAGTTCATCTTCCTCACTGTATCCTAAACCTACAGCATCTGTTTGAAAAACTTGATGTGTATCTCTGCCAGAATTAGTCCAAGTTTTAATTATTTTTCTTTCCTTCTCTAAATCAGATTCTAGTTGCCTATACCTTTTAAGCAACTCCTGTTCCACATAAACAGCATCATCTCTTTCTTTTTGAGTCTGCTTCATATTCTCAAGTTCTCTTTCAAGAAACTTGTTTCTTTCTTTAAGACTAAGATTCTCAGATTTAATCCTTTCATTCTCTAAAGTCTGATCCCTATAACTAACATGTATGTTCTTAAGATAAATTCTTAATTCAGAAATATTATCAGTATCATACGCATAAGTAGTTAGGGGTACCTTATTTTCTGATGATTCAGTCTCATCTTTGACAGTTGCCATAAGAGCATAATTTTCTCCATCATCAGAATCTGAAGTATCTGCCCAGTCTTTGCCTTTAGAGACGAGTGCTTTTCCAGTTTTTCCTTTCTTGCATTCTGGAGCATAGTGACCCATCTCTTTGCACTTGTAGAACTGGATCTCAGATTTGTCCTTCTTTCCAGACTTGGTATCTTTTCCATCAGACTTTCTGAAATTCTTCTTCTCAGAATTTGAATCTCTCCTTGAGAATCTCTTTCCTCTCTTGGAGTTCTTGAATCCCATCTTCTTGAAGGTCTTCACCATCAATGCCGCCATTTGCATCAACTGTTCTTCATCATCCTCAGAGTCAGAAGCTTCATCAGAGTTTGAGTCATCATCAGAGTTTGATGACTCACTTTCAGATTTAATGACTAAAGCCTTTCCCTTGGCTTTCTTCTTTGATGATTCCTTCTTTTCAATGGGCTTCTCCTCAACTTTGAGAGCAACAGATTTTGTCTTCTTGCTTGATCTTCTGTTTCTTTGATCTATCTCAAGTTCGTGAGTCTTTAACAAGCCATAAATCTCATCAAGATCTGTATCATCAAGATCATAATTATCTCTGATTGAGGTCGTCTTCAGATCCCATTTTTCAGGTAGAGATAAGAGAAACTTGAGATTTGACTCTTCAAGATTATATTCTTTGTCAACCAGAGACAGATCATTCAGTAATTTACAAAACCTGTCATAAGTCTCAGTCAAGGTTTCATTAGATCTTGAATCAAAGTGCTCATACTCCTGTGTGAGTATTGTCTTCCTGTTCTTCTTTATAGCAGTGGTTCCTTGACACCTTACTTCCAAAGCATCCCAGATTTCCTTTGCCGTTTTGCATCCTATTACTCTGTTAGACATAACATTATCTAAAGCACTGTGGAGTAGATGTCTAACCTTTGCATCCTTTGCAATTGATGAGATGTCTTCAGGAGTATAATCTTTCTTTTCCTTTGGAATCAGTGTCTGTTCTTTATCACCAACAGCAGGAGATAATTTAGTTGGCTTATGAGGACCATTATTGATTCTGTCAAGATATTCTGGATCTGTAGCCTCCAGAAACATGGTCATCTTCACCTTCCATATCGGATACTCTATTGGCCTGAGAATTGGAACCCTGATAGTTTCATATCGACTCACAGAATTTGGCTTAACCTGTTCAGCCGCAGGAGGAACTTGATTTTGATTTTCTTCAGACATGATTATTACTGTGTTTTAATCGTAAAACTGTATATATTAAACAGCCTTGGCTCTGATACCAATTGTTAGGCCGAATACACAATATAATCAAGTATGTATGAGAATAACAATAAGTAATAACACTGTTTATGAATCAATAAAACTGTAATCTTATTAACAGCTTCTCTCTTTATGATGTTAATGAATCATAAAGAGCTTCTAGGTTACACGAATAATATCTCAATGATCGCGTCCCTTCTAGGGATAACCTATCTGTGTTTATATAGTACACAGCTACATACAATCCTTCTCTAATTGATATTCCTACAAGTTAGCTATACAATTCATATCAATTAAGGATTGCTTCTTATCTTCTATCCTGTTTCCTTAGCTGTATCAATATATTCTGCTTCTTTCCATCTTCAGAATGTATTGCTTCTAGAATCTTCAATTCTGCACCGACAGCTAATTCAACTATCACCTTGTCAGACTTTAAATAAACTCTGACTAGCTTCCTTTAAACTCTTCACCCTATCAGAGTTTAACTAAACTCTGATCGGCTTCTGATAAACTCTGACCAGTACCTGTTGCTTAAACACTGATAAACAAACATTAGCAATTATATCTAACAACTTTCTCTTGAATAGACTTTAAAGAAATATTGTCTTGACTGGAGGAGATCCCTTGGTCAAAGGAAGGTCGCAGTGGAACCTTGAAAAGTGGATTTCCTTCTTTGTCTCGAACTGTCATCTCCTTGAGGGAAGATTGAACTTGTAGCTCTCTTTCTGTTGGTAACAGCAGATCATTAATATTAGGTAGGGTTAGGGTGTCACTCCTCACATTTGGCTCTGGGTGTACACTCAACGTTTCTGTCGGTGTTTGAATCATTTTTCCTTTCCCACTCAGGCCAGGTGTAAGTGTTTTTGTTTCACTCAAATCCTTTGTGCTGATTGTACCTGTAGAAGAGATCACTGTAGCCGTCCTTAAGGAGGTCACCGGTGGTGCAATGGGGCTTCGCAAGTCCCCGTCCTTGGATAAACCAAGTTGCTGATCATCCTTAGATGATATATCCTTTAAAGGATCTAGAGTTTGAATCTCTAGGGGGTTAGAAACAGGCTCTTTTAACAGCAGAGATCCCGAATCTTCCCCGTGAGTCTGTAAAGACTTCACCTCAGTTGACTCCTCAATAGTAATTGATTCACTGTCAACGAGTTGCCGATCTGCACCTACGTCAGACCCTTTACCCGCGGGATCCAGATATGTTCCATCTGGGGAGGTAGACAATGACCTTTTAGATTGTGCATTTAGGTCAAAGCCTTCTCTCGACGTCTGTGAAGACCCTTGGTTCTTAGAACCTTCAACCAGTGAACCTGACCGTAATATGGTCGGAACACCAGTTGCTTCCGTCAATTCTTCCTTACTTGATTGAGCTATTGGTTCAGATATTGCTTTCGTTAGCGTAGCCCAATCAGCATCAGAAAAATCAGTAAAGGGCGCTTTGGATGAGAGAAATGAAGTATCAACAGTTGCCTCGGTTTCTGTTCTTCTCCTTTTAGAGGAAGGTAGAGCTATTGTTGAAGGGTGTATCTCCTTATGTGGTGCTGCTTTGGCACTATCTCCCTCTACACTCATGGATAGTTCTTTAATGGGTATAGAAGGGGAAGGAGGTTCGTTTATGTTTTCATTTGGCTCTTCCAAAGGCTCTTCGACCGTGGTTAGAGGTTGTGGGTTTGCAACCTCCTGGTCAGGAATGGCCACTAAGGGCTCTGGATCAACATCCATTGGTACAGGTGCCATTACAGGTTCAGGTTGTGGAATATTACCTTGATAAACCTGTTCCCCTGGGGGTAGAAGTGGTAGGGGCACCGTTCTTAGATATTCAGTGAGAACAGTGGGTACCCCTGGAAGATAGTTGTTCTTCCTAATGAGAGCGGTTATGGCATTGCTCTTCATTCTCATGCACTCCTGGTTGGCCTCACCTTCAAAGATCTCGCGTTCATTATCTGTTAAGATATCATTGAGAATTAGTTGTAGGAACCTAGGATAGAAACAGAGCACATCTTCATTTATGTTTGTTCTTTCATCCAGTGGTCCCATGCACAGAATTGCTTGATCAATCACTATCCGTCCTATGTTAATATGCCTGTTGTTCGCAATGGCAAACCCTATCTTTTGAAGGAATAAGGGAATGCCATGCAGATTTGTTAGCTTGGCAGTAAAAACATGTATCAGGGTATGAAAGAAAAAATTCCATGGCTTTGGCAGGTAATGCTTTAGGAACTCTCCCACCAAGAAGTTAGGTTGTTGACTTCTGATAAGAGTGAAGAAAGCATGTATTTCCTCAGTTGTGGGATCAGGAACAAGGTAATCTCTAGGAAAATGAAGTATTCTGTTAAAGTCATGTTCCGTCACCCTTATTGTTCTGCCCCCTGGCACAACAAAACTGAAGGATCTCACATTATTCTCACTTGTATCCGTGGCGGATGTGTACAACGCAGTCAGTTGATAGATACAAAGGACTACGGGAGTACTTACAGCGTATGCCACTAATGAACGTATATGTTAGGCCGAATACACAATATAATCAAGTATGTATGAGAATAACAATAATTAATAACACTGTTTATGAATCAATAAAACTGTAATCTTATTAACAGCTTCTCTCTTTATGATGTTAATGAATCATAAAGAGCTTCTAGGTTACAAGAATAATATCTCAATGATCGCGTCCCTTCTAGGGATAACCTATCTGTGTTTATATAGTACACAGCTACATACAATCCTTCTCTAATTGATATTCCTACAAGTTAGCTATACAATTCATATCAATTAAGGATTGCTTCTTATCTTCTATCCTGTTTCCTTAGCTGTATCAATATATTCTGCTTCTTTCCATCTTCAGAATGTATTGCTTCTAGAATCTTCAATTCTGCACCGACAGCTAATTCAACTATCACCTTGTCAGACTTTAAATAAACTCTGACTAGCTTCCTTTAAACTCTTCACCCTATCAGAGTTTAACTAAACTCTGATCGGCTTCTGATAAACTCTTGTCAGTACCTGTTGCTTAAACACTGATAAATAAACATTAGCAATTATATCTAACAATCTCCCCCAACTTGTTCATAATAAAATGTACAAGTTAAACATATAATTGATGATGTCAAAACCTTTTAACAAATGCAGTGTTTAACATATAACAGAGTTTAATTTAAAACAGAGTTTAAATTTGACTTAGAATAGAAAATATTAAAAACTTACAGTCAGACTTTATTTGATTTCTTGAATATCAGGCACTGTCCTGAGATAATCAATTAGAAGTCTTCTTTCAGCCTTTTCCAGCTCTTCAACCATGATTTCTTTCAGTTCCTTGAGTTCTGGATCAGATTCACCAGTCTGATAAATAGCAGCTCTCAGAGAATAGATGGAATTCTTCCTCATCTCATTCCCTAGCCTAATAAAATGTGCTTTATCAGATTCTAGATTGAATTCTAAGACTTTAACTCCCAGATCAGTCCTTAGTCTTGCACTGTTTCTCTTCATTTCTATAACATTTCCATAAGCATCTCTATACTTAGGAATGTATACCTTTGAAACTCCTCCTCCAAGCATCACCTTAGATCTTTGCATCTTTTGTCTGATAAATGTAGCAACATTGTGAGTGTTTCTGTTTTTGACTTTTAACAAGTACAGAACATACTCCAATTCTTGATAAGACTTAAGATCTATATCAGACTCTGCAATTCTATAGACTCTTCCATCATTCATAAAATACAACAGAAAATCTTTCTTCAAACCCTTGTGAAATATCAACTGAACAGAGTCTAGCATATCAAGATTCTCTTGAGTAATAATGCCAGATACTGCCAATGATGATTGATCTCCAGATCTGTTGTTTATTCTCTTCTCCCTATGTGAACCTAAACCAGCTTTATCAAAAGTTTCTTTTCCAAGTACAGTCCTGGTTTGAGAAAAATCCACAGGTTGAAGTGTCAGAGCTTCAGATAGTACAGGTCTTCTAAAAATACCTTGGAGTTGTGGAGCTAGCTGAGTTTGCACAACTTGAGCATTGTCAGTGGTTGGCTTAACTTCAATAATATCATCAACTTGAGCAGCGTCAGAGGTTGAATATTCTTTCTCCTTCAGGTTAGGCTCTTCAATCATTTTGCCTTTACCCTTATCAGAGTTCCTAATCATAGGCCTCCTGGTGTATTGTATACTCTGTTGAGTATTTTCTTTAATGATAATTCCAGTTTCTTTCTTCCTAGGAGCCTTGATTTCTTTCTTTTTGTATATCCCAGCTTCAAGATTCTTCCTGTGTTCTTCAGCAAGCATTTGCTCTTCAGCTTGGATATCTTCAATTGTAACATCTTTTCCATGTTCTGCTATAAATACTTTAGCAGCAACTTCTTCATCAGTGCTAGGCTTATCAGTGTTTATCAAACTTTTGAGCCTTGAACCACTGGCAGAAATTACTTTTCCCTTACCAGAGTTTGATCTTCTCTCAGAGTTTGATCTTGATCTTGGTCTTAAGCCTAAACTCTTTTCAGATTCACCTCCCTTGCTTCCACCATCATTACCATCATCCCTCCGTCTCAGAGCTTGAGTGTCTTTGCATTTGTCACTTGGTACACTCTCCCCCTTTTTGACATCATCAGAAAGAAGTACTGATGTCAGCAATGCCAGAGCATTAGAAATTGAAGTTAGTTGAGCAGACATAGCAGTCTGATTCTCCTCAACTTTCGACAATCTAGAATTGAAAGTCTTTTGCTCTTTACACAAAGAGATGTATAGAGATTTGTCCCTTTGCTGTGTAAGCTCTCTTGTAGCTATATCATTCCTTAACCCTTCAATCACCTTATCAGAAGCATCAAAACGATTGTTTAATGATTTGATTTGAACAACAGTTGCTTTGAGATGACTGAGAAGTTCAGGATTTGTAATCTCTTTAACAGAGTTAGCAGTTAAATCAGCAGCTCTTTGTGAAGTAAAAATACAATCTGCTTCTGTCCAGTTCTTGAAGTACATATCTTGAAAATGTTTTTCAGTAGCCCGATTGAACTCTCTTTCTTCATCAGAGTTGGCTTGAATGTCAGATATATGTGAAGGTGAATGAGCAGGAGTAGCATTAACATTGTCAACCTCTCTTGCAATCTCTTCAGGAACATGTTCAGCAGTGATTTCATGTTCTAACTGTGCAGCTTCATCATTAACTTTCTCTGCAACAGTTTCAGGAATATCAGAGTTTGCTTTAGCAATTACCTCTGCTTCTCGCTGAACAATCTCAACAACTGATTGTTGTAGAGCTTCAAGAACAAGAGCATCTTCAGAGTTTGCAACAAACTCTGCTGCTACAGGAACATTCTCTGTTGCAGCAGCAGGTACAGCAACAGCTTCTGTAGGATGATCAATTCTAATCTGATCAACTTCCTCACCTTTCTCAAAATCAAGAGAAATGATTTCTGTGTGGGAAGCAATAGTTTCTACCAATTCTGTAGTAGCTTGATCAGCTTTTCTTACATTTTCTTCAAGATCAAAAATTCTGCTGTCAGAATGAGCAGCAGCTTCCTCAACTACATCATTAGCCTTTGATGTAGGAGCTTCTCTATCAAAATCCATTTCAATATCATCAGTATTTAGCCTGTCTTGATTGACAGCTTCTGGATTTGCAGCTTCCTCCTGAACAAAAGCTTCAGGAGCTTCAGTTTCCTCAGGAACTTTGTCCATATTGGCAATGATATCAGCAAAAAGATATTCAGCAACTTGTCTTCTCTTTCTCTGATGAGGATTTTCTTCATCAGTTTCAGTTTCTGATTCTGCAACAGAATCAGCAGTAACAGACGTTGCTCTTTGAGCTCTCTTTTTCTTCATTCTTTTTCTCTGAGGCAGCTCTTCAGTTCTTGATACCCCAGCTTCAGCATTTGACTTAGCAACCCTAGCAGGTTTAGTACCAACATTCTTAGTCCTACCACCCCTTTTAGGTTGAACAGAAGTTGAAGGAGGCAGTCCTTGTTGTAGAGGCTCAGGTTGAGAAGAAGCTTGTGTTGGTGGATTGACTTGAGCATTTAAAAACTGTTGCACAGATTGAGGTAGCAACAAGTCTCCAACAACCCCTTTCTTAACATCTTTATTAATAAGATCAGAAAATATTCTCTTATGTAATTTAAAACAAGAAACATCTTCTTCACCTACTTCTACTCCTTCAACACAGTAAGAGAACAAAGTCTGACAGAATCTAGAGAAATAGACTACTCCTCTATTCTCTGTCATTTTGTCTCCTAGATTATTCAAAACAAGTCGTGCAAAATCAAAATGATTATCGAATAAAAGAGAATACCCGATTTGCAGACTGTCTGTGGGAATAGCATCCCAGTTTGTGCATTTCTTGCTAAAAGTCCTTGTGATGCAATCAAAGAAGAAGCTCCACTCCTTCCTTAAGAATGGTCGTTTGAGCTGTCCAATCTTCGACAAGGGTCCAGAATACCCAATCTCTTGCATCATTCTTATCAAATCCTCATCACCCATTCCAATTGTATACGAAGAAAATTCAGGAAACCCCATTGCAGCGCGAATGGTTCCAGCAGTTATTACATACTCTGTATCTTCATATTCAAAAATAATCGATGGGTTGCCTGTCTCACCACCATCATCATACATTCCTGTTTCCCAGAACGCCTTTATCTGTGAACCAGAAAGTTTTTCAGGTTCTACCAAAGCACGTCCAATCGCTGACTGAGCAAGAAACTCTTGAATCATATGAAATGCCTCTGGTGCGTTTGCAGTGTTTAGTGGTGCAGTATAGTTGTTTGGAACGAACTCTAATCCAGACGAAACAAAAGCTGTAGTTGCCATTAGAAGATTCTGAATTGATGCGAAAGACAGCAAAGTTTATGTGTAGAAAGGTGTTTGTGAAAAAGCGTATGAAGAGTTAAGGTTCGTAAAAGATTGAACCGTTTATGTGTAGTGTATTTAAATAATAACTGAAAAGATCACGATACACAGCAAGCGTCCTTGAAACGTGTGTGAGTGGGACAGATGTCAAACGTGCATACGCTGACAGTTGTATCCAATACACACGTGCAATCGTGCAAACATTTAGACACCTGGCAACACATAAAACGCTCAAAATATCCACTTTAATAAAAATCAATAATAATAAAATTATCAATTTTAATCTCTCAGAAATACAATAACGAAGTACAAAGCAACTCAACAGTCAGTATAATAATGACTGTCTTGGAACTCCGCACGTTACTGTTTCCAAAAGCTTCAAAAACCTTTCAATCTCCAAGAGAAACCTTTCAGATACCCTGTTTGAATGCTTTAAATACCAAAGCAATGTAACAACAGGCTTCATATCTTAAACTTACTATACACCAAAATGGCTGGGACTTTCGAATTCATGGATGTGGAAGAGTTTTTGAACATGAACTGGCAGCAACAAGAAAACTATCTTATCGATGAGTTTCTTGTTCTTTCATTCTTGAATGATGAAGGCCTTATCGTAGATGATGAAATAGCCGAAGGACCTTTCTCCAACCCTCATGTATACATCTTCCGTCCAGGACCATATGATGCACCAATCCTCGCAGATGAAGATGCCATGGAGATCTGCTTGATGCTTTTTCAACTGAGTTTCTTGTCGGGTTCAAAAGAAAACCTCTTCTTACAATCCTGCAAGCTGCAAAGCAGAAAGAGATCCCGAGAAGATGATGATGATGATTCATCATTAGGAGGATTTCAAGCTATCCCAAATGGTATAATGACCAGATGAGCAACTGGGTAGCTATCATCAGAAGTAGTAGAGCACAATAGCTTCTGGCTCTAGCTCTTCTGCTTCGATGTTGGATAGCATTCAAATACTTATCCTGGTTAAATAGATCTTAACTTTTGTAACCATAGAAATTAATATTTACCAGAAAGAGTAGCTAAGCATGAGTATGTAATTGACTGAATGTAAACAGAGTTTGAATCAATTAATGAAAAAGACTCATTTTATTGCTTTACTTTCAGTATTATCAATTCTACCTAGTAATTGTAAAGTGAAAAACATGATATCACTTAAAACAATAAACTAACATACTCATCAGTACTACTGATCACTATCAGTACTTATCAAACAAACTCTTTCTTTTCTCTGTTCAATCATACTTTGCCTAAGAACAAATGACTAAACCCAAAATCATAAACTGTCTGAGACAAGAAAATTATTTTAACCATCAGAGATTAAAATAAAGTAACCTCGGCGTATTTCACACAAAACATCAGTGTTTACCATTTGTCCTTCTTTGTCAATAAACTCTTTTCTCAATCTGTACAGTTGTGAAAATATGTGTGTGTAGTAGCAGAGTTTACCGAAATCAGTATTGAGACCATCTCAAAGTGCATAAAATCCACAATCTAAAGTAGTAAAAACTGGTTGCCTAAACTCTCATGTATAACATAAAATCTGATTTTATATCTAAACTCTGTATTACTGATATCCTTTCATTTGGATATGTCTTTTATTTTTCACCCCCTTTATTAATTTTTTATTTTTCAATATATACTTTTTTATTTATTTTTCCAGTAATCAGTGGTTGGCACTAGTCACCAAAAATCAAAGATCTTAGCCCTTATTTCATACAATAAGTTCCTGGATCTTCCTAGGCACAACATGATCTCAAAGGAATTTGTGCTCTGTTTGGCATCTTTTGAATTTGAGGGTGAATTATTTGAAATTAATAATCAGAGTT
Source organism: Heracleum sosnowskyi (assembly GCA_030848705.1). Taxonomy (NCBI): domain Eukaryota; kingdom Viridiplantae; phylum Streptophyta; class Magnoliopsida; order Apiales; family Apiaceae; genus Heracleum; species Heracleum sosnowskyi. The sequence goes on from CM061243.1 coordinate 88,242,210, forward strand.
TAGACTTTTCATCAGTAAATATAATTAACTTATGAGAGAAAATGCAAACAGCTAATACAGACTCAGTGTATAGGATCAATAAACTAAGAGATGCTATAAATATTGAGACAGTATCATGCTGTGTTAGCTTACTGCACATTTTTGAGATCAGAATCTATACAACTCTTAAGGATTCACAGTTACTTACTGAGAATTATGCTTCATACAAATTTCTTCATTGGTCCTTATGTTCCAGACAAAATTACAATCAGAGAATAGCATTAATCTGTAACATTCAAAGTATGACCAACAGTTTATGACTAACAGAGACTAACATCAGAATTTAACCAACAGAGTTTATCACACTGGTACTCATAACAGTTAACACATGCAAGGAATCATGAGCAACAAGAATTAAACATGTATAAATTTTGAGTCTAACCCGTATCTCTAGTCAGAACCAGAGATCATTCCAAGTTCATTTACCAATCTTGTAAAAGTAGCTTCACTCAAAGGTTTGGTGAAGATATCTGCAAGTTGTTGGTCTGTAGACACAAAATGAAGCTCAATATTCCCTTCTTCCACATGTTCTCTGATAAAATGATATCTTATGCTGATGTGCTTGGTCATGGAATGCTGTACTGGATTTCCTGTCATAGCAATAGCACTTTGGTTATCACAGAAAATAGGAATTTTAGAGTACCTTAACCCATAATCCAGCAATTGATTCTTCATCCATAAAATCTGTGCACAACAGCTACCAGCTGCTATATACTCTGCTTCAGCTGTGGATGTGGAAATCGACTTCTGTTTCTTGCTATACCAAGAAACTAATCTGTCACCTAAAAATTGACAGCTTCCACTTGTACTTTTTCTGTCTATCTTACAGCCTGCAAAATCTGCATCAGAGTAACCAATCAACTTAAACTCTGATTCTCTAGGATACCACAAACCCAAGGTTATGGTGCCTTTGAGATATTTGAAAATCCTTTTTACAGCTGTTAGATGAGGCTCTCTAGGATCTGCTTGAAATCTTGCACAAAGACATGTTGCATACATGATATCAGGTCTACTTGCTGTAAGATACAGTAAAGACCCTATCATTCCTCTGTAGTTTGTCATATCTACTGAGGCTCCTGTGTCTTTGTCTAGCTTTGTTGCAGTAGCCATGGGAGTAGTAGCAGATGAACTATCAAGCATACCAAATTTCTTGAGAAGATTTCTGGTATATTTTGCTTGATTTATGAAAATACCATCATCTGTTTGCTTGACCTGTAAGCCTAGAAAATAACTAAGCTCTCCCATCATGCTCATTTGATACCTGGATTGCATAAGCTTTGCAAACTTCTTACAAAGTTTGTCATTAGTAGATCCAAAAATAATATCATCTACATAAATTTGAACTAACAGCAAATTATCACCAGAATTGAAATAAAACAAAGTTTTATCAATTGTACCTCTTGTGAACCCACTTTCTAAAAGAAATTGAGCAAGAGTTTCATACCATGCTCTTGGTGCTTGCTTTAGTCCATATAATGCCTTGTCAAGCCTGTAGACATAATCTGGATGCTTGGGATCTACAAATCCTGGTGGTTGTTCAACAAATACCTCTTCTTCAAGCTTCCCATTGAGAAAAGCACTTTTCACATCCATCTGAAAGACTTTAAACTTCTTGTGTGCAGCATAGGCCAGAAACATCCTTATGGCCTCCAGTCTTGCAACTGGAGCAAAGGTTTCATCATAGTCAATTCCTTCCTGTTGTGAATAACCTTTTGCCACAAGTCTAGCCTTATTCCTTGTAATCACACCATCACTGTCAGTCTTGTTTCTGAAAACCCACTTTGTACCTACAATTGATCTGTTCTTTGGTCTAGGTACAAGTGTCCAGACTTCATTTCTTTCAAATTCATTTAACTCTTCTTGCATTGCTGTAATCCAATTAGCATCTTGAAGAGCTTCCTCCACTTTCTTTGGTTCAGTTTGAGACAAGAAAGCATGATACAGACACTCATTATTTGTTGCACTTCTGGTTCTTACACCAGCATCAGGATCTCCAATTATGAGATCAGGTGTGTGTGCCTGTGTCCACTTTCTTGCTGATGGTAAGTGGTTTCTTGCATCATTGTTGGATCCTCCCCCTTGATCCATGCTCTCCTGATTCATATGTTGACTTTCTACATTCTCTGAGGCTCCCCCTGAATTTGATGACTCAGAGTTTGAATTGTCAGAGTTTGAATCAGTTTCCTCAACTGACTCACTTGCTGTGTCATGTTGAGCTTCTTCACGCTCCCCCTCAACTGGTTCTCTATTTTGTTCAATTTGAGAATTATCAGTTTCTCCAGTATTTACCAGTAGAGGTTCAGAGTATGCTTCGTCAGAGTTTGTCAACCCTGCTTCATCAGAGTTTATATCATCAGAGAGTAGATCTTCATTTTCAAAACGTAGTTGATCATATCCATCCTTGTCTTCAAGTCCAATTATTTTCTTGTCATCAAATGACACATGTATGGATTCCATGATCACTTTAGTTCTTAGATTGTAAACTCTGAATGCTTTTGTTGACAGTGGATAGCCAACAAAAATTCCTTCATCAGCTTTTAACTCGAACTTTGTCAACTGTTCAGGATGAGTCTTCAACACAAAGCATTTGCATCCAAATATATGAAAATATTTCAAATTTGGCTTCTTATTTTTCACCATCTCATATGGTGTTTTCCCATGCTTGTTGATCAGTGTAGCATTTTGAGTAAAACAAGCAGTTTGAACAGCTTCTGCCCAGAAATAAGTTGGTAATTTTGCTTCTTCAAGCATAGTTCTGGCTGCTTCAATTAAAGTTCTGTTCTTTCTTTCAACTACACCATTTTGCTGTGGAGTGCCAGGTGCAGAAAATTCTTGTTTCACCCCTCTTTCCTTGCAGAAAGCTTCCATGAATGAATTTCTGAATTCAGTTCCATTATCACTCCTTATTATTTTGACTTTGTGCTGTGATCCTTTGTCCAGTAGATTTACATGATCCATTAGAATTTGAGCAGTTTCATCCTTCTTTGACAAGAAATACACCCATGTATATCTAGTATATTCATCAACAATTACTAGAGCATATTTCTTTCTGCCCATTGACATTATATTCACTGGTCCAAAAAGATCAACATGTAGAAGATGATAAGGTTCCACTACTGAAGATTCAGTTTTGCTCTTGAAAGATGACTTCCTTTGTTTGGCCTTTTGACAGGAATCACATAGGCCATTTAGACTGAGTGTTGATTTTGGGAGTCCTCTTACAAGATCCTTTCTTATCAGCTCATTAATGTTGTTCAAATTGAGATGAGAGAGCTTTTTATGCCAATTCCAACTCTCTTCATTTGACATTCTTGCAGTCAGACACACTGTTTTTCCATCAGAGTTTGTTACCAAACTTGCTTCATAAATATTGTTGCGCCTGTGTCCAACTAGAACAACTTTTCCAGTAGATTTACTGATAACTTCACAGTATTCACTATGAAAATCTACATGGTTTCCTCTGTCACAGATTTGACTCACAGATAACAGATTGTGCTTGAGTCCTGAGACTAGAGCTACATTTGTGATGATGACACCTCCAAGATTAATGTTGCCATATCCCAGAGTATGTCCTACGTTGCCATCTCCATAGGAAACTTTTGGGCCATCCTTCTCCACAAAGTCTGATAGCAGGGCTTTATTTCCAGTCATATGTCCTGAGCATCCACTGTCCAAGATAAGTGTGCTCTCTATTATACCCTGCAATCACAAACAAACACTAAGTGTTAGTTTTAAGGATCCAGACTTGCTTGGATCCTTTGCCTTTCTTAACAGTGTTAGCTTTTGCAGCGGAATCAACTTTCTCAGAGTTTAAACTAACATTGTCAGATTTTACACTAGCAGAGTTTGCTCTAACCCACTTCAAGTTGGGTTTTAGCTCATAGTAATTATGATAAATTGCATGATAACTCTTACATGTGTAAATAGAATGCCAAGTGCTCCCACAATGTTTGCATAAGGTCTGTGGTTTTACTCTAACATAATCATTCTTTACTTCTGAAGTAGAAGGTAAAGAATTAATATGCTTGTTCTTAGTGCAAAATCTAGCAAGATGATTAGAACTACCACAACTGTAACATGTTTTCCTTAAAGCACCAGCATTAGGCATATGATTATTTCTATTGTTTATGCCTATTTTTCCATTCCTATTTCTCTTGGACCCTTTAGGTTTCATGGCAGACTTAACCTCTTTGAGCTTATGTTTAAACTGTTTTCCTGTCATTAAACCAACATTAACCTGTTTCTCACAGACTCTTATTGGTTCTTTAACAGCTTCTATCTCAACAGGCTTCTCTGTTTTAGATTCAGTATCTACTTGTTCAACACAAGTTTCAACTGGCTCCATAACAGTTTCTTTCACAACTGCAGATTTTAACTTTCCAGATTCAGGAACAAATGTTACAGGAGTTGAATATGAACTTGTGAAAGCTCTAAACTTAATTTTATCTTGAAACCTAAGTTCATCTTCCTCACTGTATCCTAAACCTACAGCATCTGTTTGAAAAACTTGATGTGTATCTCTGCCAGAATTAGTCCAAGTTTTAATTATTTTTCTTTCCTTCTCTAAATCAGATTCTAGTTGCCTATACCTTTTAAGCAACTCCTGTTCCACATAAACAGCATCATCTCTTTCTTTTTGAGTCTGCTTCATATTCTCAAGTTCTCTTTCAAGAAACTTGTTTCTTTCTTTAAGACTAAGATTCTCAGATTTAATCCTTTCATTCTCTAAAGTCTGATCCCTATAACTAACATGTATGTTCTTAAGATAAATTCTTAATTCAGAAATATTATCAGTATCATACGCATAAGTAGTTAGGGGTACCTTATTTTCTGATGATTCAGTCTCATCTTTGACAGTTGCCATAAGAGCATAATTTTCTCCATCATCAGAATCTGAAGTATCTGCCCAGTCTTTGCCTTTAGAGACGAGTGCTTTTCCAGTTTTTCCTTTCTTGCACTCTGGAGCATAGTGACCCATCTCTTTGCACTTGTAGCACTGGATCTCAGATTTGTCCTTCTTTCCAGACTTGGTATCTTTTCCATCAGACTTTCTGAAATTCTTCTTCTCAGAATTTGAATCTCTCCTTGAGAATCTCTTTCCTTTCTTGGAGTTCTTGAATCCCATCTTCTTGAAGGTCTTCACCATCAATGCCGCCATTTGCATCAACTGTTCTTCATCATCCTCAGAGTCAGAAGCTTCATCAGAGTTTGAGTCATCATCAGAGTTTGATGACTCACTTTCAGATTTAATGACTAAAGCCTTTCCCTTGGCTTTCTTCTTTGATGATTCCTTCTTTTCAATGGGCTTCTCCTCAACTTTGAGAGCAACAGATTTTGTCTTCTTGCTTGATCTTCTGTTTCTTTGATCTATCTCAAGTTCGTGAGTCTTTAACAAGCCATAAATCTCATCAAGATCTGTATCATCAAGATCATAATTATCTCTGATTGAGGTTGTCTTCAGATCCCATTTTTCAGGTAGAGATAAGAGAAACTTGAGATTTGACTCTTCAAGATTATATTCTTTGTCAACCAGAGACAGATCATTCAGTAATTTACAAAACCTGTCATAAGTCTCAGTCAAGGTTTCATTAGATCTTGAATCAAAGTGCTCATACTCCTGTGTGAGTATTGTCTTCCTGTTCTTCTTTATAGCAGTGGTTCCTTGACACCTTACTTCCAAAGCATCCCAGATTTCCTTTGCCGTTTTGCAGCCAATTACTCTGTTAGACATAACATTATCTAAAGCACTGTGGAGTAGATGTCTAACCTTTGCATCCTTTGCAATTGATGAGATGTCTTCAGGAGTATAATCTTTCTTTTCCTTTGGAATCAGTGTCTGTTCTTTATCACCAACAGCAGGAGATAATTTAGTTGGCTTATGAGGACCATTATTGATTCTGTCAAGATATTCTGGATCTGTAGCCTCAAGAAACATGGTCATCTTCACCTTCCATATCGGATACTCTATTGGCCTGAGAATTGGAACCCTGATAGTTTCATATCGACTCACAGAATTTGGCTTAACCTGTTCAGCCGCAGGAGGAACTTGATTTTGATTTTCTTCAGACATGATTATTACTGTGTTTTAATCGTAAAACTGTATATATTAAACAGCCTTGGCTCTGATACCAATTGTTAGGCCGAATACACAATATAATCAAGTATGTATGAGAATAACAATAATTAATAACACTGTTTATGAATCAATAAAACTGTAATCTTATTAACAGCTTCTCTCTTTATGATGTTAATGAATCATAAAGAGCTTCTAGGTTACAAGAATAATATCTCAATGATCGCGTCCCTTCTAGGGATAACCTATCTGTGTTTATATAGTACACAGCTACATACAATCCTTCTCTAATTGATATTCCTACAAGTTAGCTATACAATTCATATCAATTAAGGATTGCTTCTTATCTTCTATCCTGTTTCCTTAGCTGTATCAATATATTCTGCTTCTTTCCATCTTCAGAATGTATTGCTTCTAGAATCTTCAATTCTGCACCGACAGCTAATTCAACTATCACCTTGTCAGACTTTAAATAAACTCTGACTAGCTTCCTTTAAACTCTTCACCCTATCAGAGTTTAACTAAACTCTGATCGGCTTCTGATAAACTCTTGTCAGTACCTGTTGCTTAAACACTGATAAATAAACATTAGCAATTATATCTAACAGTATATTCAAAAACTCTGCCCATGCACGAATTTGAGGATTCGTAATGGCTTGCAAGTTTTGGAACGAGACATGATTAGTTTTGGTAATAATAAATTCCCCAGCCATTTTAAAATTTCCAGAAAATTTAAACAAACCAAAACTATTTTTCCTTTTATATTTAATTAATTATTACTAATTAATCAAATTCTTAACAAAATTACCCTTAAAACCAAATTTACCCTTTTTCTGTAAAATACACAAATTCGAACACAAACACACTTTAGAACCCTAATTGTTAATACCAACCAATTAGATCAAAAGAAATCAACTGTGTAAACACACTCAATTTCCAAGATGTATACTATTAACAACTTTCTTAGGTTCAACAGTCGAGTTCGATGGTTTCTTACTCAGAAAGTTTCAAAAACTCAAAAATATTAAGTTTTCACGGTTAGAAATCAATCAACAGTGAAAGACAGTAACTTTTTCAAGGATTTCTTGGTTAAAACTGAAGAAACTATCGAATGAGTTCTTGTATGTGTATAGAAATTGTAAGTATTATAAACGGCCACTTGTTCTTTTCTTAGATCTGTAAAACTGATAAAGAAAAGGACTAAGGCATGTTTTTATACTCTTGAAACTGTCAGGGGCAAAAATGTCCTTTCAGGTTTCGATAGAATTTAAATGTACTTCCGATAGTTTTTCAGAGGGGCAAAAAGGTCAACTATCCTTCGATGGTTTTTGAAAAACTATCGAAGGGATTTGAAAATCAGAATTTAAAGAGCTTTTCTGAAAACTATCGAAGTCTATTTTCTTGAAATATCAAAAATATCGAAGAACTTTTTGAAAAACTATCGAGAATTCAAATATTAAATCAAGTGAATTCCTTTCGATGGTTTTTCAATTTAATTTTTAAAATCTATCGAGAATTTAGATATAGAATTAATTAAATTCTTTCGATATATTTTAAATAGATTCTCAAAAACTATCGAGAAATGCTTTCCATAGTTTTTCTATTTCCTTTTCAAAAACTATCGAAATTAACTTTCGATAGATTTATCAATGTACTTGAAAAACTATCGAATTTCCTAAATTCGATATTTTTTTTGCTTCTGTCTTCATTTTAAAACCTGTTCATGTTCTAAAAATCAGACCTTTTTATTTCCTGTCAAGTTTTAATTTTAATAAACCTTTTAAAAATTTACCAAAATCAATTCTTAACAGAAAATTCACAATTTCTTAGAATAAAATCAATTAAATATCATTGAGTGATATTAACCAATTAAAATCCAATAAATTATGCTGCATTAATCTACAATGTTAAAAACAAAGCAAATTAATTCAAATTAAATAAATGCTTGAATATTTAGAACAAATATTAGCACCTAAATAATTTTTAGAATTAATAACTAATTAAATGCCAGAAGATATATCATCCATAATTATGACATACAATTAGTACAATAATCCTAACTACGAGAATTGCTCCAGAAAATAAATTCACGAGTCCTAAGGATATAGCAATTCTTAAACTCATGTATTTACCAGGACTCTCTGCAGTTACTGACTTCTAATCAAAATCAATTAGAAATATTTAACATCCCAAGTTCACCAACCAGCTTATTAAAAGTGGATTCATCAAGCGGTTTAGTAAAGATGTCTGCAATTTGATCCTCTGTGGGTATAAAATGTAACTCCACAGTTCCATTCATGACATGCTCTCGGATAAAATGATACCTGATGTCGATGTGCTTCGTCCTCGAGTGTTGCACTGGGTTGTTTGAGATTGCTATGGCACTTGTGTTGTCGCAAAATATAGGAATCTTTGTCAACAAAAGTCCATAGTCACGGAGTTGGTTTCTCATCCACAAGATCTGAGCACAACAGCTACCAGAAGCAATGTATTCAGCCTCAGCTGTTGATGTGGACACTGAATGCTGCTTCTTGCTATGCCAGGAAACTAACCTTCTTCCAAGAAACTGACAGCTTCCTGAAGTACTCTTCCGATCAATCTTACAACCTGCAAAATCAGAGTCTGTGTATCCAATAAGATCAAATCCTGTATCTTTAGGGTACCAAATTCCAAGATTTGGGGTCCCCTTAAGATATCTAAATATTCGCTTAACAGCTATTAGATGAGATTCTTTAGGATCAGACTGAAATCTAGCACACTGGCATGTTGCAAACATTATATCTGGTCTACTTGCAGTGAGATAAAGTAATGAGCCTATCATACCTCTGTAGCCTGTGATGTCAACCTTCTTACCAGTTTCATCCTTATCAAGCTTAGTGGCAGTTGGCATAGGAGTCTTTGTTGTAGATGAGTCTTCCATTTGATACTTCTTAAGAAGATCCTTGATGTACTTGGACTCACAAATGAATATACCAGCTTGTTTTTGGTATACTTGCAATCCAAGAAAGAATGACAATTCACCCATCATGCTCATTTCATAACGACTCTGCATTAACTTAGCAAATCTCTTGCATAGATCATCATTAGTAGAACCAAATATTATGTCATCAACATATACTTGCACCAATATCAAATCATTTTTATGCTTTTTGACAAAGAGAGTTTTGTCTACAACACCTCTTGTAAAATCATTTTCAAGTAAGAATTCAGAGAGAGTGTCATACCATGTCCTTGGAGCTTGTTTGAGTCCATAGAGAGCTTTGAATAGAAAGTACACAAAGTCTGCCAGTTTTGAATCCTCAAAACCTGGAGGTTGTTCCACATACACTTCTTCTTCTAACTCCCCGTTCAGAAAAGCACTCTTCACATCCATTTGATATACCTTGTAATTGGAATGTGCAGCAAATGCCAGAAACATTCTGATGGCCTCAAGTCTTGCTACTGGTGCATAGGTTTCATCATAATCTATACCCTCTTCTTGAGAGTAACCTTTAGCAACTAGTCTGGCTTTGTTTCTCGTTACAATGCCATCTTCGTCCAATTTATTTCTGAATACCCATCGTGTTCCAATAACAGATTTTCCCTTAGGCCTGGGTACCAGCTTCCAAACCTTCTGCCTTTCAAACTGATTGAGTTCTTCTTGCATAGCAATCACCCAATCTGGATCATCTAGAGCATCTTCAACTTTCTTAGGTTCTGTTTCTGAAAGAAACCCAGAATAGTGACATTCATTTTGTGATGTTCTCCTAGTTCTCACTCCTGTGTCCGGATCACCAATGATCAAGTGAAAGGGATGATCTCTATTCCATACCCTTTGTCTTGGCAGATGCGATCTTGATGATTCTCCTTGTTCTAGATGTTGTGGAGTGTGACTAGTTGATCCTTCTCCTGCTCCCCCTGAGTTGTTGACGGTTTGATCTGTTGATTCTGAAGACTGACTAGTGGATCCTGTATGTTGAGGATTTCCACTTAGGTCACCACTTTGTCCAGAATCATTATCATTATGATTATTATTAATGACTGTAACAACTTCAGGTACTTCTTCATTGTCAGAGAGATCTCCTGATAGATTTTCAAATACCAAGGATTCAGAGTTCTCTCCAGTTTGCAGGCCTGGTCTTTTAGTGTCGTCAAATGTTACATTAAAGCTTCCCAACACCTTCTTATCTTCAATCAGATATACCCTGAAAGCCTTAGATTCCAGAGAATAGCCCAGAAAAATGCCTTCATCTGCTTTGGCATCAAACTTGCCAAGATGTTCTCCATCTTTAAGTACAAAGCACTTTGCACTAAACACATGAAAGTACTTCAGTGTTGGCTTCTTGTTGGCCATTAACTCATACAGAGTCTTTTCATGATCTTTGTTGACCAGGGTTCGATTCTGAGTGTAGCAAGCTGTATTCACTGCTTCAGCCCAAAAGTAAGTGGGAAGTTTTGATTCACTCAACATGGTCCTTGTTGCTTCAACCAAGGTCCTGTTCTTCCTTTCTACTACTCCATTCTGTTGAGGAGTTCTTGGTGCTGAAAAATGTCTTGATATTCCTTTCTCTGAGCAGAAATCATTTAGAACTGCATTCTTGAATTTAGTTCCATTGTCTGATCTGATTGTCCGCACAGGTAGCTTAGCTTCCACTTCTATCTTCTTGATGTGATCAATGATTAGTTGTGTTGCTTCATCCTTTGTTTGTATGAACAACACCCACGTGTACTTGGAGTAGTCATCCACCATCACCAATGCATATCTGTTTCTTGAAAGTGACATAACATTAACTGGACCAAATAAATCCATATGAATCAGCTGTAATGGTTCAGTAATGCTTGTCATTCCTTTGCTTCCATGTGATGCTTTCTTCGACTTCCCCTTTTCACATGCTTCACATAGTCCCTCCTGATTGAATTCCATCAGGGGCAACCCTCTCACTAACTCTCTCTTTACCAAAGAGTTCATAGTTTTGAAGTTCAAATGTGAGAGCTTCTTGTGCCATAGCCAACTTTGTTCTGAAGATGCCTTTGCATAGAAACATGTAACTTCTCCTTCACTGGTAGAACTTAAGTCAGCTATAAACAAATTCCCTTTTCTCACTCCCAGTAGAGTAAGCTTCTCATCCTTCCTGTTGGTGATCAAGCACTTGTCCTTTCTGAAATCTACATTGTAGCCTTTATCACAGAATTGACTGATACTTAGAAGATTGTGCTTTAATCCTTCAACAAGAGAGATGTTTTCAATGATGACATTTCCAGCTTTCAATTTACCATATCCCGTAGTGAATCCTTTGCTGTCATCTCCAAAGGTTACAATCAGGCCGGTCTTCTTAACCACCTCTGTAAGCAGGGACTCTTCACCTGTCATGTGTCTAGAACAGCCACTATCCAGAATCCACACAACCTTTGATCTTTTAACCTTACCCTGCAATCACAGATTGATTAAGCGGACTTTGGTACATAAAATTGTTTGGGTCCTGAAGGTTTAGATGATTTAACAGGAGTAACATTCAATTTAGTCTTACCATGTTTGATATTCATAGTATCTGTGGATTTAACATTACTAGTGCTATTGCTACTATCAGACATCAACTTAAAATAAGCATGCATGATGTTGTACTTACATAGCAAACACTCTTTCTTTCCACAGGGTTCATGAGTATCAGGCATGTCAGACATGTTATGCATTTCAGAAGTATTAGCAGTTTCTACTTTAACCTTTTTACATGCATGTGTAAGGTGTCCAGCAGAATTACAAATAGAACACAACTTCCTAGATGCAATGGGAGAAGATGGAACCAATTCCTGATTAACAATCTTTTTCCTCCCATTCCTGTTCTTTTTAACATTACTAACTAAGGAACCTACTTCAGTTTTAGGTAAATCAGGTTTAGGTAATTCATTTTTTACTGATTTCCTAGGCAACTTAGTCTTTACCTCTTTTTCCTTCAATAAATCCTCCTCAAGCAATTCTTGTCTAATGAAAAGGTCATCCTCATGAAAGAGTGGTGGAAACGGCTTAACAAAAACTGGACAATCAACATTCTTAAGAACATGTGCAGTATTCCTTTTGACAACTGAAGATGTCACAGGGAATTCCACAATCTTCTTACCAGCTTTCTTGTTATAGTCAAATCCTATAGCAGTTTTATTCTCTACGGCCTGAGTATCAATGATTTCCTTAGCCACTAGAGCGGAATTCTTAAAAGCATTCAGCTTCAAATCTAGATCTGAAACCTGCTTCCTGAGGATAGTCTCTATCTCATCATTACACTTGACCTTGTTCTCTAAGTACGCATTCTTTTGCTTAAGATCTTCTAATGTTACAGCTACAAGCTCTAGTTCTTCATTTTTAGATTCTAGCTTTTTAATCTTAAGAACTAGTTTAGCATTTTCCATTTCAGATGCTAGCATGCTTGCGTGTACATTAAACAATTCTACACTAAGATCTTGCACAGTTTTCTTGTACTCAGAATTAGACATATCAATTGTAGTTAAGATAGGTACCTGAGATGATTGTGGTGATTCCTCTGAAGAGTCAGCCATTAGAGCAACATTTACATATTCCTCCTCTTCATCCGAATCAGTATCATCCCAGTGCTTTCCCTCTGCTATGTAAGCCTTCCCTTTCTGCTTTCCAGAGAATGCCTCCAATTGCTGTTTAAGCTTGGCATTCTCCTTCTTCAACTCATCATAAGAATCCTTCTTTCCATAGACATCTTTCATGTCTCTTGCTTGACGAGGCTTCTAGCATTCAGTGGCGAAATGCCCTAACTCATTGCAGTTATAGCATCTTGATTTGCTCCTATCAATCATGCCAGTCTTGTAGCCTCCCTTAAAGCCTGTACTAGGTGTATAATTGCTCTTCTGGAATCTGTTGGTTGAGCCCTTGAACTTGTACTTAGGGTTTCTCTTAAAACGAATATGACTAAACTTTGCAGCTAAGTACGCCATGGTTTTGTCTTCCATTTGCTCAAGCTCTTCTAGGGTGTAGTAATCACTTTCATCAACACCCAGATTCACAGAATCCATTTCTGCTTCTATTATCACCTCCTTTCCAGCTCTAGGGGTTTGAACCTGAATCTCAGAAGTTATTGGTTCATCCACTACAAGTGCTGCTGATCTCACAAGTGCATTGTGCTTGCTGTCCACTGTCCCTGATCCGTAGATTATCACCCTTTGTTCCTGTTCCATCTCATAGGTCTTCAACTTGCCATAGATCATCTCTAGTGGCATCTTTGTGAAGTCAATTCTTTCCCTAATGGATGATGACTTGTGTTCTACATGATGGGGCAGCGTCATCATGAACTTCCTGTTCGATTCTCTCAGTGGATAGGTCTTTCCTTTCATTGCCAATTCATTGAGGAGCTTAGTATACTTCTCAAAGACCTGAGTTATACTTTCTCCTGGCAGGGACCTAAACGCTTCATATTGAGAAGTCAGAATGTCCAATCTGTTTTCCTGAACATCTTCAGTTCCTTCCATTATTAGGTTAATGGTATCCCACATATGTTTCCCGCTTGTACAGTTCATCAACTGATAGCTCATTTCCTTGTCCGCGGAGTCCGCCAATATCAACATTAAACCGGTGTCCAATCGAATCAGTTCTTTGTCAGAATCTGTAAATTCACTTATCTCCTTAGGTTGGGTGCCTGAAGGAATCCTGCTACCATCAGGAGTTGTAGATTCACTAACTGGTTTCATTGGTACAAACGGTCCGTTCTCTAATATGCCAATATACAACGGATTAGATGCCTTGATAAATAACAACATCTTCATCTTCCACAAACCGAAATCATCTCTAGTAAACGGGGGAACTTTAATACCAGCGGTTGTCTTTGGAGCACTCATGGTTTCTGAAAATTTCAAATTGCTTAAAATTCAAGAAATTCCAATTAAATGAAAAAATTTGAAAGTTAAAAAATTTGCTTCGAATTTTCACGCTACGTTTGATTTTGGTCTCATTCACCGGATCTGATTTGTATATCAATCAAGTAGCTCTGATACCAATTGTTAGGTCCAAAGTATCGTAGAAGGGGGGGGGGGGTTGAATACGATACTCACAAATAATTTAATTTCGTTCGCGGATTAATCTTTCAGTTCTATAACGAAATCAAACACACCAAACCAAATCAAGTTTCGGGGAATATATCTTTTTATAAATATAAACCTCGAGGGGTGCTACAATTTCTAATCCGTAGATTAGCGTCAATGAGTTTAAGGTTACACAAATACAAAACAATGATCAAGTTCTGAGCACTATTAATTTCTCTGATAATTTTCTCCGGCTCTTCTCTCTCTCAGTAATGTCTCTATGTTAAAATCCTTAACTGAAGAAGACACATTCTTCACTCTGTATTAGCTGCAGACTTAAATTGAAAACCATCGAACCATTTAGAATAGAATATTCTTGGCCGTTGGATCTTCATCAACCTGTCAGACAAGCACAACTTTTCACCTGCTCCATGAATTGAAAAACCATCAAATGGATTAAAAAACCATCGAATGGAATAAATCAATTTGTCATTCGATAGTTTTTAAATCAAAACTATCGAATGCCAAATTAATTCACTTGGTTATTCAATGAATCACTTCAACCACCATTCGATAGTTTTTTCAAAAGAAAAACTATCGAATACTTTTTCTTGTCTTTTGTCCTTTAGTAATTACTCCTGAGCTCCTGGGTGTTTAAGTTTTGGACTGTATCAATTTCTTCTGAGACGATAAAACAACTTGATCTTTTCAGTGCCGTCACCTAGTGCAACTGGTCTGGTTCACAGATGAATAACACTTGATCAATTCTTATTTTATGACTTCAATTATAATGCTACTGATACGTCCCTTGTCGTTCTGGTTGCTTCATCACTGGAATCCCGTGGTACTGAACCCTAAATCATTCACATACTTCTGTCGTCTTCAAAGTCTTGTTTCTATTGATGTCACTGAGGCTTGAACATTTTCATGAACTTCTTTCCGTGACCTGTTTACGGACTTCAAGAATACATAACGTATTTTGATTTTTTGAGTTTACCTTTTCTTCTTTGATTCTGGATTCCTGTGCTTCTATTAATACTATTGTCTGTCTTGTCCTTTGTTGAGTTGTAGTTATCTCTTTTACATCTTATGTTACATTATGCTTTACATATACATATTCTGGAAAATCATCATCTTCAAAACCAGGAGGTTGACTTACATACACCTCCTCTTCCAATTCCCCATTCAGAAAAGCACTCTTCACATCCATTTGATAGACTTTGAAATTGGCATGGACTGCATAGGCTAGGGAAAATCCTTATTGCTTCTAGTCTTGCAACAGGAGCAAAGGTTTCATCAAAATCAATTCCCTCTTCCTGTGAATAGCCTTTTGCAACCAATCTAGCTTTGTTCCTTGTGACTATGCCATTTTCATCCATCTTGTTTCTGAACACCCATTTTGTGCCTATGACACTCCTGTCCTTAGGCTTGGGCACCAGCTTCCAAACTTTGTTCCTCTCAAATTGGTTTAGCTCCTCTTGCATAGCTAAAACCCAATCTGGATCTAGAAGTGCATCCTCAACTTTCTTTGGCTCATCTTGAGACAGAAAGCTACTGTATAGACATTCCTCTTGAGTTGCTCTTCTAGTTTGGACTTTTGAAGAAACATTGTAACAGCCCCAAATCCGGGGTCAGGGATTTAGGGTTGTCACAATCCATGTACTCCTTGCCTTACCTGTAATACTCACACCATTCATAATTTACCTGCTCATGACCCCACAACATATGTCTCACACACACACACACACACACACACACACACACACACACACAGGTTAGAGTCTCAGAAACGACACAATACAACAATTGCGGAATAAATAACTTTTATTACAATACCCAAATGTCTTTTGAATCTGTTACTGATACAATTTCTAAGTATTGTTACATTACCAACTTAGCCTTCTGATGCTCACAATCCTCTTATACCATTCATGTCTATACATGAGTTGAATACCAAAAGTTGTAGCCTGATTCGATTGGTTCGTACTACTCTCGGGATCACTGCTAGAAACTGTTTACGGAAACGCCTTGCGAGGTATGTGCCGACCCATTGGCATCCTGCTTCGCTGCTATATAATATATATAAAACAATAGCAAGAGTGAGCGATAGCTCAGCAAGGAAATGAAAGTATGGCATAATTCTGCCTTTAACTCAACCTAGAATAAAGCGAGTATAAGATAATAATTTGTCAAAATATCTCGATACTGAAATTATATCCTTATCGGAATGTATTCCCAAAAACAGTACCATTATGGTACTTCAAATATCATTTCCATAATATTTCTGCAAACTTTCGATATTCAAACTATGAACAAAGTTCTAGTATAAAAGATGAGGTTTCAAAGGAAACCAAATATAACCTTTCCAAAAGTATCTGCTATGTAAGCAGAATATCAACACATATTTTAAAAGATGAAGTTATAAGGTGATTCAGTATAAACAACTCCCTTACCATAACCCATGTTATGTAAGGTATCCACAGAGTCATAACTCATAAATAAAAGATGAAGTTGCATGAATTTATTGTCACTTCATTTTCAAACACTTTCGACCCCCTGCCAACATGATTGGTTTTTCATCCCAATACATGTTGCAGGAATATCCAAAATGGATGATGAACTAATACTGGAGTTGCTACCGCGCCCGCTGTGCCTAACCTTGCTATGATCAGTAGCAGGTCGCACCGCTCAAATATGTTTTCTACATGTAGATGGAAGAATCACGATGGCCTGACATTGTCTACCGCCTTCCAGTGACCTCCCGGCCCATTTGGGGCCATAAAAGTTGGATGGGTCAATCGCAACTGGACCACTTACACCACTCCTAGTTCAGATGAAATCCATGACTCTGAAACGTAAAGGTCATCCTCCTTTCCCCAAGTGTAACACTTGTTGATACGACTCCACTAAGTAGTTATATCTAAGTTGGAAAGGAAGATTCCCCAATATTTCCCAAGCTAGGCTTGTTAATGGATATCGACTTGTTCCAGGAATTTACCCCTCGATCGTTGAGGTGGTAACACAATATTTGACTTGCAGCAATTACATAGCTTTGAGAAAATATCTGTCCCCTGACAGTTTTGAGTTGAGAGTTTAAAAAGAGTAGCAGTCACTTAAATCAGGTTTTTCATATTTTTGATAGTTGAATGGGCATTTAAATCCTCTTTAAAAGACAGATTTAAACGGAAAAACATTGTTTTGGGCACCTCTTTTTGATTGGAAAACACTTAATAACATTTATTAAACAAGTAAACCTTCAAATGAATATTCGAAAATAATATTCATTAAATAAACAATCCTCGAATGAATATTTAGAAATAATATTCATTAATAAATAATCCTCAAATGAATATTCAAAAATAATATTCATTAATAAATAATCCTCAAATGAATATTCAAAAATAATATTCATTAATAAATAATCCTCAAATGAATATTCAAAAATAATATTCATTAATAAATAATCCTCAAATGAATATTCAAAAATAATATTCCTTAATAAATAATCCTCAAATGAATATTCAAAAATAATATTCATTAATAAATAATCCTCAAATGTATATAAATAATATTCCTTAAATAAAATAATTAACCCTCGAATAACAGTTACCCGATATCTTTATCGGAAAATAACCTTTAACATATACCGAAATATTATTACTTCTGATCTTAGAGAAAATCACCCGCCCTTATCCTAGGGCAAATATAAAATCCTGGCTTCTAACTAATATCCCATATCTAGCTTAGAAGCCCATAATCAAATCATTTTCAAATAATAACCTTCGAATGAGGTAATATTCAAATAACATTCCTCAAATCATTTCCAGGTAATTAATACTTTCTAGAAATATAATTAATGTTTAATAATAGCAGTCCTCAAAATAATTAGTACACTGCCGCTGGAATCCCTCCGGGTTTCTACAGCTATCTCCATATCTCAAATACTGACTCCCGGTCTAGAGTCGAAAACAAGAAGTATGCTCTTATCTCTAGAGCTACAAGGTACACCGGTTTATAACTACTTTATCTCAAAACTCATATATAAACCAAAATCAAACTCTATATATAACATGTATCGCAAAATTGTATAACTCCACACATGGCAAAAGCAGTAATATATAATCAATACTTCAAAGTATAGATTTATAAAACTTGCCACAATACTTGCAACAAAGATTTGGTATATAAATTGGGAATACACAAGTATTGAACATTGGAAAATATACCTACTCTGAATAATAGAGTAAGGTTTAGTAAACTTGCCTGATGCTCGAGAAGTGATAGGGGTTCGCGACGATGCCGGACAATCTAGACAAAGTCAAACGAAAACACACGGTTAATTCCCTCGATAAACCACTTATAACTCAATGCTTAAACACGTAAGCGAAACACAACCAAGGCATTACTAGCTCGTTCTAGGCTCATACTAAGTCCATGTTTAGTCGACAATTACTTCAGTCGTAGGTTTAGTTCGAAATCGATCCTCGAATACAAGTTATACTTAACCATTTTCAACATTGGTTCCTAAGTCATGCTCTTAAAGGTTTTCACTTGCGCAACCTCGGCTAACACATTTTTATAAAATCGGAAAATAATCTTTTGGACTCGAAACCTTCGTACAAACCTTCGTAACTTCCCTTGACACTTCAATACAAAATTTCATATTTTAAAACAACTCTTAAGGGTCTCAAACATAGCCACAAAGTTGGTACATTTCTGCAATCTCATTCCTTGAACCACTTTCACTACAATGGTCATATCTCATAAACCGAAAATCGTAATGACATGATTCTTGCGCTCACATAAACTAGAAACAAATCTCTACACACTCATGTTCATAACTGAACCAAAAGAGGCAGTTAGGTTTTCTGATTCTAGGCAGTTTATAGAGTTACCAAAAATCGGGCATTACGACGGCTTTAAATCGAATAATCCTATTTTGTCACAACATAACCAAGCCACACCGGGCATACCATACATCTACAACCTCAACAAACAACCATCATACACCTCTAAGATCAGTGGGGAGGCTCAAATCCAACACCCATCATTTTACACATTCAAACAAATCCAAATAATCACTAAATCACTTAATCATGATCTTAACTTTACATGAACATCAAAACCACTTTAAAACTCATATAAAACTCAAAGGGGCAGAGGTTTATACCTTCCTCCAAGCTTGATTGCTGCTATATTCCTTATGTAACCTTAGATCCTTGCTTAATACAACCTTTGGAAACCACAAACTCAATATCAAAAGCAACAAAGCAAAATACAAGTTACTATTCATCATCTTCTCCAACTGTTACTCACTGAAATCGAAGAGTAAATCACAGAGGTGAGGCGAGCGCTTACCATGGTTGCGTAGAGCTTCTCGAGAGCTTCGATTTGAGTGGTGGAATGCCAAAAACGGACCACGGAATCTCAAGTTATGATCATTTCTTTCTCTCCCATTTTTCTTTCTTCTTCTCTCCCGAAATTTCTCTTCCTTTTTCTTTTTCTTCTTATCTTGTTTAATTACTTGATATTTATCCAATGTGGTGAGTCATCACCCTTGGTCTCTTCTTGTCTTGACACTTGGCAAGCATGCATTGGCTTGGAATAAAGTAGCTTTTCTGGTTCGTTTAATTTCGTAGAACGCTCGCAAGGTTTCTCGAGGGTTCTATCGAGGTATTTTACCGAAATCGTTCTCGATACTTCTAATTCATTTATCAAATCCATATCCATAGAATTAATAATTTAAATCCTTAAATATCCTCAAATAATAATTATTTAGTCCGTTTTTGGTGAAATTTCGGAGAAAACGAAAAATGCTATTTTTCCGATTCTGACAGCTTCTGCATTCTTTTATTTCCATCGTAGATCACTAATGCGACTTTGAAAGTTTATTATATCGTCCCGCATATAGGGTGGTCTGAAAAACTTTTAAATGAAGAGTTACTATTCATTAGTGGTTTTTCTATAATCCTTTGGATCAAAATCCGTTCCAATATTCCTGATCTATTTTCTCTTTACTCTTTGCACTTAGAAAACGTTCTAGTGATTTCTCGGGCGTACGCTATCTTGTTTACGGAGTTGTCGGATGTATTCCAGATATTGATTTGGATGACATAAAAATACTTTCCTTCCCTGGAGTATTGTATTCTTATCTTCCAGATTGATTGTTCTTATTTATATGTTCAGTCCATTCTTACTATTCTCAAAATGTTTGAAAACCGAAATTCATATTCATTTCATAACTTGATTCTCAAAGTCATTGCCACTATCCATATTTACATCAACATATAATAAAAGTTTTAATTCTACCCAAAATCTGGGGTCTTACAGTCTCCCCTCCTTAAAAGGATTCCGTCCCGGAATCACTCTGAAAACAAATGGGGATATCTTTCTAGCATCTCGCTCTCTAGCTCCCAAGTTGATTCTTCCACATTATGATTCCTCCATACCACTATGGCAAGTTTGATGACCTTGTTTCGGAGTACTTGTTCCTTTCGATCTATAATTTCCATTGGTTGCTCCACATAGGTCAAGTCTGGTTGTATGTCTACGTGCTCGTACTCTACATATGCCGGGCATCTATAGTATACTGACGTAGCATTGACACATGAACCCCGTTATGACCATTCTACAAGTTTGGGGGGGGGGGGTAAGGCTGGCTCGTAGGCCACCTTCCTGGCGCGTCTTAAATCTCAGATGGCCCAATGAATCTCGGGCTCACTTCCCTTTCTTTTCAAATCTCATTAATTCTTTCCCTGGAGATACCTTTAGCATCACGAATCTCTAACCTCATATTCTCTATCTTGTTTGCACAGAAATACACCAGCATAAACTTGTTTGCCATTCATCAACTTGCCATTTAGCTTATCAGTAGCAGTACTATCTCTATACTCGCGGGCTTAGTCCGCATACTTTCTCTGTCTGTCTTGGTTGTCACTAGCCGCTTGTTGGTGAAATCTTTTGTCTTTCTAGTTTGTTGGACTAACTTGGGTGTTGTGTAAAATCTCATCTTTTAATTCCCGATCATTCGGAATCCATCTTTGTCTCATTTTAAAGTAAGGGTATCGGCCACCACATTGGCCTTCCCCGGATGGTAGTGTATCTCACAGTCATAATCCTAGGTCAATTCTAGCCATTTCTCCATCTCATGCTATCTACTATCATGGGTAACTCAAAGCTAATTCATTACATTCCATAAAATTTGTGGGTGCATTAGTCAACCCAAAATAACTTCGCTGAAAACTCGAAGTGTCTATTCCTAGTACGAATCGCAGTCTTGGGCATATCCTCTGATTTAACTTCCAACTGGTGATACCCAGTTCTTAAATAAATTGGAAATACACAGCGTTCTTCCGCTGATCAAACAATCATTTACAAGGGTACCTATTCTCCATGTCAAACTCATACAACTCTCGAGGTTCGATATATAATCTTGTGCTAAAATCTTTCTCTCTTACAACAACACCGGGCTCTCCACGGTGGTACACTGGGTCTTATCATATCCTTATACAACAACTCTTGTAACTGAGTCACTAACTCTTTCATTCCCACTATACTCTGAATACTCGGTATTCATTCTCATGGCATCCCAATCGAAATTTGGTAGCGCATTAAGATCTTGTAAAATCTCCCAAAACCATTGTAGTTTCCTCTATACTTGGTGCCTCTTTTCTTGGCGTCAACCATAAGAGCTAATTAAGCCTCGTATCTCTGGCGTAATAATTCCTTAGTCTGAACTATATTCAAGAATCTCTGAATCTGTCTCCATTCTTTATTTATTACTCTCGCTCCCTTACAATCAGTCTGGGCTCCATTGGGTGTCAACCAACCCATTCTTATTATAATATCAACTTCTCCCAACTTGAAAAGAATCAGGTCTATCAAAAGTGTCGACCTCATATTTCTAGTTCACAACCTGGACGTACCAGTCTTATGGGAAAATCCCTCGAATGGCTATTTCTACTTGTAATTATTCCCTTAGTGGCTCGGCCTTAAGGTTTAATTGTCATGCAACTTCTTGATATACAACGATACATTAGCTCCGTCTAAACAGTATAGAAGGGCACCTGCTATTTAAAGGTCCTGATAGTGGGCTGCTTGTTGGAGGTAGCCCTGGTTGAAACCTACTGGCTTTCTTTTATTCTGTGTTCACAAACTCCGGAACAAACCTCAATAATTCGGGAAACTTGGCCTCATACTCGGTCACAGTCATGGTTTCTGGTTTTAACTCTTTAACTTTCATTTTCATCCGGGTCTCCATATATTTCCGGAAATTATTCCTGCTGCACCTCTCCCAAGTCACAATACCAGCTCCCTTTGACTCCATCGTCAGTACTTATCTTGCTAACCCAGAGGTAGTGTCCATTCGTAACAACTCCTCCAAAATCTCAATTCCCCTATAGGGCATCTATCTAACACCGTTGTCACTGGAGTTCACGGCACACCGCTATTTCTTTTAGATATATCGATTGACACGCTTTCCATTATCATAATATCCTTGGGAGAATAAACCAATTTCATTGATATGTCACTAACATTCCATTCGTCTTAGGGATTCGCTCCTGACATAGGCGATTTCGTCGCGAATCTAATTCCTATCAGCGAATTTTGACTTATTTGACCTAGTTGGCCTCCCCTTGAAATTCAATAAGGATAACAAAAATTATGGGGCCTTGAAAAGACAGCTCCCATATCAAGGAAAACGTCACACACTGGTGATCATAAGGTTATGAGTTTTAAGGTAACCTTATAGGAGGTAAAAGAATTTACCGAGAGATCAACATGATCCTAAGAACTCAGCGTTGTGTGCCTCGATTGAGACATTACTAAAGGTAATTAGCCTTCTTGTATTTCACAACTTACAAGTGATGGCGTCCCATCAGACTTCTATCACATAGACAGATAGTCCTTGTAGCCCCTATAAGTATAGGGTTGTTCGTCTCAGTGGGAGTTGAAAAGTATGAAAGCAATTCGGTATCAATTTAATGATTATCGTCTTTCGACAATATTTCTTAAAGGAACACCTTGGATTAAAATTGAACAGATTCCAAAGGTGCGGTTTCCAAAGAAAATACAAAGAAAAGAATAACCAAAAGATACTGGTACTTAACAACAAGTGGTGAGGTATCACCATAGGGTCATTCATTATTTGAAGAAAAGTAAAAGCTTAAATAACATTATTTGACAGGGCTTCGAAAACCTGAAAGTAGGCATTGTGATAGCCTCTGGCACAATTGAAACTGAATATGGTTTAACACAAGTGTTATAAGACCACTTCGAAGAGGGAATATACCCTTTATCAGAATTCTTTCTTGGAAAGAGGTCAAGATAGATCATAGATTGGGGAAATGTCCCACATAATTTACAAATGGGGAGGGTACTACCAAGGTCTCTACGGATGCCTTTTATGTCGGCTCCTCTAATGGATAATCGTTCAATTCCAAAGCTTTTCTTTTCCATGCATCCTACGGTGTTCGATACTTACGTCATTGCCGACTTATAATAGTCGCTAAGAATTACACCATCAACATTTGCAATCGCAGGGAGTTCTATTCGACTCGGCGCAAACATTTCAAGTAAGCGTTCTGTTCTATAAGAAGACTTCGATACCGTTGTCGCCCATAGCAACGACGAATTCCATATGTCGACTGGGCGATACTCCGGAAGATCGTTAGAAACTACAAGCTTAAATTCGGTCTCTATTTCAATCATCCTTATACCCAATATTCCTTCTCCCATATCAATCCCGTGTGCTACATAAGCTTAACACTTTTGGCACAATAGCCTTTTCATTTAAGTCAATCCCGGAATTTCTCAGTCCGTCTTGGTCCTTAAATACATTTCGCATTTACCGTTCAATCTCAACTTCACCATTTTATCTCTACAATCAATTGTAGCAATCAAGGTCTGTCCACCAGCCCATATAGCGGCCATCTTACCCAATCCACAGGGTTCGCTCTAGTTTCCACTCTCTTTGGTGACATCCTCTGGTAATCAGAAAGACAAGGTTTGCCAAAATTTGTTGAATTTCTTCCCAAAATCAGGGGAATTTGATCAATCTATTTACCTACTAGTAATGCTCGGATCTGATTTCCGACCTTTCGGTTCTATCCTCATAATTCCTTCCCGGTTTCCTGAGGGTGGTAAATCTCGTTCTCGATTCCGTCTTAGCGTGCTTGTCTTACCATAACATTTACATGGTACATATACCCAAAATTCTCCTTGAGATAATAAAATCCCTCAATGATATAATAGACACTATTTCCCGTGGAATCGCTGGTCGTGGGGGTTTGAAATCTCATAGCCCAAAACAATTCCTTACATTATTCTAGGCAACTAAGTACCCTTAATCGTTCGTGAAAATCTGAACATCTTGGTTCTTACGTATGCCGCCTCCTTATGGGCAGCTATAACCGATCACGAGTAACAGGTTTTGTTCAAGTCGAATCAATCCACTGATACTGGCTATACTGCCTCTACCTCTTCTGCTTTGGAGACTCTACTCCATTTTCTTTGTCATATTTCATGATGAATCATAATGATCCTAAACTCTCGTATCGGCACTTATTTGACCTCTAAAGGTTCGTCCGGTCCTATTATACGACCTCAAGTAACATACTACGTCTTTATCAATCAACACGTCCTCTACAAGATTCTTTCCTTGACCCACTATGGGGTCTTCCTCTAGATCCTCCTATGGATCTCCCTTTATCGGGTCTCCGTCCATTTCAAGGAACGCATCATCAATTGCCTACTCGAAGGCCTCGGGATCTGGTATCTCGGAGTCCCATCCATCTATAACTCATACGAATCGAGGTGACTAACCATGAAGTCCTAAGTACGGTTTCCCAAAAGAAGTCCCCTCTCGGGCTTCATCTTAAACAGCCAGGGTCATGTCCTCTAACCCGACTACGAACTCAATTTGAGCTCTAAATGTCCTTATCATTATTAAGGGTATTGTAAGACTCGATCTCCTATCATTTCTGAGGACTGTAACCTAACGCTCTGATACCATCTCTGTAACAGCCCCAAATCCGGGGTCAGGGATTTAGGGTTGTCACAATCCATGTACTCCTTGCCTTACCTGTAATACTCACACCATTCATAATTTACCTGCTCATGACCCCACAACATATGTCTCACACACACACACACATACACAGGTTAGAGTCTCAGAAACGACACAATACAACAATTGCGGAATAAATAACTTTTATTACAATACCCAAATGTCTTTTGAATCTGTTACTGATACAATTTCTAAGTATTGTTACATTACCAACTTAGCCTTCTGATGCTCACAATCCTCTTATACCATTCATGTCTATACATGAGTTGAATACCAAAAGTTGTAGCCTGATTCGATTGGTTCGTACTACTCTCGGGATCACTACTAGAAACTGTTTACGGAAACGCCTTGCGAGGTATGTGCCGACCCATTGGCATCCTGCTTCGCTGCTATATAATATATATAAAACAATAGCAAGAGTGAGCGATAGCTCAGCAAGGAAATGAAAGTATGGCATAATTCTGCCTTTAACTCAACCCAGAATAAAGCGAGTATAAGACAATAATTTGTCAAAATATCTCGATACTGAAATTATATCCTTATCGGAATGTATTCCCAAAAACAGTACCATTATGGTACTTCAAATATCATTTCCATAATATTTCTGCAAACTTTCGATATTCAAACTATGAACAAAGTTCTAGTATAAAAGATGAGGTTTCAAAGGAAACCAAATATAACCTTTCCAAAAGTATCTGCTATGTAAGCAGAATATCAACACATATTTTAAAAGATGAAGTTATAAGGTGATTCAGTATAAACAACTCCCTTACCATAACCCATGTTATGTAAGGTATCCACAGAGTCATAACTCATAAATAAAAGATGAAGTTGCATGAATTTATTGTCACTTCATTTTCAAACACTTTCGACCCCCTGCCAACATGATTGGTTTTTCATCCCAATACATGTTGCAGGAATATCCAAAATGGATGATGAACTAATACTGGAGTTGCTACCGCGCCCGCTGTGCCTAACCTTGCTATGATCAGTAGCAGGTCGCACCGCTCAAATATGTTTTCTACATGTAGATGGAAGAATCACGACGGCCTGACATTGTCTACCGCCTTCCAGTGACCTCCCGGCCCATTTGGGGCCATAAAAGTTGGATGGGTCAATCGCAACTGGACCACTTACACCACTCCTAGTTCAGATGAAATCCATGACTCTGAAACGTAAAGGTCATCCTCCTTTCCCCAAGTGTAACACTTGTTGATACGACTCCACTAAGTAGTTATATCTAGGTTGGAAAGGAAGATTCCCCAATATTTCCCAAGCTAGGCTTGTTAATGGATATCGACTTGTTCCAGGAATTTACCCCTCGATCGTTGAGGTGGTAACACAATATTTGACTTGCAGCAATTACATAGCTTTGAGAAAATATCTGTCCCCTGACAGTTTTGAGTTGAGAGTTTAAAAAGAGTAGCAGTCACTTAAATCAGGTTTCCCATATTTTTGATAGTTGAGCGAGCATTTAAATCCTCTTTAAAAGACAGATTTAAACGGAAAAACATTGTTTTGGGCACCTCTTTTTGATTGGAAAACACTTAATAACATTTATTAAACAAGTAAACCTTCAAATGAATATTCGAAAATAATATTCATCAAATAAACAATCCTCGAATGAATATTTAGAAATAATATTCATTAATAAATAATCCTCAAATGAATATTCAAAAATAATATTCATTAATAAATAATCCTCAAATGAATATTCAAAAATAATATTCATTAATAAATAATCCTCAAATGAATATTCAAAAATAATATTCATTAATAAATAATCCTCAAATGAATATTCAAAAATAATATTCCTTAATAAATAATCCTCAAATGAATATTCAAAAATAATATTCATTAATAAATAATCCTCAAATGTATATAAATAATATTCCTTAAATAAAATAATTAACCCTCGAATAACAGTTACCCGATATCTTTATCGGAAAATAACCTTTAACATATACCGAAATATAATTACTTCTGATCTTAGAGAAAATCACCCGCCCTTATCCTAGGGCAAATATAAAATCCTGGCTTCTAACTAATATCCCATATCTAGCTTAGAAGCCCATAATCAAATCATTTTCAAATAATAACCTTCGAATGAGGTAATATTCAAATAACATTCCTCAAATCATTTCCAGGTAATTAATACTTTCTAGAAATATAATTAATGTTTAATAATAGCAGTCCTCAAAATAATTAGTACACTGCCGCTGGAATCCCTCCGGGTTTCTACGGCTATCTCCATATCTCAAATACTGACTCCCGGTCTAGAGTCGAAAACAAGAAGTATGCTCTTATCTCTAGAGCTACAAGGTACACCGGTTTATAACTACTTTATCTCAAAACTCATATATAAACCAAAATCAAACTCTATATATAACATGTATCGCAAAATTGTATAACTCCACACATGGCAAAAGCAGTAATATATAATCAATACTTCAAAGTATAGATTTATAAAACTTGCCACAATACTTGCAACAAAGATTTGGTATATAAATTGGGAATACACAAGTATTGAACATTGGAAAATATACCTACTCTGAATAATAGAGTAAGGTTTAGTAAACTTGCCTGATGCTCGAGAAGTGATAGGGGTTCGCGACGATGCCGGACAATCTAGACAAATTCAAACGAAAACACACGGTTAATTCCCTCGATAAACCACTTATAACTCAATGCTTAAACACGTAAGAGAAACACAACCAAGGCATTACTAGCTCGTTATAGGCTCATACTAAGTCCATGTTTAGTCGACAATTACTTCAGTCGTAGGTTTAGTCCGAAATCGATCCTCGAATACAAGTTATACTTAACCATTTTCAACATTGGTTCCTAAGTCATGCTCTTAAAGGTTTTCACTTGCGCAACCTCGGCTAACACATTTTTATAAAATCGGAAAATAATCTTTTGGACTCGAAACCTTCGTACAAACCTTCGTAACTGCCCTTGACACTTCAATACAAAATTTCATATTTTAAAACAACTCTTAAGGGCCTCAAACATAGCCACAAAGTTGGTACATTTCTGCAATCTCATTCCTTGAACCACTTTCACTACAATGGTCATATCTCATAAACCGAAAATCGTAATGACATGATTCTTGCGCTCACATAAACTAGAAACAAAGATCTACACACTCATGTTCATAAATGAACCAAAAGAGGCAGTTAGGTTTTCTGATTCTAGGCAGTTTATAGAGTTACCGAAAATCGGGCATTACGACGGCTTAAAATCGAATAATCCTATTTTGTCACAACATAACCAAGCCACACCGGGCATACCATACATCTACAACCTCAACAAACAACCATCATACACCTCTAAGATCAGTGGGGAGGCTCAAATCCAACACCCATCATTTTACACGTTCAAACAAATCCAAATAATCACTAAATCACTTAATCATGATCTTAACTTTACATGAACATCAAAACCACTTTAAAACTCATATAAAACTCAAAGGGGCAGAGGTTTATACCTTCCTCCAAGCTTGCTTGCTGCTATATTCCTTATGTAACCTTAGATCCTTTCTTAATACAACCTTTGGAAGCCACAAACTCAATATCAAAAGCAACAAAGCAAAATACAAGTTACTATTCATCATCTTCTCCAACTGTTACTCACTGAAATCGATGGGTAAATCACAGAGGTGAGGCGAGCGCTTACCATGGTTGCGTAGAGCTTCTCGAGAGCTTCGATTTGAGTGGTGGAACGCCAAAAACGGACCACGGAATCTCAAGTTATGATCATTTCTTTCTCTCCCATTTTTCTTTCTTCTTCTCTCCCGAAATTTCTCTTCCTTTTTCTTTTTCTTCTTATCTTGTTTAATTACTTGATATTTATCCAATGTGGTGAGTCATCACCCTTGGTCTCTTCTTGTCTTGACACTTGGCAAGCATGCATTGGCTTGGAATAAAGTAGCTTTTCTGGTTCGTTTAATTTCGTAGAACGCTCGCAAGGTTTCTCGAGGGTTCTATCGAGGTATTTTACCGAAATCGTTCTCGATACTTCTGATTCATTTATCAAATCCATATCCATAGAATTAATAATTTAAATCCTTAAATATCCTCAAATAATAATTATTTAGTCCGTTTTTGGTGAAATTTCGGAGAAAACAAAAAATGCTATTTTTCCGATTCTGACAGCTTCTGCATTCTTTTATTTCCATCGTAGATCACTAATGCGACTTTGAAAGTTTATTATATCGTCCCGCATATAGGGTGGTCTGAAAAACTTTT
Organism: Heracleum sosnowskyi; assembly: GCA_030848705.1. Lineage (NCBI taxonomy): Eukaryota > Viridiplantae > Streptophyta > Magnoliopsida > Apiales > Apiaceae > Heracleum > Heracleum sosnowskyi. The sequence continues at coordinate 88,271,656 of CM061243.1, forward strand.
AAATGAAGAGTTACTATTCATCAGTGGTTTTTCTATAATCCTTTGGATCAAAATCCGTTCCAATATTCCTGATCTATTTTCTCTTTACTCTTTGCACTTAGAAAACGTTCTAGTGATTTCTCGGGCGTACGCTATCTTGTTTACGGAGTTGTCGGATGTATTCCAGATATTGATTTGGATGACATAAAAATACTTTCCTTCCCTGGAGTATTGTATTCTTATCTTCCAGATTGATTGTTCTTATTTATATGTTCAGTCAATTCTTACTATTCTCAAAATGTTTGAAAACCGAAATTCATATTCATTTCATAATTTGATTCTCAAAGTCATTGCCACTATCCATATTTACATCAACATATAATAAAAGTTTTAATTCTACCCAAAATCTGGGGTCTTACAAACATCACCTATAATAAGTTCAAAGGGATGCTCTTTAGTCCATTTCCTTGAGGGAGGTAGATTTTCTCTTGACGAGGTAGCTTCATGATCATGATTGCCTTGATTGGATAATTGTAAAGCATAATGTAACATAAGATCTAAAAGAGATAACTACAACTCAACAAAGGACAAGACAGACAATAATATTAACTGAAGCACAGGAATCCAGAATCAAAGAAGAAAAGGTAAACACAAAAAATCAAAATACGTTATGTATTCTTGAAGTCCGTAAACAGGTCACGGAAAGAAGTTCATGAAAATGTTCAAGCCTTAGTGACAACAAAAGAAACAAGACTTTCAAGACGACAGAAGTATGTGAATGATTTAGGGTTCAGTACCACGGGATTCCAGTGATGAAGCAACCAGAAGGACAAGGGACGTATCAGCAGCATTGTATTGAAGATATAAAATAAGAATTGATCAAGTGTTATTCATCTGTGAACCAGACCAGTTGCACTAGGTGACGGCACTAAAAAGATCAAGTTGTTTTATCGTCTCAGAAGAAATTGATACAGTCTATTTCTTAAACACCCAGAAGCTCAGTGGAATCATTTATGGACTAAAGACAAGAAAGAGAAATTTGATGGTTTTTCTAATTGAAAAACTATCGAATGGTAGTTGAAATGATTAATTAAAAACCAAAGTAAATTAGTTTGGCATCCGATAGTTTTGATTTAAAAACTATCGAATGACAAATTAATTTATTTAATTCGATGGATTTTTATTCATTCGATGGTTTTTTTATTATGGGAGCAGGTGAAAAGAATTCCTTTTCTGAAAGGTTGATGAAGATCCAACGGCCAGGATTGTTTCTACAATTCTCATTCGATGGTTTTTCAAAACAGACTACAATTAATACAGAGAGAAGATTGTGTCTTCTTCAGTTAAGGTATTCAACACAGACACATAACTGAGAGAGAGAAGAGCCGGAGAAAATTACCAGAGAAATTAATAGTGCTCAGAACTTGATTATTGTTTTGTATTTGTGTTACCTTAAACTCATTGACGCTAATCTACGGATTAGAAATTGTAGCACCCCTCGAGGTTTATATTTATAAAAAGATATATTCCCCGAAACTTGATTTGGTTTGGTGTGTTTGATTTCGTTATAGAACTGAAAGATTAATCCGCGAACGAAATTAAATTATTTGTGAGTATCGTATTCAACCCCCCCCCCTTCTACGATACTTTGGACCTAACAATTGGTATCAGAGCTACTTGATTGATATACAAATCAGATCCGGTGAATGAGACCAAAATCAAACGTAGCGTGAAAATCCGAAGCAAATTTTTTAACTTTCAAAATTTTTCATTTAATTGGAATTTCTTGAATTTTAAACAATTTGAAATTTTCAGAAACCATGAGTGCTCCAAAGACAACCGCTGGTATTAAAGTTCCCCCGTTTACTAGAGATGATTTCGGTTTGTGGAAGATGAAGATGTTGTTATTCATCAAGGCATCTAATCCGTTGTATATTGGCATATTAGAAAACAGACCGTTTGTACCGATGAAACCAGTTAGTGAATCTACAGCTCCTGATGGTAGCAGGATTCCTTCAGGCACCCAACCTAAGGATATAAGTGAATTTACAGATTCTGACAAAGAACTGATTCGATTGGACACCGGTTTAATGTTGATATTGGCGGACTCCGCGGACAAGGAAATGAGCTATCAGTTGATGAACTGTACAAGCGGGAAACATATGTGGGATACCATTAACCTAATTATGGAAGGAACTGAAGACGTGCAGGAAAACAGATTGGACATTCTGACTTCTCAATATGAAGCGTTTAGGTCCCTGCCAGGAGAAAGTATAACTCAGGTCTTTGAGAAATATACTAAGCTCCTCAATGAATTGGCAATGAAAGGAAAAACCTATCCACTGAGAGAATCGAACAGGAAGTTCATGATGACGCTGCCCCATCATGTAGAACACAAGTCATCATCCATTAGGGAAAGAATTGACTTCACAAAGATGTCATTAGAGATGATCTATGGCAAGTTGAAGACCTATGAGATGGAACAGGAACAAAGGGTGATAATCTACGGATCAGGGACAGTGGACAGCAAGCACAATGCACTTGTGAGATCAGCAGCACTTGTAGTGGATGAACCAATAACTTCTGAGATTAAGGTTCAAACCCAAAGAGCTGGAAAGGAGGTGATAATAGAAGCAGAAATGGACTCTGTGAATCTGGGTGTTGATGAAAGTGATTACTACACCCTAGAAGAGCTTGAGCAAATGGAAGACAAAACCATGGCGTACTTAGCTGCAAAGTTTAGTCATATTCGTTTCAAGAGAAACCCTAAGTACAAGTTCAAGGGCTCAACCAACAGATTCCAGAAGAGCAATTATACACCTAGTACAGGCTTTAAGGGAGGCTACAAGACTGGCATGATTGATAGAAGCAAATCAAGATGCTATAACTGCAATGAGTTAGGGCATTTCGCCACTGAATGCCGGAAGCCTCGTCAAGCAAGAGACATGAAAGATGTCTATGGAAAGAAGGATTCTTATGATGAGTTGAAGAAGGAGAATGCCAAGCTTAAACAGCAGTTGGAGGCATTCTCTGGAAAGCAGAAAGGGAAGGCTTACATAGCAGAGGGAAAGCACTGGGATGATACTGATTCGGATGAAGAGGAGGAATATGTAAATGTTGCTCTAATGGCTGACTCTTCAGAGGAATCACCTCAATCATCTCAGGTACCTATCTTAACTACAATTGATATGTCTAATTCTGAGTACAAGAAAACTGTGCAAGATCTTAGTGTAGAATTGTTTAATGTACACACAAGCATGCTAGCATCTGAAATGGAAAATGCTAAACTAGTTCTTAAGATTAAAAAGCTAGAATCTAAAAATGAAGAACTAGAGCTTGTAGCTGTAACATTAGAAGATCTTAAGCAAAAGAATGCGTACTTAGAGAACAAGGTCAAGTGTAATGATGAGATAGAGACTATCCTCAGGAAGCAGATTTCAGATCTAGATTTGAAGCTGAATGCTTTTAAGAATTCCACTCTAGTGGCTAAGGAAATCATTGATACTCAGGCCGTAGAGAATAAAACTGCTATAGGATTTGACTATAACAAGAAAGCTGGTAAGAAGATTTTGGAATTCCCTGTGACACCTTCAGTTGTCAAAAGGAATACTCCACATGTTCTTAAGAATGTTGATTGTCCAGTTTTTGTTAAGCCATTTCCACCTCTCTTTTATGAGGATGATCTTTTCATAGCTCAAGAATTGCTTGAGGAGGATTTAGTGAAGGAAAAAGAGGTAAAGACTAAGTTACCTAGGAAATCAGTAAAGAATGTATTATCTAAACCTGATTTACCTAAAACTGAAGTAGGTTCCTTAGTTAGTAATGTTAAAAAGAACAGGAATGGGAGGAAAAAGATTGTTAATCAGGAATTGGTTCCATCTTCTCCCATTGCATCTAGGAAGTTATGTTCTATTTGTAATTCTGCTGGACACCTTACACCTGCATGTAAAAAGGTTAAAGTAGAAACTGCTAATACTTCTGAAATGCATAACATGTCTGACATGCCTGATAATCATGAGCCCTGTGGAAAGAAAGAGTGTTTGCTATGTAAGTACAACATCATGCATGCTTATTTTAAGTTGATGTCTGATAGTAGCAATAGCTCTAGTAATGTTAAATCCACAGATACTATGAATATCAAACAGGGTAAGACTAAATTGAATGTTACTCCTGTTAAATCATCTAAACCTTCAGGACCCAAACAATTTTGGGTACCAAAGTCCGCTTAATCAATCTGTGATTGCAGGGTAAGGTTAAAAGCTCAAAGGTTGTGTGGATTCTGGATAGTGGCTGTTCTAGACACATGACAGGTGAAGAGTCCCTGCTTACAGAGGTGGTTAAGAAGACCGGCCCGATTGTAACCTTTGGAGATGACAGCAAAGGATTCACTACGGGATATGGTAAATTGAAAGCTGGAAATGTCATCATTGAAAACATCTCTCTTGTTGAAGGATTAAAGCACAATCTTCTAAGCATCAGTCAGTTCTGTGATAAAGGCTACAATGTAGATTTCAGAAAGGACAAGTGCTTGATCACCAACAGGAAGGATGAGAAGCTTACTCTACTGGGAGTGAGAAAAGGAAATTTGTTTATAGCTGACCTAAGTTCTACCAGTGAAGGAGAAGTTACATGTTTCTATGCAAAGGCATCTTCAGAACAAAGTTGGCTATGGCACAAGAAGCTCTCACATCTGAACTTCAAAACTATGAACTCTTTGGTAAAGAGAGAGTTAGTGAGAGGGTTGCCCCTGATGGAATCCAATCAGGAGGGACTATGTGAAGCATGTGAAAAGGGGAAGTCGAAGAAAGCATCACATGGAAGCAAAGGAATGACAAGTATTACTGAACCATTACAGCTGATTCATATGGATTTATTTGGTCCAGTTAATGTTATGTCACTTTCAAGAAACAGATATGCATTGGTGATGGTGGACGACTACTCCAAGTACACGTGGGTGTTGTTCATACAAACAAAGGATGAAGCAACACAACTAATCATTGATCACATCAAGAAGATAGAAGTGGAAGCTAAGCTACCTGTGCGGACAATCAGATCAGACAATGGAACTGAATTCAAGAATGCAGTTCTAAATGATTTCTGCTCAGAGAAAGGAATATCAAGACAGTTTTCAGCACCAAGAACTCCTCAACAGAATGGAGTAGTGGAAAGGAAGAACAGGACCTTGGTTGAAGCAGCAAGGACCATGTTGAGTGAATCAAAACTTCCCACTTACTTTTGGGCTGAAGCAGTGAATACAGCTTGCTACACTCAGAATCGAACCCTGATCAACAAAGATCATGAAAAGACTCCGTATGAGTTAATGGCCAACAAGAAGCCTGTAATAACCCGAATTTTTGGATTAATTAAAACTTTTCTTATTATGATTAAGTGCATCAGTGAATAGTGAATTTGGTGGATGAATAGTGATTTTGAGGATTAACAAAGTTTTTCATGCCACCTATGTACGAGACGTAGTGTGGATATTCCGAAGTCATATTAGTAATCTACGGAGTAAATAAGTGAATGCAAAGACGATCGGAATTCAGAAATTCCAAATTTTATTTTGGTGAAATATTTGACCGGACAGCGAATTATATATTATTATATTCAAGAAATGAGATATTAAAATGGAGGATTTGAGGATTTAATATTTTGGAATTTTATTATATTTGATTTGAGAATTTAGAACGAAAACCACTGGGACAGTGAAACGAATGTTTTAGAAACCGCTGATACTTTATAACGAGATTAAGCGATTAAGCGAACAAATCATGGATTAAGGATTGAAATTATGACAAGATTAAATATAGACATGGAAGTAACATGTAACAAGATTAATTCGAGAATGCAACATTTGGATCATCCATGTGAAAGGAAAGCGAACCAGTAAAGCTACTTTATCTAGACCAGTGCATGTTGGACAAGTGTCAGAAGGAGAGGCAACCAAGGGTGATGACTCACCAATTGCATACAAATATCAGCATTCTTATCATTATTACACAAAACAAAAAGAAAAGAAGAAAAGCTCTCTCTCTCTCATTTTCCAGATTTCTGCCCAGCAGGACCAAGCAATGAAGAAAAATTCGTAACTTGATATCTACTCATGATACAATCACCAAATTTTAACCACAGCTTCTACACTCCATGTATAACATCTGTTCAAAATTTCATGGCAATCCAAGGTGTTTAGCCTAGTCAAATATCCTCCCCAAGTTGAAGAATCTAAACTGCCATGATCTTGGCAGTTTCTGCACCGATGTTCAAACGGCGGTATCTCTCTCATTTCTAAATGAAATCTTGCGTTCTATAGCTTGTTGGAAAGCCATGGAGATGCTCTACAACTACTCTTTAGAAACCTCGCCCAGAAAAGCAGGGTAAGGACCTCGTTTGGGCAGTTCTTTGAACAGATGAATAGTAACTTTCAATAACTAACTTTGATTTCTTGACTTCTTTTGATAATCTAAGCTTGGCCAAGGAAATCTAAGGGCTAGACAAGGCTTACTACGTGATCATACACTCCAAGGAAGGTATTAACCCCATGAACCCTTAGTTGACTTTGAGTTTTGTGGATGTTCTTGATGATTGTTAGCTTAGTTGAGATTATAGTGTTAATATAAGCATGTTAGCATGATCTTGTAGTTGGTTTAGCCATTTGTTGATTAAGATGTTAAAGTATGATACCCCTGGACTTGTGAATCATGTGTTTAAGATGTATGGATGCCCGGTGTGGCTTGGTTTGATGATTATGATTTTTGGAACGTCCGATTTATAGCCGTCGTAATGCCCAAATTTTTACCTACTGATTGGTTCCCTGTTTTTCCTCTGTTAGAGCTCGACCCTTGAGTCCTACTGCCCATGATTGTGTAGTTTATGTTATAAGCTTCGTAATGATATGTGGTTCGCCTAATTTGGCCGAACGGTTTAAGAGAAAAGTGAGTTTTAGTAAACGCCGTTCGGAAGAACGACCCATCTCTGGTCAGCAACTTTGAGTCTATATTTGGACCACTTAGGAGCCATATTAAAATGTGAAACTTTGAGGAATAATACTAGAGACAGTTAGGAAGGCTCACGAAAAGGATTCGTATTAAAAAGATTATTTTTCGATTTTATAAAAATGTTTTAGTCAAGGTCGCGCAAGTGAAAACCACTGAAAATGAGACTTAGAAACCAAGGTTCCAAATGGTTAAGTATAACTTGGATTTGAGAATGGATTTCGAACCAAACTTATGATATAAGAATTTGACAAATAACATGGACTTAGTATGAGCCTATAACGAGTTAGTAATTCCTTGGTTGTGTTTCGCTTACGTGTTTAAGCATTGAGTTATAAGTGGTTTATCGAGGGGATTAACCGTGTGTTTTCGTTTAACTTTGTCTAGATTGTCCAGCATCGTCGCGAACCCCTATCACTTCTCGAGCATCAGGCAAGTTTACTAAACCTTACTCTATTATTCAGAGTAGGTATATTTTCCAATGTTCAATACTTGTGTATTCTCAATTTATATACCAAATCTTTGTTGCAAGTATTGTGGCAGGTTTTCTAAATCTATACTTTGAAGTATTGATTATATATTACTGTTTTTGCCATGTGTGGAGTTATACAGTTGTGCGATACATGTTATATATTGTATAAAATAGAGTTTGATTTGGTCTTATATATAAGCTTTGAGATAAAGTAATTATAAACCGGTATACCTTGTAGCTCTAGAGATACGAGCATACTTCTTGTTTTCGACTCTAGACCGGGAGTCAGTATTTGAGATATGAAGATAGCCGTGAAAACCCGGAGGGATTCCAGCGGCAGTGTACTAATTATTTTGAGGACTGCTATTATTAAACATTAATTACATTTCTAGAAAGTATTAATTACCTGGAAATGATTTGAGGAATGTTATTTGAATATTACCTCATTCGAAGGTTATTATTTGAAAATGATTTGGTAACTGGCTTATAAGCTAGATATGGGATATCGGTTATAAGCCAGGTTTTTATAAATGCCCTAGGATAAGGGCGGGTGATTTTCCCTAAGATCAGAAATAATTATATTTCGGTATATGTTAAAGGTTATTTCCGATAAGATATCGGGTAACTGTTACTCGAGGGTTAATTGTTTTATTTAAGAATATTAATTATTAATATTCATTTGAGGGTTATTGACGTTAAGAATATTATTTATTAATATTCATTTTAAGAATATTATTTATTAATATTCATTTGAGGATTATCGACTTAGAGAATATTATATATATTCATTTGAGGATTATTGACTTTAAGAATATTATTGTGAATATTCATCTGGGGTTTATTTAATGAATATTAATTTTGAATATTCATTTGAAGATTATTTTATTAATTAATGAATATTATTTATGAATATTCATTCGAGGATTAATTATTTATTTAATGAATATTACTTTTGAATATTCATTTGAGACTTAATTATTTAATGGACATTATTTTTCGAATATTCCTTTGAGATTTATTAATTAATGAATATTATTTTGAATATTCATTGGGGGTTTACTTATTTGAGGAATATTATTTTGAATATTCATTCGAGGTTTATATTATCTTGAATATTCATTCGGGGTTTATTAGTTAATGAATATTATCTTCGAAGATTCGTTTAAAGGTTACTTATTCAATAAATATTATTAATTATTTTCAAATCAAAAAGTGGTTCCCAAAACAAATGTTTTTTTTCCCATTTAAATCTGTCTTTTAAAGAAGATTTAAATGCTCGCTCAATTATCAAAAATATGGGAAACCTGATTTAAGTAACTACTACTCTTTTTAAACTCTCAACTCAAAACTGTCAGGGGACAGATATTTTCTCGAAGCAATTTAGTTGCTGCAAGTCAAATATTGTGTTACCACCTCAACGATCGAGGGGTAAATTCCTGGAACAAGTCGATATCCATTAACAAGCATCGCTTGGGAAATATTGGAGAATCTTCCTTTCCAACCTAGATATGACTACTGAGTGGAGTCGTATCAACAATTATTACACTTGGGGAAAGGAAGACGATCTTTACGTTTCAGAGTCATGGATTTCATCTGAACTAGGAGCATGTGTAAGAGGTCGAGTCGCGCCGATCCATCACCTTATTGCCCCAAATGGGCCGGGAGATCCAGAAAGGCGGTAGACAATGTCAGGCTGTCGTGATACTTCCATCTACATGTAGAAAACATATTTTCGTTGTACAACCTACTACTGATCATAGTAAGGTTGGTACGACGAGCGCGGAGAAGGCTCCAGTATTGGTTCATCATCCATTTTGGATAATTCTGCAACATGTACTGAAAGGGACCACGGATGGCTCCGTTGGTACAGGTTTACCGATCATGTTGGCAGAGGGATTCTGCAACATGTATTGAAAGGGACCAAGGATGACACCGTGGTACAGGTTTACCGGTCATGTTGGCAGGGGGTCGAAAAGTGTTCAAAATAAAGTTACAATAAATTCATGCAACTCCATCTTTTATGAGTTATGACTCTGATAAAACCTGATTAAGGATATATATGCCTAAGTGGATTTTGGGTTACGGAAATATTATATTAATTTTCCTCGTAACTTCCTCTTTTATATCATATGACTCTGTGGATACCTTACATAACATGAGTTATGGTAAGGGAGTTGTTTATACTGAATCATCTTATAACTTCTTTTAAGTTATGTGTTGATATTCTGCTTACATAGCAGATATTTTTGGAAGAGTTATATTGGTTTACTTTGAAACCTTATCTTTTATATTATACTAGAACTTTGTTCATAATATAGCAAAAACTTGCAGAAATATTATGAAATGATATTTGAAGTACATTAATGGTGTTGTTTTTTGGAATACATTCCGATAAGGAAATAATTTCAGTATCGAGATATTTTGACAAATTATTGTCTTATACCCGCTTTATTCTGGGTTGAGTTAAAGGAAGGATTATGCCATATTTTTATTACCTTGCTGAGCTATCGCTCACTCTTGCTATTGTTTTATATATATTATATAGCAGCGAAGCAGGATGCCAAGGGGACGACACATACCCCGCAAGGCGTTTCCATAAATAGTTTCTAGCAGTGATCCCGAAGAGTAGTACGAACCAATCGAATCAGGCTACGGCTTTTGGCATTCAACTTATGTATAGACATGAATGGTATTAGAGGATTGTAAGCATCAGAAGGCTAAGTTGGTAATGTAACAATACTTAGAAAATTGTATCAGTAACAGAATCAAAAGACATTTGGGTATTGTAATAAAAATTATTTATTCCGCAGTTGTTGTATTGTGTCGTTTCTGAGACTCTAACCTGTGTGTGTGTGTGTGTGTGTGAAACATATATTGTGGGGTCATGAGCAGGTGAATTATGAATGGTGTGAGTGATACAGGTAAGGCAAGGAGTACATGGATCGTGACTACTCTAAATCCCTGACCCCGGATTTGGGGCTGTTACAGAGATGGTATCAGAGATGGTATCAGAGAGTTAGGTTACAGTCCTCAGAAACGATAGGAGATCGAGTCTTACAATACCCTTAATAATGATAAGGACATTTAGAGCTCAAATTGAGTTCGCAGTCGGGTTAGAGGACATGAACCTGGCTGTTTAAGATGAAGCCCGAGAGGGGACTTCTTTTGGGAAACCGTACTTAGGACTTCATGGTTAGCCACCTTGATTCGTATGAGTTATAGATGGATGGGATTCTGAGATACCAGATCCCGAGGCCTTCGAGTAGGCATTTGATGATGCGTTCCTTGAAATGGACGGAGACCCGATAAAGGAAGATCCATAGGAGGATCTAGAGGAAGACCCCATAGTGGGTCAAGGAAAGAATCTTGTAGAGGACGTGTTGATTGATAAAGATGTAGTATGTTACTTGAGGTCGTATAATAAGACCGGACGAACCTTCAGAGGTTAAATAAGTGACGAGACGAGAGGTTAAGGATCGTTCATGATTCATCAAGAGGTATGACAAAGAAAATGGAGTAGAGTCTCCAAGGCAGAAGAGGTAGAGGCAGTATAGCCAGTATCAGTGGATTGATTCGACTTGAACGAAACCTGTTACTCGTAGTCAGTTATAGTTGCCCATAAGGAGGCGGCATACGTAAGAACCAAGATGTTCAGATTTTCACGAACGATTAAGGGTACTTAGTTGCCTATAATAGTGAAAGGAATTGCTTTGGCTATGAGGTTTCAATCCCCCACGACCAGCGATTCCACTGGAAATAGTGTCTATTACATCATTGAGGGATTTTATTATCTCAAGGAGAATTTTGGGTATATGTACCATGCAAGCGTTATTGTAAGACAAGCACACTAAGACGGAATCGAGAACGAGATTTACCACCCTCAGGAAACCAGGAAGGAATTATGAGGATAGAACAGAAAGGTCGGAAATCAGATCCGAGCATTACTAGTAGGTAATAAGATTGATCAAATTTCCCTGATTTTTGAAAGAAATTCAGTAAATTTTGGCAAACCTTGTCTTTCTGATTACCAGAGGACGTCACCAAAGAGAGTGGAAATTAGAGCGAACCCTGTGGATTGGGTAAGATAGCCGTTATATGAGTTGGTGGACAGACCCTGATTGCTATAATTGAATGTAGAGATAAAATGATGAAGTTGAGATTGGACGGTAAAGGCGAAATATATTTAAAGACCAAGACGGACTAAGAAGTTCCGGGATTGACTTAAATGAAAAGGCTATTGTGCCAAAAGTGTGGAGTACCGCCCAGTCGACATGAGGAAATGTCATTGCTATGGGCGACAGCGGTATCGAAGTCTTCTTATAGAACAGAACGCTTATTTGAGATGTCTGCGCCTAGTCGAATAGAATTCCCTGCGATTGCAAATGTTGATGGTTGAATTCTTAGCGACTATTATAAGTCGGCAATGACGTAAGTATCGAGTACCTTAGGGTGTGCCTGAAGAAGAAAAGCTTTAGAATGGAACGATTATCCATTAGAGGAGCCGACGTAAAAGGCATCCGTAGAGACCTTGGTAGTACCCTCCCCATTTGCAAATTATGTGGGATATTTCCCCAATCTATGATCTATCTTGACCTCTTTCCAAGAAAGAATTCTGATAAAGGGTATATTCCCTCTTCGAAGTTGTTTTATAACACTTGTGCAAAACCCTATTCAGTTTCACTTGTGCCAGAGGCTGTCACAATGCCTACTTTCAGGTTTTCGAAGCCCTGTCAAATGATGTTATTTAAGCTTTGACTTTTCTTCGAATAATGAATGACCCTATGGTGATACCTCACCACTTGTTTGTTAAAGTACCAATATCTTTTTGGTTATTCTTTTCCTTGTATTTTCTTTAGAAACCGCACCTTTGAAATCTGTTCAATTTTAATCCGAGGTGTTCCTGTGAGAAATATTGTCGAAAGACGATAATCATTAAATTGATCTCGAATTGCTTTCGTACTTTTCAACTTCCACTGAGACGAACAACCCTATACTTATAGGGGCTACAAGGACTATCTGTCTATGTGATAGAAGTCGGATGGGACGCCATCACTTGTAAGTTGTGAAATACAAGAAGGCTAATTACCTTTAGTAATGTCTCAATCGAGGCACACAACGTTGAGTTCTTATGATCATGTTGATCTCTCGGTAAATTCTCTTACCTCCAATAAGGTTACCTTAAAACTCATAACCTTATGATCACCAGTGTGTGACGTTTTCCTTGATATGGGAGCTGTCTTTTCAAGGCCCCGTGATTTTTGGTTATCCTCATTGAATTCTAAGGGGAGGCGAACCAGGTCAAATAAGTCAAAATTCGCTGATAGGAATTAGATTCGCAACGAAATCGCCTATGACAGGAGCGAATCCCTAAGACGAATAGAATGTTAATGACATATCAATGAATTGGTTTATTCTCCCAATGATATTATGATAATGGAAAGGGGATCAAGTGATATATGTGAAAGGAATAGTGATGTGTCGTGTACTCCAGTGACACCGGTGTTAGATAGATGCCATATAGTGGAATTGAGATTTTGGAGGAGTTGTTTACGAATGTACACTACCTCTGGGTTAGCAAGATAAGTACTGACGATGGAGTCAGAGGGAGCTGGTATTGTGACTTAGGAGAGGTGCAGCGTGTTGTTTTTAGAGGAATAATTTTCGGAAATATATGGAGACCCGGATAAAAATAAAAGTTAAAGAGTTAAAACAAGAAACCATGACTGTGACCGAGTATGAGGTCAAGTTTTCTGAATTATTGAGGCTTGTTCCGGAGTTTGTGAACACAGAAGAAAAGAAAGCCAGTAGGTTTCAACCAGGGCTACCTCCAACAAGCAGCCCACTGTCAGGACCTTTAAATAGCAGGTGCCCTTCTATACTGTTTAGACAGAGCTAATGTATCGTTGTATATCAAGAAGTTGCATGGCAATTAAACCTTAAGGCCGAGCCACTAAGGGAATAATTAGAAGTAGAAATAGTCAATCGAGGGATTTTCCCATAAGACTAGTACATCCAGGTTGTGAACTAGAAATATGAGGTCGACACTTTTGATAGTCCTGATTCTTTTCAAGTTGGGAGAAGTGATATTATAATAAGAATGGGTTGGTTGACACCCAATGGAGCCCAGACTGATTGTAAGGGAGAGAGAGTAATAAATAAAGAATGGAGACAGATTCAGAGATTCTTGAGTATAGTTCAGACTAAGAAACTATTACGCCAGAGATATGAGGCTTAATTAGCTCTTATGGTTGATGCCAAGAAAAGAGATACCAAGTATAAAGGGAACTACAATGGTTTTGGGAGATTGTACAAGGTTTTAATAAGCTACCAGATATCGATTTGGATGACATGAGAATGAATACCGAGTATTCAGGGTATAGTGGGAATGAAAGAGGTAGTGACTCAGTTACAAGAGTTGTTGTATAAGGGTATGATAAGACCCAGTGTACCACCGCGGAGATCCCGGTGTTGTTGTAAGAGAGAAAGATGTTAGCACAAGATTATGTATCGAACCTCGAGAGTTGTATGAGTCGACATGGAGAATAGGTACCCTTGTAAATGATTGTTTGATCAGCGGAAGAACGCTGTGTATTTCCAAATTTATTTAAGAACTGGATATTACCAGTTGGAAGTTAAATTCGAGGATATACCCAAGACTGCGATTCATACTAGGAATAGACACTTAGAGTTTTCAGCGAAGTTGTTTTGGGGTTGATTAGTGCACCCACAAATTTTGATGGAATGTAATGAAGTGGCTTTCAGTTATCCGTGATAGTAGATAACATGAGATGGAGAAATGGCTAGAATTGACCTAGAATTATGACTGTGAGATACACTACCATCCGGGGAAGGCCAATGTGGTGGTCGATGCCCTTAATGAAAATGAGACAGAGATGGATTCCGAAGGATCGGGAATTAAAGGATGAGATTTTACACAAAACCCAAGTTAATCCGACAAACTAGAAAGGCAAAAGATTTCACCAACAAGCGGCTAGTAACAGCCAAGACAGACAGAGAAAGTATGCGGACTAAGCCCGCGAGTATAGAGATAGTACTGCTATTGATAAGCTAAATGGCAAGTTGATGAATGACAATCAAGTTTATGCTGGTGTATTTCTGTACAAACAAGATAGAGAATATGAGGTTAGCGATTCGTGATGCTAAAGGTATCTCCATGGAAAGAATTAATGAGATTTGAAAAGAAAGGGAAGTTGAGCCCGAGATTCATTGGGCCATCTGAGATTTTAAAATGCGTCAGGAAGGTGGCCTACGAGCCAGCCTTACCCCCCAAACTTGTAGAATGGTCATAACGGGGTTCAGGTGTCAATGCTACGTCAGTATACTATAGATGCCCGACATATGTAGAGTACGAGCAGGTAGATATACAACCTGGTCTGACTTACAAAGAGCAACCTGTGGAAATCACGGATAGAAAAGAACAAGTGCTAAGAGACGAGGTTGCCAAGCTAGTGAGAGGTTTGTGGAGAAACAAGAGGTGGAAGAATCCACCTGGGAGTTAGAAAGTGCAACGGGAGAGAAGTACCCCCAGTTATGCCTAAGTTGATTCCGGGACGGAATCCTTTTAAGGAGAGGAGACTGTAATAACCCGAATTTTTGGATTAATTAAAACTTTTCTTATTATGATTAAGTGCATCAGTGAATAGTGAATTTGGTGGATGAATAGTGATTTTGAGGATTAACAAAGTTTTTCATGCCACCTATGTACGAGACGTAGTGTGGATATTCCGAAGTCATATTAGTAATCTACGGAGTAAATAAGTGAATGCAAAGACGATCGGAATTCAGAAATTCCAAATTTTATTTTGGTGAAATATTTGACCGGACAGCGAATTATATATTATTATATTCAAGAAATGAGATATTAAAATGGAGGATTTGAGGATTTAATATTTTGGAATTTTATTATATTTGATTTGAGAATTTAGAACGAAAACCACTGGGACAGTGAAACGAATGTTTTAGAAACCGCTGATACTTTATAACGAGATTAAGCGATTAAGCGAACAAATCATGGATTAAGGATTGAAATTATGACAAGATTAAATATAGACATGGAAGTAACATGTAACAAGATTAATTCGAGAATGCAACATTTGGATCATCCATGTGAAAGGAAAGCGAACCAGTAAAGCTACTTTATCTAGACCAGTGCATGTTGGACAAGTGTCAGAAGGAGAGGCAACCAAGGGTGATGACTCACCAATTGCATACAAATATCAGCATTCTTATCATTATTACACAAAACAAAAAGAAAAGAAGAAAAGCTCTCTCTCTCTCATTTTCCAGATTTCTGCCCAGCAGGACCAAGCAATGAAGAAAAATTCGTAACTTGATATCTACTCATGATACAATCACCAAATTTTAACCACAGCTTCTACACTCCATGTATAACATCTGTTCAAAATTTCATGGCAATCCAAGGTGTTTAGCCTAGTCAAATATCCTCCCCAAGTTGAAGAATCTAAACTGCCATGATCTTGGCAGTTTCTGCACCGATGTTCAAACGGCGGTATCTCTCTCATTTCTAAATGAAATCTTGCGTTCTATAGCTTGTTGGAAAGCCATGGAGATGCTCTACAACTACTCTTTAGAAACCTCGCCCAGAAAAGCAGGGTAAGGACCTCGTTTGGGCAGTTCTTTGAACAGATGAATAGTAACTTTCAATAACTAACTTTGATTTCTTGACTTCTTTTGATAATCTAAGCTTGGCCAAGGAAATCTAAGGGCTAGACAAGGCTTACTACGTGATCATACACTCCAAGGAAGGTATTAACCCCATGAACCCTTAGTTGACTTTGAGTTTTGTGGATGTTCTTGATGATTGTTAGCTTAGTTGAGATTATAGTGTTAATATAAGCATGTTAGCATGATCTTGTAGTTGGTTTAGCCATTTGTTGATTAAGATGTTAAAGTATGATACCCCTGGACTTGTGAATCATGTGTTTAAGATGTATGGATGCCCGGTGTGGCTTGGTTTGATGATTATGATTTTTGGAACGTCCGATTTATAGCCGTCGTAATGCCCAAATTTTTACCTACTGATTGGTTCCCTGTTTTTCCTATGTTAGAGCTCGACCCTTGAGTCCTACTGCCCATGATTGTGTAGTTTATGTTATAAGCTTCGTAATGATATGTGGTTCGCCTAATTTGGCCGAACGGTTTAAGAGAAAAGTGAGTTTTAGTAAACGCCGTTCGGAAGAACGACCCATCTCTGGTCAGCAACTTTGAGTCTATATTTGGACCACTTAGGAGCCATATTAAAATGTGAAACTTTGAGGAATAATACTAGAGACAGTTAGGAAGGCTCACGAAAAGGATTCGTATTAAAAAGATTATTTTTCGATTTTATAAAAATGTTTTAGTCAAGGTCGCGCAAGTGAAAACCACTGAAAATGAGACTTAGAAACCAAGGTTCCAAATGGTTAAGTATAACTTGGATTTGAGAATGGATTTCGAACCAAACTTATGATATAAGAATTTGACAAATAACATGGACTTAGTATGAGCCTATAACGAGTTAGTAATTCCTTGGTTGTGTTTCGCTTACGTGTTTAAGCATTGAGTTATAAGTGGTTTATCGAGGGGATTAACCGTGTGTTTTCGTTTAACTTTGTCTAGATTGTCCAGCATCGTCGCGAACCCCTATCACTTCTCGAGCATCAGGCAAGTTTACTAAACCTTACTCTATTATTCAGAGTAGGTATATTTTCCAATGTTCAATACTTGTGTATTCTCAATTTATATACCAAATCTTTGTTGCAAGTATTGTGGCAGGTTTTCTAAATCTATACTTTGAAGTATTGATTATATATTACTGCTTTTGCCATGTGTGGAGTTATACAGTTGTGCGATACATGTTATATATTGTATAAAATAGAGTTTGATTTGGTCTTATATATAAGCTTTGAGATAAAGTAATTATAAACCGGTATACCTTGTAGCTCTAGAGATACGAGCATACTTCTTGTTTTCGACTCTAGACCGGGAGTCAGTATTTGAGATATGAAGATAGCCGTGAAAACCCGGAGGGATTCCAGCGGCAGTGTACTAATTATTTTGAGGACTGCTATTATTAAACATTAATTACATTTCTAGAAAGTATTAATTACCTGGAAATGATTTGAGGAATGTTATTTGAATATTACCTCATTCGAAGGTTATTATTTGAAAATGATTTGGTAACTGGCTTATAAGCTAGATATGGGATATCGGTTATAAGCCAGGTTTTTATAAATGCCCTAGGATAAGGGCGGGTGATTTTCCCTAAGATCAGAAATAATTATATTTCGGTATATGTTAAAGGTTATTTCCGATAAGATATCGGGTAACTGTTACTCGAGGGTTAATTGTTTTATTTAAGAATATTAATTATTAATATTCATTTGAGGGTTATTGACGTTAAGAATATTATTTATTAATATTCATTTTAAGAATATTATTTATTAATATTCATTTGAGGATTATCGACTTAGAGAATATTATATATATTCATTTGAGGATTATTGACTTTAAGAATATTATTGTGAATATTCATCTGGGGTTTATTTAATGAATATTAATTTTGAATATTCATTTGAAGATTATTTTATTAATTAATGAATATTATTTATGAATATTCATTCGAGGATTAATTATTTATTTAATGAATATTACTTTTGAATATTCATTTGAGACTTAATTATTTAATGGACATTATTTTTCGAATATTCCTTTGAGATTTATTAATTAATGAATATTATTTTGAATATTCATTGGGGGTTTACTTATTTGAGGAATATTATTTTGAATATTCATTCGAGGTTTATATTATCTTGAATATTCATTCGGGGTTTATTAGTTAATGAATATTATCTTCGAAGATTCGTTTAAAGGTTACTTATTCAATAAATATTATTAATTATTTTCAAATCAAAAAGTGGTTCCCAAAACAAATGTTTTTTTTCCCATTTAAATCTGTCTTTTAAAGAAGATTTAAATGCTCGCTCAATTATCAAAAATATGGGAAACCTGATTTAAGTAACTACTACTCTTTTTAAACTCTCAACTCAAAACTGTCAGGGGACAGATATTTTTTCGAAGCAATTTAGTTGCTGCAAGTCAAATATTGTGTTACCACCTCAACGATCAAGGGGTAAATTCCTGGAACAAGTCGATATCCATTAACAAGCATCGCTTGGGAAATATTGGAGAATCTTCCTTTCCAACCTAGATATGACTACTGAGTGGAGTCGTATCAACAATTATTACACTTGGGGAAAGGAAGACGATCTTTACGTTTCAGAGTCATGGATTTCATCTGAACTAGGAGCATGTGTAAGAGGTCGAGTCGCGCCGATCCATCACCTTATTGCCCCAAATGGGCCGGGAGATCCAGAAAGGCGGTAGACAATGTCAGGCTGTCGTGATACTTCCATCTACATGTAGAAAACATATTTTCGTTGTACAACCTACTACTGATCATAGTAAGGTTGGTACGACGAGCGCGGAGAAGGCTCCAGTATTGGTTCATCATCCATTTTGGATAATTCTGCAACATGTACTGAAAGGGACCACGGATGGCTCCGTTGGTACAGGTTTACCGATCATGTTGGCAGAGGGATTCTGCAACATGTATTGAAAGGGACCAAGGATGACACCGTGGTACAGGTTTACCGGTCATGTTGGCAGGGGGTCGAAAAGTGTTCAAAATAAAGTTACAATAAATTCATGCAACTCCATCTTTTATGAGTTATGACTCTGATAAAACCTGATTAAGGATATATATGCCTAAGTGGATTTTGGGTTACGGAAATATTATATTAATTTTCCTCGTAACTTCCTCTTTTATATCATATGACTCTGTGGATACCTTACATAACATGAGTTATGGTAAGGGAGTTGTTTATACTGAATCATCTTATAACTTCTTTTAAGTTATGTGTTGATATTCTGCTTACATAGCAGATATTTTTGGAAGAGTTATATTGGTTTACTTTGAAACCTTATCTTTTATATTATACTAGAACTTTGTTCATAATATAGCAAAAACTTGCAGAAATATTATGAAATGATATTTGAAGTACATTAATGGTGTTGTTTTTTGGAATACATTCCGATAAGGAAATAATTTCAGTATCGAGATATTTTGACAAATTATTGTCTTATACCCGCTTTATTCTGGGTTGAGTTAAAGGAAGGATTATGCCATATTTTTATTACCTTGCTGAGCTATCGCTCACTCTTGCTATTGTTTTATATATATTATATAGCAGCGAAGCAGGATGCCAAGGGGACGACACATACCCCGCAAGGCGTTTCCATAAACAGTTTCTAGCAGTGATCCCGAAGAGTAGTACGAACCAATCGAATCAGGCTACGGCTTTTGGCATTCAACTTATGTATAGACATGAATGGTATTAGAGGATTGTAAGCATCAGAAGGCTAAGTTGGTAATGTAACAATACTTAGAAAATTGTATCAGTAACAGAATCAAAAGACATTTGGGTATTGTAATAAAAATTATTTATTCCGCAGTTGTTGTATTGTGTCGTTTCTGAGACTCTAACCTGTGTGTGTGTGTGTGTGTGTGTGTGAAACATATATTGTGGGGTCATGAGCAGGTGAATTATTGTAACAGCCCCAAATCCGGGGTCAGGGATTTAGGGTAGTCACGATCCATGTACTCCTTGCCTTACCTGTATTACTCACACCATTCATAATTCACCTGCTCATGACCCCACAACATACGTCTCACACACACACACACACAGGTTAGAGTCTCAAAAACGACACAATACAACAACTGCGGAATAAATAATTTTTATTACAATACCCAAATGTCTTCTGAATCTGTCACTGATACAATTTCTAAGTAATGTTACATTACCAACTTAGTCTTCTGATGCTTACAATCCTCTAATACCATTCATGTATATACATAAGTCGAATACCGAAAGCTGTAGCCTGATTCGATTGGTTCGTACTACTCTCGGGATCACTGCTAGAAACTGTTTATGAAAACGCCTTGCGGGGTATGTGCCGTCCCATTGGCATCCTGCTTCGCTGCTATATAATATATATAAAACAATAGCAAGAGTGAGCGATAGCTCAGCAAGGAAATGAAAGTATGGCATAATTCTGCCTTTAATTCAACCCAGAAATAAAGCGGGTATAAGACAATAATTTGTCAAAATATCTCGATACTCAAATTACATCCTTATCGGAATGTAATCCCAAAAATAATACCATTGTTGTATTTCAAATATCAATTTCATAATATTTCGGCAAACTTTGGCTATATTATGAACAAAGTTCTAGTATAAACGATGAGGTTTCAAAGTAAACCAAATATAACCTTTCCGAAAAATATCTGCTATATATGCAGAATATCAACATATAACTTAAAAGATGAAGTTATAAGGTGATTCAGTATAAACAACTCCCTTACCATAACTCATGTTATGTAAGGTATCCACAGAGTCATAACTCATAAATAAAAGATGAAGTTGCATGAATTTATTGTCACTTCATTTCCAAACACTTTTCGACCCCCTACCAACATGATTGGTTCTTCACCCCAATACATGTTGCAGGAATATCCAAATTGGATGATGAACCAATACTGGAGTTGCTACCGCGTCCGCTGTGCCTAACCTTACTATGATCAGTAGCAGGTCGCACCGCTCAAATAGTTTTCTACATGTAGATGGAAGTATCACGACGGCCTGACATTGTCTACCGCCTTACTATGACCTCCCGGCCCATTTGGGGCAATATATAAAAGTTGGATGGGCCCACGCAACTTGACCACTTACACCACTCCTAGTTCAGATGGAATCCATGACTCTGAAACGTAAAGATCGTCCTCCTTTCCCCAAGTGTAACACTTGTTGATACGACTCCACTAAGTAGTTATATCTAGGTTGGAAAGGGAGATTCTCCAATATTTCCCAAGCTATGCTTGTTAATGGATATCGACTTGTTCCATGAATTTACCCCTCGATCATTGAGGTGGTAACACAACACTAGACTGGCAGCAATTAAATTGCTCCAAGAAAATATCAGTCCCTTGACAGTTTTGAGTTGAGAGTTCAAAAAGAGTAGTAGTCTCTTAAATCAGGTTTCCCGTATTTTTGATGGTTGAACGAACATTTAAATCCTCTTAAGAGACGGATTTAAATGGAAAACATTGTTTTGGGAACCTCTTTGGATTTTTAAAAATAATCAATGATATTGATTAAATAAGTAAACATTAGATGAATATTCGAAATAATATTCCTTACGTAAATACTGATTAAATGAATATTCGAAAATACTATTCATTAAGTAAATATAGATTAAATGAATATTCAAAGATAATATTCATTAAATAAATAAACCTCAAATGAATATTCAAAAATAATATTCATTAAATAAATAACTCTTAAATGAATATTCAAAAGTCATATTCATTAAATAAATAACTCTTAAATGAATATTCAAAAGTAATATTCATTAAATAATAAACAATCCTCGAATGGATAATAATAATAATATTCTTAAAGTCCATAATCCTCAAATGAATATAAATAAATAATATTCATTAAATAATAAATCTCAAATGAATATTCAAAAGTAATATTCATTAAATAGATAATTAATCCTCGAATAACAGTTACCAGATATCTTTGTTACCATTCCGGAACAAAGCAATTTTAAGAAAACATTTTGAAAATGATATTCATCTAAGTAAACAAATTTAATTAGACGAATAAGGCTTATTTAATCCGTAAATGCTTCCAGAAGTATTTACTAATTAAATAAACACTGGTTTATTGGTGATGTTGCCTTTAGGTTAATTATTGCGAAAATCTTTCTAAAAAGCTCTGTCCGGGTTTTCGAAAATATACCTTACAAAATAACCCCGATACGCTGGCTAAGTTATAAACTCAATACCTGCTCTACCCTCTGAGCCTTTCTTCTTCCAGTACACAAATACCTACCTTATGATATAAAGTCCCCTTCCACCATACGAAAAGTTTATAAATATATACACCATATAATTCAAGGCGTAGGATCTTAAAAGCATCACCACCCATCAACAGTATTATAAGGTCATGGGATTTTGGTTATCGCACGAGCAGGATTTAATATCATTAACAAGACCAAGGATATACTGGTTTTGATAAGGAAGCACAATATTGGGAAACTTGCAAATATGGATTGAAACTTATTCAACATATTTCATATATTTCAAAATAAATATACTCTGAACGATCGAGTATGCATACATAACTTGCATCTAGTATATGCATACTTCAAAATATGGTTTTTAGAAACTTGCCTGATGCTCGAGAAGTGATAGGGGTTCGCGACGATGCCGGACAATCTAGACAAAGTCAAACGAAAACACACGGTTAATCCCCTCGATAAACCACTTATAACTCAATGCTTAAACACGTAAGCGAAACACAACCAAGGAATTACTAACTCGTTATAGGCTCATACTAAGTCCATGTTATTTGTCAAATTCTTATATCATAAGTTTGGTTCGAAATCCATTCTCAAATCCAAGTTATACTTAACCATTTGGAACCTTGGTTTCTAAGTCTCGTTTTCAGTGGTTTTCACTTGCGCGACCTTGACTAAAACATTTTTATAAAATCGAAAAATAATCTTTTTAATACGAATCCTTTTCGTGAGCCTTCCTAACTGTCTCTAGTATTATTCCTCAAAGTTTCAAAATTTAATATGGCTCCGAAGTGGTCCAAATATAGACTCAAAATTGCTGACCAGAGACGGGTCGTTCTTCCGAACGGCGTTTACTAAAACTCACTTTTCTCTTAAACCGTTCGGCCAAATTAGGCGAACCACATATCATTACGAAGCTTATAACATAAACTACACAATCATGGGCAGTAGGACTCAAGGGTCGAGCTCTAACAGAGGAAAAACAGGGAACCAATCAGTAGGTAAAAATTTGGGCATTACGACGGTTATAAATCGGACGTTCCAAAAATCATAATCATCAAACCAAGCCACACCGGGCATACATACTTCTTATACACATGATTCTAATATCAATCAGTCCAGGGATATCATACTTTAACATCTTAATCAACATAGGGCTTAATCAACTACAAGATCATGCTAACATGCTTATACTTAACACCATAATCTTAACTAAGCTAACAATCATCAAGAACATCCATAAAACTCAAAGTCAACTAAGGGTTCATGAGGTTTATACCTTTCTTGATGTGTGTAAAGACCTTGATCAACCTTGGTTAGTCCTTGTATAGCCTTAATACAACTTAGATCATCCAAAGAAAACAAGAAATTAAAGTTAGTTCCTTGAAAGTACTATTCATCCGTTCAAGGAACTGCAAAAACGAGGTCCTTACCATGCTTTTCTGGACGAGGTTCCTAAAGACGAGTTGTAGAGCTTCTCAATACCTTTCCAACAAGCTATAGAACACAGGATTTCATTAATAAATGAAGGCGATATGGCCGTTTGAAAATCGGGGCAGAAACTGTCAAGAACAGGGCAGCTTGGTTTCTTCAACTTGGGGGAAGGATTTGGCTAGGCTACACTCCTTTGTTGGCCATGAAATTTTGAACGAATGTTGCCCATGGAGTGGAGAAGCTATGGTTAAAATTTGGTGATTTAAGGATGGATAGAAATGGAGTTATGGATTTTTCTTTGGACTATGTTTCTGCTGGGCAGAAATCTGGGGAGCTCTTCTTCTTTTTCTTTCTTTTTGTTTTTGGTTAATAATACTTGAAATGCTGATTTTTGTTAAAGGTGGTGAGTCATTGCATGTCCAGGACACGTGTCGATCAGTGGGGGGTTATGGTGGCAAAGAAGGGGACACGTGTCAAGCAATGGAGATCATGGTGGCAAGCAGCTTTACTGGTTCGTTTTCCTTTCACATGGATGATCCAAATGTTGCATTTCTCGAATTAATCTTGTTACATGTTACTTCCATGTCTATATTTATCCTGTCATAATTTCAATCCTTAATCCATGATTCGTTCGCTTAATCACTTAATCTCGTTATAAAGTATCAGCGGTTTCTAGAACCTTCGTTTCACTGTCTCAGTGGTTTTCGTTCTAAATTCTCAAATCAAATATAATAACATTCCAAAATATTAAATCCTCAAATCCTTAATTTAATATCTCATTTCTTGAATATAATAATATATAATTTACTGCCCGGTCAAATACTACACCAAAATAAAATTCGGAATTTCTGAATTCCGATCGTCTTTGCATTCACTTATTTACTCCGTAGATCACTAATATGACTTTGAAATATCCACACTACGTCTCGTACATAGGTGGCATGAAAAATTTTCTTAACCCTCAAAATCACTATTCATCCACCAATATCACTATTCACTGTTGCACTTAATTATAATAAGAAAAGTTTTAATTAATCCAAAAATTCGGGTTATTACAGTCTCCCCTCCTTAAAAGGATTCCGTCCCGGAATCAACTTAGGCATAACTGGGGGTACTTCTCTCCCGTTGCACTTTCTAACTCCCAGGTGGATTCTTCCACCTCTTGTTTCTCCACAAACCTCTCACTAGCTTGGCAACCTCGTCTCTTAGCACTTGTTCTTTTCTATCCGTGATTTCCACAGGTTGCTCTTTGTAAGTCAGACCAGGTTGTATATCTACCTGCTCGTACTCTACATATGCCGGGCATCTATAGTATACTGACGTAGCATTGACACCTGAACCCCGTTATGACCATTCTACAAGTTTGGGGGGTAAGGCTGGCTCGTAGGCCACCTTCCTGACGCATTTTAAAATCTCAGATGGCCCAATGAATCTCGGGCTCGACTTCCCTTTCTTTTCAAATCTCATTAATTCTTTCCATGGAGATACCTTTAGCATCACGAATCGCTAACCTCATATTCTCTATCTTGTTTGTACAGAAATACACCAGCATAAACTTGATTGTCATTCATCAACTTGTCATTTAGCTTATCAATAGCAGTACTATTTCTATACTCGCGGGCTTAGTCCGCATACTTTCTCTGTCTGTCTTGGTTGTCACTAGCCGCTTGTTGGTGAAATCTTTTGTCTTTCTAGTTTGTTGGACTAACTTGGTTTTGTGTAAAATCTCATCCTTTAATTCCCGATTATTCGGAATCCATCTCTGTCTCATTTTAATCAAGGGTATCGGCCACCACATTGGCCTTCTCCGGATGGTAGTGTATCTCGCAGTCAATTTTAGGTAAATTTTAGCCATTTCTCCATCTCATGTTATCTACTATCACGGATAACTCAACGCCACTTCATTACATTCCATCAAAATTTGTGGGTGCATTAG
This sequence comes from Heracleum sosnowskyi, assembly GCA_030848705.1. NCBI lineage: Eukaryota > Viridiplantae > Streptophyta > Magnoliopsida > Apiales > Apiaceae > Heracleum > Heracleum sosnowskyi. The sequence goes on from CM061243.1 coordinate 88,297,418, forward strand.
TCAACCCAAAATAACTTCGCTAAAATCTCAAAGTGTCTATTCCTCGTACGAATCGCAGTCTTGGGTACATCCTCGGATTTAACTTCCAACTGGTGGTATCCAGTTCTTGAATAAATTTGGAAATACACAGCGTTTTTCCGCTGATCAAACAATCATTTACAAGGGTACCTATCCTCCAGGTCGAACTCATTCAACTCTCGAGGTTCGATGCATAATCTTGTGCTAACATCTTTCTCTCTTACGAACAACACCGGGGTTTCCCACGATGATACACTGGGCCTTATCATACCCTTATACAACAATTCTTATAACTGAGTCTCTAACTCTTTCATTCCCACTATACTCGAAATACTCGGTATTCATTCTCATGTCATCCAAATCGATATCTGGTAGCTCATTAAAACCTTGTACCATCTCCCAAAACCATTGTAGTTCCCTTTTTACTTGGTATCTCTTTTCTTGGCGTCCACCATAAGAGCTAATTAAGCCTCGGATCTCTGGCGTAATAGCTTCTTAGTCTAAACTATATTCAAGAATCTCTGAATCGGTTTCCATCCTTTATTTATTACTCTCTCTCTCTTACAATCAGTCTGGGCTCCATTGGGTGTCAACCCACCCGTCCTTATTATAATGTCAACTTCTCCCAAGTCACAATACCAGCTCCCTCTGACTCTATCGCCAGTACTTATCTTGCTAACCCAGAGGTAGTGTCCATTCGTAAACAACTCCTCCAAAATCTCAATTCCACTATATGGCATCTATCTAACACCGTTGTCACTGGAGTACACGACACATCACTATTCCTTTCACATATATCACTTGATCCCCTTTCCATTATCATAATATCCTTGGGAGAATAAACCAATTCATTGATATGTCATTAACATTCTATTCGTCTTAGGGATTCGCTCCTGTCATAGGCGATTTCGTTGCGAATCTAATTCCTATCAGCGAATTTTGACTTATTTGACTTGGTTCGCCTCCCCTTAGAATTCAATGAGGATAACCAAAATTCATGGGGCCTTGAAAAGACAGCTCCCATATCAAGGAAAACGTCACACACTGGTGATCATAAGGTTATGAGTTTTAAGGTAACCTTATTGGAGGTAAGAGAATTTACCGAGAGATCAACATGATCGTAAGAACTCAACGTTGCGTGCCTCGATTGAGACATTACTAAAGGTAATTAGCCTTCTTGTATTTCACAACTTACAAGTGATGGCGTCCCATCAGACTTCTATCACATAGACAGATAGTCCTTGTAGCCCCTAAAAGTATAGGGTTGTTCGTCTCAGTGGAAGTTGAAAAGTATGAAAGCAATTCGAGATCAATTTAATGATTATCGCCTCTCGACAATATTTCTCAAAGGAACACCTTGAATTAAAATTGAACAGATTCCAAAGGTGCGGTTTCCAAAGAAAATACAAAGAAAAGAATAACAAAAAAGATACTGGTACTTAACAAACAAGTGGTGAGGTATCACCATGGGGTCATTCATTATTTGAAGAAAAGTGAAAGCTTAAATAACATCATTTGACAGGGCTTCGAAAACCTGAAAGTAGGCATCGTGACAGCCTCTAACACAATTGAAATTAATTATGATTTAACACAAGTGTTATAAAATAACTTCGAAGAGGGAATATACCCTTTATCAGAATTCTTTCTTGGAAAGAGGTCAAGATAGATCATAGATTGGGGAAATATCCCACATAATCTGCAAAGGGGGAGGGTACTACCAAGGTCTCTACGGATGCCTTTTATGTCGGCTCCTCTAATGGATAATCGTTCAATTCCAAAGCTTTTCTTTTCCACGCGCCCTAAGGTGTTTGATACTTACGTCATTGCCGACTTATAATAGTCGCTAAGGATCCAACCATCGACCTTTGCAATCGCATGGAATTCTATTCGACTAGGCGCAAACATCTCAAGTAAGCGTTCTGTTCTATAAGAAGACTTCGATACCGTTGTCGCCCATAGCAATGACAATTCCACATGTCGACTGGGCGGTACTCCGGAGGATCGTTAGAAACTACAAGAGTAAATCTGGTCTCTATTTCAATCATCCTTATATCCAATATTCCTTCTCCCATATCAATCCCGTGCGCTACATAAGCTTAACACTTTTGGCACAATAGCCTTTTCATTTAAGTCAATCCCGGAATCTCCCAGTCCGTCTCGGTCCTTAAATATATTTCGCCTTTACTGTCCAATCTCAACTTCATCGTTTTATCTCTACAATCGATTATAGCGATCAGGGTCTGTCCACCAACCCATATAACGGCTATCTTACCCAATCCACAGGGTTCGCTCTAATTTCCACTCTCTTTGGTGACATCCTCTGGTAATCAGAAAGACAAGGTTTGCCAAAATTTGCTGAATTCCTTTCCAAAATCAGGGAAACTTGATCAATCTATTTACTAACTAGTAATACTCGGATCTGATTTCTGACCTTTCTGTTCTATCCTCATAATTCCTTCCTGGTTTCCTGAGGGTGGTAAATCTCGTTCTCGATTCCGCCTTAGCGTGCTTGTCTTACACTAACATTTGCAGGGTACATATACCCAAAATTTTCCTTGAGATAATAAAATTCCTCAATGATGTAATAGACACTATTTCCAGTGGAATCGTTGGTCGTGGGGGATTGAAACCTCACAACCAAAGCAATTCCTTCCACTATTCTTAGGCAACTAAGTACCCTTAATCGTTCGTGAAAATCTGAACACCTTGGTTCTTACGTATGCCGCCTCCTTATGGGCAACTATAACCAACTACGAGTAACAGGTTTCGTTCAAGTCGAATCAATCCACTGATACTGGCTATACTGCCTCTACCTCTTCTGCTTTGGAGATTCTACTCCATTTTCTTTGTCATACCTCTCGATGAATCATGAACGATCCTTAAAATCTCGTCTCGTCACTTATTGATCCCTTGAAGGTTCGTCCGGTCTTATTATTAGACCTCACGTAACACACCACATCTTTATCAATCAACACGTCATCTACAAGATTCTTTCATTGACCCACCATGGGGTCTTCCTCTAGATCCTTCTATGGATCCTCCTTTATCGGGTCTCCGTCCATTTCAAGGAACGTATCATCAATTGCCTACTCGAAGGCCTCGGGATCTGCCATCTCAGAATCCCATCCATCTATAACTCATACGAATCGAAGTGACTAACCATGAAGTCCTAAGTACGGTTTCCAAAAGAAGTCCCCTCTCGTGCTTCATCTTAAACAGTCAGGGTCATGTCCTCTAACCCGACTACGAACTCAATTGGAGCTCTAGATGTTCTTATTATTCTTAAGGGTATTGTAAGACTCGATCTCCTATCGTTTCTGAGGACTGTAACCTAACGCTCTGATACCATTTCTGTAACAGCCCCAAATCCGGGGTCAGGGATTTAGGGTAGTCACGATCCATGTACTCCTTGCCTTACCTGTATTACTCACACCATTCATAATTCACCTGCTCATGACCCCACAACATACGTCTCACACACACACACACACAGGTTAGAGTCTCAAAAACGACACAATACAACAACTGCGGAATAAATAATTTTTATTACAATACCCAAATGTCTTCTGAATCTGTCACTGATACAATTTCTAAGTAATGTTACATTACCAACTTAGTCTTCTGATGCTTACAATCCTCTAATACCATTCATGTATATACATAAGTCGAATACCGAAAGCTGTAGCCTGATTCGATTGGTTCGTACTACTCTCGGGATCACTGCTAGAAACTGTTTATGAAAACGCCTTGCGGGGTATGTGCCGTCCCATTGGCATCCTGCTTCGCTGCTATATAATATATATAAAACAATAGCAAGAGTGAGCGATAGCTCAGCAAGGAAATGAAAGTATGGCATAATTCTGCCTTTAATTCAACCCAGAAATAAAGCGGGTATAAGACAATAATTTGTCAAAATATCTCGATACTCAAATTACATCCTTATCGGAATGTAATCCCAAAAATAATACCATTGTTGTATTTCAAATATCAATTTCATAATATTTCGGCAAACTTTGGCTATATTATGAACAAAGTTCTAGTATAAACGATGAGGTTTCAAAGTAAACCAAATATAACCTTTCCGAAAAATATCTGCTATATATGCAGAATATCAACATATAACTTAAAAGATGAAGTTATAAGGTGATTCAGTATAAACAACTCCCTTACCATAACTCATGTTATGTAAGGTATCCACAGAGTCATAACTCATAAATAAAAGATGAAGTTGCATGAATTTATTGTCACTTCATTTCCAAACACTTTTCGACCCCCTACCAACATGATTGGTTCTTCACCCCAATACATGTTGCAGGAATATCCAAATTGGATGATGAACCAATACTGGAGTTGCTACCGCGTCCGCTGTGCCTAACCTTACTATGATCAGTAGCAGGTCGCACCGCTCAAATAGTTTTCTACATGTAGATGGAAGTATCACGACGGCCTGACATTGTCTACCGCCTTACTATGACCTCCCGGCCCATTTGGGGCAATATATAAAAGTTGGATGGGCCCACGCAACTTGACCACTTACACCACTCCTAGTTCAGATGGAATCCATGACTCTGAAACGTAAAGATCGTCCTCCTTTCCCCAAGTGTAACACTTGTTGATACGACTCCACTAAGTAGTTATATCTAGGTTGGAAAGGGAGATTCTCCAATATTTCCCAAGCTATGCTTGTTAATGGATATCGACTTGTTCCATGAATTTACCCCTCGATCATTGAGGTGGTAACACAACACTAGACTGGCAGCAATTAAATTGCTCCAAGAAAATATCAGTCCCTTGACAGTTTTGAGTTGAGAGTTCAAAAAGAGTAGTAGTCTCTTAAATCAGGTTTCCCGTATTTTTGATGGTTGAACGAACATTTAAATCCTCTTAAGAGACGGATTTAAATGGAAAACATTGTTTTGGGAACCTCTTTGGATTTTTAAAAATAATCAATGATATTGATTAAATAAGTAAACATTAGATGAATATTCGAAATAATATTCCTTACGTAAATACTGATTAAATGAATATTCGAAAATACTATTCATTAAGTAAATATAGATTAAATGAATATTCAAAGATAATATTCATTAAATAAATAAACCTCAAATGAATATTCAAAAATAATATTCATTAAATAAATAACTCTTAAATGAATATTCAAAAGTCATATTCATTAAATAAATAACTCTTAAATGAATATTCAAAAGTAATATTCATTAAATAATAAACAATCCTCGAATGGATAATAATAATAATATTCTTAAAGTCCATAATCCTCAAATGAATATAAATAAATAATATTCATTAAATAATAAATCTCAAATGAATATTCAAAAGTAATATTCATTAAATAGATAATTAATCCTCGAATAACAGTTACCAGATATCTTTGTTACCATTCCGGAACAAAGCAATTTTAAGAAAACATTTTGAAAATGATATTCATCTAAGTAAACAAATTTAATTAGACGAATAAGGCTTATTTAATCCGTAAATGCTTCCAGAAGTATTTACTAATTAAATAAACACTGGTTTATTGGTGATGTTGCCTTTAGGTTAATTATTGCGAAAATCTTTCTAAAAAGCTCTGTCCGGGTTTTCGAAAATATACCTTACAAAATAACCCCGATACGCTGGCTAAGTTATAAACTCAATACCTGCTCTACCCTCTGAGCCTTTCTTCTTCCAGTACACAAATACCTACCTTATGATATAAAGTCCCCTTCCACCATACGAAAAGTTTATAAATATATACACCATATAATTCAAGGCGTAGGATCTTAAAAGCATCACCACCCATCAACAGTATTATAAGGTCATGGGATTTTGGTTATCGCACGAGCAGGATTTAATATCATTAACAAGACCAAGGATATACTGGTTTTGATAAGGAAGCACAATATTGGGAAACTTGCAAATATGGATTGAAACTTATTCAACATATTTCATATATTTCAAAATAAATATACTCTGAACGATCGAGTATGCATACATAACTTGCATCTAGTATATGCATACTTCAAAATATGGTTTTTAGAAACTTGCCTGATGCTCGAGAAGTGATAGGGGTTCGCGACGATGCCGGACAATCTAGACAAAGTCAAACGAAAACACACGGTTAATCCCCTCGATAAACCACTTATAACTCAATGCTTAAACACGTAAGCGAAACACAACCAAGGAATTACTAACTCGTTATAGGCTCATACTAAGTCCATGTTATTTGTCAAATTCTTATATCATAAGTTTGGTTCGAAATCCATTCTCAAATCCAAGTTATACTTAACCATTTGGAACCTTGGTTTCTAAGTCTCGTTTTCAGTGGTTTTCACTTGCGCGACCTTGACTAAAACATTTTTATAAAATCGAAAAATAATCTTTTTAATACGAATCCTTTTCGTGAGCCTTCCTAACTGTCTCTAGTATTATTCCTCAAAGTTTCAAAATTTAATATGGCTCCGAAGTGGTCCAAATATAGACTCAAAATTGCTGACCAGAGACGGGTCGTTCTTCCGAACGGCGTTTACTAAAACTCACTTTTCTCTTAAACCGTTCGGCCAAATTAGGCGAACCACATATCATTACGAAGCTTATAACATAAACTACACAATCATGGGCAGTAGGACTCAAGGGTCGAGCTCTAACAGAGGAAAAACAGGGAACCAATCAGTAGGTAAAAATTTGGGCATTACGACGGTTATAAATCGGACGTTCCAAAAATCATAATCATCAAACCAAGCCACACCGGGCATACATACTTCTTATACACATGATTCTAATATCAATCAGTCCAGGGATATCATACTTTAACATCTTAATCAACATAGGGCTTAATCAACTACAAGATCATGCTAACATGCTTATACTTAACACCATAATCTTAACTAAGCTAACAATCATCAAGAACATCCATAAAACTCAAAGTCAACTAAGGGTTCATGAGGTTTATACCTTTCTTGATGTGTGTAAAGACCTTGATCAACCTTGGTTAGTCCTTGTATAGCCTTAATACAACTTAGATCATCCAAAGAAAACAAGAAATTAAAGTTAGTTCCTTGAAAGTACTATTCATCCGTTCAAGGAACTGCAAAAACGAGGTCCTTACCATGCTTTTCTGGACGAGGTTCCTAAAGACGAGTTGTAGAGCTTCTCAATACCTTTCCAACAAGCTATAGAACACAGGATTTCATTAATAAATGAAGGCGATATGGCCGTTTGAAAATCGGGGCAGAAACTGTCAAGAACAGGGCAGCTTGGTTTCTTCAACTTGGGGGAAGGATTTGGCTAGGCTACACTCCTTTGTTGGCCATGAAATTTTGAACGAATGTTGCCCATGGAGTGGAGAAGCTATGGTTAAAATTTGGTGATTTAAGGATGGATAGAAATGGAGTTATGGATTTTTCTTTGGACTATGTTTCTGCTGGGCAGAAATCTGGGGAGCTCTTCTTCTTTTTCTTTCTTTTTGTTTTTGGTTAATAATACTTGAAATGCTGATTTTTGTTAAAGGTGGTGAGTCATTGCATGTCCAGGACACGTGTCGATCAGTGGGGGGTTATGGTGGCAAAGAAGGGGACACGTGTCAAGCAATGGAGATCATGGTGGCAAGCAGCTTTACTGGTTCGTTTTCCTTTCACATGGATGATCCAAATGTTGCATTTCTCGAATTAATCTTGTTACATGTTACTTCCATGTCTATATTTATCCTGTCATAATTTCAATCCTTAATCCATGATTCGTTCGCTTAATCACTTAATCTCGTTATAAAGTATCAGCGGTTTCTAGAACCTTCGTTTCACTGTCTCAGTGGTTTTCGTTCTAAATTCTCAAATCAAATATAATAACATTCCAAAATATTAAATCCTCAAATCCTTAATTTAATATCTCATTTCTTGAATATAATAATATATAATTTACTGCCCGGTCAAATACTACACCAAAATAAAATTCGGAATTTCTGAATTCCGATCGTCTTTGCATTCACTTATTTACTCCGTAGATCACTAATATGACTTTGAAATATCCACACTACGTCTCGTACATAGGTGGCATGAAAAATTTTCTTAACCCTCAAAATCACTATTCATCCACCAATATCACTATTCACTGTTGCACTTAATTATAATAAGAAAAGTTTTAATTAATCCAAAAATTCGGGTTATTACAATTATGAATGGTGTGAGTGATACAGGTAAGGCAAGGAGTACATGGATCGTGACTACTCTAAATCCCTGACCCCGGATTTGGGGCTGTTACAAAGCCAACACTGAAGTATTTTCATGTGTTTGGTGCAAAGTGCTTTGTACTTAAAGATGGAGAACATCTTGGCAAGTTTGATGCCAAAGCAGATGAAGGCATTTTTCTGGGCTATTCTCTGGAATCTAAGGCTTTCAGGGTATATGTGATTGAAGATAAGAAGGTGTTGGAAAGCTTTAATGTAACATTTGACGACACTAAAAGACCAGGCCTGCAAACTGGAGAGAACTCTGAATCCTTGGTATTTGAAAATCTATCAGGAGATCTCTCTGACAATGAAGAAGTACCTGAAGTTGTTACAGTCATTAATAATAATCATAATGATAATGATTCTGGACCAAGTGGTGACCAAAGTGGAAATCCTCAACATACAGGATCCACTAGTCAGTCTTCAGAATCAACAGATCAAACCGTCAACAACTCAGGGGGAGCAGGAGAAGGATCAACTAGTCACACTCCATAACATCTAGAACAAGGAGAATCATCAAGATCGCATCTGCCAAGACAAAGGGTATGGAATAGAGATCATCCCTTTCACTTGATCATTGGTGATCCAGACACAGGAGTGAGAACTAGGAGAACATCACAAAATGAATGTCACTATTCTGGGTTTCTTTCAGAAACAGAACCTAAGAAAGTTGAAGATGCTCTAGATGATCCAGATTGGGTAATTGCTATGCAAGAAGAACTCAATCAGTTTGAAAGGCAGAAAGTTTGGAAGCTGGTACCCAGGCCTAAGGGAAAATCTGTTATTGGAACAAGATGGGTATTCAGAAATAAGTTGGATGAAGATGGCATTGTAACGAGAAACAAATCCAGACTGGTTGCTAAAGGTTACTCTCAAGAAGAGGGTATAGATTATGATGAAACCTATGCACCAGTAGCAAGACTTGAGGCCATCAGAATGTTTCTGGCATTTGCTGCACATTCCAATTACAAGGTATATCAAATGGATGTGAAGAGTGCTTTTCTGAACGGGGAGTTAGAAGAAGAAGTGTATGTGGAACAACCTCCAGGTTTTGAGGATTAAAACTGGCAGACTTTGTGTACTTTCTATTCAAAGCTCTCTATGGACTCAAACAAGCTCCAAGGACATGGTATGACACTCTCTCTGAATTCTTACTTGAAAATGATTTTACAAGAGGTGTTGTAGACAAAACTCTCTTTGTCAAAAAGCATAAAAATGATTTGATATTGGTGCAAGTATATGTTGATGACATAATATTTGGTTCTACTAATGATGATCTATGCAAGAGATTTGCTAAGTTAATGCAGAGTCGTTATGAAATGAGCATGATGGGTGAATTGTCATTCTTTCTTGGATTGCAAGTATACCAGAAACAAAATGGTATATTCATTTGTCAGTCCAAGTACATCAAGGATCTTCTTAAGAAGTATCAAATGGAAGACTCATCTACATCAAAGACTTCTATGCCAACTGCCACTAAGCTTGATAAGGATGAAACGGGTAAGAAGGTTGACATCACAGGCTACAGAGGTATGATAGGCTCATTACTTTATCTCACTGCAAGTAGACCAGATATAATGTTTGCAACATGCTTGTGTGCTAGATTTCAGTCTGATCCTAAAGAATCTCATCTAATAGCTGTTAAGCGAATATTTAGATATCTTAAGGGGACCCCAAATCTTGGAATTTGGTACCCTAAAGATACAGGATTTGATCTTATTGGATACACAGACTCTGATTTTGCAGGTTGTAAGATTGATCGGAAGAGTACTTCAGGAAGCTGTCAGTTTCTTGGAAGAAGATTGGTTTCCTGGCATAGCAAGAAGCAGCATTCAGTGTCCACATCAACAGCTGAGGCTGAATACATTGCTGTTGGTAGCTGTTGTGCTCAGATATTGTGGATGAGAAACCAACTCCGTGACTATGGACTTCTGTTGACAAAGATTCCAATCTTTTGTGACAACACAAGTGCCATAGCAATCTCTAACAATCCAGTGCAACACTCGAAGACGAAGCACATCGACATCAGGTATCATTTTATCCGAGAGCATGTCATGAATGGAACTGTGGAGTTACATTTTGTACCCACAGAGGATCAAATTGCAGACATCTTTACTAAACCGCTTGATGAATCCACTTTCAATAAGCTGGTTGGTGAACTTGGGATGTTAAATCTTTCTGATTAATTTATTTTGATTAGAAGTCAGTAACTGCAGAGAGTCCTGGTAAATACATGAGTTCAAGAATTGCTATATCCTTTGGACTTGTGAGTTTATTTTCTGGAGCAATTCTCGTAGTTAGGATTATTATACTAATTTTATGTCATAATTATGGATGATATATCTTCTGGCATTTAATTAGTTATTAATTCTAAAAATTATTTAGGTGCTAATATTTGTTCTAAATATTTTAGCATCTATTTAATTTGAATTAATTTACTTTATTTTAACATTGTAAATTAATGCAGCATAATTCATTAGATTTTAATTGGTTAATATCACTCAATGATATTTAATTGATTTTATTCTAAGAAAATTGTGAATTTTCTGTTAAGAATTGATTTTGATGAATTTTAACAGATTTATTAAAATTAAAACTTGACAGGAAATAAAAAGTCTGATTTTTAAAACAAGAACAGGTTTTAAAAAGAAGACAGAAGCAAAAATATCGAATTTAAGGAAATTCGATAGTTTTTTCAAAGTACAATGATAAATCTATCGAAATTAATTTCGATGGTTTTTGAAAGGGAAAGAGAAAATCTATCGAAAAATTTCTCGATAGTTTTTGAGAATAATTTTAAAAATATATCGAAGTGAATTAATATAATTCAATATTTAATTCTCGATAGTTTTTAGAAATCCAAGTGAAAATCTATCGGGACCTCGATAGTTTTTCCAAAAGAACAGTTCGATAGTTTTTCAGTATTTCAAATAAAAATACCTCGATAGTTTTCTAATAAAACCTTTTCAAATTCTCTTTTTCAAAAATCTCGATAGTTTTTAAGAAACTATCAAAGGTTAGTTGACAGGTTTGCCCCCTTTCAGAAAACTATCGAAGGCTCTTTTAAAACCATCGAACAAAGGAAATACGAAAATACCCCTGACAGTTTCATAAGTATAAAACTTTGCCTTGTCGTTTTTCATTGTCAGTTTTAACAGATCTGAAAAATTACAAAGCTCTAGTTTTTTTTATATATACATACACGAGATACACACAAGCAAACGTCAACATCGATAGTTTCTTCATTTGTTAATCAAGAAAATCTTGAAAAAGTTACTGTTTACCACTGTAGATTGAATTCTAACCGTGGAAAACTTTATTTTTTTTTATTTTGGCACTTTCTGAGAAAGAAACCATCGAACTTGTGTTTGTGAATTGAATATTGGTTAGTATTCAAGGATTCTAAAGTCTATAAGTGTTCGAATTTGTGTGTGAGTGTTAAAAGGGGTGATTTTCTTTTTAGGGTTATTTTGTATTAAAAGTTTGATTAATTATTTTTAATTAATTAAATTTTAAGTGCAAATTTAGTTTTGGTTTAAAAAATTAATTTTCTGGAAATTTGAAACATAATGGCTGGAGAATTTATCGTAACCAAAACTAATCATGTCTCGTTTCAAAATCTGCAATCCATAACGAATCCTCAAATTCGTGCATGGGCAGAGTTTTTGAATACACGTTCGTTAGTGGCATACGCTGTAAGTACTCCCGTGGTCCTTTGCATTGATCAATTGACTGCGTTGTACACAACCGCCACGGATACAACTGAGAATAACATACGGTCCTTCAGTTTTGTTGTGCCAGGGGGCAGAACAATAAGGGTGACGGAACATGACTTCAATAGAATTCTACATTTTCCAACAGAAAACCTTGTTCCGGATCCCACAACTGAGGAAATACATGCTTTCTTCACTCTTATCAGAAGTCAACAACCTAACTTCTTGGTGGGAGAGTTCCTAAAGCATTACCTGCCAAAGCCATGGAACTTTTTCTTTCATACCCTGATACATGTTTTTACTGCCAAGCTAACAAATCTGCATGGCATTCCCTTATTCCTTCAACAGATAGGGTTTGCCATTGCGAACAACAGGCATATTAACATAGGACGGATAGAGATTGATCAAGTAGTTATGTGCATGGGACCACTGGATGAAAGAACAGGCATAAATGAAGATGTGCTCTGTTTCTATCCTAGGTTCCTACAGCTAATTCTCAATGATGTCTTAACAGATGATGAACGTGAGACATTTGAAGCTGAAGACACAATGGAGTGTATGAAGATGAAGAGCAATGCCATAACCGCTCTAATAAGGAAGAACAACTATCTTCCAGGGGTACCCACTGTTCTCACTGAATATCTAAGAACGGTGCCCCTACCTCTTCTACCCCCAGGGGAACAGGTAAATGAAGGTAACTTTCCTCAACCTGAACCTGAACTTGGTCCTGAACCAATGGATGTTGATCCAGAGCCCTCAGTGGCCATTCCTGACCAGGAGGTTGCAAACCCACAACCTCTAACCACGGTCGAAGAGCCTTTGAACGAGCCAAATGAAAACATAAATGATGCTCCTTCCCCTCCTATACCCAGTAAAGAAACATCCCTGAGTGTAGAGGGAGATAGTGCCAAAGCAGCACCACATAAGGAGATACACCCTTCAACAGCAGCTCTGCCTTCCTCTAAAAGGAGAAGAACAGAAACTGAGGCAACTGCTGATACTTCATTTCTCTCATTCAAAGAGCCCTTTACTGATTTTTCTGATGCTGATTGGGCTACGCTAACAAAAGCAATATCTGAACCAATAGCTCAATCAAGTAAGGAGGAATTGACGGAAGCAACTGGTGTTCCGACCATATTACGGTCAGGTTCACTGGTTGAAGGTTCTCTGAACCAAGGGTCTTCACAGACGTCGAGAGAAGGCTTTGACCTAAATGCACAATCTAAAAGGTCATTGTCTACCTCCCCAGATGGAACATATCTAGATCCTGCGGGTAAAGGGTCTGACGTAGGTGCAGATCGGCAACTCGTTGACAGTGAATCAATTACTATTGAGGAGTCAACTGAGGTGAAGTCTTTACCGACTCACGGGGAAGATTCGGGATCTCTGCTGTTAAATGAGCCTGTTTCTAACCCCCTAGAGATTCAAACTCTAGATCCTACAAAGGATATATCATCTAAGGATGATCAGCAACTTGGTTTAACCAAGGACGGGGACTTGCGAAGCCCCATTGCACCACCGGTGACCTCCTTAAGGACGGCTACGGTGTTTTCTTCTGCAGGTACAACCAGCACAATGGATTTGAGTGAAACACAAACACTTACACCTGGCCTGAGTGGGAAAGGAAAAATGAGTGAAACACTAACAGAAACTGTGAGTGAACACCCAGAGCCAAACGTGAGGAGTGACACCCAAACCCTAACTCATATTGATGATCTGCTGTTACCAACAGAAAGAGAGCTACAAGTTCAATCTTCCCTCAAGGAGATGACAGTTCATGATAAAGAAGGAAATCCATTATTCAAGGTTCCACTGCGACCTTCCTTTGACCAAGGGATCACCTCCAGTCAAGACAATGTTTCTTTAAAGTCTATTCAAGAGAAAGTTGACTTGGCTGCAGCTGATTCCAGAAGAACATTCAGGGTCATTGGCAGTGCATCTGGCACTATAACAGGTACGAAGCAGGCAGTGGACTCCTTAAAGAAGGAAGCTATGGAAGAGCTGGTCGATTTGAGGATGGACGTAAGGGAGCTTAAAGATGGATTCATGAATGAAGTAACTGCACTGTCCCAGGGACATGAAGCTTTGAAAGAGGACGTTCTGGTTATCCGGGATGGTCAAGCGCGGGTGAAGGATGCAATGGACAACCTTTCAAGAGTGGAGTCTAGACTCAACAGGAGGCTGGATCATATGGAAAAGACTACCAACTCAAGATTGGAAAACATTGACCTGTCGTTAGCTTCTATAAATGACTTTAATAACCAGCTTATGGATTTCTTGGAGAATCAAGGCGATGGAGTACAGTCTATATGGAGTATGCTGAAAAACCAACAATTTGGGCAACCTGGTCCCTCCTATCAACAACCTGATCCTTCTAATATCTTTTATGCTGAGGATGCTTTTATCGAGGATTCCTCAACTAAGGGGGAGAAAGTTGGAGAAGGGGAGAAGGAGCAAACTAAGGATGGATGGAGAGTTTGGGAAACAGTTGAAGCTATTCCTATCAGGCAGTACTGGATAGAAGAACTTGTGGAGGAAGAGAAGAGTGAAGAGGAATTTGAATTCATGCAAGAGCAACCTATTCAAGAGGAGCATGAACCATATTATCCTGAACCAATAGATCATCCTATCTTGGATGGGGATATTATGGAAGAAGAATCAAATTCTCTGTCACCAGAAGAAGAAGCTGCCTTGGAAGCAATAAGAGCTCAGAGAGCTGCAATAGATGCCAGGCAAGCTGAGAAAGAAAAACAGCAAGCAATTCTGAGAAGTGAAAAGCTAAAGAGAATGAAGGTGTATAATGAAGTGAGGAAGAAGAAGATGATAGATCTGGCAAAGAAAGATGGTACTGAATGGGAAATGGCTTATAAAACCTTTTGTGGAGTTGAAGACGGATTACAAGTCAACGACAATGCGGAGGTGGAAGTCATTATTCAGGACATCAGAAGTGCTAATCTTGATGATCAGACTTACTTCAAAGCACTGAGAAGCTCTATAATCTGTCTGAATGCTGGGGTTAAAGCAAATGGTGCCTGGAGCTTATTAATCAGTTTTCTGGAGAAAGGTACATTTGTGATTTCTACTAAGTTTTTAGAACAGAGGACATATACAGAATTGCAGGCTATACTCATCAAGATCCAAAGAACTACAAGGCTAAATGAACTGCTCCGAGAGCATGTTAAGGAGATCGTGATGAAAGTCAGTCCAGAGATTACTGAAGATCCTCCAATGGTTAGATTCATGACGAATGACTTGTTCAGAATCTGCTATTTGACTGAGGACAAACTGAGGGACTACCCAAGCAACTATCTAATCTCAGTTGAGAAGTATCTTAGATCCACTGGATTCTCTTCAACGGAGAAGGACAAAGCAGCAGACACTCTTAGAAGATTTCTAATGGAGAATGTTCCTTACTATAGGAAAAGAGTGGAAAGAGGATTGGAAGTGCATACCAGACTGCCAAACATGCCAAAGCCAAACAAGAAAGATGTTAACATTGCATGGTTGTGCACTACAAGAAAAACTGAAACAGACGACACTTATCAGACAACGGTCGGCAGTAAAAGCATTGTTTAAAATTTTCACACAACGGTTTTTGTTTTTGCAAAATCTGTCTGTTGTCTGAAAGAACTTCCACAACGGTTTCTAAAACCATTGTCTATTAGAAGGAGTAAAGCAGAGGCTTTAGACAACGGAATTATAAAACCGTTGTCTGAAGAAAGGTCAGACAAGTGTTTCATAAACCGTTGTTAAAAACAGACAAGTGTTTTTTTTTTTTTGTTACTTAAATGGATGTCACACAACAGTTTGAATAAACACTTGTCTGATTCTAACAACGGTTTACAAAACCATTGTCTGAAGTTTCTTCAGACAATGGTTTTGTAAACCGTTGTTAGAATCAGACAAGTGTTTTACTTGTATGTGGACTATACTTAATTCACACAACAGTTTCTGCATACCGTTGTCCAATTGAAATCTTAGAGACAATGGTTTTTGCTGTTAAATATGTTGCTGTCACACAATTGTTTAGCTTACATAAACCGTTGTCTGATAGTTAAAAAAATTAAAAAATATATATATAAAGAAGTAAACCCCCTACCAAAGTTTCAAAGGCAAAACCAATCAATACTGCATACATTAACACTAATTCACAAGAACATTCTGTAGTTTGCAATTTCAAAGGCAAAACCAAACAACCAAAGAACATTCTGTAGTTTACCACAACGGTTTTTATTTATAAACTGTTGTCTGAATGATTTTACTACAACTGTTTTAGAACTTAAAAACAGTTGTGTGACTTTTTTTGTTTTTTTTGAATTTCTCGTTCGTGACAAACTTTAATTGTGAACTTTGTTTGAATAATAAAGTTTATGTTTAATTGACAAACTTAATTATAGGATAATATTCTTAATTAAGCCGGATATCATAGTTTGTAATTCTCTTATTATATTAAGACTTTCGTATTATCCTCGTTATTATACTTAACAACATATAAAATGTACATATTTTTCTTTGTCGGACCAAGGACACCAAACAATTTACTAAACATACAAGTCGGGAATGGCGTACAGTCTCGCTTATACATGACTTACATAATTTCGTGTGTAAACTAACATAACCCCTAAGTCGTAACCCCTAAATCGTAACCCCTAAACCACAAAACCCTAAGCACAATCTATTATTATAAGTATTATTTTATAAAATTTTCAATCAATAACATGTTCGGTATCTTCAAAGAAGTGTAAAAAATAATTTAGGCAAAGGTATTAACAAAAGTTTTATAAAAAAAACACACAACGGTTTTTTTAAGAATAAACCTTTGTTGTACTTTACTTTCCACGGCGGTTTTTTTGTAGAAACCGTTGTGTGATTACCACAACGGTTTTTTATTTATAAACTGTTGTCTGAATGATTTTACTACAACAGTTTTACAACTTAAAAACAGTTGTGTGACTTTTTTTTTTTTTTTGAATTTCTCGTTCGTGACAAACTTTAATTGTGAACTTTGTTTGAATAATAAAGTTTATGTTTAATTGACAAACTTAATTATAGGATAATATTCTTAATTAAGCCGGATATCATAGTTTGTAGTTCTCTTATTATATTAAGACTTTCGTATTATCCTCGTTATTATACTTAACAACATATAAAATGTACATATTTTTCTTTGTCGGACCAAGGACACCAAACAATTTACTAAACATACAAGTCGGGAATGGCGTACAGTCTCGCTTATACATGACTTACATAATTTCGTGTGTAAACTAACATAACCCCTAAGTCGTAACCCCTAAATCGTAACCCCTAAACCACAAAACCCTAAGCACAATCTATTATTATAAGTATTATTTTATAAAATTTTCAATCAATAACATGTTCGGTATCTTCAAAGAAGTGTAAAAAATAATTTAGGCAAAGGTATTAACAAAAGTTTTATAAAAAAAACACACAACGGTTTTTTTAAGAATAAACCTTTGTTGTACTTTACTTTCCACGGCGGTTTTTTTGTAGAAACCGTTGTGTGATTACCACAACGGTTTTTTATTTATAAACTGTTGTCTGAATGATTTTACTACAACAGTTTTACAACTTAAAAACAGTTGTGTGACTTTTTTTTTTTTTTTTTTTGAATTTCTCGTTCGTGACAAACTTTAATTGTGAACTTTGTTTGAATAATAAAGTTTATGTTTAATTGACACACTTAATTATAGGATAATATTCTTAATTAAGCCGGATATCATAGTTTGTAGTTCTCTTATCATATTAAGACTTTCGTATTATCCTCGTTATTATACTTAACAACATATAAAATGTACATATTTTTCTTTGTCGGACCAAGGACACCACACAATTTACTAAACATACAAGTCGGGAATGGCGTACAGTCTCGCTTATACATGACTTACATAATTTCGTGTGTAAACTAACATAACCCCCTAAGTCGTAACCCCTAAATCGTAACCCCTAAACCACAAAACCCTAAGCACAATCTATTATTATAAGTATTATTTTATAAAATTTTCAATCAATAACATGTTCGGTATCTTCAAAGAAGTGTAAAAAATAAGTTAGGCAAAGGTATTAACAAAATTTATATTAGAAAAGGTTTTTTTAAAAAAAAATTCAAAATCATTAAATTTTGATTAAAACCAATAAAAAATTTATTAGAGAAAGTAACAACTTGCAAAACTAATTTTAACAATAGATTTAAAAATAGATTGTAAAAACGAAATAATTAAAATAATGAATTATAATTATAATTTAATATCAAACTTATTAGAATAAATTTGTAATAATTTTGTTTAAAGAACAAAAATTATATCAGTAGGCGGTCAAATGAAATTGGGGGCAAAAACATCGAGCGGCAAACGAAATTGGGGAAATTGGGGAAAACACTGGGCGGGGGAAAATTGGTGAAAATTGGGGGAAAGTATTCACTCTCACTCTCATTCTCTCATTCTCACTTCTCATCCTCTCTTCTAGCTTCTCACTTCTCACTCTCTGTCTAATAGAGTTTAAATTAGGGTTCTCTTCTCGCTTCTCACTCTCTGTCTATTAAGGTTTAAATTAGGGTTTGCGTTGCTTAATCGAAGCTTAATTGAGGAGTTAAATTAGGATTTGCACTGGTTAATTGAAGCATGGTGGAGGGATTCAATTAGGGTTTGAGTTGGGTTTAATCGAAGCAGGCTTTGTACTCGAAAGTGTTTGAGGTATAAATCTATCTTCATAATATTCGAAATCATGAATTGATCCATGGATTGTGCTGCTATTAATGTTCTGCTGTTAATTTTCTGATTTAGCTTATGTATTTTCATTGTTTACAGATAAGGTGAAAGAGATGTTGGAACTTGTAGAAGTTGGCATTCTTGAAGAGGAAGATATTGAACATGCTACATCTGCAACATTTAATCCTGTATGTTTTTTAACTAAAAGAAATGGTGAACGGTGTCTGAGTTTAGCCAATTGCATATTTAGCATTAGACTCCGTTTGTTTTTCCTTTTCTGAAATATATGGTATTACTTTAATTGTCATAATCTGTCTTTGTGGTTAACTTCTCAGAACAGATGCGGATTTGAAGGAAAGGGTGAGATTTGGGTTGAAAACATTCTTAACCTTGGTGTTTCGTAAGTCAACTAGATGTGATTCATTTCTGTGCTTTATTTTCTGTAGTGCCATAGTTTTTTTTGGAGGAATCTTGACTGCTCCTTTTGTTAATAGTTATGATCAGTATTTTGCGACTTTACATTCATCTGTGTCATATTTCAGGAAATGTTACCTCGGCTTAAATGTTTAACTTCCCTCATCATGTCATTACAGGCCTTCCAAGCTTATCGAGATAATGAAGACACGTTTTAATTCATGCGATGGAGTAATCTTAGAAGGTCTTGGCGTTTCAAGCATTTGTGTTTACGATGATGCAGCTGTAAGTTACTTTCACCTACAGAACAAATACCTTCTATAGGTTGGTTTTATTTTATCACAATCTTCTTTTTCTTTTAGTTTGCCAGCTCTGAAAACCCTCCATCTGTCTCACTGTATAATATTGCCCAAAACAGTTTGGGACTTGCCAGCTTTAATAAGCCTGCAACTAGATACCATGCATCTTCCAGAGAATTTGAGTGACACATTCTCTGCACTTGTTAATCTACAAAATCTCACATTAAATCTGTCACCGATAGGAGATTATTTCATAACTTGTCCTCCTCAATTGTTGAACCTGAGTATCAAAAGCGGCCTTGGCAATGTTAACATTGTGGTTTCGGCACCAAAACTCTGCAATTTCACATTTTTCGGTATCTTTATTGTCACAATTCTAGTTCCTGAACCAGAGAACATAAATATAAGGTTACAGGGTTGGTTTCAGGACTTGAAATTGAAATATAGGAAAAAATATTATCAGCGGTTGACAAATATGCTTCCAGGACTTGGTAATGCAAAGACTCTTACTTTTGACTTGGAGAGCATTGAGGTAACTTTAGATATTTTGTCAGATTGAAGATAGTATTGGTATTTCATTGTGTAACTTGAGGCCTTGGTTAACTTAGTTTCTTTCCATGACTAACAACAATTTAATTTACAGGTTATCTGTCCTGTATCTCTAAATCCACAATTTTTCTGCTGTTTTATATTTTGCCCAATCTTCTCTTTTTCATTTTTGTTGTAGGCGCTTAATAAGATTTCCGACCTTCTTGTAAGTTTACCTTCGCCATTCTATAACTTGAAGTTCGTGAAGTTACCATGGGGATTTAAAGAATCAAGTATATCCAGTGCTCTTAGAAACTATTTACTTGGTGGCTCTCCTAAAGCGGCCATCGGCACAAAATTTCCCGAGGTACTTGATGAATACAAAATCCTTGTTGAGAACTCAATGTATTCTTTGTCTTGTCTTTTGTAAAAGATAGAATGCAGGTATCTTTTGTCATGCATATGTATTTTTCTTTCAGCTTATGGTATTGTTACGGAGGACCAGAGAGCTATCTCATTATCTATTGTATGGATTGCTTATTTACTTTATTGTCTTAACATTCAAATCATGAATATAGGTTAAATTGAGATTTTTGTGGATGGTTCTAGGCTTCTAGGTTTGTTGCATAATTTTTCATTATTTTTATTTTTGTACGTTATTTTTAGTGCTACAAAGAATCATCTATGTGTCCGTTGATTCTTAAATTTTATGAAACTCGTGCACGACAGTAATCTATCATTTTCCTTGTTTTAATTCTCGTCCGGCATCAGTCGCTGGTATTATTTAGGTGCTCTATATATTTACACTTGAAAATTTATAATATTAGAAATTAGAAATTTATTATATATTTTTTAAATCTTAATTAGTTTTTGAACAATTTGCTAGTGTGGCTATTTATCTGCTTTTGCTGCCAAATGCCAAGAATATTTTGTGACGGTTGGTCAGGTGATGAAAATATAAGTTTAGTTAAAAGAGCACGTCTATTTGGGTTGCAAATTGTAATGGACTCCTGATCTTGATCAACAGATTTGGATCATAATGGAGTCTAGGATATTTATTTTACACACAAAATTCTACATTTCTTTACTTCTCTGTTCTAGCCAATTGTCAATTTATACCCTACTACTATCACAAAAAAAAAAAAAAAAAAAAACCCAAGGTGCCATGGATCAGAGGATTCCAACCCATCTAATGATAATGAGAATAGACTCTTATATGTTGGAATCCCATGATCCAAATGGCCACTAAATTCTTTGAATAGATCTTATCTCAGTGTAAACTGATTTATACACACCTGACTGAATTGTAGATTATAGTAAAGAACTAAGGCCATTAGCAACTACTTATGATTGACACCAAATACATTCAAGTAAAGGTATATAAGATTTAGATCAACATTGAAACTAATTTCGTACTTTACGGGCAGGGGGGAGACTAGTTGCTAGATTAGACATAGGGGCAAGCAATTTGAGTTTAAAAGGTAGTTTTTCTATTTTATATTTTAGAACTAATATTTCAGGAGAAGAAATCTATCTTTCATAGTCTTATGAACCCCCCCCCCCCCAAACAACTAGCAATGTGGGTATGGAGTGAATTAAGAGGGGCACCATTCTATCTGTAACTTGTTGTCGGTGTAATGTTTTTTTTTCGAGTTATCTACTTGCATCATAAATTACTGGTGTGCTGAACAAAAATCTAGTCCAAACTATTTATTAGAAGATTTTTATGTAAGCAGAGATGTTTTGTTTATGTCAGTTTTCACCTGGAATTTTGATTTCTTTTAGAACACAATGGATTATCAAGAGGTGCCATGCTGTCTGACTTCCCAAAAGTTTATGCTGGATGAGGCCTTGGCAACCAATGTGAATGATCCTGCTTCAAGTAATGTTTCCTACTTACGGACCTACACATTTTCCTTTGGAAGTTGCACAAATTATGAACATCGTATGTCAGACCTATTTTTCTGCAATTCTGCTATATTTCTGAAGTTAAAATGTCCTATTCTCTGCAATTCTGCTCCATTTCTGCTATCAAACTGCTATGTTTCTACAGTTAAATTGCACGTTTCTGCTATTTTTTTTGTTGAAACTGCATTGATTAATGTTGCAGTCTATATCAGTAAGCGTTAGTAAGTGCAAAAGCTATAGGTTACGCAACAGGGAAATGTCTGATATCTTACACAGCTTTATCCTCTATTGGTGTAAAGAGGCTGTTGTTATAATTTGGACCTGTGACCTACCTGATAACATCTAGGCATCGACCAGAAGGCTATTCCGAAGCAACTATAAATGGCTCAACACTTGCTACTTTAAATACTTTCATTTCAATACTCTGTCAGTTTTCAAGTTATTGATTCATTTTGTGTGTTTCATTGTAGGAAAGCCAGGAGGCAGAAATTAAAAGATTAAGGAAGAGCTTGAAATTTAAAGCCACTCATATGCCAAGTTTCTATAAAGAACCTCCTCCTAAAGTTGAACTAAAGAAGGTGACCATCTTCCTGGCCACCGAGAACAGGACAGGTCTCCCAAACTGTCCAAGACGAAGAAGAGGCTAACTGATATGCTATGGACATGTAATTGCGTAACTATTTAACTTAAGTGAAGGTTTCAGTCTCTACTTTTGGAGTATGTGCATCCGAAAATCTGATGTTGTTGAACATATTTAACTTAATTAGTTCGTGAATTTTACTTGGTTGGATGTGTTGGTTGTAATGGTTTATTGAACACGATGGAATGGAATGGCTGTTTGTTTTGGTTTTAGTTTGGCTTCTTTATATTGTCAGTTTGGTTTCTTTATATTGTCGTAAACACTTCAGACAACAGTTTTTTGTCCAATACCGTTGTCTATCAAAATCAGAAACAAGTGTTTTAGAAACAAAAACTGTTGTGGTTCTGCTAATGTTCAAACATGTTTATCTTTTTAAACCATTGCCTAACAGCTTTCAGACAACAGGTATTTAAAGAAAACAATTGTGCAAGTCAAGAATAGACAACAGTTTTTAGAAAGGAAACCATTGTGTTAAACTATTAAGACAATGGGGTTGTTCTACTAAAACCGTCGTAAATATTTAGATCACACAACACTCTTTTGGAAAATAAAGCCTTGTCTGAAAATTAAAATAACAACATTTTCTAGTTAATAAACAATTGTTGATTTATTTGTCAGACAATGGTTTCTACAACAACCGTTGTTGTTCACGCGTTTCAGACAACGTTTTCTAAGACCAAAACCGTTGTCTGTAGGGAATCAGACAACGGACGCGTCCGTTGTCTGAGCTGCGTAACAGACGGCATCTCAATAGACCACGGTTTGCTAGGGCATCAGACAACGGGCAAAAAGCCTTGTCTGATTCAATTATTCTTGTAGTGGTGGGCTGGAGTGGGTCAAGAGGTTGAGTATATTGGAAGACACATCCGAGGAGCAATCCTTAAACCTGGAGAACCACTGCACTATCCATCAGTGATTGATTATCAAGCTGCTAACTCCGATCCAATGATTGAAGAAGGTGAGATTGGAATGGACTGAATGATGAAGCAAAGAACAAGAGAACTATCAGCTCAGACTAGAGGAGCAACTTCATTGTATAAAGTTTAATTGTTTTTTGAATTATGAAATCTGGAAATGTATAAATATCTGATCCAGAATGCATTAATATTATTACGCTGTCTTACTTTAAGTAGTTTCATGTTTCCTTAGTTAGTTGAGTTATCCTCGAAGTATTTGCTTGTCGAACTCTATCCAATCAAATAGGGGGAGATTGTAAAGCATAATGTAACATAAGATCTAAAAGAGATAACTACAACTCAACAAAGGACAAGACAGACAATAATATTAACTGAAGCACAGGAATCCAGAATCAAAGAAGAAAAGGTAAACACAAAAAATCAAAATACGTTATGTATTCTTGAAGTCCGTAAACAGGTCACGGAAAGAAGTTCATGAAAATGTTCAAGCCTCAGTGACAACAAAAGAAACAAGACTTTCAAGACGACAGAAGTATGTGAATGATTTAGGGTTCAGTACCACGGGATTCCAGTGATGAAGCAACCAGAAGGACAAGGGACGTATCAGCAACATTGTATTGAAGATATAAAATAAGAATTGATCAAGTGTTATTCATCTGTGAACCAGACCAGTTGCACTAGGTGACGGCACTAAAAAGATCAAGTTGTTTTATCGTCTCAGAAGAAATTGATACAGTCTATTTCTTAAACACCCAGAAGCTCAGTGGAATCATTTATGGACTAAAGACAAGAAAGAGAAATTCGATGCTTTTTCTAATTGAAAAACTATCGAATGGTAGTTGAAATGATTAATTAAAAACCAAAGTAAATTAGTTTGGCATCCGATAGTTTTGATTTAAAAACTATCGAATGACAAATTAATTTATTTAATTCGATGGATTTTTATTCATTCGATGGTTTTTTTATTATGGGAGCAGGTGAAAAGAATTCCTTTTCTGAAAGGTTGATGAAGATCCAACGGCCAGGATTGTTTCTACAATTCTCATTCGATGGTTTTTCAAAACAGACTACAATTAATACAGAGAGAAGATTGTGTCTTCTTCAGTTAAGGTATTCAACACAGACACATAACTGAGAGAGAGAAGAGCCGGAGAAAATTACCAGAGAAATTAATAGTGCTCAGAACTTGATTATTGTTTTGTATTTGTGTTACCTTAAACTCATTGACGCTAATCTACGGATTAGAAATCGTAGCACCCCTCGAGGTTTATATTTATAAAAAGATATATTCCCCGAAACTTGATTTGGTTTGGTGTGTTTGATTTCGTTATAGAACTGAAAGATTAATCCGCGAACGAAATTAAATTATTTGTGAGTATCGTATTCAACCCCCCCCCCTTCTACGATACTTTGGACCTAACAATAATTGTCCTTGAGAAACTCCCCCTGAGTTTGTTGTCCCTAATTGATCACTTCTAGAAGTATTTCTTTGACTGTCAACGGTATGACCAATTTGGCTGTCAACGAAACACTCATTTTGACTGTCAACGAATCCATCACCATGACTGTCAACGAAATGACCATTTGGTCTGCTAGCAGCTATTCTTTTCAATCTCAATGCAGCAATTTCATCTTCACTGCTGCTTTCATCTGTGCTAGATACAACAACTTTAGGTTGTTTCTCAGTAGCCTTAACATGATTCACTTGATCTCCTTCCTCAATCTCAAAAGAAAGACTTTCATGGAAACCTTCATCACAGAGACCTTGAATTTTGAGATCATCAAAAACAACATGTAAAGATTCCATAACAATGTTGGTTCTGAGATTATAGACTCTGTAAGCTTTCCCTGCTGCATATCCCACAAATATTGCTGCATCTGCCTTTGCTTCAAATTTTCCCAAATGCTCAGCTTGATTTCTCAGAACAAAGCACTTGCATCCAAAGACATGAAGAAAATCTAATAGTGGCTTCTTTCTTTTGAGTAGTTGATAAGGGGTCATTCCATTGTCCTGATTAATCAAAGAAATATTTTGAGTAAAGTAAGCTGTGTTAACTGCCTCAGCCCAAAAATAAGTTGGTAACTTTGATTCATCTAGCATTGTCCTTGCAGCTTCAATAAGTGTTCTGTTTTTCCTTTCAACTACACCATTTTGTTGTGGTGTCCTTGCTGCTGAAAACTCATGCAAAATACCATTTTCTTCACAGAACACCTTCATGCTTGAATTCTTGAATTCTGTCCCATTGTCACTCCTAATCCTTCTTAGTTTGAAATCAGGATGATTGTTTACCATCTTGATGTGATTGATAATGATTTCACTTGCCTCATCTTTGGAGTGCAAAAAGAAGGTCCATGTAAATCTAGAAAAATCATCAACAATCACAAGACAGTATTTCTTCTTTGAGATAGACATAACATTTAAAGGGCCAAACAGATCCATATGAAGCAACTCAAGCTGATGGACAATTGATGACTCTATCTTGCTTTTGAATGATGCCTTCTTTTGTTTCCCTTTTTGACAGGCATCACACAAACCATCCTTGGAGAATTCCACTTGTGGAATTCCTCTGGCAAGATCTTTCCTCACCAAATCATTCATAACCTTAAAATTCAGATGAGATAATTTCTTGTGCCATAGCCAACTTTCATCCTTGCTTGCCTTGCTGAAGAGACAAGTGATGGTGTCTGGACTTGTGCTACTAAAGTCAGCAATGTACACATTCCCTCTTCTGAATCCAGTCATTACCACATTGTTGTTTCCTCCTTTAGAAACAACACAGGCTTCTTTAGAAAAAGTAACTAAAAATCCTTTGTCACAAAGTTGGATGATACTAAGCAGATTGTGCTTAAGACCATCCACCAATGCAACCTCATCTATGATGACATTCTCTTTTGAAATCAAGCCATATCCCTTAGTGTAGCCTTTGATGTCATCTCCAAAAGCAATACAAGGGCCAGCTCTTTCCTGAAACTCTGTGAGCAGGGTAGAATCACGAGTCATGTGTCTTGAACAACCACTATCCAAGTACCAAAGATTCCTTTTGTCTCCCTGCACACAATAAAATCAAATCAAGTTGATTTTGGTACCCAAGTTACCTTGGGTCCTGTTTTGTTAGCCTTTGCTTTTCCTTTTATATCATTTTTCACCTTGGGCTCAGATTGATTTAAATCAATCTTCACCTTTGGTGTTGATTTCTGAGGGTTGCTCACATTTTCATTCACAGCATGCATAGTTGGAGGAACAAACATGTTATTCACATTCCATGGTATTTGGGGCACATTAAACATATTCATGTATGGATTAGGCACAAATGACATGCTGGCATATGGATTTTGAAATTGTGCATATGGAGCAAACATGTTAGGCATAACAGGCATTGTAGGCATAGAACTATTCATTGCAGACTTGGGCATTTTCACATTAGCAGTCTTCTTAACAGATTTGCAGTTAGTAGATAAATGACTAACACTTCCACAATTGACACATGTCTTTCTAGGAGCATATTTATCAGGTGTGTAATTGTTGTGTTTGTTAATCCCTACTTTGCCATTCCTGTTATTCTTTTTATTTCCCTTAGCCTCAACTTGAACTTTCTCTGACTTGTCTTTCAATTGCTTGTTAGACAAGTGACCTACATTAGCTCTCTCAACAGGCTTCTCAACTTTCTTTGATTTACTAGACTCACCTTGAACAAAGTTCTTGATGACAGGACCATAATTGTTATTAAGTCTAGTGAGTTCATCTTTTCTTTTCTCTGTCAACGAAACAACCTGATCGGTTGATGGTTCATCTGTCAACGGAACATTGCATTCCGTTGACATATCAACCTTCAACAAATGATCATTGTTGTTTGTTGACTCTGTTTCTGATTATAAGGTTTCACCAACATACCCTAGCTTTTCTTTGTTCTTTTTCCATGATTGTTCACAGAAAGATTCCATACCTTGAACATTAATGATGTTGTTAGCAACATTCCTGGCATCTTTCCATTTTGCGATCACACTTTGTTCTATTTCAAGTTGTGTTTTAAGAATTTCTTCCCTTTCTAACACGTTCTCAAGTTCCTTCTTAGCATCCCTACTAACACACCTCATTTTCTCAAAATCAATGAGCTGTGCTTCTAACATTGCATTCCTATCACTTAAGAGCAAATTAGTCTCTTTCATTCTTGAATTCTCTTTGGTAAGTGATTTAAGAGTAACACGTAAATTATATAGTACAGTAGACATTTCATTTACAACACTATCGCATTCCTCTTTAGAAAGCTCAGAAAGATTAGTAATTGTTACCTGGTTGCTTGAGGAGCTTGCTTCCTGCTCATGATTGTTAGCCATAAGAGCCAAGTTGACATACTCAACATCATCATCAGAATCTTCACCATTACCAGCCCAATCATACTCCTGAGACATGAAAGCCTTTTCTTTTTGCTTGAGAAGTTCAAAGTATTTCTTTTTATAATCAACAGGCTCAAATTTCCTGTTGCCCTTCTCAACCTTGGGCTTTCTGCAGTCTCCAGCAAAGTGACCAAGCATTCCACAATTGAAACATTTAGATTTAGACTTTTCAATCCAATTATTTTTGCTAGGTTGAAAGTCTTTCTTTGGTGGCCTTTCTTCTGAGTTTCTCTTGAACTTGAACTTAGAGAATTTCCTTGATAGAAAAGCAATGTGTTCATCAATCTCATCTAAGTCATCCAAGTTGGCTGGTTCTGGTTCTTCTTCTTCTGTCATCTTGCCTTTACCCTTGCTAACATTACTCCTACAACTAGCTCGACTAGTTGTGGCCTTTGTAGCTTCTTCATTATCATCTTCCAGTTGGTTCACAGATGCTATCAATGCAATAGATCCACCTTTCTTCTGTACCTTTTCAATTTCTTCATCTTGCTCCATTTCCAACTCATATGTCTTTAAGGTTCCATAAAGCCTTTCAAGAGTGTAGTCTTTGTACTCTTGAGTGTTTCTGAGAGAAACAGTCATAGGCTTCCATTCTTTTGGAAGAGCTCTAAGAAATTTAAGGTTTGAATCCTTGGTTTGATAGATCCTCCCATACAACTTTAATCCATTCAAAAGCTTTTGAAACCTACTAAACGTATCATTTAGGGTTTCACCAGCTTTAAAATGAAAATGCTCATATTGTTGTATAAGGAGCTGTATTTTGTTTTCCCTAACTTGCTCAGTTCCTTCACAGAGAGTTCTAACAGTGTCCCATACTTCTTTGGAGGTTTTACAGTTTATGACATTGTCAAACATCTCTTGCTCCAAACCATTAAACAGAATGTTAATGGTTATTTTATCTTTATGGATTTCTACAACATCTTCAATAGTCCATTCTGAGGCAGGTTTTGGAATCTCTACATCAGGAGCATCATCTGGCAGTCCAACTCTAGATGCAAACTTCATGGGAACGTGTGGACCTTTCTCAATGCAGTCTACATACCTCTCATCCATAGACATGAGATGTAAATGCATCTTTACTTTCCAGTGAAAGTAATTGTCCTTATCAAGAACTGGTATCTTTACACCTGCATCCTTCTTCACCATGGTTACTGTTTTGGTCTTGATCTTTAAACTTCTTGTTTGTTAGAAGCTTGCTCTGATACCAATTGTTAATCCCAAATGACCTAACAGAATTGTAGAAGGGGGGGGGGATTGAATACAATTCTTGATATTTCTCAAACTTAAAAATACCTTACAAATTAAAACTGAACTTATAAAATAAAAACCACAAGCACTTAATAATTTCAGTTGGATTGTTTGATGATCCAACTGAAGTGATTTTTATTGCGGAAATAATCTGTGATACAAAAAGTACACAGCTGCTCAGTTACAAGAATGTAGAGAAGTATGCTCTCAAAGATAGCTAATACAATCTATTTGTTTTTCTTCTCTTACATCTATTTTAACTGCTACACTTGGTTATATATATATTCCCAAGTTTACAAAACTATTTTTGGCTACACTAAAGTACACTAAAGGTAACCGTCAATAGCTTACTTTTCATCCCTTTTGTCCAATGGTCCTTGGAGATCTTTGTCTTCTGTCTTCAGTCTTATAGTGATCCCACTCAATAACCAGATTGGAAATTGGAATGTTTCCTTATTCCCCATGTCCATTTTAATGGTTTCCAATGCAAAGTACACTTCCACATCTCCTTTTGATCTGTCAGAAAACTGTCACTATCACTTTGTCAACTATTCAGAAAAGTGATAATGATTCGTTGATAGTAGTAAGATGTGTTTCGTTGATAGCTTTATTCTTCATTTCGTTGATGAGTAATCTTCGTTTCGTTGATGAGTAATCTTCGTTTCGTTGATGAGTAAACTCCATACCGTTGACAGAGTAATCTTCATACCGTTGACATGTCTTCACTTAGGCAAAATTACAAGGCATAATATATTTATAATTGACCAACCTATTTTGCCTATCTAGTACTTAGTCAACATGACTTAGAAAACCTATCCAATATCTACAGCGAAATGCATATCAAACTAGAAGTATTGTACAGTGCAATTGCTACATCACTCATTTCGTTGATGAGCTTCCTGTCAACGGAATGCTGCAAAGCATGCCATTTCGTTGAGAGCTACAAAATGACTTTACACAAATTCTACGAAGTGTTTTATGTTTATCATCAAGAACAACATATTCCTAACAAGGACTTCACGACATAGTTCATTTTGGACTATGCGATCTCAGTACTTCACGATATAGGGACTTAGACAAATTTCTGCAACTTATTTCTTCAAGGCCTTATTCACTTCCATCCTGCTGCATGAACAATTTGAACTTCTACCAGGACAATTATTCATAGCCTATGTACATTCTAGGTGCAAGAAACTTACTAAGCCCATTATAACTTTGAGCATATAGAATAAAGCTAAGTACATGAGAACAAGACAAGTACAATAGAGACCTATACTATATCCCAGTGATAACTTCACTAGGTCATGTAGAGTGACATAGTCACAATGTGTAGACTTGTTAATAGTGGTATTCAGACATGCCTTGAGCCTAACAAATGTACTTTGTCTTGCTTTGGTTCCCCTTGCATTTTATGGCTGCGAGGAACCGGGGGGGGTAGTTGTTGTGCCCTAAATCTGCCTGGGCTCGATTTACGGCTCATAAAGATTACAAGCCCATTTGGTTGGACCCAGGATGGTTATAGAGGCCTGATCAAGATGTCAATATGTTAATTATTATCAAGTCAAGTGCTATCGCGGGGTTCAGCTCTTGAGAGATTCCATGGACGAACCCCCGTTTATGGATCTCCTCACTTAGGATGAACCTGCCCAAGTCAGACATGGGTACCGCCAGAACCCCCTGGAGGCAGTGTCCTACTCAACTACACTCTCCTAAACTTAAGGAGCACGTCTCTATCTTTAAGGAGTCGATTCTAAGTCCATCTCTATCACCTGGGACGAGATAAATACATTAGTTATGAGGATATATATTAAATATACAATAATTAGCAAAAAAAAAAATATAAAAGATATATATGTACATTGGTCGAATATATCACTTATACATGAATTATGAAGGTTTCTAGTGACCTACTAGGAGTAGGACTCTTGGATGCATGCTTAATAATTATCATTCCAGCTTGTTAAAGAGGCAAATATTTATCAAAAACGTGGCAATATCAGCTTAAAGGAGTCCAACATCAAGAGAACTACATATGGACTTGATTCCTATAAAGTTAGGATATGTAGGCGCCAATTACAGGGATCCCCGATCACATTCTCTCTACTAATCTCGAGTAGGAGAACTTGTGACTCATAATTCCGGCAATTATTCACTCAACATTGCCCGGGAACCTTGTGAATTCAGTCTAAAGCAGCTACAAACCATTCTCGGTTCTAGGCAGTTGAACCCCTTGGGAGCAGCGTGCGAACCTATTCTTATTGTCGATTTCTACGCTCTTATTTAATTATTCCAGCAAACCTCCGAATTTGTTATGTATCAAATTGCTCTCACAACCCTTGGAAGGGTTGCAGGTTAAGGGATCCCCTGTAGTGGACAATTGCTGATAGAATTTTGACTCCTGCATTTATTTTCAAACGGCCAAAACTTTAGACTACGTATAAGAGTTAGATTTGATAACAGAAAGAGCGTATATTCAAAAATATAAATGTTTCTCACATTCTAAATAGACCAACTCATAAATGCAAAAGTAGATAACAAATTCAAGCTCTTTTTAAATGATTTGGTTAGACAAATCGATGAGATCAATCATTAGATAATCATTAGATAATCGTATAATAAGAGATAGATTTGTAGAAAATCATACTCCCTCTGTCACAACGAATTCTATACGTTGTGGCTGAGCACGGAAATCAAGAAAAGATATAAAAGATGAGTAAAATTAGATGAAAAGTGGGTAAAATGGTGCAACCTATCAATATTTAATAATAGATTTGAGATAGTGGAAAAAAATAGTGGTTGTAATAGTATTTTATATTATTATAGAATAGAGATAGTGGAGAAAGTAGTAGGTGCAATAGAGATAGTGGTTGTAATAGTATTTTATATTATTTTTGGAATGTATATAAATGAAAGGGACATCCAAAATGGAAAGTGTATAAAAATGAATGGGACGGGGGAGTATAAGATATGTCCATTGATTCAAACAACATATGTTCCACATTATCCTGGCACATTGGGAAATTTTGAGTCGGGAGACATTTTGTTCTAAATAAGTTGACTTTTGTAATTAAAGAATTATTACAAATCTTTCACATAATAAATTTTAACTTAGGCGGCGTAGAAATACTCAAAGTTTGCTTTAAAAAAATTTCTCAAGCACTAAAGTTAAGTATGTTTATTAAAATTGAGAAATTACTATTCTGACCGAGTAATCTGGTAATCTGATTTAACTATGCATTTACCATTAACATTATGATATCACACAAGCCGATCATGATCATTAAAACTATGAGGTATGGAAGTGATTTGGTTGATTGAAACATAATAAAAGTGTGCCAGTTTCTCGGAATAAGAAACCGACGATAAAAGAACTCGAACAAAGCGGGTCTATTCTCTAGGTTATAAATTTTTTCAAAAATAATAAAATTTTATAATATAAAAATAAATTACATCAATTAATTTACTTATTTTATGCATTAAATATTGATATATTTCATCATTTTACTTATTTTTGCTTTGTTTTTCTATTATTTTATTTATATTTTCTGAGATCTTAATGCCTAACTCAAATGTAAATATAAATGATAAACTTGAGAGCAATCTTTGGTCATTTGAACCATAAATTCATTTTCACAAGAATCAATAATGTAACGAGACAAAATATCTACCGGTAACAAAAATAAATAAGTAGATGAAAGATTTCCTTGTTTAATCGTTTTTGTTGGCCAAGTCGGGGAAAAGGTTTTATTATTAAGCAAAGCTTTTAGCAAAGTAGTCGAAATATATTGACAAATTCCCATAAAATATACTTCATAAATTTCGTAAATGCTAAAAAATAAAATTTTGTCGAACTTATTTCAAAAAAGATTAAGGGGTCATTTGACAAATCTGAACGATTTTAATCTGAACAATTAATATTTCTGAATGATATGAATAAATCATAATTCTGATGATTCCTTATTGAATAATATTATTTGACGTAATGTATATGTTTTCAATATTTGAATGACATTATTTTCGGTTTCATATATAATTATTTGATTTGAACCATCCTTTACATCTAGTTATTGTATAATCCATTTTAATATGTTAATTATTTTAAAATTTAATATAAAAATAACCTACCGTGAAAACCTAAATTTAGGTAAAATATGGTCATTTGTATTTATATAACAGCAAATTTAGCAAAAAAATTGAAGGAAGCATGAAAGAAATTTATTTATTTTTGAAAGTATAATAAATTTTTGTTTGATCTAATATAATCATGAAGCAACAAAAAGAAGTTAAATAAATTGAATCGAACAATAGGAGAGATGCGTGCACAAACAAAAAAGTAAAGTTGTTCACGAACAGAGTTGTTCGTGAACAAGCTCGAACTCGGCTCGTTAAGGGCTCGACTCGGCTCGGTTCGTTAAGAACTCGAGCTCGAGCTCGAACACAAAAAATTGTTCGTTAAGAAAACGAACTCGAGCCAAGCTATTAGTGAGCCTCGTTCGGCTCGAGATCGGCTCGATAAAACTCGAAAAAATTAAGATATATTCGACATATTTTTATATTATTTGTTAACATTTTAAATTAATTTTGCAATTTATAGTATGTGTATTTTAGGTTTATTGAGAATTGATTGGGAAATTAGGTTCGGTTTCGACAAAAAAAAATTTAGTTCTTTTGGCTAAGAAAAATTGGGCTTTATCATCTATAAAAATTGTAAGTTCTAATGAGCTCGGCTCGGCTCGACTCGGCTCGTTTTTGTTCGATAAAAGCTCGTGTTTGGCTCGTTAGTTAACGAGCTCGAGCTCGAACACGAATTTTGTGCGATAAGAAAGCTCGGCTCGGCTCGTCAAAAAAAAAGTAAAGTTCGACTCGTTTATATCAAAGCTCGACTCGACTCGGTTCATGAACAGTCCTACAAAAAAGTCGCATGTATAGAACCCTGACTAGTTCAGCCGCAAATTTAAGGAGGAGTGGTTCATAATATTTTGGATCATTCAAATAACTTTAAAATCAATTCCAAATAATCTGAATGGCTGAAGTGGTCAGATATTGAACCATTCAGCGGGGTCCAGCAGGAAACAAATGGGATCAAAGTGGGGGATAAATATAAAAATGAGTCACCGATGACGTGTATCGGTTATGTTTGTATACTCCTAGTTTGTCAAAAAGAAAAGAAAAGAAAAGATGTTTGCATACTTTACTACTTCACCAGGAAAACGGTGGGACGTTGTAATTAAATGTTGTAAACCCGCCCTGTTTTTCAATACAAACCTTGGGGCTGCATTACACAAAACTAGAGAAAAACTATTCCTTTCTACTTTACACCTGTCTCTTTTTTCTTTTCCAAACATCAACTGCACCAACCAATTTTATCTTATTTATATGTCTCATCACCCCCGGTATACGTATAGCCCATGGTTTACTTGCTCCTTCTCTGTGTCTTAACACTGTTGTTATATTAATTGCCCCAACAAGATCACTTGCTATTTATCTTTGTTGACAAACATAAGTCTTGTAAAAGATATAGATCGTCATCTGTTTATTTATGAGAATGGAGATTAAGTTGATTGGTGGATCAGGCAGGGAAAATAAGGTTGGATATGTGAGTGGTAGGCTTAACAAGAACAAGAGAATCAGCAGCAAAAGAAGCAAGAAAGTAAAGCCTGATGGTTGTAAAACAAAGAAGAAGGTGATATTGCTGCAGAGACTGTATGAATCATGTCAACAAGTTTTTAGAGGCCCTGGTACTGTTCCTTCTCCACCGGACGTCCAAATCCTCCGACAAATCATCGGTATGTTTGTTCAGAATTTGTATGTACTGATTTGTATATATGCCATTGAATCTTGATTTATATTTTTCCTGTTTGATAAATTAAAAATTTTAGATGAATCAGTTACTTAATGTATGCTTACACCCGTATCAAATATATGAATCATAAATATTTTAAAATTATTAAGATAAATTATTTATGATGCAATTTCAAGGTAGCAAGATATATGCGAATTGGAGGCAAGTGCATGAATATGTCTAGGATAAGGTGGTAGATGCATGAACATGAATCTGATATGGTGGTACATATTGATGTAGTACAATACAATATTCCTTTGATTAAAAAATGATTATCCATATGTGGATCCCCCAGAATAACTATTCTGGTTTTCTGGTTAAGCCCATAGTATTTTCACTATTATAGAATTCAATTACTATTACTGCTATTTTTCCTGCTACTGTTTGTTGGCTTCTCAATTGGGTGAGCATCCAAGCTGCTGGACTTTCTACGCTTCCTTTTTCTTCTACCTAGTACTCACTACTGTTCATTGTCCATTTCTTCTATGGTTGAATTAATTTGTATTTATAAAATTATTATTATTATTAATCGTTGTAATTTTTAATGGTTTTAAGTGGAACATGACCCGGCAGTTTGATGTACTGTACTAGGTAATTTTAGCTAGAACTCCTTGCACAATTTATCATAAACATTATTAAAATATAGCATAAGATTCATTTTGGGTATTATTCTAACATCTTAAGATTTTAGATGAGCTAGTTACTTAACATGGTATCAGAGTTCTGGTCGGCTGAGGTCACGAGTTCGACTCTCTGCCACCCCCAATATTCTCACAATTTACGAGGAACAATCCACTATTCAACCCAAAAAATGGGATTTCGACTAAACATTGTTTTATCATGTGTTTATGTAGATGCAATGCAGCCTGAGGATGTAGGGCTTAGCTCGGAACTTCAGTTCTTTAATCCTGTTAGCGGTGCAGCTAATGGGGTTCACAGAGTCACACAGACAACCATATACATGTGCAAGAATTTTTCTGTACGTATTATATACTGTACTATGTTTTGTATAATCATATTCGTCTTTATTCTAAATCATATGCTTATAGCAACATGGAGCATAAATTTATTATACAACACAAAAACTTGGTACAAGGATTTTAGATTTTATAATTTCAGCTACCTCTCTCAGATCAATACTATACTGAATTTTATGCTTGCTTTGATAAATATTGCAGCTGTGCATCTTCTTTCTACCGGCAGGAGCGGTGATTCCTCTACATAACCACCCGGGAATGACTGTCTTTAGCAAGCTTCTACTAGGCACCATGCACATCAAAGCATATGATTGGGTCGATCCAGTAGACTCCTCTTCCAACAATAAACCCTCGTCTAAATGTGAGTGCCTGATATACCTTAATGCATATATAGTTCTTAAAAAGGAAAACTAAGGATTAATCGACAACTGATACATTTTGCAGTAAGATTAGCAAGGTTGAAGGCGGATGATGTGTTTACTGCGCCATGTGATAGTTCAGTACTGTATCCTGCATCAGGAGGGAATATACATGCATTCACAGCTATAACACCATGTGCAGTGCTTGATGTTCTTGGACCTCCTTATTCTAGAGAAGATGGCCGGGACTGCTCTTACTACAAAGACTCTCCTTACACTTCCCTACCAAGTACATATACAACTTTCTTTCTTTGAGTTCAATTATCTGACAAGACCATTTTTTTACTGATCATTGCAATTTATAAATGCAGCTGTAGATGGGAGTGCGATTAAAGAAGAAGAGGGTAAGTTGTATGGCTGGTTGGAAGAGATTGAAATGCCAAAAGAGTCGGTGATGGATGGAATAGAGTACTTGGGTCCTCAAATCAGGGGGTTCAGTTTTTAGCCTAGCTCTAGCACTTTCTTTCTAGGCCTAATTTAGTCTCTTTTCTTTTTGTCCCCTTCCTTATATATGTTTTTGTTCTGTTTGTGTGTGCCAAATTTATCAACTTTTTCCCTCTTCCTTTTCGATTTGAAAATTGAAGATGCTTATGTAAATTCAAGGTTGCCCTTCAGAATCAAGAGTTCGGACTTTTTTATGTACATTAATCTTTATCTCAACTAATTTTCGGTATCATTGTCACCCAATTTCCTTTTCAATATTCTTGGTTGTGTTCAATTTCGAAGTGCTAGATTTTGAGGATGAGCTTGGGCTATACTCTTTATTAAAAACAGAAATCCCAGTATACTCTTTATTAAAAACAGAAATCCCGGTATAGTATGTGATGTATACCACTGTATACATTTAATAATTAGCTTAATTATAATAACTAGCTTTATACCCGTGCGAAGCACGGGAAGTTTTTTGTATTATTTTGACATAAATTTATGGTGTTTATTTTTACTTAGTATTAATATTTTAGCATTAATTGCTGGTGTTTTGGTATATTTATTTATTATTTAATTTTACTTTTTTCTTAAATTGTTTTGTACTATATATGTATAATTTTAAATTATAGTTTGGTATGTTGTAATAATTAAAAATGATTTTTTTATTAATATTAATTTGTAAAGTTTGGTTTTTATTAATATTAATTTGTAATTATAAATGAATTTGTTTTATTATTAAATTTAAATTGTAATAATTTATTTTATAATATTTTATATTTTTTTAATTGTATTTTGGGCTGATTTTTTAGGTTTTTTTACGATGTGTATATGTCATCTGTAATTATTGTCAAACAATTTCTTGGAAAAATTAAATAATGTTGAATTTAGGTTATAATTTATTTATTTTTGCGATAATTTAATAATTTAGAAAACTTTTTCTTTAACACATGTTAAAATAATATAAAATAAGTAATTAATTGATTGCATTTTATAATTAAAACATTTTTTGTAACAAAATCTAATTATTTTCCAAAAATATCACAGACAATTACCTTTAAATAAAACATATTAATTTTTATATTTGTTTTCACTAAAATGTCTCTTTTCAAAAAATATCATATCTCTTTTCCAAAAATATCAGGTGCAATCCTTACTTATTTATTTTAAAATCTATTTTAAAATTTTTAATTACTTAAAAAGGTCACATATTTTAACATGCAAACGTATTTTTTTAACAAATAAAATTAATATAATTAAAACACTTCTAAAAAATATCACGGATATTTATTTTTTTTAAAATTAAAACTTGTTGGTTTTTTTTTTGTCCTTATTATTTGTCTTTTATAATTAAAACACTTTTTCTAACAAAATCTACTCATTTTCCAAAAATATTATGGAATGAAAATAGTTATTTTCATAGAACATAATTTATAAAATATTATATTTTTCTAAATTTAGATCGAAGACTCCATAGAACTTAACTCACTTTATTTATATTTTAGTATATTTAGTTTTTTTTTTAAATTTCATTTTAATTGATTTTGTATATTAGATCATCAATATTAAATTTATACAATATATCCTTTTTGTAGGTTTCCCAAGTACTACTTTTTAGTTGAAATATTATTATAAAATTGATTAGTATTCATTTTTTATTCATTTTTTATTAAAATAGTTTTGTATATTATTGATGAAATCTTTATTCCTTTGAATTTGAAATCACTGAATTTAAAATTTTTAATTTTTTTCACTCTAAAATATTTAGATACTATATAGTAGTAGTTCATTACTAACTGAGAGCTTATCTGCTTGTAATTCGAGTATATCTACCATTTTTCCTTTTTTTCACAATAATAATAATAATAATTACTAATTTACTATTTTAGCCCTGACGACCAAACCATCTGAACTCCGTTATACCAATTATATATAGGATATAATTTAATTAGCTTAATTTCAAATTAATAAATATAATAATTAAAATTAAATTTTTATATACCCCTATTAATTAAATGATATATCATGTATATCGTAATATACATGTAATTATTAGCTTAATATTATTCACTTAATTTCAAATTAATATAATTATTAAAATTAAATTAAAATTAATTATCAATAATAGTTTAATTGTATACAACGAGTCTACCGGGAGTCTTCCAACAACTAAAAACATTATAGGCCGATATATATAATTATTAGTTTAATTAGCTTAAATATTCCAAATTAATATAAAAATGATTATTAAGTTAAAAATAATCATATTAAAAGCAGAAATTCACTCTTAATTGTAATTGTACGGTGTGACATGTATACCGCGGTATACATATAATTATTAGCTTAATATAATTCGCTTAATTTCAAACTAATATAGCTTAATTAGCTTAATATAATGAGTTTAATTCTAAGTTAGTATAATAATAATTATTAAATCAATACTCTTTATCAAAAGTAGAAACCACCGCTTAGTGGTATGTCATGTATACTGCGATATACATATAATTATTAGGTTAATTAGCATAATAAAATTAACTTAATTCTAAATTAATTATAATATTATTATTACTAAATCTATACTCCCCTCGGTATGATATGTCATGTATACCGCGATATACATATAATTATTACCTTAATTAACTTAATATAATTAGTTTATGAAGAAGAGAAACTATTTTTTGTTGGAACACAATAGTATCGGAGCCAAATTTTGGTTATATAATATAATTAAATTAATTAGTTTCATTTCAAAATCGGGTTCAATTTGGTGCAATTACACAAGATATTTAATTTGATAACATTGTATAATTGACTTTTCATTAAGTATCACTCGAAATTTTTAACTTCGAAGTGACACCATTATACTTTTGATTTCATTCACACAATACCACTTCGTTAAACAAACGTTAATCGATCGTTATAAGATTATGAAATTTTCCATTTGGTACCGCTATGTGACACCATTTTACTTTGTGATTCAGCTCCAAAATACCACTTTTTTAATGAATATGATGAATATGTTCAAACTCCTTGATTTTAGGCCCCTCGAAATATTGTTGAGCATCTTTTTGCCCACTTAAAGTTAGGAGTTTGATCAGATTCCTCAAATTTATCAGATTCATTAACATAGTGATATTTTGGAGTTAAAATACAAATTAGAATGGTGCCACTTGAAAATAAAAAAATTTGGATGGTACCAAACGAGAATTTTCATAATTTTATAATAGTCGCCCCAGAAGGTAATTTTAATTTGGCCGATTTCCCTTCTTTTGCAATCAGTTCTGTTCTAGCTAATTGTTCACCCCTTCCATGTGTGATTTCTATGTTATGTATGGACGTGCCTACGGGCATATAAGTTGATGTAGAATTTTCTTTTTGATCAATCAAAATCTCTTCCCAAATTGTGTGCTCTATGCAACATATCAAAGACGGTGTGGTATTATGTGGATGAAGTCAAAAGTACTACTAGAATATCAAAAATTTCGAGTGGTACCAAAGAAGAGACAATTAAACAATGGTATGTGGTATCATATGAAATATCTTTTACATAATTATTCAAGTTATTTTTTTTTTAATTCAACTTATTTGATTTCACTCGATTCTCTATAATTACATAATTAAATAATATTTATTTATTATAGATTTTCATCTTAATTTCATTTTAATTCTCTACTACTACATATTTAAAAAATACTTATTATTTATTAATTATTCTTATTCTTAATATTTTATGTTTTGTTTTTTGTAATTTAATTTTTATTCTCAATCCATGCTTTGCACGGGTTATCATCTAATTAACTCCTTATATATAATAAGCCTAAGAGAGATCTTATCCAAAACTTTGGTTGGTCACTGTACTACCAAAAGTATACGATCTGTTGGATTATTAAACTATAAATCTTCAAATCAATGAGGACCGTCAGATATAATATTAAAAATTGTATTTGATTATTAATAGGATAGTATTTAAATACTAAAAGATGTATTTTGATAATTTAAACTAATTATAAATAGGTTTTCTATATTGAATAGAAATCTTTATGTAAAAATTCGTAATTATCTTTTCTCTTTAGTTTATGGATAGTTCCAGTTAGATAATAATTATTAAACCACCATTAAATTAAAGATAATTTTTTAAGCTTCGCGTGGGTTGTAAAATCGTTAAAATCTGTTGTCTAAAACTCAAGATAGAGCCCAAACAGTAAAGTTATTATCTAAATTTTAATAAATATATTTTTATTATTTTAGCACCAAATTAATTTTTTTCCCTAATTCTTTTTAATTTATAAATTCTATGTTTATTTCAATAAAATATTAAAACCAATTTAAGAAAAAATTAAAATCGATCGTCCCTGTACGATTACGACCAAATTAATAATTATAGTTAGATCTTAAATAGATCGATGAGAATTGTTAGATATAATATTAAAAAGTGTATCTGATTAATAATAGAATTATATTTAAATACTAAAAAGTGTATTTTGATAATTTAAAATTTTTCTATGTAAAAATTCTTAAATATTTTTTCTCTTGAATTTATGTATAGTTCCAGTTAGATAATAATTATTAAACCAAATATCAAGATAACAATTCATATCGATTACAATGATACACGTGGACCCTACGTGGAGAACTCTTGTACATGAATAAATTTAAATACTTTTTTCTGAAGAAACATAACAATTTGATTAATCCAAATTATAATTATATTATTTTACATATAACAAACATAAAAGGATAATATCAAAATATTATTAAAATATCGAGGGTTTCATATTCATAAACGATAATTTTGAATATAATACTTATATTAAAATGTGTATTTGATTAAAGGTAGGATTATATTTAAATACTAAGAAGTGTGCTTTGATAATTTAAACCAATTATGAATTGATTTTCTATATTGAATTGAATTCTTTATGTAAAACTTCTTAACCATCTTTTCTTTTCAGTTTATTTTATGAGTAGGTTAACTGGTCAAGTTATATAATAATTATTAAACCATCATTAAATTAAAGATAATTTCGTTAGTTTCGCATGAGTTGTAAAATCGTCAAAATTCAATTTCTAAAACTCAGGATATAACCCAAATAGTAAACCGTGTATCTAAATTTTAATAAATATTTTTTTATTATTGTAGCATCAATTTATTTATTTTTCCACTAATTTTTTTAAATATAGAGAAATTTTATGTTTTTTTTCAAAAAAGTATCAAAATTAATTAAGAACAAATTCAAATCGATAAAGAATATAATAATATGAGAATAAAATTTTATATAATCATTACATAATTTTTATTCTGTTTAATAATTTTTAAGTAATAATGTAATTTAAAATTTTATATACACTGTAAATAAAACCGAAACATTAAAAGTAAAAGCAGTTAGTAAAATACTTATATCAGTATATACTTGATATCCTTATTATATTAAATCCTTATATATAATAATTATAATACGGATCTTATCCAAAATTTTGGTCATAGATAACCAAATTAATAAGGACCATTAGATATGAAAATCGTTAGATCAAATATTTAAAAAGTGTATTTTATTAATAATAGGATTATATTTAAATTCTAAAAGGTGTATTTTGATAATTTAAACCAAATATACCAAATATAAATAAGTTTTCTATATTGAATAGAATTCTCCATGTAAAAAATTCGTGACTTTCTTTTCTCTTCCATGGATAATTCCAGTTAGATAAAAATTGTTAAACCATCTTTTAATTAAATGTAATTTAGTTATCTTCATGTGGGGTATAAAATTGTCAAAATCTGATTTTTAAAACACAAGATAAACCCCAAATTAGTAAAGTGAATATTTAAATTCTAATAATAATTATTATGTCATCATTATTTTAATACCAATTTAATTACTTTTTTCTAACTATTTTAAATTTAGAAATCTATGTTCAAAAATTAAAATCAATCTAAGAAAAATTCAAATCAACAAAGAATATAATAATACGAGGATAAAATTTTATAAAATTGTGCATATTTTTAATCCTATTTTATTAAGTTTTAGATCATAACTAATCAAATATTATTTATTATTAAATAATAAATTATACGTAAATGGTGATTTTGTTTTATAAGAACTCATAGATACCTAATTTCATTGTTAGCAGGACTATATTCATATAAAAAAAATCGTATTTTGAAATTTTAGACTCGAGGCCAAACTTTTTTAACATATATACATTGTAAATTATTAAATTCGAAACTTTAAAAGTTTCTTAATGAATTAGTATAGTACTTTTCTGAAAAACGTACTTTACAAAAAATATTATCAAATAACCTGTCTGCAAGAAAAAAAATGAAAAATTCTTTATTTAAAAAAAACCTATAAATTTTAATATGTTGTTGGTAGATTCAAACCTTAGATCATTCTACATGATAATTTTGCTGTTATATCTAACGTTTTTCAACAATTTAATTTGAAACATCCAACGATTATGGATTGAGTGATCAAACAAAGCGACCAAACTTGGAAGCTTTCATTATTTAGACTTTAATATAATAACATAGATATTTATAGGATATACTATAAAAATGAATTTTATACAGAATTTTGATCGTCATGGTGTACTACTCTAAAAGAAGAACTATTACAAAAAAAATTATATTTTAATTGATAATTTATTTTCTCAAAAGTTCAAAGTTCCCACGTCTTTAACATATCACAAAAAAGAGTATATTATATTTTAGTAATAAATATTTAAAAAAATTAAAAATTAAAAAAATTATAAATATTAAGAAAAATTAATGATGTTATCATGGTAGTTTGTTTCAAAATACCGTCAAAACATTCTCAACCGTTAGATCCAATACTTTTAAAAATAGATGATCAAGATTATATCATATAAAAAGAAGTTATTGTCCAAAAATGATATAAGTTAAAAGATATTATATTAGGATTGGATTTTCTAAAAAGTCAAAACATAAAAATAGTTGTAATTAAATAAGGAAACTCATTTAATACCAAAATAATCAAAATCGTTTAATTTTAAATAGATAGGTGAAAACTGTTAGATTTACCATTAAAAACTGTATTTGGTTAATAAAGGGTATTCTAATAATCTAAACTAAATATAAGTAGATTTCCTAAATCGAATAGAATTCTCAACATTAAATTTCGTCACTTTATTCTCTTTTTAGTTTTAGAATAGTTTAGCGTGTAAAATATAATAAATATCAAATTTTTAACTATAATTTTTTTGGCTAAATCTTTTTTAACAATAATTTAATCATGTAAACTAATAACTTTTAAATATTAAAATATTCATAAATAAATATAATTATAAATATTTAAAAACAATCGTGTGTTGCATGAATAATAAAAATATAATTATAAACAAAATAATTATAAATAAAATTTAAGTAACTGTGCATATAAACTAGTATAAATCAAAAAGAATAAGTAGAATATAGTCTCGAGGATTCTAAACTACGATCAAACAATATTTCATACTAGTCTTCTTTACAAGTTAGGATGAAATGAAGGTTTTTTTTAATTTTCAATAATCTTATCATGTTAACTAGTATATGCATTCTCCGGTTGAAGAACATACTCTCTTACTTGTAGAAATTGCAAAACAAAGGCCCAGGTCCTATTATTTTTGTGTGGTTTCATGTGTCTGTGTCTGTGTCTGGAGAAATTTAAAAGCCCACCATGGTATCAGCAGCTGCCTTTAAAGCAATAGGCCCAGCCTACATATGGGGTAGGTTGGATCCTTTTCATAATGAAAACGAGATTATTTTTTTTTTTTTGAAAAAGAAGCCAACACCCCTGCAACCAATATTTACCTAGCTTTCCGTCATGTTAAAGGAAGATTGATAGCAACATGTCAACCTAGATAATTTTAGTGTTGGTGCACCTAGCTGTGGTCAAATGTGCTTTCTGTGCAAGCCGGGTCGGACTCGGTCCAGGCGAGCACGGAATCGGCACGTAGTGTTGAACGAGTCGGGTCGGGCTCGAATCGGAAAAATAGAAT
Organism: Heracleum sosnowskyi; assembly: GCA_030848705.1. Taxonomy (NCBI): domain Eukaryota; kingdom Viridiplantae; phylum Streptophyta; class Magnoliopsida; order Apiales; family Apiaceae; genus Heracleum; species Heracleum sosnowskyi. The sequence goes on from CM061243.1 coordinate 88,342,106, forward strand.
TTGGGACTGGCACTGCGGGTTGGTCGTGTTTAGCGGGTTGGGCAGGTTTTGCGGGTTGGTCGTGCGGGCTCTTTTGGGATTCATTCCATTTGGCACTTTTGGCCGCATCTTTTGCTTGCAACTTGCAAGTGTTTTAATAAATAACTAGTTTACTAAGCCGCGCTTCGCTGCGGTTTTATAATAATTTCTCTAAATTTTTTCAAAAAATATTTCACAAAACATGTTTTTAAATAAAATAATATTTCTAATATAAAAATATGTTTTGTTTTGAATTCTATATATATCGATATATATATATATATATATATATATATATATAACTATAATTATAAATTCAAAATTAATAAAGTAAACTCATAAACATATAAATCAATTCACAACTGAATGTACATGAACATCACCTTGCTCGGCCTACTATTTTAATCGATGAATCCCCCTCATTAATTCATGTCTTCACTCAATCAACACTAATAACAAATAACTTGTCTTGTCAAAGATTTTAATATGATCCTGTATCAGAATACAAATAAACGTAATTAGATAAATAACAAAAAGGAAAAAGTCTCATGCTCATGTACTGATATACACACTTTAACATGAACAAACAAAAAATAAAGAAGAACAATGTTGACAACAAAAATTGCAGTAGACAATTAACAGAGTTTATGTGTATATTTATACTACTAATTAGCTGTTTGTATGAATGTGTTAAAGGTAATTAATTATTTATCAAGTAATTATTTAATTTCTTATGCAAGACCGATCTACTTTCTTAACTTCTTATTTACCAAAACATTTTTGTATTTTCTAATATATTACATTAAAAAAGAAAGTCTAGGAGAGCAAAATGTTAAGATGGTAATTTTATTTGGAAAGAAATATTATGAGAATATTTAGATAATAATAGAGAAAAGCCTAAAAAATGTAAGGTAATACATTTTATTTTCTAATTTAGATATTTTGAAAGCAAGAATATTATTATTGAATATTTAGTTTACTCCATTAGTAATATTTACTTTCTTCTATTAGTAAAGATTTACTGTATATTTACTTTCCGCCATTAGTAGATATTTTAAATGCAAAAATATTATATTTACTTTTCCTCCATTAATAGGGATTTTAAATGCAAGAATATTGAAACTGTATATTTAATTTCTTCCATTAGTAAATATTTAAAAGTCAATTGAGATTTTTTCTAATCTTTGGTATTATTAATTCAAAAATTTGAGAAAATTAGAAAAATAGATCGAAGTGATTTAAGAGGCGACACATCACCACACTCGTATTCTCCGTTATACAAGACCGATCTACTTTCTTAACTTCTTATTTACCAAAACGTTCCTGTATTTTTTATTATATTACATTAAAAAAGAAAAGGAGAGAAGAATGTTAAGATGATAATTTTATTTGGAAATAAATATTATGAGAATATTTAGATAATAATAGAGAAAATTTTAAAATAATGTATAATTTTATTTGGAAAGAAATATTATGAGAATATTTAGATAATAATAGAGGAAAGTTTAAAATAATATAAGGTAATACATTTTTTTTCTAATTTAGATATTTTGAAGACAAAAATATTATAATTGAATATTTAGTTTTCTCGATTAGTAATATTTACTTTTTTCCATTAGTAAAGATCTACTATATATTTATTTTCCTCAATTAGTAGAGATTTTAAATGCAAGAATATTATATTTATTTTTCTCCATTAGTAGAGATTTTAAATGCAAAAATATTGAAATTGTATATTTAGTTTCCTCCATTAGTAAATATTTAAAAGGCAATTGAGATTTTTTTTAATCTTTGGTATTATTAATTCAAAATTTTGAGAAAATTAGAAAAATAGATCGAAGCGATTTGAGAGACGCCACATCACCGCCCTCGTCTTCTCCTTTATATAAGTATATTGATATGTGCAACTTAAAGGCTGCAGCATGAGGTGAGGACACGTTTTATGATTGAGAAAAACGTGGCAGGTTCTAGACTAATCTTATTAGTACGTGCAATATCCAGATTACATGTATTTATCTTTTTTGTCGAACACAGATTACATATTATTTTTAATTTTATAATTTACTTATTAATTTTTAAGTCGAGTTAATCAATCCAAAAAAATAGAAGAATATCTTACTTTGTTAATTTGTTCGTGCGGGTCAGCCGGGCTCGTGCGGTCCGTGCGGGCTCGTGCGGTTCGTGTAGTTCGTGCGGGCCGGGCCGATTTACGGATTTTAGAAATTGAAATCGTAATCGACACTAGCTCAGATGCGGGTTGGGTCGAATTATTCGTGATTCAGTCGGGCCGAATAATATCCGAATAAAGTATCGAATCGGGCTGAACGGGCTGAATAAACCCGCCCGTTTGCCCACCTCTAGATGTTGCACCTATATTCCCATAATGCTCAACTTGACTTTTGCGTGAATTTTCCCAAGTGCCTTCACGATGTTATAAGTTCAATAACAAAATACATTGTTACGTCATATTTTCGGTTGCCTCAATTATCTCCTAATTTCTCAATATTAATCATAAAAAATATCTCCAAACGATTCTTTCAAATCAGGAAAGAATCACAACGCTAATATAACTCTAAAAAGATAAAATCAACTTATCTCAAGATATCCCTTAACAATTACAGGGATTAAAAACACTATCATGTCACAGAACTGCGTTGGCTTGATTCCTATATATATACAGGGTACGCATACATTTTGGAATAGGATCCGACACATCTAACAAGTCGAAACACCTTTCAAGTCCAGCCCCAAACATCCAAAAACTCCAAATCCTCCATTATCATAATTTCGTTATTCCAGCAATTCCCGAAATTTGTTATTACCAAATTCCTCCGTTAACAATTGGCGCTAGAAGGAGGGGGGTTATTTTTTGATTGTGGAGGACAATCAAATCATCTACATCATGCATAAGGGGGGTTTTATCAGATCTGGAGCGGCTTTAATGGAGGAGCAGAACAATGGAGGCGGTGATTTGTGGTTCTATTCAAAATTAAGATAAGTTTTCTTATGATTTTGTCCATACAAATAAGTTATCTTATAAAATTCGTAGTAAATTTATTAAATGTCAGATTTTGATGATTTTTTATGATCCGGAAAGCTTTTGCGATTTCCTACCACTTTCATTTTTACTGTTTTCTGAGATTATGTTTCGATCTATTCTCGAAATCACAAAACATAATCAGATCCCGTTTTTCAGTATTGAGAAGTTAATCAGCAGACGTTTTATTTGATTCCCGATTCGTTATAAGTCAGTTTCTGACGAGCCATATATCATTGGAAAGCTCTTTTCGTTTCCTACAACTTTCATGTTTTGTATTTTCCAAGAAAATATCGTTTACATGGCCAAAAAGGTAAAAAAAACAGATTTGTGCAGAATCTGAATCATGGAGATGTTAAAGAATTGTGATGCAATATTCGTAGCACATGATTTGATTACTTCACTAGCTCGTGCATGGACAAAAACAAGTGTGGAAGGTCCTTATCTGAGAAGGGTAATATTTTTGAAAGTTCTCTTTTTCAAGAAGTATAATATTTTTGAAGATCCTATTTCGAGTAGGATAATATTTTTGAAGACCATCTTTCAAGAAGGATAATATTTTTGAAGACCCTCTTTCGAAGATGATAATATTTTAGAAAATTATGTATTGAAGATGATAATATTTTTGAAAACCCTACGGGTTAATCGTCTTCTGAAAGTCTTTCAGGGTGATTTTGTTTGAAGGTCCTACAGGGTGATCGTCTTTTGAAGACCCTTCGGGGTAATCTTGTTTTGAAGGTCCTGCATCATTCGCATCATGCATTCATTAATCATCATGTGCATCATTCGCATCATGCATTCATTCACATCATCATTGGACATTCTTAGATTCTGTGGTTTCTGTGTGATATTTTTGAAGGCTCTTCTTTGATGAAGGTGTTTCTTGGAATTATTTTTGAAGGCCTTTCTTTGATGAAGGTGTTACTTGGAATTATTTTTGAAGACCCTTCTTAATGAAGGTGTTGCTTAGAAATTATTTTTGAAGATCCTTCTTTAAGGTGTTGCTTGGAAATTATTTTTTGAAGGCCCTTCTTTGTTGAAGGTGTAGCTTGAAATTTATTTTTGAAGGCCCTTCTATGAGGAGGGTACTGCTTGGAATACCTTGGTAAACCCGTACTTCCGGGATGCTTATCCGTACTTTCGGAAAGCTCACCAAGAAGAGAGTTCATCCTCTTATAGGTGAAGAGAGTCCACCCTCTTATGGTGAGGAGAGTCCACCCCCTCTTATAGGTGAAGAGAGGCCTCCCTCTTATGGAGAGAAGAATCCTCCCTCTTATGGAGAAGAGAGTCCACCCTCTTATCGGTGAAGAGAGGTCTCCCTCTTATGGAGAGAAGAGTCATCCCTCTTATGTAGAATAGAGTCCTCCCTCCTATGGAGAGAAGAGTCCACCCTCTTAAGGTGAAGAGAGTCCACCCTTTTAAGGTGAGAAGAGTCCTTCCTCTTTGAAGAGAAGAGTCCTCCCTCTTAAGGAGAAGATCCTCTGGAATAATACTTGGACTACAATCTCAACACATTGCATTTTCTCCTTATTTCAACATACAAGGACATCACTACTACTGCTACTACATTCTGCTACTTCTATCTCTTGAATAGTGGATTCGCAAAATTGAACTTGACAGTGAGAAGCGCAACAATATCTACACAAAGCCGCTCATTCTTGTACACTTGCAAGACTACTGATACTCGCATATTACGGGCACATAATGTTGTCTCCCTCGCATCTACAGGCAAATCACGGGTACCTATGTGCTTCATATTATTCATTAATCTTCTACTTCTAGTTGTTTCATTGACTCGGAAAATTCGGAAGATCAAAGCACACTTAGTTCTCCAGTCCATCAAGCTGCACTGAAGAACTAGGGGTAGTTGTTACGTCATATTTTCGATTGCCTCAATTATCTCCTAATTTCCCAATATTAATCATAGAAAATATCTTCAAACGATTCTTTCAAATCAGGAAAGAATCACAACGCTAATATAACTTTAAAAAGATAAAATCAACTTATCTCAAGATATCCCTTAACAATCACATGGATTAAAAACATTATCCTATCACAGAATTGCATTGGCTTGATCCCTATATATAAACAGGGTACGCAGACATCTTGGAATAGGATCTAGGGATGGCAATTTGTACCGATCCAATTGATATATGACCCGTTCCGACCCGAATGGGTTAACCGAACCCCAAATTTTCGGGTTTGGATTCGGGTTTGGGTTTGTTTTTTAAACCCGAATTATTTCCGGGTCGGGTTCGGGTTTTGACAATACCGATCCAAACCCGACCCGAAAACCCGAAACCCGTTTCGAACCCGATCCGAATCCGAACCCGAAACCCGAATTAATTTATATATATAATATATTTTTCTATTATTTTTTTATATATAATTTTAACATATAATAAAATTATATATGATTTTATATATAATTCTTAACATAAAGTTTTATATATAATTTTTTTACATATAATTTTATATATTATTTAATATATAATTTAAAATATAATTTGTATATAATATAATATATTTTTTTACTAGTTTTCATTTCGGGTTTCGGGTTACCCGAAATCCGTTCGGTATCCAACGAGTTCGGGTTTAATATCTCAGATTTTTTCGGGTTCGGGTTCGGTTAAAAATTTCGGGTTCAGGTTTGGATTTTGTAAAACCCGTTTCGACCGACCCGATTGTCATCCCTAATAGGATCTGACACATCTAACAAGTCGAGACACCTTTCAAGTCCAGCCCCAAACATCCAAAATCTTCAAATCCCCATTATCATAATTTCGTTATTCTAAGGATTCCCAAAATTTGTTATTATCAAATTCCTCCGTTAGTGCACGGAATATAAATCGGGGAGAACCGCGAGAACCAAATGTTTTGCTTAACGAAAGTATATAATATTTCATTTTCGCGGTTATCCGATTTTCATCCAAACATTATCCTAACTCAGTGTTTTCTAGTGAAAGACAAACTATTAGGCTGTTCGATCACATGTTCAATAGAATAACTTTGAAACAAAATTTGATTGAATTGGAAAGAGAAATATAGATGAGACCCAAAAATAGTTTATTAGGATTTACTAACTGCTCTGAATTCAATGGCAACATCCTCAACTACAATAATGCAATTGCAGGGAGTAAGGTGGACAAAATGCCTTTTGAATTGGGCTCCATAAAATTTTGATTTGTATGCAATTTCTGAGGTCTATTTCGCGTTAGCATGAACTAAGGTAGCTTGTAATTTCAATCATTTTCTTTCAATTTTGTGATTTGATTGGTGTCTCGTATGAATATAATGTTATGTCCCCCTGCAAATATTATGCACCAGTTACAAATCATCGTTAACAAGTAAGACCAGTATAAATCACTCTTTGTTACACATTTAGAACCGGATCTATCAAATGTTCCTCCCATAAAAATGGTATAATATTAAAATGGGTGCTGGTCTACAGCTATAAATTAAACACGGATAAAGTCACGTGATCTCCTACATTCACATCAGTTTTATGTACTAAACTTATTCATGGAAAATATTTGCAAACAAATAGTTGCCGCCGTTGATGATTGTGGATCGGAACATATTAAAATTTATCAATAATGTGTGTATTCATTCACATGTTATGCAACAATACGAGAAACTGCAACCTGCATGCATTAACCATATCTGTAAAATTAATTATACACACCGCCCAAAGCCCCAACCCCAAGCCTATGTTGTATAGTGAGGCCTAGGGGTGTACACGGGTTGGTAAAACCGACCAACCCGATTCAAACTGACCTCATTTCGTTCGATCCAAACCGAATATTTTTAAACCGAAACATATTTGGTTTGAAAATATATAAACCCGATTTAAATGGGTTGGGTATGGGTTTCAATTTTTTTAAGCCGAACCAACCCAATCCGATTAAAAATAATAGATTTAATTAAAATATATGAAACACATTTAGTTAAAATAGTTAACAGTTTTGGAGTGTACACTTTTAGTTATTGAAACACATTCTTTGAACTCTTGTGTTCTAGACCACAGACCATGTGAGGTCCTCGAAGAAAACTTCATTGCTTGCATTGCCTAGGGTTATCCATACATGATATTATCTATGTTTGTTAATATTGTATGAGTACTTTAAGGCCAGTTTACATTAAGAAGCATTAGTTTTACATTAAGTTGTTCGTTATCAAGGACATAGCAGCAGAAATGTGTACATCAATATTCTACAAAACTGTGTGTTGAGATTACTTGAGACAAATGTTCTTACTTTCTTTGTCCATTCGCGGTTGTATTGCAAATTTAGCACATTGACTATGCTAATAACACAAATTTGACGTTTAAACTGAAAGACTATGTTTAGTACTTTATCAGTCTTTTGGTGTGTTTTAACTTAAAGATTTGAGATATATTTGAGATGGATATGTAATATTTTGCTGACTTTCAATTTCGGTTTATTAATTTAGTACTTACTGCTCGATAAAAATATATTTTATATATTTATTAACCCGATCACTCCGACCCGAACCGATCCAAACCGAAGTATATTAAATGGGTTGGATTACGAATTTATTTTTTGTGGGTTGGGTTGAAAATTTGCAAACCCAATTTAATTGGATTTGGTTGTTAAAATCCCGTAACCCGCCCAACCCGAACCGTGTACACCCCGAGTGAGACCGTGAAGGTGTAGAACACAGAGGCAACAAAAACTGCATGCAATCTCCCCAGTCTATTTATCTTTATCCGTGACTGTGCGGTCCACTGTCAATCCGTCATATGACCAACACAGAGAAAAGGCAACTCGCTCCCAATTATATTAATATATATTATTATTCAACCGTTTCCACAATATTTCTCTCTTTTACTGCTGTAATACCTGCCTACATGTATGCACAGAAGTGACAGATATATAGATGGCGGAATCAGGATTTCAATGATAATGAAGTAGAAGATTTTTGATATTAATCAGACCAAATATTTCATTAATTTTTAAAATATTCAGGCTGGACTCGAAAAAAATTCCTACTAGTTTTCAAGGAATGAGGCTAAGATGAACACTTACCACGGGTGTGATCAAGTACAAGAACTATAACACAGTTCCAGAAGAAAAAATGAGACCATGTAAGAGGGTCACAGACTCACATACTAACTGTTCCCAGAAGAAACCATACGTGTACTTATGACAATTTTCGACACCACACGAAACGACACGAAAATTTAGTGTTTGGGTTTGCATTTTTAGTAAACGAAACAAAAGTACACGAACACGAAAGTACACGATCGAGATTTAGTTTCGGTTTTGTGTTTACCCTTCAAGTATACGACACGACACGAAATACACGAAATAAATAAATTAATATTTATAAATTAATATTTATATTAGATATTTTAACATTTTTATTAGATATTTAACATTTATTTATGTGATTATACATAAATCTATAATATTATTTGTAAATATTATGTAAATATATATTTTTAATACACATTAATTTGTAAAAATATTACCTAAATTTTAATATTTCAATATATTTATTTATTTGTTTTTATTTTTATTATTAATTTAAATTAGACGAAAACACGACACTATACACAAAACACGAAAGTACACAACAACACGAACAAATTGACCGGTCTATGTGTACTAGTATGAATAATATTATGAATACTAAGGTTAAACATATGGCGCCAGGTTCAGCTGGTATCTGCTTATAATGAACCCGTGTCACTAGTTTGTCTTTCTTGTCACACTCTTTGTTTTCATATATTTCTCCACCTTATCCTAGCTCACTCTTTCCTTTTCACACAAAACATCCGGTATCACCAATCTTCAGGTCCAAATGGCCTAATTGCCACAGAGACATGGCAAATATATCTGCAACTTAAAGGTTCATTTTTCGATCCATCTTTCTTCTAAACATTACTTTTCACTTTTGCTGGGAAGATAATAGCTTGGTAAGTAATCTTTTCATGTGCATGTGTATGCTGTAGAACTTTTACTAGAAAGCAAATTAAAAATTAAGTAAAATCAAAATGGTTGGTAAACCTATTACTTCATTTCTAAGTACTACTCCACCTGCAAATTTTTGGTTTCAAATGGTCTCACATGTTTCACACACATACACCAAACTAAAGCTTAATCTCCTCCAATACAGGGGGGCTTTTATGTATTTCTGCAATAACATACAAGTAAGCTTATTATAAAGTTGGGCTTCAAAAAGTCATTGCAGGGTTTTGTGTTTCCTTCTAATATAGGATGCATGGTAAATTCTATATTTCGTTTCCAGATTGTTGGAGTTTTTCTGTATAATTTATAAATCTCAAGTATTTTTGACAGTGCTTAGATTGTTTTCTAGTCTTAAATTAATTCAAATCCTACCGTCCAAACATGTGTTCTGGTTTAGTTTATGTTTTCCTTTTTGTTCATCTGCAGAGCACCTGCAAGTATTATATTCTGCTTTCACTTTGTTTATACATCTTAGTTTTATACCTATGGAATCTTTAGGTTGCAATGTATTTCTGATACTTCTATAATCTGTGGCTCTTGAAGAATTTTCTCTCTGGAATACTACTAATATATTTAATTCAATTGCCAACACTGTGTTGTAGTTTATGCGATGACTGCAAGTCTTGGCCATGCAAGACTTGTGCTTCTCCTTATGTTTACAAGCTCGATCTGCTACTCAGACCAATTATCGTCATCGCAAGCCCAGAATCTTCTAAGAATTCAGGGCCTTCTAAATTATCCAAGTGAACTAAGCAGCTGGAATAACAACACAGATTTTTGCAATACCGAACCAACTCCATCGGTTACTGTTATATGCTATGAAGATAGCATAACACAGCTGCACATTATTGGGGAAAGAGGAGCTCCTCCATTACCTCGAAATTTTTCTATTGAATCTTTTTTGACTACACTTGTGAGGCTTCCTAACATAAAGGTCCTCACATTGGTTTCCCTTGGAATGCGTGGTCAACTGCCTAGTAAGATTTCACGTTTAGGGTCGCTGGAAATACTAAATATTAGCTCAAATTTCTTTCATGGAGCAATTCCACAAGAGGTTTCATCGTTAAGAAACCTCCGAACACTTATACTTGATGAGAACTTATTCCAAGATAGAGTTCCAGATGGGATCAGTAAGTTGTCGCTTTTGGCTGTGTTAAGTGTTAGGAAAAATAAGCTAAATGGATCTCTTCCAGAATCTTTGGGAAAGTTAGAAAACCTCAGAGTTCTTGATTTGTCGCATAACAAGTTAAGTGGCGAGGTTCCTGATATAAGAAGCTTGAGGCACTTGCAAGTGCTTGAGTTGGAAGATAACCTTCTTGGACCTCAATTTCCGAATATTGGAAGCAACACATTAGTCACTCTTATATTGAGGAAGAACAAGTTCATGTCTGGCATACCAGAAAAGGTGAACACTTTTAATCATCTTCAACGGCTCGATATATCTTTCAATAGATTTATTGGACGCTTTCAGTCTTCTTTGCTCTCTCTTCCATCAATCACTTATCTGAATATAGAAGGAAACAAATTCACTGGAATGCTTTCTGAAACCATGTCTTGCAATCCCCAACTTGAACTAGTGGATTTAACTGCAAATTTATTGACTGGAAGATTGCCTAGCTGTCTCCATTATGAACCCAAAACCAGGATTGTGTCCTATGCTAGAAACTGTTTAGTTGGTGAAGATGAAAGCCAGCATCCGGTGTCCTTTTGTCGAAATGAAGCTCTGGCTGTGGGAATTGTACCTGATCATCACAAGTCAAAACAACACTCCAAGACTGCGCTTGCCTTGAGCATGTCTGCAGGGATTGTTGGGGTAACTATAGTGGCTGTTATAGTCTTCTTGACTGTTAGAAGAGTACACACAAAAAGGATGGTCAAGTCACCTTCAACAAGATTAATACAAGAAAATGCATCAGTAGGATACACCTCAAAGTTTCTTCAAGATGCAAGTAAGCTCATCTTCTAGATTCACTATTACTTTCTCTGATTTTTACTAAATATATAATTTGTTGCTGAATGCTGATTAGTAAGTTTAAGCCAGACAATAAATTAAACACTAGTTTTCTCTTTGGCTAGAACTCTTAGTGATCGCTTGAATGTTACTAAAAAGACTTGATGTTTTACCTATTGCTTTTTCAGGGTATATATCTCAAGCAATGAAGCTCGGAGCACTTGGTGTTCCAGCTTATCGAAACTTTTCACTGAAAGATATTGAGGATGCAACTAATAACTTTGATACATCAACTTTACTGAGTGAAGGTTCATACAATCAGGTGTATACCTTGTCCTATCATATGATGTGCTATTGTTTTTCTTCATGTGTTATTTTCTGCTTCTCTAGATTGTGGTATATAATATATGTTAAGCACAAAGAAAAATGATTACTATACTTTTAGAAAAGCTATTTTTTAACCCCTTCATGGTGCTAGTTGGATAGTGTATATTACACATGTATAACGAAATTTTGTTCGATTCAGCATAGTAAGAGACTGCCTGTTAAATTTGATGTGCGTTATCGTGAGTCTATGACATTTCCTCTTGTAGCTAGCAGACTATGCTATTCTTGTTACAAGAAATAAGCATAGATTTCTTCATGATTGCAGATGTACAAAGGTGAGCTGAGGGATGGTTCCCTCATTGCTATTAGGTGCCATCATATGAACAGAAGGGACAACAGTCAGAGTTATATGAACCATCTAGAAATATTATCAAAACTAAGACATCAACATTTGGTCAGCGCTCTTGGTCACTGCTTTGATTATCACTTGGATGATTCAAGTGTCAGCAGAATATTTCTCGTATTTGAATATGCACCAAATGGGACGCTAAGGGATTGGATATCTGGTAGGTAATTACGATCTTTTACATATTTATTAGCCTCTTGGTGGAATAAGGTCTCAAATAACAGTCTCCGGCTTCACTCTGTTGGTCAATTTCAGGAAGTTAGTTCTGTTTTAGGCAGTCACTTAGCTGTGTTTTATTTGCAGAGAGACGTGATAACCAAATGTTAACTTGGTCCCAGCGCATAGCAGCTGCAATAGGGGTTGCTAAGGGTATCCAATTTCTTCACTCAGGAATTGTGCCTGGTGTATTCTCAAATAAACTGAAGATAACGGATATTTTACTGGATCTGAACCTTGTAGCAAAAATCAGCAGTCACAATCTGCCTTTGTTAACAGAATATGTGGGGAAGGTATGAGAAAAAGTTATATATGCTATCTTAATCGTATATTTGAAGGCATGCTTTCAGTTAATGTCATAATGAACATGTAACAGGTTGGCAGCCAAATTTCTTCTATTGGATCTAAAGAAGTTGACAGTACTGCAAGGTCTATTTATACTTTAAAGCGTTATGATTTGCATGTTCGATCAAGCTAAATTCAAATGAAGTTTTAAATATCTGTTGTTGGTCAGGATTGCATCTCAGGAGAAATCTGATATATATGACGTTGGAGTAATATTACTAGAGATCATTGTGGGGAAACATATCAATGAAAACGATGAAGTGGATATTTTTAGACACCAGGTAAGACTTAAAAGCATTCCCATAATTGGACATCCCTTTGGTTGCAGTCTTTAAATGAACAAAATTGAGGATTCAGTCATAGTAACATGGCTCTATCCAACCTCCCCATTTCTTTAAAGCTCATGTGTTTGAATCTTCACTCCCCCTCTTGATACACTAAAAAACCTAATGCATCCAAAAATTGGAACATATCCAAAAAAAGTTGAAAAGATAAATGTTATCTTCATTGCTGATGCATGCAGTTGGAAGCAAGTACCACGGCTGCTATTGCAGCTCCAAACTGTGTGGTGGATCCAGGAGTTCAAGATTCATATGGTGATGAGTCACTGAAGACGGTGATGCAGATATGCAGTAGGTGCTTACTCGAGGATCCAGCTGATAGACCTTCTATCGAGGATGTGCTGTGGAATTTACAGTTTGCAGCTCAAATGCAAGACTCCTCCCATAGCAATGAAGGGTCGCCATCCTCTCCAAGTACTCAACCTCCACGTTTACAAACGACTGTTTAATAGCTGCAGATTTTAGGTAACTGCATGTTATTTATAAATTTCAAACGACATACATGCCTTAAATCATTCAAATATGATATCGTTTCAATTAACACAACAAACAGACTTCTTTTCCTCTGCTTTCATCAGTCCCTCGGAAACAGAACATTGAGTGTCTTTCTTAACACCTTCCTTATTTATGTGTAAACAGATAAATAGAGTGTGCCTACAGAAGAGGAAAAGCAGAAGCACAACTGCATTAGTAACATCAAGAATGATGGGCAGATGTTAAATGTTTACACCAATCCTTCCCTTGTAATATTATGCAGCAGTTGCAAAATCAGCTAGCTTTCCAAATTTTTAGTGTATGTTAGTACTTCTGTTGTAGAACTAGTCACTAGTCACCAGTGTGTGTAAGTATGTTGATGAATGTTCTTGTTTAGGATGCTAGGATAGTAATAAAAACATACCAAGTTCCCTCCATTTGTATTAAAGTTCCAGCCATCATATTGAAACAAAAAAAACGAGTTCTCTTTTATTGTTGGTACAAATGTTACTCACAAAAAAATTATTATGGGTTATACTAAATAAATAAACATTTTTCAAAGGAAAAATGCTAGATGTAAGTTGCAAATTGCAAATCGTATTTTCGCAAATACTTTTTCAAAAATCGGTATTTTTGAAAAATAAAATAATTATGAGCTTGGGTATTTCTAAAACAAAATCCTTTCATATATTGTAGAAATTTATATAATAATATATTAATATAATTAAAGTGCAATATATATATATATATATATATATATATATATATTTACCAAATACAAAAGTATGTTTTAAATTTTAATTCTAAAAGTTTTTATACAAACACAATTTCGACTAAAATAACAAAATTTACATTCATAAATTAATCATAAAAAGCGGAAATCAAAGTTGTTCGATGAAAATACGGAACAACGATTAATCCAAATTTTGGAAATTAATCGAACCATTAATAGAAATCAATTTAATATTTTTTTTTATTATATAATTATTTTTGTATAAAATATAGACTTAAGCAACCATTTAATGAATTTTATGAAAAATTAAAAATAAGAGAAGATAAGGTTGTAAAATAAATAATTGAACTCACTTATATACAAAGGAGTGTTTGGTTTGGAGTATTAACAAATGGGAAGGAAAACAATTGAGCTCATTTCTTTTATCGGTGTGGTGTTTGTTTTATAGAAATTTGCATCTTCATTGATCTTTTTTTTTTGTTTTAAATTTACCTAATTTTCATTTATTTAAAAAAATTGTGAGTTTTTCTAAATAAAAAATAGAAAATTTATTAACCAAATAATTCTGAATACCGATCGAAGTAATCGATTATTATCCGAATTAGCCGATTATTGAGAATTTCTACAAAAATGCCTTTTGACCCGATTAATACAAAATCAGTTCAATTAATGACCGAACATCGATTAATCAAAGATTAATACCGATTAATCGCCGCCTTTTAGAACACTGATTACAACATGTAAAAAATAGTTATTTTTACAAATATTTTGAAAGATATAGATAAAAAAATAAAGTCCATGTTGTATTTAAAAATGATAAATAAATATTGTTATAAATTTTCATTCTGGCTCGAGATTTGAATTATTCAAAAAAAAGTGGGAAAATAAAAAAAGGGTGCAAAAATTCAATAAAAAATAGGGAAAAAACACTGATTAATCGAATTTTTGAAGGAATAATAATTACATATATACACCCGCTTTATTATTAAAGACGAAATATTACAAGTGTGGCCGGTTGGTCAGGACATGTTTTTGGTACTTAGTATTTTTACTTAATTATCCTTACTTAATTATTTATAAAAAAACATAATTAAACAATAATATTACTTATTTACAATCAATTATCTTTTTCAGCTAAAACACATTACATTTCTAAATTTTTTAAAACAAAATCACTCATTTTTCAAAAATATCACGGGCAATTACCTTCTTCAACTAAAACATGTTACATTTTCTATTTTTTCTTACTAAAACCCCTCATTTTCTAAAATTATCACGGGCATACCCTTACTTATTTATTATCAAATCTATTTTAATTTTTTTAATTATTTAAAAAAAATTGACTTTTTTAACATGTCTACTTATTTTTTTAAATGCAATTAATAAAATATTAAATCATAAATAATAAACTAACAATTATTAAAAACAATTTGTGTATCGCACGAGTTTTAAAACAATAAGTGTATTGCAAGGGTTTTAAGCTAGTATATATACTATTATATTAAACACGAAACATTGAAAGTTTTGCAGTCTGATCCGAAACTTTTTGTATTTTGTAGTCAGGTCCTCCAAAAGTTTGGTAACTCAATTCAGAGCCGTTAGATATTTCTGATCAAATCGATGATAACCGTTAGATAAAATATTAAAATTATTATATAAAATATCTTTTCTATTTTTCATAACTAAAACATTTCATTTTCCAAAATTATCGCAGACAATTTTATTTAATAAAATAACATAATAAAGTTATAATTGCTAATAACTAATCCATTACCTTTTTTAGCCAATGTATATATTCTTTTTTATATTTTCTAACTAAAATTTTTACTTTTCTATTTTTTCTAACTAAAACCTCTCATTTTGCAAAAATATCACGGACAGTTCTATTTAATAAAATAATAATATTAGAATTATTAATGTAACAGCCCGACTTTTCGGACTATTAAATCTAAATACAAAACTTAAATACAATGACAATGACAGACGGAAGCGTGACAAAAATTCTACATAAGGATAACTATTACAAAAGCGCAGCTAAAGATAATCCAAAAGTCGACTTATTCCAAACCTAAGGTCCTCGAACTCCAATGTTATCCAACTCGAGTTACACCGAACCTAAAAATGGTAAGGAATGAGCCATACAGCCCAGCAAGAAACCAATCGATCCAACTAGTTGGGCAAAAAAACATGTATACACATCTAGAAAAATACGATATTCGATACGATATGATATACGAAACAAATAACTTTAATACACATATTCTTATTCTTATTCGATAGATACGATACGATACCACATAACAACAATAACTTGAAACCCACAATTCATGCCACAACCACTACAACCCAGTGATAACGGTCCTAAATTTTCAGAAAACTGTCACTATAACCCGGTGACAACGGTCCTTATTCTTATTCGATATTTTCACAATTCATGGCACAAATCAGAATCTCAAGTCTATTGCTTACACATAACACATATCAAATAATATATATCACTTCAAAATATATCATCACTAAGCCCAAGTTTATATAATAAAAACACACACACAACACATAGTTTCGAAAATACTAGATAAATCAATCGGAAACTTACCTCAACGCATCCTAGATCATGTACCCAATTCTGACCAGAACTGTATTTAACCTTTTTGACCCTCTAAACAATGTTTTCTGGAAAAACTCAAAGGATGAAAGTCTTATAGAACGAAAATACCTTTCTGAAAAGATATGACTTGTCAAAATCGGACTTATAACGAATCGGGAATTGAATAAAACGTCTGCTGAATTTGAACAGAAACCGAAAAACAAGATCTGTTTGTGTTTTGTGATTTTAAGAACAGTTCAGAGCATAATCTGGAAAAACACTGTGAAATAAAAGTTGTAGGAAATTGAAAGAACTTTCAGAAAAGTCCAGAATCATCAAATTCAGACTTACGATGAATATTCTACGAATTTTACAAGACAGCTGATTTCTGTATGACTAAAAACCCTACGAATTTTGAGTAAAAAGATTAGGAAGAATACTATGATGTTTATATAATGTTAGGAATATGTTGTTCTTGATGATAAAAATAAAACACTTAGTAGAATTTGTGTAAAGTTATTTTGTAGCTGTCAACGAAATGGCATGCTTTACAGCATTCCGTTGACAGGAAGCTCATCAACGAAATGAGTGATGTAGCAATTGCACTGTACAATACTTCTAGTTTGATATGCATTTCATTGTAGATATTGGATAGGTTTTCTCAGTCATGTTGACTAAGTACTAGATAGGCAAAATAGGTTGGTTAATTGTAAATACATCATGCCTTGTAATTTTGCCTAAGTGAAGACCTGTCAACGGAATGAAGATTATCCTATCAACGGTATAGAGTTTACTCATCAACGGAATGAAGATTATCCTATCAACGAAATGAAGTTTACTCATCAACGAAATAAAGAATGAAGCTATCAACGAAACATATCTCCCTGCTATCAACGAATCACTATTACTTTTTGAATAGTTGACAAAGTGATAGTGATAGTTTACTGAACAGATCTAAAGGAGATATGGAAGTGTACTGTGCATTGAAAGCCATCAAAATGGTCACTGGAAATAAGGAAACATTCCAATTTCCAAGAAGGCTCTTGGGAGTGATCATAATAAGTGTGAAGACAAAAGTAAAGATCTCCAAGGACCACTAGACAAAAAGAATGAAAAGCAAGCTACTGATGGTTATTCCTAGTGTACATTAGTGTAGCCAGAAATAGTATTGTAAACTTGGGTTATATATATAACCAAGTGTAGCAGTTAAAATAAGTGTGAGAGAAGAAAAACAAATAGATTGTATTAGCTATCTTTGAGAGCATTTTTCTTCTCTACATTCTTGTAACTGAGCAGCTGTGTACATTTGTATCACAGATTATTTCCGCAATAAAAATCACTTCAGTTGGATCATCAAACAATCCAACTGAAATTATTTATGTGCTTGTGAATTTTACATTAAGTTCAGTTTTTATTTGTAAGTTGTTTTTAAGTTTAAGAAATATCAAGAATTGTATTCAACCCCCCCCCCCTTCTACAATTCTGTTAGGTCATTTAGGATTAACAATTGGTATCAGAGCAAGCTTCTAACATACAAGAAGTTTAAAGATCAAGACCAAAACAGTAACCATGGTGAAGAAGGATGCAGGAGTAATGATACCAGTTCTTGATAAGGACAATTACTTTCACTGGAAAGTAAAGATGCATTTACATCTCATGTCTATGGATGAGAGGTATGTAGACTGCATTGATAAAGGTCCACACGTTCCCATGAAGTTTGCATCTAGAGTTGGAGTGCCAGATGATGCTCCTGATGTGGAAATTCTAAAACTTGTCTCAGAATGGACTATTGAAGATGTTGCAGAAGTCCATAAAGATAAAAGAACCATGAACATTCTGTTTAATGGTTTGGAGCAAGAGATGTTTGACAATGTCATAAACTATACAACCTCCAAAGAAGTATGGGACACTGTTAGAACTCTCTATGAAGGAACTGAGCAAGTTAGGGAAAACAAAATGCAGCTCCTTATACAACAATATGAGCATTTTCATTTTAAAGCTGGTGAAACCCTAAATGACACGTTTAGTAGGTTTCAAAAGCTTTTGAATGGATTAAAGTTGTATGGGAGGATCTATCAAACCAAGGATTCAAACCTTAAATTTCTTAGAGCTCTTCCAAAAGAATGGAAGCCTATGACTGTTTCTCTCAGAAACACTCAAGAGTACAAAGACTACACTCTTGAAAGGCTTTATGGAACCTTGAAGACATATGAGTTGGAAATGGAGCAAGATGAAGAAATTGAAAAGGTACAAAAGAAGGGTGGATCTATTGCATTGATTGCATCTGTGAACCAACTGGAAGATGACAATGAAGAATCTGCAAAGGCCACAACTAGTCGAGCTAGTTGTAGGAGTGATGTTAGCAAGGGTAAAGGCAAGATGACAGAAGAAGAAGAATCAGAACCGGCCAACTTGGATGACTTAGATGAGATTGATGAACACATTGCTTTTCTGTCAAGAAAATTCTCTAAGTTCAAGTTTAAGAGAAACTCAGAAGCAAGGCCACCAAGAAGAGACTTTCAACCCAACAAAACTAACTGGATTGAAAAGTCTAAGTCTAAATGTTTCAATTGTGGAATGCTTGGCCACTTTGCTGGAGACTGCTGAAAGCCCAAGGTTGAGAAGGGCAAGAGGAAATTTGAGCCTGTTGATTATAAAAAGAAATACTTTGAGCTTCTCAAGCAAAAAGAAAAGGCTTTCATGTCTCAGGAGTATGATTGGGCTGGTAATGGTGAAGATTCTGATGATGATGTTGAGTATGTCAACTTGGCTCTTATGGCTAACAATCATGAGCAGGAAGCAAGCTCCTCAAGCAACCAGGTAACAATTACTAATCTTTCTGAGCTTTCTAAAGAGGAATGCGATAGTGCAGTAAATGAAATGTCTACTGTACAATATAATTTGCGTGTTACTCTTAAATCACTTACCAAAGAGAATTCAAGAATAAAAGAGGCTAATCTGCTATTAAGTGATAGGAATGCAATGTTAGAAGCACAACTCATTGAATTTGAGAAAATGAGGTGTGTTAGTAGGGATGCTAAGAAGGAACTTGAGAACGTGTTATAAAGGGAAGAAATTCTTAAAACACAACTTGAAATAGAACAAAGTGTGATTGCAAAATGGAAAGATGCCAGGAATGTTGCTACCAACATCATTAATGTTCAAGGTATGGAATTTTTCTGTGAACAATCATGGAAAAAGAACAAAGAAAAGCTAGGGTATGTTAGTGAAACCTTAGAATCAGAAACAGAGTCAACAAACAACAATGATCATTTGTTGAAGGTTGATATGTCAACGGAATGCAATGTTTCGTTGACAGATGAACCATCAACCGATCAGGCTGTTTCGTTGACAGAGAAAAGAAAAGATAAACTCACTAGACTTAATAACAAGTATGGTCCTGCCACCAAGAACTTTGTTCAAGGTGAGTCTAGTAAATCAAAGAAAGTTGAGAAGCCTGTTGAGAGAGCTAATGTAGGTCACTTGTCTAACAAGCAATTGAAGGACAAGTTAGAGAAAGTTCAAGTTGAGGCTAAGGGAAATAAAAAGAATAACAGGAATGGAAAAGTAGGGATTAACAAACACAACAATTACACACCTGATAAATATGCTCCTAGAAAGACATGTGTCAATTGTGGAAGTGTTAGTCATTTATCTACTAACTGCAAATCTGTCAAGAAGACTGCTAATGTGAAAATTCCCAAGCCTGCAATGAATAGTTCTATGCCTACAATGCCTGTTATGCCTAACATGTTTGCTCCATATTCACAATTTCAGAATCCATATGCTAGCATGTCATTTGTGCCTAATCCATACATGAATATGTTTAATGTACCACAAATGCCATGGAATGTGAATAACATGTTTGTTCCACCAACTATGCATGCTGTGAATGAAAATGTGAGCAACTCTCAGAAATCAACACCAAGGGTAAAGATTGATTTAAATCAATCTGAGCCCAAGGTGAAAAATGATATTAAAGGAAAAGCAAAGGCTAACAAAACAGGACCCAAGGAAACTTGGGTACCAAAATCAACTTGATTTGGTTTTATTGTGTGCAGGGAGACAAAAGGAATCTTTGGTACTTGGATAGTGGTTGTTCAAGACACATGACTGGTGATTCTACCCTGCTCACAGAGTTTCAGGAAAGAGTTGGCCCTTGTATTGCTTTTGGAGATGACAGCAAAGGCTACACTAAGGGATATGGCTTGATTTCAAAAGAGAATGTCATCATAGATGAGGTTGCATTAGTGGATGGCCTTAAGCACAATTTGCTTAGTATCAGCCAACTTTGTGACAAAGGATTTTTAGTTACTTTTTCTAGAGAAGCCTGTGTTGTTTCTAAAGGAGGAAACAACAATGTGGTAATGACTGGATTCAGAAGAGGTAATGTGTACATTGCTGACTTTAGTAGCACAAGTCCAGACACCATCACTTGTCTCTTCAGCAAGGCAAACAAGGATGAAAGTTGGCTATGGCACAAGAAATTGTCTCATTTGAATTTTAAAGTTATGAATGATTTGGTGAGGAAAGATCTTGCTAGAGGAATTCCACAGGTGGAGTTTTCCAAGGACGGTTTGTGTGATGCCTGTCAAAAAGGGAAACAAAAGAAGGCATCATTCAAAGGCAAGACAGAGTCATCAATTGTCCATCAGCTTGAGTTGCTTCATATGGATTTGTTTGGCCCTGTAAATGTCATGTCTATTTCAAAGAAGAAATATTGTCTTGTGATTGTTGATGATTTTTCTAGATTTACATGGACCTTCTTTTTGCACTCCAAAGATGAGGCAAGTGAAATCATTATCAATCACATCAAGATGGTAAAAAATCATCCTGACTTCAAAGTAAGAAGGATTAGGAGTGACAACGGGACAGAATTCAAGAATTCAAGCATGAAGGTGTTCTGTGAAGAAAATGGTATTTTGCATGAGTTTTCAGCAGCAAGGACACCATAGCAAAATGGTGTAGTTGAAAGGAAAAACAGAACACTTATTGAAGCTGCAAGGACAATGCTAGATGAATCAAAGTTACCAACTTATTTTTGGGCTGAGGCAGTTAACACAGCTTGCTTCACTCAAAATATTTCTTTGATTAATCAGGCCAAGGGAATGACCCCTTATCAATTACTCAAAAGAAAGAAGCCACTATTGGATTTTCTTCATGTCTTTGGATGCAAGTGCTTTGTTCTGAGAAATCAAGCTGAGCATTTGGGGAAATTTGAAGCAAAGGCAGATGAAGCAATATTTGTGGGATATGCAGCAGGGAAAGCTTACAGAGTTTATAATCTCAGAACCAACATTGTTATGGAATCTGTACATGTTGTTTTTGATGATCTCAAAATTCAAGGTCTCTGTGATGAAGGTTTCCATGAAAGTCTTTCTTTTGAGAATGAAGAAGGAGATCAAGTGAATCATGTTAAGGCTACTGAGAAACAGCCTAAAGTTGTTGTATCTAGCACAGATGAAAGCAGCAGTGAAGATGAAATTGCTGCATTAAGATTGAAAAGAATAGCTGCTAGCAGATCAAATGATCATTTCGTTGACAGTCATGATGGTGGATTCGTTGACAGTCAAAATGAGCGTTTCGTTGACAGCTAAAATGGTCATACCGTTGACAGTCATAGAAATGCTTCTAGAAATGACAACAATCATGATCATGAAGCTACCTCGTCAAGAGCAAATCTACCTCCCTCAAGGAAATGGACTAAAGATCATCCCTTTGAACTTATTATAGGTGATGTTACTTCAAAAGTCCAAACTAGAAGAGCAACTCAAGAGGAATGTCTATATAGCAGCTTTCTGTCTCAAGATGAGCCAAAAAAAGTTGAGGATGCACTTCTAGATCCAGATTGGGTTTTAGCCATGCAAGAGGAGCTAAACCAATTTGAGAGGAACAATGTTTGGAAGCTGGTGCCCAAGCCTAAGGACAGGAGTGTCATAGGCACAAAATGGATGTTCAGAAACAATATGGATGAAAATGGCATAGTCACAAGGAACAAAGCTAGATTGGTTGCAAAAGGCTATTCACAGGAAGAAGGAATTGATTTTGATGAAACATTTGCTCCTGTTGCAAGACTAGAAGCAATAATGATTTTCCTAGCCTATGCAGCCCATGCCAATTTCAAGGTCTATCAAATGGATGTGAAGAGTGCTTTTCTGAATGGGGAATTGGAAGAGGAGGTGTATGTAAGTCAACCTCCTGGTTTTGAAGATGATGATTTTCCAGAATATGTATACTTCTTCCTCAAAGCACTCTATGGTTTGAAACAAGCACCTAGAGCCTGGTATGACACACTTTCACAGTTCCTCCTTGAGAATCACTTCACTAGAGATGTGAAAATTTGTCAAAAGTTTTCCAAGCTTATGCAAAGTAAATATGAAATGAGCATGATGGGAGAATTAACTTACTTTCTTGGTCTTCAAGTGAAGCAAGTTAATGAAGGCATTTTCATTAGTCAGACAAAATATATTCATGATTTATTAAAGAAATTTAACTTAATGGAATCCTCTCCTGCTAAAACTCCCATGCCTACTGCCACCAAACTTGAATTGAATACTAAGGAAAAATCTGTGGACATTTCAAATTACAGAGGCATGGTAGGCTCACTTTTATATTTAACAGCTAGTAGACCTGATATTATGTTTGCTACATGTCTATGTGCTAGATTTCAGGCTGATCCTAGGGAATCCCATTTAGTTGCTATCAAAAGAATTTTCAGATATCTCAAAGGAACACCAAACCTTGGCATTTGGTATCCTAGAGAATCTGGCTTTGAACTAATTGGTTATTCAGATGCAGATTTTGCAGGATGTAAAATTGACAGGAAAAGCACAACTGGCACCTGTCAATTCTTAGGAAACAAGCTTGTGTCATGGTTCAGCAAGAAACAAAACTCAGTTTCCACCTCCACAGCTGAGGCTGAGTATATTGCAGCTGGAAGTTGTTGTGCACAGATTTTATGGATGAAAAATCAACTACTTGATTATGGATTAAGAGTTGAGAAAATTCCTATTTTCTATGACAACACTATTGCCATTGCCATTACTGAGAATCCAGTGCAGCATTCAAGGACCAAGCACATTGACATCAAGTACCATTTCATTAGAGAACATGTTATGAATGGTACTGTGGAGTTACATTTTGTTCCAAGTGAACAACAACTTGCAGACATCTTTACCAAGCCACTTGATGAATCAACATTCTCAAGATTAGTAAGTGAGCTAGGTATGCTAAATTTCTCTTAATTATTTTTGAGATATTTGCAAGTTATAATGTAGCTAGAAATTTGCTATGTTTTTCTGTGAATTAATTTTCTCAGGAAAAAGTGCAATTTTGTCTAAGTCAAAATTACTATGTCAACGAAACGCACCATTTCGTTGACAGTCCTAGCATTTTTCTGGGTGTTTCGTTGATAGCTCTTTTATATCAACGAAACGCAGCTTTATCAACGAAATAGACGGGACTTTAACCGCCCAATCCTGATTCGTTAATTTAGCGCAGTTAATCTGAACCGTTGAAATTTGACACGTCTTTTACCACGATCTATGCATACACCCCTGTAAGTATAAATCAGGGTAATACTTTAAAAGTAACGGTTATATTTTTAAGCCAATCCAGTAATTTACATTGATTATTGGACTTAATTTCTGAGAATTTTTGGGGGAGTATTTAAGAAATTCTATTTTCTTTAATTCCTTTTTACCTGTTCTCAAAAATTCCAAAGGCTTTTCTCTCTTCTTCTCTCTAAAAAGCAATTCAGTTCGAAGCTTTTTCTCACTCAACAATGGCACCCATAGTCAAGCTTATGTCTGCTGGAGGGTTTATCTATGAGAAAAACAACTCCATCCCCTTTGTTGTCAAGGAAAGCCCGAACAACATCTTTTTCAAGATGATGGACTTCATGAAGAATTGCAAGTTGAGCTATGCAATGTTTCACTCTACACCACTCTACAATGAGATAATCGAGGAGATTTGGACCTCATGTGAGTATAGTGGGACAAATTGCACTTTGCAATTCACCATCCAAGGTAATGAGTATATAGTTAATTCTGATGTATTGCAAGCATGTCTACATATTCCTGAAAATAACTGTAATGCTTTGCCTACATACACTGAAATGGTTAACATGCTAAATTCTATAAACTACTCATTGCCTACTGATAATTTAGGTAAGATAATTAGGAGAGGTTTGGTGAGAGAATATAGTTATTTAGCTGATGCATTCATTAAAGTCTTTTCTGGAAAGATTAGTAATTTTGATGCATTAACTAATTCTATGTTGATTCTCTTAACCATGCTTCTAACTGATAGATATTATAACTTTAGCACCCAACTTATGTATGAAATTGGTGCTAAGTTGGGTGATAAGGCAAATAGGAAAAGGAATATCTATTATGCTAGGTTTCTAATGATGTTGGCTAACCATGTTAGTCCAGCACCATTAGTTATCTCTAACCCTGTTTCCAGGTTTGAGTGTTTTGTGCAAGAAAAGAGAGTTTTGACAGATATACTGAGACTCAACCACAATGGTGATGTCCCAGTGGTATATCTGCCCATCATTGAGGTAACTTCTTCTAACCCTGTTAGTGTAGTTGTTACTTCTATTGTTTCACCTTCCAATGTTGCTATGGAGTCTGTAGTTGTGTCCCAACAGGCTCCTGCCCAAGCAGCAAAACCTAAATCTAAGAAATCCTCAAAGCCAACCTCAGGTGCTTCTCAAAAGGCACCTGTTGCAAAAACTACTTCACAACCCAAGGGGAGTGATTCTGGAGTTGTGAGAGGTGAGGGAAGGGGTGAACATCAAAGAAACCCCAAGAATAAGGAAGGAAAGGAAAGTGTGTCCCAGCCAAGCCCCATTGTGTCTTCCCAACAAGGCACAATGAGTAACATGGATTTAAACACAAGTCTAGTTTCATCCTCCCAAAAGGATGTGATTATTGAAATAAGCTCTCCTCCAAGAGCACACTCGAAGAGGGTAAGGGACACTTCAAGCCCACAGTCTACATTTTCCCAATACCAAAGGAGAGTGAAGCAAAAATCCAAGGGTACACAGGGTGCACACACTCTGGAAGCAACACTTCCAGTTTCACAAATTCAATTTGATGTAACCCCTATTGTTACTCTGGGGTTACAGTCCCATTCTCTAAACATCAACCTTGAACTATCTCCACCAAATTCACCAACTCAGTCTCTAGATGTGGACATGATCCATTCATCTTTTCCTGATTCTCCAACTCTTATCTTGGAGAAGCCCCACTCTGAAGCTGGTGGTCATCACTTATTAAGTGATTTGTTGGGCCATCAACCAATTTTTTCTGAAGTTACAAGAGGATCTGTGGACCAATCTCTAAAATCAATCACCACAGATTCTACTGTAATTTCACTTTCTCAAAGTGCTGTATTGACTTCATCAACGAAACAACCTCTTTCGTTGACAAGTGTTTCTCCATCAACGGTATCCATACCGTTGACAGTTCAAACTACCATTCCGTTGATAGGTCATTCTACACCCATTATTGAAGATCAAGTTGTTTCCACAACTAGTGTAGATGACCTAGTGGTAGTTGAGACACTTTTAGGTTTGAGAGGGAGTGAAACTGAGAGGCTGGCTTGCAGCCAGGCAAAAGGAGAGAATGAGAGTGAGAGGCTGGCTATTTCTTCCAGCCAGGCAAAAAGAGAGATTGAGGGTACCACCTTAGAAGGTGAAGGAGAGGGTGTGAGAGGTGTGAGCCATGGGGAGCCCATGATGCAAGAAAAGAGTGGAGAGAGAGAAGGGACTACAGGAGCAATAAGGGAGGAAGCAGCCATTGCTAGTGAGTTAATGGAGGTCAGTGAGGGAGAAAGGGAACTTACTTTCCAAGAGCATTATCAACAAACTCTGGATAGTATTTCTCTGGATCCTGAGACCTTTACTCACCCTGTGCCAGCCTATCAACTTATGGCTCAGCAGGGCAATGTGGAGGCAGAGAGGTCACTAAACCTAATTCATACAACTGCATCAATGCAAAGAGCAAAGGATGCCTTGACCAATCTATCTCCAGGAGCTGCAGCTAGTGATGAATTTGATTTTTCTGATGATGAGGACAGCTTTGGTGACAATCTACAGGTGGCCACTACTTCACAGACTGGGACTTCTGTGGTGCCCCCTACACCAGACTGGCTTTCTCAGGATGTTCATGGAAGAATCAACCTGGATGCTGCAATCACTAGACAGTACAATGAAGCCTTCTTGGCTCATGCATCTGTTAGTGTTGAACACAAACCTTTCTACAAAGCCATTATGGACTCCTTGGAGATTCAAAGGCTACAAATGTTGCAGACCAGGGTGGAAGCAAGGGACATCAAGGACTCTGTTGGGAACTTGAAAGATGCTATAGACAGGAGGCTTGATGAGAAGCTTCCCTCTCTCACTGTGTCCAAAATGAACAGGTTTTTCTCCAAGGAACCTGAAGTGTCCTCTTCTTTGAAGACTCTCTCCTCTAGAGTGGACAAAGTTGAGGCTACATGTAATATCCGTGAATTTTATTAATTGATTAAATGATATATTTAATCTAAAATATTTATTTTGGAATATTGGAATATTATTATATGATATTTAGTGTGTGATTATGTGCTAAATGGTGAGTCGGAAGCCCCTTTCAAAAATTTCGTCATTTGGAATTTTCTTCAAATTTGAGCCGTTTTGATAATTCAAGAGCCCGTTGAAATTTCGTACATTCATTTTTAATTCTTCGTCTTTCGTATTCGAATCGTTATCGAAAGGGTTATGGGATTCTATTTAACCCTACCTATTTGATTCTGCAAATTAATTTCAATTTTTGATCCGAAAAAGGAAAAATCGTTCCGAACCCTAATTGCTTAAGGGGACGGATTTATCGTTCTATATCAATATTGAAGTTGTTATAGCCCTAGTATTCTTGAGCATTAGTTATATAATGATATATATCAATTTGGATAATCATCAACCTTTTTAACCCCTTACTTTTCGTAAAACGTGTTTTTGACCTAATTAGGGTTTTTAAACGATCTAACGAATCAATATCGATCCAAAAATGTTATTTGGGGTATTATTTTTCCAAAAATATAAAATGACCAATCAGACTTCATAACCCTAGCAATTCTTCAGAAATTACTCAAGAAATCCGAAATTCCCAAATAATTATTTTGTGTTCTTGATCTTCAATCAATTCGTTCTAAGGGTTATTGAAGTCCAAATCTGAAGTTCTTATACTCAAATCAAAGCCCCAAAAATCTAGTTTCAGAATCTTCCAACCTCATCATCATCTGGTAAGTATTCGATTTTATATTGATTTTACAAGTTTCGAATTAAAATTAGGGTTCTTGATTCGATTTGGGGATTTTCATTCTGTTGATTCTCCGTTCAATTGGTTGCTTCTAACATGTTCCTAGGGTTCTAATTAGCAAGAATCCATGCTTTAATTTCATGTTTATGTTCGATTTAGTCGGGTTTGATTTTCGGGTTTTGACCCGATTTCTTCTTTCAATTCGTACGTTCTTGATATTGATCTGACATTGTTTTTGGTAAAGGGCTTTTATTGTATGAGTTATAAGCTTCATTTTGGTATATTAATCTTTGAGTTTCATGTAGGATTTAAGTAGATCGGGTTTCCGGCCGAGGTCGTCGCCGGCGAGTTCTTTGAATGAATTCTGGGCACGATTCCGGCATGGGACAGATGTGTGTGTATGTGGGTTGTGTTTGTCTTGCAAAAGCGAACAAAAGCCCTATAGTTTGGTTTTGTTTTGATCGGAAACGGCGAAGTCCGGCCACCGGACGCCGGCCGGATTCTGGAAAACCCAGATTCCGGCGGGTTGTTCTTGGTGACCCGGATTCGTTCTTCCCGACCCGTTTACCCGATTTTTCGACCCGGTTTCAATCTTCAAAACCCTAATTCATTTTCAGAAAACTGTTTTTGAATTTTATTTTTTAAATTTAATTCGAAAATAGTTTAAAAACTTTAAAAATTCATATTTTTATTTTAAAAATATATTTTTATATCAGAAAAATTCTGATAAATTATATTTATTATTTTAAATCCGAAAATTGATTAAACTTAATTATTTTAATTATTTTTAATTAATAATTAATTTATTAATTAATTGGTTAATTCTTTTAATCAATTAATTCTTAAAAATTAATTATTAATTAGATTTAATTAATTAAAAATTCAGTTTAATTATTTTCAAGCCTATTTATTTATTTAAAAATAGTTTGAGCATTTAAAGAGTATCAATTAATTTTATTAATTGATTTATTTTCATTTAAATGTTTATATTGGATTTAAAAATCCGATTTTTGATTTAAAAATTAGTAATGACTTATTAAAAATTCAAATGAGTTCCGTATGATGTTTTAAAAATGTTTATAAGTGCTATATGGTTCATATTAATTGTGTGTCGTGTTTTATAGTCTGTATATGCCCGTGCTAGGGCAAATATCTGAGTTTTAAATATCGTAAATTATACCGGACGTCCGATACGTAACCGGTTACTTGTTTAAATGTGATTATTGATTGAATAAGTGTCGAGAGTAGAACGAGAATAGTTAGACTTATTGTGATGAGTTGTTTAAATTATAGAATCGAGTTCCCGGAGCAAGGGAAAGGGGAAAGTAGAGTGAGCAGAGTCGATCCGACAGCAGCTTAGACCAGGCAAGTATCTGTGCCTTTACTTGTGATAAAATTATTATTGTCTTGATTACTTGAATACCGTTATCCCCAGAACAATTCAAATTATCCATCTTTTAACCGCATTTGGACAACTGATTCCATTTCCTTAGAAATTCTTGATTCTTTGATTTGATCTGCATCGGAAACCCTTATTTCCAATTTACTTGATTACTGTTTACCACCTATTGTTGCTATTTATCATCCTTTGATTATCATTGACAACCTTTGATTATTTGACTTCCATCTTGACTACTCATTTACGGTTATTGATTAACGATTACCAATATTGATTCCCTTATTGAATGAGTACACTGTACCATTGAAATTACTCCATGATTATTTCTCGACCTTCACTTGATACTGAACAGTTGAAACTCTTTTGCAATTACTATACATTCAGTTTATCTTATTGAGCATGTTATTGTTTACACCCTATTATAGAATTGGCATGTGTTTTTTTTTTAAAAATGGACCAGTAATTGGTCGAAGTAACTTAAGGCCCAGATTGGCCTGGGATCCAGTAGAGGACTATGACATGAGCTAGTCCGGGGTTGATGCGTGGCTGGCCAGCAGCACAACCTTTGATTTGAATAAAATGTATAAGCCAAATTCTAATTCTTTACTTCAATCATTATTGATACAAAGCATGTGTTAGCTAAATATTGTTGATTCTGATATCTTAAATTCATATCCTTACCACCGTGATAGAAATGATTCGTTGATGTTTGCTGAGCAATTTTGGCTCACTCTTGCTTGTTGTTTTCTAACCCTATTCCAGTGAAGCGAGAGTATGAGTTGGCATAGCGTGACCGATAGTTCACCAGCAGTCAGGAGAGCCCCTCGAGTCACTGTTATTGGCAGGGTAGTTGTTGTTTTGCTTTTCTAGATTTAATGTCTAGATTTGAACTTTAGTTGTGATGTAATAACTCTGATAAAACTGGTTTGTAATAATAGAAGATTGTAGTAGCTTGTGTTCATTGCCATAATCTGGATGCGGTCTTGGTCAAGGGGTAATTGTGTCTTTATATATATTATGCATGTGTTAATTAGTATTCCGTTGGTCGGATGACTCCTCAAATCTGTACCCCGGGTTTGGAGGGCGTCACAGTTGGTATCAGAGCAACAGGTTATGGCATTTGAAACAAGTTAGGACTTAGGGTCCAGGATAACATAGAGAGTTAGGAAGTCACGTAAGGATATTAGGAGGTCAACTAGGGATATTACGCGTAGTAATTAAATGTGGTTATAATTGCAGCCCCCTAGTTCTAGTTCAGACTCAGACCCTTCCGAGGATACGATATCAGAGATACCTACACCCGTTGAGAGAGCAGGACCGTCTCGGCCAGTGCGATATCAGCCTAGGCATCAGGGCCCAGTAGTCAGGAGAGATCAGATACCTTGTCCTATTCCACTCCGGCAAGTAGCCCCAGCACCAGCGTCTCAGGCATCAGTTTGTGGGCCTTTGTATCAGTTATGTGAGCCACCAGTTCCACACCATGTGTATCAGAGGGTGAGAAGAGAGAAGGATTTCCTTTATGGACAGGTTATGGAGATGGGTAGGATTCGTTCGATCGAGGCAGCCGCTGTCAGAGAGAGAGACAGACTTAGAGATCAGATGAGAGACATTCAGATGAGGTTTAGGGTTACGAGGACTTTGGTTGAGACTCGATTGCATGGATTAGCTTCTAGTCGAGAGGGAGAGACAGTAGCAGGGATGAGACAGATTTTGGATTATGCGATGAGTGAGATTGCAGAGGTTTCAGGACCCCCGTTATGGCCGGCAGGAGCAGGTGATCTGTGAGCAGGTATCGGTAGCAGACAGATGTGACAAGGATGTATGGTTCTAGATAGTTAGTATATAGATGCATATAGTAGAATCAGCAGTGCACCGGGCTTATAGGAACGCCTCGGGTTGTTGTTGCATTTTTGTTGTTGCATTGCTGGTCGGCAGTTATGGTTCAGCCATGATATACTTTCTTTTGAAGCGTTCTACGCTTGTACTAACTCTATCTATATATATATGATAAACCTCTTTTATAGAACTGTATTTATTCCCCTGTCATTCATTTCCAGCATCATAACTGTTATTCTACTTATTGCAACGAGTGTATCCATACACCGTTGAGAAGATCTGTAAACCTTCGAGATATCAATTGTGATCCTTCCTTCTCTTATATGAACTGTTTGATTAAGCCAATTATTGTTTATTCATTAGCGATATGGCTCCTAGACGACAAACCCGTTCAACTGATACTTCTGACCAAGAAGGTCAACAAAATACACCTCCCACGGGCCGTGTGGACCCGATGGTAATCCAGTTGTTAAATACCCTTACTCAACAGACTGCCGCATTAGCACAGCAGCAACGTGCATTTCAGCAACAGCTCTTAGAACAGCAGCAACAGCATCAGCAACATCAGCATCAGCAACATCAGCATCAGCAACATCAGCATCAGCAGCATCAACAACAGCACCAGCAAGCAGCACCGGCAGTTACGTTCAAATCTTTCCAGGCAGCAAAACCTCCAGAATTTAAAGGATCAGCAGACCCTGTAGAGGCTAAGGCATGGTTGAAAGAGATGGAAAAGGCTTTTGCCTTGATAGAGGTGACAGAGGATAAGAAGACAGAGTATGCAAGCTATTTTCTGAAGAATGAGGCTAGTTATTGGTGGGAAACGAGTAGGGCTATGGAGCCCGAGGGATTGATTACGTGGGCAAGATTCACAGAGTTGTTTTTGGAAAGATATTTTCCGGACTATATGAGAGATCAGATGGAATTGAAGTTTTTGGAATTAAAGCAGGGAAGCATGACAGTGCCCCAATATGAAACAAGGTTTACGGAGTTGTCAAGGTTTGTTCCAACCTATGTGGATACGGAAAAGAAGAAGGCCAAGAGGTTCCAGCAGGGACTGAGGTCTTGGATTCGTAGTAAGTTAGCTGTATTGGAGTTGGACACCTATGCAGCGGTGGTCCAAAAGGCAATGATTGCGGAGGCAGAGAGTGATTCTTACATGAGAGAGAAGGAGAACAAGAAAAGGAAAGCAGGGATACCCGATAAGGGACAGCAACAGGGAAGTTTTCAAGGGCAAGCAAATAAGAAGCTGGGATTTCAGCACGGAAGGAATACAAGTTTCAGGAAACCAGACACCGGAAACGTAGGACAAGATAACCGTCTACTAACCGGCGGTCAGCAGGGACTTTCTAGACCCCCACTACCAGAATGCAAGACATGCGGGAAGCGACATCTAGGGATATGCCATCGATTGACTATCACATGCTTTAAATGCAATCAGAAGGGACATTATTCCCGGGATTGCAAGATAGGCATCGTGTGTCATCGGTGTAAGAAACCAGGTCACATGATTAAGGACTGCAGAGCACCAGCAACCGTGAACAATATGATTCGGGCAATTGAAGCACCCCCAGTTGTTAACGTCCAGCCGTTAGCCAGGACCTACAATATGTCAATGGGAGAAGCAGTGAGAGATTCCGACGTGGTGGCAGGTACACTTCTAGTAAATTCTATTCCTGCACAAGTGTTAATAGATTCGGGAGCGACGAAGTCTTTTATTTCTGAAACGTTTGCTCGTAGATTGAATTGCGTAATGAAACCTTTAAGTGGAGTGTTGACTATAGAGATAGCTAATCAGGATCGTATCGCGGTCAGTTCATATTATCCCCGTTGTGAGATAGAGATTTTGGGAAATCGTTTTTATGTTGACTTGTTACCTTTTAAGTTAGGTGAATTTGATGTGATATTAGGGATGGATTGGTTGACTGAGCATGATGCAAGTATTGATTGTAAGAATAAGAGGGTTACTTTGATTACCCTAGAAAAGAAAGAGATAATATTTAGAGGAGAGAAACAAAGAAAGAGGTTCCTGACAATGATTCAGGCTAAGAGGTTATTAAGGCAAGGTTGTGAGGCGTATCTAGCTTATGTAATAGATACAGATAAGGAAGTTTCTAAGTTAGAAGATATTCCAGTCGTAAATGAGTTTCCAGATGTTTTTCCGGAAGAATTACCAGGTTTACCTCCAGATAGAGAAATTGAATTTGCGATAGACTTAGTACCGGGCGCGGAGCCAGTATCGAAGGCCCCTTACAGGATGGCACCAGTGGAGATGAAGGAATTGGCTGATCAACTGCAAGATTTGCTAGAAAAAGGAATTATTAGACCCAGCGTTTCACCGTGGGGAGCACCAGTACTGTTTGTCAAGAAAAAGGATGGAAGCATGAGATTGTGTATAGACTATCGGGAGTTGAACAAGCTGACCATTAAGAACAAGTATCCGTTACCTCGAATAGATGATCTGTTTGACCAGCTGAAGGGAGCGGTACATTTTTCGAAGATCGACCTACGGTCAGGGTATCACCAATTGAAGATTAGACCAGACGACATACCGAAGACAGCCTTTCGAACAAGGTATGGGCACTATGAATTTTTAGTAATGGCGTTTGGACTAACGAATGCACCCGCAGCTTTTATGGATCTAATGAACAGGATTTTCAAGAGATATTTGGACAAGTTTGTAGTGGTATTCATCGACGACATCTTGATATACTCAAGGACAGAAGAAGAGCATGCAGACCAGTTGCGAATTGTGTTAGAAACGTTGAGACAAGAAGGACTATACGCGAAGTTTTCCAAGTGTGAATTCTGGTTGAAAGAAGTTCATTTCTTAGGACACGTGGTGAGCAGCGAAGGCATCAAAGTGGACCCAGCAAAGATAGAGGCAGTGAAAGATTGGGAGAGACCAAGGACACCGACTGAAGTCAGAAGTTTCTTGGGATTAGCCGGATACTACCGGAGATTTGTGCAAGATTTTGCGAAGATAGCTACTCCAATGACCAAGCTGACAAGGAAAAGCGAGCGATTCATATGGAACGATAAATGCGAAGAAGGCTTCCAAGAGTTAAAGAAAAGACTAACTACGGCACCGGTATTGATGTTACCAGACGATCAAGGTCATTTCGTAATCTATAGTGATGCGTCGTACAAAGGATTAGGATGCGTACTTATGCAACATGACAAGGTGATTGCCTATGCGTCAAGACAGTTGAGACCCCACGAACAGAAGTACCCTACACACGATTTGGAGTTAGCAGCTATTGTGTTTGCTTTGAAGATATGGAGACACTACTTGTATGGAGAGAGATGTGAAATTTACACCGATCACAAAAGTTTGAAGTATATCTTTACTCAGAAAGAGCTGAACATGAGGCAACGAAGATGGTTAGAACTAATCAAGGACTACGACGTTTCTATCAACTATCATCCCGGCAAGGCAAATGTGGTAGCAGATGCATTGAGCAGAAAAGAGAGATTAAATACACTAATGATGACCAAAGAATTATACAAGGAATTTGAGAAATTGGAAATCGAAGTAATTAATCCGAAGGACGCTACGGAAATAATTTATACCATGACGTTTCAACCTGAATTGTTGGAGAAGATACGAAAGTGCCAAGAGCAAGTTATGAACGACGATGTGAATAAAATGACAGGTGAGGAAATATGTAGCCAACCGGACGACAAAGGGATCTTGAGATTTGCTTCTCGGATATGGATACCTAACGTAACGGAACTGAAAAGTGAGATTCTGCACGAAGCACATAACTCGAAGTATTCAATTCATCCAGGGAGTACGAAGATGTATCGAGATCTTAAGACGAACTTTTGGTGGCCAGATATGAAGAGAGAGATTGCGGAATGGGTAAGTAAATGCTTTACGTGTCAAAGAGTTAAGGCGGAACATCAGAGACCAAGTGGATTACTTCAACCATTGGAGATTCCCGAATGGAAGTGGGAACACATTGCGATGGACTTTGTAGTAGGATTGCCTAGAACCAAAGCTAACCATGATGCCATCTGGGTTGTCGTGGATCGATTGACGAAATCTGCGCATTTTCTTCCGATTAACGAGAGATTCTCGCTGGATAAGTTAGTTCATATGTACATAAAAGAAATCGTAGTACGACATGGAGTTCCAGTATCGATAGTGTCTGATAGAGACCCTCGATTCAATTCAAGATTTTGGAGGAGTTTTCAAGAGTGTTTGGGCACCGAGTTGAGAATGAGTACGGCTTATCATCCGCAGACGGACGGTCAGAGCGAAAGGACAATTCAGACTATTGAAGATATGCTTAGGACGTGTGCACTTGATTTTGAAGGCAGTTGGGACGATCATCTACCCTTGGTGGAATTTTCATATAATAATAGTTTTCACGCGAGCATCGGAATGCCACCGTACGAAGCTTTGTATGGACGAAAGTGTCGATCTCCAGTATATTGGGAAGAAGTTGGTGAACGGAAAATGATAGGACCAGAACTAGTACAACGAACAAAAGAAGTGGTTCAATTGATTCAGAGAAGATTGATAACAGCTCAAGACCGACAGAAGAAGTATGCGGATCTAGCCAGAAAGGATGTGGGATTCGAAGAAGGAGAGCAAGTGTTACTAAAGGTTTCACCATGGAAAGGATTAGTTAGATTTGGAAAGAAAGGGAAGTTGAGTCCGAGATATGTTGGGCCGTTTGAGATTTTGAAGAAAGTGGGCGAAGTAGCTTACGAGTTGGCGTTGCCACCGCATATGCAGCACGTTCATAATGTATTTCATGTATCTATGCTTAAGAGGTATCGACCAGATTCGAATCATGTAATAGAGTATGAACCAATAGAGGTCCAGGCAGATTTATCGTATGTAGAACGACCAATTCAGATAGTGGATCGTAAGGAGAAAGTACTAAGGCATAAGACAGTAGCGTTAGTGAGAGTTTTGTGGAGGAATCCTAAAGTAGAAGAGTCTACCTGGGAGTTAGAGAGTGAGATGTTAGAGAAGTATCCCCAGTTGTTTCCTTGATCTGATTCTGAGGACAGAATCCTATTAAGGGGGGAAGGATGTAATATCCGTGAATTTTATTAATTGATTAAATGATATATTTAATCTAAAATATTTATTTTGGAATATTGGAATATTATTATATGATATTTAGTGTGTGATTATGTGCTAAATGGTGAGTCGGAAGCCCCTTTCAAAAATTTCGTCATTTGGAATTTTCTTCAAATTTGAGCCGTTTTGATAATTCAAGAGCCCGTTGAAATTTCGTACATTCATTTTTAATTCTTCGTCTTTCGTATTCGAATCGTTATCGAAAGGGTTATGGGATTCTATTTAACCCTACCTATTTGATTCTGCAAATTAATTTCAATTTTTGATCCGAAAAAGGAAAAATCGTTCCGAACCCTAATTGCTTAAGGGGACGGATTTATCGTTCTATATCAATATTGAAGTTGTTATAGCCCTAGTAATCTTGAGCATTAGTTATATAATGATATATATCAATTTGGATAATCATCAACCTTTTTAACCCCTTACTTTTCGTAAAACGTGTTTTTGACCTAATTAGGGTTTTTAAACGATCTAACGAATCAATATCGATCCAAAAATGTTATTTGGGGTATTATTTTTCCAAAAATATAAAATGACCAATCAGACTTCATAACCCTAGCAATTCTTCAGAAATTACTCAAGAAATCCGAAATTCCCAAATAATTATTTTGTGTTCTTGATCTTCAATCAATTCGTTCTAAGGGTTATTGAAGTCCAAATCTGAAGTTCTTATACTCAAATCAAAGCCCCAAAAATCTAGTTTCAGAATCTTCCAACCTCATCATCATCTGGTAAGTATTCGATTTTATATTGATTTTACAAGTTTCGAATTAAAATTAGGGTTCTTGATTCGATTTGGGGATTTTCATTCTGTTGATTCTCCGTTCAATTGGTTGCTTCTAACATGTTCCTAGGGTTCTAATTAGCAAGAATCCATGCTTTAATTTCATGTTTATGTTCGATTTAGTCGGGTTTGATTTTCGGGTTTTGACCCGATTTCTTCTTTCAATTCGTACGTTCTTGATATTGATCTGACATTGTTTTTGGTAAAGGGCTTTTATTGTATGAGTTATAAGCTTCATTTTGGTATATTAATCTTTGAGTTTCATGTAGGATTTAAGTAGATCGGGTTTCCGGCCGAGGTCGTCGCCGACGAGTTCTTTGAATGAATTCTGGGCACGATTCCGGCATGGGACAGATGTGTGTGTATGTGGGTTGTGTTTGTCTTGCAAAAGCGAACAAAAGCCCTATAGTTTGGTTTTGTTTTGATCGGAAACGGCGAAGTCCGGCCACCGGACGCCGGCCGGATTCTGGAAAACCCAGATTCCGGCGGGTTGTTCTTGGTGACCCGGATTCGTTCTTCCCGACCCGTTTACCCGATTTTTCGACCCGGTTTCAATCTTCAAAACCCTAATTCATTTTCAGAAAACTGTTTTTGAATTTTATTTTTTAAATTTAATTCGAAAATAGTTTAAAAACTTTAAAAATTCATATTTTTATTTTAAAAATATATTTTTATATCAGAAAAATTCTGATAAATTATATTTATTATTTTAAATCCGAAAATTGATTAAACTTAATTATTTTAATTATTTTTAATTAATAATTAATTTATTAATTAATTGGTTAATTCTTTTAATCAATTAATTCTTAAAAATTAATTATTAATTAGATTTAATTAATTAAAAATTCAGTTTAATTATTTTCAAGCCTATTTATTTATTTAAAAATAGTTTGAGCATTTAAAGAGTATCAATTAATTTTATTAATTGATTTATTTTCATTTAAATGTTTATATTGGATTTAAAAATCCGATTTTTGATTTAAAAATTAGTAATGACTTATTAAAAATTCAAATGAGTTCCGTATGATGTTTTAAAAATGTTTATAAGTGCTATATGGTTCATATTAATTGTGTGTCGTGTTTTATAGTCTGTATATGCCCGTGCTAGGGCAAATATCTGAGTTTTAAATATCGTAAATTATACCGGACGTCCGATACGTAACCGGTTACTTGTTTAAATGTGATTATTGATTGAATAAGTGTCGAGAGTAGAACGAGAATAGTTAGACTTATTGTGATGAGTTGTTTAAATTATAGAATCGAGTTCCCGGAGCAAGGGAAAGGGGAAAGTAGAGTGAGCAGAGTCGATCCGACAGCAGCTTAGACCAGGCAAGTATCTGTGCCTTTACTTGTGATAAAATTATTATTGTCTTGATTACTTGAATACCGTTATCCCCAGAACAATTCAAATTATCCATCTTTTAACCGCATTTGGACAACTGATTCCATTTCCTTAGAAATTCTTGATTCTTTGATTTGATCTGCATCGGAAACCCTTATTTCCAATTTACTTGATTACTGTTTACCACCTATTGTTGCTATTTATCATCCTTTGATTATCATTGACAACCTTTGATTATTTGACTTCCATCTTGACTACTCATTTACGGTTATTGATTAACGATTACCAATATTGATTCCCTTATTGAATGAGTACACTGTACCATTGAAATTACTCCATGATTATTTCTCGACCTTCACTTGATACTGAACAGTTGAAACTCTTTTGCAATTACTATACATTCAGTTTATCTTATTGAGCATGTTATTGTTTACACCCTATTATAGAATTGGCATGTGTTTTTTTTTTAAAAATGGACCAGTAATTGGTCGAAGTAACTTAAGGCCCAGATTGGCCTGGGATCCAGTAGAGGACTATGACATGAGCTAGTCCGGGGTTGATGCGTGGCTGGCCAGCAGCACAACCTTTGATTTGAATAAAATGTATAAGCCAAATTCTAATTCTTTACTTCAATCATTATTGATACAAAGCATGTGTTAGCTAAATATTGTTGATTCTGATATCTTAAATTCATATCCTTACCACCGTGATAGAAATGATTCGTTGATGTTTGCTGAGCAATTTTGGCTCACTCTTGCTTGTTGTTTTCTAACCCTATTCCAGTGAAGCGAGAGTATGAGTTGGCATAGCGTGACCGATAGTTCACCAGCAGTCAGGAGAGCCCCTCGAGTCACTGTTATTGGCAGGGTAGTTGTTGTTTTGCTTTTCTAGATTTAATGTCTAGATTTGAACTTTAGTTGTGATGTAATAACTCTGATAAAACTGGTTTGTAATAATAGAAGATTGTAGTAGCTTGTGTTCATTGCCATAATCTGGATGCGGTCTTGGTCAAGGGGTAATTGTGTCTTTATATATATTATGCATGTGTTAATTAGTATTCCGTTGGTCGGATGACTCCTCAAATCTGTACCCCGGGTTTGGAGGGCGTCACACTACACTTTCTCAAATGCAAAAGGAACTGGAGAAGCAAAATCAGCTACTCACCCAGCTTTTGGCAGCTCAAGAACTCCCTATTATCTCTTTTGATGATAACAAAAAGGGGGAGAAATCTAAGGAGCTACAGAAATCTAAAGAGCTTGATATACAAATCACAAAGGTTTTGGTACCAGCCATTTCCTTACCAAATGAGCCACTAGCAATGTGGGAGCTTGGACAGAAGAAAAAGGATGGTATTGACCTGATTCAGGAAGCTTCTATGAGGATGAGACTTGCAGAACAGATTAAAGATCACTGGTCCAACATAGAAGCAAGGGTCAAGAGAATTGCTGGAACTGCAATAAACTCAAATCCATCAACGGATCAACCATCAACGGATGCCATGGTTGTAACATCAACGGAATGGGAGCCACAGTTCAAGAGTTCTTATGTTATAGAACCCCTTCAGCATGGACTCTTTCAAGATTCAAGAAATGAGAAAGGGCAAGCTTCATGCTTTAGGAATGTGGATGCAAGAGGGATATCTCCAATATCACCTGTCAAACCCAAGGGCAAGAACACTGGAAGGATATTTTATCCTCCACCAAAGCCAGATGAGTTCAAAATCCTAGGGAAGCTGATTATTGAAAGCAAAGAAAGCAATCATCCAAGCATAAGGAACCAAAGGGCCATCATCTACAGGGATAGCAAGGAAATCTGCATTTGGGTTGGTCACCCAAATTTTGCTAAGGCCAAAGCTGAAGAATCTGAAAGAGTAGCAATGCAAGCTCTTGCAGTTGCTCAATTACTTGAAGATGAAGAAACCCTAAATGAAGAAAAGGCCAAGGATGAAGCTGAGGAAGCTGGAAAGGAAAGGAAGAGTGTAAGGCAACCAAAGGCTAGAGCAAAAAGGAATCTAAACTTTGATAAAGATGATTCTCAGGACACTGCCCAAGACTCTTCCACAACTAGTGCACATCAAATTCCTGTTGATCAACCTCATGAAGGAAAGTTGGCCTGTGATCCTGCACATCCTGTCAACTTTCATGATCAACCAATAATGCCAAAAGAGGAGCCTTTTGAATTTGATGAGGCCTACTTTCCAAAGTTTCTATTTGAGAAGGATCAACCAATGAAGACAAAGAAAAGGGCTGTCAAAGCAAAGCCAGTATTTATGAGAAAGCCACAACCTCAGAAACCTCCTGCAAATCCAGAGGACTGCATGTACATT
Source organism: Heracleum sosnowskyi (assembly GCA_030848705.1). NCBI lineage: Eukaryota > Viridiplantae > Streptophyta > Magnoliopsida > Apiales > Apiaceae > Heracleum > Heracleum sosnowskyi. The sequence goes on from CM061243.1 coordinate 88,382,625, forward strand.
GCTGACATCAGGGAAGAATCCAGTCTACATCTTGACTTAGACAACCTGGTGGAAGTAAGGGGCATTGCAGCTTCTCAAAAATTGCCTGAGAGACTGGTCTTTGTATTCAAGGGTGGTAGAGAACAGGTGTGGCCTCTCTACAGAATTTTAGGAGAAGACTACCAAACACTACTCTCAGTGTTTAGATGCTTGAAGAAAGACTTTGGCTTCACCAAAACAGCCAGGTCTGAGGTGGTCTCCAAAATTTGTCAGATAAAGGCTAGCTGGAACAAGCCTGAGGCTCTTCCCAGGATGCTTAGAGTGCCCTCAACAGGAAAGAAGATCCATCTTCAGCCATACTGGATGATGGAATTTAAGGACAAGGACAATTGCAGAAGATTCTTCAGGATGGAAAACCAGCTGGATAAGGCATCTAATCAAACTCTAAAGTTTATGCAATCCATGCTTGGTGATCAAGATGAAGAAGAGAAGATCTTTTACAGAAGGCTACAGGTCCAAATTGAGGAAAACAACTCTAAGAGAGGGAAGAAGACTATGCCACAAAGAAGACACAGATGAATCATTTGTTTAGTCTAGAGGAGCACTTTTGGGCATTAGTCTTGTAAGTCTTGTATTTTGTCTAAAATATTATGAAGCTTAATGCATTTTCTACTGTTGTAATTTATGATGTATCTGAGTGTTTTTGTTATCATCAAGTCTCTTGATTTACGGCTGTTATTCTATCAGTCATAAATTGGGGGAGATTGTTAGGAATATGTTGTTCTTGATGATAAACATAAAACACTTAGTAGAATTTGTGTAAAGTTATTTTGTAGCTGTCAACTAAATGGCATGCTTTGCAGCATTCCGTTGACAGGAAGCTCATCAACGAAATGAGTTATGTAGCAATTGCATTGTACAATACTTCTAGTTTGATATGCATTTCATTGTAGATATTGGATAGGTTTTCTCAGTCATGTTGACTAAGTACTAGATAGGCAAAATAGGTTGGTTAATTGTAAATACATCATGCCTTGTAATTTTGTCTAAGTGAAGACCTGTCAACGGAATGAAGATTATCCTATCAACGGTATAGAGTTTACTCATCAACGGAATGAAGATTATCCTATCAACGAAATGAAGTTTACTCATCAACGAAATAAAGAATGAAGCTATCAATGAAACATATCTCTCTGCTATCAACGAATCACTATTACTTTTTGAATAGTTGACAAAGTGATAGTGACAGTTTACTGAACAGATCTAAAGGAGATATGGAAGTGTACTGTGCATTGGAAGCCATCAAAATGGTCACTGGAAATAAGGAAACATTCCAATTTCCAAGAAGACTCTTGGGAGTGATCATAATAAGCGTGAAGACAAAAGTAAAGATCTCCAAGGACCACTGGACAAAAGGAATGAAAAGCAAGCTACTGATGGTTATTACTAGTGTACATTAGTGTAGCCAGAAATAGTATTGTAAACTTGGGTTATATATATAACCAAGTGTAGCAGTTAAAATAAGTGTGAGAGAAGAAAAACAAATAGATTGTATTAGCTATCTTTGAGAACATTTTTCTTCTCTACATTCTTGTAACTGAGCAGCTGTGTACATTTGTATCACAGATTATTTCCGCAATAAAAATCACTTCAGTTGGATCATCAAACAATCCAACTGAAATTATTTATGTTCTTGTGAATTTTACATTAAGTTCAGTTTTTATTTGTAAGTTGTTTTTAAGTTTAAGAAATATCAAGAATTGTATTCAACCCCCCTTCTACAATTCTGTTAGATCATTTGGGATTAACATATAATGATACAAAACTCTAACTCCAGACCTACAACTTAACTGTATCGATCCATATTTTAGGCCCATTAGTCTAATTTAATTTTAAATCTTAATCTATATCAAATTTTAATCTTTTTTTTTCTTCTAATTATTCTTTTATTATTATTAATCTAAAAATCACGGGATATTACAATTAATGACTAACCGATTAGTTTTTTTTTTCCAAAACGCATATTCCTTTTTATATTTTCTAACTAAAATTTCTCCTAACTAAAACCTCAAAAATATTAGGGGAAATTTCTTTTAGTAACATAAAATACTAATAATTAACCAATTACCTTTATTAGTCAATTCATATTTTTTTTATAACAAAAATTTCTACTTTTTTATTTTTCCTAACTAAAACATCTTATTTTCTAAAAATATTACGGGCAATTCTATTTAATAAAATAAAATAATAATATTATAATTACTAATAACTAACCGATTAGTTTTTTTTGCCAAAGTGTATATATATATTTTTTGGACAAGAAGTATATATTCTTTTTATATTTTCTAACTAATATGTCTCATAACTAAAATCTCAAAAAATATACACGAGATATTCCATTTAGTAGCATAAAATACGAATATTGTAAATGCTAATAATTAACCAATTACCTTTATTAGCTAAATTGTATATTTTTTACTAAAATTTCTCATTTTCTAAAATTATCACAAATGACATATATATAATTATCTGTTATCTCTAATGCGATTAGTTTTTTTTTCCAAAACGTATATTCTTTTTTTTATATTTTCTAACTAAAATTTCTCCTAACTAAAGCCTCAAAATATCAGGGGCAATTTCATTTAGTAACATAGAATACTAATAAGTAACCAATTACCTTTATTAACCAAAACATATATTCTTTTTATAACTAAAATTTCTATTTTTTTTTTATTTTTTCTAACTAAAATCTCTTATTTTCTAAAAATATCACGGGCAGTTCTATTTAATAAAATAAAATAATAATATTATAATTACTTAAAACTAACCGATTAGCTTTTTTTGCCAAAGTGTATATCCTTTTTATATTTTATAACTAATATGCCTCCTAACTAAAACCTCAAAAATATCACGGGTTATTCCATTTAGTAGCATAAAATACTAATATTATAAATACTAATAATTAATTGATTAACTTTATTAGCCAAATAAAATATATTTTTTTATATATTTTCTTACTAAAATTTCTCCTTTTCTAAAATTATAACAGACTACATATATATATAACTATCACTTATCTCAAATGTGACACTAAAAGCTGAAAATTAGACAAGTACAATCCTATAAATTATTAAATCATGTCGAGTAAAATAAATATTCATTATAAATTGTTTTAACAATTTAATATAGCAAATGAATGCATAAATTAATCATCAAAATATAAAAGCAAACAAGATACCATATTAAAATTATTATTTATAATATTAATTTTAAAAATATAAATAAAAATTAAATTTCGTCAAATATGTAATATTATACTTTTTTTTAATATTGTAAATTTTTTAATATATAATAGATCAACTATATCCTATATATAACTAACAAAAACTAAAATTAAAAAATTAAAAATTAAGTAAGAAAATATTTAAAAGTAACACTTGCAAAATAAAGTTTTATTAGTAGTTTGGTTTTCCTACAATAGTAAACATATTTATGTATAAAAAATTAACTATGCTAATTAGAACGCATCTCTTAAACCTATTTATTTTGGGTCATGTGATGAGCTTATACTTTATAAGTTAATATACTTGGACCGGTCTTATTTATTTAAAAATATTTTAGTACATCTTTAAAGATATTTATTTAAGAATAATTATTACACATCAATTATAATAATATAATAATAAAGTATATAATTTTTAATTAGTATAATATATTATAATTAATTATCACAAATTACTCTAATTATTTTAAAAGTAGACCTAATTATTTGAAAATTTTATTTAAATAATCATGTTTATTTTGAAAGGTTATTTATTATTTTTAACATTTCTTATTATTAAAATCATAAATTTTAATAAAAATATATATAGAGACCAACTTAGTTTTTTAACAAATTCATTAAATATCCAATTAATAAAAATTTCTGACCGCACTACAAAAACTTACGGAATACAAAAATTTCAATGTATTATTAAATACATTAAAGCTTTGGTCAGTCGATTGGTTGGTACAATTTTTTGGTACTTTTATGATTTTACTTAATTATTACACTTGCTTATTTATTTAAAAAATTATTAAACAATAACCGTTTATAACCAATTGCCTTTTTCAATTAAAAATATTATTATTTTAATTTTTTTTCTAACAAAATCTACCCATTTTCCAAAAATATTACAGACAATTACATTTTACTTTTTCTTTTTTTTTTGAAATGCAGAAATAGAATAGAAAAAGGCCCAGGGAGAGGACTACAACCCAGTCCAGTATATATGGAACAAGACAAAAGCTAAAACACGACAGTGCACACACAAAACGGTCAAACGGACTCTTGCTACTACAACTTTGCCATTAACCCAAGGAAAACTACGCAACTTCTTACAAACCACAACCAAACCACAGTTGCTGCTAGTTCTGATCTTCTTCCACTAGGGCTTCATCATTCCCAGCTCCATTGACAACAACACCATGTTCAGGATCAGCACCATCTAGTTCATTCACCGGACCCAAACCCATATCGTTGCACCAGATTTCAAAAACCCTTCCAAAGACCTGTGTGATAACCTCCATTTGAACAAAGTGGGTTGTGCCATGGTGGGCCAAATAAATGGCCATCACATTCGCATCCTCGTCTACTGGCGCCACTTTCAGAGAGAGATTTTTATCAGCTTTCCTTTGGTTGATTTGCTAAATAACATACCAATGCTCCGGTAAAGCTCCGTGGATATGAGAGTTACGCTCTAGCAAACGCAAGCTTCCTCTGCATAGAGCCTAGTAATAGAGCCTCTGTTATCCCTAATCACCACACCAATGCCTGTCCTGTTGCCGTTTGGAAAAGGTTGGTCAAAGAAATGTCCATGCACATTAACTTTAACATAACCAGGATTAGGATTAATTTTGACATTACTTTTTCTACTTTTTTAACCAAATATAATGGATAATTATCTTTTTCAACTAAAACATGTTACATTTTCTATTTTTTCTTACTTAAACTTTTTTTTTTCCAAAAATATGACGCAAACTCTTACTTATTTATTAAATTTTAATACTTTTAATTATTTAAAAAAGTTTACATATTTTAACATTACTACTTATTTTTTTAACAAATACAATTAATAAAGTATTAAAACGTAAATAATAAAATAACAATTATTAAAAATAATTTGTGCATCGATTTTAAGCTAGTGTATATATATATACACGTGATTATAAATTTAAACTTGTATTTTAGAGTTACAAAAAAAATTAAATTATATTATGATGATTGAATTAATATAACACCCCAATTTCACATTTCACGTCGAGAAGATCGGATAATTTGCTTAGTATAGAATGCTTAGTATAGAAGTAAAAGTTATATTTATCATGTGCATCAATAAACCATGATTTTTTGGAGATTATAGTGGTATCATGAACTACTCAAGTTGCAGTGTACGGGCACACATATTTTAATTTAATTATTTCGTATTCGGAATCAAGACATGATTTGATTTTTTGAAAAAAGTTAGGATTTCACTCGGATTGTTATATATGATAACTGGCTTTAAAAAATAATAAACTAAAAAAATTAATGTGAATGGAAAATATTAAAATAAAAGTAAAAATTAATATGATAAATTATAAAATGAGAAACTTAAATATTAATTGGAACATAAAAAATATAAAAAAATACAGATGGGGCTGAAAAAGATAAATGAGGTATTATTAATATTATTTTATAATAAAATAATATTAATAATAAGGACAAATAGAAAATCTAACATGTTTTAATTAAAAAATGTAATTGCTCTTGATATTTTTAGAAGTGTTTTATTTATATTAATTGTATTTATTAAAAAAATACTTTGACATGTTAAAATAAGTAAATTTTTTTAATAAGGACAAATAGAAAAGGTAAAATGTTTTAATTAAAAAAAAAATTACCCGTAATATTTTTAGATGTGTTTTAATTATATCAATTGTATTTGTTAAAAAAATACATTTACTTGTTAAAATAGGTAAATTTTTTAAATAATTAAAAGAATTAAAATAGGTTTTAAAATATATAAGTAATTTTAATTAAAACATGTTAATTTTTCTATTTGTCATAATTACACTTTTTTCTAACAAAATCTACACATTTTTCAAAAATATCACGGGCAATTACTTTAAATTTAAACATATTACCTTTTATATTTGTTCTCGCTAAAATCTCTTTTTTCCAAAAATATGAGGTGCAACCCTTACTTATTTATTTTATTAAAATTCATTTTAATAATTTTAATTATTTAAAAAAGTTTACCTATTTTAACATGCCAACGTATATTTTTAACAAACACAATTAATTTAATTAAAACACATCTAAAAATATCACGGGTAGTTACTTTTTCTTTTAATTAAAACATATTAGCTTTTCTATTTGTCATTATTATCAATATTATTTTAATAAATAATAAAATTATATTAATAATTCTCCGTCTGTATTCTTTATTTATTTTTTCTATGTACCAATTAATATTTAAGTTTTTCATTTTATAATTTAACATATTGATTTTTATTCTTTATTTAATATTTTTCGTTCTCATTAATGTTTTTAATTTCTTATTTTCTAATCTATTTTGATGGTTAGTGTCTGGTTGTAGGCTAGTAATCTATTATTTTAAATCCGCTTAAAAGATGGGTTAGCTAGACAGATTTAAAATAGTTATATATTGATAAATTGAGGCAGTTATTATATTAAAATGGTTTTTCCACTTTTAAAATTTTAACATTTATTTAAAGCATACAATAATGTAACTATTAATCTATATAATTAAAGTAATATGTATGTAAATAAATGAATAACAAATTGTAATTAAAATTGTGTATTATAAACTTTATACTTGAAATTGAATTATTAATATTGTATTTAATGTAAAATAGTAATCAAATTGTTTGATTAATAAATATTTATGAAACTTTAATTATAAATATGATTATATAATTGTGAATAATTTAAAATAAAAAGTGATTTATTAACATTTTATTTTGTGACTAAAACAAATATGTAATGCATGGATATTTTAAATCAAGTAATTACTGGATTTAAATTAGAATTGTCAGCTAATCATGATTATTAAAATTGAATGAGAATGATAAATAAGAAAAAAAATTGCAATATGTTTAGTCTAAAAGTTAGGAATGGTTTTTCATTGATCTTAAAATAATTAATCTTTTCTGAATGGTGAATTATATAGCATCTAGCATTGTAATGAAAGATTACAATAATTTTTATAATCCAAAAAATAAAATCAACCGTTTCAAGTATCTATTAATATATTAAGTTACAATTTCTTTAATTTTTTTATCATAATCGATTAACATCGAAATTTTTAATTACAAAGTAATTAGCCTCACATCTATATAAAAACTTGAAATTATGATAAATGAAATAAACAAAAACATAAATTATAGATTAAAATTATAAAAGTTATACATGTAAAATATTTTCAAAAGTTATAAAATATTTTCTAAAGTGGTAATCAAAATGCACTATTTCCCGCTCACGTAATTAAAAAGCTTATAATTGGGCAGCGCAAAATAAAATCCAAACTCATTCTTTATTGCTTTTTGTGCCATACATGACGTGTAATGATGAAAAATCCGATAATTCGAAGCCAATTCAAAAAAATAAATTGAATTAAACCTGAAATTGATGAAAATCTGAAACAAAAACCTAATTCAATTAAACCAATAAAATTATTTGATAACTATTTCAATTTTATTCTTTCCGCTGATATGAAAAATCAGATCGTCTATAAAAAAATATTATGTATATAATAGTACATATTAAACTAATTTACTGAACCATACCGAAACATTGAAAATTTTGGTTTTCCGCCATTTATTTTACTTAATAAATAATAAAATAATATAAAAATAGTAACTACCTGATTGCCTTTTATAATTAAAACACTTTTTTCAAACAAAATCTACTTCTTTCCAAAAATATCATGAATAATTACCTTTAAATTAAAACATATTATCTTTTAAATATATTATATATTATCTTTTATATATTATCTTTCAAATATCATAGATAATTACATATTTTACTTATTTTTTTATATTTTTTTAAAGATAATTAAGGGTAATTAAGTAAAAACACGAAGTAAAAGATAATATTATCTTTTATTTCGTGTTTTTACTTAATTACCCTTACTTATTTTTAAAAAAAAATATTAAATAACAATAACATTAAATAATAATTACCTTTTTTGCTAAAATATATTACTTTTCTATTTTTTCTAACAAAATCTTCTCCATTTCCAAAAATATCATGGGCAATTACCATTTTCAACTAAAACATATTACCTATAATTTATTAATGAGAATAGGTAACTGAAAAATAAAACTTTCCCAAATTTTGATTATATTATTAATTTATTAATTAGAAAAAATATCGAAAACAAAAAACTAACCGAAAACCAAAAACCAAAAATCGAAAACCAAAATTTTCAATGTTTATCTTTTACTTCGTGTTTTTACTTAATTATCCTTACTTATCTTTAATAAAAAAATATTAAATAACAATAACATTAAATAATAATTACCTTTTTTGCTAAAACATATTACTTTTCTATTTTTTCTAACAAAATCTTCTTCTTTTCCAAAAATATCATGGACAATTACCATTTTCAACTAAAACATATTACCTATAATTTATTAATGAGAATAGGTAACTAAAAAATAAAACTTTCCCAAATTTTGATTATATTATTAATTTATTAATTAGAAAAGTATCGAAAACCAAAAACTAACCGAAAATCGAAAACCAAAATTTTCAATATTTCGGCTTTAGTTATACTAGCTTAAAACCCGTGCGATGCACGGATTGTTAATTGTTATTTTATTATTATTTTGTTTAATATTTTATTAATTGTAATTGTGCAAAAAATAAGTAGGAATGTTAAAATAGCTAAACACTTTTAATTAATTAAAAACATTAAAACAAATTTTAAAATAAATAAGTATGGGTTTGCCCGTTATATTTTTGGAAAATGAGGGGTTTTAGTAAGAAAAAATAAAAAATGTAACATATATTTAGTTTAAAAAGGTAAAAGCCCGTGATATTTTTGGAAAATGAGATTTTAAAATTTAATAATTAAAAGTATTTAAATACGTTTTAAAATAAATAAGTAAAGGGTTTCCTGTGATATTTTTGGAAAAAGAACGGATTTCGGTGAGAACAATAGAAAAATTAAATTGTAAAAAACAATTTTCCGTGATATATTTAGAAAAGGAGGGGCTTTGTTAGAAAAAATATATAATGTGTTTTATGTGAAAAGTTAATTTGTTATAAATAGATATTTGATTATTTATATTTTTATATTTTTAGTAATTGCATTTGTTAAGAAAAATAAGTAAACATGTTAAAATATGTAAACTTTTAAAAAATAATTATAATATTAAAATAGGTTTAAAAATAAATAACTAAAGGTTTGTCGTGATATTTTTGGAAAAGGAGGGGGTTTAGTAAGGAAAAATAGAAAAATTAACATGTTTTAGTTGAAAAAAGTAATTTTCTGTGATATATTTGAAAAAGTAGGAGAATTTGTTAGAAAAAATAGAAAAAAATAATGTATTTTAGGTGAAAAAGGTAATTGGTTATAAATAGGTAATATTATTATTTAGTAATATATTTCTATAAATAAGTAAGGTTAATTAAGTAAAAATACGAAGTACAGTTAATTAAGGGCAATTAAGTAAAATCACAACGTACCATATCGACCAACAAAAAATGTGGGCAATTAAGTAAAATCACAACGTACCATACCGACCAACCAAACTTTTAATGTTTCGTCTATTATATAATAGTATTGATAGTATAGATATCATAGCCGATTCTCAAAAGATTAATTCGTCAGATTGCCGGAAATAGAAATACGAAAATTAATGATATTACCGCAAAACAAATAAATGGCATGTTTGGCTATCATTATAAGTTATAACTTATGCATTATAAGTTGATAAGAGCTTATGAGCGGTGTTTGTGTACTCAGCTTATTTGATAACTTATAATTTATAAATTGATAAGTTGAATGTTAGAAATCACCAATATTTTACTTAACTTATCAACTTATTTTTTGATTTCTTTAATTTTCTAATATTTTATATTTTTACATTTGTGTTTTTAAATATTTTTTTAATTTAAAATACAAGTGTTGAAATAATTGTATTTAAAAATTATTTTTTCAAATTTAATTTAGCAAATTCTTCACTAACTTATAAATAAATTTATACAAACACCAAACATCACTGACACTTACTTTATAAAATTTGTGATACTCAAACACGCACAAAGGTTAATGAATACCAAATCGGCCAATATTTATCACACAACGGTGAGAGAGATACGAAATTGAACTCCATTACAATTTTTTTGTGTCAGCAAGTCTAATTTATTAGATAAAGGGACAAATAGACAGCATCTAGACTATTTTCTTAAGAATTGGAAATTACCAGTTACAATTTCCAGAACAACTCAAGTATTTGAAGTTAGACAAATACTAGTGGACAGTGACGGAGGCAGTTACAATTTCCAGAACAGCTCACCAAGTGTTTGAAGTCAGACAAATACTAGTGGACAGTGAGGGAGGCAGAGAAAAATTGTAGGGAGGGCCGGTTTTACTTTATAACTTCTGAAATTGTATTTTTAATTATAAATTAATTGGAAAACAAAAAATATCTAATTATAGCTTATATTGTTATACCATCAACAGTTAAACTTATATAGATATAACATGTAAAAACTAAAAATATATATGGAAGTTAGACAAAAAGAAGTACTGCAAACACTACCTTTCTAGACTGAACAAAACATAAAAAAACAGTACCAGAATTGAGATACAAAAGAAAAAAAAACTAAAAAACAGTATTAGGGAAGTCGAACAATAGTCTCCAGCAAAGAAAATGCAGCTACAAACCAGCTGAGCCACAGACACTTTTCTTACAAAATACTCTCTTTATCTCTCTCATTTCTTTACACTTTCCTTTTGATACGTCTCTCTCATTTCTTTACATACCAAAACTAGTACTCCCTCTGTGTCCCCTGAGTTCTTTACATTGGGGGACGGGGGCTCGACACGCATTTTAAGACTCCTATAAAATATATTTTCATAAATTAGTTTAAATATTTTTTTCTTCTGAATAAAGTATAATATTTAAATTTTTATTTAGAAAAAGAAAATTTTGAAAATAAATGGTAGAATTATACTTTATAGGATGCTTAAAATACGTGCCAAACAATGTAAAAAACTGTAAAGAAATGAGAGGGACAGATGAAGTAACATTTTATAATATAAAATCCAATCACATTCACTATTTTCCTCCACTATACCTACTTTATACTCACTTTATACATTAAATATTGATTGGTCCCACCACTTTACTCATTTTTCTTATTTTTCCTTATTAATTTATATTTTTTCTTAACCTACATACCGTCCCCTTAATGTAAAGAATTAAGGGGGACGGAGGGAGTACATACTAGCTAGTTAATATTCAAATTGAAGGAGGGGCAGGCCCCTAGATCCGTCATTGCTAGTAGACACTAATTCATATACTAAAAAAAAATATATAGTTTCATATTTTCTTGTCGAGTAAATTGCAAAATGTGTACTTATAGTTTGCTTTAAATGTAAAGTGTGTAACTTAACTTTCTGATTTAGTACAAAATGTGTACTCTAAGTTTAAAAATGTAAAATGTGTACCTTAACTTTCTAACTTGGTGCATAATTATAATTAATTTGTAATTAGTAATGTTAATTAAAGTCTCGTTAATAAATATATAACATAAATTAAATTAATTACATCCATAAATAATTCTACATCTAAAAGGTCAAATGACCTTAAATTCAAGTAAAATAAATTTTATTTATCAGGATTAAATTAGTAGCTAATAAATATATGTCTGACGTATAACTTTTTGTTAATATGATATCATTCATGATATTTTTATAAATATAAAAATTATATGTGTAATTTAAATACAAGCATTATCTTTAAAATATCTTAAACAATATTATACTAAATATTCTAGATTATTTCTATTCATTGATGATTATATTTCTAATATTTATTTTTATTTTATTATCGTACATTTGTAAATAAAATTTTAATTAATAATGTTAATCATAAATTAACAATAATATTGTATTAACTTAGAAAGTTGAGGTACACATTTTCCATTCCTAAACTTTAGGTACACACTGTGCATCAAATGAGAAATTTAAGCTACACACTTTACATTAATTAAATTATGGGTTAAATGGCATTTAGGTCACTGTACATACTGCTAATTTTCAATTGGGTCATCCAACTCAAAAAGGTTTCAATTATGTCACAAATCAGATAAAAGTTTTCAATCAGGTCACTGGACGTTAACGTCGTTAAATAATTGACGGGATGGTGAGTTGGCAGACTGAGTTGGCATGTATAGGTGGCTGACCCGACCCAACTGATCTTAAATCAGTTTATAACCGAGTATTATCACACCCAATCAATTAGGGTTCATCCACTTTCTCTCTTCTATTGCAGAATCACACCATTCAATTAGGGTTCTTCAATGTCTACTTCAAGGAGTAGCAACTCTTCAATCTCCTTCTTGCAACCTAGTTGTAGAAATCTTCACAGTATTCTCCTTATTACTCCTGAGTATCTCACCACCAAACTTTCTTAATTTTGCATAATGTTCAGCCATCTTCTCTACCACACCAAATAAAGCTGCTCATGTTCAGCCATCTTCACCATGTATCATCTTCGACAACATTATCATCTTCAATTTCGATTTCATCTTCTTCATTCTGTTGCTCATGTATACGAACCTCAACGCCTGATCGAGTTTGTACCATCTCGATTTCGATTGGGTTTGATTTGGGTGTGTTTTCACTTAAGAGTTTGATTTAGGGATGGAGATGTGATTTGTTTTGTTTTAGTCGGGTAAAAGAAATAAAAAGGGATGGGTATAATTGGGTCGGGTTTTAGATTGGGCGGGTTAGTTTACTGACGTGGCAGATGATATGACACCGAGTTGGCACTATTAGACAGAACTCTGTTAATTGTCAATGCGACGTTAACGTCCAATGACCTGATTGAAAACTTTTATCTGATTTGTGACATAATTGAAACCTTTTTGAGTTGGATGACCCAATTGAAAATTAGCAGTCAATACAGTGACCTAAATGCCATTTAACCCATTAAATTATAGATACACACTTTGCACTTTGAGTAAATTATAGGTACAAATATTGCATTTAACTCTTTCTTTTCAGCTTTTCTTCAAGATACAATCTTGTAGCAGAGGGTTTATTAATCAACAATTCACATGTTAATCAAATTAATTACTACATTTTATTCTTGAAATACTTTATCAATTTTCGGGATTAATTGGAAGTTAGGGCTCCGCGAAATTTTTTAGCGTAGAGTCTAACAAAATTATTTCAATCTTGATCATTGAAATCTCAATCCAACGATTAAGAAACTAATTGTTGGATAAACGATTCCTGTCAATCGATTTTCAGGGACAGGACACTTTGTCACTTTGTCAAAAAGAAAAGAAAAGATCTTTGCATACTTTGCTTCACAGTCACATACCACTAGAGGTGGTCACTCGTGCAGGTCTACACGGACCGCTCGGACCGGTTCATTTTTTAACCCGTTTTATTCGGCCCGAAACGAGCTGGGTCAAAATCCGCATAATTCGTAATATTATACATGCCGGTTACGAGTTGAGAAGTGTAAAATCGGGATCAGACCGGCCCGATTCGCGAGCTGAAACGAACTGCACAAAACTCGCACGAACCGGCCCGCACGGCTCGAACCGCCGAACCACATGAACCAACCCGCAAAGGCCCGGCACGGCTCGCACAACTCGTTACTAGCAATTACCAAACATTTCAAATCTTTGATCTTTTGCTACAAGGATAACATGACATAATCTTTTAAATTCATAACTAAATAAAGAGTAAAGTGCACATTGTGTACTCGTACTTTGGATGTCAGATCACTTGAGATACCGAATTTCTAAAACTACCACTTGTTATACTGAACTTCTAACTTTTTCACGATGTATGTACTTCCGTTAAATTCATTTGACGCCGTTAGGAGAATCAGGGGTATATTCATCTGTTATCAATCATCTTCTTCCTCAAACTCATTTTCACCATTAATAATCTTTGTAAAAACTTCTAACTCGAATTTATTATTCGTTTTATAACTAAATAGAGTCATTTAAATTGCACTAAAATCGTCTTATTTTTCCTCTACAATGGGATATCAATTATAACTATTAAAGATTTACTTTCATGAATTTATATATTTAACAAACTTCAACTCATGTAAAGCTTGTTAAGTTATGTCCTTTTAAATTGTTTTCGTGAAATTAAAATATTGATAGTGAAAATCAATATCTATTTGTAGAGGAGGAAAAGATGATTATGTTGCAACTTGAATGACTTGATTTCGTTAAGAAATGAATGAGATATTCAAGTTTTAATTTCCCAAAAGCTTCAACAGTGGTGGAAATGGGTTTGAGGAAGAAGATGATGACAAAAAGACGAAAATACCCTTGAAAAAATTAACAGAATTAGTCATACTTGACGGATGTACGCGTTTTGTAAAAAAGTTAGAAGTACAGTATAGCAAGTGGTAGTTTTAGAAGTTCAGTATCTCAAGTGGTCTGACACACAAACTACGAGTACACAAAGTGCACTTTACTCTTAAATAAATATTTGGTATTTGCTTGTAAGAATTCCGTTGGTTGATAGCTGATTGACATTACGGGTATAACTTTGGGTATAACTTTTATTATCAAAATATGCAACCTTTATAAGAAAACATTTCTAGTGTCATTTGTCCAAATATAATGGGGTATCAGCCATCAAGTTCTCATACTATAGAGATGAATGTTATTTATTACGGTGACACAAGCGATGCCTCCATACAAAATCAACAAGCCACTGCTCGGTTTGGTTCCCTTACCAATATGTTTGTCCTTCCACAAACAATACTGGAGAGATAGAACAAGAAGTGGTGGTAGGATTTGGTGAGCCAATGTTGCCTCACAATGTTTGGTTGAGGAATTTCACAAAAAATGGTTGTTGGGAATATTTTTCGGGTCGATCTCTAAAGGGTTTAAAATCGGAGGGAAGAAAAGTTGGACGATAGAATTAATAAAATACATGATGAATGAACGTTCGGGGTAGCACAACGTTAATGACGACTCCATTCCCTATCTACCTCCTTTTTTTCACATTTTCTGAATTACCACACTTAGTTTAATTGTTCCTATATTAATCCTGATACTTATGGAGTTCACTTGTGATTTATATTTATAATATAAATGAAACATGCGTAAAATACATACTTCTATGTTGAAGTACATCGCATGCCTCCTGACTGAAGGTGATAAAACAAGAATTCACTGGTGTATTCGGGAAAAAGTAAAAGTTAAAAAGCATATGGGTCCTGTTTATTTAATAAAAGATGGTAGTCTGAGAATGGTACGAACAGAAACATGTAATAACACCTTTATCCTGGGCATCGAGCCACCGATTAATGTATGGAATGTACGAGTTAATAAAGTGAAAGGATTGGGTGGTGGAAAATAATAATGAAAGAGTGCATGTGCATTATTATGTAGTCTTTAAAACCCTAGCAATCCTTCACCCATATTTCTTCTCTTTTTCTCAAATGGATCCTAATGATTATACCAACTACGGGTATAACTTTAATTATCAAAATATGCAATATTTACAAGAAAACATTTCTAGTGTCACTTGTCCAAATATAATGGGGGATCAACCATCAAGTTCTCATACCATAGAGATGAATGCTATTTATTATGGTAACACAAGCGATGCCTCCATACAAAATCAACAAGCCATTTCTTGGTTCGGTTCCCTTACCAATACGTTTATCCTTCTACAAATATTACTGGAGAGAAAGAACAAGAAGTGGTGGTAGAATTTGGTGAGCCAATGTTGCCTCTCAATGTTTGGTTGAGGAATTTCACAAACGATGGTTGTTGGGAATATTTTTCGGGTCTATCTCTAAAGGGTTTAAAATCAGAGGGAAGAAAAGTTGGACGCCAAAATTTAATAAAATACATGATGAATGAACGTTCGAGGTAGCACAACGTTAATGACAACTCCATTCCCTGTTTACCTCCTTTTTTCATATTTCCTAAATTACCTCACTCAGTTCAATCGTTCCTATATTACTCCTGATACTTATAGAGTTCACTAGTGATTTTTATTTATAATATAAATGAAACATGCGTAAAATACATATTTCTATGTTGAAGTATATCGCGTGGCTCCTGACTGAAGGTGGTAAAACAAGAGTTCATTGGTGTATTCGGGCAAAAGTAAAAGTTAAAAAGTATATGGGTCTCGTTTATTAATAAAAGATGATAGTTTGGGAATGATACGAACAGAAACATGTAATATCACCTTTATCCTGGGCACCGAGCCACCGACTAATGTACAGAATGTACGAGTTAAAAAAGTGAAAGGATTGGGTGGTGGAAAATAATAATGAAAGAGTGTATGTGCATTATTATGTAGTCTTTAAAACATGATGCTTCCCAAACACATTATTCATATATATACACACACAAACATGATGCATGTGTGTATATACAAATACAAACATCGAGTCATCTTTGATATAGTTAACGAATTGGCTGAATATATGTCACCACGATTTGTGCAGAATGTTGGGTTTTGCCACGGATAAAATTTAAAAATTAAAATAGAACTAGAGAGTTATAGAGCTGTATATACGCCCTTCCGAGTAGCACATTTAGTTGGCAATAAAGGTAAAGATTCTAGAATGAGGCATATCGGGCAACCTCCTTAGGAAAGGAGGTATTAGGGTCAATTTCTCTATTTTATTGGAGTTTATAGATATTATTTTATAATTTTTACATATAAAAGATTAAAGTTAATTTAATTTAATATGAAAAAGTTTATAGACAATATTTATAAATAAAGTATATGGAGCTAATATTCGTAAATTTTATAGTTAACTGATCAGTATCCTTGATTGTTTCAAAATTATGTGTTTAATATATATATATCTCTCTCTCTCCATCTTTTATTTTGCTAATTTATTGTTCTCTTTATCCTGCAACTTGTGTACCATAGAAAAGAGTGAGTTATTACCTGAGGTTGTGGATTCCAAAGAAACTCCTGAAGTTGAGGAGACACAGATTATGTAGCCTATATCACAGAATAATGAGAAGTCAGAATCAAAACCAGAAGCAGAGCAGGAGGAGAATGATAGTGGAAGTCAAATTTCATTTGATTATGAACGGTTGAAAGCTAAATCTAAGAACCCAGTCACTGGAATTGATTTTAAATAGACAGAGCTTGGTGATTCTGAGAATCTTTCAACTCTAGCTCCTGTTGTTCCTCCTTTTTCTGATTGCCTTTTTCCTACTTTCAGGACTATCTCTCTAAGGCCTATATTTGGAATCTTGAAAGAAATATTCTATAAGTTTCCAAGTGGAAGGAAGACATGCTAAAGAAAAAAGTTGATCTCTTCTAGCGTTGAACTTGAAAATTTAAATTTACATGTCCCCCATTCATCATGGCCTTTTCCTACAATTTATGTGTGCCTTGGTCTCGTTGCTGTTTTGACAAAGAAACTTTGTTATTACGACCCTAATTTCTTCTGGTCGCAACGTGATGAGCATATCTACGTTCATTGGAATTTTAAGCCTGCCCAGAGTGTCCCCCCTCCTTCCGTTTTCTGCTGCATTTGTTTCTATTATAGATTGTAGGTATAGAAAGATATGGGGGCATGCTAATTCTTTAGTTTGATTTCAGAATGTATCCAGGTGTGTCAAATTTTAAGGGTTCCATTTTTTAAAAATAAATTATTCATCAAAAATGGAAAAGGGTGTATATGCATGAGATTGGTAATCAGTTCCAGCTGTTACGTTTGTAGGCTGAGTCTGAGATGTTTGCTATCACAAGAAATGTTTTCTGTATACTAAAACTTGTAATTTATGAGTGTTACTGTGTAACTCTTATTAATCTTGTAACCTTTAGGAGAAGTGGGAGAATGTGACATATCTTTTGCAAGACAAAAACGCCCGGTGTACACAAACTGCCACTTTTGACTAGACCCAGCATTGATGAACCAAAAGCGGGAACAAATCTATTGTCATTTCTAATGTTTAATATCATTTTAATGATGCTCAACATTTTATTTATCATTACTGTGCAGGAGCATTCTTTATAATATTTAACAAAAAGAGAGAAAGCATCTTCCATTTTTATGCCGCTATGGCTGGAAAAAGCATCCTTTCATCAAAGAAGGTAATTCTCATATTCCCTTTGCAGTGGCAAAATGCATAATTAACTACCCTAATTAATCAAGCAAATTAAACATGATAATTTCCGGAATGACTCTTTAGGGGATTTTATCTTTCATCAGATGCAGGAAGTCGAGTTGAAACCAACTTTAGAACAGAATACAGTAACATTTGCCAGTTGTTTTTCCTTGCCAAGGATAAACCAAAGGTACTCGAACATAAATTGAGTTTAACTAGTCAAGATCCATAATAAACCATCAATAGAAATCCAATGTTTCCTTAACCTCCGGAGGACAAAGCAACCATCTAGATAATAATAGTTAATTACAAACAGAATGCTGAAGTCTGCTATTAACAAAAGATAAAGATTGCAACATTTCAACAGTGTACAGTAGCCATTAAGCTCAATCTTCTTCTACTACATTGTCTCTTCATGCACTTGATCAAGATTCAAGAACTAGAACAGTACAAAGACGAAGTTAATTAAATAGCTTATGTAATTACCATCATTAACTTGTACATTAATATCAATCATATTACCATATCAATTCTTCTTCACTCTTCTCAGTCCATACTGGCCTATAGTAATAAGCTTGATTCTGTCAGAAAGATAATTGTTCATCCTTGTAACAGCCCCAAATCTGGGGTCAGGGATTTAGAGTAGTCACGATCCACTTACTTCTTGCCTTGCCTGCTTTACTCACAATAGACACAATTCATCTGCTTATGACCCCACAATGAATATATCTCTCTCACACACACACACAGGTTAGAGTCTCAGAAACGACACAAATACAACCATTGCGGAATAAATAATCTTTATTACAATACCCAAAAGTCTTTTGAATTTGCTACTGATACAACTCCTAAGTAATGGTACATTACCAACTTAGCCTTGTAATACTCACCACCCTCTCATACCATTCATATCTATACATAAGATGAATACCAAAAGCTCCAGCTTGATCTGACTGGTTCACACTACTTCCAGGATCACTGCTAGAAACTGCTCATGAGACTGCCTTACGCTTGCCACTCGCCTGAGGGATGTGCGCCGAATCCTTGGTATCCTACTTCGCTGCTATATAATATTTATGAAACAATAGCAAGAGTGAGCGATAGCTCAGCAAGGTAATTAAAGTATGACATAATCCTGCCTTTAACTCAACCCAGAATAAAGCGGGTATAAGACAATAATTTGTCAAAATATCTCGATACTGAAATTATTTCCTTATCGGAATGTATTCCAAAAACGGTACCATTGTTGTATTTCAAATATCATTTCATAATATTTCTGCAAACTTTTGCTATATTATGAACAAAGTTCTAGTATAATATAAAAGATGAGGTTTCAAAGTAAACCAATATAACCTTTCCGAAAAATATCTGCTATGTAAGCAGAATATCAACATATAACTTAAAAGATGAAGTTATAAGGTGATTCAGTATAAACAACTCCCTTACCATAACTCATGTTATGTAAGGTATCCACAGAGTCATATGATATAAAGGATGAAGTTACGAGGAAAATTTATTAAATAATAAACTTTAAATGAATATTCAAAAATAATATTCATTAAATAAATAATGATTAAATGAATATTCAAAATAATATTCATTAAATAAATAAACCTTGAATGAATATTTAAAATAATATTCATTAAATAAATAAACCTTGAATGAATATTTAAAATAATATTCATTAAATAAATAAACCTTGAATGAATATTTAAAATAATATTCATTAAATAAATAAACCTTGAATGAATATTTAAAATAATATTCATTAAATAAATAAACCTTGAATGAATATTTAAAATAATATTCATTAAATAAATAAACCTTGAATGAATATTTAAAATAATATTCATTAAATAAATAAACCTTGAATGAATATTTAAAATAATATTCATTAAATAAATAATCATTGAATAATGATTGCCCGATATCTTTATCGGAAAATAATCTTTAACATATACAGAAAATATAACTACTTTCGGTCTAAAGAATAAAATCATACGCCCTTTTACCTAGGGTCTTTATAAAAACCTGGATTCTAACTAATATCCCATATTTAGCTTAGAAGCCCATAATTAAATCATAAAAAAAGTATCACAATATACTTTCGAAAATAGTTATGCCTTCCATTAGCATTTATAACTGAAATAGTATTCAAATAGTATTTCTTGACCGATATAATACTCAAATAACATTCCTTGAAAGATATAGTAAGCAAATATCATTCCTCGAATGATGTCACACTCGAATAACAATCCTCAAAATACATAGTATTCTGCCGATGGAATCCCTCCGGGTTTCCACGGCTATCTACATATCTCAAAATACCGACTCCCGATTTAGAGTCGAAAACAATGAATATGCTCTTATATTTAGAGCTACCAGGTAAACCGGTTCATAACTACTTAACTCAAAAGATTTTATATAATCCAAAGGTCAAATCCATTTCAACAAGAAATAAGATATATCGCAAAACTATCCAATTTTATACATGGCAAAAGCAGTATTATATAGTCAATACTTCAAAGTATAGATTTAGAAACTTGCTTGATGCTCGAAAAGTGACAGGGGTTCGCGACGATGTCGGACAATCTAGACAAAGTCAAAGAAAACGCACGATTAATCCCCTGAATAATCCACTTGTACCCAATTCTTAGACACGTAAGCGAAACACAACCAAGGCATTACTAGCTCGATATAGGCTCGTACTAAGTCCATGTTAATCGACAATTACTTAAGTCATAGGTTTAGTCCGAAATCGATCCTCGAATACATGTTATACTTAACCATTTACAACATTGGTTTCTAAGTCATGTTCTTAGTGGTTTTCACTTGCGCAACCTCGGCTAACACATTTTTATAAAATCGAAAAATAATATTTTGGACTCGAAACCTTTGTACAAACTTTCGTAACTGACCTTGGCACTTCAATACAAAATTTCATATTTTAAAACAACTCTTAAGGGTCTCAAACATAGCCACAAAGTTGGTACATTTCTGCAATCTCATTCCTTGAACCACTTTCACTAAAATGGTCATATCTCATAAACTGTAAACTCTTTTGACATGATTCTTACGCTCACGTAAACTAGAAACAAATCTATACACACTCATGTTCATCACTAAACCAAAAGGGGCAGTTAGGTTTTCGGATTCTAGGCAGTTTTTAGAGTTACCGAAAATTGGGCATTACGACGGCTTAAAATCGAATAATCCAATTTTTTTTAACCAACCCAAATAAGCATTCAAGAAACACCCAAGACTCATATACACCATTCATCATCTTCCTCACTGCCTCAACAGGTCTTGGAGCTACAGTACTTATTTTTCCATTTTCATAACAACCACATAAGATTCATGCCTCTAAACATGCATACCACATCAAAACTCCATTAAAACACAATATTCATCAAAGGGGTTTTCAAAGATTTATACCTTGGATTGAAGCTTAGAAGTTCTCTAAAGACTTTACAACTCTTAAACCTTGCTTAGAACATCCTTTGGAAGCCAAACCATCAAGAAACAAAATATGAAAATTAAGTTAGTAACTAATCATCCTAGAACACACCATCTTGTAAAACTCATATAAAATTGAAAAATAAAAGTTTCGTTCTCAAATCTTTTACCACACCTTCTGATCTTCAAGGGCTTTCTTTGGAGTCCTAGATCATCACCAGGGAATGCTTGAAGCTCTACTTATGGGCCTTTTAAGATCGGTGGCAGAATCTGCCAGGAACAGGGCAGATTGGAATCTTCAACTTGGGGAAGGGATTTGACTAGGTTACACCCCTTTGTTTGTCATGAAATTTTGAAAGAACCTTACCCATGGAGTGGAGAAGATTCGGAAAAAATTTGGTGATTTATGGATGGATAGAAGTGGAGATATGAATTGTTCTTTGAGTTGTGTTCTTGGTTGGCAGATTGGAGAGCTTCTTGCTCATCTTTACTTTTGTTTTGTTTTTCACTTGGATGCATCTTTTCTTTTGTGTTGGTAACCACCCATTAGTGCACTTGTTGCTCTCTCATTAGTCCAAGTGTTGGCCTCTCATCAAACAACCCCATTTTTGCCAATGTTGCAAATACACCACTAGCTTTCTGGTTGACTTTCATGCATGACACCTTGGTTTTTCTTCTTCCACCAATTGGATCGTCTTTGTGTTCTTTTAATAAAATCAATACGTTACAGCTTATATGTTGAATTTTATTACTCCACTGTGGCACAATCCCTTAAATCAATATTAACTCCAACATCCCTTATCTATTCCCTCTTTATTCCTTGTTCTTAGAAAATGTTCTCGCGTTTCTTCGAATATTCTCAAATCAAATATAATAAAATTCCAAAAATATTAAATCCTCAAATTTAATATCTCATTTCTTGAATATAATAATATATAATTCGCTGCCCGGTCAAATATTACACCAACATAAAATTTGGAATTTCTGAATTCCGATCGTCTTTGCATACACTTATCTACTCCGTAGATCACTAATATGACTTCGGAATATCCACACTACGTCTCGTACATAGGTGGCATGAAAACTTTTCTTTATCCTCAAAATCACTATTCATCCACCAAATTCACTATTCACTGATGCACTTAATCATAAAAAAAAAAGTTTTAATTTTTCCAAAAATTCGGGTTATTACAGTCTCCCCTCCTTAAAAGGATTCCGTCCCGGAATCAGCTTAGGAATAACTGGGGGTACTTCTCTTCCATTGCACTTTCTAACTCCCAAGTCGATTCTTCCACCTCTTGGTTTTCCACAAACCTCTCACTAGCTTGGCAACCTTGTCTCTTAGCACTTGCTCTTTTCTATCTGTGGTTTCCACATGTTGTTCTTTGTAAGTCAGACCAGGTTGTATATCTACCTGCTCGTACTCTAACATATGCCGGGCATCTATAGTATACTGACGTAGCATTGACACATGAACCCTGTTATGACCATTCTACAAGTTTGGGGGGGGGGGGGGGGTAAGGCTGGCTCGTAGGCCACCTTCCTGACGCGTTTTAAAAATCTCAGATGGCCCAATGAATCTCGGGCTCAACTTCCCTTTCTTTCCAAATCTCATTAATTCCTTCCACGAGGATATCTTTTAGCATCACGAATCTCTAACCTCATATTCTCTATCTTGTTTGTACAGAAAAATACCCCAACATAAACTTGTTTGTCATCCATCAACATGCCATTTAGCTTATCAATAGCAGTACTATCTCTATACTCGCGGGCTTAGTCCGCATACTTTCTCTGTCTGTCTTGGCTGTCACTAGCCGCTTGTTGGTGAAATCTTTTGTCTTTCTAGTTTGTTGGACTAACTTGGGTTTTGTGTAAAATCTCATCCTTTAATTCCCGATCATTCGGAATCCATCTCTGTCTCATTTTAATTAAGGGTATCGGCCACCACATTGGCCTTCTCCGGATGGTAGTGTATCTCACAGTCATAATCCTAGGTCAATTCTAGCCATTTCTCCATCTCATGTTATCTACTATCACGGATAATTCAAAGCCAATTCATTATATTCCATAAAATTTGTGGGTGCATTAGTCAACCCAAAATAACCTCGCTGAAAACTCGAAGTGTCTATTCCTAGTACGAATCACAGTCTTGGGTATATCCTCGGATTTAACTTCCAACTGGTGATATCCAGTTCTTAAATAAATTTGGAATACACAGCGTTCTTCCGCTGATCAAACAATCATTTACAAGGGCACCTATTCTCCATGTCGAACTCATTCAACTCTCGAGGTTCGATGCATAATCTTGTGCTAACATTTTTCTCCCTTACAACAACACCAGGCTCTCCACGGTGGTACACTGGGTCTTATCATATTTTTGCCCATCAATTCTTGTAACTGAGTTGCTAACTCTTTCATTCCCACCGAGGCTAACAGGAGATGCGGCACTTGTAACGATTCTAAATTTCGACTTAAATATTTTAATGAAGCGTACATTTTATTGTTAGGTGTTTATTATGTGCTTAGAATTGTGAATTATTCACTTTGTGAGTAATTAGTTAATTGCGTATCTGGTTTCTAAATTTTATTTAAGTGCTCTGTAAATTTATTTAAGTCATATAATAATTATATTAAATTTAGAGTATGCTAAATTATTTAATTAAGTAGCATAAAATATTTCTTAGCATTATTTATATTTTAATTTAGTTTTAAACTCATGATTTAAATTTTTATAACCACTTCATTATTTTAATTAATTATTTTGAGAGATGCTACACCTTCTAGATTATTTATTTTCAATAGGTAATTTATTTATTTACCTAGTGAATGGTAAAATTCTATTTAAAATTTATTTTTGGGATTAAAAGACATTTTATTTGATTATTCTTTGTAAATGTAATTTTATTTAACTAATCTACAAAAGTTATTTGTAGAATAATATTTCTATTGGATCTAGAAATGGGATTATGAATTTACATGAAAGCCCTTGATTTTTATCATGTTAGTATTTTATTTAATTGGACATTTTTGTCATTTAATAATTAAATAACTAAAAAGTGTTTACTTTTACATTACTTTAATTCCCCTATAAAAACCCCTACCCACCCCCCATCGGCTCCCCCCACCCCGTTCTCTCTTCTTCTTCTTCTCTCCCCAACACCCATTTCTCTCTCTTGTTCTTCATCTCTTACAAAATCAAAACCACCATAACTTGTGTTTCTCTCACCCAAATTACAAGTGTGAGTAACCAAAACACTCCTCTCTCAAATCTCTACAACCCTCTTGTACTAATTTCGAGTTTTATCATGATTTCAAAATTTGGAATTTTCGGATTTAAGGGTCTTTATGCATAAAGCTTACATGCAAAGGCCGATTGTGTGTATTTAGGGTCATTCTCGATGAGACCCATTGTTTTGGGCTCATCCGAGAAGAAACCCGACCATGGCAATGATCCTTGTGAGCCATGGTCTTGATTTTTGTGTTTAAAAGTTGAACTCAAGTTCATTTTGTTGATGCATGTCACTAATTTTATGATCCATGATGATTTTGATTAAAGATTGTTAGTGGGTTTCGATTTTTATTTATTTTGTATGTTGTATGTGATGTGGATAGTAAGAATTTGAAATATTATAAGTTGCATGTTAGTTTAAAAGAAAGTATGATTTTATTTTGTTTATAGATGTTAGTTGCAATTAAAACATTTGTTGTTTGAACTAATTCTTGAGGTTGAAATGATTGTGGTTTGAAGGATGGGAGTTAAGGTGGAAGGAGGATAGTTAAAAAGAGAAAGAGAGGGAGAGAGAGGCCGGGAGAGAGAGAGGCCGAGAGAGGGAGAGAGAGGTCGAGAGAGAGAGAGAGAGGGAGAGAGAGGCCGAGAGAGAGAGAGGGAGAGAGATGAAGTTAGAAGGGAAGGATTTGATTTAAAAACTTTGAGTTTGGAAGTGTGATTTTCAAGATGTATAAATAGGTGTGTGTATTTTCAAAATGAATAGGTGTGTGTAGTTTCAAAATGTATTCATAGGCGTGTATTTTCAAAATAAATAGGTGTGTGTATTTTCAAAATAAGTAGGTGGGTGTATTTTCAAAGAGTGTCCATAAGTATGTATTTTCAAAATATATGGTGTATGTGAGGGGGTGAGTGACTAAAAGAGTGATTTTCAAGGTGTGCGTGAGGATAAAAATGTAGACTTAGGTAATGTGTGTTTTCGCAAAGGTTGTGTAACTTGAGATTAGTGTATGTGTGTGTGTGCGTATTCTTTTAAAATGTGTTCACCATTGGGTTCTTGTGTGAGTGTACTTGTTCGTGTGTGTGATTAGGTGTTAGTGTAGTGAGAGAGTGAGAAAAAGGAGAAAGGCCGAGAGGCCATGAAGAGAGGAAGAAAGAAAAGAGGAAGTGTTGAGGGTAGTGTGGTAATGTCATAATTTTATTTATCTTAAGTGGTATACATGGTCCCTTCTATGCTAATTGTTTAGTTGAACTTTAATTGAGATAGGTTGTCGTCAATTTGAATAAGTATGTGGTATAATTCTTGAGGTACGTATACATGGCTTATATGATTAAGTGTTAAGGATGTCATGTGATGTTAAGTGACTACATGATTAATGTTAATTGAGTCGTTAAAGTATTATGTGCTTCCTAAGTGATTACTTGGTTAAATATATATATAAGAATATATGATTGTATAACGATGGGGTAGAAATACTTAGAGATACGTAAACAAAGCTGAGTTACTAAGGAATAGAGACTAAGACAGTATTATATTCTTGTATAGGTTCCAGTAGAAGGCTAGGCAAAGAGCCAGTGGAAGTAAAGTTGGAACCCTGAGATTCAGATACTGAGATATTTTCAGCTTAAGGCAAGTATACGTTAAACTCTTACTTGTCCTTTAAATTATTATTATGCAATCAATTTCCATACTACGTTATTGTATCCCTTTTTACCTTACCCTTTTTATAAAATCTACAATTGTTCCTTTAACTTTGCTTTGTCCATATAAGCCTTTTTCCTTGACTTATACCTTGTTGGCCTCTGTTAACTTTTGAATACCCGGAGCATACTTATTCCTTTGTTCACTTATTTACCATGCCTTTCAATTGTTCATTCTTTAAGCCCCTGCAATAAAATGTTGAAATAGCTTATGCCCTGAAATGAATATCGGAAATGTTAAAAGCCTCTTGTTCATTTAATCCTTTTGTTTGAATTACTCATGAATGGAACAAACTTTGGCCGTGGCGGCGGTCCTGGTTACTTATGTATGTATTTTTAGGCCAATGTGTGCCTATGGATCCTGAATGTTAGGACCTTGTGAAAACATGGTCTGGAGCTTTATGTGGCTGATCACCCGTATAGCTCGTACCGTCTTACCGGAAGTTCCAATTCCATTCCTTAAATCTTTTCCTTTTAATAGAAATGTATATCTTGAAACTATTGATTACCAGTTGATTACCATTTAATTACCATTTGACTACCAGTTGATTACCATTTGATTACTAATGGATTTCTAGCTACATATGTTGTTGATT
The DNA here is from genome assembly GCA_030848705.1 of Heracleum sosnowskyi. NCBI lineage: Eukaryota > Viridiplantae > Streptophyta > Magnoliopsida > Apiales > Apiaceae > Heracleum > Heracleum sosnowskyi. Next base: position 88,409,941 of record CM061243.1, read on the forward strand.
ATACTTGCTGAGCATTCTTTGGCTCATTTTCTCATTTTTACCTTAACCTTTCAGTGAAGTCAGAAGATGGTCCGTACATTCCGCACTGCTAAGAAGTCTTTTGCTAAAGAGTTTGCTGCTAGGAGCGGCCCGTGGTTTGGGTTCCCGACCCATGCACAGGTTTTAGATGCTTAAGTACTTTTGATTTCCTAATAGACTTAAGGCATTTGGTTTAAGTTGTAATATTTAAATCGTTTAGACTTGTAAAACTTAATTAGTAACTCATTTAAATGTTGGAACTTAGATATGTTGTTTCATACTTCGACCTGGTAGCGATCTTGGCTTGGGGTATGGTTTCCATTTATTAGATGCATGCCTAGGTTGTATGTTATATTATGTTATATTATGTAAATGTTCGTGACACTGGTTTGGGGGTGTCACAGGTTTGGTATCAGAGCGACAGGTTGAAGTCACTGAAACAACGTAGGAAAATTGAACATAGGATAGGAATTATAGATCACTAAAGATAGGAATTAGCTATAAGTCATACTAAGTTAGATAGATTATCAAGAATAGGATTTATCACTTAAGGATAGGTTAGATAAAGGTTTTCACCTAGGTAGGATTTTATTATTAGCGCAGTAACTATTATTATGTATGTGTTACGTTATTATTGCAGTACCCGGATGCTAGTGTAGATGAGTCAGAGAGACGTCGTAGGAGAGGGGGATCCCCAGATACCCCACTTGAGGTTGATTCTGATGCTGAGACCGATCAATTTGACGATTCATCATTTGATGGCTCTGATGAGTCTGAGACTGAGCTAGTGTTCCAGCCACCTCCCCGAGTTGCTAGATCACCGTCACCACATGTTGTTTCCCCATCAGTTTTGCATGGAGTTCCTGTTCATCCATCTAGCCACACTAGTGTTCCGCATAGCGTCTATGTGTTGCTAGCTCGTCAGAGTGATACTCTCTTTAGACGGGATTCAGAGGTCCGTGCTTTGGTCGACTCCTTAGTGGGTGGAGCCCCTACACCATCTCCTTCCTCAGGGTTAGGTGTTAGACTCCAGTCATTAGTGGATGTGACTAACCGTGGACTTCGTGGACTTGAGACTTGCGCCGACAGGGATAGAGGTTTTGAGGAGGTTGTCAGGATGGTTCGTTTCTTGTTGACTAGGATAGCTAGGACTTTGGCAGGAGAGGGCTCGACCGCTGATGACTAGAAATGGTTCCTGATGCTGCTGTGAGGTTGCCATAGTTGTTTAGTGGCAGACCTATTTACTTTATGTTATGATTAGCTGTTTGGTGGCATGGCCATCGTATTAGACATTATTTATGGGTGGTACTATTATCCTTGACTCTTTTATTCGTACTCTGTATCAGAATCGTACTATCAGTGACTGATTATCAGTCAATGGTTTATTTATGTGATTTCCTTTTTATCGTACCCATACATACCTCTATATATCAACATCATGTTTACATTTCAGTACCATATTGCTTAGATACTGCCGAATTTCGATATTATAGAACTGTATAACCAACTATTTTCCTCTTATCAGTAAGATGCCTCCAAAAAGAAATACTCGTACCAGAAACCAGAACCCGCCTGAAGGGCAAGACAACCCCAACATGGCTGAAATGATGGAACTTCTCTGACGACAAACAGCTGCCCTTACCCAACAACAACAGCTACTTCAACAACAGTTTCAGCAACGACCACAACAAAATCAACCACCACCTGCACAGACTGTAGCCTTCAAGACTTTCCAAGGTGTTAAACCCCCAGAATTTGAAGGTACCACTAACCCAATTGCGGCCAAAACTTGGTTAAAAGAAATAGAAAAAGCTTTTGCCTTAGTGAATGTTGGAGCTGACCAGAAGACGATATTCGCTAGTTACTTGTTGAAGGGAGAAGCTACTTATTGGTGGGAATCTATTAGCGCTTTAGAAGGAATTGCTGTGATATCATGGGATAGGTTCACCGAGTTGTTCTTAGACAAGTACTTTCCAAGGTACATTCAAAATCAGATGGAGTTGAAATTTTTTGAACTTAGGCAAGAAAACTTGAGCGTCGCAGAATACGAGAAGAAATTTACGGAGTTAGCTAGATTTGTACCCGAGTATGTGAATACTGAGGAAAAGAAAGCTAAGAGATTTCAGCAAGGACTTAAACCATGGATTCGCAGTAGAGTGGCAATTTTTGAGTTGAACACATATGCGGGAGTGGTTCAGAAGGCAAGTATTGTGGAAAGCGAGAGTGAGTACTCCCAAAAGGAAAAAGAAAGCAAGAAAAGGAAGACAGGTCCGTTAGATCAAGGACAAGGAAGTTTCCAAAACAAGGACAAGAAGTTTGGATTTCAGCAGAACAGAGGAGCACCCTTTCGAAGGCAAGAAGGTGGAAATATGAACTCAGGGAATCGCCCACAGAACCACCCACAAAACCGACCACAGAATACCGAGCAACCAAGATTACCAAGACCTCCAATAATGGAATGCAAGACTTGTGGGAAGAAGCACGCCGGAGTTTGTAACAAACCTAGCATGGTGTGCTATAGATGCAACCAGAAGGGCCACTTTGCTAATGAATGTCGCAACCCGAGACCGAACGTCACGTGTAACAAGTGTGGAAAGATCGGACACATTGCCAGGGAATGTAAGACTCCAGTTCAAAGTGGGAATCTGTTAAGGCTAACAGCGCCTCCTCCGCTTAATCAAGCTCAATCAAGGACATTTAATTTGAATATCAGAGATGCAGTTCAGAACCCAGATGTAGTTGCAGGTACGCTTTTCGTCAACACCATAAGTGCCAACGTGTTAATTGATTCTGGTGCTACTAGGTCTTTCATTTCTAAGGAATTCGCTGCTAATTTGAATTGTGAAACTCAAGTATTAAACAAGTCCTTAGATATTGTGATAGCTAATCAAGATCGCATACCCGTAAATCAAATTTGCCCCAGTTGTGAGATAGATATCTCTGGAACTCTTTTTCTTGTGGATTTGATACCTTTCAAGTTAGGAGAATTTGATGTAATCCTAGGAATGGATTGGTTGGCTAAAAATGAAGCACAGATCGATTGTAGGAATAAGAGGATGACTTTGCGAACTCCGACTGACGACACCGTAGTATTTAAGGGTCAGAAACAGACCAAGACCTTTCTCACCATCATTCAAACAAAGAGATTGCTACGTCAAGGTTGTGAAGCCTATCTTGCACACATGGTAGATACAAGGAAAGAACCACCCAGTATGGACGAAATCCCAGTGGTCAATGAGTTTCCTGACGTATTTCCAGAAGAACTTCCTGGATTACCCCCTGACAGACAATTGGAATTCGCCATCGAATTAATACCCGGCGCGGAACCAGTTTCGAAAGCTCCTTATAGAATGGCACCCATAGAAATGAAGGAATTGGCAACCCAATTGCAAGAACTTTTGGATAAAGGCATCATAAGGCCAAGTATTTCCCCGTGGGGCGCACCCATGTTATTTGTAAAGAAAAAGGACGGAAGTATGAGGTTATGCATCGACTATCGAGAATTGAACAAGTTGACAATCAAGAATAAGTACCCTCTTCCCAGGATAGACGACTTGTTTGACCAACTGAAAGGAGCAACATATTTTTCCAAGATTGACTTGAGATCCGGATATCATCAGCTGAAGATCAAACCCGAAGACATATCGAAAACAGCCTTCAGAACAAGGTATGGACACTATGAATTCTTAGTGATGTCTTTTGGATTAACTAACGCACCTACTGCTTTTATGGACTTAATGAATCGAGTCTTCAAGAAGTATTTGGACAAGTTCGTGATCATATTCATTGATGACATACTGATATATTCTAAGACGGAAGTAGACCATGTTGAACATTTAAGGATAGCTCTGGAAATCTTGAGAAAGGAGAAGCTGTACGCAAAGTTCGCTAAGTGTGAGTTTTGGATGAAAGAAGTGCAGTTTCTCGGGCACATAGTCAGCAGTGAAGGAGTAAGAGTGGATCCAACCAAGGTAGAAGCAGTGGTAAATTGGGAAAGACCAAGAACCCCGACAGAAGTAAGAAGTTTCATGGGATTATCCGGATACTACCGACGATTTGTTAAGGACTTCTCCAAGATAGCCACACCCTTGACTCAGCTTACCAGAAAGAATCAGAAGTTTGAATGGAGTGATAAGTGTGAAAAGAGTTTTCAAGAAGTAAAGAAAAGATTGGTGACTGCACCTGTTTTAGCACTACCTGACGACCAAGGAAACTTTGTGATTTACAGCGATGCTTCGCATAAAGGATTGGGATGCGTATTGATGCAACGTGACAAGGTGATATCGTATGCTTCTAGACAATTAAAACCCCATGAGCAAAAGTATCCCACACATGACTTGGAACTAGCTGCTATAGTGTTTGCGCTAAAGATTTGGAGACACTACCTCTATGGAGAAAAATGCGAGATTTTCACCGACCATAAGAGCCTGAAGTACATCTTCACCCAAAAGGAATTGAACATGAGACAAAGAAGATGGTTAGAATTGATCAAGGACTACGATTGCACCATCAATTATCACCCGGGCAAAGCGAACGTGGTAGCGGATGCGTTAAGCCGAAAAGAGAGGTTGAACATGTTGACCATGACCAAGGAGTTGTCTAAGGAATTTGAGAAGTTGAACTTAGAGGTTTATGCCCCAGGATCTACCAATGAGATGCTGTATACCATGACATTTCAACTAGAACTATTGGAGAAGATTAAAAGATGCCAAAAAGAAGTGATGAATCATGAGGTCAATATGATTTGACCGGAGAAGAATTGTGCACGCAAAAAGATGACAAGGGAATTTTGAGATTTTCTTCAAGAATTTGGATACCCAATGTGACAGAACTGAAAAGCAAGATTTTGCACGAGGCTCACAACTCGAAGTATTCAATTCATCCCGGAAGCACTAAGATGTACCATGACTTAAAAGAAAACTTTTGGTGGCCTGACATGAAGAGAGAAATTGCAGAATGGATTAGTAAATGTTACACTTGTCAAAGAGTCAAAGCAGAACATCAGAGACCGAGCGGATTGCTACAACCACTAGAGATTCCCGAGTGGAAGTGGGAACACATTGCGATGGACTTCATTGTGGGATTACCGAGAACTAAATCAAATCATGACGCTATTTGGGTTATCGTGGATAGACTGACGAAATCAGCTCACTTTCTTCCGATCAACGAAAGATTCTCAATGGATAAGCTCGTTCACTTGTACCTGAAGGAGATAGTGGTACGCCATGGAGTTCCCGTGTCTATTGTATCAGACAGAGATCCCCGATTCAACTCAAGGTTTTGGAGACAATTTCAAGAATGCTTAGGGACTCAACTCAAGATGAGCACAGCTTACCACCCACAGACTGACGGTCAAAGCGAAATAACCATTCAAACAATTGAGGACATGCTAAGGGTCTGTGCCCTGGATTTTGAAGGTAGTTGGGACGAACATTTGCCTCTAGTAGAGTTCTCGTACAACAACAGTTACCACGCCAGTATCGGAATGCCTCCCTACGAAGCTTTGTATGGAAGAAAATGTCGATCGCCAATATGTTGGGACGAAGTTGGAGGACGCAAGATATTTGGACCAGAATTGATTCAGCAAACGAAAGAAACCGTGGAACTCATCCATAAGAGATTGATAACTGCTCAAGATAGACAAAGGAAGTACGCAGATCCAACCAGGAAGAATGTAGATTTTGAAGTAGGTGAACCCGTGTTACTAAAGGTGTCACCATGGAAAGGTTTGACTAGATTCGGAAAGAGAGGAAAGCTTAGTCCGAGATTTGTCGGCCCTTTTGAAATTCTAAGACGTATAGGGAAAGTTGCGTATGAACTAGCTTTACCACCCCATATGCAGTACATTCACAATGTATTCCATGTTTCGATGCTCAAGAAGTATCATCCTGATTCCAAGCATGTAGTTGAGTATGAACCGATAGAAATTCAGACAGATTTATCCTATGTAGAACAACCAATCGAGATATTAGATCGTAGAGAGAAAGTACTTAGAAATAAAACAGTTGTATTAGTGAAAGTATTGTGGAGGAACCCCAAGGTTGAAGAATCAACTTGGGAGTTAGAAAGCGAAATGTTAGAAAAGTACCCTCAGCTGTTTACGTAGTAGATTCTGAGGACAGAATCCTTTTAAGGGGGGGATGATGTAACGATTCTAAATTTCGACTTAAATATTTTAATGAAGCGTACATTTTATTGTTAGGTGTTTATTATGTGCAATAATTGTTATGTGCTTAGAATTGTGAATTATTCACTTTGTGAGTAATTAGTTAATTGCGTATCTGGTTTCTAAATTTTATTTAAGTGCTCTGTAAATTTATTTAAGTCATATAATAATTATATTAAATTTAGAGTATGCTAAATTATTTAATTAAGTAGCATAAAATATTTCTTAGCATTATTTATATTTTAATTTAGTTTTAAACTCATGATTTAAATTTTTATAACCACTTCATTATTTTAATTAATTATTTTGAGAGATGCTACACCTTCTAGATTATTTATTTTCAATAGGTAATTTATTTATTTACCTAGTGAATGGTAAAATTCTATTTAAAATTTATTTTTGGGATTAAAAGACATTTTATTTGATTATTCTTTGTAAATGTAATTTTATTTAACTAATCTACAAAAGTTATTTGTAGAATAATATTTCTATTGGATCTAGAAATGGGATTATGAATTTACATGAAAGCCCTTGATTTTTATCATGTTAGTATTTTATTTAATTGGACATTTTTGTCATTTAATAATTAAATAACTAAAAAGTGTTTACTTTTACATTACTTTAATTCCCCTATAAAAACCCCTACCCACCCCCCATCGGCTCCCCCCACCCCGTTCTCTCTTCTTCTTCTTCTCTCCCCAACACCCATTTCTCTCTCTTGTTCTTCATCTCTTACAAAATCAAAACCACCATAACTTGTGTTTCTCTCACCCAAATTACAAGTGTGAGTAACCAAAACACTCATCTCTCAAATCTCTACAACCCTCTTGTACTAATTTCGAGTTTTATCATGATTTCAAAATTTGGAATTTTCGGATTTAAGGGTCTTTATGCATAAAGCTTACATGCAAAGGCCGATTGTGTGTATTTAGGGTCATTCTCGATGAGACCCATTGTTTTGGGCTCATCCGAGAAGAAACCCGACCATGGCAATGATCCTTGTGAGCCATGGTCTTGATTTTTGTGTTTAAAAGTTGAACTCAAGTTCATTTTGTTGATGCATGTCACTAATTTTATGATCCATGATGATTTTGATTAAAGATTGTTAGTGGGTTTCGATTTTTATTTATTTTGTATGTTGTATGTGATGTGGATAGTAAGAATTTGAAATATTATAAGTTGCATGTTAGTTTAAAAGAAAGTATGATTTTATTTTGTTTATAGATGTTAGTTGCAATTAAAACATTTGTTGTTTGAACTTTGGCTTGAGGTTGAAATGATTGTGGTTTGAAGGATGGGAGTTAAGGTGGAAGGAGGATAGTTAAAAAGAGAAAGAGAGGGAGAGAGAGGCCGAGAGAGAGAGAGGCCGAGAGAGGGAGAGAGAGGTCGAGAGGGAGAGAGAGGCCGAGAGAGAGAGAGGGAGAGAGAGGCCGAGAGAGAGAGAGAGGGAGAGAGATGAAGTTAGAAGGGAAGGATTTGATTTAAAAACTTTGAGTTTGGAAGTGTGATTTTCAAGATGTATAAATAGGTGTGTGTATTTTCAAAATGAATAGGTGTGTGTAGTTTCAAAATGTATTCATAGGTGTGTATTTTCAAAATAAATAGGTGTGTGTATTTTCAAAATAAGTAGGTGGGTGTATTTTCAAAGAGTGTCCATAAGTATGTATTTTCAAAATATATGGTGTATGTGAGGGGGTGAGTGACTAAAAGAGTGATTTTCAAGGTGTGCGTGAGGATAAAAATGTAGACTTAGGTAATGTGTGTTTTCGCAAAGGTTGTGTAACTTGAGATTAGTGTATGTGTGTGTGTGCGTATTCTTTGAAAATGTGTTCACCATTGGGTTCTTGTGTGAGTGTACTTGTTCGTGTGTGTGATTAGGTGTTAGTGTAGTGAGAGAGTGAGAAAAAGGAGAAAGGCCGAGAGGCCATGAAGAGAGGAAGAAAGAAAAGAGGAAGTGTTGAGGGTAGTGTGGTAATGTCATAATTTTATTTATCTTAAATGGTATACATGGTCCCTTCTATGCTAATTGTTTAGTTGAACTTTAATTGAGATAGGTTGTCGTCAATGGAATAAGTATGTGGTATAATTCTTGAGGTACGTATACATGGCTTATATGATTAAGTGTTAAGGATGTCATGTGATGTTAAGTGACTACATGATTAATGTTAATTGAGTCGTTAAAGTATTAAGTGCTTCCTAAGTGATTACTTGGTTAAATATATATATAAGAATATATGATTGTATAACGATGGGGTAGAAATACTTAGAGATACGTAAACAAAGCTGAGGTACTAAGGAATAGAGACTAAGACAGTATTATATTCTTGTATAGGTTCCAGTAGAAGGCTAGGCAAAGAGCCAGTGGAAGTAAAGTTGGAACCCTGAGATTCAGATACTGAGATATTTTCAGCTTAAGGCAAGTATACGTTAAACTCTTACTTGTCCTTTAAATTATTATTATGCAATCAATTTCCATACTATGTTATTGTATCCCTTTTTACCTTACCCTTTTTATAAAATCTACAATTGTTCCTTTAACTTTGTTTTGTCCATATAAGCCTTTTTCCTTGACTTATACCTTGTTGGCCTCTGTTAACTTTTGAATACCCGGAGCATACTTATTCCTTTGTTCACTTATTTACCATGCCTTTCAATTGTTCATTCTTTAAGCCCCTGCAATAAAATCTTGAAATAGCTTATAGCCTGAAATGAATATCGAAAATGTTAAAAGCCTCTTGTTCATTTAATCCTTTTGTTTGAATTACTCATGAATGGAACAAACTTTGGCCGTGGCGGCGGTCCTGGTTACTTATGTATGTATTTTTAGGCCAATGTGTGCCTATGGATCCTGAATGTTAGGACCTTGTGAAAACATGGTCTGGAGCTTTATGTGGCTGATCACCCGTATAGCTCGTACCGTCTTACCGGAAGTTCCAATTCCATTCCTTAAATCTTTTCCTTTGAATAGAAATGTATATCTTGAAACTATTGATTACCAGTTGATTACCATTTAATTACCATTTGACTACCAGTTGATTACCATTTGATTACTAATGGATTTCTAGCTACATATGTTGTTGATTATACTTGCTGAGCATTCTTTGGCTCATTTTCTCGTTTTTACCTTAACCTTTCAGTGAAGTCAGAAGATGGTCCGTACATTCCGCACTGCTAGGAAGTCTTTTGCTAGAGAGTTTGCTGCTAGGAGCGGCCCGTGGTTTGGGTTCCCGACCCATGCACAGGTTTTAGATGCTTAAGTACTTTTGATTTCCTAATAGACTTAAGGCATTTGGTTTAAGTTGTAATATTTAAATCGTTTAGACTTGTAAAACTTAATTAGTAACTCATTTAAATGTTGGAACTTAGATATGTTGTTTCATACTTCGACCTGGTAGCGATCTTGGCTTGGGGTATGGTTTCCATTTATTAGATGCATGCCTAGGTTGTATGTTATATTATGTTATATTATGTAAATGTTCGTGACACTGGTTTGGGGGTGTCACAGGTTTGGTATCAGAGCGACAGGTTGAAGTCATTGAAACAACGTAGGAAAATTGAACATAGGATAGGAATTATAGATCACTAAAGATAGGAATTAGCTATAAGTCATACTAAGTTAGATAGATTATCAAGAATAGGATTTATCACTTAAGGATAGGTTATATAAAGGTTTTCACCTAGGTAGGATTTTATTATTAGCGCAGTAACTATTATTATGTATGTGTTACGTTATTATTGCAGTACCCGGATGCTAGTGTAGATGAGTCAGAGAGACGTCGTAGGAGAGGGGGATCCCCAGATACCCCACTTGAGGTTGATTCTGATGCTGAGACCGATCCATTTGACGATTCATCCTTTGATGGCTCTGATGAGTCTGAGACTGAGCTAGTGTTCCAGCCACCTCCTCGAGTTGCTAGATCACCGTCACCACCTGTTGTTTCCCCATCAGTTTTGCATGGAGTTCCTGTTCATCCATCCAGCCACACTAGTGTTCCGCATAGCGTCTATGTGTTGCTAGCTCGTCAGACTGATACTCTCTTTGGACGGGATTCAGAGGTCCGTGCTTTGGTCGACTCCTTAGTGGGTGGAGCCCCTGCACCATCTCCTTCCTCAGGGTTAGGTGTTAGACTCCAGTCATTAGTGGATGTGACTAACCGTGGACTTCGTGGACATGAGACTTGCGCCGACAGGGATAGAGGTTTTGAGGAGGTTGTCAGGATGGTTCGTTTCTTGTTGACTAGGATAGCTAGGACTTTGGCAGGAGAGGGCTCGACCGCTGATGACTAGAAATGGTTCCTGATGCTGCTGTGAGGTTGCCATAGTTGTTTAGTGGCAGACCTATTTACTTTATGTTATGATTAGCTGTTTGGTGGCATGGCCATCGTATTAGACATTATTTATGGGTGGTACTATTATCCTTGACTCTTTTATTCGTACTCTGTATCAGAATCGTACTATCAGTGACTGATTATCAGTCAATGGTTTATTTATGTGATTTCCTTTTTATCGTACCCATACATACCTCTATATATCAACATCCTGTTTACATTTCAGTACCATATTGCTTAGATACTGCCAAATTTCGATATTATAGAACTGTATAACCAACTATTTTCCTCTTATCAGTAAGATGCCTCCAAAAAGAAATACTCATACCAGAAACCAGAACCCGCCTGAAGGGCAAGACAACCCCAACATGGCTGAAATGATGGAACTTCTCCGACGACAAACAGCTGCCCTTACCCAACAACAACAACTACTTCAACAACAGTTTCAGCAACGACCACAACAAAATCAACCACCACCTGCACAGACTGTAGCCTTCAAGACTTTCCAAGGTGTTAAACCCCCAGAATTTGAAGGTACCACTAACCCAATTGCGGCCAAAACTTGGTTAAAAGAAATAGAAAAAGCTTTTGCCTTAGTGAATGTTGGAGCTGACCAGAAGACGATATTCGCTAGTTACTTGTTGAAGGGAGAAGCTACTTATTGGTGGGAATCTATTAGCGCTTTAGAAGGAATTGCTGTGATATCATGGGATAGGTTCACCGAGTTGTTCTTAGACAAGTACTTTCCAAGGTACATTCAAAATCAGATGGAGTTGAAATTTTTCGAACTTAGGCAAGAAAACTTGAGCGTCGCAGAATACGAGAAGAAATTTACGGAGTTAGCTAGATTTGTACCCGAGTATGTGAATATTGAGGAAAAGAAAGCTAAGAGATTTCAGCAAGGACTTAAACCATGGATTCGCAGTAGAGTGGCAGTTTTTGAGTTGAACACATATGCGGGAGTGTTTCAAAGTAAACCAATATAACCTTTCCGAAAAATATCTGCTATGTAAGCAGAATATCAACATATAACTTAAAAGATGAAGTTATAAGGTGATTTAGTGTAAACAACTCCCTTACCATAACTCATGTTATGTAAGGTATCCACAGAGTCATATGATATAAAAGATGAAGTTACGAGGAAAATTTCATATAATGTTCCGTAACCCAAAATCCACTTATGCATATATAATCTGAGTAAGGTTTTATCAGAGTCATAACTCATAAAGTAAAAGATGAAGTTGCAAGGATTTTTTATAACTTCATTTTGTTAAACACTATTCGACCCTCTGCCAACATGATCGGTAAACCTGTACTAAGGGGGCTACCCTTTAGTCCCTTTTAATACATGTTGCAGAATTATCCAAGTTGGATGATGAACTAATACTGGAGTAATCTCCGCGCCAGTTGTCCAACCTTACTATGATCAGTAGCAGGTTGTACAACTAAAAAGGGTTTTCTACATGTAGATGGAAGAACACGACAACATGACATTGTCTACCGCCTTTCTGGATCTCCCCGGCCCATTTGGGGCAATAAAAATGATGGATCGGCGCGACTCGACCTCTTACACTTGCTCCTAGTTCGGATGAAATCCATGACTCTGAAACGTAAAGATCGTCCTCCTTTCCCCAAGTGTAATACTTGTTGATATGACTCCACTCAGTAGTTATATCTAGGTTGGAAAGGAAGATTCTCCAATATTTCCCAAGCGATTGCTTGTTAATGGATATCGAATTGTTCCATCAATTTACCCCTCGATCGTTGAGGTGGTAACACAACATTTGACTTGCAGCAATTAAATTGCTCAGAGAAAATATCTGTCCTCGGACAGTTTTGAGTTGAGAGTTTAAAAGGAGTAGCAGTCACTTAAATCAGGTTTCCCATATTTTTGATAGTTGAGCGAGTATTTAAATCCTCTTAAAAGATAGATTTAAATGGAAAAATGGTGTTTTGGGAACCTCTTTTTGATTTAAAATAATTAATAATACAGCTTAGAGTATCCTTCGTAATTATTGAAGGTCGAGGATAAACTTTAAATAATATTACTCATTTTCAAAATGTGTTGAAAATATTTAATAAATAATCAAATAATATTTATTAAATAATAAACTTTAAATGAATATTCAAAAATAATATTAATTAAATAAATAATGATTAAATGAATATTCAAAATAATATTCATTAAATAAATAAACCTTGAATGAATATTTAAAATAATATTCATTAAATAAATAAACCTTGAATGAATATTTAAAATAATATTCATTAAATAAATAAACCTTGAATGAATATTTAAAATAATATTCATTAAATAAATAAACCTTGAATGAATATTTAAAATAATATTCATTAAATAAATAAACCTTGAATGAATATTTAAAATAATATTCATTAAATAAATAAACCTTGAATGAATATTTAAAATAATATTCATTAAATAAATAATAATTGAATAATGATTGCCCGATATCTTTATCGGAAAATAATCTTTAACATATACAGAAAATATAACTACTTTCGGTCTAAAGAATAAAATCATACGCCCTTTTACCTAGGGCCTTTATAAAAACCTGGATTCTAACTAATATCCCATATTTAGCTTAGAAGCTCATAAATAAATCATAAAGCAAGTATCACAATATACATTCGAAAACAGTTATGCCTTCCATTAGCATTTATAACTGAAATAGTATTCAAATAGTATTTCTTGACCGAGATAATACTCAAATAACATTCCTTGAAAGATATAGTAAGCAAATATCATTCCTCGAATGATGTCACACTCGAATAACAATCCTCAAAATACATAGTATTCTGCCGATGGAATCCCTCCGGGTTTCCACGGCTATCTACATATCTCAAAACACCGACTCCCGATTTAGAGTCGAAAACAATGAATATGCTCTTATATTTAGAGCTACCAGGTAAACCGGTTCATAACTACTTAACTCAAAATATTTTATATAATCCAAAGGTCAAATCCATTTTAACAAGAAATAAGATATATCGCAAAACTGTCCAATTTTATACATGGCAAAAGCAGTATCATATAGTCAATACTTCAAAGTATAGATTTAGAAACTTGCCTGATGCTCGAGAAGTGACAGGGGTTCGCGACGATGTCGGATAATCTAGACAAAGTCAAAGAAAACGCATGATTAATCCCCTGAATAATTCACTTGTACCCAATGCTTAGACACGTAAGCGAAACACAACCAAGGCATTACTAGCTCGATATAGGCTCATACTAAGTCCATGTTAATCGACAATTACTTAAGTCGTAGGTTTAGACCGAAATCGATCATCGAATACATGTTATACTTAACCATTTACAATATTGGTTTCTAAGTCATGTTCTTAGTGGTTTTCACTTGCGCAACCTCGGCTAACACATTTTTAAAAAATCGAAAAATAATATTTTAGACTCGAAACCTTCGTACAAACTTTCGTAACTGACCTTGGCACTTCAATACAAAATTTCATATTTTAAAACAACTTTGAAGGGTCTCAAACATAGCCACAAAGTTGGTACATTTCTGCAATCTCATTCCTTGAACCACTTTCACTAAAATGGTCATATCTCATAAACCGTAAACTCTTTTGACATGATTCTTACGCTCACGTAAACTAGAAACAAATATATACACACTCATGTTCATCACTGAACCAAAAGGGGCAGTTAGGTTTTCGGATTCTAGGCAGTTTTTAGAGTTACCGAAAATTGGGCATTACGACGGCTTAAAATCGAATAATCCAAATTTTTTTTAACCAACCCAAATAAGCATTCAACCAACACCCAAGACTCATATACACCATTCATCATCTTCCTCACTGCCTCAACAGGTCTTGGAGCTACAGTACTTATTTTTCCATTTTCATAACAACCACATAAGATTCATGCCTCTAAACATGCATACCACATCAAAACTCCATTAAAACACAATATTCATCAAATGGGTTTCTAAAGATTTATACCTTGGATTGAAGCTTAGAAGTGCTCTAAAGACTTTACAACTCTTAAACCTTGCTTAGAACATCCTTTGTAAGCCAAACCATCAAGAAACAAAATATGAAAATTAAGTTAGTAACTAATCATCCTAGAACACACCATCTTGTAAAAATCATATAAAATCGAAAAATAAGAGTTTCGTTCTCAAATCATTTACCACACCTTCTGATCTTCAAGGGATTTCTTTGGAGTCCTGGATCATCACCAGGGAATGCTTGAAGCTCTACTTATGGGCGTTTTAAGATCGGTGGCAGAATCTGCCAGGAACAGGGCAGATTGGAATCTTCAACTTGGGGAAGGGATTTGACTAGGCTACACCACTTTGTTTGTCATGAAATTTTGAACGAACCTTACCCATGGAGTGGAAAGCTACGGTAAAAATTTGGTGATTTATGGATGGATAGAAGTGGAGATATGAATTGTTCTTTGAGTTGTGTTCTTGGTTGGCAGATTGGAGAGCTTCTTGCTCATCTTTACTTTTGTTTTGTTTTTCACTTGGATGCATCTTTTCTTTTGTGTTGGTAACCACCCATTAGTCCACTTGTTGCTCTCTCATTAGTCCAAGTGTTGGCCTCTCATCAAACAACCCCATTTTTGCCAATGTTGCAAATACACCACTAGCTTTCTGGTTGACTTTAATGCATGACACCTTGGTTTTTCTTCTTCCACCAATTGGATCGTCTTTGTGTTCTTTTAATAAAATCAATACGTTATAGCTTATATGTTGCATTTGATTAATCCACTGTGGCACAATCCCTTAAATCAATATTAACTCCAACATCCCTTATCTATTCCCTCTTTATTCCTTGTTCTTAGAAAATGTTCTCGTGTTTCTTCGAATATTCTCAAATCAAATATAATAAAATTCCAAAATATTAAATCCTAAAATCCTCAAATTTAATATCTCATTTCTTGAATATAATAATATATAATTCGGTGCCCGGTCAAATATTACACCAAAATAAAATTTGGAATTTCTGAATTCCGATCGTCTTTGCATACACTTATCTACTCCGGAGATCACTAATATGACTTCGGAATATCCACACTACGTCTCGTACATAGGTGGCATGAAAACTTTTCTTAATCCTCAAAATCACTATTCATCCACCAAATTCACTATTCACTGATGCACTTAATCATAAAAAAAAAAGTTTTAATTTTTCCAAAAATTCGGGTTATTACAATCCTGTAAACATCAATTCTCAGATGTTAGCCATCGTGTAACTCATGTTTTATATGTACAAACTGACATGCTAATTTTTTTTAACCTAGTGCAACAATTCTTATATTACTCTCTTTTTTCACTTCAGTTGCAATTTCAAATTAAAATTATTGACATTTTAGAGATTTTAGAGATTTTGTTGCTTCCCTTCCAATTTGAAATCACAAGTACGTTGAACAAGATTCTCGGTATAAGCAAGAAAATCAAAACAAAGTTGAAGCCCATAAACTGTGACATTCTTTACTTCATTCTGTACCCGGTCATACCACACGAGTCTCTCCTCATCTAGCATAAAAAGAACATCATTTTGCACCTTTAAAAAAGCAACAGGCCGGACAGTTTCAAAAGATCCAAATATGCCAGGTTCCACTGATATTAACCTGGACCAAGAAATTTCCACCTGATCATCGTTCATCAGCCATATATCTGTACGAGAGTCACGACAGAAGTCAATTAAGCAAAGACAGTCAGACTCATGTGATTCTTATCAGTTTTGTGCACATCATTAGGAAATGGGAGCTTCCTATGTTTTTCAGATCTAAGATCAAAAGAAATTATAAAGTAAAAGGCCACGACTTTAAGCCAATACAAACATCCATCCACATACTTACCAAATTCTGAGTGTGGTAGGAACTCATTAAAAATAGTTTCATGTTGTGTCCATGAATTGGTTTTGAGGCTGTAAACAGACAACGTTATTCTCCGAATCTGACTATCAACAGTTGTCAGAACCTTATAGTCATCATTCAGATGATCATACCCGAGGCCTAATAGAGCACGAGTCTCAATCTCAGAAGGCAATGAATGAGAAGGGAGATGACATGGTGGTTTAGGTAGCAGTCTGCCCTTTCTGGTTGCTAGGTTCCACAAATATATATCATTGTCAAGCATAACTCTTCTCTTCATCAACCACACCACGCCATTACAAGGACTAACTATTAAGGTATGTGATTTACAACCCTTGAGTGGATCAGCTACTTCCACAGGAATGGAATCACACATTGAATTAACATCCCCCAAAAAAAAATTACTATTTAATGTTTCAGATCTGAAGACAATTCCACAATCACGGTTGCATTCAGTGTTTCTTTGAAAATGTGCTTTGACAAAACTTGGGCTATCAATGAGGGAGCCCCAACTTTTAGAAACACGTCTAAAATGGAGGAGAGGTTTGACTAGGAGGCAGAGCAAGATCATGTTGATCAAGTCATCAGGAACGTGGAAAGTTCCATTGATAAAACCACTGCTTCCATATAAAACAAGTATTCTACACTGGGTAATGAGAAACAACTAGAAATAGATTCCATACAAATACAAACAGATGACAACTTTTTGTATACAGATATAATTAGGAAAACCCTAAATGTATGCATATTTACATATTGAGATCTTTTCAACATTACAATATGTCACTTGTGTCATAAAAGTCTTACTAGTTTGACCTTTTTATGAGCACAAATACTTGAACATATAGATTTCAACACTACATGTGTTCACTTTATCAAAATATCTGACTATCTATGTAGAGTGAAGATAGAGAGATAGAGAAATAGGAGAGCAAGACAACAATCTATGACACTGTTGTGTATCGAGTACATGCTGATATGTATTGCTTATCTACCTTATCTATTTTCTCTCTTCCCAAATTACTTTTTATTTTCGGAAGAAAGTTACCGGGAGAGTGTGTGCTATTATTTTCCCTATTTCTGACACCAAAACAAAAGAAAATTATTTTAATTTCCTTTCCCTACGTAAAAATTTAAGAACGCCAATAAACAAGAAGCATCTGGTCAGGTTTTTCCATATACCTAAAAACAGTAGTTGAGAGTATGACAAACTTTCACAATACTACCAAGGGAACACTACGGCAACTACAGACCAGAATAAGTTCAATTAGTTATTCATGTAAACCGAGATTTCAAGTTTCACAAGTACTTAGCAGTTTACCACGTAGCAACGAAAAAATGATCAAGTACAAAGAACGAACCAAATTCCAAATCGGCTAACAATCCCTAAACATAAACATGCATGATATTTTTATTTTAATTTTTGACAAGAAACATGAATTTCATTTGAGCTAACAAACCCTAAACGTATGCATATTGAAACATGTTCAAGCACAAAAGCAAAGAGTAACTCAATTAAAAGCATCAGTTGAATACTCGAAGCAACAAATTAAGGCATATAGGTAAGAATATACAAGAGGTAAATGTGTATGTAGGTACCCCTGAGCTGATTTCTCTTTGGAACTGCAAAACAAAACAAGAAATCATTCTTATCAAAATCTAATACTTCTGAATCGATAGAATCAAGTAAGTGTTATATGTACATGAACATACCTCATGGAGATAAAGTAAATGAAAATTAAAAGGTGAGGAGTCTTAAGATTCATCATTCGCCATTAAACTTGTAGCTAATCTCCAGAAGTATAACTATACTTACACAATTGTATATCTACATAACGGAGAAGATAGTGTTTTCTTATTCAGCCAATAGTAAAATTACAATATGAAAAGTAAGTCTGTGTAGAAAACTATCCATGCTAACATGTACAAAAGGCTTGTAACAGAAAACAGTTACGATAAGTAGAGTGTGTGATCGGTGATGATAAGCAGGAAATGTGATAAGTGAACTTTAAGCTTGATAACGTGCAATAGTCCCCCATCAAATTAAAGGTGGTTGAAGAATGTTCAATCTGGACAGTAGTTGCCAATAAGAATGACGACCAAGTCCTTTAGTAAAAATATCTGCAAGTTGAAGAGAACTGGGAAGATACTTGGGTTGTATAAGATGAGATTGCACTTGCTCTCGGAAAAAGTAGCAGTCTAAAGAAAAATGTTTCGTCTTTGGATGAAATACAAGGTCGGCGGCTATGTCAAGTGTTGCCTCGTTATCACTTTGAACAATGACCGGCAAAGATTGTGGGAGCTGAAGCTCGGAGAGAAGAAGATTAAACCAAGAAATTTCACATACTTTGTTTGCAATGGCTCGAAGCTCTGCCTCTGCAGTATAGCGAGAAACTACTTTCTGTTTAGAAGAATGCCATACAACAAGTGAAGAACCAAGCATGAGACATATCCTAGTTATGCTTTTGAGCATTCTAGAAGAATCACGAGTAGACCCCTAGTCATTATCACAAAAAGCCTCAAGTTGATGACCCGAATTGGCAGAATAGAACAAACTCTGATATGGAGATGATTTCAAATAACGTAAAACACGTTAGACATCAAGCAAATGAGGAGCACGCGGAGCTAGAAGAAATTGACTGAGATTGTGTACAACATAAGTGATGTCTCGACGTGAAAATGTAAGGTAGAGTAATTTGCCCACCAATTTTTGATAAATAGTCGGATCATCCAACAAAACACCATCAGTAGGTGATAACTTCACATTGGTATCAACAGGAAGTGGGAGAGGTTTAGAATTTTCCAAACTAGCTTCAAGGAGCAAATCATGCACAAATTTGTGCTGATGAAGATACAAACCTGCTTCAGTTATGTGGATTTCAAGACCGAGATAATACTTGGCTAAGCCCAAGTCTTTGATTGTAAAATTAGCATGTAAAACAGCTTTAACATGTGATATAAAATCAGAGCTGGTGCCAGTAAGTAGTATGTAATCGACATAGACCAAAGCTGTAACAAAAACAGCAGACTTGTAGACAAACAAAGAATAATCAACTACGGTTTGAGTAAAACCAAGGTCAAGCAAAACAGATGCCAACTTCTCAAACCAAAGTCTCGAGGCCTGTTTGAGGCCATAAATGGATTTAATCAACCTATAAACATAGTTTATACCATGTAGAGGATGACCTTTTGAAAGCTCCATATACACTTCCTCCGATAAATCACCATGAAGGAAAGCGTTGTTCACGTCTAATTGGTGGATATCCCACCTCTTGATAGCTGCTAAAGCAAGAATAGTATGAACAATAGCCATTTTAGCGATCGGAGAGAAAGTGTTATGATAATCTTGGCCTTCAATTTATGTGTAGCCTTTAGCAACTAAACGGGCTTTGAATTTATCTAAGGACCCATCTGCCAAGTACTTCACCTTAGAAACCCACTTGTAGCCTATGACCTTTTTATTAGCAGGAAGAAGAACTACAGTCCATGTATTATTGGATTCGAAGGCATGTAACTCTTTAGACATAGCATCAACCCATCTTTCATCAGTAATGGCTTGATTGTAAGTGAAAGGTTCACGGATAGTAGTGTGAGGACCTACAGCACAAGCAAAAATATGACTAGGCGGAGAATAATGAGACATACTATATTTATTGACGTCAATAGGACAATCAAGAAGAATAGTGTTTGCTTTTGCAGAGTTAACAGTTGCATTAGTAGGTCAAATATCGGTTACATAATCTTTCAACCAAAGAGGTTGAATTTTGTGTCTGAGGGAAACACGTTGAACTAGAAAGAAGGTTGATCAGGTTTGGGCTCCTTAAATGTACCAGAAATGCAAAAATGGTACACCAGCATTCAAGTATTCACTTCTGGTACAGGGTGTAACGCCCCAAATCCGGGGTCAAAGGATTTGGTCGTCACGCTGCATTCTCAATTCAAACAACCTGTTTAATATTAATAAAACACAATAATAACATCTGCGACCCCGACTCTACCAAGAATCTTTAAAGGTTATAGTGCTAGAAACAAGAATCCAGAATTCCATTACATAAAAATTTTCTTCTTTATAACCATTCTCTTTACATGCAATCTAGAACACTAGTATAACTTCGATAAGAAGTATACCAGGCAACTACTTTTATACAATATCATATACAATAGAAAACATCTATATACAAAACCTATCACTAGCTCCAATGCTCTCGATCAAAACATCTTTACGCTAATATCCTTCCCCATCTCTGATCAGCTACGCGGACAACTCTCGCCAATATACCTTCTTACTGGCAGGCTAAAATATATATAAAGAAAACAAGTATGAGCGAATGAATTGCTCAGCAAGTGCATTATCAAGTATAATACGAAAAGTTTCCAAGATAAACTTTGGATTTTCAAATAAACAAGCCTTCGATTTAAACATTTGCAATCTCTAAAATTTTCAAATCAAGTTTGGTAATTTACCACAATTTCTCATTCAGCTTCTTGCAATTGAATAGTTTAAAACATGAATAAATTTATATTGGTCGTCACGGCGACCGAATCAACAATAACCACAATAGTATGTAGAAAATATGAAATAAATATAACTCATACGTCTTCAAGACCATAGTTTGTACAAAAATACTAGTTTTGAAGATAACAGATCTATTCACAACATTTTCCGAAACCAAAAACCCTGGAAGGGTAGAATAATCAAGGAGTAAGAATGAGCCAACGTGCTCGGTCATGGAATAAAGAACGCACTTCAAGACTTCAACATGGTACCGACTGGATATGCCGTATGAATAAAACTCATCAAGATAGATATCTCATGACTGCCAATGGAATCAAGGAAGTGGATTTCGACTATTTGGAATCCAAATGTATTAAGAGTAAGTGATTTCAGCAAGATTGAAACCACTATTATTAATCAACGAACCAACAATCTTCACGCAACGAATAAACCTGAGAATCAGGTCATAACTCGCAAGTACAAAACATATGGATGTAACTCATCTCAGAAATAAGAACTTATGTTAGAATTGGATTTTTCACATTTATCAAATCAAAGGTTGAGCTGCTGGCCAGCCACGCATCAACCCCGGATTTGCTTATAGCAAGGTCCTCTACTGGATCCTTGGCCAATCTGGGCCATAAGTTATTCTGACCATAAATATGGTCCGACCATTACTGGTCCATTTAAAAACATTCCAATCCTATATTATATATGTCAGGTGTCAGAACAATTGACAACCTTACTTCGACAATCAGGTGTCGGAAGAATCGACAACCTTAATACAACAAACGCTGGAAAACTCACGTTCCAGGAAACAATTCAACTATGAAGAATCCATCAAGGAATAACAATATAATTTAGTATCGATGAGATCGACACAATATTGGGAGGTGCATATGAAAAGTGACAATATAATAAGCATCGACGAGATCGATGTAACAACTGGGATAATAATGAAGAATAAACAATGACATGCTCAACAAGATTAAGTCTGATATGAAACAGGCATTATGATATCAACAGAATTTACAACAACTCAATATAGAGTAGGGTTCAAGAACAGGCTCTAGATGGCCTCAACAGTTCAAATTATCACATCATGGAAGAATTAGTTAAGATTCACCAATCTGGTAAGTGACAAGAAAGTCAAGTTCGAGTTTAAGGAAAATTCAAGTTGAAGTTTATAAATAGGGAAAACAAGGGTTTACTGACTTCCGACAGAAATAGTTTAACTCATTCGAACATATATTTATAATAGATAAGCCTTGAATTTGAAGGAAATAAACCAAATCATGCGCGACATATATAAATTCGAATCAGGGAATGGATCAGATGATCGCATTAACAAGAAATGATAATAATACTTGCATGGGTGCAAGATGGAAAATAGAATACTTGTAGAACAAGTACCACAACTTCGGAATTTAAAATAACATTTTACCCTCATAGGGTTCACAAGTTCCCACTCATCTAGGGTTGGCAATATTCCAACCTAATAATTTTAAATCAAGATTTTTGAAAAAAAAGGCTTTAGTATACGGCCCATAACTATCTTTTCAATCATTTCAATATAGTAATTATATCTTTCCAATAAACATGAAAATATGAATCTAAGCTCAAAAGGTATAAAAGAATACTCGTCAATTTACGAGATTAAATAAAATACTTGCAGTTTAATGCAAAAGAGTCAACATTTAAAATTTAGGGAAAAGTATGCCAATTGCATAATAATAATTCAAGGGAATATCACTCAATTAATAAGCAAGGGTATAAACACTTGCCTCTGGTCCTTAGCTATTTCGTAAGGCTGAAATAATACGATTCCCTCCTTATTTTGTCTTATCGCATGATCCTCTATTTCCGTCCTTCTTTGCTTTAACGCTCTTGTGAATACCACTAGTCTGCTCCTACCATTTTGAATCCACGTGTCTGCCATTCTTACCGATATCTCTGTTGGAAGAAAATACTTGCATATGTCCTCTACGAGTGTTGACGTCCCCTGGGTGTTACGTCACCTCACAAATACCCAATCAGTCGTAAACAATATCTCATCCTTCTCCAACATCTCTTATTTAACATACTTCGATAATCTGACTCGTCTCGTCCAATAGCCTCTGTTGCATAGACAATCACATTTCAATCGATAGAAAATCACGATCAACCAAATAAGTAATTCACGTAACTCGCTCGACAAAAATCTCTATACTATAGAAGTCAACCTAAGTCAACGGCCTCGTAAATCTCATTTTCTAACATTACTGGCAAATTTCTATCCCAACTACCCCACACGATAATATTAGACACGACCAAAGCATTTAAACAAGTCTCAAAACAATTATTCGCATTTATGACTCAACAACTAGATAATTCACATAATTCACATAGCACATATCGTCATTTAATTGTGATAAATAAATCACATAAGTCCCGTAACATCTAAGAAATAATTTTAGAAACATATTCGACTCTCGTTTCAAAAGAATTTTAATCTCAAAATATTTTTAGATCAAGAATCGGATCATTTATCCCAATATAAAGATTTAAAAACAATTTAATCAATTATTATAAAATTAATTGTCAATTTCCAAACACTCAAACTATTTTTAAATAAATAAACCAAGCCAGAAAATAATTAAACTTAATTTTAATTTATTAAATCAAATTAATAATTAATTATTAAGAATTAACTGATTAAAAGAATTAATCAATTAATTAAATTAATTAATTATTAATCAAAAATAATTAAAATAATTAAATTTAATCGATTTTCGAATTTAAATAAATATTTATGAATTTATAAAATTTTCTGAATAATAAAATGTATTTTTAAATCAAAGATATGATTTTTAGAATTTTTAAACTATTTTTGATTTATTATGAAAAATAAATCCTAGAAACACTTTTTAGAAAAGTGAATTAGGGTTTTCTGGATCAAACCGGGTCGGGTTAGGGTTTTAAAACGGGTTGCCAAGAACACAAACGGGTCGCCAAGAACACCACCAGAATCCGGTGGCGGTTCCGGCGAACCCACCGTTTCCGGCAACCCCAACTATACTCAAAACACACGGCTTTTACACAGGAATTCCTGGGAGTTACACAACAATTACACATCCCACTCGAATCGTCTTCAAAACGAAATCAAATGGTCAAAATCGACCCCCAACCGAAGAAACTGCCGGCGGTGGCTCTTCTCCGGCGAGCTCCGATTCGACTCCAACATCAAAGATAATCACATGCACAAACTCCATATCCTACGATCTATTCATTGGTATAGGTATCAACATCAACCACTTTCTGGAAACGAAATTCCGGCCAAAAAGTTCAAGAACTCCGGCGAACTACAACACTTTCGATTTGCCCAATTTTTAACTCAAAAATCAACTTAAAAATCACCAACATACTCCTCATAACATGAACAACACGATTTTGCAATCAATTTACAAGAACAATCAAAATTACGAATTCCCCCAAATTAAACTAAAAATTAGAATTAATTAAATAAATAAATAAAGAAAAACTCAGAAATCATACCCACACAAATTTTGATGATGGATTTGGATAGAGGATGATGAGAGATTCGATTCGACTACTAGAGCGTCGAAATCGGATTCCGATAACGCCTTCAAAATTGAGTTTGATTCTCAAGAACACGAAGAACACGTTTCAGGGGTTTTTAGATTTTTAACGATAATTATGCTTTATTATACGCAAAACAAAGTACGATTCGCCTTTTTATATTAAACGGAAAATAATACCCCGAACGACATTTTTGGATCGATATTGATCCGATGGATCGTTTTAAATACAATTTAACAGAATATATGCTTTAACCCTTTAATAAAGCAGAATACACGTTTTACGAGACGATAATCATCCAGAATGTACAGATAACTACAAGTATCGTTTAATAATAGATATACGAACCAAAATACTTCTATTACGAATATTTTCGAATACTTCCCACTTTAACGAATGAAATATTGGTACGAACGATATACCAATTTCCCGAATAATTAGGGAACAGACTGAATTTTCTTTTCAATAATTAAAATAGAATAAAATAGTATGGCATCCTTTTCAAAATAATTTCTAATTCCCCACACATTTTCACATAGCATCCCAATTTCACATATTCGATCATTTAACGAATAACTTAACCCATTTAGACAGATAAAACATTTAATAAATTTTAATATGAAATAAAATTTCATTTCTCATCAAATATTAACACGTAATTTTCCCGGATCTTACATCCTCCCCCCCTTAAAAGGATTCTGTCCTCAAAATCAGCTTGCGCGAACATATGTGGATATTTTCCAACATCTCATTCTCAAATTCCTAGGTTGACTCTTCAACCGTAGGATTTCTCTTCAAACTCATACTAATTTGACTGCTCTATAACTTAACACTTTCTCATACTGACTCAGTATCTCAATCGGTTGCTCAACATAGAACAAATTAACTAAATCTCTATAGGTTCATATTCTATAAAATACACTATGAATACACTGCTCATGGAGTGGTAAGCAAACTTGTACACAACTTTCCCAACACACAGTAGATCGACGTAAGGTAGCATTTCAAAATCGCCATAATAACTGTTGTCGTAAAGAAATTTAACCAATGGTAAGTGATCCTTCCAATTACCTTCAAAGTCTAGTACACAACTCGTAGCATGTCCTTAATCGTTTGAATGGTCCTCTTATTCTAACCGTCTGTCTAAATTCTTAAATTAAGTCATGGATTTCTGTCAGATACAATTGAACCCGTCATTCCACGTCGTACTACTATCTCATTCAAATAGGGATGAACCAACTCACCCAATGAATATCTCTCGTTACTCGGTCACTCATAACCTAAATAGCATCATAATCAGCTTTGGGCCTTGGAAATTCTACTACAAAGTCTATCTTAATATGTTTCCACTTCCTTTTAGGAATCTCTTAGTCGTAATCGTCTACTATATCTCTGTTATTCTGTCTTCATTTTCTAACATCTCAAATACTTAGATACTCACTAACACTAGTATTCCTTTAAATCCCTCATATATATTCTTGCATTTCCTTCTTATCCCTTATACTTTCTCGTCCCCTCCTATAATTGAATCCATTTCTTTTTCTATAATTCTTTCCTTAATGTAACCCTTTCTCTTTGATCAATTCTGGTTGAATCCTAATTCCAGCCATTTCTTCTAGTTAATCTCTTATTATTATAACCTTAAAGCTCCATCCTTTCTAATCCTTGTACCGAAGATATTTACATCTCTAATCTCTCTTTACTACTTATAATGCCAGCTTCCAATATAATCTCTTAGTTAATTCTATCTATCTCCAATATAGCTTACAAATGTTTTCAACAATCACATACCTTCTGTTCCAAACAAATATTCAATTTAAAACAAACACCCATTACCTTGTCCATTGTCTTTAAATCCTTATTAACACCTCTTCATCTTCTTTTCCTATTTACAATTGTGAGAAATACTCCTTATCAACTTGGTGACTCGATCCCATATCTTAAAACTTGTTCTACTTAGTCTTAAGAACTTAGTCAATCTCCATCTGATTTCCCAAATAATTCAGAAGATGCACTCACAGTAACACTCATGACACCTTTCCCAGGGTTCCATCTTGTTTCCCAATTAGCTTGATCAACTCGACATCATCTTGATTCTCATTCTATACATCCACATTGACTGGTAAGATCTACCTTAACTATAGTGAGCAAAAGACTTGCAATCATATCATGAAATTCTGAAATACTCAAAGATCAAATCATTCTCCATTATTATCCTAACATCGAATTTAGAAGTTCTTCTCATTGAGACAAAAATCTATTATGTCCATTTTCCACAACCTGGGATATCATCAGCACAATTACACATTTTCCCCAATTTCCAATCAACTCTTGAATTATCTAACTATCATAAATGGTTACTGAGGCTTCATAGCGCGTCGTTGTTTCTTCGATTATTATTTCATCTTCAAATACTGTCGTTTCTGTCAAATAAATGTTGACTCACCTTTCCACATCGTAATGTTAATCGATAGCGAGAGAACAACTGGCTCCATTATATGTCACTAGTATTCTAATCGCATCGTAATCCGCTTTCGCTCGTGGTATTTCAATCGTAAATTCTTCGTTCATTAAGGTAAGGTAAATTTCCCCCCCACATGGTGGCATACCTTCCAGATTATTTGAAATAACAAACTTCATGATATTTTGAAGAGAAAAGGTTCTGTATCATAGCAAATGTCCCACAATTGTGGTTGTCAAATTTACATATTCTAAAGCGATCATTATTGGAAATAAAAAGATCACTGAGGGATCAATTTGATCACATGAACTCAATGTTGTGTGTCTTGATCAAGATAGTACTAAAGGTAATCAGTCCTCTTGTGAAGCACAACACACAAGTGATGGCGTCCCAACAAACTTCTATCACACAGACAGATAGTCCTTGTGTCCCCTATAAATAGGGTTGTTCGTCTCAGTTAGAGTAGAGAAATATGAAAGAAATTTTGAAATCAGATTAACAATCAAGGCCTTTTGACCAGATATTCTCGGATATACACCTTGGATTAAAATTGAATAGATTCCAAAGGTGTTATCTCAGAAAAGAACAACAACCAGAGAGGAAGTATCAACAAATAGTGTTACATTACAATTAGAGTTATCCACCCCAGAAGAATGAAGGAGTTGGAATTCAAATAACATATTTTTCAACAAGCCTAAAATTTGAAATAGGCATAACAACATTCATTGACGCAATTTAAAACATGATTGATCAAGAGTATCAAATACAACATCAACAGGTGGAATATATTCACCAACACAGGTTTCACTTAAAGGAATGTCAAATATTTCATTAGGATGAGAAGGTATTACCAAGGTCTTTACATATGCTTCCTCTGTCGACTCCTCCGATAGATCGTTATCTGATTCTAAGCCCTTATTTTCCACGTCGCAAAGTTATCAATATCGTACGTTGTCGTCGACTCGTAATAGTCCTTAAAGATTCCGCCGTAGACATCTACAAACGTGAGAAGTTCTATCCAGCTCAGCACAACCATCTCAAGCGAGTACCCCTATCTTAACTTACTCATTGGTACTATATCCGATAGTCCAACACGAACTCTAAATGAGCTCTGACGTTCCTTATATAACTATACACACACCTACACACTATCGTTTCTAGTTTTACTATAACCCTGCTCTGATACCAACCTGTAACGCCCCAAATCCGGGGTCAAAGGATTGGGTCGCCACGCTGCATTCTCAATTCAAACAACCTGTTTAATATTAATAAAACACAATAATAACATCTGCGACCCTGACTCTACCAAGAATCTTTAAAGGTTATAGTGCTAGAAACAAGAATCCAGAATTCCATTACATAAAAATTTTCTTCTTTACAACCATTCTCTTTACATGCAATCTAGAACACTAGTATAACTTCGATAAGAAGTATACCATCCAACTACTTTTATAAAATATCATATTCAATAGAAAACATCTATATACAAAACCTATCACTAGCTCCAATGCTCTGGATCAAAACATCTTTACGCTAATATCCTTCCCCATCTCTGATCAGCTACGCGGACAACTCTTGCCAATATACCTTCTTACTGGCAGGCTAAAATATATATAAAGAAAACAAGTATGAGCGAATGAATTGCTCAGCAAGTGCATTATCAAGTATAATACGAAAAGTTTCCAAAATAAACTTTGGATTTTCAAATAAACAAGCCCTCGATTTAAACATTTGCAATCTCTAAAATTTTCAAATCAAGTTTGGTAATTTACCACAATTTCTCATTCAGCTTCTTGCAATTGAATAGTTTAAAACACGAATAAATTTATATTGGTCGTCACGGCGACCGAATCAACAATAACCACAATAGTATGTAGAAAATATGAAATAAATATAACTCATACGTCTTCAAGACCATAGTTTGTACAAAAATACTTGTTTTGAAGATAACAGATCTATTCACAACATTTTCCGAAACCAAAAACTCTGGAAGGGTAGAATAATCAAGGAGTAAGAATGAGCCAACGTGCTCGGTCATGGAATAAAGAACGCACTTCAAGACTTCAACATGGTACCGACTGGATATGCGGTATGAATAAAACTCATCAAGATAGATATCTCACGACTGCCAATGGAATCAAGGAAGTGGATTTCGACAATTTGGAATCCAAATGTATTAAGAGTAAGTAATTTCAGCAAGATTGAAACCACTATTATTAATCAACGAACCAACAATCTTCACGCAACGAATAAACCTGAGAATCAGGTCATAACTCGCAAGTACAAAACATATGGATGTAACTCATCTCAGAAATAAGAACTTATGTTAGAATTGGATTTTTCACATTTATCAAATCAAAGGTTGAGCTGTTGGCCAGCCACGCATCAACCCCGGACTTGCTTATAGCAAGGTCCTCTACTGGATCCTTGGCCAATCTGGGCCATAAGTTATTCTGACCATAAATATGGTCCGACCATTACTGGTCCATTTAAAAACATTCCAATCCTATATTATATACGTCAGGTGTCAGAACAATTGACAACCTTACTTCGACAATCAGGTGTCGGAAGAATCGACAACCTTAATACAACAAACGCTGGAAAACTCACGTTCCAGGAAACAATTCAACTATGAAGAATCCATCAAGGAATAACAATATAATCTAGTATCGACGAGATCGACACAATATTGGGAGGTGCATATGAAAAGTGACAATATAATAAGCATCGACGAGATCGATGTAACAACTGGGATAATAATGAAGAATAAACAATGACATGCTCAACAAGATTAAGTCTGATATGAAACAGGCATTATGATATCAACAGAATTTACAACAACTCAATATAGAGTAGGGTTCAAGAACAGGCTCTAGATGGCCTCAACAGTTCGAGTTTAAGGAAAATTCAATGTGAAGTTTATAAATAGGGAAAACAAGGGTTTATTGACTTCCGACAGAAATAGTTTAAGTCCTTCGAACATATACTTATAATAGATAAGCCTTGTATTTGAAGGAAATAAACCAAATCATGCGCGGCATATATAAATTCGAATCAGGGAATAAATCAGATGATCACATTAACAAGAAATGATAATAATACTTTCATGGTTGCAAGATGGAAAATAGAATACTTGTAGAACAAGTACCACAACTTCGGAATTTAAAATAACATTTTACCCTCATAGGGTTCACAAGTTCCCACTCATCTAGGGTTGGCAATATTCCAACCTCATAATTTTAAATCAAGATTTTTGAAAAAAAAGGCTTTAGTATACGACCCATAACTATCTTTTCAATCATTTCAATATAGTAATTATATCTTTCCAATAAACATGAAAATATGAATCTAAGCTCAAAAGGTATAAAAGAATACTCGTCAATTTACGAGATTAAATAAAATACTTGCAGTTTAATGCAAAAGAGTCAACATTTAAAATTTAGGGAAAAGTATGCCAATTGCATAATAATAATTCAAGGGAATATCACTCAATTAATAAGCAAGGGTATAAACACTTGCCTCTGGTCCTTAGCTATTTCGTAAGGCTGAAATAATACGATGCCCTCCTTATTTTGTCTTATCGCACGATCCTCTATTTCCGTCCTTCTTTGCTTTAACGCTCTTGTGAATACCACTAGTCTGCTCCTACCATTTTGAATCCACGTGTCTGCCATTCTTACCGATATCTCTGTTGGAAGAAAATACTTGCATATGTCCTCTACGAGTGTTGACGTCCCCTGGGTGTTACGTCACCTCACAAATACCCAATCAGTCGTAAACAATATCTCATCCTTCTCCAACATCTCTTATTTAACATACTTCGATAATCTGACTCGTCTCGTCCAATAGCCTCTGTTGCATAGACAATCACATTTCAATCGATAGAAAATCACGATCAACCAAATAAGTAATTCACGTAACTCGCTCGACAAAAATCTCTATACTATAGAAGTCAACCTAAGTCAACGGCCTCGTAAATCTCATTTTCTAACATTACTGGCAAATTTCTATCCCAACTACCCCACACGATAATATTAGACACGACCAAAGCATTTAAACAAGTCTCAAAACAATTATTCGCATTTATGACTCAACAACTAGATAATTCACATAATTCACATAGCACATATCGTCATTTAATTGTGATAAATAAATCACATAAGTCCCGTAACATCTAAGAAATAATTTTAGAAAAATATTCGACTCTCGTTTCAAAAGAATTTTAATCTCAAAATATTTTTAGATCAAGAATCGGATCATTTATCCCAATATAAAGATTTAAAAACAATTTAATCAATTATTATAAAATTAATTGTCAATTTCCAAACACTCAAACTATTTTTAAATAAATAAACCAAGCCAGAAAATAATTAAACTTAATTTTAATTAATTAAATCTAATTAATAATTAATTATTAAGAATTAACTGATTAAAAGAATTAATCAATTAATTAAATTAATTAATTATTAATCAAAAATAATTAAAATAATTAAATTTAATCGATTTTCGAATTTAAATAAATATTTATGAATTTATAAAATTTTCTGAATAATAAAATGTATTTTTAAATCAAAGATATGATTTTTAGAATTTTTAAACTATTTTTGATTTATTATGAAAAATAAATCCTAGAAACACTTTTTAGAAAAGTGAATTAGGGTTTTCTGGATCAAACCGGGTCGGGTTAGGGTTTGAAAACGGGTTGCCAAGAACACAAACGGGTCGCCAAGAACACCACCAGAATCCGGTGGCGGTTCCGGCGAACCCACCGTTTCCGGCAACCCCAACTATACTCAAAACACACGGCTTTTACACAGGAATGCCCGGGAGTTACACAACAATTACACATCCCACTCGAATCGTCTTCAAAACGAAATCAAATGGTCAAAATCGACCCCCAACCGAAGAAACTGCCGGCGGCGGCTCTTCTCCGGCGAGCTCCGATTCGACTCCAACATCAAAAATAATCACATGCACAAACTCCATATCCTACGATCTATTCATTGGTATAGGTATCAACATCAACCACTTTCTGGAAACGAAATTCCGGCCAAAAAGTTCAAGAACTCCGGCGAACTACAACACTTTCGATTTGCCCAATTTTTAACTCAAAAATCAACTTAAAAATCACCAACATACTCCTCATAACATGAACAACACGATTTTGCAATCAATTTACAAGAACAATCAAAATTACGAATTCCCCCAAATTAAACTAAAAATTCGAATTAATTAAATACAAAAAAATCTCAGAAATCATACCCACACAAATTTTGATAATGGATTTGGATAGAGGATGATGAGAGATTCGATTCGACTACTAGAGCGTCGAAATCAGATTCCGATAACGCCTTCAAAATTGACTTTGATTCTCAAGAACACGAAGAACACATTTCAGGGGTTTTTAGATTTTTAACGATAATTAAGCTTTATTATACGCAAAACAAAGTACGATTCGCCTTTTTATATTAAACGGAAAATAATACCCCAAATGACATTTTTGGATCGATATTGATCCGATGGATCGTTTTAAATACAATTTAACAGAATATATGCTTTAACCCTTTAATAAAGCAGAATACACGTTTTACGAGACGATAATCATCCAGAATGTACAAATAACTACAAGTATCGTTTAATAATAGATATACGAACCAAAATACTTCTATTACGAATATTTTCGAATACTTCCCACTTTAACGAATGAAATATTGGTACGAACGATATACCAATTTCCCGAATAATTAGGGAACAGACTGAATTTTCTTTTCAATAATTAAAATAGAATAAAATAGTGTGACATCCTTTTCAAAATAATTTCTAATTCCCCACACATTTTCACATAGCATCCCAATGTCACATATTCGATCATTTAACGAATAACTTAACCCATTTAGACAGATAAAATATTTAATAAATCTTAATATGAAATAAAATTTCATTTCTCATCAAATATTAACACGTAATTTTCCCGGATCTTACACAAGGTGCCACCTCATGTGGCGACCCCGGGAAGAATCCGCCACCTGAGGTGGCGACCCCCTTATATTTTATTTTATTTCATTTTTTTTATTTTCCTGTCAATTGTTCTTGGTTGTTACTTACTAAAAATTGATTGGTAAGTAGTAAAAAATGGTTTTCAACAATCGATTTTGGAGGTTTAAAAAATGTAGTTGCAAAATTTAAAATTTCATTTTTTCTTTTCTATATTAAACTTGAAATGTCGTACTTCCCAATGAGCCAAAAATTGAGAAAAAATATTAAATGTAACTATGTAAAATTTAGGTCCAAAATTGATAACTACACAAAATTATAATTTCTGTAGGTAGTTTTAGGGGTACAAAAAACATTCTTGTACGTGATAATTCTTATTTTTCTGTGTTCCGCATTAAACATCGAACATTTAGTAAAAATGCAAACATAAACTCTAAAAATAAGCATAAAATACTGTGAATTCACCACTCAAGATCTGGAAGCATGATAATAATACAAGCTTTATGTTACTGTTGACGTGACTACACCACTTTGAGATCAATTATTTCTGAAAAAGAGGACCAATAATACAAAGCTTTAATTTTCTGAAAAAGATGAATGGTCACTTCAAGACCTGCATTTATTACTTTCAAATGTAACAGCACTTTCAACACATTTTATTACTTTCACCAAGATATCAATAATAATCACACCTTTGTCCCATAAATATGCCATCCCTTCAGTCAATATACATACAACTTCTTCTCATTTTATTAGTTACCCTTCAAGGCAGTTTGCATCAAATGGATAAGGGGAAATGGCCAATGATTTCTGGTTCAAGCAGTAATCAAAAGCGAGATTATCAACGTCCAATGGAAACTGAAGAAAGCATTAGGAAGCGAAATGAAGAAGAGGATTTGAAAGCAAAATAAATACATGGATGGAACATGTTCTACAACAAAATGCGCAAGTATACGAACAGAAAGAATAGAAGGGGTAAAGATTGGATGCCAACTGAAGATGAGGTTGCAGACGAGGCGGAACAATATCCAGAGGTCAGTAATCTTTGGAATAATGGACGTGCACGTATGTGGAGAACTAAGTACTCCACACACGAGGAGTTGCTTGAGGACAAGGCTGGTTTACGTGAGAAGTGTAAGGCATTACAAAATGAACTTGACGAACGTGATGAAGCCGAATGGTTGGGTTCCTGGAATGAGGGTAATGAAGATGAAGATCAAAGTTAATATTTTCCATTTCCATTTCCTGTAACTGTTCACCTCACTCAGTTCAGTTTGAATAACTGTTTGCATTTCCATTTCCTGTAACTGTGTGCATTTCCATTTTCCATTTCCATTTCCTGTAACTGTTTGCATTCATAAATCAACCATTCGAATTCATAAAAACAAAATTCAAAAAAATACAATTCGAATTTATAATCCTAAGTTCATAAGTTACATGGAATTTTAATTTAATTTTAATCAATCATGTAATTTAAATTAATTTGAATAATAATTAAATATTTATTTAAATTCAAATTTTAATTTTAATTCATATAATATTAACTAATTTATTTAAATTTGAATTATTTGTTTCTGTCAAACATAAACATTTAGATTTCCAAATAGTACAAAATCTTATCTTTTCAATAACATTTAGATTTCCAAATAGTACAAAATCTTATCTTTTCAATAACATTTAGATTTCCAAATAGTACAAAATCTTATCTTTTCAATAACATATATATCATATTGGCTTCCTATTTATGTACCTTCAAAACATAAACATTTTCACAACATCTACATTACTCCATTACTCCACTACTCCATATACATTACAGTACTGCAGCAAAACATAATGGAAGGTTGTGTCAATGTGAATTTCTTTTGGGGTGGAAAAATAATTAGACAAGGTGTTGATATAACATATTCCACATATCCAAAATGTATGCGTTATGTTATGTTCGGAACAAGTTTTGAAGAATTCAAAGGAATTGTTTATGAGGTTATGAACATCAATCGGAATCATTGGAATTTGAAAATAAGTTATAAACATCTAGAATTCGGTATCGGTAATGTCGTTAAGCGATATTTCTTAGTTGTTATTACTTCTGACGGGGATGTTGGTAGGTTGTTGAGTATCCCTAGGACCATGCAAATGGGTTGGGGTGATGTTTTCGTGTTCATTGAGGCCGAACAGATTCAAGTGGAGGACCTGTACTCATACACTTATGCTACTCATTCTCCGCCTACCCAACGAAGTTACCAACAAGACTATGGGAAGAGCAGTCAGTTTCCCGAATTCTGATATGTGGGCGGTTCTAGCAGCCAAACAGTCCAACAAATGCATCATGGCGAGGATTCACCACATCTTAACCATACAGATTATGTGCAACCATCTACACCACATCATACAATGAAGGGTAGCGAGTTGGCCCGCATAGATGATAATCCTCTTGAATTTAATGTTGATAATTCAAGTAGTGAGGACTCCGATGATTTGTACAATGATGACGATGAGGATGAATCAGACGAGGATGATGAACAGGTACTAAGGAGCCATGTCCCGATAGCAACTTGGTTTCAGACCGAGGATTATTCACGGTTGTATTAAACAACCAAGCTGGAAATTACCTTGCTCTTACTGAAGATACAAAAGATCTTTCCATTGGTCAAATGTTCTCCACCAAACAAATGTTAATTCATGTTGTACGACAGATGCACATTACTACTAATCGGATGTACATCATGTGTAGGAGCAATTCGGAACAGTTTATTGCAAAGTTTGTCATGGAAAATTGTCCTTGGAGAATGAGAGCTGCCAAGAGAAGAATCCATGGACTGTTTGAAATTAAAAAGTGCACAGAGCATACTTGTTTAGTTGATCTACCTACGCAGGATCACAGAAAAATCTCTGCAAAATTTATTGCAAATCTTGTTAAACCACATGTAAGTTATCTACGTTGAACCATCTTCTAAATTTGTACAATGCATATATTACAAACATTTGTTTAACTTATTTTTGTCAATGTGCCACATGTCATGGAATCACCAAATATCCGAGTGAAGACCATTATAACAATGGTTAATGATGAATTCAACCACAATCTATGTTACAGCAAATCATGGAGAGGCAAGCAGTTGGCTATTGAGGAGGTCTACGGTAACTGGACTACGACATACGATGCACTACCACAGTTTTTCATGGCCATGGTACATTTCAATCCTGGGAATGTCGTTGTGATCGATGTCGTTCCTCATGAAACTGATAGAAGCAGTTCTGTTTGAACAAGGGTATTCTGGTGCCTTCACGCAATTATAAATGGTTGGAAACTGTTAGGAATGAAGATGATGGTGTTACTCGAATACAAAGAAGAGTCTACTGATACAAGAGTCTGTGATAAGATTCTATGAGCTGTCGGAGTCTGCAGTCTTTAAGAGTCTATAAAGCTTGCTGCAAATTATGGAAATTTCTATTATCTTTGAATACAGATCATTGGATAAACTCGAATCCTTATCAAGAATCAGAAGATGATTTGATCTTATCAGAAGAGCTGGTTTTTCAAAGTTGTTAACCAAAAACAGATGAGATAGAATCTCATAATTTCCAAGATTGATTTACTTGCTGTTTTTGTTGATCGGAAAATTGTATAAATACTCTCATTCTACATTGTA
This sequence comes from Heracleum sosnowskyi, assembly GCA_030848705.1. Lineage (NCBI taxonomy): Eukaryota > Viridiplantae > Streptophyta > Magnoliopsida > Apiales > Apiaceae > Heracleum > Heracleum sosnowskyi. Next base: position 88,446,498 of record CM061243.1, read on the forward strand.
ATATGTGATCATGTGTGTCGAAACCTTAAGCTTGTATTAGGTTTTTACATTGAGAGTTTGCAGCTGTAACATTGTTTACAGAACGTAGCTGCTAAGGATATTTGTACATCCTTGGTAGAGTTTGTAACTTTGGTTATTCAATATAACTCATCGTTGCAGCATCTTTGTTTTGTGTTCTTTCAATTCCGCATATTTACTATTCTGTTTATCAAATAAGAAAAACACAAAAATAGACATATTAGTACTACTTGTATTCAAACCCCCCTTTCTACAAGTAGTTCTGGTTTAACAAGTGGTATCAGAGCAAGTTTGATTAAGTTCGAATCAAGAAGATCAAAAACATGTCTGGATACAAAGATGGCAATACAAAAATCCCCATACTCAAGAGGGGTGAATATACTCACTGGAGAGTCAAGATGCTGCATCATCTTGAGGCTACTGATCCTGATTATCTTGACAGAATCAACAATGGACCATTCATCCCAACAAAGGTGGTTGCTACGACTAATGAAGAAGGAAAAGTTGTAGGAGATCGCACAATCAACAAGCCAAAGGGTGATTGGTCTGCTGAAGATAAAGCCAGTATACTCAAGGATGCAAAGGTAAGGAACATATTATTCAATAGTCTTGACATTGTTCTCACAAATTATGTTCTCTCATGCAAAACAACAAAAGAGATGTGGGATAAATTGAGGGTGCACTGTGAAGGCACCAGGCCTGTGAGAAAGAATTACAGGGCTTTGTTGATCCAGGAGTATGAACACTTTGCTTCTAAAAGTGGTGAGACTTTGGTGGAAACTTATGACATATTCACCAAGCTGATAAATGATATGGCTATTCATGAAAAGTATTATGATAAAGAAGACGTGAATGCCAAGTTTATGAAGTCTCTCTCTGGATACTATAGTGAAAAGATATCTGTTATTGAAGAAGCCAATGAGATGGAAGAGATAACATTGGAAGAGATCTTTGGGAAACTGAGAAACTGGGAGCTAAATAAGCAGCTGTTGGAACAAAGAGATGAAGGCAAGAATAGAAGCATCGCACTCTCCATTCAACAGGAAAAAGACAAATTGCTGAAGAATTTAGAAGAAGAATCATCTAGCAAAAGTTCAAAGAAGAAGAAAGAGAAGATGATTCAGGAATCAGAGTCTAATGAGTCAGACTCTGATAACAGTGACTCAGAAGCAGATATGGAAAAGCTTATGGCTCTCTTTGCCAAAACCTTCAGAAAAGGAAGGTTCAATAAAAGAAGATTCAACAAGAGACCATCATCCAGAAAAGATACCAAGAAGCAAGAAACCAGCAAGAAGTCAATAGTCAAGATTGACAAGTCCAAGGTTAAATGTTTTAACTGTGGCATTGTTGGACACTTTGCTGGAGAATGTAGGAAGCCAAACAGCAAACAAGATTGAAGTGGAAAAGCTCTCATGGTGACAGAAAAGGATTGGGCTGACTCAAGTGATTCTGAAGATGAGTTTGATTATGAAAATATTGCATTAATGGCTATCTATACTAACAAACCATCTTCACCAAAGAAACCAACAATTGAAAAGGGCATCAAGAAGAAGCACACTTTTATACTTGATAGTGGATGTTCAGGACATATGACTGGAAAGAAGGCCCTGCTAACAGATTTTGTGAAGAAAGCTGGTCCAGAAGTTTCTTTTGGAGATGGCAACAAAGGAGACACTCTAGGATTGGCTCAATTGTACTGGGAAATGTCATCATTCACTCATCAGCACAAGTCAACTCAGTGATAAAGGGTATATCTCTACCTTTGACAGTGAAGCTTGCAGAGTAACCAACATGGAAAATGGAAATACTGTGTTAACTGCGAGAAGACAAGGAAATATATATGAAGCCAGCTTACATGACTCATCAGGAGGAGAAATCAAATGTCTTCTTAGTAAGGCATCAAATGTCTCAGAAGAAAGTGATACAGTCTATTACTTAAACACCCAGGAGCTCAGTGGAATCATTAATTGATAAAAGACAAGAAACAAGAATTCGATAGTTTTTCAATTAAGAAAACTATCGAATGGTATAATAATGATTCATTGAAAACCATGTTTACTTTAATTTGGTATTCGATAGTTTTGATTAAAAAACTATCGAATGGTAAATTAAAGTATTTCATTCGATGGTTTTTAATTAAGGAGCAGGTGAAAAGTATTCTTGTTTTACAGGTTGAAGTTGAAGATGGACGGCCAGGATTGTTTCTACATTCCTAGTTCGATAGTTTTCAATTGAAGACTACAATTAATACAGAGAGAAGATAGTGTCTTCTTTAGTCGGAGTTATTTCACAGAAGCAATAACTGAGAGAGAGTTTGAGCCAGAGAGAAAATACCAGAGAAATTAATTCTGCTTGAATTCTATCAAAGTTTTGATTGTGTATAACTTAGAACTCATTGAAGCTAATCTACGGATTAGAAATTGTAGCACCCTTCGAGGTTTATATTTATAAAAAGATATATTCCCCGAAACTTGATTTGGTTTGGTGTGTTTGATTTCGTTATAGAACTGAATGATTAATCCGCGAACGAAATTGAATTATTTGTGAGTATCGTATTCAACCCCCCCCTTCTACGATACTTTGGACCTAACAATTGGTATCAGAGCTACTTGATTGATATACAAATCAGATCCGGTGAATGAGACCAAAATCAAACGTAGCGTGAAAATTCGAAGCAAATTTTTTAACTTTCAAAATTTTTCATTTTATTGGAAGTTCTTGAATTTTAAACAATTTGAAATTTTCAGAAACTATGAGTGCTCCAAAGACAACCGCTAGTATTAAAGTTCCCCCGTTTACTAGAGATGATTTCGGTTTGTGGAAGATGAAGATGCTGTTATTTATCAAGGCATCTAATCCGTTGTATATGGGCATATTAGAAAACGGACCATATGTACCAATGAAATCAGTTGATGAATCTACAGCTCCTGATGGTAGCAGGATTCCTTCAGGCACCCAACCTAAGGATATAAGTGAATTTACAGATTCTGACAAAGAACTGATTCGATTGGACACCGGTTTAATGTTGATATTGGCGGACTCCGCAGACAAGGAAATGAGCTATCAGTTGATGAACTGTACAAGCGGGAAACATATGTGGGATACCATTAACTTAATAATGGAAGGAACTGAAGACGTGCAGGAAAACAGATTGGACATTATGACTTCTCAATACGAAGCGTTTAGGTCACTGCCAGGAGAAAGTATAACTCAGGTCTTTGAGAAATATACTAAGCTTCTCAATGAATTGGCAATGAAAGGAAAGACCTATCCACTGAGAGAATCAAACAGGAAGTTCATGATGACGCTGCCCCATCATGTAGAACACAAGTCATCATCCATTAGGGAAAGAATTGACTTCACAAAGATGTCATTAGAAATGATCTATGGCAAGTTGAAGACCTATGAGATGGAACAGGAACAAAGGGTGATAATCTACGGATCAGGGACAGTGGAGAACAAGCACAATGCACTTGTGATATCAGCAACACTTGTAGTGGATGAACCAATAACTTCTGAGATTCAGGTTCAAACCCCTAGAGCTGGAAAGGAGGTGATAATAGAAGCAGAAATGGATTCTGTGAATCTGGGTGTTGATGAAAGTGATTACTACACCCTAGAAGAGCTTGAGCAAATGGAAGACAAAACCATGGCGTACTTAGCTGCAAAGTTTAGTCACATTCGTTTCAAGAGAAACCCTAAGTACAAGTTCAAGGGTTCAACCAACAGATTCCAGAAGAGCAATTATACACCTAGTACAGGCTTTAAGGGAGGCTACAAGACTGGCATGATTGATAGAAGCAAATCAAGATGCTACAACTGCAATGAGTTAGGGCATTTCGCCACTGAATGCCGGAAGCCTCGTCAAGCGAGAGACATGAAAGATGTCTATGGAAAGAAGGATTCTTATGATGAGTTGAAGAAAGAGAATGCCAAGCTTAAACAGCAATTGGAGGCATTCTCTGGAAAGCAGAAAGGGAAAGATCATATAGCAGAGGGAAAGCACTGGGATGATACTGATTCGGATGAAGAGGAGGAATATGTAAATGTTGCTCTAATGGCTTACTCTTCAGAGGAATCACCACAATCATCTCAGGTACCTATCTTAACTACAATTGACATGTCTAATTCTGAGTACAAGAAAACTGTGCAAGATCTTAGTGTAGAATTGTTTAATGTACACACAAGCATGCTAGCATCAGAAATGGAAAATGCTAAACTAGTTCTTAAGATTAAAAAGTTAGAATCTAAAAATGAAGAACTAGAGCTTGTAGCTGTAACATTAGAAGATCTTAAGCAAAAGAATGCGTACTTAGAGAACAAGGTCAAGTGTAATGCTGAGATAGAGACTATCCTCAGGAAGCAGATTTCAGATCTAGATTTGAAGCTGAATGCTTTTAAGAATTCCGCCCTAATTGCTAAGGAGATCATTGATACTCAGGCCATAGGGAATAAAACTGCTATAGGATTTGACTATGACAAGAAAGCTGGTAAGAAGATTGTGGAATTCCCTACGACACCTTCAGTTGTCAAAAGGAATACTCCACATGTTCTTAAGAATGTTGATTGTCCAGTTTTTGTTAAGCCTTTTCCACCACTCTTTCATGAGGATGACCTTTTCATAAGACAAGAATTGCTTGAGGAGGATTTGTTGAAGGAAAAAGAGGTAAAGACTATTTTGCCTAGGAAATCAGTAAAAAATGAATTAACTAAACCTGATTTACCTAAACCTGAAGTAGGTGACGTAGTTAGTAATGTTAAAAAGAACAGGAATGGGAAGAAGAAGATTGTTAATCAGGAAATGGTTCCATTTTATCCCATTGCATCTAGGAAGTTGTGCACTATTTGTAATTCTGCTGGACACCTTACACATGCATGTAAAAAGGTTAAAGTAGAAACTGCTAATACTTCTGAAATGCATAACATGTCTGACATGCCTGATCTTCATGAACCCTGTGGAAAGAAAGAGTGTTTGCTATGTAAGTACAACATCATGCATGCTTATTTTAAGTTGATGAATGATAGTAGCAATAGCACTGTTAATGTTAAATCCACATATACTATGAATATCAAACAGGGTAAGACTAAATTGAATGTTACTCCTGTTAAATCATCTAAACCTTCAGGACCCAAACAATTTTGGGTACCAAAGTCCGCTTAATCAATCTGTGATTGCAGGGTAAGGTTAAAAGCTCAAAGGTCGTGTGGATTCTGGATAGTGGTTGTTCTAGACACATGACAGGTGAAGAGTCCCTGCTTACAGAGGTGGTTAAGAAGACCGGCCCGATTGTAACCTTTGGAGATGACAACAAAGGATACACTACGGGATACGGTAAATTGAAAGCTGGAAATGTCATCATTGAAAACATCTCTCTTGTTGAAGGATTAAAGCACAATCTTCTAAGTATCAGTCAGTTCTGTGATAAAGGCTACAATGTAGATTTCAGAAAGGACAAGTGCTTGATCACCAACAGGAAGGATGAGAAGCTTACTCTACTGGGAGTGAGAAAAGGAAATTTGTTTATAGCTGACTTAAGTTCTACCAGTGAAGGAGAAGTTACATGTTTCTATGCAAAGGCATCTTCAGAACAAAGTTGGCTATGGCACAAGAAGCTCTCACATCTGAACTTCAAAACTATGAACTCTTTGGTAAAGAGAGAGTTAGTGAGAGGGTTGCCCCTGATGGAATTAAATCAGGAGGGACTATGTGAAGCATGTGAAAAAGGGAAGTCGAAGAAAGCATCACATGGAAGCAAAGGAATGACAAGCATTATTGAACCATTACAACTGATTCATATGGATTTATTTGGTCCAGTCAATGTTATGTCACTTTTAAGAAATAGATATGCATTGGTGATGGTGGACGACTACTCCAAGTACACGTGGGTGTTGTTCATACAAACAAAGGATGAAGCAACACAACTAATCATTGATCACATCAAGAAGATAGAAGTGGAAGCTAAGCTACCTGTGCGGACAATCAGATCAGACAATGGAACTGAATTCAAGAATGCAGTTCTTAATGATTTCTGCTCAGAGAAAGGAATATCAAGACATTTTTCAGCACCAAGAACTCCTCAACAGAATGGAGTAGTGGAAAGGAAAAATAGGACCTTGGTTGAAGCAGCAAGGACCATGTTGAGTGAATCAAAACTTCCCACTTACTTTTGGGCTGAAGCAGTGAATACAGCTTGCTACACTCAGAATCGAACCCTGATCAACAAAGATCATGAAAAGACTCCGTATGAGTTAATGGCCAACAAGAAACCAACACTGAAGTACTTTCATGTGTTTGGTGCAAAGTGCTTTGTACTTAAAGATGGAGAACATCTTGGCAAGTTTGATGCCAAAGCAGATGAAGGCATTTTTCTGGGCTATTCTCTGGAATCTAAGGCTTTCAGGGTATATGTGATTGAAGATAAGAAGGTGTTGGAAAGCTTTAATGTAACATTTGACGACACCAAAAGACCAGGCCTGCAAACCGGAGAGAACTCTGAATCCTTGGTATTTGAAAATCTATCAGGAGATCTCTCTGACAATGAAGAAGTACCTGAAGTTGTTAAAGTCATTAATAATAATCATAATGATAATGATTCTGGACAAAGTGGTGACCAAAGTGGAGATCCTCAACATTCTACAGGATCCACTAGTCAGTCTTCAGAATCAACAGATCAAACCGTCAACAACTCAGGGGGAGCAGGAGAAGGATCAACTAGTCACACTCCACAACATCTAGAACAAGGAGAATCATCAAGATCGCATCTTCCAAGACAAAGGGTATGGAATAGAGATCATCCCTTTCACTTGATCATTGGTGATCCGGACACAGGAGTGAGAACTAGGAGAACATCACAAAATGAATGTCACTATTCTGGGTTTCTTTCAGAAACAGAACCTAAGAAAGTTGAAGATGCTCTAGATGATCCAGATTGGGTGATTGCTATGCAAGAGGAACTAAATCAGTTTGAAAGGCAGAATGTTTGGAAGCTGGTACCCAGGCCTAAGGGAAAATCTGTTATTGGAACACGATGGGTATTCAGAAATAAGTTGGACGAAGATGGCATTGTAACGAGAAACAAAGCCAGACTGGTTGTTAAAGGTTACTCTCAAGAAGAGGGTATAGATTATGATGAAACCTATGCACCAGTAGCAAGACTTGAGGCAATCAGAATATTTCTGGCATTTGCTGCACATTCCAATTACAAGGTATATCAAATGGATGTGAAGAGTGCTTTTCTGAACGGGGAGTTATAAGAAGAAGTGTATGTGGAACAACCTCCAGGTTTTGAGGATTCAAAACTGGCAGACTTTGTGTACTTTATATTCAAAGCTCTCTATGGACTCAAACAAGCTCCAAGGACATGGTATGACACTCTCTCTGAATTCTTACTTGAAAATGATTTTACAAGAGGTGTCGTAGACAAAACTCTCTTTGTCAAAAAGCATAAAAATGATTTGATATTGGTGCTAGTATATGTTGATGACATAATATTTGGTTCTACTAATGATGATCTATGCAAGAGATTTGCTAAGTTAATGCAGAGTCGTTATGAAATGAGCATGATAGGTGAATTGTCATTCTTTCTTGGACTGCAAGTATACCAAAAACAAGATGGTATATTCATTTGTCAGTCCAAGTACATCAAAGATCTTCTGAAGAAGTATCAAATGGAAGACTCATCTACAGCAAAGACTCCTATGCCAACTGCCACTAAGCTTGATAAGGATGAAACTGGTAAGAAGGTTGACATCACAGGCTACAGAGGTATGATAGGCTCATTACTTTATCTCACTGCAAGTAGACCAGATATAATGTTTGCAACATGCTTGTGTGCTAGGTTTCAGTCTAATCCTAAAGAATCTCATCTAATAGTTGTTAAGCGAATATTTAGATATCTTAAGGGGACCCCAAATCTTGGAATTTGGTACCCTAAAGATACAGGATTTGATCTTATTGGATACACAGACTCTGATTTTGCAGATTGTAAGATTGATCGGAAGAGTACTTCAGGAAGCTCTCAGTTTCTTGGAAGAAGGTTAGTTTCCTGGTATAGCAAGAAGCAGCATTCAGTTTCCACATCAACAGCTGAGGCTGAATACATTGCTGCTGGAAGCTGTTGTGCTCAAATCTTGTGGATGAGAAACCAACTCCGTGACTATGGACTTTTGTTGACAAAGATTCCAATATTTTGCGACAACACAAGTGCCATAGAAATCTCAAACAACCCAGTGCAACACTCGAGGACGAAGCACATCGACATCAGGTATCATTTTATCCGAGAGCATGTCATGAATGGAACTGTGGAGTTACATTTTGTACCCACAGAGGATCAAATTGCAGACATCTTTACTAAACCGCTTGATGAATCCACTTTCAATAAGCTGGTTGGTGAACTTGGGATGTTAAATCTTTCTAATTGATTTTGATTAGAAGTCAGTAACTGCATAGAGTCCTAGTGAATACATGAGTTTAAGAATTTCTATATCTTTAGGACTCGTGAATTTATTTTCTGGAGCAATTCTCGTAGTTAGGATTAGTATACTAATTTTATGTCATAATTATGGATGATATATCTTCTGGCATTTAATTGGTTATTAATTCTAAAAATTATTTAAGTGCTAATATTTGTTCTAAATATTCAAGCATTTATTTAATTTGAATTAATTTACTTTGTTTTTAACATTGTAGATTAATGCAGCATAATTGATTGGATTTTAATTGGTTAATATCACTCAATGATATTTAATTGATTTTATTCTAAGAAAATTGTGAATTTTCTGTTAACAATTGATTTTGGTAAATTTTAAAAGATTTATTAAAATTAAAACTTGACAGAAAATAAAAAGATCTGATTTTTAGAACATGAACAGGTTTTAGAAATTGGAATGAAGCAAAAATCATCGAATTTAGGAAATTCGATAGTTTTTAAAGTACAAAGATAAATCTATCGAAATTAATTTTCGATAGTTTTTGAAAAGGAAAAGAAAAACTATCGAAAACAATTCTCGATAGTTTTTGAGATAAATTTTAAAATATATCGAAGGAATTTACCTAATTCAATATTTAAATTCTCGATAAATTTTGAAATACAAGGGAAAAAGTATCGAAGTGAACTTAATTAATTAATATTAAAGTTCTTGATAGTTTTTCCAAAAGAATTAGTTCGATAGTTTTTCAAATTTTCAAAGAAAAACACTTCGATTGTTTTCTGATAAACGTTCTAAATTCTGATTTTCAAAAAACTTCGATAGTTTTCTAAAAACTATCGAAGGTGAGTTGACAGTTTTGCCCCTCTCAGAAAACCATCGAATGCACTTTTAAAAACCATCGAACACTAAAATGACTAAAATACCCTTGTTACTTCTGTGAGTATAAATCACTGCCTTGGACGTTTTTCTTTTCTTATTCTGAGATCTAAGTGCTTTTGTCATATACTTACAATCATACATACAACCAAAAAAACTGTAACACTCGATAGTTTCTTCTGATTTCACTGATATTCACTTTCAAGAATCCGTTTTTACCACAGTCATTTCATTTCTACCGTGAGGTTGTTGTGGATTTGTGTTCTTTTGAGTTTTCAATCAGAAAACCATCGAAACTGAGTTTTAAACCTTAGTAATTTGATATTGCAGAACTTACTTAAGTTTGTATTGTTTTCACAATCTTCTTAAGTTTGTAGTTAATTTGAAACTTATCAATTTACAAATTAGGGTTCTTAATCTCGTGGTTAAAGTTTTTTTAATAAAGGAAAAGGGTATTTTCTGTCAAGGTTGATTAATTAGAAATAATTAATTAATTTAAAAGTAAAATTAGTTTTGGTTTATTTAAATTTTCTGGAAATTTTAAAATGGCTAGAGAATTTATTATTACCAAAACTAATCATGTCTCGTTTCAAAACTTGCAATCCATAACGAACTTACAGTTTCGTGCATGGGCGGAGTTTTTGAACACACGTTCATTAGTGGCATATGATGTGAGTACTCCCGTGGTCCTTTGCATCGATCAATTGACTACGTTGTACACAACCGCCACAGATACGAGTGAGAATAACGTAAGGTCCTTCAGTTTTGTTGTGCCAGGGGGCAGAACAATAAGGGTGACGGAACATGATTTTAATCGAATCTTACATTTTCCTACAGAAAACCTTGTTCTGGATCCCACGACTGAGGAGATACATGCTTTATTCACTCTCATTAGAAGTCAACAACCTAACTTCTTTGTGGGAGAGTTCCTTAAGCATTACTTGCCAAAAGCATGGAACTTTTTCTTTCATACCCTAATCCATGTTTTTACTGCCAAGCTAACAAATCTGCATGGTATTCCCTTATTCCTTCAAAAGATAGGGTTCGCCATTGCCGACAATAGGCATATTAACATTGGACAGTTACTGATTGATCAAGTAATCATATGCATGGGACCACTGGATGAAAGAACAGGCATAGATGATGTGCTTTGTTTCTATCCTAGGTTCCTACAGCTAATTCTCAATGATATCTTAACAGATGATGAACGGGAGACATTTGATGGCGAGGAGAACCAGGATTGTATGAAGATGAAGAGCAATGCCATAACCGCTCTGATAAGGAAGAACAACTATCTTCCAGGGGTACCCACTGTTCTCACTGAATATCTAAGAACGGTGCCCCTACCACTTCTACCCCCAGAGGAACATGTAAATCAAGGTAACATTCCTGAACCTGAACTGGCTCCTGAACCACAACCAATGGATGTTGATCCAGAGCCCTCAGTGGCCATTCCTGACCAGGAGGTTGCAAACCCACAACCTCTAACCACGGTCGAAGAGCCTTTGGAAGAGCCAAATGAAACAATAAACGAACCTCCTTCCCCTCCTATACCCAATATTCAGACATCCGTGAGTGTAGAGGGAGATAGTGCCTTAGCAGCACCACATAAGGAGATACACCCTTCAACAGCAGCTCTGCCTTCCTCTAAAAAGAGACGAATAGAAACCGAGGCAACTGTTGATACTTTATTTCAAACTTCCAAAGCGCCCTTTATTGATTTTTCTGATGCTGATTGGGCTACGCTAACGAAAGCTATATCTGAACCATTAGCTCAATCAGGTAAGGAAGAATTGACGGAAGCAACTGGTGTTCCGACCATATTACGGTCAGGTTCACTGGTTGAAGGTTCTAAGAACCAAGGGTCTTCACAGACGTTGAGAGAAGGCTTTGACCTAAATGCACAATCTAAAGGGTCATTGTCTACCTCCCCAGATGGAACATATCTGGATCCTGCAGGTAAAGGGTCTGACGTAGGTGCAGATCGGCAACTCGTTGACAAGAATCAATTATTATTGAGGAGTCAACTGAGGTAAAGTCTTCACAGACTATCGGGGAAGATTCGGGATCTCTGCTGTTAAAAGAGCCTGTTTCTAACCCCCTAGAGATTCAAACTCTAGATCCTACAAAGGATATATCATCTAAGGATGATCAGCAACTTGGTTTATCCAAGGACGGGGACTTGCGAAGCCCCATTGCACCACCGGTGACCTCCTTAAGGATGGCTACGGTGTTTTCTTCTGCAGGTACAATCAGCACAAAAGATTTGAGTGAAACAAAAACACTTACACCTGGCCTAAGTGGGAAAGGAAAATGATTCAAACACCGACAGAAACGTTCAGTGTACACCCAAAGCCAAATGTGAGGAGTGACACCCTAACCCTACCTAATATTGATGATTTGCTGTTACCAACAGAAAGAGAGCTACAAGTTCAATCTACCCTCAAGGAGATGACAGTTCGTGACAAAGAAGGAAATCCACTATTCAAGGTTCCACTGCGACCTTCCTTTGACCAAGGGATCTCCTCTAGTCAAGCCAATGCTTCTTTAAAGACTATTCAAGAGAAGGTTGACTTGGCTGCAGCTGATTCCAGAAGAACATTCAGGGTCATTGGCAGTGCATCTGGAACTATAACAGGTACGAAGCAGGCAGTGGACTCCTTAAAGAAGGAAGCTATGGACGAACTGATCGAGTTGAGGACGGACGTCAAGGAACTTAAAGATGGTTTCATGAATGAAGTGGATGCTTTGCAACAAGGACAAGAAGCTTTGAAAGAAGACGTTCTGGTTATCCGGGATGGTCAAGCTAGGGTAAAAGATGCAATGAACACCCTTTCTAGAGTGGAGTCTAAGCTGAACCAGATATTGGACAAGATTGAGAACACTACCAACTCCAGATTGGATGACATTGACCTGAAGCTGGCTTCTATGCAAGAGATGAATAAGGATCTATTGGATTTCATGGAAAATCAAAGTGATGGAGTACAGTCGATATGGACTATGCTGAAGAACCAACAAACTGGCCAACCTGGTCCTTCAAATCAGCAACCTGATCCTTCTACTACCTTTTATGCTGAAGATGCTTTTATCGAGGATTCCTCAACTAAGGGGGAAAAAGTTGGAGAAGGGGAGAAAGAGAAGCCTAAGGATGGATGGAGAGTTTGGGAGACAGTTGAAGCTATTCCTATCAGACAGTACTGGATAGAGGAACTTGTAGAAGAAGAGAAGGAGAGTGAAGAGGAATTTGAGGTCATGCATGAGCAACCTATTCTAGAGGAGCATGAGCCATATTATCCAGAGCCCATTGAACATCCAATATGGGAGGATAATATGGAAGAAGAAGCAAATTCTCTATCACCTGAAGAAGAAGCTGCCTTGGAAGCAATAAGTGCTCAGAGAGCTGTAGTAGATGCCAGGCAAGATGAGAAAGAGAAACAACAAGCAATTCTGAGGAGTGAAAAACTGAAGAGATTCAAGGTGTATAATGAAGTGAGGAAGAAGAAGATGATAGATCTGGCAAAGAAAGAAGGTAATGAATGGGAGATGGTTTATAAAACCTTTTGCGGAGTTGAAGACGGATTAGAAGTCAACGACAATGCTGAGGTGGAAGTTATCATTCAGGACATCAGAAGTGCCAATCTTGAAGATCAGACTTACTTCAAAGCATTGAGAAACTCTATGATCTTTCTGAAAGCTGGGGTTAAAGCAAATGGAGCCTGGAACATCCTGATCAATTTTCTGGAGAAAGGTACATTTGTGATTTCCACTAAGTTTTTAGAACAGAGGACATACACAGAGTTGCAGGTTATTCTCATCAAGATTCAAAGGACGACAAGGCTGAATGAACTGCTCCGTGAGCATGTTAAGGAGATCTTGATGAAAGTCGGTCCAGAGATTACTGAAGATCCTCCAATGGTTAGATTCATGATGAATGACTTGTTCAGAATCTGCTATTTGGCTGAGGACAAACTGAGGGACTACCCAAGTATCTATCTAATCTCAGTTGAGAAGTATCTTAGATCCACTGGATTCTCTTCAACGGAGAAGGACAAAGCAGCAGACACTCTTAGAAGATTTCTAATGGAGAATGTTCCTTACTATAGGAAAAGAGTGGAAAGAGGATTGGAAGTGCATACCAGACTGCCAAACATGCCAAAGCTAAACAAGAAAGATGTTAACATTGCATGGTTATGGGCTGGAGTGGGTCAAGAGGTTGAATATATTGGAAGACACATCCAAGGAGCAATCCTTAAACCTGGAGAACCACTGCACTATCTATCAGTGATTGATTATCAAGCTGCTAACTCCGATCCAATGATTGAAGAAAGTGAGATTGGAATGGACTGAAGATTGAAGCAAAGAACAAAAGAACTATCAGCTCATACTAGAGGAGCAACTTCATTGTATAAAGTTTAATTGTTTTTTTATTTATGAAATCTGGAAATGTATATATATCTGATCCAGAATGCATTTAATATTATTACGTTGTCTTACTTTAATTAGTTTCATGTTTCCTTAGTTAGTTGAGTTATCCTCGAAGTATTTGCTTGTCGAACTCTATCCAATCAAATAGGGGGAGATTGTAAAGCATTATGTAACATAAGATGTAAAAGAGATAACTACAACTCAACAAAGGACAAGACAGACAATAATATTAACAGAAGCACAGGAATCCAGAATCAAAGAAGAAAAGGTAAACTCAAAAAATCAAAATACGTTATGTATTCTTGAAGTCTGTAAACAGGTCACGGAAAGAAGTTCATGAAAATGTTCAAGCCTCAGTGACAACAAAAGAAACAAGACTTTCAAGACGACAGAAGTATGTGAATGATTTAGGGTTAAGTACCACGGGATTCCAGTGATTTAAATGAAGCAACCAGAATGACAAGGGACGTATCAGCAGCATTGAATTGAAGACATAAAAGAAGAATTGATCAAGTGTTATTCATCTGTGAACCAGACCAGTTGCACTAGGTGACGGCACTGAAAAGATCAAGTTGTTTTATCGTCTCAGAAGAAAGTGTTAAGCCGAATACACAATATATAATCAAGTATGTATAAGAATAACAATCAAGAACACAGGTTTGTAAATCAACAAACTGAATTATATTAAATAATTCTCTCTTAGTGATGTTAATGAATCACAAAGAGCTACTAGGTTACAAGAATAATATATTCAATGTTCGCGTCCCTTCTAGGGATAACCTATCTGTGTTTATATAGTACACAGCTACATACAATCCTTATCTAATTGATACTCCTATAAATTAGCTATACAATTCATATCAATTAAGGATTGCTTCAGTCTTCTATTCCGTTTCCTTAGCTGTATCAATATATTCTGCTTCTTTCCATCTTCAGAATATATTGCTTCTAGAATCTTTATCTTTGCACCGACATCTAAGTCAACTATCACCACGTCAGACTTTATCAAACTCTGACTGGCTTCAATGTGAACTCTTCACCCAGTCAGACTTTATCAAACTCTGACTGGCTTCTAGATAAACTCTGATATGTACCTGGTACTTAAACACTGATGAGCAAACGTCAGCAATTATATCTAACAATCTCCCCCAACTTGTGCATAATAAAAATATACAAGTTAAACAGATAATTGATGATGTCAAAACATATAACAAATGCAGTGTTTAAAATATAGCAGAGTTTAATTTTAAAACAGAGTTTAAATTTAACTTAGAATAGAAAACATAAAAACTTACAGTCAGACTTTACTGAATTTCTTGGATATCAGGTACAGTCCTGATATAATCTGACAGTAACTTTCTCTCAGCTCGATCTAGTTCAGCAATCATATCCTTCTTCAGCTCCTTCAATTCTGGTTCATCTTCACCAATTTGATAAATGGCAGCCCTTAAAGAATAGATGTTGTTCTTGTTCATTTCATTGCCAAGTCTGATATAAAAAGCCTTATCAGACTCTAGATTGAACTCTAGAACTTTCTTATCTAGTGCAGTCCTGAATCTAGCACTATTTTTCTTCATTTCCACCAACTTTCCATGTGCATCTCTGTACTTAGGAATATAAGCACTGGAAACACTTCCTCCAAAAAGGACTTTCGATTTCATCATTCTGTCTTTTAAAACCAGAGCAACATTATGAGTATTTCTATTTTTGATCTTCAGGAGATATAGAACATACTCTAGCTCTTCCCAGAATTTCAGACGAATATCATCTTCTCCAATTCTATAAACTCTGCCATCAGCCATAAAATATAATAAAAACTCCTTCTTCAAGCCTCTGTGGTAAATCATCTGAACAGATTCTAGTTTATCAAGGTTTTCTTGAGTAACCCCAACACCAGGTTCTGCCAGTGATGTATGATCTAAAGGACTATTATTAACTATTTTCTCATTGTGGGAACCCAAACCAGATTTATCATAAGATTGTTTTCCAAGTACTGTTCTGGTTTGTAAAAAGTTCACCTGGCTAGGCTTCAGAGTTTCAGGTAATGAAGATCTTTTGAAACCTTGGAGTGGTGAAGATAGCTGAGTTTGCACAACTTGAGCATTGTCAGAGGTTGGCACATTCTTAACAATAACATCAACTTGAGCATTGTCAGAGGTTGAATAATTCTTCTTTTCCAGGTTAGGCTCTTCAATCATCACACCTTTACCTTTATCAGCGTTTGAACCAATAGGCCTCCTTGAGTACTGTAAACTCTGATCAGAGTTTACATTCTCTTTGATAACAATTCCTTTTTCTTTTCTCCTCGGAACCTTGATAACCTTCTGTTTGTAGATTCCAGCTTCAAGATTCTTCTTGTGTTCTTCAGCAAGCATTTGCTCTTCAGCTTGGATATCTTCAATTGTAACATCTTTTCCATGTTCTGCCATAAACACCTTAGAAGCAATTTCCTCATCTGTGGTAGGCTTATCAGAGATTATCAAACTTTTGTATCCTGAACCACTGGCAGAGTTTGCATGTCCCTTTCCAGAGTTTGATCTTTTATCAGAGTTTGATCTTCTTGAAAGTAGTCTGCTATCAGCATTTGATCTTAAGCTCTTTCCATCTCCCTTGTTTCCACCATCATTACCATCATCCCTCCATCTCAGAGTTTGAGTGTCTTTGCATTTGTTACTTGGTACACTCTCCCCCTTTTTGACATCATCAGAAAGTAGTACTGATGTCAACAACTCAATTGCATTAGAAATTGAAGTCAGTTGGGCAGACATAGCAGTCTGGTTGTCCTCAACTTTCCCAAGCCTCTTCTGAATGTCATCAGAGTCCTTAGCTTGCTTCTTGAACATGGAATTGTAGTAAGTTCTATCATTCTTCAGAGTAAGATCCCTCAGACCAACTTCATTCCTCAAAGCAGTGACTTCCTTATGAGACTCATCAAATCTGTTGTGGAGAGATTTAATTTGAATCACAGTAGCCTTTAGACTTGTAAGAATATCAGGATTTGAAATCGTCTTCACAGAATCACCAAGAAAATCAGCAGCCCTCTGTGCTGAAAAGATACAATCTGCAGCAGCCCATCTATTGTAGTACATATCTTGAAAATGCTCAGCCGTAGCTCGATTGACCTCTCTTAGCTCATCAGAGTTTGCTTGACTACCAAATAACTCCTCTTGGGAATGATCAGAACTATCATCATCATTATTAGTCTCTGCATCAGGTTCTGGAATCTCAGAGTTTGCAACATTCTTTGCAATATTCTCATCATTTTCAGCTACAGCCTCTTGTCCTGGAATCTCTGCAATAATCTCTGGAACAGTCTCTGTAGCATCAGTATTTAAGGTCTGATCAACTTCCTCACCCTTTTCAATTACCTGGGGAGTAACAGAGAGAATCTCTGTGTGGGTAGCCATAGATTCTTCAAGAATAACCGTGGCTTGATCAGCTTCCACACCCTCTATTTCATCAAAATCTTCAAGATGGTCAGAGTTTACAGAGTTGTGTGCTTCAACATCCATATCAAATCCCTGTGGCTCAAAAATCTCAGCCTCAATATTTTCTGTAGCCTCCTGAACAAGAATTTCAGGAGCTTCATCTGCAGCTTCATTTGCAGCTTCCTCAACTACATCATCAGCGTTTGATGTAGGAGCTTCTTTATCAGCACTTACCATTACAGGCATAGATGCTGTTTCAGCAACAGTTTCCTCAAAAACTCTGTCCATATTGACAGCTTCAGCATTTACATTTGATGCACCAAAAAGATGTGCAGCCATCAATCTTCTTTTTCTCTGATGAAGAGTTTCTTCATCAGTTTCACTGTCATCATCAGCATTATCAGACTTTGCCCTGTTGGCCCTTCTTTTCTTTAACCTTTTCTTCTGAGGCATATCATCAGCATTTGATACCCCAGCTTCAGTAGTTGGTTTAGCAATCCTTGGAGGTTTTGTACCAACATGCTTAGTCCTACCACCAGTCCGTGGTTGAACTGTAGAGGCTTCAGCATTTACTGGTTCTGATGGCTGTTGTGGTTGAGGTTGAGGGTTTAAGAACTGAAGCACTGTTTCAGGCAACAGCAATTCACCAATACTAACCTTCTTTAGATCCTTGTTGGTAAGGTTAGAGAATACCCTTTTGTGCAATTTGAATGAGGGAATTACGTCCTCCTCATCAATCTCAACATTTTGAACACAAGCAGAGAATAAAATTTGACAAAATCTAGAAAAATAGACTACATGCCTATTCTCTGTTAACTTCTCACCTATGTTCATCAATACAAGTCTAGCAAAATCATAAGTACTGGCAAAGAGAAGTGAATACCCGATTTGCAGACTGTCGATTGGAATAGCATCCTAATTTGTACATTTCTTCCCGAACGCCCTTGTTATGCAATCGAAAAAGAAACTCCATTCCTTTCTCAAGAGCGGTCGCTTCAGTTGGCCTATCTTCGCCAAAGATCCAGTATACCCAATAGCTTGCATCATTATCTGAAGATCAGTATCACCAACACTAATGGTGTAAGCGTTAGACTCTGCAAAGCCCATTGCTTCACGAACAGTTCCTGGAGTTATGACAAACTCTGTTTCCTGGAACTCAAAAACTATGGATGGGGTACCAGAATCACCACCATCATCATAGACACCAGTCTCCCAGAAAGCTTTGATCTGAGATCCATAAAGCTTTGCAGGCTCCACCAAGGCACACCCAATTGCTGACTGAGCAAGAAAGTCTTGTATTATATGAAACGCCGCTGGTGCATTGACAGTGTTTAATGGGGCTGCATAATTATTAGGAACGAACTCCAACCCAGAAGAAACAAAAGCTGTAGTAGCCATTAGTACGAATTGAGAAGAAAAATCAAAGAAACTGATTCAAAAGCTGCGTAAGAGTTTGTGAGCAGGGAAGTGTTTGTGAATATGTGTGTGTGGAAAGTGAAGTAAGATGTGAAAGGTTTAGACGTATGTGGGTGTATTGTATAAATATGAAATTAAAAAATTAAAAACTGAACAGTTTTTAATCATTAATACACAACTGTCTTACTCCTTTCATTATGTGAGTGGGACACATGGCACACATGTAATGACTGACAGCTAATTATTTACAGTTTTCAATGCGCATGCGCAGTAAAAACAGCAATAATTACCGCCTGTTACACTCTTCTAGGCAATTAACCTCTCTCCTCTGTTTAAAGCAAATTTGAACCGTTTGTACTCATACTCTTTCATATTTCTAAACAATTGTCTAATCTCAAAATTATAAAATGTCTGAAACAAAGAAATCATTTTAATCATCAGAGATTAAAACAAAATTACCTCGGCGTATTTCTCACAATACATCAGTGTTTACCATTTGTCCTTCTTTGTCAATAAACTCTTTTCTCAAACTGTACAGGTGTGAATAATTGTGTGTGCTATAGCAGAGTTTACTGAATATGAATATTTAGACCATCTCAAAGTGCATAAAATCCACAAACTTAAGTAGTAAAAACTGGTTGCCTAAACTCTCATGTAAAACATAAAATCCGATTTTTATATCTAAACTCTGTATTTTGATATCCTTTCATTTGGATATATCTTTTATTCTTCACCCCCTTCATATATATATATATATATATATATATATATATATATATATTTATTTATTTTTAATTTTTCCAGTAATCAGTGGTTGGCACTAGTCACCAAAAATCAAAGATTTTAGCCCTTATTTCATACAATAAGTTCCTGGATCTTCCTAGGCACAACATGATCTCAAAGGAATTTGTGCTCTTTTTGGCATCTTTTGATTTGAGGGTGAATTATTTATAATTAATAATCAGAGTTTAGACTTTTCATCAGTTAATGTAATTAATTTATGAGAGAAAATGCAAACAGCTAATACAACTTCAGTGTATAGAATCAATAAACTAAGAGATGTTATAAATATAGAGACAATATCATGCTGTGTTAACTTACTGCACATATTTGAGATCAGAATCTAAACAACTCTTAAGGATTCACAATTACTTACTGAGAAATATGTTTCATACAAATTTCTTCATTGGTCCATATGTTTCAGACAAAATCACAATCATAGTATAACATTAGACTGCAACTATCAGAGTTTAACCTCAGACTTCAACTGACAGAGTATGACTAACAGAGTTTAGCATCAGAGTTTACTTTCAGAGTTTATGACACTGGTACTCATAACAAGTAATACATGCAAGGAATCATGAGCAGAAAAATTAAACATGTATAGTTTTTGAGTCTAACCCGTATCTCTAGTCGAAACCAGAGATCATTCCAAGTTCATTTACCAATCTTGTAAAAGTAGCTTCACTCAAAGGTTTGGTGAAGATATCTGCAAGTTGTTGGTCTGTAGACACAAAATGAAGCTCAATGTTTCCTTCTTCCACATGTTCTCTGATAAAATGATATCTTATGCTGATGTGCTTGGTCATGGAGTGTTGTACTGGATTTCCTGTCATAGCAATAGCACTTTGGTTATCACAGAAAATAGGTATTTTAGAGTACCTCAAACCATAATCCAGCAACTGATTCTTCATCCACAGAATCTGTGCACAACAGCTACCAGCTGCTATATACTCTGCTTCTGCTGTGGATGTGGAAATTGATTTCTGTTTCTTGCTGTACCAAGAAACCAATCTGTCACCTAAGAATTGACAGCTTCCACTTGTACTTTTTCTGTCTATCTTATAGCCTGCAAAATCTACATCAGAGTAACCAATTAGCTTAAACTCTGATTCTCTAGGATACCACAAACCCAAGGTTATGGTTCCTTTGAGATATTTGAAAATCCTTTTTACAGCTGTTAGATGAGGCTCTCTGGGATCTGCTTGAAATCTTGCACAAAGACATGTTGCATACATGATATCAGGTCTACTTGCAGTAAGATACAGTAAAGACCCTATCATTCCTCTGTAGTTTGTCATATCTACTGAGGCTCCTGTGTCTTTGTCTAGCTTTGTTGCTGTAGCCATGGGAGTTGTGGCAGATGAACTATCAAGCATACCAAATTTCTTGAGAAGATTTCTGGTATATTTTGCTTGATTGATAAAAATACCATCATCTGTTTGCTTGACCTGTAAGCCTAGAAAATAACTAAGCTCTCCCATCATGCTCATTTGATACCTGGATTGCATAAGCTTTGCAAACTTCTTACAAAGTTTGTCATTAGTAGATCCAAAGATAATATCATCTACATAAATTTGAACTAAAAGCAAATCATCACCAGAATTGAAATAAAACAAGGTTTTATCAACTGTACCTCTTGTGAACCCACTTTCTAAAAGAAATTGAGCAAGAGTTTCATACCATGCTCTTGGTGCTTGCTTTAGTCCATATAATGCCTTGTCAAGCCTGTAGACATAATCTGGATGCTTGGGATCTACAAATCCTGGTGGTTGTTCAACAAACACTTCTTCTTCAAGCTTCCCATTGAGAAAAGCACTTTTCACATCCATCTGAAAGACTTTAAACTTCTTGTGTGCAGCATAGGCCAGAAAAATTCTTATGGCCTCCAATCTTGCAACTGGAGCAAAGGTTTCATCATAGTCAATTCCTTCTTGTTGTGAATAACCTTTAGCCACAAGTCTAGCCTTGTTTCTTGTAATCACACCTTCACTGTCAGTCTTGTTTCTGAAAACCCACTTTGTACCTACTATTGATCTATTCTTTGGTCTAGGTACAAGTGTCCAGACTTCATTTCTTTCAAATTCATTTAACTTTTCTTGCATTGCTGTAATCCAATTTGCATCTTGAAGAGCTTCCTCCACCTTCTTTGGTTCTGTTTGAGACAAGAAAGCATGATATAGACACTCATTATTTGTTGCACTTCTAGTTCTCACACTAGCATCAGGATCTCCAATTATGAGATCAGGTGTGTGTGCCTGTGTCCACTTTCTTGCTGTTGGTAGGTGGTTTCTTGCATCATTATTGAATCCTCCCCCTTGATCCATGCTCTCCTGATTCATATGTTGACTTTCTGCAGCATCTGAGGCTCCCCCTGAATTGGATGGCTCAGAGTTTGAGCTGTCAGAGTTTGAATCAGTTTCCTCAACTGACTCATTTTCTGTGTCTTGTTGAGCTTCTTCACGCTCCCCCTCAACTGGTTCTCTATGTTGTTCAATTTGAGAATTTTCAGTTTCTCCAGTATTTACCAGTAGAGGTTCAGAGTATGCTTCGTCAGAGTTTATCAGAACCGCTTCATCAGAGAATAAATCTTCATTTTCAAAGCGCAGTTGATCATATTCATCTAAGTCATCAAGTCCAGTTATTTTCTTGTCATCAAATGACACATGTATAGACTCCATGATCACCTTTGTTCTCAGATTGTATACTCTGAATGCTTTTGTTGACAATGGATAGCCAACAAAAATTCCTGCATCAGCTTTTAACTCGAACTTGGTCAACTGTTCAGGATGAGTCTTCAACACAAAGCATTTGCATCCAAATATATGAAAATAATTCAAATTTGGCTTCTTATTTTTCACCATCTCATATGGTGTTTTCCCATGCTTGTTAATCAGTGTAGCATTTTGAGTAAAACAAGCAGTTTGAACAGCTTCTGCCCAGAAATAAGTTGGTAATTTTGCTTCATCAAGCATAGTTCTAGCAGCTTCGATTAGAGTTATGTTCTTTCTTTCAACTACACCATTCTGCTGTGGAGTTCCAGGTGCAGAAAACTCTTGTTTCACTCCTCTTTCCTTGCAGAAAGCTTCCATTATTGAATTTCTGAATTCAGTTCCATTATCACTCCTTATAATTTTGACTTTGTGCTGTGATCCTTTGTCCAGTAGATTTACATGATCCATCAGAGTTTGAGCAGTTTCATCCTTCTTTGATAAGAAATACACCCATGTATATCTAGTATATTCATCAACAATTACTAGAGCATATTTCTTTCTGCCCATAGACATCACATTCACTGGTCCAAAGAGATCAACATGTAGAAGATGATAAGGTTCCACTACTGAAGATTCAGATTTGCTCTTGAAAGATGACTTCCTTTGCTTGGCCTTTTGTCAAGAATCACACAGACCATCTAAGCTTAGTATTGACTTTGGAAGTCCCCTTACAAGATCTTTTCGTATAAGATCATTAATGTTGTTCAAGTTTAGATGAGAGAGCTTCTTATGCCATTTCCAACTCTCTTCATTTGACATTCTTGCAGACAGACACACTGTTTTTCCATCAGAGTTTGTTACCAAACTTGCTTCATAAATATTGTTGCGCCTGTTTCCAACTAGAACAACTTTTCCAGTAGATTTACTGATAACTTCACAGTATTCAGTATGAAAATCTACATGGTTTCCTCTGTCACAGATTTGACTCACAGATAGCAGATTATGCTTGAGTCCTGAGACTAGAGCTACATTTGTGATGATGACACTTCCAAGATTAATATTGCCATATCCCAGAGTGTGTCCTATGTTGCCATCTCCATAGGAAACCTTTGGGCCAGCCTTCTCCTTAAAATCTGATAGCAGGGCTTTATTTCCAGTCATATGTCCTGAGCATCCACTGTCCAAGATAAGTGTGCTCTCTTTTATTCCCTGCAATCACAAACAAACACTAAGTGTTAGTTTTAAGGACCCAGACTTGCTTGGATCCTTTGTCTTTCTTAACAGTGTTAGTTTTTGTAGCGGAATCACTATCAACAGAGTTTAAACTAACATTGTCAGACTTTACACTTGCAGAGTTTGCTCTAACCCATTTCAAGTTGGGTTTTAGCTCATAATAGTTGTGATAAATAGCATGATAACTCTTACAAGTATAAATAGAATGCCAAGTGCTCCCACAGTGTGTGCATAAAGTCTGTGGTTTAACCCTTACATAATCATTTTTTACTCCTGATGTAGAAGGTAAAGAATTAATATCTTTGTTCTTATTGCAAAATCTAGCAAGATGGTTAGAACTACCACAATTATAACATGTTTTCCTTGGAGCAGCAGCAGTAGGCAAATGATTATTTCTTTTATTTATGCCTATCTTTCCATTCCTATTCTTCTTGGACCCTTTTGGTTTCATGGCAGATTTTACCTCTTTGAGCTTATGATTGAACTGTTTTCCTGTCATTAAACCAACATTAACCTGTTTTTCACAGACTTTTACTGGTTTTCTAACAGCTTCTAATTCCATAAGTTTTTCTGTTATAATATTTTCCTGTTTTTCACAGGTTTCATCTGATTCCATATCAGCTTCTCTTACTACAACAGATTTTAACTTATTGGTTTCTGGAACAAATTTCACAGGTTTAAGTTGTGGTTTAACCTTAACCTTGTCTTTAAACCTAAGTTCATCATTCTCACAATAGCCTAAACCTACAGAATCTGTCTGAAACACTTGATGAGTGTCTCTTCCAGAGTCTGTCCAAGTCTTGATTATTTTTCTTTCTTTTTCTAGATCAGATTCTAGTTGCTTATATCTTTTGAGCAACTCCTGTTCAACATAAACAGCATCATCTCTTTCTTTTTGAATCTGCTTCATATTTTCAAGTTCTCCTTCAAGAAACTTGTTTCTTTCTTTTAGACTAAGATTCTCAGATTTAATTCTCTCATTCTCTAAAGTCTGATCCCTATAACTAACATGTACGCTTTTCAGATATACTCTTAACTCAGATATATTATCAGTATCATAAGCATAAGTAGTTAGGGGTACCTTATTTTCAGATGATTTAGTCTCATCTCTGACAGTTGCCATAAGAGCATAATTTACTCCATCATCAGAGTCTGAAGTATCTGCCCAGTCTTTGCCTTTAGAGATGAGTGCTTTCTCAGATTTGCCTTTCTTGCACTCTGGGGCATAGTGACCCATCTCCTTACACTTGTAGCACTGGATTTCAGATTTATCTTTCTTTCCAGACTTGGTATCCCTTCCATCAGACTTTCTAAAACTTTTCCTTTCAGAGTTTGAATCTTTCCTTGAGAATCTCTTTCCTTTCTTGAAGTTCTTGAATCCCATCTTCTTGAAGGTCTTCACCATCAATGCAGCCATTTGCATCATCTGTTCTTCATCATCCTCAGAGTCAGAAGCTTCATCAGAGTTTGAGTCATCATCAGAGTTTGATGACTCACTTTCAGATTTAATGACTAAAGCATTTCCCTTGGCTTTCTTCCTTGATGATTCCTTCTTGATGGGCTTCTCCTCAACTTTGAGAGCAACAGATTTTGTCTTTTTACTCATTCTTCTATTTCTTTGTTCTATCTCCAGTTCATGAGTTTTCAACAACCCATAGATTTCATCAAGATCTGTATCAGCAAGTTCATAATTATCTCTTATAGTTGTTGTCTTCAAATCCCATCTTTCAGGTAAAGATAAGAGAAATTTGAGATTTGATTCTTCAAGATCATATTCTTTATCAACTAGAGATAAATCATTCAGCAGTTTACAGAATCTGTCATATGTCTCAGTCAAGGTTTCATTGGCTCTTGAATCAAAGTGCTCATACTCCTGAGTGAGTATCGTTTTCCTGTTCTTCTTTATAGCAGTGGTTCATTGACACCTGACTTCCAAAGCATCCCAGATTTCTTTTGCAGTTTTGCAACCAATTACTCTGTTAGACATAACATTATCTAAAGCACTGTGGAGAATATGTCTAACCTTTGCATCTTTTGCAATTGATGAGATGTCCTCAGGAGTCATATCTTTCTTTTCCTTTGGAACCGTCTTTTGTTCTTGACCATCAACAACAGGAGTCAGTTTAGTCGGCATATGAGGACCATCATATATTCTGTCAAGGTATTCTGGATCTGTAGCCTCCAGAAACATGGTCATCTTCACCTTCCAAATTGGATACTCTACTGGCCTGAGAATTGGAACCCTGATTGTTTCATACCGACTCACAGAATTAGGCTTAACCTGTTCAACCTTGGGAGTAGTTTGATTTTCTTCAGACATGATTATTACTGTGTTTGAATCGTAAAACTGTATATATTAAACAGCCTTGGCTCTGATACCAATTGTTAGGCCGAATACACAATATATAATCAAGTATGTATAAGAATAACAATCAAGAACACAGGTTTGTAAATCAACAAACTGAATTATATTAAATAATTCTCTCTTAGTGATGTTAATGAATCACAAAGAGCTACTAGGTTACAAGAATAATATATTCAATGTTCGCGTCCCTTCTAGGGATAACCTATCTGTGTTTATATAGTACACAGCTACATACAATCCTTATCTAATTGATACTCTTATAAATTAGCTATACAATTCATATCAATTAAGGATTGCTTCAGTCTTCTATTCCGTTTCCTTAGCTGTATCAATATATTCTGCTTCTTTCCATCTTCAGAATATATTGCTTCTAGAATCTTTATCTTTGCACCGACAGCTAAGTCAACTATCACCACGTCAGACTTTATCAAACTCTGACTAGCTTCAATGTGAACTCTTCACCCAGTCAGACTTTATCAAACTCTGACTGGCTTCTAGATAAACTCTGATATGTACCTGGTACTTAAACACTGATGAGCAAACGTCAGCAATTATATCTAAAAGAAAGTGATACAGTCTATTACTTAAACACCCAGGAGCTCAGTGGAATCATTAATTGATAAAAGACAAGAAACAAGAATTCGATAGTTTTTCAATTAAGAAAACTATCGAATGGTATAATAATGATTCATTGAAAACCATGTTTACTTTAATTTGGTATTCGATAGTTTTGATTAAAAACTATCGAATGGTAAATTAAAGTATTTCATTCGATGGTTTTTAATTAAGGAGCAGGTGAAAAGTATTCTTGTTTTACAGGTTGAAGTTGAAGATGGACAGCCAGGATTGTTTCTACATTCCTAGTTCGATAGTTTTCAATTGAAGACTACAATTAATACAGAGAGAAGATAGTGTCTTCTTTAGTCGGAGTTATTTCACAGAAGCAATAACTGAGAGAGAGTTTGAGCCAGAGAGAAAATACCAGAGAAATTAATTCTGCTTGAATTCTATCAAAGTTTTGATTGTGTATAACTTAGAACTCATTGAAGCTAATCTACGGATTAGAAATTGTAGCACCCTTCGAGGTTTATATTTATAAAAAGATATATTCCCCGAAACTTGATTTGGTTTGGTGTGTTTGATTTCGTTATAGAACTGAATGATTAATCCGCGAACGAAATTGAATTTTTTGTGAGTATCGTATTCAACCCCCTCCCCCCCCCCCCCTTCTACGATACTTTGGACCTAACAGAATGTTTCTTGCATTTGATGCATACTCAAAATTTAAAATGTACCAGATGGATGTAAATAGTGCATTTCTAAATGGAAAACTGGATGAGGAGGTGTATGTTGAACAACCTCCAGGCTTCATTGATTCAAGATTTCCAGATCATGTCTACAAGTTGGACAAAGCACTCTATGGTCTAAAGCAGGCACCAAGGTCATGGTATGAAACTCTGTCTAAATATCTTCTGGAGAACAACTTCACAAGAGGTACAATTGATAAAACTCTTTTCTTCAGAAAGGTAAAAGGTGATTTGGTTTTTGTTCAAATTTATGTTGATGATATTATATTTGGCTCCACAAATGAAAAACTGTGTGCTAAGTTTAGCAAGCTTATGCAGTCTAAGTACGAGATGAGCATGATGGGAGAACTAAACTACTTTTTAGGTCTTCAAGTTAAACAAACTGATAATGGAATTTTTATTAATCAGTCAAAATATGTTAAAGATCTTTTGAAAAAGTTTGACTTGCAGGATTGCTCAATTGCTAAAACTCCCATGCCTACTACAACTAAACTAGACTCTGATCTAGAAGGAAAAGCAGTGGATGTGTCTAGTTATAGAGGCATGATTGGCTCATTACTGTACTTAACTTCTAGTAGGCCAGATATAATGTTCTCTACTTGTCTGTGTGCCAGATTCCAAGCTAATCCTAAGGAATCTAATTTAATTGTTGTGAAAAGAATTTTCAGATATCTCAAGGGAGCACCTAATCTAGGATTATGGTACCCTAGAGACTCTGATTTTTCACTAATTGGCTACTCAGATTCTGATTATGCAGGATGTAAAGTAGACAGGAAAACAACAACTGGAACTTGTCAATTTCTAGGAAACAGACTAATTTCTTGGTTTAGCAGGAAACAACAGTCAGTAACTACATCAACTGCAATCAGAATTAAGGAAGCCGATGTCGACTGTGATACACTGTTCAAACGCACCGACAAGCACTACATGAACTTCATGATTCCAACTAGGGCTGAGCAGAACCGAACCAGAACCGAAAAACCGAACCGAACCGTGTAATTTCGGTTCGGTTCGGTTCCCATTTTCTGAAATTTCGGTTTTTTCGGTTCGGACCGAATAGACAGAAATAAATTTCGGTTCGGTTCGGTTCTTTTTAAAAAAATTCGGTTAGAACCAAATAGACCGAATAATTTATTATATATTATATATATATTAATTTTATATGTATAGTCTAATGCATGTATTATCAGTAGTTCAATCAGTTTACACAAGTCACGAGTAAACGAGTCACAAGTAACACTAAACCCTAGCCTCTGCTAAAATTGTAAATCTATAATCAAGAATCAAATATTCCAATTAAAGAATTAAGAATCAAAGATTAAAGAACCTGATTCTATCGTGCTATATTCGATTCGAAAATCAGAGATTCTAATTTAAAAATCTATTGCTGCTGCTGCTATTTCTAATCAAGAATCAGATATCAGTGAAGATTTAAATTACAAGTTTACAACAAAAAACATAAGGTTTTCTTTTATGAATTTCGGTTCTCAAAACCGAACCGAATTAACCGAATTATTTCGGTTCGGTTCCGGTTCGGTCCAACAAATAATTTCGGTTCGGTTCGGTTCCAGAAAAATATATTATTCGGTTCTCGGTTCTTTTGGTTCGGTCCGGTTCTGGACCGAACCGACCGAATGCTCAGCCCTAATTCCAACAGAGCCATATTTTATCATCTGCCTCTTGGTTTTCCAATGAAAAGTTAAAACTAATTCTGTTGGAGAATTCCTGAATCTTATTAGCATGGTGAAGAGGTTCAAGAATAGCAATCAACAGAAGCTGAGTACATAGCTGCGGGAAGTTGATGTGCTTAGTTTCTTTGGATGAGAAATCAGTTGTTGGACTATAGTATGAATTTATCCAAAATTCCCTTGTTTTGTGATAATACTAGTGCCATTAAAATTGCAGAAAATCCAGTCCAACATTCCAAGACAAAACACATTGAAGTCAGGTATCACTTTATAAGAGAACATGTAGAGAATGATACAATTGATCTTCAATATGTGTCAACAGAAAAGCAGATTGCAGACATACTTACTAAGCCACTTGATGATGCTACCTTTGTCAAACTGGTTGGTGAGTTAGGAATGCTAAATTTTTAAA
The DNA here is from genome assembly GCA_030848705.1 of Heracleum sosnowskyi. Classification (NCBI taxonomy): domain Eukaryota; kingdom Viridiplantae; phylum Streptophyta; class Magnoliopsida; order Apiales; family Apiaceae; genus Heracleum; species Heracleum sosnowskyi. Next base: position 88,475,590 of record CM061243.1, read on the forward strand.
TGTCTATTAGATCTTTTACAGCAAGGTATTGAATTCTAGTTATAGATTTTGATGTGTTCTTAATCTATGTGATAATGTTATATGCATGACTGAATTCAATGTTTACCTTGAGATTATGTAATAAACTGCTTATAGACTCTGAAACAGGTTAGACTCCTATACTTAGTCTCTGATTAAGTACTTAGAATTTTTGCATGTTTACTTATATCTTTTAGTTAACAGAGTCTATACTATATCAAGTAAATATTTTGCAGTTCTATTACTAATGCATTTTGCAGGACATACAAAGACAACAATATAGAAAAGCATAATTTCATTAATTCTTGAAAATTCATTTCAAAGAGAAGGAAATTACATGGCTTTTCTATGCTACTTTGTACTAAAAGATAAATACAAGAAGTGCCCTGCAGATTAGCATGAAGCTCCCGTCATGGTTGAGTTGGGCCTTGAATGTCAGAGAGAACAACCATTCCATCCAAGCACCATCCTGAGCAGCTTCACAGTCCATCTGGTAAAGTGTTGGATTGGAAGATTTTTATGTACCAAAAGAACAAGGTTCTCTTGACATCTTCAGGCCATCCATCAGAAAGCAAGAAGGGGAGCATGACTATCATGTAATCGACATCCTGCAGATGATGGATCCTCATCCTCATCCCTTTTTCTCTTACATGCTTGCACTTTACAGGGAACACAGGCATCAAGCTCCTTCATCTTTCTCTCTCTCTCCATCTCTTCCTCTTCTTCTTGAATGAGGAAATCAAGTAATTCATCCTCATCAAGGTCAGCAAGCTCTAGATGCTCCTACTGAAAGTGAAGAAGGAGAAAATTCATCACATCACCAAGAGGGTCATCTGGTTGAGGAACCTCTTGAACAGGCTCTAGTATAGCCTCTTCTTCTTCTGCAAGAGCTTGGTCGAGCTCATGGAACAAATGCTCTAACTGTTCCTCGTGATCAAGAGCCTCAAACACGTCTATATGCATTTGAGGTTGAATATTTGCAGCCATGAAGAAATTATTGGTAAGTATTTTTCTATGGATATGAGAAGGTAAAGAATGGAAGAGACTGTTGATTTCTCTTAGTTTTATAGAGAAACTCGAAGCAGTGCAGGGTTTTGGAAAGTCTCGAGGAGTCTTTTCAAATTCTCATTATTACTTTGCATTGAGAAATAGCAAGAAAATTAAAAAGGGATTATATGTTTTTAATTCCTAATTTTTCTTGTTTTGATTTTAAGTCTGTCAATACTTTTTACACGCGTGTGTAATTAGTTTATAGACTTTGGTAAGTCAAGTATCATCAGACATGACTATTCGAATTCTAAGGGATTTATAGACTCTGAACTTGCACGATTGGAAGTATTACCTGATTTAACGGTTATTTCTCTTTCTTAACCCACTATTACAGGTAGTTGCTGATTTTTAGCACCATTATAGAGCAAGTTGCTTAATTCATATATTGTGCTAATCAAATCTTTGATTTCTTACAAGTTTTATCAAAAGTGCACATTATATATATACACACACAGAGCTCTATCTCTTCGAACCAAATTCCCAAATTCACATCAATGGCTGTTGTTTCTATAATGATGAGAGGTCCAAAATCAATTGTTTTTGTCTTTGTGATTTTGAGTTTATGAATACAAATCATGCTACTGCTATACATGCAAAGGACAAGACACATGAAGATTTTCACCCAGTGATGGACTTCTTAACTCAGGGTCCTCTGAATTTTGAATTATCATGCACTCCTGAGTTTCTTCCTGAAGCGGTTTGTAAAACATGGGAATCAGCTTCCTATGTGAATGGTAAGCTTACTTTCAAATTTGGAACTCATAAATATGCAATTACTACTGCAGTTCTGAATAAAGGTTTGGAATTACCTATTAAGTCTGAATTTGATTCTTATGCTAGTGATGATGACTTGATTTAGATGTATAGGTCTTTAAATTATGTTGGTGATTTAAATGACTTAAGTTCTGTTAAAAGAAACTGTTTGAGAAAAGAATGGAGTTTCTTCTTTGATCAAATAGCTAAATCCTTTACTGGAAAATATAGTGGTTTTGATGCAATTACATCCATTACTAGTCAGATAGGGTACAGTTTGCTAACCAATAGAACAATAGATATTGCACAATTGTTGCTTGTGCAGATTGGTAGCAAAGTTCGGGCTAAGGAGAACACAAAAATCTACTACCATAGGTTTTTGATGATGATCCTTCATCACCTTGTGCCTACTTTAGGAAGCCAACTGGATGACAGTACACCAGTTGATTGTCATGTTCAGCACCCTAGATTGTTCAAGGATCTTACTAGGGAGCATAACAAGCTACAAGCAAGGCTTCAAGGTGAAGGTATTCCATTCCCTGACATGGTCTACCCTGAGGTAATGAAACAACAACTCATCACTTTTAATTCTGATGTGTATACTCCAATGTTTGGAGGTGTTAGGGCACATGATCTAGCAATGGAGAACCCCCATGTGGCTAACCCAAACACAGTTCAACCATCAACCAAAAGGCCTAAACAATCCAAATTACCTATTTCAAAAAGGTCTACCTCTGTTACAAAACCAACTTCTGTAGTCTCTCAAAAGGCTTCAGTTGTAACACGGAGAAGGTTGAAAATGCAACTTGATGGTGATGATGAAACCAATACCACAGAGCATGAGGTGGCTGAAGGTCTTTCTTTAATGAAGGATTCATTGGCTATCTTACCCTCTGATCAACCTGCAACTGTGGACTCTCAAAAGTCTATGGTTTCTAAAAAGGGAAAACCTCATAAACTGGCTACTATCTCTCAAAAGACTATAGCTTTGGCAAAAAGTCTTATCCCAAGGACTGAAACACCTATGTCTGCACAGCAGCCTACCTCTGCTAAATCTTTTGCTCAGTATCAACTTAAAAGGAAGAGAAAATTTTATTTCACACCCTCACACACAAATATTGAGTCAGTTGTTCCAGATATACAGGTGGTTCCCATGGTTCCTTCTGAACCAGACTCTGGTCGAACAATTACTTCTACCTTACCAGGGTCTAATACTGAACTAGAGTCTCATTCATCCTCAGACTCTAGTGATGAGGTATTTTGGGAAGGAATGACTAAGAAGACTGCAAGGGACTTAATCCAGCACACAGTTATACCTTCTGATGATGCACTCATTATTTTATATTCTTTAGTGCAATCTGTGCAGGATAAACAATCTTATCTTAAAGACTCTGAGATTCTGCAACTTCTTAGTGCTCATAAAAAGGTGTGGGAAAAGTTGATGATAGATCTCAAAATCTCTCAACAGTTAGCTGTTCAGTATGTCTACAGCTATCTTTTTACTCCATCTATTGTCTTTATTGTTGAGGATGTCGTATATGAAAGAAATGAAAGCATACCCATAGCTACTCAACAAGATCCAGATCAATAGGCTTCAAGACCTTTGAAGAAGCAAAAGAGGGATTCAGGATCTGTTGCTGAGGCTGAAACTGAGGAGGAGGAGGAGGAGGAGGAGGAGGATCAACAACCAGTTTTGACCTATGATGCAATATGGGATGATAATATTTCTTATAAGCAAGCACTTGGAGCTGTGTTAATGAACATCTCTCATTCACAGGAAGTTCTTACTTTTCTTCAAGAAAAGATTAGACCTCCTACTTATACTTTCATCTATAATACTTTTGAGCTGAGGATGAATCAGTTAAGGAATGCATATTACAAAATTGTTATGAAAGAGATTCAATCCAAGTTTGACTACTCTTTTGATCAGGCTCTCCAAGCTGTTTTCTGGAGAATGTTCAGATCTAAATATCTTTATCCTAATAGTTCAATAAGTGAATCTACAAGGAGTAAAACTTTGGAGGATTTGGGAGGAGGTTTGCAGTCAAGAGAGGGTATTGTTGCACCAGTGGTGGACATTAGTAAAGATGAACAGATGGACTCAGTAACACAAGAACCACCTAGTCAGAGGTTGGGTGATATTGGAGTTATTGTTCATGCTGAAAGGCCTTTTCTGATGACTGATCATATTGTTGAGAATTCCGATGATATTGTAGATCAGACTATGATATATGTCAATGCAGAAATTCGAAGTCAAATTCTATCAGAGTCTATTCCATTTGAGGGAGAGTCTCATTTAACAACACCTCATGATGATTCTGTTAATATTTTGGCACCTCATGAAGTATTACTGAGGGTGTCTGAATCAATGCAGGATTCTGAAGGTGGTGTACTGGAGCCACTGGACACTGATAAGACCGAAGTGTGTAAGAGTTCAGGGTCTAGTGATGCTCAGCTTTTGGTGGAAACCTCTAGCCTTCAAACAATTCAAGAGGATCCCCACCACCAACAAGCTTCAGGTACAGTCCCCAAATTGAGTGAAAATATTCAAAAGATGGTCATTGAACCATAAACTGAGAGGCTGTCTCCTGACCAGGCAAAAGGAGAGGTAGATAGTGATAAGGTTTTAGTAAACCTTAGTGAGCATGAAGGCATGGGTGCCAAACCCCATGGTGAAATTGAGAGATTAGGTAAACAACCAACCTTTGGCTTCTAGGATCAACTTTTCCCTAGCTCATGGGATGCTAATCTTGAAGCTGATACTAGAATTGATAGTGATACATTTCAGCTCTGAAGATGTTTGAAAAACAAGATTTGGTAGTTCATAATGCAAAACCAGAAGTTCAACAAACAGCTTATGTAGTAACCCGGATTTTCAAGGTTTATTAATATTATTATTTAAATTTTTTATTGTTTTTCTCAAGAGGAGGAATGGTATTATGTGTATTTTATTTAAAAATTTTGTGAAAGCTGATTATTTTATCGACATTGTCAAATTGAGTTTGTTTTAGAATTTTGAGGATCGAATCGGTATTTTAGTTGCGCCAAAATTTTATCCGATATTCTATTCGGATTCAAAGTTTTACTTTGTTTAAATTATAAAAATATGCAAAAAGTTAGTATTTTTACATTTTTGGGAGATTTAGAATATTTGTGAATTTTTGGTATCAAAGTGGTATTTTATTAGTACCAAAATTTTACCCGGTATCTTATCTGTATCCCATTAGTATTTGGGTGAGTTATAAAAATATTCAAAAATTTAATATTTTTATAATTCTGTAAAATCCGGGCTTTATAAAAATTTTGTGCATAATTATTTCAATTTTTAGAGTAAATAAAATTTTTAATATTTATCCTCTAATTGAGTGGAAGATATAATTTTGTACTAAAAATATTTTAGTGATTGAGAATTATTTTTATATTATAGAGTATATATATTTTTTTAGAGTTTTCGTTCGTTAAAGATCGTTTAGTACCGGGCAAAATGGCGTTAAGTGTAGAATTTGTGTTAAGTATTAACACTCCCCACCTAACCTTATTCTTTAACCTTATCCTAATTCTAGTTACACAAAAACAAACACACGCACACTAAAAAGGAAAAAGAAACCACCGCCTCTTTCCCCCATTTTCCTTTCCACTCGCGCGTCCCCCCTCTGTCCTTTTCTTCGGCCGCAGTCAGCCGCGCTGCCGCCGGATTCTGGCCAGTAACCGCAAGCCCCCACCCCGTATTCGAAGCCCAGTCCCCTCCCCCTTTCCTCCATTGCTGTAATCGCAGGTTTTGTGGAGTAAGTTGAGTTTTGTCAAATTTCCGCAGTGGAAGTTGAGCTCCGATTTTGTGGGTATAAAGTTGGAACCCATAATTGTTTTAACTCGTTTTTTTTATGTGCTGGGCTATTCGAATTTATTTTGCAAAATTTAAAATCTTAGTTTATTGTTTTAGTTGTTTTAGTAATTTTCCCAAATGATTTTAGCTAGTTTATGTGTGTTGTGATATTAATTTCGTTTAATGTAGAGTTTAACTTTGATTTGTGATTTTAGGTTGTTTTCGATAAATTTTTCGAATTGTTTATACTTTATAGCTTGTTTATGTATATATGCGATGTTAATTTTGTTAAGTACTGTTGTGGAACGAAAAGTGAGTTTAGATATTGACGGCGGATATTTAATACAAGGTAGTGGACAAGCGTGTCTTAATGGCTGCTCTTGTGTTTCGAGACTGAATCGGTCCTCACAAGATGCCTACGTATCTCAATTATCACTGAGAATCAAGCCAAGAAAACGTAGTTCTAATGTTGAGGGGTTAGGACCTTATATAGGCGTCTGGAGCCCTAAAATCGTGGTAGAATTAGGTTACTTGGTGGCCAAGTAACCGCCTTTAAATAGTGGATAACTCTTATCAGAATTAGTTTCCATGTTGGAGTTGGTTTCCATGTTGGATGTGGTATCTGAAGCTTCCTAGTGGTTTCCAACCACTGGACTGTATATGAACCAAGCCCACGTCTTAATGGTTTAAAACATGGGTTGGACCTTGGCCCAATTGTGGACTACGAATTTAATATCATAGCCATGGTTGTAGGCTTCATTAATGGGCCTCGAATTTGGACCATCTTAAGTATATTTAATGCTGCATTAAATGTGTCCTTAGGGCTTTATTTTAACCCATATCATTTGCCCCCCTAACTTTAAGAAAAACTGATCAGGTTTTTCTTGAAGTTAAGTTGACCAATTTTCAATGGCCCCCCTCGGGTATGGCCTTTTGCGGCCTAAAATACACTAGTGTTTCACAAATATCATTTTTTAGCGTGAAGTGTGGAGCGACCTACACGTTCACTACGATTTAGCCTTATTCGAGGCTTTATTTCTATTGATTGAGAACACTCGATAACTAAGTTATCAAGTATAGCCAACTTTTGTTAGTGAAAGTTTGAGTTTTGCCAAAATTTGGCTAACTCCGAAGAACAATCACTGAATATTGCCCTAAAGGGGTATGTCCGGTGGGCAACGAGCCTTAAACGGTGCTATATGGCGCCAAACGATGCTAAACGACGTTAGACAATGTTAAACAACGTTTAAACGATGCTAAACGGTGTTAAATGGCAATAAACGGTGCTAAACCGTCCAGCCATGATCGGCTAAATTTTTTTTTTTTTTTTCGGCTGGTCCTGGTGCCTGGTCGGCCGAGTGCCTGGTCGGCTGGGTGCCTGGTCGGCCGGGATTTTTTTTTTTTTCTTTCAGCTGGTCCTGGTGTCTGGTCGGTCGTGTGCCTGGTCGGCTGGGTGCCTGGTCGGCCGGGATTTTTTTTTTTTTCAGCTGGTCCTGGTGCCTGGTCGGCCGTGTGCCTGGTCGGCCGGGATTTTTTTTTTTTTTTTTTTTTCAACTAAGTGGAATGTTGCTTGATTCTTTGATTGTTTGTTTGAAAACAAGGTTCTTGTTTCCAACCACTCTATTTTTTGGTTGTTGGGCGCGATTTCAACCATCGTGAGTGACTTCAACCAACCAAGAATGAAACCAAGATTTAAACATGGTTTTTGGCAACCACTCTATTTTTTGGTTGTTGGGCGCGATTTCAACCATCGTGAGTGATTTCAACCAACCAAGCATGAAACCAAGATTTAAACATGGTTTTTGGCAACCACTCTATTTTTTGGTTGTTGGGCGCGATTTCAACCATCGTGAGTGATTTCAACCAACCAAGCATGAAACCAAGATTTAAACATGGTTTTTGGTTGGTGTGTGGCATCAAAAAGCTTCCCACGGAGGGTCTAGTCATCCGGGGCTCTAGTCATCCGGGGCTCTAGTCATCCGAAAACTTCCCACGGAGGCTCTAGTCATCCGGGGCTCTAGTCGTCCAAAAGCTTCCCACGGAGGCTCTAGTCATCCGGGGCTCTAGTCATCCGTGGCTAGATCATCGTGAGTGATTTCAACCAACCAAGCATGAAACCAAGATTTAAACATGGTTTTTGGTTGGTGTGTGACATCAAAAAGCTTCCCACGGAGGGTCTAGTCATCCGGGGCTCTAGTCATCCGGGGCTCTAGTCATCCGAAAACTTCCCACGGAGGCTCTAGTCATCCGGGGCTCTAGTCGTCCAAATGGATGGTGGTTGCCCCCGACTCCGGATTCCTTATTTAAAACCAACATGGGTGTTTTGAAACCAACATGTTGTCTTCAAACCAAAGGCTTAAAATCTTGGTTTTCAAACCAAGTTACCAACTTAATCAACTTTAGGTTAATCGAATTAATGTACTAATCCTTGATTAGGACTAAACTTAACTTTGTTATGCAAACCAATCTTAGTCTTAATTCTTTAACTGGTAGCTTCATGTTGCCCCAGGTCATAATTTCATTCGTCTTCTTGTTTGAAATCAAGGCTCGTTCAAGACTTGATTTATCCTTCACGACCTCAACTCGTTTCATGGTTTCTTGGTCCGAGACGACTGTTTTCAACTTGGTTCTTGATCCTCAACTCTTGATCATAGATCTAAAGTTCAAGTCACATTTTTAATTAGTTTTCACATCCGTGTTGGCCATAAAGGCTTGACTTCATTCAAGGACCTTGAATTCGAGGTCTCAACTTGATCTGGTGTTTCCAACCAAGATCCATTACCTTGAGGTCATCCTTATTTTCATTTAAGGACGTAATTACTGTCTCAAACTTATTCTTTGTACTTATTCAAGGATGTGAATTCTTCCTTTTGCTCATTTTTGTTTTCAAGGATGTAAGCACTATTCCAAGCTCATCTTTGTTTCCATTCAAGGATGTATGATGGACTCCCATCTTTGGTTTCAAAGTACCTAGGGCTTGTTTAAAATCAAGGCTTGTGCCTTGTACTCGATGACTTGGAATCAAGGTTTAAGTGGTTTCTCACCTTCAATCCTTGTTCTCTTGTTTGGAAACAAGGACTGATTTCTGATCAAGGATAGTTTGCCACCAGTAGTCGGTCCAGAGCCTGTTTGAGGGTGTGGTCGGCCACCTCTAGTCAGCCTAAGGCCTCCCCGAGGGCGTGGTAGGCCACCCCTGGTCGGCCATGGTCCCATAATGTTTTGAATAAATTTCAGCTTGGTGAAAGCCTTGGTTTTCTTGACCTCTTGGTTGTAAACAAGGCACTTGTTTGTATCCAAGGGTGTGTTTCCCATCAAGGTCATCACATTAATTTCCTTATTCTTGGATCCTTAATCATGAATTTAAATTTGATTCTCAATTCCTTGCTCCATACTTTTGAATTCAAAATTGACACTTGGTTCCAGTTCCAGGTTGCTGAAGACCTAGAATGTAATTTAGACAGCCTCCTTGGCTTATTTGTCCCCCGAGACTCAACCTTGCATATTGATCCCTTAGTATAGGATTCAAGATCCAAACCAGGTTTTTCATTCTTGATTCTTGGTTTAAAATTCAAGATGTTGATTTAGTTGGCCTTCTCGGCTATGCTTGGCCTTTCTAACGTGCCTTTTCTTCGACCATTTGTAAACTTAACTCGAGGATCCTTTGGGTCCTTCCTTATCTCAATCCTTTGTCATGTGTTCAATGGTTTTTTTCTTATCTCGTTTACTTGTTTTCGGTACTTATGATTGCACATATCGAGTGTTGGTACATAAAACAAGATATAAGAAAATAAACATGCATTGAAAACGAAACAAGGATGGGTTCAACCCTTTTTATAGATAGTAAACTGTAAATGTGAGCTACATGCCCTGAAATGGTTTCAAATGAACCTTAGGTCTATTCTTCCTACTAAGTATCAGATGGTATCCTGAAAGGATAGTTACACATAATAGATCTTGAGATTCGAGGCGTGCCAAGTGCGAGGCACCTCTGCCTCATTCAGAGTTTCGAGCTTGTAAGCTCCTCGCCCAAGGATCTTTTTAACTCGATACGGCCCTTCCCAATTGGGTGCCAGATTTCCTTTCTATCCTACTCCTGATGCCTCTATTTTTCTGAGAACCAAGTCTCCATGTCGAAAGAACCTTTCCTTAACCCTTTGGTTATAATGGAAGGAGGTTCTTTTCTGATATTCCACGTTTCGAGCATGTGCTTCGTCCCTGACTTCATCAATTAAATCGAGTGCCAACCTCATTCCTTCTTCATTAGTTTCTTGTTCAAAGGCTTCAACCCTTGGAGATACATGTGAGATCTCTAAAGGTACAACTGCTTCTGCTCCATAAGCAAGCATGAGCGGGGTTGTTCCAGTGGTGACTTTGCAAGTGGTACGATAAGCCCAAAGTATAGGCAGTATCTCGTCCACCCAAGTGTTCCTGGAACGTTCGACCCTTTTCTTCAATCCATCCAATATGATTCGATTCGCGACCTCTGCTTGCCCATTTGTTTGAGGGTGAGCAACCGAGGTGAACCTGAGCTAAATTGCATTTTCTTCGCAATACTTCCTGAATTCTTCATTGTTGAACTGTGTTCCATTATCCGTAACAAGGATACGAGGTATCCCGTATCTACATATGATACTTTCCCACATGAATTGAGCAACTTGCTTGGTGGTTATCTTGGCCAATGGTTTGGCCTCAATCCACTTAGTAAAGTAATCAATTGCCACTATCAGAAACTTCCTTTGTGCTGTAGCCATTGGAAAGGGACCAAGTATGTCCATTCCCCACATAGCAAACGGTATTGGAGAATTGATTGAAGTTAGCATCTCAGGTGGTTGCCTAACCACTGGCGCATGTTTCTGACAACTATCACACTTTTTAACAAAGTCCTTAGCGTCGTTCAGCATTTCGGGCCAATAAAAGCCTAATCTAGTTATCTTGTGAGCAAGGGCTCTGCCCCCAAAGTGTTGTCCACAAATCCCTCTATGGACTTCTTCAAGTGCTTCGCGTGCCTCTTGAGGCCTTAGACATTTTAGATAGGGGATCACAAAAGACCTCTTGTAAAGCAGTCCTTCACTCAAAGTATACCTCAATGCTCTTACAGACAACTTGCGTGCCTCTTGGGCATTATCAGGAAGCCATCCAGTTTCAAGGTGAGCCTTGATTGGATCCATCCAACAACCTCCTATATCAATAGGAGCCACAAGTTTCGAATCAATAGTAGGGGCCTTCAAGACCTGAAAGTAAACACTTCCCGAGTAATTCTCAATTTCAGAAGAAGCAAACTTAGACAAGGCATCAGCCTTCACATTTTCCTCTCTGGGGATGTGTTCCACATAGCACTCATCAAATTGTGTCATAACAGCTTTCACAACTCTTCGATATGTAGCCATAGTTTCGTCTCTGGTTTCAAACTCACCATTAACTTGCGAGATAACCAACCTTGAATCTCCACATACCTTCAGGTTCTTGACCCTCAGAATTCTAGCCAAGCCTAAACCGGCTATCAAGGCCTCATACTCGGCTATCCAACATTCTTTCAGATCAAGCTCTTCATCCTTATTTTCAACTTCAAGTGCCTCATGGGGTACTACCTCTTGCCCCCCGACTTCTTGGTTGTCAATGGTACATTCAACCACGAAGTCAGCCAATGCCTGAGCCTTAATGGGTGTTCGAGGCTTATATTTGATGTCGAACTCTCCTAGCTCAACTGCCCATTTAATTAGCCTTCCACTGGCCTTTGGACTATGTAGAATGCTTCTCAAGGGTTGGTCCGTCAGGACTTCAATTTTGTGTGCCTGAAAGTAAGGGCGTAGCTTCCTTGAGGCCGTGATTAGTGCCAAAGCGAACTTTTCAATAACAGAATAGTTCAATTCTGCCCCATGCAAAATTTTTCTTATATAGTAGACTGGTTTTTGAACCTTCCGTTCCTCCTTTACAAGGACAGCACCGAGAGCTTGATCGGAGGCTGCCAAGTAGAGATAAAGAGTATCTTTCGGGCTTGGTTTGGCCAGCAACGGGGCCTCAGCCATGTACTTCTTGAGCTTTTCAAAGGCCTCTTGACTCTCAGCTGTCCACTCAAAATCCTTGACCTTTTTCAGGGCTTTGAAAAACGATAAGCATTTGTCCCCAGACTTTGAGATAAACCTTCCCAAGGCTGCAACTCTTCCAGTCAACCTCTGAACGTCCTTAACGGAACGAGGTGGTTCCATGTCGAGGATAGCTTTAATCTTGTCGGGGTTAGCTTCAATGCCTCTTTTGGAGACCATGAGACCCAAGAACTTTCCTGATCCTACTCCAAAAGCACACTTTGCAGGATTTAGCATCATCTTTTGGTGCCTCAGCACTTCAAACGCCTTCCTAAGATGCTGGATATGGTCGTCTTTAAACAAACTCTTAACGAGCATGTCATCAACATAGACCTCCATGGTTTTCCCAATCAAGTGGGCAAAGATCTTGTTAACTAGGCATTGATAAGTCGCCCCTGCATTTTTTAGTCCAAAAGCCATGACAAGGTAACAAAAGACCCCAAAATCAGTAATAAATGATACCTTGGCTGTGTCATCCTTGTGCATCTTGATTTGGTTGTAACCACTGGACCATCCATGAAGCTCAGCATTTCATGCCCTGCAGTAGCGTCTATCAAGGTGTCAATCCTTGGTAGTGGGAAGCAATCCTTGGGACAAGCATCATTCAAATCAGTGAAGTCTATGCACATCCTCCATTTCCCATTGGCTTTCTTTACCATAACCGGGTTTGCCAACCATTCTGGAAATTGGATTTCTTCGATGAACCCAGCTTCTAGGAGCTTATCAACTTCTTGTTTAATGGTTTCTTGCCTCTCTGGTGCAAAGTTCCTCTTCTTCTGCTGTATTGCCTTCTTTTTTGGATCGAAATTGAGCTTGTGAGTTATTAGTTTGGGATCAATCCATGGCATGTCGGCGGCAGTCCATGCAAATACATCACTGTTCTCTTGTAGGAACGTGATCAACTCGCCCTTCAAGGGTTCTTTTAACAGTTCTCCAATGTAAGTCACCTTTCCAGGTTCGAGAGGATCCAAGGGAACAGGGACCAAATCCTCAGCTGGCTTTCCTCTATGGTCTTCATCTTCTCTGACATCCATGTCTTCGATAGGGAGAACCTGCCCCCCGACTCCGTCTGGCCTTAACGCGGCTACATAACAGCTCCTAGCCGTCTTTTGATCACCCCTTTCTTCTCCAACACCACTCCTGGTTGGGAACTTGATTTTTAGATGGTAGGTTGAGGCCACAGCCTTAAAAGCGTGAAATCCGGTTCTTCCAAGGATGGCGTTGTAGGTCGAGGATGCTTTGATTATCACGAAATTCAACATTTGAGTTACTTCTTTTGGTTCCTTTCCGATAGTCATAGGCAACTGAATTGTGCCTTCAACTTTAGATTCTACCCCGTTGAACCCGTATATGGGCACGTTCGAGGGGATCAATTGAGAATCATTATACCCCATCTTCAAGAACGTGTCATGAAAAAGGACATCAACAGAGGCTCCATTATCCAGCAGGACTCGTTTTACCTCGTTGTTTCCGATCACGGGGGCTATCACCAAAGGATCATCATGAGGGAACTTCACCCCTTCAAGGTCCGAATCATCGAATCCAATCGACATCTCAGTTTTTGCACGCTTGGGTGCTTCTCCAACAATATGCATTACTTCTCGGGCATAAGCCTTTCGAGAGTTTCTAGTGGTTCCGGCCGCGGTTGGTCCTCCTGAAATCATGTTGATCACTGGCCCTCGGGGCTGTGGGTTACGACCTTGATCTTGGTCCCCATCCCTTCTATCATAGTCTCTCCTAGGGGGGTTCATGTCCCCATCCTTGGTGAATTTGTTCAATTTCCCTTTTCGAATTAGAAACTCAATCTCGTCCTTGAGTTGCCTACAATCATCAGTATCATGGCCCGAGTCTTTATGGTACCTACAATACTTGTTCTTGTCTCTCTTCTCAGGATCTCCCCTTAGTGGCTTCGGCCATCGGAAGTCTCTATCTTTCTCAATGTCATAAAGGATTTGACTTCTTGGAGCATTCAACCTTGCATATTCAGTAAACTTCGTGTCGGGATTGTTTTTTCTTGGAGCTGAATCAGAATCTCTAGTCATACGAGGATATTTGTCCTTGACATCATACTCTTGTTCCGTTTTTCGCTTCTTTGAGCCACCATTGTTTCCACCACCTATAGCGGGTGTGTCAACCTTCTTCATGCTTTCTTCAGCTTTGATGTATTTCTCAGCCCTTTGTTGGAGCTCAGCCATGCTCTCAGGGGGGTGTTTTGTGACGCCCTCCAAACCCGGGGTACAGATTTGAGGAGTCATCCGACCAACGGAACACTATTTAACACATGCATAATATATATAAAGACACAATTACCCCTTGACCAAGACCGCATCCAGATTATGGCAATGAACACAAGCTACTACAATCTTTTATTATTACAATACCAGTTTTATCAGAGTTATTACATCACAACTAAAGTTCAAATCTAGACATTAATCTAGAAAAGCAAAACAACAACTACCCTGCCAATAACAATGACTCGAGGGGCTCTCCTGGCTGCTGGTGAACTATCGGTCACGCTATGCCAACTCATACTCTCGCTTCACTGGAATAGGGTTAGAAAACAACAAGCAAGAGTGAGCCAAAATTGCTCAGCAAACATCAACGAATCATTTCTATCACAGTTGTACGGATATGCATTTATGATATCAGAATCAACAATATTTAGCTAACACATGCTTTGTATCAATAATGATTGAAGTAAAGAATTAGAATTTGGCTTATACATTTTATTCAAATCAAAGGTTGTGCTGCTGGCCAGCCACGCATCAACCCCGGACTAGCTCATGTCATAGTCCTCTACTGGATCCCAGGCCAATCTGGGCCTTAAGTTATTCCGACCATAAATATGGCCCGACCAATTACTGGTCCATTTTTAAAAACACATGCCAAATCTATAATAGGGTATAAACAATAACATGCTCAATAAGATAAACTGAATGTATAGTAATTGCAAAAGAGCTTCAACTGTTCAGTATCAACGAAGATCGAGAAAGAATCATGGAGTAATTTCAATGGTACAGTGTACTCATTCAATAAGGAAATCAATATTGGTAATCGTTAATCAATGACCGTAATCGGTAGTCAAGATGGAAGTCAAACAATCAATGGTTGTCAATGATAATCAAAGGATGATAAATAACAACAATAGGTGGTAAACAATAATCAAGTGAATTGGAAATAAGGGTTTCCGATGCAGATCAAATCAAAGAATCAAGAATCTCTAAGGAAATGGAATCAGTTGTCCAAATGCGGTTAAAAGATTGATAATTTGAATTGTTCTGGGGATAACGGTATTCAAGTAATCAAAACAATAATAAATTTTATCACAAGTAAGGGCACAGATACTTGCCTGGTCTAAGCTGCTGTCGGATCGACTCTGCTCACTCTACTTTCCCCTTTCCCTTGCTCCGGGAACTCGATTCTATAATTAAACAACTCATCACAATAAGTCTAACTATTCTCGTTCTACTCTCGACACTTATTCAACCAATAATCACATTTAAACAAGTAACCGGTTACGTATCGGACGTCCGGTATAGTTTACGATATTTAAAACTCAGATATTTGCCCTAGTACGGGCATATACAGACTATAAAACACAACACACAATTAATATGAACCATATAGCACTTATAAACATTTTTAAAACATCATACGGAACTTATTCGAATTTTAATAAGTCATTACTAATTTTTAAATCAAAAATCGGATTTTTAAATCCAATATAAACATTTAAATGAAAATAAATCAATTAATAAAATTAATTGACACTCTTTAAATACTCAAGCTATTTTTAAATAATTAAATAGGCTTGAAAATAATTAAACTGAATTTTTAATTAATTAAATCTATTTAATAATTAATTTTTAAGAATTAATTGATTAAAAGAATTAACCAATTAATTAATAAATTAATTATTAATTAAAAATAATTAAAATAATTAAGTTTAATCAATTTTCGGATTTAAAATAATAAATATAATTTATCAGAATTTTTCTGATATTAAAATATATTTTTAAAATAAAAATATGAATTTTTAAAGTTTTTAAACTATTTTCGAATTAAATTTAAAAATAAAATTCAAAAACAGTTTTCTGAAAATGAATTAGGGTTTTGAAGATTGAAACCGGGTCGAAAAATCGGGTAAACGGGTCGGGAAGAACAATTCCGGGTCGCCAAGAACAACCCACCGGATTCTGGGTTTTCCAGAATCCGGCCGGTCTCCGGCCGCCGGAATTCTTCGATTCCGTCCAAACACAAATCAAACCAGAGGGCTTTTGTTCGCCTTTTCAAGCCAAACAAAACCCACACATCAAAACATCTGTCCCTAGCCGGAATCGTGCCCAGAATCCGTTCAAAGAATTCTCCGGCAACGACCTCGGCCGGAAACCCGATCTACCTATTCCGTACATGAAACTCAAAGATTAATATACCAAAATGAAGCTTATAACTCATACAATAAAAGCCCTTTATCAAAAACAATGTCAGATCAATATCAAGAACGTACGAATCGAAAGAAGAAATCGGGTCAAAACCCGAAATCAAAACCCGACTAAATTGAACATAAACATGAAATTAAAGCATGGATTCTTGCTAATTAGAACCCTAGGAACATGTTAGAAGCAACCAATTGAACGGAGAATCAACAGAATAAAAATCCCCAAATCGAATCAAGAACCCTAGTTATTATTCAAAACTTGTAAAATCAATATAAAATCGAATACTTACCAGATGATGATGAGGTTGGAAGATTCTGAAACTAGATTTTTGGAGCTTTGATTTGAGTATAAGAACTTCAAATTTGGACTTCAATAACACTTAGAACGAATTGATTGAAGATCAAGAACACAAAAATAATTTTTGGGAATTTCGGATTTTTTGAGTAATTGCTGAAGATTTGCTATGAGTTATGAAGTCTGATTTGTCTTTTTATATTTCTGGAAAAATAATACCCCAAATAACATTTTTGGATCGATATTGATTCGTTAGATCGTTTAAAAACCCTAATTAGGTCAAAAACACGTTTTACGAAAAATAAGGGGTTAAAAAGGTTGATGATTATCCAAATTGATATATATCATTATATAACTAATGCTCAAGAATACTAGGGCTATAACAACTTCAATATTGATATAGAACGATAAATCCGTCCCCTTAAGCAATTAGGGTTCGGAACGATTTTTCCTTTTTCGGATCAAAAATTGAAATTGATTTGCAGAATCAAATAGGTAGGGTTAAATAGAATCCCATAACCCTTTCGATAACGATTCGAATACGAAAGACGAAGAATTAAAAATGAATGTACGAAATTTCAACGGGGCCTTGAATTATCAAAACGGCTCAAATTTGAAGAAAATTCCAAATGACGAAATTTTTGAAAGGGGCTTCTGACTCACCATTTAGCACATAATCACACACTAAATATCATATAATAATATTCCAATATTCCAAAATAAATATTTTAGATTAAATATATCATTTAATCAAATAATAAAATTCACGGATATTACATCCTTCCCCCCTTAATAGGATTCTGTCCTCAGAATCAGATCAAGGAAACAACTGGGGATACTTCTCTAACATCTCACTCTCTAACTCCCAGGTAGACTCTTCTACTTTAGGATTCCTCCACAAAACTCTCACTAACGCTACTGTCTTATTCCTTAGTACTTTCTCCTTACGATCCAATATCTGAATCGGTCGTTCTACATATGATAAATCTGCCTGGACCTCTATGGGTTCATACTCTATTACATGATTCGAATCTGGTCGATACTTCTTAAGCATAGATACATGAAATACATTATGAACGTGCTGCATATGCGGTGGCAATGCCAACTCGTAAGCTACTTCGCCCACTTTCTTCAAAATCTCAAACGGCCCAACATATCTCGGACTCAACTTCCCTTTCTTTCCAAACCTAACTAATCCTTTCCATGGTGAAACTTTTAGTAACACTTGCTCTCCTTCTTCGAATCCCACATCCTTTCTGGCTAGATCCGCATACTTTTTCTGTCGGTCTTGAGCTGTTATCAATCTTCTCTGAATCAATTGAACCACTTCTTTTGTTCGTTGTACTAGTTCTGGTCCTATCATTTTCCGTTCACCAACTTCTTCCCAATATACCGGAGATCGACACTTTCGTCCATACAGAGCTTCGTAAGGTGGCATTCTGATGCTCGCGTGAAAACTATTATTATATGAAAATTCCACCAAGGGTAGATGATCGTCCCAACTGCCTTCAAAGTCAAGTGCACATGTCCTAAGCATATCTTCAATAGTCTGAATTGTCCTTTCGCTTTGACCGTCCGTCTGCGGATGATAAGCCGTACTCATTCTCAACTCGGTGCCTAAACACTCTTGAAAACTCCTCCAAAATCTTGAATTGAATCGAGGGTCTCTATCAGACACTATCGATACTGGAACTCCATGTCGTACTACGATTTCTTTTATGTAAATATGAACTAACTTATCCAGCGAGAATCTCTCGTTAATCGGAAGAAAATGCGCAGATTTCGTCAATCGATCCACGATAACCCAGATGGCATCATGGTTAGCTTTTGTTCTAGGCAATCCTACTACAAAGTCCATCGCAATGTGTTCCCACTTCCATTCGGGAATTTCCAATGGTTGAAGTAATCCACTTGGTCTCTGATGTTCCGCCTTAACTCTTTGACACGTAAAGCATTTACTTACCCATTCCACAATCTCTCTCTTCATATCTGGCCACCAAAAGTTCGTCTTAAGATCTCGATACATTTTTGTACTCCCTGGATGAATTGAATACTTCGAGTTATGTGCTTCGTGAAAAATCTCACTTTTCAGTTCCGTTACGTTAGGTATCCATATCCGAGAAGCAAATCTCAAGATCCCTTTGTCGTCCGGTTGGCTACATATTTCCTCACCTGTCATTTTACTCACATCATCATTCATAACTCGCTCTTGGCACTTCCGTATCTTCTCCAACAATTCAGGTTGAAACGCCATGGTATAAATCATTTCCGTCGCGTCCTTCGGATTAATTACTTCGATTTCTAACTTCTCAAATTCCTTGTATAACTCTTTGGTCATCATTAGTGTATTTAATCTCTCTTTTCTGCTCAATGCATCTGCTACCACATTTGCCTTGCCGGGATGATAGTTGATAGAAACGTCGTAGTCCTTGATTAGTTCTAACCATCTTCGTTGCCTCATGTTCAGCTCTTTCTGAGTAAAGATATACTTCAAACTTTTGTGATCGGTGTAAATTTCACATCTCTCTCCATACAAGTAGTGTCTCCATATCTTCAAAGCAAACACAATAGCTGCTAACTCCAAATCGTGTGTAGGGTACTTCTGTTCGTGGGGTCTCAACTGTCTTGACGCATAAGCAATCACCTTGTCATGTTGCATAAGTACGCATCCTAATCCTTTGTACGACGCATCACTATAGATTACGAAATGACCTTGATCGTCTGGTAACATCAATACCGGTGCCGTAGTTAGTCTTTTCTTTAACTCTTGGAAGCCTTCTTCGCATTTATCGTTCCATATGAATCGCTCGCTTTTCCTTGTCAGCTTGGTCATTGGAGTAGCTATCTTCGCAAAATCTTGCACAAATCTCCGGTAGTATCCGGCTAATCCCAAGAAACTTCTGACTTCAGTCGGTGTCCTTGGTCTCTCCCAATCTTTCACTGCCTCTATCTTTGCTGGGTCCACTTTGATGCCTTCGCTGCTCACCACGTGTCCTAAGAAATGAACTTCTTTCAACCAGAATTCACACTTGGAAAACTTCGCGTATAGTCTTTCTTGTCTTAACGTTTCTAACACAATTCGCAACTGGTCTGCATGCTCTTCTTCTGTCCTTGAGTATATCAAGATGTCGTCGATGAATACCACTACAAACTTGTCCAAATATCTCTTGAAAATCCTGTTCATTAGGTCCATAAAAGCTGCGGGTGCATTCGTTAGTCCAAACGCCATTACTAAGAATTCATAGTGCCCATACCTTGTTCGAAAGGCTGTCTTCGGTATGTCGTCTGGTCTAATCTTCAATTGGTGATATCCTGACCGTAGGTCGATCTTTGAAAAATGTACCGCTCCCTTCAGCTGGTCAAACAGATCATCTATTCGAGGTAACGGATACTTGTTCTTAATGGTCAGCTTGTTCAACTCCCGATAGTCTATACACAATCTCATGCTTCCATCCTTTTTCTTGACAAACAGTACTGGTGCTCCCCACGGTGAAACGCTGGGTCTAATAATTCCTTTTTCTAGCAAATCTTGTAGTTGATCAGCCAATTCCTTCATCTCCACTGGTGCCATTCTGTAAGGGGCCTTAGATACTGGCTCCGCGCCTGGTACTAAGTCTATCGCAAATTCAATCTCTCTATCTGGAGGTAAACCTGGTAATTCTTCCGGAAAAACATCTGGAAACTCATTTACGACTGGAATATCTTCTAACTTAGAAACTTCCTTATCTATATTTATCACATAAGCTAGATACGCCTCACAACCTTGCCTTAATAACCTCTTAGCCTGAATCATCGTCAGGAACCTCTTTCTTTGTTTCTCTCCTCTAAATATTATCTCTTTCTTTTCTAGGGTAATCAAAGTAACCCTCTTATTCTTACAATCAATACTTGCATCATGCTCAGTCAACCAATCCATCCCTAATATCACATCAAATTCACCTAACTTAAAAGGTAACAAGTCAACATAAAAACGATTTCCCAAAATCTCTATCTCACAACGGGGATAATATGAACTGACCGCGATACGATCCTGATTAGCTATCTCTATAGTCAACACTCCACTTAAAGGTTTCATTACGCAATTCAATCTACGAGCAAACGTTTCAGAAATAAAAGACTTCGTCGCTCCCGAATCTATTAACACTTGTGCAGGAATAGAATTTACTAGAAGTGTACCTGCCACCACGTCGGAATCTCTCACTGCTTCTCCCATTGACATATTGTAGGTCCTGGCTAACGGCTGGATGTTAACAACTGGGGGTGCTTCAATTGCCCGAATCATATTGTTCACGGTTGCTGGTGCTCTGCAGTCCTTAATCATGTGACCTGGTTTCTTACACCGATGACACACGATGCCTATCTTGCAATCCCGGGAATAATGTCCCTTCTGATTGCATTTAAAGCATGTGACATTCAATCGATGGCATATCCCTAGATGTCGCTTCCCGCATGTCTTGCATTCTGGTAGTGGGGGTCTAGAAAGTCCCTGCTGACTGCCGGTTAGTAGACGGTTATCTTGTCCTACGTTTCCGGTGTCTGGTTTCCTAAAACTTGTATTCCTTCCGTGCTGAAATCCCAGTTTCTTATTTGCTTGCCCTTGAAAACTTCCCTGCTGCTGTCCCTTATCGGGTATCCCTGCTTTCCTTTTCTTGTTCTCCCTCTCTTTCATGTAAGAATCACTCTCTGTCTCCGCAATCATTGCCTTTTGGACCACCGCTGCATAGGTGTCCAACTCCAATACAGCTAACTTACTACGAATCCAAGACCTCAGCCCCTGCTGGAACCTCTTGGCCTTCTTCTTTTCCGTATCCACATAGGTTGGAACAAACCTTGACAACTCCGTAAACCTTGTTTCATATTGGGGCACTGTCATGCTTCCCTGCTTTAATTCCAAAAACTTCAATTCCATCTGGTCTCTCATATAGTCCGGAAAATATCTTTCCAAAAACAACTCTGTAAATCTTGCCCACGTAATCAATCCCTCGGGCTCCATAGCCCTACTCGTTTCCCACCAATAACTAGCCTCATTCTTCAGAAAATAGCTTGCATATTCTGTCTTCTTATCCTCTGTCACCTCTATCAAGGTAAAAGCCTTTTCCATCTCTTTCAACCATGCCTTAGCCTCTACAGGGTCTGCTGATCCTTTAAATTCCGGAGGTTTTGCTGCCTGGAAAGATTTGAACGTAACTGCCGGTGCTGCTTGCTGGTGCTGTTGTTGATGCTGCTGATGCTGATGTTGCTGATGTTGTTGCTGCTGTTCTAAGAGCTGTTGCTGAAATGCACGTTGCTGCTGTGCTAATGTGGCAGTCTGTTGAGTAAGGGTATTTAACAACTGGATTACCATCGGGTCCACGCGGCCCGTGGGAGGTGTATTTTGTTGACCTTCTTGGTCAGAGGTATCAGTTGAACGGGTTTGTCGTCTAGGAGCCATATCGCTGATAAACAATAATTGGCTTAATCAAACAGTTCATAGAAGAGAAGGAAGGATCACAATTGATATCTCGAAGGTTTACAGATCTTCTCAACGGTGTATGGATACACTCATTGCAATAAGTAGAATAACAGTTATGATGCTGGAAATGAATGACAGGGGAATAAATATAGTTCTATAAAAGAGGTTTATCATATATATATAGATAGAGTTAGTACAAGCGTAGAACGCTTCAAAAGAAAATATATCATGGCTGAACCATAACTGCCGACCAGCAATACAACAACAAAAATGCAACAACAACCCGAGGCGTTCCTATAAGCCCGGTGCACTGCTGATTCTACAATATGCATCTATATACTAACTATCTAGAAACCATACATCCATGTCACATCTGTCTGCTACTAATACCTGCTCACAGATCACCTGCTCCTGCCGGCCATAACGGGGGTCCTGAAATCTCTGCAATCTCACTCATCGCATAATCCAAAATCTGTCTCATCCCTGCTACTGTCTCTCCCTCTCGACTAGAAGCTAATCCGTGCAATCGAGTCTCAACCAAAGTCCTCGTAACCCTAAACCTCATCTGAATGTCTCTCATCTGATCTCTAAGTCTGTCTCTTTCTCTGACAGCGGCTGCCTCGATCGAACGAATCCTACCCATCTCCATAACCTGTCCATAAAGGTACTCCTTCTCTCTACTCACCCTCTGATACACATGGTGTGGAACTGGTGGCTCACATAACTGATACAAAGGCCCACAAACTGATGCCTGAGACACTGGTGCTGGGGCTACTTGTCGGAGTGGAATAGGACAAGGTATCTGATCTCTCCTGACTACTGGGTCCTGATGCATAGGCTGATATCGCACTGTCCGAGATGGTCCAGCTCTCTCAACGGGTGTAGGTATCTCTGCTATCATATCCTCGGAAGGGTCTGAGTCTGAACTAGAACTAGGGGGCTGCAATTATAACCACATTTAATTACTACGCGTAATATCCCTAGTTGACCTCCTAATATCCTTACGTGAATTCCTAACTCTCTATGTTATCCTGGACCCTAAGTCCTAACTTGTTTCAAATTCCATAACCTGTTGCTCTGATACCAACTGTGACGCCCTCCAAACCCGGGGTACAGATTTGAGGAGTCATCCGACCAACGGAACACTATTTAACACATGCATAATATATATAAAGACACAATTACCCCTTGACCAAGACCGCATCCAGATTATGGCAATGAACACAAGCTACTACAATCTTTTATTATTACAATACCAGTTTTATCAGAGTTATTACATCACAACTAAAGTTCAAATCTAGACATTAATCTAGAAAAGCAAAACAACAACTACCCTGCCAATAACAATGACTCGAGGGGCTCTCCTGGCTGCTGGTGAACTATCGGTCACGCTATGCCAACTCATACTCTCGCTTCACTGGAATAGGGTTAGAAAACAACAAGCAAGAGTGAGCCAAAATTGCTCAGCAAACATCAACGAATCATTTCTATCACAGTTGTAAGGATATGAATTTATGATATCAGAATCAACAATATTTAGCTAACACATGCTTTGTATCAATAATGATTGAAGTAAAGAATTAGAATTTGGCTTATACATTTTATTCAAATCAAAGGTTGTGCTGATGGCCAGCCACGCATCAACCCCGGACTAGCTCATGTCATAGTCCTCTACTGGATCCCAGGCCAATCTGGGCCTTAAGTTATTCCGACCATAAATATGGCCCAACCAATTACTGGTCCATTTTTAAAAACACATGCCAAATCTATAATAGGGTATAAACAATAACATGCTCAATAAGATAAACTGAATGTATAGTAATTGCAAAAGAGCTTCAACTGTTCAGTATCAACGAAGATCGAGAAAGAATCATGGAGTAATTTCAATGGTACAGTGTACTCATTCAATAAGGAAATCAATATTGGTAATCGTTAATCAATGACCGTAATCGGTAGTCAAGATGGAAGTCAAACAATCAATGGTTGTCAATGATAATCAAAGGATGATAAATAACAACAATAGGTGGTAAACAATAATCAAGTGAATTGGAAATAAGGGTTTCCGATGCAGATCAAATCAAAGAATCAAGAATCTCTAAGGAAATGGAATCAGTTGTCCAAATGCGGTTAAAAGATTGATAATTTGAATTGTTCTGGGGATAACGGTATTCAAGTAATCAAGACAATAATAAATTTTATCACAAGTAAGGGCACAGATACTTGCCTGGTCTAAGCTGCTGTCGGATCGACTCTGCTCACTCTACTTTCCCCTTTCCCTTGCTCCGGGAACTCGATTCTATAATTAAACAACTCATCACAATAAGTCTAACTATTCTCGTTCTACTCTCGACACTTATTCAACCAATAATCACATTTAAACAAGTAACCGGTTACGTATCGGACGTCCGGTATAGTTTACGATATTTAAAACTCAGATATTTGCCCTAGTACGGGCATATACAGACTATAAAACACAACACACAATTAATATGAACCATATAGCACTTATAAACATTTTTAAAACATCATACGGAACTTATTCGAATTTTAATAAGTCATTACTAATTTTTAAATCAAAAATCGGATTTTTAAATCCAATATAAACATTTAAATGAAAATAAATCAATTAATAAAATTAATTGACACTCTTTAAATACTCAAGCTATTTTTAAATAATTAAATAGGCTTGAAAATAATTAAACTGAATTTTTAATTAATTAAATCTAATTAATAATTAATTTTTAAGAATTAATTGATTAAAAGAATTAACCAATTAATTAATAAATTAATTATTAATTAAAAATAATTAAAATAATTAAGTTTAATCAATTTTCGGATTTAAAATAATAAATATAATTTATCAGAATTTTTCTGATATTAAAATATATTTTTAAAATAAAAATATGAATTTTTAAAGTTTTTAAACTATTTTCGAATTAAATTTAAAAATAAAATTCAAAAACAGTTTTCTGAAAATGAATTAGGGTTTTGAAGATTGAAACCGGGTCGAAAAATCGGGTAAACGGGTCGGGAAGAACAATTCCGGGTCGCCAAGAACAACCCACCGGATTCTGGGTTTTCCAGAATCCGGCCGGTCTCCGGCCGCCGGAATTCTTCGATTCCGTCCAAACACAAATCAAACCAGAGGGCTTTTGTTCGCCTTTTCAAGCCAAACAAAACCCACACATCAAAACATCTGTCCCTAGCCGGAATCGTGCCCAGAATCCGTTCAAAGAATTCTCCGGCAACGACCTCGGCCGGAAACCCGATCTACCTATTCCGTACATGAAACTCAAAGATTAATATACCAAAATGAAGCTTATAACTCATACAATAAAAGCCCTTTATCAAAAACAATGTCAGATCAATATCAAGAACGTACGAATCGAAAGAAGAAATCGGGTCAAAACCCGAAATCAAAACCCGACTAAATTGAACATAAACATGAAATTAAAGCATGGATTCTTGCTAATTAGAACCCTAGGAACATGTTAGAAGCAACCAATTGAACGGAGAATCAACAGAATGAAAATCCCCAAATCGAATCAAGAACCCTAGTTATAATTCAAAACTTGTAAAATCAATATAAAATCGAATACTTACCAGATGATGATGAGGTTGGAAGATTCTGAAACTAGATTTTTGGAGCTTTGATTTGAGTATAAGAACTTCAAATTTGGACTTCAATAACACTTAGAACGAATTGATTGAAGATCAAGAACACAAAAATAATTTTTGGGAATTTCGGATTTTTTGAGTAATTGCTGAAGATTTGCTATGAGTTATGAAGTCTGATTTGTCTTTTTATATTTCTGGAAAAATAATACCCCAAATAACATTTTTGGATCGATATTGATTCGTTAGATCGTTTAAAAACCCTAATTAGGTCAAAAACACGTTTTACGAAAAATAAGGGGTTAAAAAGGTTGATGATTATCCAAATTGATATATATCATTATATAACTAATGCTCAAGAATACTAGGGCTATAACAACTTCAATATTGATATAGAACGATAAATCCGTCCCCTTAAGCAATTAGGGTTCGGAACGATTTTTCCTTTTTCGGATCAAAAATTGAAATTGATTTGCAGAATCAAATAGGTAGGGTTAAATAGAATCCCATAACCCTTTCGATAACGATTCGAATACGAAAGACGAAGAATTAAAAATGAATGTACGAAATTTCAACGGGGCCTTGAATTATCAAAACGGCTCAAATTTGAAGAAAATTCCAAATGACGAAATTTTTGAAAGGGGCTTCTGACTCACCATTTAGCACATAATCACACACTAAATATCATATAATAATATTCCAATATTCCAAAATAAATATTTTAGATTAAATATATCATTTAATCAAATAATAAAATTCACGGATATTACATGTTTCGCCAATGACATCTTGAAAAAGACATCCGTGGTTCCTTGTTGAAGGGCTATCATAGCTACCTTGTTGTCTAGATCAGGTATATTCAATGTCTCTTTGGTGAAACACTTGAGATAATCTCTCAACGTCTCATTCTTTCCTTGGATCAGATTCATGAGTGAAGCAGAGCTTTTTTCATGTACCCGTCCACTGATGAACTGATTGATGAAAGCCGTGCTCAGATCTCTAAAGCAACTGATAGAGTTGGGTGGCAAACGACTATACCATCTTTGGGCCATGTCAGCCAGGGTTTGAGGAAACGCCCTACATTTAAGGGCATCGGTAACTGGTTGCAGCAACAGTGCATTCGAAAAAGTCCTTACATGGGTTGCGGGATCGCCCGTTCCGTCATATGCCTTGATAGTAGGCATCTTGAATTTCCTTGATACGTGAGCGTCCATTACTTCTTCAGTGAAGGGTGGAATAGGATCGTCTGGGTCACCCAGTTGTGCTAAAACACGGGGATCTGACTTGGGAATCTCCGTCCTTGGATCCCTAGCTCCTTCTTGCCTCCTTGAAGGTGTTCCTAAATCAATTATGGGGACATCTCCTGCCCCTTGGTTCGAAGGCTGAGTCTGCCTCCTTTGTTGCTCTATCTCCATGTTTTTCTTTAGTTTCTGGATCTCGGCCTCATGAGCCCTTATCCTTTCCATGGCAGTCATAGGTGCCCTTGTAGTTGCCCCCCGATTCCTTCTTCCAAGGGGCTCTTTGCTGGCTCTTCTTCTTCTGGGTGCTCGATCTCGTCCTTCATCAGACGAGTAGTCATCAGAGTAGGGCCCAGAATAATCCAAGTATCTTCCTTCAGGGACAGGTCCCAATCCTCGAATGTAGGGTGGTTCGTATGGTTCATGAATTATTGGGGCATGGCCACTCCCTCCGGCTTCAGGGGGATAGTTGGGCAGTCCGTATGCTGGATTGGTGCTTATAGGAAGCACGGTTGTGGAGATCTGTGCTCCATGGGGAAGGTTATGGTCGAGGGGCGAGACAACCATCTGAAGAGGGTTCGTCTCGTTCTGAGGTATGGAAGCTTGGGGATTCGTCCCTTGTGGTTGAGAAACCACCTCTGTGGTGATGGGCAACGTCCCTAGTGGTTGAGAAACCACCTCTGTGGTGAGGGGTAACGACCCTGGCTCCGTGGTGATCGGAACAGTGGTGGTGACAGTTGATCCAGTAGCGGTTGCTGATCTTCGTGTTATAGCCATGGTTGTTGTAAGGCTTCCCACAGACGGCGCCAAATGTTGTGGAACGAAAAGTGAGTTTAGATAATGACGGCGGATATTTAATACAAGGTAGTGGACAAGCGTGTCTTAATGGCTGCTCTTGTGTTTCGAGACTGAATCGGTCCTCACAAGATGCCTACGTATCTCAATTATCACTGAGAATCAAGCCAAGAAAACGTAGTTCTAATGTTGAGGGGTTAGGCCCTTATATAGGCGTCTGGAGTCCTAAAATCGTGGTAGAATTAGGTTACTTGGTGGCCAAGTAACCGCCTTTGAATAGTGGATAACTCTTATCAGAATTAGTTTCCATGTTGGATGTGGTATCTGAAGCTTCTAGTGGTTTCCAACCACTGGACTGTATATGAACCAAGCCCACGTCTTAATGGTTTAAAACATGGGTTGGACCTTGGCCCAATTGTGGACTACGAATTTAATATCATAGCCATGGTTGTAGGCTTCATTAATGGGCCTCGAATTTGGACCATCTTAAGTATATTTAATGCTGCATTAAATGTGTCCTTATGGCTTTATTTTAACCCATATCAAGTACCGAGCTTGATTATTGGTTGCAATTTTAATTTATGTTTAGTAATTTCCGAGTTGGGGGAATTTGTTTATAATTGATTATATAAATATGTTGAGATGTTAAACTGTTTTAAATACATAATTTGATTTTAGTATTATTATGATTTTAGTAGTTAGTTAATTTTTAAATGGGGAAGTTGGTTTTAGTCTCGTTATATACGTGTTAATATATGGAGTTTGTTTTAGTACTAAAATTTGATTTTGATTAAAATGTTAGTTTATTTTCGTTTAATTCCGAATTTGGGGATTTTGTTAAAGTCCGTTATTTAGTGGAGTTTATGCTGTTTATTTACTGCTGAGTATACAGAATGTTGTTGGTGTTGTACTGTGTTGTTCATCCTGTAACCGGGGGCGCAACATAGTACATGCAAATTTTGTGGATAGTCCTATTTAAAAACGGGTCATGCCGAAATTTTGAAAAATCTATATATACTTATTACCTATATTTTATTATTGGTGTCTCAAACAATAATTAGATTTGATTATTTTTAATCGATTTTAGATAACAATGTAATTAATTTAATTGATCAATTAATTGAATGATTAATTGGTGAATTTTATTAATTAATTAATATTTAATTTTAATTAATTATAAATCAAATTTAATTAATATTTTCAAAAATCGTTTTAGAAATGATTTTTCGATTCTAAATATTTCTTTTAAATTCTGAAAAACTTTATTTAATTATTCCTTAATTATTTAAGGAAATTATTTCGAAATTCTTATTTATTTAAGTAATTATTTATTTTCCAAAATTCTTTAATTATTTTTTAATACGATTTAAAAATGATTTAAATTAGGAAAAGTATTCCTAAAAATGTTTTATTAATTATTTAAAATTCCTAAATGATTTATAAAATCATTTTAGGCCTTTCTTCGAGTTACAAATTATTTCTTGAATGTTACGTGACATATGTGATTTAATTAGTCCATTTAAATGACAATATGTGCTACATAAATTATGTGATTTGGGAGTCTCGAATGTTGAATTAAATTGTGTGAACATGGCTGAGTCTACTTCTGCAGCAGCTTGTTTTAAAAGTTTCTGAACTCGTTACTTGCTCATTTTTTTAACGAGCCTTACCATTCTGGAAAGGTCTCGGAGTTTCTACAATTTTTATGTTTCACACTTTTTCATCTGAGTTCATCTTTATACTGTAAATTGTCCATCTTTCTAACTAGTTAAATCTGATTTGTATTTCCGATAGTATGATAATAAGTTTGGTATCGTATAGTGGCATATGAACTGATAATTTCTATGTGTTTAAATGGTATATCGAGTTGAGTATGTTATTTTATAGTTGTGAGTTCAGATTGATTAAGTTATGTTAGATATAATTGCTGACGTTTGTTCAACAGTGTTTAAGTACCAGGTACATATCAGAGTTTATATAGAAGCCAGTCAGAGTTTGATAAAGTCTGACTGGGTGAAGAGTTTACATGGAAGCCGGTCAGAGTTTGTTAAAGTCTGACAGGGTGATAATTGACTTAGCTGTCGGTGCAAAGATAAAGATTCTAGAAGCAATATATTCTGAAGATGGAAAGAAGCAGAATATATTGATACAGCTAAGGAGACTGGACAGAAGACTGAAGCAATCCTTAATTGATAATAATTGTATAGCTAATTTATAGGAATATCAATTAGAGATGGATTGTAAGTAGCTGTGTACTATATAAACACAGATAGGTTATCCCTGGAAGGGACACGCGATTATTGAAATATTATTCTTGTAACCTAGTAGCTCTTTGTGATTTATTAACATCACTAAGAGAGAATTATTTTAATATAATTCAGTTTGTTGATTTATAAACTTGTGTTCTTGATTGTTATTCTCATACATACTTGATTATATATTGTGTATTCGGCCTAACAATTGGTATCAGAGCCCAGGCTGTTTAATATATACAGTTTTACGATTCAAACACAGTAATAATCATGTCTGAAGAAAATCAAACTGCTCCTAAGGCTGAACAGGTTAAGCCCAATTCTGTGAGTCGATATGAAACAATCAGGGTTCCAATTCTCAGGCAAGTAGAGTATCCGATTTGGAAGGTGAAGATGACCATGTTTCTGGAGGCTACAGATCCAGAATACCTTGACAGAATCTATGATGGTCCTCATATGCCGACTAAATTGTCCCCTGTTGTTGATGGTCAAGAACAAAAGACTGTTCCAAAGGAAAAGAAAGATATGACTCCTGAGGACATCTCATCAATTGCAAAAGATGCAAAGGTTAGACATCTTCTCCACAGTGCTTTAGATAATGTTATGTCTAACAGAGTAATTGGATGCAAGACTGCCAAAGAGATATGGGATGCTTTAGAAGTCAGATGCCAGGGAACAGGTGCTATTAAGAAGAACAGAAAGACAATACTCACACAGGAGTATGAGCACTTTGATTCAAGACCTAATGAAACCTTGACTGAGACTTATGACAGATTTTGCAAACTATTGAATGATCTGTCTCTGGTTGATAAAGAATATGAGCTTGAAGAGTCTAATCTCAAGTTTCTGTTATCTCTACCTGAAAAGTGGGATTTAAAGACAACCACAATAAGAGATAATTATGAGCTTGCTGATACAGATCTTGATGAAATCTATGGGTTATTGAAAACTCATGAACTGGAGATAGAACAAAGGAATAGAAGATTGAGTAAAAAGACAAAATCTGTTGCTCTCAAAGTTGAGGAGAAGCCCATCAAGAAGGAATCATCAAGAAAGAAAGCCAAGGGAAAGGCTTTAGTCATTAAATCTGAAAGCGAGTCATCAAACTCTGATGAAGCTTCTGACTCTGAGGATGATGAAGAACAGATGATGCAAATGGCTGCACTGATGGTGAAGACCTTCAAGAAGATGGGATTCAAGAACTTTAAGAAAGGAAAGAGATTCTCAAGGAAAGATTCAAACTCTGAAAGGAAAAGTTTTAGAAAGTCTGATGGAAGGGAGACCAAGTCTGGCAAGAAGGATAAATCTGAAATCCAGTGCTACAAGTGTAAGGAGATGGGTCACTATGCTCCAGAGTGCAAGAAAGGCAAATCTGAGAAAGCACTCATCTCTAAAGGCAAAGACTGGGCAGATACTTCAGACTCTGATGATGGAGAAAATTATGCTCTAATGGCAACTGTCAGAGATGAGACTGAATCATCTGAAAATAAGGTACCCCTAACTACTTATGCTTATGATACTGATAATATATCTGAATTGAGAGTATATCTGAAAAGCGTACATGTTAGTTATAGGGATCAGACTTTAGAAAATGAGAGAATTAAATCTGAGAATCTTAGCCTTAAAGATAGAAACAAGTTTCTTGAAGGAGAACTTGAAAATATGAAGCAGATTCAAAAAGAAAGAGATGATGCTGTTTATGTAGAACAGGAGTTGCTGAAAAGATATAAGCAATTAGAATCTGATCTAGAAAAAGAAAGAAAAATAATCAAGACTTGGACAGATTCTGGAAGAGACACTCATCAAGTGTTTCAGACAGATTCTGTAGGTTTAGGCTATTGTGAAAATGATGAACTTAGGTTTAAAGACAAAGTTAAGGTAAAACCACAACTTAAACCTGTGAAATTTGTTACAGAAGCCAATAAGTTAAAATCTGTTGTAATAAGAGAAGCTGATATGGAATCAGATGAAGCCTGTGAAAGACAGGAAAATATTATAACAGAAAAACTTATGGAAAGAGAAGCTGTTAGAAAGCCAGTAAAAACTTGTGAAAAACAGGTTAATGTTGGCTTGATGACAGGAAAACAGTTCAATCATAAGCTGAAAGAGGTAAAATCTGCCATGAAACCAAAAGGGTCCAAGAAGAATAGGAATGGAAAGATAGGCATAAATAAAAGAAATAATCATTTGCCTACTGGTGCTGCTCCAAGGAAAACATGTTATAATTGTGGTAGTTCTAATCATCTTGCTAATTACTGCACAAAGAATAAAAATATCAATTCTTTACCTTCTACATCAGGAGTAAAGAATGATTATGTTAGGGTTAGACCACAGACTTTATGCACACACTGTGGGAGCACTTGGCATTCCATTTATACTTGCAAGAGTTATCATGCTATTTATCACAACTATTATGAGCTAAAACCCAATCTGAAGTGGGTTAGAGCAAACTCTGCAAGTGTAAAGTCTGACAATGTTAGTTTAAACTCTGTTGATAGTAATTCCGCTGCAAAAACTAACACTGTTAAGAAAGACAAAGGATCCAAGCAAGTCTGGGTCCTTAAAACTAACACTTAGTGGTTGTTTGTGATTGCAGGGTATAAAAGAGAGCACACTTATCTTGGACAGTGGATGCTCAGGACACATGACTGGAAATAAAGCCCTGCTATCAGACTTTAAGGAGAAGGTTGGCCCAAAGGTTTCCTATGGAGATGGCAACATAGGACACACTCTGGGATATGGCAATATTAATCTTGGAAGTGTCATCATCACGAATGTAGCTCTAGTCTCAGGACTCAAGCATAATCTGCTATCTGTGAGTCAAATCTGTGATAGAGGAAACCATGTAGATTTTCATACTGAATACTGTGAAGTTATCAGTAAATCTACTGGAAAAGTTGTTCTAGTTGGACACAGGCGCAACAACATTTATGAAGCAAGTTTGGTAACAAACTCTGATGGAAAAACAGTGTGTCTGACTGCAAGAATGTCAAATGAAGAGAGTTGGAATTGGCATAAGAAGCTCTCTCATCTCAATTTGAACAACATAAATGAGCTAATAAGAAAGGATCTTGTAAGGGGACTCCCAAAATCAATACTCAGTCTAGATGGCCTATGTGATTCTTGTCAAAAGGCCAAGCAAAGGAAGTCATCTTTCAAGAGCAAATCTGAATCTTCAGTAGTGGAACCTTATCATTTTCTTCATGTTGATCTCTTTGGACCAGTGAATGTGATGTCCATGGGCAGAAAGAAATATGCTCTAGTAATTGTTGATGAATATACTAGATATACATGGGTGTATTTCTTATCAAAGAAGGATGAAACTGCTCAAACTCTGATGGATCATGTAAATCTACTGGACAAAGGATCACAGCACAAAGTCAAAATTATAAGGAGTGATAATGGAACTGAATTCAGAAACTCAATCATGGAAGCTTTCTGCAAGGAAAGAGGAGTGAAACAAGAGTTTTCTGCACCTGGAACTCCACAGCAAAATGGTGTAGTTGAAAGGAAGAACAGAACTTTAATTGAAGCAGCCAGAACTATGCTTGAAGAAGCAAAATTACCAACTTATTTCTGGGCAGAAGCTGTTCAAACTGCTTGTTTTACTCAAAATGCAACATTGATCAACAAGCATGGGAAAACACCATATGAGATGGTGAAAAATAAGAAGCCAAATTTGAAATATTTTCATATATTTGGATGCAAATGCTTTGTGTTGAAGACTCATCCTGAACAGTTGACCAAGTTCGAGTTAAAAGCTGATGAAGGAATCTTTGTTGGCTATCCATTGTCAACAAAAGCATTCAGAGTCTACAATCTGAGAACTAAAGTGATCATGGAATCCATACATGTGTCATTTGATGACAAGAAAATAATTGGACTTGATGACTTAGATGGATATGATCAACTTCGTTTTGAAAATGAAGGTTTATTCTCTGATGATGTAAACTCTGATGAAGCAGTACCGACAAACTCTGATGAAGCGGTTCTGACAAACCCTGACGAAGCATACTCTGAACCTCTACTGGTAAATACTGGAGAAACTGAATATTCTCAAATTGAACAAAATGGAGAACCAGTTGAGGGGGAGCGTGAAGCTCAACAAGACACAGCAAGTGAGTCAGTTGAGGAAACTGATTCAAACTCTGACAGTTCAAACTCTGAGCCATCCAATTCAGGGGGAGCCTCAGATACTGCAGAAAGTCAACATATGAATCAGGAGAGCATGGATCAAGGGGGAGGATCCAATAATGATGCAAGAAACCACTTACCAACAGCAAGAAAGTGGACACAGGCACACACACCTGATCTCATACTTGGAGATCCTGATGCTAGTGTGAGAACTAGAAGTGCAACAAATAATGAGTGTCTGTATCATGCTTTCTTGTCTCAAACAGAACCAAAGAAAGTGGAGGAAGCTCTTCAAGATGCTAATTGGATTACAGCAATGCAAGAAGAGTTAAATGAATTTGAAAGAAATGAAGTTTGGACACTTGTACCTAGACCAAAGAATAGATCAATAGTAGGTACAAAGTGGGTTTTCAGAAACAAGACTGACAGTGAAGGTGTGATTACAAGAAACAAGGCTAGACTTGTGGCTAAAGGTTATTCACAACAGGAAGGGATTGACTATGATGAAACCTTTGCTCCAGTTGCAAGATTGGAAGCCATAAGAATTTTTCTGGCCTATGCTGCACACAAGAAGTTTAAAGTCTTTCAGATGGATGTAAAGAGTGCTTTTCTCAATGGGAAGCTTGAAGAAGAAGTGTTTGTTGAACAACCACCAGGATTTGTAGATCCCAAGCATCCAGATTATGTCTACAGGCTTGACAAGGCATTATATGGACTAAAGCAAGCACCAAGAGCATGGTATGAAACTCTTGCTCAATTTCTTTTAGAAAGTGGGTTCACAAGAGGTACAATTGATAAAACCTTGTTTTATTTCAATTCTGGTGATGATTTGCTTTTAGTTCAAATTTATGTAGATGATATTATTTTTGGATCTACTAATGACAAACTCTGTAAGAAGTTTGCAAAGCTTATGCAGTCCAGGTACCAAATGAGCATGATGGGAGAGCTTAGTTATTTTCTAGGCTTACAGGTCAAGCAAACAGATGATGGTATTTTTATCAATCAAGCAAAATATACCAGAAATCTTCTCAAGAAATTTGGTATGCTTGATAGTTCATCTGCTCCAACTCCCATGGCTACAGCAACAAAGCTAGACAAAGACACAGGAGCCTCAGTAGATATGACAAACTACAGAGGAATGATAGGGTCTTTACTGTATCTTACTGCAAGTAGACCTGATATCATGTATGCAACATGTCTTTGTGCAAGATTTCAAGCAGATCCCAGAGAGCCTCATCTAACAGCTGTAAAAAGGATTTTCAAATATCTCAAAGGAACCATAACCTTGGGTTTGTGGTATCCTAGAGAATCAGAGTTTAAGCTAATTGGTTACTCTGATGCAGATTTTGCAGGCTGTAAGATAGACAGAAAAAGTACAAGTGGAAGCTATCAATTCTTAGGTGACAGATTGGTTTCTTGGTATAGCAAGAAACAAAAGTCTATTTCCACATCCACTGCAGAAGCAGAGTATATAGCTGCTGGTAGCTGTTGTGCACAGATTCTGTGGATGAAGAATCAGTTGCTGGATTATGGTTTGAGGTACTCTAAAATACCTATTTTCTGTGATAACCAAAGTGTTATTGCTATGACAGGTAATCCAGTACAGCACTCAATGACAAAGCACATCAGCATAAGGTATCATTTTATCAGAGAACATGTGGAAGAAGGAAACATTGAGCTTCATTTTGTGTCTACAGACCAACAACTTGCAGATATCTTCACCAAACCTTTGAGTGAAGCTACTTTTACAAGATTGGTAAATGAACTTGGAATGATCTCTGGTTTCGACTAGAGATACGGGTTAGACTCAAAAACTATACATGTTTGATTTTTTTATGCTCATGATTCCTTGCATGTATTAACTGTTATGAGTACCAGTATCATAAACTCTGAAAGTAAACTCTGCTGCTAAACTTTGTTAGTCATAAAGTGTTGGTCATACTCTGATAGTAAGAGTCTAATGCTATACTCTGATTGTAATTTTGTCTGAAACATATGGACCAATGAAGAAATTTGTATGAGGCATAATTCTCAGTAAGTAATTATGAATCCTTAAGAGTTATATAGATTCTGATCTCAAATATGTGCAGTAAGTTAACACAGCATGATACTGTCTCTATATTTATAGCATATCTTAGTTTATTGATCCTATACACTGAGTCTGTATTAGCTGTTTGCATTTTCTCTCATAAATTAATTGTATTAACTGATGAAAAGTCTAAACTCTGATTATTAATTGCAAATAATTCACCCTCAAATTAAAAGATGCCAAAAAGAGCACAAATTCCTTTGAGATCATGTTGTGCCTAGGAAGATCCAGGAACTTATTGTATGAAATAAGGGCTAAAATCTTTGATTTTTGGTGACTAGTGCCAACCACTGATTACTGGAAAAATAAAAATTTAATTAAAAATATATATATATATATATATATATATATATATATATATATAAAGGGGGTGAAAAATAAAAGATATATCCAAATGAAAGGATATCAGTATTACAGAGTTTAGATATAAAATCAGATTTTATTTTATACATGAGAGTTTTGGCAACCAGTTTTTACTGCTTTAGTTTGTGGATTTTATGCACTTTGAGATGATCTAAATATTGATTTCGGTAAACTCTGCTATTGCACACACAATTATTCACACCTGTACAGATTGAGAAAAGAGTTTATTGACAAAGAAGGACAAATGGTAAACACTGATGTATTGTGTGAAATACGTCGAGGTAACATTGTTTTAATCTCTGATGGTTAAAATGATTTCTTTGTTTCAGACATTTTATAATTTTGAGATTAGACATTTGTTTTGAAATTCAAAGGAGTATGATAACAAACGGTTCATATTTGTATTAAACAGAGAGAGAAAGGTTGAGTGTTTTGAACAATGTGATAAGCGGTAATAATGGCTACTTTTACTGCGCATGTGTATTGAAAGTTGTTACATACAGCTGTCAGCGTATACACGTTTGACACCTGTCCCACTCACACACTTTTCAAAGACGCCTGTTGTGTGTAGTAATGATTAAAACATTTGAGTTTTAATCTTCACAGTTATTATTTAAATATACTACACATAAACGGTTCATTCTTTTACACACCTCAACTTTTCATAAGCTTTTACTTACACACATTGTCTCAAACACTTTCACTGCATACAATCTATTCTCTGTTTGCTTTCTTCTAAACTGTTCTAATGGCTACAACAATGTTTATTGCTTCTGGGTCAGAATTTGTTCCTAACAATTACTCAGCTCCTTTAGCAAATGAGAACGCACCGGAGGCGTTTCATTTGATTCAGAGTTTCTTAACAAACTCTGATATCGGCACTGCTCTCACCACACCGTCGAAGCTGTCTGCGTCACAAATAAGGACTTTTTGGCAGACAGGTACTTATGATGATGGAGGAGAGTCTGGATCTCCATCTATCATTTTTGAGGTTCAAGGAGAAGAATTTATTGTTACTCCTACTACTGTTCGTGATGCTTTGGGTCTTGAAGATTTCAATGCATTCACAACTGTTGGAGACTTTGAGTTAGTCAGAATGATGAGGGAGATAGGATACTCTGGACCTTTTTCAAAGATAGGTCAACTCAAAAGGCCTCTTTTGCGCAAGGAATGGAGTTTCTTTTTCGATTGCATTACTCGGGCTTTTGGAAAGAAGTGCACGAATTGGGATGCGATTCCCACGGATAGTCTACAGATCGGGTATTCTCTTCTCTATGGCAGTCAATTTGATGTTGCTAGATTAGTGTTAACTAATATTGGTGAGAAAATGCTAGAGAATAGAAATGTTGTTTATTTCTCTAGATTTTGTCAATTGATATTCAATTTTTGCTGCCCTAATGTTGAGATTGTAGAGGATGATGTTATCCTCTCATTTAAATTGCATAAACGCATATTTTCTGATCTCACTAACAAGGATAACAAGAAAGGAGATGTTGGTGTGTTACTGTTGCCTGAGTCTGTGCAACAATTCTTGGTAAACTTACAACAACAACAACAACCACAACTGGCAAACACTGAAGCTGGACCTTCTGTGTCTCAACCACAAAGGTCACAGAAATCTAAAGAGAGGGTTGTTAAGTCTGTCAGGATAAACGCTGCAGCTGGGGCATCAAATGCTGATGATATGCCTCAGAAGAAAAGAATGAAGAAAAGAAGAGCCAATAGGGCAAAGTCTGCTATTGTTGATGAAGAGACTAAAACTGATGAAGAAACTCTTCATCAGAGAAAACGACGATTGGTAGCAGCACAGTTGTTTGGTGCTGAGAATATCTCTTCAACTGTTGCTGATAATCTTGAGATTCCAAATGATGAAGCTGTTCCTGAGGACAGAGTTTTTATGGAGACTGTTTTTCCAGATGAAGCTCCTACATCAAATGCTGATGTAGTTGAGGAAGCTGCACGTGAAGCTGCAGATGAAGCTCCTGAAATTCTTGTTCAGGAGGCTACAGAAAATGTTGAGCCACAAGGATTTTATATGGACATTGAAGCAAATCTCTCTATAAACTCTGAACATTTCCCAGAGGGTTTGGAAGCTGATCAAGATACTGTTGAACTTGCAGAATCTATGGCTTCTCACACTGAAATAATTTCTTTTGATCTTGAGAAGGGTGAGGAAGTCGATCAGACTTTGGATGCTAATGCTACAGAAACTATTGCTACAAATTCTGATGTTGCTGATAAGGATGCAACAGAGAATGTTCCTGTTGAAGCAGAGTTTATTGTAAACTCTGAGGATGTTCTTGTTCTTGAAGCTCTACAACAATCTGTTGTTGAGATTGTCACAAAAGAAGCAGAGTTCCTGCATATTGCAAACTCTGAGATTCCAGAACCTGATGCTGAGAATATTCCTGCAGAGAATACAGCACAGAATGATACTGATAATGATAATGATAGTTCTAATCATTCTCAAGCGGAGTTATTTGAGAGTCATGCAAACTCTGATGAGCTAAGAGAGGTTAATCGCGCTACAGCTGAGCATTTTCAAGATATGTACTACAATAGATGGGCTGCTGCGGATTGTATCTTTTCCGCACAGAGGGCTGCTGATTTTCTTGGAGATTCTGTGAAGACAATTTCAAGTCCTGATATTCTTACAAGTCTGAAGGCTACTGTGATTCAAATTAAATCTCTCCACAACAGATTTGATGAGTCTCATAAGGAAGTCACTGCTTTGAGGAATGAAGTTGGTCTGAGAGATCTCACTCTGAAGAATGATAGGACTTACTACAATTCCATGTTCAAGAAGCAAGCTAAGGACTCTGATGATATTCAGAAGAGGCTTGGGAAAGTTGAGGACAACCAAAATGCTATGTCTGCCCAACTAACATCAATTTCTAATGCAATTGAGTTGTTGACATCAGTACTACTTTCTGATGATGTCAAAAAGGGGGAGAGTGTACCAAGTGACAAATGCAAAGACACTCAAACTCTGAGACGGAGGGATGATGGTAATGATGGTGGAAACAAGGGAGGCGATGGAAAGAACTTAAGATCAAATGATGATAGAAGATTACTTTCAAGAAGATCAAACTCTGATAAAAGATCAAACTCTGGAAAGGGACATGTAAACTCTGCCAGTGGTTCAAGATATAAAAGTTTGATAATCTCTGATAAGCCATCTACTGATGAGGAAATTGCTGCTAAGATGTTTATGGCAGAACATGGAAAAGGTATTACAATTGAAGATATCCAAGCTGAAAAGCAAATGCTTGCTGAGGAACACAAGAAGAATGTTGAAGCTGGAATCTACAAAAAGAAGGAAATCAAGGCTCCTAGAAAGAAAGAAAAAGGAATTGTTATCAAAGAGAATGTAAACTCTGATCAGAGTTTACAGTACTCAAGGAGGCCTGTGATTAATAATGCTGACAAAGGAAAAGGTAAACTGGTAGAAGAAGAACAGTTACCTAAGAAGATTTATTCAACCTCTGACATTGCTCAAGTTGAAACAAGATTAGCTAAATCAACCTCTGACGCTGCTCAAGTTGATGTTTCTACTAAATTTATGACAACCTCTGACGTTGCTCAAGTTGTACAGAAATCTACACAACTTTCAGGATTCACCAAACCTAAAATTCTTGAAGACTTAAAGCTTGAAGCTGTGAAATTCTCAGAAACCAGAACTGTATTGGGAAAAGAAGCTTTTGATAAATCTGGACTGGGATCACACAAAGAGAGAAGAATAAATAACAGATCTCAAGATAACATTTCACTGGCAGAATCTGGTATTGGGGTTACACAAGAAAATCTTGATAAGTTAGAATCTGTTCAGTTGATTTTTCACAGAATATTGAAGAAGCAGTTTTTGTTATACTTCATGAGTGATGGAAGAGTTTATAAAGTTGGAGAATCTGATGTTAATCTCAAATCATGGGAAGAACTGGAGTATGTACTTTATCTTTTAAAAGTCAAAAACAGATATACTCATGATGTTGCTCAAGTGTTGAGAGAAAAGATGCTGAGATCTAAAGCTATGCTTGGAGGAGGAGTATCAAGTGTCTACATTCCAAAGTATAGGAATCATACTGGAAAGTTGGTGGAAATGAAGAAAAATAGTGCTAGATTCAGGACTGCACTAAATAAGAAAGTTCTAGAGTTCAATCTAGAGTCTGATAAGGCTTTTTATATCAGACTTGGCAATGAAATGAACAAGAACAGCATCTATTCTTTAAGGGCTGCCATTTATCAAATTGGTGAAGATGAACCAGAATTGAAGGAGCTGAAGAAGGATATGATTGCTGAACTAGATCGAGCTGAGAGAAAGTTACTGTCAGTTTATCTCAGGACAGTACCTGATATTGAAGAAGTCAAGTAAAGTCTGACTGTAAGTTTTTATGTTTTCTATTCTAAGTTAAATTTAAACTCTGTTTTAAAATTACACTCTGACATATTTTAAACACTGCATTTGTTATATGTTTTGACATCATCAATTATCTTTTTAACTTGTACATTTTTATTATGAACAAGTTGGGGGAGATTGTTAGATATAATTGCTGACGTTTGTTCAACAGTGTTTAAGTACCAGGTACATATCAGAGTTTATATAGAAGCCAGTCAGAGTTTGATAAAGTCTGACTGGGTGAAGAGTTTACATGGAAGTCGGTCAGAGTTTGTTAAAGTCTGACAAGGTGATAGTTGACTTAGCTGTCGGTGCAAAGATAAAGATTCTAGAAGCAATATATTCTGAAGATGGAAAGAAGCAGAATATATTGATACAGCTAAGGAGACTGGACAGAAGACTGAAGCAATCCTTAATTGATAATAATTGTATAGCTAATTTATAGGAATATCAATTAGAGATGGATTGTAAGTAGCTGTGTACTATATAAACACAGATAGGTTATCCCTAGAAGGGACACGCGATTATTGAAATATTATTCTTGTAACCTAGTAGCTCTTTGTGATTTATTAACATCACTAAGAGAGAATTATTTTAATATAATTCAGTTTGTTGATTTATAAACTTGTGTTCTTGATTGTTATTCTCATACATACTTGATTATATATTGTGTATTCGGCCTAACAAGTTAAGTTATGTAAATATGTTAGTTTGTAAATTGATTCTTGATTGTTGGTATTAGTTTAAAACAGGTGGATTGTTATATAAATAAAGGAAGTGCTGCCGGATTTCCGGCAAGACTATTAAATGATTATTATTTGGCAATTGTATATGATATGATATGCTAGTCTAAAGGCATACGTGAATGAAATATGTGCTATGTGTTACGTGAAGTATAAGAAATCATGTGAATTAGTTATTTGAATTGCTACGTGATAAATGTTGAACGTGGTTGTTTATTTTTGGATAAAGTAACTGCAAGTCAAGGCAGAATTATTTTCTTATATGTTTATTGCAAGTTAATGCAGATTTATTTTCTTATATGTTTACTGCAAGTTAATGCAGATTTATTTTCTTATATGTTTACTGCAAGTTAATGCAGATTTATTTTCTTATATGTTTACTGCAAGTCAAGGCAGATGAATTGAGCATTGAATAAATTGTGGATTGATTGGGGATGATTGGGTTAAGATTATTTTGGTGTTTTAAAACAGGGCAACGTCCCCTTTACGAATAGGTCATGCCCAATTTTCTGTAGAAAATACATTCGCTTTAGTTTATAAACATTTATATTATGTGGAAGTTGTAGTCCGAAGGCTAAAGTACATCTTATATTTAACTAGTGAATAGTTGGGCGGGCACGATCTCGGTAGTGCAGACTCGTAGCAACCGCATATGCACCGGAACCAAGAGTTATCAGAATAGAAATTGTGATGACATAAGATAGAAGAAGATGATAATCGTATTACTTCGGCTTTACGTAATAGCTAAGGACCAAATGCAAGTTTACTAACTCGTACTCTTTTGTTCAGAGTATCATATCAAGATTTCTGTTTTCAATTTTCATTTAATTACTTGTTGCATAACCAGTTCCTATTCATATCCCATGACTGAAACGGCCTATTTATTTCTAACTTGACAGTTCTATTTCGATTCATAATTCATATCCTGCAGTATCTTGAGGTTACCAGATTTAATCCTGGTTCTTTGTCATTGGAAACCTAATTCATACGTACTTGTTTTAACCTGACCTAGTTTGATAATCTGAATCAGACAGTTGAAAGCATTAATTTGAGTTAACCAGGTAGTCGATTGTTCCGACACCTAATCTGAGTACTAGATTGGAATTGGAAATTTTTATTAAAATGAAATGTTTTAAGGACTGCAGACGCCAGTCAGAGTATGAGTATTATTATGTTGGCCAAAGTGGCCTTGGATCTAGTTCAGTATTTGGACATACCGTAAGGTATGATCCGGAGTTTTAGTGTAACTGATCATCCACTTTAACTCATTGCGTCAAATTAAAAATCCAATTCTAATTTAAAGTTTGACACAATTATTGTTGTTCATTTTGCCAGTTGAGCTGCTTTTAATACATTGCTATTATTGCACCATTATTTTACCCCAGTTGAGTTGATTTCTTTTCAGATATTGTTGCATCATTATTTTATCTTGTGCAGTACTATATACTTGCTGAGCTTCTTTTGCTCACTCTTGCTTGTTACCCTTGATATTTCAGTACAACGAACATTATTTAATTGTATAACTATGGAACGAGAAGAGTCAAGATGATGTTGGGAAGATGAGGTGATGCAGAGCATTTGGATCTAGTGTAAGGTTATTGTATAAAGTTGATTTCTAGTAATATTATGTATATAATTAGTTTGGCCTGGTATACTTCTCATCGAAGTTATACTAGTGTTATAGGATATATGCAAAGAGATTGTTGTAAAAGGAAGTTAAAGTTTAGTAAATTTTGGATTCTTGTTTCTAGCACTATAGCCTAAAATATTCTTGGAAGAGTTGGGGTCGCAGATGTTATATTTGTATTGGTTTAATATTTAACAGGTTGTTTTAAATTGAGATTTTAGCGTGACGACCAAATTCCCTGACCCCGGATTTGGGGGCGTCACAGCTTATGCACAGAAGGTGGTTGATTCAATAAACAGAAGAAGAGAACGAAGACTAGAAGATTTATCTTCTCAACATCAAGAACAAGTAGCTGTGGATTAAAGTATTCCAATTGATGCACTTCCTTTAAGTGTTGTACTGATTTTTCAGACCCTGATCACTCTATGGAGGAGTCAGTCTCTGTTGAAGTTCCAGCTATTGTTATTAGTTCTTCTACTTCTACTTCACATTCGGAGGATGTTCTTAAACATTCAGAGTCTCTACCAGGTGTGTTATATCTTGATTATCCTACAGACTCTACTAATGTTTTTTCTGAAGCTGTACAAGTTACAGAAATCTCCAATGTAGCTAAGACTGTGGATGCAGATGT
The DNA here is from genome assembly GCA_030848705.1 of Heracleum sosnowskyi. NCBI lineage: Eukaryota > Viridiplantae > Streptophyta > Magnoliopsida > Apiales > Apiaceae > Heracleum > Heracleum sosnowskyi. The sequence goes on from CM061243.1 coordinate 88,519,385, forward strand.
GTTGTACTTTCAACAACAATGGCCTACTTCTTTATTGGAAACTTTTAACATGGGAATTCCTACTGTGAATTTCTCCATTATTTCTCAAATTCAAAGAAGTGATAGGTCATCTGCTCTCGATAAAAATCCACCTTTGAGACTAAGTCTTAGAAATCAATTATTATCACCAGGTCACTATGACAGATCTTTTTCAAGCTCATATTCTGATTCAGATGGTGACCAACCTTCAACAGCAGTGCCTAAAATTGATTCATGTATAGTTGCTTTAGAACATCAATCAAGAGCAAGCAGAGATTTCTTTGATACTTTTCGTATTTCTGAACATGATGTTTTTTATCCTGCTTTTCTTTCAATCTCCAGACAGCAAGCTGAAGAGCATGCTGAGTCTACTCATATTAATGACACTCCTAGTTTGGATAATATTTGTAACACCCCCAGATCCGGGGTCAAGAATCTGGGTTGTCACGCTCCATCAATTATACAATACCTGCATTACTTACAATATTCTCATAATACAACTCCAAAGACCCCAATCACTTACGCACACACACACAAGTTATAGCCTTGGAAATGAGCAACAATAATCAACATTTGTTATTACAACCCAAATGTACTATCCTGGATCTCATCTATTATTTACAACCTCTACCTGAAGTTACAATAATAGACCTCACGATTCTATACAAGGTTTAGTAATACAATCCCACTCAAAATAATTCCCACTAATTCAAGCTGCAACTATTCTGCTCACACCGACAGTATCCATCATGCATCAACTAACTCCAGGGTGGTCTCTCCATTCCCTTGCTCTCGTAACACGAGGTGGATTCGGCAATGTTTTCCTTATGCTGAAAGATTTAATAAAGCAAGAATGAGCTAATAGTGCTCAGCAAGAAATCTATCCCAGTTTAAATCTTTAAACCTTTTACGGAGATAATCCATATGGGATCAAAGCTTTTATTACTACTAGGGTCTAACCCCAAAATAGTATACCGTTTAAAATACCGTATGACTCATAATCATACTCATATACTCTTCGTAATCATTTGGAAATCCTTGGTATCAGTATGGTAACCAAGTCTCAAACATATCTTTGTAACCACGGGCTATGCATTAAACAGATAAGATACTAGTATAACATAAAAGATGAAGTTACGAGGAAAATTAATATAAGGTTTCCGTAACCCAAAATCCACTTATGCATATATAATCTGAGTAAGGTTTTATCAGAGTCATAACTCATAAAATAAAAGATGAAGTTACAAGGATTTATTGCAACTTCATTTTCTTTGAACACTTTTCGACCCCCTACCAACATGATCGGTATACCTGTACTAAGGGGGCTACCCTTAGTCCCTTTCAATACATGTTGCAGAATTATCCAAATTGGATGATGAACCAATACCGGAGTTGCTACCGCGCCCGTCGTACCAACCTTACTATGATCAGTAGCAGGTCGTACAACAAAAATATGTTCTCTACATGTAGATGGAAGAATCACGACAGCCTGACATTGTCTACCGCCTTCCCGGATCTCCCGGCCCATTTGGGGCAATAAAATGGATGGGTCGGCGCAACTGGACCTCTTACACCACTCCTAGTTCGGATGAAATCCATGACTCTGAAACGTAAAGATCGTCCTCCCTTCCCCAAGTGTAATACTTGTTGATACGACTCCTTTAAGTAGTTATATCTAGGTTGGAAAGGAAGATTCTCCAATATTTCCCAAGTTATTGCTTGTTAATGGATATCGACTTGTTCCATCAATTTACTCCTCGATCGTTGAGGTAGTTACACAACATTTGACTTGCAGCAATTAAATTGCTCCGAGAAAATATCTGTCCCCTAACAGTTTTGAGTTGAGAGTTTAAAATGAGTAGCAGTTACTTAAATCAGGTTCCCCATATTTTTAGTAGTTGAGCGAGTATTTAAATCCTCTTAAAAGATAGGTTTAAATGGAAAAACAGTGTTTGGGAACCTCCCCTTGATTTAAAATAATTAATAATACAGCTTAGAATATCCTTCATAAGTATTGAAGGTCGAGAGTAAACTTTAAATAACATAACTCATTTTAAAACATGTCAAAAGTATTTAATAAATAATCGAATAATATTTATTAAATAAATAAACCTTAAACGAATATTCAAAAATAACATTCATTAAATAAATAAGGATTAAATGAATATTCATTAAATAAATAAGGATTAAATGAATATTCAAAATAATATTCATTAAATAAATAAGGGTTAAATGAATATTCAAAATAATATTCATTAAATAAATAATCATCGAATAACTGATACCTGATATCTTTATCGGAAAATAACCTTTAACATATACAGAAAATATTACTACTTCCGGCCTAAAGAATAAATCATACGCCCTTTTCCTAGGGCATTTATAAAAACCTGGCTTCTAACTAATATCACATATTTAGCTTAGAAGCCCATAATTAAATCGTACCCTCAAGTATCACTATATATAGCAGTTCGAAGACAAGCATGCAATTTATATATCGCAATGTACTTGGGAATAAAACATGTATACTTCTCATTTGCATATAATATACGAAAGCATTTTATTATCACAACAACAGTAAGCATAGGTTTCGAAAACTTGCATCATCAGGAAATCAAACATGTTGATAAGTGGAATATAGTATTAGAAAACTTTCCACAATACTCGCAACAAAAGAGTTGATATATAATTTGGAATACGCAAGTATTGAACATTTGAAAATATACCTACTCTGAACAATAGAGTAAGGTTTAGTAAACTTGCATGCATCTATCACATGCATATATTTCATCTCAACAATTTTATACCATCGCATCTATATACGATGTGAGGTTTGAAAGCATGCATAATACATATCACATGCATCCTCAGAATATTATAACTTAAAATAAAGCATGGAATGAGAAAACTTGCCTGGAAATCCCGAAGTAGCAATAAGTCTCAGGTTGATCCAGTAATCTAGAATCAACACAAGGTTCAAGATTAATAACTTAAACGCTTTCACCATACTAAGTATATACTATCTCAAGAACAAAGTCCATTTTCAAGTTAACTCCTTAAGACTTCTACTCGAGTATGCTCGCTCACGCATTTTTATAAAATTGAGATTTAATCCTTTTAGCACGAAATCTTTTCGAGGGTCTTCCTAAACATACCTAGCATGTTAACACAAAGTTTCACATTCCAATAAGTCGGTTAAGGGGTTTGATCACTATCTCAAAGTTCATGCAATGAACTACTTAGTTACGCGAAACCGCTTTCACTAAAACAGACGTTTCTCCTAAACCGTAAATCGAAACGATACGATTCTTTCGCTAAAACAAACTAGGAAACAGGGCCTACATGATCATGGTCAGAATCCTTATGTTTATTCCCTTTAAAGTATTCGGGATTTCTGTCCAAACTTCCTAAGTAAAATTTTGACATGGTAACGACGCTTAAACGCGATTCCCGTGTTTAAAACACTCTAATCAATTCATCAATCCACAACCAACAATCACAACCCAAGGATCTCCTCCAAATAACTTTATTTCTGTCTAAACATACTCATAACACTAATCACTAGTTCAACCATCAATCAATCCATTAAACCTCATACATATCATGTAAATCATCTCTAAATCATACTATCACTAACAATCATCCATTTATACACTAATATCAAATCATAATTAAAAGTGTGAGAGGGTTTATACCTTCCTTGGTACTTAATATAGACTATAGATGGCTAGTATACCCTTCCTTGCTCCTTGATTATCCTTTACAAGCCTTAAACTTCAAGATCAAAACAAGAAACCACTTGAAGTTACTATTCATCCTCATCTTGTAAAATCCATAACAAATCGAAAAATAAGAGTTTGGTGCTAAACTTTTTACAAGACCTTGTTCTCTTGATAAGATTTCTTTTGAGTTATAGATCATCAAATTTGAAGCTTCCTAGCTAGGGTTTTGAGCCCCATCTTTCCGCTGGACAGAAACTGGACAGATTGGGTTCTCCAACTTGGGGAAGAGATTTGGCTAGGCTACACTCCTTTGTTGACCATGAAATTTTGAACGAATGTTACCCATGGAGTGGAGAAGCTATGGTTAATATGTTGTGATTTAAGGATGGATAGAAGTGGAGATATGAATTTTTCTTTGAGCTTGGTTTCTGCTGGGCAGAATTGTTTGATGTTCTTCCAAGGGGAGAGTTTCTTGCTTTTTGCCTTGGTTGCTTTGATAGAAAAATGATATTTTGTATTAGTGTGGTGAGTCATAGATTTCTTTGCCTCATCATCGGACACATGTCAAGCCATGGGGAGTTTGGAGATAAAGTAGCTTTACTGGTTTGTTCCCTTTCACATGGATGATCCAATTGTTGCATTCCTTGGATTAATCTTGTTACATGTTACCTCCATGCCTATATTTAATCCTGTAAGTGTCGCGTTGTTCCGTCACCGCTTAATCTCGTAGAATGTTCGCAGGGTTTCTTAAGTGTTCTATCGAAGTAGTTTACCGTAACCGTTCTTGATATCACTAATTCTTTTATTAAATCCATATCCATGGAATTGATAATTTAAATCCTCCAATATATTTAAATAATGATTAATCCATCAGTAATAGGTGAAATTTCGGAGAAAACAGAAAATGCTCTTTTTCTGATTCTGACAGCTTTTGCATTCCTTCATTTTCATAGTAGATCACTAATACGGCTTCGAAAGTTCATTATCCCGACTCGTACATAGGGTGGTCTGAAAATCTTTCCTGGTTCAGAAATTTACTATTCATCAGGATTTTACTATTCATCAAATAAAAAAAATTAACTACGTCCAAAATTTGGGGTTATTACAGTCTCCCCTACTTAAAAGGATTATGTCCCGGAATATAAGAAAATAGTCGAGGTTACTCTTCCAATATAGTAATCTCCAGTTTCCAGGTTGACTCTTCAACCCTCTGGTCTCATTACAACACTTTCTCATTCTGGTCTGTGATATCTACCGGACGCTTTATATAAGCCAATTCTGGCTATGTTCATATACACCCATTTTCTATCAACATTCGATTATTCTTGCAATCGGCGGTACAACACTTACCGTAACTTCGGTTGTCTGAAATGTTTCTTTCGGTCGGTCCGTCGGTCTGCGGATCCTACGTAGTACTCGCACTCAATCTCGTTGCCAAACGTGTTTGGAAAACTCCTCCCGAATCGGGAGTTCAATCATTGGTTCTTATCTGACACGATGGTGACTGGAACTCCACGTCACCCAACTATCTCTTTCGTAACTCTTCGGTTAACGATCTCTTGCTGATAACAAAATATGAGTAGACTCATTTGATCCATCAATTATAGCTCAATTGACGTCATAGTCCGACTTGATTCTTGTTGATCCTATCACAGAATCCATTATAGTAAAATTACATTCCTAATCAGGAATCTCTATTAACTGTGATAGTCAACTAGGTCTTTGTTCTGCCTTCATTTTCTGACATATCCAATATTTGTTTACCAATCGATAAATCCTTTTATTTATCCGACCACTTATAACATTTCCTTAACTTTCTTTACTTTTTTGTACTCTCGGTGTAGCTGTCTCTTTATGACAGATCTTTATTCCTTAATTCGTTCTGGCTCATTCAGGACCTTTAAATAATCCTTTATGTTCTCGTGACTTCAAACTTGATCCTTTCAGTTCTTCTTATTAGTCATTCCGGAGATTTAGCATCTTTCATTTCTTGCACATTTGGAATCCCAACTTGGAAAATTATACCTTATGATTCCTGGAAATTTTCTCACATTTCTCGATCCATTCAACTTTTTCAGTCTTTCGAGTAAGTCTGGTCATTGGGGCTGCTATCTTAGCAAAATCTTGTACACATCTTCGGTAATATCCGACTAAATCCACAAAATTACTCACCTCGGTTAGTGTGGTTGGTCTTTCCTAGTTTGAAACGTTTCCTACCTTTGCAGGGTCAACCAGTACTCCTTTACTGTTGACCACATGTCCTAAAATTGTACTTCCTTTAGCCAAAACTCGCACTTTGAGAACTTGGCATATAACTTTTCTTTCCTCAGTGCTTCTAACACGATCCTCAAATGTTCTGCATGTTCTTCCTCGGTCTTTGAGGTAAACCTAAATATTGCCGATGTCACTATGACATACTTATCCAAATACTTCTTGAAAAGTCGATTCAGCACGTCCATGAAAGCTGCAAGGGCATTCGTCAACCCCAAACGACATTACTAAAAACTCGTAGTGTCCATACTTGGTGCGAAACGCAGTCTTGGGTACGTTCTCAGGCTTAATATTCAATTGGTGGTATCCAGTTCTTAATCAATATTCGAGAATTTAACTGCATCATGCAGCCGATCGATCAAATCACCGATCCTTGGCAGGGGTATTCATTCTTAACAATTAGCCTATTTAGCTCTCGATACTCTATGCACAGCCTCATGCTGCCGTCCTTTTTCTTCACCAATAACACAGGTGCATCCCACGGTGACGCACTTGGTCTTATCATTCCTTCCCCTAACAATTTCCACAATTGAGCGACTAATTTCTTCATCTCGACTGGAGCTAGTCGGTACGGGGCCTTCGAAACTGGCGCCGTTCTTGGAGCTAATTCTATACCAGACTTTATTTCTCTATAGGGTGGTAACCCCGAAAGATCTTCTGGAAATACATCCTCGAATTCGTTAACCACGGGGATATTCTGTACATTAGGTACTTCCCGTTTCGTATCCATCACAGTCTCTAAACAAGTTTCACATCCTTCGAGGTCAATCGTTCCCTCTTCCGACAATCTGAATTATTACCTTCTTTCTTTCTCAATCTATTCACGTTTCATACTCTATTTTCTTTATTCCCATTTCTTTCTCGTCCACTTTGCTTCCATTTCTATCATAGTCGTTTCATTAACCAAGGTAACATAAACAGTCGTTTCGAACACTTCGTTATTCTGAATTCGCATCATGCGAAACGAACCTTGGCAATTTCCGTAAACTTCGATTCATAATTTATCGGGCTCATTTGTTTTAGCTCTAAGCTTCAACACTCTGTTTTTCCAAATACTAAGGAAAATACTTGCATGGTACCAAGAATACTTCAAGCAACAAAATGCTTTATATATATAAAAAAAACTTTGTAAAAATTCTCGCTGAGGGGGCGACCTGGTTAGGTCTCAATCAAATTATCGTTTGAAAATCTTCCCACCATACTTCACTGCATACAAATGCATCGTGAATTCACTTATATAAATTTGACCGAAAGTTGAACTTAGTGATACAATAACTAGTTCATTTCAATAAACATTAACAACTAGCTGAACAAAATTTGCTAGTTCGATTAGTTTGGAACGCAACATCTAGCTAGGATGATTAGCTAGATTTTCATCATATCATTAAAATTTCAACTAGTTAGAACAAATAACTAGTCACTCATCATGGCACATATAATTAGCCATTTTCAATCTATTAGTACAAAATCTCGACATCGTAGTCGAAGAAAGAAAGAAAACAAAATTTTGACTACTCGGATAATGAATTGAAAAGAAGAACAAATAAGTTTAGGATGAACAAGGTAATTATAACCCTTGAATAAAATATATGATATGAATAGGAAATTCTTGGTACCGGAACAATCGATAACCTCCCACCAAACATTTCTCATCAGTGAAACGGTCCACCCAAAGGTTGTTAGGAATATGTTGTTCTTGATGATAATTATAAAAACACTTAGTAGATTTTGTATTAAGTCATTTTGTAACTGTCAACGAAATGACATGCTTTGCAGCATTCCGTTGACAGGTAGCTCATCAACGAAATGAGTGATGTAGCAATTGCACTGTACAATACTTCACAGTTTGATATGCATTTTGATGTATGTATTAGATAGGTTTCCTAAGTCATGTTGACTAAGTACTAGATAGGCAAAATAGGTTGGTTAATTGTAAATATCTTGTACCTTGTAATTTTGCCTAAGTGAAGACATGTCAACGGTATGAGGATTACTCTATCAACGAAACAAGGATACACCATCAACGGTATGGAGTTTACTCATCAACGAAACGAGAGAAACACCATCAACGGAATGAAGAATAAAGCTATCAACGAAACACATCTCCTTGCTATCAACGAATCATTATTGCTTTTCTGAATAGTTGACAAAGTGATAGTGACAGTTTACTGAACAGATCTAAAGGTGATGTGGAAGTGTACTTTGCATTGGAAACCATTAAAATGGACATGGGGAATAAGGAAACATCCCAGTTTCCAATTGGGCTCTTGGGAGTGATCATAATAAGCATGAAGACAAAAGCAAGGATCTCCAAGGACCACTGGACAAAGGGATGAAAAGCAAACTATTGGCGGTTACCTTTAGTGTACTTTAGTGTAGCCAAAAATAGTATTGTAAACTTGGGGAATATATATAACCAAGTGTAGCAGTTAAGATAGAAAAAGAGAAGAAACAAATAGTTTGTATTAGCTATCTTTGAGAGCATTCTTCTCTACAACTCTGTAACTGAGCAGCTGTGTACTTTTGTATCACAGATTATTTCCGCAATAAAAACACTTCAGTTGGATCATCAAACAATCCAACTGAATTATTTATATCTTGTGTTTTTATTTATTCAGTTCAGTTTTATTTTATAAAGTGTTTTAAGTTTAAGAAAATATCAAGAATTGTATTCAACCCCCCCCCCCTTCTACAATTCTGTTAGGTCATTTGGGATTAACAATTGGTATCAGAGCAAGCTTCTAACATACAAGAAGTTTAAAGATCAAGACCAAAAACAGAAGCCATGGTGAAGAAGGATGCAGGTGTGAAGATACCAGTTCTTGACCAGGACAATTGCTTTCACTGGAAAGTAAAGATGCATTTACATCTCATGTCTATGGATGAGAGATATGTAGACTGCATTGAGAAAGGTCCACACGTTCCCATGAAGTTTGCATCTAGAATTGGAGTGCCAGATGATGCTCCTGATGTAGAAATTCCAAAACTTGTCTCAGAATGGACTATTGAAGATCTTGCAGAAATCCATAAAGATAAGAGAACCATGAACATTCTGTTTAATGGTTTGGAGCAAGAGATGTTTGACAATGTCATCAACTGTACAACCTCCAAAGAAGTATGGGACACTGTTAGAACTCTCTGTGAAGGTACTGAGCAAGTTAGGGAAAACAAAATGCAACTCCTTATACAACAATATGAGCATTTTCATTTTAAAGCTGGTGAAACCCTAAATGACACGTTTAGTAGGTTTCAAAAGCTTTTGAATGGATTAAAGTTGTATGGGAGGATCTATCAAACCAAGGATTCAAACCTTAAATTTCTTAGAGCTCTTCCAAAAGAATGGAAGCCTATGACTGTTTCTCTCAGAAACACTCAAGAGTACAAAGACTACACTCTTGAAAGGGTTTATGGAACCTTGAAGACTTATGAGCTGGAAATGGAGCAAGATGAGGAAATTGAAAAGGTACAGAAGAAGGGTGGATCTATTGCATTGATTGCATCTGTGAACCAACTGGAAGATGACACTGAAGAAGCTGCAAAGGCCACAACTAGTCGAGCTAGTTGTAGAAGTGATGTTAGCAAGGGTAAAGGTAAAATGACAGAAGAAGAAGAACCAGAACCAGCCAACTTGGATGACTTAGATGAGATTGATGAACACATTGCTTTTCTGTCAAGAAAATTCTCTAAGTTCAAGTTCAAGAGAAACTCAGAAGCAAGGCCACCAAGAAGAGACTTTCAACCTAACAAATCAAACTGGATTGAAAAGTCTAAGTCAAAATGTTTCAATTGTGGAATGCTTGGTCACTTTTCTGGAGACTGCAGAAAGCCCAAGGTTGAGAAGGGCAACAGGAAATTTGAGCCTGTTGATTATAAAAAGAAATACTTTGAACTTCTCAAGCAAAAAGAAAAGGCTTTCATGTCTCAGGAGTATGATTGGGCTGGTAATGGTGAAGATTCTGATGATGATGTTGAATATGTCAACTTGGCTCTTATGGCTAACAATCATGAGCAGGAAGCAAGCTCCTCAAGCAACCAGGTAACAATTACTAATCTTTCTGAGCTTTCTAAAGAGGAATGCGATAGTGCAGTAAATGAAATGTCTATTGTATTATATAATTTGCGTGTTACTCTTAAATCACTTACCAAAGAGAATTCAAGAATTAAAGAGACTAATTTTCTCTTAAGTGATAGGAATGCAATGTTAGAAGCACAGCTCATTGAATTTGAGAAAATGAGATGTGTTAGTAGGGATGCTAAGAAGGAACTTGAGAACGTATTACAAAGGGAAGAAATTCTTAAGACACAACTTGAAATAGAACAAAGTGTGATTGCTAAATGGAAAGATGCCAGGAATGTTGCTACAAACATCATTAATGTTCAAGGTATGGAATCTTTCTGTGAACAATCATGGAAAAAGAACAAAGAGAAACTAGGGTATGTTTGTGAAACCTTAGAATCAGAAACAGAGTCAACAAACAACAATGATCATTTGTTGAAGGTTGATATGTCAACGGAATGCAATGTTTCGTTGACACATGAACCATCAACCGATCAGGCTGTTTCGTTGACAGACAAAAGAAAAGATAAACTCACTAGACTTAATGATAAGTATGGTCCTGTCACCAAGAACTTTGTTCAGGGTGAGTCTAGTAAATCAAAGAAAGTTGAGAAGCCTGTTGAGAGAGCTAATGTAGGTCACTTATCAAACAAGCAATTGAAAGATAAGTTAGAGAATGTTCAAGTTGAGGCTAAGGAAAATAAAAGGAATAACAGGAATGGCAAAGTAGGAATTAACAAACACAACAATTACACACCTGATAAATATGCTCCTAGAAAAACATGTGTTAATTGTGGAAGTGTTAGTCATTTATCTACTAACTGCAAATATGTTAAGAAGACTGTTAAAGTGAAAACTCCCAAGCCTGCAATGAATAGTTCCATGCCTACAATGCCTGTTATGCCTAACATGTTTGCTCCATATGCACAATTTCAAAATCCATATGCCATCATGCCATTTGTGTCTAATCCATACATGAATATGTTTAATGTGCCACAAATGCCATGGAATATGAATAACATGTTTGTTCCTCCAATTATGCATGCTAAGAATGAAAATGTGAGCAATCCTCAGAAATCAACACCAAGGATAAAGATTGATTTAAATCAATCTGAGCCCAAGGTGAAAAATGATATAAAAGGAAAAGCAAAGGCTAACAAAACAGGACCCTAGGAAACTTGGGTACCAAAATCGACTTGATTTGGTTCTATTGTGTGCAGGGAGACAAAAGGAATCTTTGGTACTTGGATAGTGGTTGTTCAAGACACATGACTGGTGATTCTACCCTGCTCACAGAGTTTCAGGAAAGAGCTGGCCCTTGTATTGCTTTTGGAGATGACATCAAAGGCTACACAAAGGGATATGGCTTGATTTCAAAAGAGAATGTCATCATAGATGAGGTTGCATTGGTGGATGGTCTTAAGCACAACTTGCTTAGTATCAGCCAACTTTGTGACAAAGGATTTTTAGTTACTTTTTCTAAAGAAGCCTGTGTTGTTTCTAAAGGAGGAAACAACAATGTGGTAATGACTGGATTCAGAAGAGGGAATGTGTACATTGCTGACTTTAGTAGCACAAGTTCAGAAACCATCACTTGTCTTTTCAGCAAGGCAAGCAGGGATGAAAGTTGGCTATGGCACAAGAAATTATCTCATCTGAACTTTAAAGTTATGAATGATTTGGTGAGGAAAGATCTTGCTAGAGGAATTCCACAAGTGGAGTTTTCCAAGGATGGTTTGTGTGGTGCCTGTCAAAAGGGGAAACAAAAGAAGGCATCATTCAAAAGCAAGACAGAGTCATCAATTGTCCATCAGCTTGAGTTGCTTCATATGGATTTGTTTGGCCCTGTAAATGTCATGTCTATTTCAAAGAAGAAATATTGTCTTGTGATTGTTGATGATTTTTCTAGATTTACATGGACTTTCTTTTTGCTCTCCAAGGATGAGGCAAGTGAAATCATTATCAATCACATCAAGATGGTAAACAATCATCCTGACTTGAAAGTAAGAAGGATTAGGAGTGACAATGGGACAGAATTCAAGAATTCAAGCATGAAGGTGTTCTGTGAAGAAAATGGTATTTTGCATGAGTTTTCAGCAGCAAGGACACCACAGCAAAATGGTGTAGTTGAAAGGAAAAACAGAACACTTATTGAAGCTGCAAGGACATTGCTAGATGAATCAAAGTTACCAACTTATTTTTGGGCTGAGGCAGTTAATACAGCTTGCTTCACTCAGAATATTTCTTTGATTAATCAGGCCAAAGGAATGACCCCTTATCAGCTACTCAAAAGAAAGAAGCCACTATTGGATTTTCTTCATGTCTTTGGATGCAAGTGCTTTGTTCTGAGAAATCAAGCTGAGCATTTGGGGAAATTTGAAGCAAAGGCAGATGAAGCAATATTTGTGGGTTATGCAGCAGGGAAAGCCTACAGAGTCTACAATCTCAGAACCAACATTGTTATGGAATCTGTACATGTTGTTTTTGATGATCTCAAAATTCAGGGTCTCTGTGATGAAGGTTTCCATGAAAGTCTCTCTTTTGAGAATGAGGAAGGAGAACAAATGGATCATGATAAGACCATTGAGAAACAGTCCAAAGTTGTTGTATCTAGCACAGATGAAAGCAGCAGTGAAGATGAAATTGCTGCATTAAGATTGAAAAGAATAGCTGCTAGTAGGCCAAATGGTCATTCCGTTGACAGTCAGAATGAGCGTTTCGTTGACAGTCAAAATGGTCATTCCGTTGACAGTCACAGAAATGCTTCCAGGAGTGATCAATTAGGGACAACAAACTCAGGGGGAGTTTCTCAAGGACAAATATCTAATCTAGGCAATCATGATCATGAAGCTACTTCTTCAAGAGCAAATCTACCTCCCTCAAGGAAATAGACTAAAGATCATCCCTTTGAACTTATTATAGGTGATGTGTCTTTAAAAGTCCAAACTAGAAGAGCAACTCAAGAAGAATGTCTATATAGCAGCTTTCTGTCTCAAGATGAGCCAAAAAAAGTTGAGGATGCACTTCTAGATCCAAATTGGGTCTTGGCTATGCAAGAAGAGCTAAACCAATTTGAAAGTAACAATGTTTGGAAGCTGGTGCCCAAGCCTAAGGACAGGAGTGTCATAGGCACAGGGAACAAAGCTAGATTGGTTGCAAAAGGCTACTCACAGGAAGAAGGAATTGATTTTGATGAAACCTTTGCTCCTGTTGCAAGACTAGAAGCAATAAGGATTTTCCTAGCCTATGCAGCCCATGCCAATTTCAAGGTCTATCAAATGGATGTGAAGAGTGCTTTTCTAAATGGGGAATTGGAAGAGGAGGTGTATGTAAGTCAACCTCCTGGTTTTGAAGATGATGATTTTTCAGAATATGTATACTTCCTCCTCAAAGCACTCTATGGTTTGAAACAAGCACCTAGAGCCTGGTATGACACACTTTCACAGTTCCTCCTTGAGAATCACTTCACTAGAGGTACTGTAGATAAAACTCTTTTTCATAGGATTGTGAATGGCTCTACAATACTTGTTCAAATATATGTAGATGACATAATTTTTGGGTCTACAGATGAAAAACTTTGTCAAAAGTTTGCCAAGCTTATGCAAAGTAAGTATGAAATGAGCATGATGGGAGAGTTAACTTATTTTCTTGGTCTTCAAGTAAAGCAAGTTAATGAAGGCATTTTCATTAGTCAAACCAAGTACATTAATGATTTGTTAAAGAGGTTTAACTTAATGGAATGCTCTCCTGCCAAAACACCCATGCCTACTGCCACCAAACTTGAATTGAATACTAAGGAAAAATCTGTGGACATTTCAAGTTACAGAGGCATGGTTGGCTCACTTTTATATTTAACAGCTAGTAGACCTGATATTATGTTTGCTACATGTCTATGTGCTAGATTTCAGGCTGATCCTAGGGAATCCCATTTAGTTGCTATTAAAAGAATTTTCAGATATCTCAAAGGAACACCAAACCTTGGCATTTGGTATCCTAGAGAATCTGGTTTTGAACTAATTGGTTATTCAGATGCAGATTATGCAGGATGTAAAATTGACAGGAAAAGCACAACAGGAACCTGTCAATTTCTAGGAAACAAGCTTGTATCATGGTTCAGCAAGAAACAAAACTCAGTTTCCACCTCCACAGCTGAGGCTGAGTATATTGCAGCTGGAAGTTGTTGTGCACAGATTTTATGGATGAAAAATCAACTACTTGATTATGGAATAAGAGTTGAGAAAATTCCTATTTTCTGTGACAACACTAGTGCCATTGCCATTACTGAGAATCCAGTGCAGCATTCAAGGACCAAGCACATTGACATCAAGTACCACTTTATTAGAGAACATGTTATGAATGGTACTGTGGAGTTACATTTTGTTCCAAGTGAACAACAACTTGCAGACATCTTTACCAAGCCACTTGATGAATCCACATTCTCAAGATTAGTAAGTGAGCTAGGTATGCTAAATTTCTCTTAATTATTTTGAGATTTTTGCAAGTTAAAATGCAGCCAGGAACTTGCTATAATTTTTCTGTGAATTGATTTTCTCAGGAAAAGGTGAAATTTTGTCTAAGTCAAAATTACTATGTCAACGAAACGCACCATTTCGTTGACAGTCTTAGCATTTTTCTGGGTGTTTCGTTGATAGCTCTTTTATATCAACGAAACGCAGCTTTATCAACGAAATAAGACTGGACTTTAACCGCCCAATCCTGATTCGTTGATATAGCGCTTTTTAATCTGAACCGTTGAAATTTCACGTTCTTTATCACGATCTATACATACACCCCTGTAAGTATAAATCGTGGTAATTTTTTTTCTAACGGTTACTTTTTCAAGCCAATCAGGTAATTTAGATTAATTATTGGACTTAATTTCTGAGAATTTTTGGGGGAGTATTTAAGGAACTTTAATTTCTTTATTTCATTTCTACCTGTTCTCAAAAATTCCAAAAGTTTTTCTAGCTTCTTCTCTCTAACAAGCAATACAGCTCGAAGCTTTTCCTCACTCAACAATGGCACCCATAGTCAAGCTTATGTCTGCTGGTGGGTTCATCTATGAGAAGAACAATTCCATTCCATTTGTTGTTAAGGAAAGTCCGAACAACATCTTTTTCACAATGATGGATTTCATGAGGAACTGTAAATTGAGCTATGCGATGTTTCACTCTACACCACTCTACAATGAAGTAATCGAGGAGATTTGGACCTCATGTGAGTATAGTGGAACAAACGGCACACTGCAATTCACTCTTCAAGGTAATGAGTACATAGTTAATTCTGATGTTTTGCAAGCATGTTTACATATTCCTGATAATAACTGTGATGCTTTGCCTTCTAACACTGAAATAACTACCATGCTAAATTCTATAAACTACTCTTTGCCTACTGATAATCTGGGTAGAATTATTAGGAGAGGTTTGGTTAGGGAATACAGTTATTTAGCTGATGCATTCATTAAGGTCTTTTCTGGAAAGATTAGTAATTTTGATGCATTAACTAACTCTATGTTAATTCTCCTAACCATGCTTCTAAATGATAGATATTACAACTTTAGCACCCAACTTATGTATGAAATTGGTGCTAAGTTGGGTGATAAGGCAAATAGGAAGAAAAATATCTATTATGCAAGGTTTCTGATGATGCTGGCTAATCATGTTAGTCCAGCACCATTAGTTATCTCTAACCCTACTGCCAGGTTTGAGTGCTTTGTGCAAGAGAAGAGAGTATTGACAAACATACTGAGGCTGAACCACAATGGTGATGTTCCAGTGGTGTATCTGCCAATCATTGAGGTAACTACTGCTATCCCTGTTAGTATAGCTGTTACTTCCATTGTTTCATCCAATCCAGTTGCTATGGAGTCTGTAGCTGTGACCCAACAGGCTCCTGCCCCAGCAACAAAACCAAAATCTAAGAAATCCTCCAAGCAAACCTCAGGTGCTTCTCAAAAGGCACCTGTTGTAAAAACTACCACACAACCTAAGGGGAGTGAGTCTGGAGTTGTGAGAGGTGAGGGAAGGGGTGAAAGTCAAAGAAACCCCAAGGATAAGGAAGGTGAGGTAAGTGTTTCCCAGCCTAGCCCCATTGTGTCTTCCCAACAAGGCACAATGAGTAAAACGGATTTAAGCACAAGTCTAATTGCATCCTCCCAAAAGGATGTAATTATTGAAACAAGCTCTCAACCTAGAGCACAGTCCAAAAGGGTAAGGGACACTTCAAGCCCACAGTCTACATTTTCCCAATACCAAAGGAGAGTGAAGCAAAAATCCCAGGTTTCACAGGGTGCACACACACTGGAAGCAACACTTCCAGTTTCTCAAATTCAGTTTGATGTAACCCCTATCATTACTCTGGGGTTACAGTCCCATTCTCTAAACATCAATCTTGAATTATCTCCATCAAATTCACCAACTCAATCTCTAGATGTGGACATGATCCATACATCTATTCCTGATTCTCCAACTCTAATCTTGGAGAAGCCCCACTCTGAAGCTGGTGGCCATCACTTGTTAAGTGATTTGTTGGGCCATCAACCAATTTTTCCTGAAATTGCAAGGGGATCTGTGGACCAATCTCTCAAATCAATCACCACAGACTCTACTGTAATTTCTCAATCTCAAAGTGCTTTCTTGACTTCATCAACGAAACAGTCTATTTCGTTGACAAGTGTTTCTCCATCAACGGTATCCATACCGTTGACAGTTCAAACTACCATTCCGTTGATAGTTCACTCTGCACCTCTAATTGAAAATCAAGTTGTTTCCACAACTAGTGCAGATGATCTAGTGGTAGTTGAGACACTTCTAGGATTGAGAGGGAGTGAAACTGAGAGGCTGGCTTGCAGCCAGGCAAAAGGAGAGAATGAGAGTGAGAGACTGGCTATTTCTTCCAGCCAGGCAAAAGGAGAGATTGAGAGTTCCACCTTAGTAGGTGAAGGTGAGGGTGTGAGAGGTGTGAGCCATGGGGAGCCCATGATGCAAGAATATAGAGGAGAGAGAGAAGGGACTACAGGAGTCATAAGGGAGGAAGCAGCCATTGCTAGTGAGTCAATGGAGGTCAATGAGGGAGAAAGGGAACTTACTTTCCAAGAGCATTATCAACAAACTCTGGATAGTATTTCCCTGGATCCTGAGACCTTTACTCATCATGTGTCAGCCTATCAAGTTTTGGCTCAACAGGGCAATGTGGAGGCAGAGAGGTCACTACAACTAATTCATACAACTGCATCAATGCAAAGAGCAAAGGATGCCTTGACCAATCTATCTCCAGCAGCTGCAGCAAGTGGTGAGTTTGATTTCTCTGATGATGAGGACAGCTTTGGTGACAATCAGGTGGCCACTACTTCACAGACTGGGACTTCTGTGGTGCCTCCTACACCAAACTGGCTTTCTCAAGATTTACAAGGAAGGATCTCTCTGGATGCTGCAATCACAAGGCAGTACAATGAGGCCTATCTGGCTCATGAGTCTGCAAATGCCAATGACAAGAAATTCTACAAGGCTATTATGGATTCACTGGAAATCCAAAGGCTACAGATGATGCAGACAAGGATTGAGGCTAGAGAAATCAAGGACTCAATTAGCAATCTCAAGGATGCTAATGACAGGAGGCTAGATGAAAAGCTTCCTCTTCTCACTGTGTCCAAGATGAACAGGTTTTTCACTAAGGAACCTGAGGTGGCTACCTCCTTGAAGACTCTCTCTTCTAGAGTGGACAAGGTGGAAGCTACTTTATCTCAGATGCAAAAGGAACAGGAGAAGCAGACACAACTATTGGCCCAGCTAGTGGCAGCTCAAGGACTCCCAGTCATCTCTCTTGATGATAACAAAAAGGGGGAGAAATCTAAGGAGCTAGACATTCAAATCACAAAGGTTATGGTCCCAGCCATTTCCCTGCCAAAGGAGCCACTAGCTATGGGGGAGTCAGGCAAATCTAAACTGGACAGCATTGACCTGATTCAGCAAGCATCTATGAAGCTACAGCTTGCTGAACAGATTAAAGACCACTGGTCCAGGATAGATAAAAGAATCAAGAAGTTAGCTGATCCTGCAAAGACTTCAGATCCATCAACGAATCAAGCTTCTTCAACAGAGCCATCAACGGATGCCATGGTTTTAGTGTCAACGGAATGGGAGCCACAGACCAATTCTTCATATAAGGTAGAGCCCCTTCTGCATGGAGTCACTCAAGGATCAAGGAAGGAGAAAGGACACACTTCATGCATCAGGGATGTGGAACAAGCTACATTGCAAAGAAGCTTATCTCCCAAGTCTCCTGCTAAACCAAAGGGCAAAAACACAGAAAGGACCTTCTATCCTGCACCTTATCCAGATGAGCACAAGCTTCTTGGTCTTCTCATCACAAAAAGCAAGGAAAGCAATGATTATGAGGTAAGGAAGCAAAGGGCAATTGTCTACAGGAATGGACAACAAATCTGTGTTTGGGCTGGTCACCCAAACTTTGCTGAAGCTAAGGCTGAAGAGTCAGAAAGAGCAGCAATGCAAGCACTTGCAGTTGCTCAATCTCTTGATGAAGAAGAAAGACAGCAAGAAGAAAAAGCCAGAGAGGAAAGGAGTGCAAAGAAGAGCACAAGGCAACCAAAGGCAAGAGCTAGGAGAAATATAGCCTTTGAGAATGATGACTCTCAGAGTATTGCATCAGACTCTTCTGTACCAACTGCACCTCCAACAATTCCTGATCCAGCTCTAGGGGAAAAGTTAGCCTGTGATCCTAAACATCCTGTTAATTTCCATGATCAGCCAATTGAGCCAAAGGAAGAGCCAATTGAGTTTGATGAGGCCAACTTTCCAAAATTCCTCTTTGAGATGGATCCAAAGAAGAAATCTAAGCAAAGGGCTACCAAGGCTAAGCCAATTCTAGTAATGAGACCACAAGCTGAAAAACCTCCTACCAACCCAGAAGACTTCATCTACATTACTGATATCAGGGAGGAGTCTGACCTACACATCAATCTTGATGACCTAGTTGAAGTGAGAGGAATAGCAGCTTCTTACAAACTACCAGAGAGATTGGTGTTTGTGTACAAGGGTGGGAGAGAACAGGTTTGGCCTCTACATAGAATTCTAGGAGAAGACTATCAGACACTGCTATCTGTGTTCAAATGCCTGAAGAAAGATTTTGGCTTCACCAAAACAGCTAAGTCTGAAGTTGTTTCCAAAATCTGCCAAATCAAAGCTAGCTGGAACAAGCCTGGTGCACTTCCCAGAGTATTGAAGGTTCCTCAAACAGGAAAGAAAATTCATCTCCAACCTTTTTGGATGATGGAATTCAGAGACAAGGACAACTGTAGAAGATTCTTCAGAATAGAAGACCAACTGGAGAAGGCATCCAATGAAACTTTAAGATTAATGCAATCCAAGTTGGGGAATGAAGATGAAGAAGAGAAGATTTTCTACAGAAGACTTCAAGCTCAGATTGAGGAGAACAATGCAAGAAAAGGGAAGAAAACAAGACCACAGAGGCAAAGATGAAAAATCTGCTCAGTCTAGAGGAGCAACTCTGTGCACTTGTTTTGTAAGATTTTCTACTTTGTATTTTAATTAAATTCAATGAAGCTCAATGCAATTTCTACTTTTATCATGTGTAATTTGACTGAGTGTTTTTGTTATCATCAAGGCTCTTGATTTATGGCTGTTATTCCATCAGTCATAAATTGGGGGAGATTGTTAGGAATATGTTGTTCTTGATGATAATTATAAAAACACTTAGTAGATTTTGTATTAAGTCATTTTGTAACTGTCAACGAAATGACATGCTTTGCAGCATTCCGTTGACAGGTAGCTCATCAACGAAATGAGTGATGTAGCAATTGCACTGTACAATACTTCACAGTTTGATATGCATTTTGATGTATGTATTAGATAGGTTTCCTAAGTCATGTTGACTAAGTACTAGATAGGCAAAATAGGTTGGTTAATTGTAAATATCTTGTACCTTGTAATTTTGCCTAAGTGAAGACATGTCAACGGTATGAGGATTACTCTATCAACGAAACAAGGATACACCATCAACGGTATGGAGTTTACTCATCAACGAAACGAGAGAAACACCATCAATGGAATGAAGAATAAAGCTATCAACGAAACACATCTTCTTGCTATCAACGAATCATTATTGCTTTTCTGAATAGTTGACAAAGTGATAGTGACAGTTTACTGAACAGATCTAAAGGTGATGTGGAAGTGTACTTTGCATTGGAAACCATTAAAATGGACATGGGGAATAAGGAAACATCCCAGTTTCCAATTGGGCTCTTGGGAGTGATCATAATAAGCATGAAGACAAAAGCAAGGATCTCCAAGGACCACTGGACAAAGGGATGAAAAGCAAACTATTGGCGGTTACCTTTAGTGTACTTTAGTGTAGCCAAAAATAGTATTGTAAACTTGGGGAATATATATAACCAAGTGTAGCAGTTAAGATAGAAAAAGAGAAGAAACAAATAGTTTGTATTAGCTATCTTTGAGAGCATTCTTCTCTACAACTCTGTAACTGAGCAGCCGTGTACTTTTGTATCACAGATTATTTCCGCAATAAAAACACTTCAGTTGGATCATCAAACAATCCAACTGAATTATTTATATCTTGTGTTTTTATTTATTCAGTTCAGTTTTATTTTATAAAGTGTTTTAAGTTTAAGAAAATATCAAGAATTGTATTCAACCCCCCCCCCCCCCCTTCTACAATTCTGTTAGGTCATTTGGGATTAACAAAGGTGTCTCCGTACATAAACTTTATCAAATTTTCCAATAGAATTGAATTCGGAATATCAATATCAAATTGATATCCTTTCTACGATTTCAACGTCTGATGTGCAAATCTCTCCTTAATAGGAGAAAAGAATTCCCGAGTAATCTCTGAAATATATATCATCCATGTTTTAAATAAACAGTTTGATATTTATGAACTCGAGGAGTCCAAGTATGAAAGGAGAAAGCTCGAACTGTGTTTTGGTTTGAGAGAGAGGAAGTGAGAAAGCCTTTGAAAAATTGGAGAGTAAGATAAAAATTCAATTAAAGAAAGTAAATTTCTTAAATACTCCCCCAAAAGTTCTCAAAAATTAAGTCCAATAATAATTATAAATTATTGGATTGGCTTAAAAATCTAACCGTTACAATTAAAATACGACCATGATTTATACTTACAGGGGTGTATGCATAGATCGTGGTAAAAAGACGTGCAAATTTCAACGGTTCAGATTAACAGCGCTATATCAACGGATTAGAATTGGGCGTTTAAGGTCCCGTCTATTTCGTTGATAAAGCTTCATTTCGTTGAGATAATAATGTTGTCAACGGAATACCCAGAAAAATGCTAAGACTGGCAACGGAATGAGACATTCGTTGACATAGTAATTTTGACTTAGACAAAATTTCACTTTTTCCTGAGAAAATTAATTCACAGAAAATCATAGCAAATTCCTGGCTGCAGTTTAAACTTGAAAAAATCTCATAAATGATTAAGAGAAATTCAGCATACCTAGCTCACTTACTAATCTTGAGAATGTTGATTCATCAAGTGGCTTGGTAAAGATGTCTGCAAGTTGTTGTTCACTTGGAACAAAATGTTACTCCACAGTACCATTCATAACATGTTCTCTAATGAAATGGTATTTGATGTCAATATGCTTGGTCCTTGAATGCTGCACTGGATTCTCAGTAATGGCAATGGCACTAGTGTTGTCACAGAAAATAGGAATTTTCTCAACTCTTAATCCATAATCAAGTAGTTGATTTTTCATCCATAAAATCTGTGCACAACAACTTCCAACTGCAATGTACTCAGCCTCAGCTGTGGAGGTAGAAACTGAATTTTGTTTCTTGTTGAACCATGACACAAGCTTGTTTTATAGGAATCGACAGGTGCCAGTTGTGTTTTTCCTGTCCATTTTACATCCTGCATAATCTGCATCTGAATAACCAATTAGTTCAAAGCCAGATTCTCTAGGATACCAAATGCCAAGGTTTGGTGTTCCTTTGAGATATCTGAAAATTCTTTTAATAGCAACTAAATGGGATTCCCTAGGATCAGCTTGAAATCTAGCACATAGACATGTAGCAAACATAATATCAGGTCTACTAGATGTTAAATATAGAAGTGAGCCTACCATGCCTCTGTAACTTGAAATGTCCACAGATTTTTCCTTAGTATTCAATTCAAGTTTAGTAGCAGTAGGCATGGGAGTTTTGGCAGGAGAGCATTCCATTAAGTTAAATTTCTTTAACAAATCATGAATGTACTTTGTTTGACTAATGAAAATGCCTTCATTAACTTGTTTCACTTGGAGACCAAGGAAATAAGTTAATTCTCCCATCATGCTCATTTCATATTTACTTTGCATAAGCTTGGGAAACTTTTGACAAAGTTTTTCATCTTTAGACCCAAAAATTATGTCATCTACATAAATTTGAACAAGTATAGTAGAGCCATTCACAATCCTATGAAAAAGAGTTTTATCTACAGTACCTTTAGTGAAGTGATTCTCAAGAAGTAACTGTGAAAGTGTGTCATACCAGGCTCTAGGTGCTTGTTTCAAACCATAGAGTGCTTTGAGGAGAAAGTACACATACTCTGGAAAACCATCATCTTCAAAACCAGGAGGTTGACTCACATACGCCTCCTCTTCCAATTCCCCATTCAGAAAAGCACTCTTCACATCCATTTGATAGACTTTGAAATTGGCATGGGCTGCATAGGCTAGTAAAATCCTTATTGCTTCTAGTCTTGCAACAGGAGCAAAGGTTTCATCAAAATCAATTCCTTCTTCCTGTGAGTAGCCCTTAGCAACCAATCTTGCTTTGTTCCTTGTGACTATGCCATTTTCATCCATCTTGTTTCTGAACACCCATTTTGTGCCTATAACACTCCTGTTTTTAGGCCTGGGCACCAGCTTGCAAACTTTGTTTCTCTCAAATTGTTTTAGCTCCTCTTACATAGCTAAAACCCAATCTGGATCTAGAAGTGCATCCTCAACTTTCTTTGGCTCATCTTGAGACAGAAAGCTACTATATAGACATTCCTCTTGAGTTGCTCTTCTAGTTTGGACTTTTGAAGAAACATCACCTATGATGAGTTCAAAGGGATGATCTTTGGTCCATTTCCTTGAGGGAGGTAGATTAGCTCTAGAAGATGTAGCTTCATGATCATGATTGCCTTGATTAGATATTTGTCCTTGAGAAACACCCCTTGAGTTTGTTGTCCCTAAGTGATCATTCCTAGAAGCATTTCTATGACTGTCAACGGAATGCCCATTTTGACTGTCAACGAAATGCTCATTTTGTATGTCAACGAATCCTCCACCATGACTGTCAACAGAATGACCATTTGGTCTGTTAGCAGCTATTCTTTTCAATCTTAATGCAGCAATTTCATATTCACTACTGCTTTCATTTGTGCTAGACACAACAACTTTAGGTTGTTTCTCAATAGCCTTAACATGATTCACTTAATCTCCTTCCTCATTCTCAAAAGAAAGACTTTCATGGAAACCTTCATCACAGAGACCTTGAATTTTGAGATCATCAAAAACAACATGTATAGATTCCATAACAATGTTGGTTCTGAGATTATAGACTCTGTAAGCTTTCCCTACTGCATATCCCACAAATATTGCTTCATCTGCCTTTGCTTCAAATTTCCCCAAATGCTCAGCTTGATTTCTCATAACAAAGCACTTACATCCAAAGACATGAAGAAAATCCAATAGTGGCTTCTTTCTTTTGAGAAGTTGATAAGGGGTCATTCCCTTGGCTTGATTAATCAAAAAAATATTTTGAGTGAAGCAAGCTGTGTTAACTGCCTCAGCCCAAAAATAAGTTGGTAACTTTGATTCATCTAGAATTGTCCTTGCAGCTTCAATAAGTGTTCTTGTTAGGAAAATGTTGTTCTTGATGATAATTATAAAAACACTTAGTAGATTTTGTATTAAGTCATTTTGTAACTGTCAACGGAATGGCATGCTTTGCAGCATTTCGTTGACAGGAAGCTCATCAACGGAATGAGTGATGCAGCAACTGCATTGTACAATACTTCATAGTTTGATATGCATTTTGTTGTAGGTATTAGATAGGTTTTCTAAGTCATGTTGACTAAGTACTAGATAGGCAAAATAGGTTGGTGAATTGTAAATATATTATGCCTTGTAATTTTGCCTAAGTGAAGACTTGTCAACGGAATGAAGATTGCTCTATCAACGGAATGAAGACTACTCCATCAATGAAACAAAGAATAAAGCTATCAACGAAACACATCTCTCTACTATCAACGAATCATTATTGCTTTTCTGAATAGTTGACAAAGTGATAGTGACAGTTATTTGACAGATCAAAAGGGAGATATGGAAGTGTACTTTGCATTGAAAGCCATCAAAATGGTCACTGGAAATAAGGAAACATTCCAATTTCCAATTAGGTTCTTGGGAGTGATCATAATAAACAAAAGGACAAAAGCAAAGATCTCCAAGGACCATTGGACAAAAGGGATGAAACGCAAGCTACTGGCGGTTACCTTTAGTGTACTTTAGAGTAGACAAAAATAGCATTGTAAACTAGGGAATATATATAACCAAGTGTAGCAGTTAAAACAGAGTAAGAGAAGAAAAACAAATAGATTGTATTAGCTATCTTTGAGAGCATACTTCTCTACATTCTTGTAACTGAGCAGCTGTGTACATTTTGTATCACAGATTATTTCCGCAATAAAAACACTTCAGTTGGATCATCAAACAATCCAAGTGAAATTATTTAAGTGCTTGTGTTTTTATTTTATAAGTTCAGTTTTATTTCGAAAGTTATTTCAAGTTTAAAATATCTAGAATTGTATTCAACCCCCCCTTCTACAATTCTGTTTGGTCATTTGGGATTAACAATTGGTATCAGAGCAAACTTCTAACATACAAGAAGTTTAAAGATCAAGACCAAAACAGTAACCATGGTGAAGAAGGATGCAGGTGTAAAGATACCAGTTCTTGATAAGGACAATTACTTTCACTGGAAAGTAAAGATGCATTTACATCTCATGTCTATGGATGAGAGGTATGTAGACTGCATTGAGAAAGGTCCACATGTTCCCATGAAGTTTGCATCTAGAGTTGGATTGCCAGATGATGCTCCTGATGTAGAGATTCCAAAACCTGTCTCAGAATGGACTATTGAAGATGTTGCAGAAATCCATAAAGATAAAAGAACCATGAACATTCTGTTTAATGGTTTAGAGCAAGAGATGTTTGACAATGTCATAAACTGTACAACCTCTAAAGAAGTATGGGACACTGTTAGAACTCTCTGTGAAGGAACTGAGCAAGTTAGGGAGAACAAAATGCAACTTCTCATACAACAATATGAGCACTTTCATTTCAAAACTGGTGAAACCCTAAATGACACGTTTAGTAGGTTTCAAAAGCTTTTGAATGGATTAAAGTTGTATGGAAGGATCTATCAAACCAAGGATTCAAACATTAAATTTCTTAGAGCTCTTCCAAAAGAATGGAAGCTTATGGCTGTTTCTCTCAGAAACACTCAAGAGTACAAAGACTACACTCTTGAAAGGCTTTATGGAACTTTAAAGACATATGAGTTAGAAATGGAGCAAGATGAAGAAATTGAAAAGGTACAGAAGAAAGGTGGATCTATTGCATCTGTGAACCAACTGGAAGATGACAATGAAGAAGCTGCAAAAGCCACAACTAGTCGAGCTAGTTGTAGAAGTGATGTTAGCAAGGGAAAAGGCAAGATGACAGAAGAAGAAGAACCAGAACCAGCCAACTTGGATGACTTAGATGAGATTGATGAACACATTGCTTTTCTTTCAAGGAAATTCTCTAAGTTCAAATTCAAGAGAAACTCAGAAGCAAGGCCACCAAGGAGAGACTTTCAACCTAGCAAAAATAACTGGATTGAAAAGTCTAAGTCTAAATGTTTCAATTATGGAATGATTGGTCACTTTGCTGGAGACTGCAGAAAGCCCAAGGTTGAGAAGGGTAACAGGAAATTTGAGCCTGTTGATTATAAAAAGAAATACTTTGAACTTCTCAAACAAAAGGAAAAAGCTTTCATGTCTCAGGAGTATGATTGGGCTGGTAATGGTGAATATTCTGATGATGATGTTGAGTATGTCAACTTGGCTCTTATGGCTAACAATCATGAGCAGGAAGCAAGCTCCTCAAGCAACCAGGTAACAATTACTAATCTTTCTGAGCTTTCTAAAGAGGAATGCGATAGTGCAGTAAATGAAATGTCTACTGTACTATATAATTTGCGTGTTACTCTTAAATCACTTACCAAAGAGAATTCAAGAATAAAAGAGACTAATTTGCTCTTAAGTGATAGGAATGCCATGTTAGAAGCACAGCTCATTGAATTTGAGAAAATGAGGTGTGTTAGTAGGGATGCTAAGAAGGAACTTGAGAAAGTGTTCGAAAGGGAAGAAATTCTTAAAACACAACTTGAAATAGAACAAAGTGTGATTGCAAAATGGAAGGATTCCAGGAATGTTGCTACCAACATCATTAATGTTCAAGGTATGGAATCTTTTTGTGAGCAATCATGGAAAAAGAACAAAGAGAAGCTAGGGTATGCTGGTGAAACCTCAGAATCAGAAACAGAGTCAACAAACAACAATGACCATCTGTTGAAGGTTGATATGTCAACGGAATGCAAAGTTTCGTTGACAGATGAACCATCAACCGATCATGTTGTTTCGTTGACAGAGAAAAGAAAAGAAGAACTCACTAGACTTAATAACAAGTATGGTCCTGTCACCAAGAACTTTGTTCAAGGTGAGTCTAGTAAATCAAAGAAAGTTGAGAAGCCCGTTGAAAAAGCTAATGTAGGTCACTTGTCTAACAAGCAATTGAAAGACAAGGTAGAGAAAATTCAAGTTGAGGCTAAGGGAAATAAAAAGAATAACAGGAATGGCAAAGTAGGGATTAACAAACATAACAATTACACACCTGATAAATATGCTCCTAGAAAGACATGTGTTAATTGTGGAAGTGTTAGTCATTTATCTACTAACTGCAAATATGTTAAGAAGACTGCTAATGTGAAAATGCCTAAGCCTGCAATGAATGGTTCTATGCCTACAATGCATGTTATGCCTAACATGATTGCTCCATATGCACAATTTCAGAATCCATATGCTAGCATGCCATTTGTGCCCAATCCATACATGAATATGTTTAATGTACCACAAATGCCATGGAATGTGAATAACATGTTTGTTCCTCCAACTATGCATGCTGTGAATGGAAATGTGAGCAACCCTCAGAAATCAACACCAAAGATAGAGGTTGATTTAAATCAATATGAGCCCAAGGTGAAAAATGAATTAAAAGGAAAGTCAAAGGCTAACAAAACAGGACCCAAGGAAACTTGGGTACCAAAATCAATTTGATTTGGTTTTATTGTGTGCAGGGAGATAAAAGGAATCTTTGGTACTTGGATAGTGGTTGTTCAAGACACATGACTGGTGATTCTACCCTGCTCACAGAGTTCCAGGAAAGAGCTGGCCCTTGTATTGCTTTTGGAGATGACATCAAAGGCTACACTAAGGGATATGGCTTGATTTCAAAAGAGAATGTCATCATAGATGAGGTTGTATTGGTGGATGGTCTTAAGCACAATTTGCTTAGTATCAGCCAACTTTGTGACAAAGGATTTTTAGTTACTTTTTCAAAAGAAGCCTGTGTTGTTTCTAAGGTAGGGAACAACAATGTGGTCATGACTGGATTCAGAAGAGGGAATGTTTACATTGCTGACTTTAGTAGCACAAGTCCAGACACCATCACTTGTCTTTTCAGCAAGGCAAGCAAGGATTAAAGTTGGCTATGGCACAAGAAATTATCTCATCTGAATTTCAAAGTTATGAATGATTTGGTGAGGAAAGATCTTGCTAGAGGAATTCCACAGGTGGAATTCTCCAAGGATGGTTTGTGTGATGCCTGTCAAAAGGGGAAACAAAAGAAGGCATCATTCAAAAGCAAGACAGAGTCATCAATTGTCCAACAGCTTGAGTTGCTTCATATGGATCTATTTGGCCCTGTAAATGTCATGTCCATTTCAAAGAAGAAATACTGTCTTATGATTGTTGATGATTTTTCTAGATTTACATGGACCTTCTTTTTGCACTCCAAAGATAAGGCAAGTGAAATCATTATCAATCACATCAAGATGGTAAACAATCATCCTGATTTCAAAGTAAGAAGGATTAGGAGTGACAATGGGACAGAATTCAAGAATTCAAGCATGAAGGTGTTCTGTGAAGAAAATGGTATTTTGCATGAGTTTTCAGCAGCAAGGACACCACAGCAAAATGGTGTAGTTGAAAGGAAAAACAGAACACTTATTGAAGCTGCAAGGACAATGCTAGATGAATCAAAGTTACCAACTTATTTTTGGGTAAAAGCAGTTAACACAGCTTGCTTCACTCAAAATATTTCTTTGATTAATCAGGCCAAGGGAATGACCCCTTATCAACTACTCAAAAGAAAGAAGCCACTATTGGACTTTCTTCATGTCTTTGGATGCAAGTGCTTTGTTCTGAGAAATCAAGCTGAGCATTTGGGGAAATTTGAAGCAAAGGCAGATGAAACAATATTTGTGGGATATGCAGCAGGGAAAGCTTACAGAGTCTATAATCTCATAACCAACATTGTTATGGAATCTGTACATGTTGTTTTTGATGATCTCAAAATTCAAGGTCTCTGTTATGAAGGTTTCCATGAAAGTCTTTCTTTTGAGAATAAGGAAGGAGATCAAGTGAATCATGTCAAGGCTATTGAAAAACAGCCTAAAGTTGTTTTATCTAGCACAGATGAAAGCAGCAGTGAAGATAAAATTGCTGCATTGAGATTGAAAAGAATAGATGCTGGCAGATCAAATGGTCATTTCGTTGACAGTCATGATGGAGGATTCGTTGACAGTCAGGATGAGCGTTTCGTTGACAGTCACAGAAATGCCTCTAGAAGTGATCAATTAGGGACAACAAACTCAGGGGGAGTTTCTCAAGGACATATATTCAATCAAAGCAACCATGATCATGAAGCTACTTCTTTAAGAGCAAATCTACCTCCCTCAAGGAAATGGACTAAAGATCATCCCTTTGAACTAATTATAGGTGATGTTTCTTCAAAAGTCCAAACTAGAAGAGCAACTCAAGAAGAATGTTTATATAGTAGTTTTCTATCTCAAGATGAGCCAAAGAAAGTTGAGGATGCACTTCTAGATCCAGATTGGGTTTTAGCTATGCAAGAGGAGCTAAACCAATTTGAGAGAAACAATGTTTGGAAGCTAGTGCCCAAGCCTAAGGACAGGAGTGTCATAGGCACAAAATGGGTGTTCAGAAACAAGATGGATGAAAATGGCATAGTCACAAGGAACAAAGCTAGATTGGTTGCAAAAGGCTATTCACAGGAAGAGGGAATTGATTTTGATGAAACCTTTGCTCCTGTTGCAAGACTAGAAGCAATAAGGATTTTCCTAGCCTATGCAACCCATTCCAATTTCAATGTCTATCAAATGGATGTGAAGAGTGCTTTTCTGAATGGGGAACTGGAAGAGGAGGTGTTTGTAAGTCAACCTCCTGGTTTTGAAGATGATGATTTTCCAGAATATGTGTACTTCCTCCTCAAAGTACTCTATGGTTTGAAATAAGCACCTAGAGCCTGGTATGACACACTTTCACAGTTCCTCCTTGAGAATCACTTCACTAGAGGTACTGTAGATAAAACTCTTTTTCACAGGGTTGTGAATGGCTCTACTATACTTGTTCAAATTTATGTAGATGACATAATTTTTGGGTCTACAGATGAAAAACTTTGTCAAAAGTTTGCCAAGCTTATGCAAAGTAAATATGAAATGAGCATGATGGGAGAATTAACTTACTTTCTTGGTCTCCAAGTGAAGCAAGTTAATGAAGGCATTTTCATTAGTCAAACAAAATATATTCATGATTTATTAAAGAAATTTAACTTAATGGAATGCTCTCCTGCCAAAACACCCATGCCTACTGCCACCAAACTTGAATTGAATACTAAGAAAAAATCTGTGGACATTTCAAGTTACAGAGGCATGGTTGGCTCACTTTTATATTTAACAGCTAGTAGACCTGATATTATGTTTGCTACATGTCTTTGTGCTAGATTTCAGGCTGATCCTAGGGAATCCCATTTAGTTGCTATTAAAAGAATTTTCAGATATCTCAAAGGAACACCAAACCTTGGCATTTGGTATCCTAGAGAATCTGGCTTTGAACTAATTGGTTATTCAGATGCAGATTATGCAGGATGTAAAATTGATAGGAAAAGCACAACTAGCACCTGTCAATTCTTAGGAAACAAGCTTGTGTCATGGTTCAGCAAGAAACAAAACTCAGTTTCTACCTCCACAGCTGAGGCTGAGTATATTGCAGCTGGAAGTTGTTGTGCACAGATTTTATGGATGAAAAATCAACTACTTGATTATGGATTAAGAGTTGAGAAAATTCCTATCTTCTGTGACAACACTAGTGCCATTGCCATTACTGAGAATCCAGTGCAGCATTCTAGGACCAAGCACATTGACATCAAGTACCATTTCATTAGAGAACATGTTATGAATGGTACTGTGGAGTTACATTTTGTTCCAAGTGAACAACAACTTGCAGACATCTTTACCAAGCCACTTGATGAATCAACATTCTCAAGATTAGTAAGTGAGCTAGGTATGCTAAATTTCTCTTAATTATTTCTGAGATTTTTGCAAGTTACTATGTAGCCAGAAATTTGCTATGTTTTTCTGTGAATTAATTTTCTCAGGAAAAAGTGCAATTTTGTCAAAGTCAAAATTTCTATGTCAACGAAACGCACCATTTCGTTGACAGTCTTAGCTTTTTTCTGGGTGTTTCGTTGATAGCTCTTTTATATCAACGAAATGCAGCTTTATCAACGAAATAGACGGGACCTTAAACGGCCAATTCTGATTCGTTGATATAGCGCAGTTAATCTGAACCGTTGAAAATTGTCACGTCTTTTACCACGATCTATGCATACACCCCTGTAAGTATAAATCATGGTAATATTTTAATTGTAACGGTTACATTTTTTAGCCAATCCAGTAATTCATATTTATTATTGGACTTAATTTTTGAGAACTTTTGGGGGAGTATTTAAGAAATTTTATTTTCTTTAATTCTTTTCTACCTGCTCTCAAAAATTCCAAATGCCTTCTTACTCTTTCTCTCTCAAAGCAAATCTCAGTTCAAGCTTTCTTTACTCAACAACGGCACCCATCGTGAAACTCATGTCTGCTGGAGGGTTCATTTACGAAAAGAACAACTCCATTCCTTTTGTTGTTAAGGAAAGCCCGAACGGAATCTTCTTCAAGATGATGGATTTTATGATGAATTGCAAACTGAGCTATGCAATGTTTCACTCTACACCACTCTACAATGAGATAATCGAGGAGATTTGGACCTCATGTGAGTACAGTGGGACAAATTGCACTTTGCAATTCACCATTCAAGGTAATGAGTACATAGTCAATTCTGATGTGTTGCAAGCATGCTTACACCTTCCTGAAAATAATTGCTCTGCTTTGCCTACATATACTGAAATGATTAACATGCTAAATTCCATAAACTACTCTTTGCCTACTGATAATCTGGGTAAAATAATTAGGAGAGGTTTGGTTAGGGAATACAGTTATTAAGCTGATGCATTCATCAAGGTCTTTTCTGGTAAAATTAGTAATTTTGATGCATTAACTAATTCCATGTTGATTCTATTTACCATGCTCCTAACTGATAGATATTACAACTTTAGCACCCAACTTATGTATGAAATTTGTGCTAAGTTGGGTGATAAGGCAAATAGGAAGAAAAATATCTATTATGCTAGATTTCTGATGATGTTGGCTAACCATGTTAGTCCAGCACCATTGGTTATCTCTAACCCTGTTTCTAGGTTTGATTGCTTTGTACAAGAAAAGAGAGTATTGACAGACATGCTGAGGCTGAACCACAATGGTGATGTTCCAGTGGTGTATCTGCCAATAATTGAGGTAACTACTACTATCCCTGCTAGTATAGCTGTTACTTCTACTGTTTTACCCAACCCTGTTGTTGTGGAGTCTGTAGTTGTGACCCAACAGGCTCCTGCCCCAGCAACAAAACCTAAATCAAAGAAATCCTCCAAGCCAACCTCAGGTGCTTCCCAAAAGGCACCTGTTGTAAAATCCACTACACAACCTAAGGGGAGTAGTGCAGGTGTTGTAAGAGGTGAGGGAAGGGGTGAACATAAAAGAAACCCTAAGGATAAGGAAGGAAAGATGAGTGAGATCCAGCCTTCCCCCATTGTGTCTTCCCAACAAGGCACAATGAGTAATATGGATTTAAGCACAAGTCTAGTTGCATCCTCCCAAAAGGATGTAATTATTGAAACAAGCTCTCCTCCAAGAGCACACTCCAAGAGGGTAAGGGACACTTCAAGCCCACAGTCTACTTTTTCCCAATACCAAAGGAGAGTGAAACAAAAATCCCAGGTTTCACAGGGTGCACACACACTGGAAGCAACACTTCCAGTATCTCAAATTCAGTTTGATGTAACCACTATCATTACTCTGGGGTTACAGTCCCATTCTTTAAACATCAATCTTGAACCAACTCCACAAAATTCACCAACTCAGTCATTAGATGTGGATATGATCCATTCATCTATCCCTGATTCTCCAACTCTTTTCTTGGAGAAGCCCCACTCTGAAATTGGTGACCATCACTTGTTAAGTGATTTGTTGGGCCACCAATCATCCTTTTCTGAAATTACAAGAGGATCTGTGGAACAATCTCTAAAATCAATCACCACAGATTCCACTGTAATCTCACTTTCTCAAAGTGCTTTCTTGACTTCATCAATGAAACAGTCTCTTTCGTTGACAAGTGTTTCTCCATCAACGGTATCCATACCGTTGACAGTTCAAACTACCATTCCGTTAATAGTTCATTCTGCACCTCTTATTGAAAATCAAGTTGTTTCCACAACTAGTGCAGATGATCTAGTGGTAGTTGAAACACTTCTAGGAATGAGAGTGAGTGAAACTGAGAGGCTGGCTTGCAGCCAGGCAAAAGGAGAGGCTGAGAGTGAGAGGCTGACTATTTCTTCCAGTCAGGCAAAAGGAGAGGCTGAGGGTTCCACCTTAGTAGGTGAAGGTGAGGGTGTGAGAGGTGTGAGCCATGGGGAGCCCATGATGCAAGAAAATAGAGGAGAGAGAGAAGGGACTACAGGAGCTATAAGGGAGGAAGCAGCCATTGTAAGTGAGTTAATGGAGGTTCATGAGGGAGAAAGGGAACTTACTTTCCAAGAGCATTATCAACAAACTCTGTATAGTATTTCCCTGGATCTTGAGACCTTTACTCATCCTGTGCCAGCCTATCAATTTATGGCTCAACAGGGCAATGTGGAGGCAGAAAGGTCTTTCAACCTAATCCATACAACTGCATCTATGCAAAGAGCAAAGGATGCAATCACCAATCTGTCTCCAGGAGCTGCAACAAGTGGTGAGTTTGATTTTTCTGATGATGATGACAGTTTTGGTGACAATGTAAAGGTGGCTATCACTTCACAGACTGGGACTTCTGTGATGCCCCCTACACCAAACTGGCTTTCTCAAGATATGCATGGAAGAATCAACTTGGATACTGCAATTACTAAGCAGTATAATGAGGCCTATCTGGCTCATGAGTCTGCAAGTGTCACTGACAAGAAATTCTACAAAGCCATCATGGATTCTCTGGAAATTCAAAGGCTACAGATGCTGCAGACTAGGAATGAAGCGGGAAATCAAGGATTCTATTGGGAACCTGAAGGATGCTTCTGATAGGAGGCTTGATGAAAAGCTCCCTCTTCTCACTGTGTCCAAGATGAACAGGTTTTTCTCTAAGGAACCTTAGGTGGCTACCTCCTTGAAGACTCTCTCTTCTAGAGTGGACAAGGTGGAAGCTACTTTCTCTCAAATGCAAAGGGAACAGGAGAAGCAAACCCAACTTTTAGCCCAGCTAGTGGCAGCTCAAGGACTCCCAGTCATTCCTTTTGATGATAACAAAAAGGGGGAGAAATCTAAGGAGCTTAACATTCAAGTTACAAAGGTTATGGTCCCAGCCATTTCCCTGCCAAAGGAGCCACTAGCTATGGGGCAGTCATGAAAGGATAAACTGGATGGTATTGACTTGATTAAACAAGCATCTATGAGGCTAACACTTGCTGAACAAATAAAAGACCATTGGGCTAACATAGATGCAAGAGTCAAGAAGATAGCTGAAACTACAAAGAATTCAAATTCATCAACGGATCAAGCTACTTCTACAACACCATCAACGAATGCCATGGTTTTAGTATCAACGGAATGGGAGCCACAGACCAATTCTTTCTATGAGATAAAGCCCCTTCTACATGGAGTCACTCAAGGTCCAAGGAAGAAAAAAGACAAACTTCATGCATTAGGGATGTGGAACAAGCTACACTTCAAAGAAGCTTATCTCCCAAGTCCCCTGCTAAACCAAAGGGCAAAAACATAGCAAGGATTTTCTATCCTGCACCTTATCCAGATGAGCTCAAGCTTCTTGGACTACTTATCACAAAATGCAAGGAAAGCAATGATTCTGAGATAAGGAAGCAAAGGGCAATTGTCTACATGAATGGACAAGAAATCTGTGTTTGGGCTGGTCACCCAAACTTTGCTGAAGCTAAGGCTGAAGAGTCAGAAAGAGCAGCAATGCAAGCACTTGCAGTTGCTCAGTCTCTTGATGAAGAAGAAAGACAGCTAGAAGAAAAAGCCAGAGAGGAAAGGAGTACAAAGAAGAGCATAAGGCAACCAAAGGCAAGAGCTAGGAGAAACATAGCCTTTGAGAATGATGACTCTCATAGTATTGCAACAAACTCTTCTGTACCTATTGCACCTCCAACAATTCCTGATCCAGTTTCTGAGGTAAAGTTAGCCTGTGATCCTAAACATCCTTTCAATTTCCATGAACAGCCAATTGAGCCAAAGGGAGAACCAATTGAGTTTGATGAGGCCAACTTTCCAAAATTCCTCTTTGAAATGGATCCAAAGAAGAAATCTAAGTAGGGGGCTGCCAAGGCTAAGCCATTTCTTGTAAGGAGACCACAAGCTGAGAAACCCCCTACCAACCCAAAAGACTTCATCTACATTGCTGATATCAGGGAGGAGTCTGACCTACATATCAATCTTGATGACATGGTTGAAGTGAGAGGAATAGCAGCTTCTTACAAACTACCAGAGAGATTGGTGTTTGTCTACAAGGGTAGGAGAGAACAGGTTTGGCCTCTACACAGGATTCTGGGAGAAGACTATCAGACACTGTTATCTGTGTTTAAATGTCTGAAGAAATATTTTGGTTTTACCAAAACGGCCAAGTCTGAAGTTGTCTCCAAAATTTGTCAAATCAAAGCTAGCTGGAACAAGCCTGGTGCACTTCCCAGAGTATTGAAGGTCCCTCAAACAGGAAAGAAAATTCATCTCCAACCTTTTTGGATGATGGAATTCAGAGACAAGGACAACTGTAGAAGATTCTTCAGAATAGAAGACCAACTGGAAAAGGCATCCAATGGAACTCTCAGATTAATGCAATCCAGGTTGGGGAATCAAGATGAAGAAGAGAAGATTTTCTACAGAAGACTTCAAGCTCAGATTGAGGAGAACAATGCAAGAAAAGGGAAGAAAACAAGACCACAGAGGCAAAGATGAAAAATCTGCTCAGACTAGAGGAGCAACTCTGTGCACTTGTTTTGTAAAATTTCCTACTTTTTATTTCAATTAAATTCAATGAAGCTTAATGCAATTTCTATTTTTATCATGTGTAATTTGACTGAGTGTTTTTGTTATCATCAAGGCTCTTGATTTATGGTTGTTATTCTATCAGTCATAAATTGGGGGAGATTGTTAGGAAAATGTTGTTCTTGATGATAATTATAAAAACACTTAGTATATTTTGTATTAAGTCATTTTGTAACTATCACTGGAATGGCATGCTTTGCAGCATTTCGTTGACAGGAAGCTCATCAACAAAATGAGTGATGTAGCAACTGCATTGTACAATACTTCATAGTTTGATATGCATTTTGTTGTAGGTATTAGATAGGTTTTCTAAGTCATGTTGACTAAGTACTAGATAGGCAAAATAGGTTGGTGAATTGTAAATATATTATGCCTTGTAATTTTGCCTAAGTGAAGACTTGTCAACGGAATGAAGATTGCTCTATCAACGGAATGAAGACTACTCCATCAACGAAACAAAGAATAAAGCTATCAACGAAACACATCTCTCTACTATCAATGAATCATTATTGCTTTTCTGAATAGTTGACAAAGTGATATTGACAGTTATCTGACAGATCAAAAGGGAGATATGGAAGTGTACTTTGCATTGGAAGCCATCAAAATGGTCACTGGAAATAAGGAAACATTCCAATTTCCAATTAGGTTCTTGGGAGTGATCATAATAAACAAAAGGACAAAAGCAAAGATCTCCAAGGACCATTGGACAAAAGGGATGAAAATCAAGCTACTGGCGGTTACCTTTAGTGTACTTTAGAGTAGACAAAAATAGCATTGTAAACTTGGGAATATATATAACCAAGTGTAGCAGTTAAAACAGAGTAAGAGAAGAAAAACAAATAGATTGTATTAGCTATCTTTGAGAGCATACTTCTCTACATTCTTGTAACTGAGCAGCTATGTACATTTTGTATCACAGATTATTTCCGCAATAAAAACACTTCAGTTGGATCATCAAACAATCCAATTGAAATTATTTAAGTGCTTGTGTTTTTATTTTATAAGTTCAGTTTTATTTCGAAAGTTATTTCAAGTTTAAAATATCTAGAATTGTATTCAACCCCCCCTTCTACAATTCTGTTTGGTCATTTGGGATTAACAGTTCTGTTTTTCCTTTCAACTACACCATTTTGCTGTGGTGTTCTTGCAGCTGAAAATTCATGCAAAATACCATTTTCCTCACAGAACATCTTCATAGTTGAATTCTTGAACTCTGTCCCATTGTCACTCCTAATCCTTCTTACTTTGAAATCAGGATGATTGTTTACCATCTTGATGTGATTGATAATGATTTCACTTGCCTCATCTTCGGAGTGCAAAAAGAAAGTCAATGTAAATCTAGAAAAATCATCAAAAATCACAAGACAGTATTTCTTCTTTGAAATGGACATGACATTTACAGGACCAAATAGATCCATATGAAGCAACTCAAGCTGTTGGACAATTGATGACTCTGTCTTGCTTTTGAATGATGCCTTCTTTTGTTTCCCTTTTTGACAGGCATCACACAAACCATCCTTGGTGAATTCCACCTATGGAATTCCTCTAGCAAGATCTTTCCTCACCAAGTCATTCATAACCTTGAAATTCAAATGAGACAATTTCTTGTGCCATAGCCAACTTTCATCCTTGTTTGCCTTGCTGAAAAGACAAGTGATGGTGTCTGGACTTGTGCTACTAAAGTCAGCAATGTACACATTCCCTCTTCTAAATCCAGTCATTACCACATTGTTGTCTCCACCTTTAGAAACAACACAGGCTTCTCTTGAAAAAGTAACTAAAAATCCTTTGTCACAAAGTTGGCTGATACTAAGAAAATTGTGCTTTAGACCATCCACCAATGCAACCTCATCAATGATGACATTTTCTCTTGAAATCAAGCCATATCCCTTAGTATAGCCTTTGCTGTCATCTCCAAAAGCAATACAAGGGTCAGCTCTTTCCTGGAACTCTGTGAGCAGGGTAGAATCACCAGTCATGTGTCTTGAACAACCACTATCCAAGTACCAAAGATTCCTTTTGTCTCCCTGCACACAATAAAACCAAATCAATTTGATTTTGGTACCCAAGTTTCCTTGGGTCCTGTTTTGTTAGCCTTTGATTTACTCTTCACATCATTTTTCACCCTGGGCTCAGATTGAGTTAAATCAACCTTTACCTTTGGTGTTGACTTCTGAGGGTTGCTCACATTTTCATTCATGGCATGCATATTTGGAGGAACAAACATGTTATTCACATTCCATGACATTTGTGGTACATTAAACATATTCATGTATGGATTAGACACAAATGGCATGCTAGCATATGGATTTTGAAACTGTGCATATGGAGCAAACATATTAGGAATAACAAGAATTGCAGGCATAGAGGCATTCATTGCAGGCTTAGGCATTTTCACATTAGTACGCTTCTTGACATATTTACAATTAGCAGATAAATGACTAACACTTCCACAATTAACACATGTTTTTCTAGGAGCATACTTTTCAGGTGTGTAATTGTTATGTTTGTTAATCCCTACTTTGCCATTTCTGTTATTCTTTTTATTGCCCTTAACCTCAACTTGAATTTTCTCTAACTTGTCTTTCAATTGCTTGTTAGACAAGTGACCTACATTAGCTCTCTCAACAGGCTTCTCAAGTTTCTTTGATTTACTAGACTCGCCTTGAACAAAGTTCTTGGTGACAGGACCATACTTGTTATTAAGTCTAGTGAGTTCTTCTTTCTTTTCCTTTGTTAACGAAACAACATGATCGGTTGATGGTTCATCTATCAACGGAATGATGCATTCCGTTGACGTATCAACCTTCAACGAATGACCATTGTTGTTTGTTGACTCTGTTTCTGATTCTAAGGTTTCAACAGCATACCCTAGCTTCTCTTTGTTCTTTTTCCATGATTGCTCATAGAAAGATTCCATACCTTGAACATTAATGATGTTGTTAGCAACATTCCTGGAATCTTTCCATTTTGCAATCAATCTCTGTTCTATTTCTAGTTGTGTTTTAAGAATCTCTTCCCTTTTTAACACTTTCTCAAGTTCCATCTTAGCATCCCTACTAACACATCTCATTTTCTCAAACTCAATGAGTTGTGCTTCTAACATGGCATTTCTATCACTTAAGAGCAAATTGGTCTCTTTAATTCTTGAGTTCTCTTTGGTAAGTGATTTAAGAGTAACACGCAAATTATACAGTACAGTAGACATTTCATTAACTGTACTATCGCATTCCTCTTTAGAAAGCTCAGAAAGATTAGTAATTGTTACCTGGTTGCTAGAGGAACTTGCTTCCTGCTCATGATTGTTAGCCATTAGAGCCAAGTTGACATACTCAACATCATCATCTGAATCTTCACCATTATCAGCCCAATCATACTCCTGAGACATGAAAGCCTTTTCTTTTTGCTTGAGAAGTTCAAAGTATTTCTTTTTATAATCAACAGGCTCAAATTTCCTGTTGCCCTTCTCAACTTTGGGCTTTCTGCAATCTCCAGCAAAGTGACAATCATTTCACAGTTGAAACATTTAGATTTAGACTTTTGAACCCAATTATTTTTGCTAGGTTGAAAGTCTCTCCTTGGTGGTCTTGCTTCTGAGTTTCTCTTGAATTTGAACTTAGAGAATTTTCTTGAAAGAAAAGCAATGTGTTCATCAATCTCATCTAAGTCATCCAAGTTGGCTGGTTCTTCTTCTTCTTCTGTCATCTTGCCTTTATCCTTGCTAACATCACTCCTACAACTAGCTCGACTAGTTATGGCTTTTGCAGCTTCTTCATTGTCATCTTCCAGTTGGTTCACAGATGCAATCAATGCAATAGATCCACCTTTCTTTTGTACCTTTTCAATTTCTTCATCTTGCTCCATTTCTAGCTCATATGTCTTTAAGGTTCCATAAAGCCTTTCAAGAGTATAGTCTTTGTATTCTTGAGTGTTTCTCAGAGAAACAATCATAGGCTTCCACTCTTTTCGAAGAGCTCTAAGAAATTTGAGGTTTGAATCCTTGGTTTGGTAGACCCTCCCATACAACTTTAATCCATTCAAAAGCTTTTGAAACCTACTAAATGTATCGTTTAGGGTTTCACCAGCTTTAAAATGAAAGTGTTCATATTGTTGTATGAGGAGTTGCATTTTGTTCTCCCTTACCTGCTCAGTTCCTTCACAGAGTGTTCTAACAGTGTCCCATACTTCTTTAGCAGTTGTACAGTTGATAACATTGTCAAACATCTCTTGCTCCAAACCATTAAACAGAATGTTCATAGTTCTTTTATCTTTATGGACTTCTGCAACATCTTCAATAGTCCATTCTGAGACAGGCTTTGAAATTTCCACATCTTCAGCATCATCTGGCAGTCCAACTCTAGATGCAAACTTCATGGGAACGTGTGGACCTTTCTCAATGCAGTCTACATATCTCTCATCCATAGACATGAGATGTAGATGCATTTTTACTTTCCAGTGAAAGTAATTGTCCTTATCTAGAACTGGTATCTTTACACCTGCATCCTTCTTCACCATGGTTTCTGTTTTGGCCTTGATCTTTAAACTCCTTGTATGTTAGAAGCTTGCTCTGATACCAATTGTTAATCCCAAATGGCCTAACAGAATTGTAGAAGGGGGGGGGGGGGGGGTTGAATACAATTCTAGATATTTTTAAACTTAAAACAACTTTAAAATAAATTAACACAGAAAATAAAAAAACAAGCAAATATAAAATTTCAGTTGGATGTTTTGAGGATCCAACTGAGATGTTTTTATTGCGGGAATAATCTGTGTTACAAATGTAGCACAGCTGCTCAGTTCCTAATGTAGAGTGAGAGTGCTCTTGAAAGAAGCTAATACAAAGTTATTATATCTCACTCACTTACAATAAAATGAACTGCTACACTTGGTTATATATCCCAAGTTTACAATGCAATTTTTGGCTACTCTAAAATGTACTAAAGGTAACCGCCAGTAGCTTGCTTTTCATTCCTTTTGTCCAATGGTCCTTGGAGATCTTGTCTTTTTTTTTCTTCATGCTTATTATGATCACACTCAAGAACCTAATTGGAAATTGGAATGTTTCCTCATTCCCAGTGTCCATTTTGATGGCTCCCAATGCAAAGTACACTTCTACATCACCTTTTGATCTGTCAGAAAACTGTCACTATCACTTTGTCAACTATTCAGAAAAGTGATAATGATTCGTTGATAGCAGAGAGATGTGTTTCGTTGATAGATTTATTCTTCATTCCGTTGATGGTACATTCTTCATTCCGTTGATAGTGTAATCTTCATTCCGTTGACATGTCTTCACTTAGGCAAAATTACAAGGCATGGTATATGTGACGCCCTCCAAACCCGGGGTACAGATTTGAGGAGTCATCCGACCAACGGAACACTATTTAACACATGCATAATATATATAAAGACACAATTACCCCTTGACCAAGACCGCATCCAGATTATGGCAATGAACACAAGCTACTACAATCTTTTATTATTACAAACCAGTTTTATCAGAGTTATTACATCACAACTAAAGTTCAAATCTAGACATTAAATCTAGAAAAGCAAAACAACAACTACCCTGCCAATAACAGTGACTCGAGGGGCTCTCCTGACTGCTGGTGAACTATCGGTCACGCTATGCCAACTCATACTCTCGCTTCACTGGAATAGGGTTAGAAAACAACAAGCAAGAGTGAGCCAAAATTGCTCAGCAAACATCAACGAATCATTTCTATCACGGTGGTAAGGATATGAATTTAAGATATCAGAATCAACAATATTTAGCTAACACATGCTTTGTATCAATAATGATTGAAGTAAAGAATTAGAATTTGGCTTATACATTTTATTCAAATCAAAGGTTGTACTGCTGGCCAGCCACGCATCAACCCCGGACTAGCTCATGTCATAGTCCTCTACTGGATCCCAGGCCAATCTGGGCCTTAAGTTACTTCGACCAATTACTGGTCCATTTTAAAAAAAAACACATGCCAATTCTATAATAGGGTATAAACAATAACATGCTCAATAAGATAAACTGAATGTATAGTAATTGCAAAAGAGTTTCAACTGTTCAGTATCAAGTGAAGGTCGAGAAATAATCATGGAGTAATTTCAATGGTACAGTGTACTCATTCAATAAGGGAATCAATATTGGTAATCGTTAATCAATAACCGTAAATGAGTAGTCAAGATGGAAGTCAAATAATCAAAGGTTGTCAATGATAATCAAAGGATGATAAATAGCAACAATAGGTGGTAAACAATAATCAAGTAAATTGGAAATAAGGGTTTCCGATGCAGATCAAATCAAAGAATCAAGAATTTCTAAGGAAATGGAATCAGTTGTCCAAATGCGGTTAAAAGATGGATAATTTGAATTGTTCTGGGGATAACGGTATTCAAGTAATCAAGACAATAATAATTTTATCACAAGTAAAGGCACAGATACTTGCCTGGTCTAAGCTGCTGTCGGATCGACTCTGCTCACTCTACTTTCCCCTTTCCCTTGCTCCGGGAACTCGATTCTATAATTTAAACAACTCATCACAATAAGTCTAACTATTCTCGTTCTACTCTCGACACTTATTCAATCAATAATCACATTTAAACAAGTAACCGGTTACGTATCGGACGTCCGGTATAATTTACGATATTTAAAACTCAGATATTTGCCCTAGCACGGGCATATACAGACTATAAAACACGACACACAATTAATATGAACCATATAGCACTTATAAACATTTTTAAAACATCATACGGAACTCATTTGAATTTTTAATAAGTCGTTACAAATTTTAAATCAAAAATCGGATTTTTAAATCCAATATAAACATTTAAATGAAAATAAATCAATTAATAAAATTAATTGACACTCTTTAAATACTCAAACTATTTTTTAAATAATTAAATAGGCTTGAAAATAATTAAACTGAATTTTTAATTAATTAAATCTAATTAATAATTAATTTTTAAGAATTAATTGATTAAAAGAATTAACCAATTAATTAATAAATTAATTATTAATTAAAAATAATTAAAATAATTAAGTTTAATCAATTTTCGGATTTAAAATAATAAATATAATTTATCAGAATTTTTCTGATATTAAAATATATTTTTAAAATAAAAATATGAATTTTTAAAGTTTTTAAACTATTTTCGAATTAAATTTAAAAATAAAATTCAAAAACAGTTTTCTGAAAATGAATTAGGGTTTTGAAGATTGAAACCGGGTCGAAAAATCGGGTAAACGGGTCGGGAAGAACGAATCCGGGTCACCAAGAACAACCCGCCGGAATCTGGGTTTTCCAGAATCCGGCCGGCGTCCGGTGGCCGGACTTCGCCGTTTCCGATCAAAACAAAACCAAACTATAGGGCTTTTGTTCGCTTTTGCAAGACAAACACAACCCACATACACACACATCTGTCCCATGCCGGAATCGTGCCCAGAATTCATTCAAAGAACTCGCCGGCGACGACCTCGGCCGGAAACCCGATCTACTTAAATCCTACATGAAACTCAAAGATTAATATACCAAAATGAAGCTTATAACTCATACAATAAAAGCCCTTTACCAAAAACAATGTCAGATCAATATCAAGAACGTACGAATTGAAAGAAGAAATCGGGTCAAAACCCGAAAATCAAACCCGACTAAATCGAACATAAACATGAAATTAAAGCATGGATTCTTGCTAATTAGAACCCTAGGAACATGTTAGAAGCAACCAATTGAACGGAGAATCAACAGAATGAAAATCCCCAAATCGAATCAAGAACCCTAATTTTAATTCGAAACTTGTAAAATCAATATAAAATCGAATACTTACCAGATGATGATGAGGTTGGAAGATTCTGAAACTAGATTTTTGGGGCTTTGATTTGAGTATAAGAACTTCAGATTTGGACTTCAATAACCCTTAGAACGAATTGATTGAAGATCAAGAACACAAAATAATTATTTGGGAATTTCGGATTTCTTGAGTAATTTCTGAAGAATTGCTAGGGTTATGAAGTCTGATTGGTCATTTTATATTTTTGGAAAAATAATACC
The DNA here is from genome assembly GCA_030848705.1 of Heracleum sosnowskyi. Lineage (NCBI taxonomy): Eukaryota > Viridiplantae > Streptophyta > Magnoliopsida > Apiales > Apiaceae > Heracleum > Heracleum sosnowskyi. The sequence goes on from CM061243.1 coordinate 88,563,354, forward strand.
CCAAATAACATTTTTGGATCGATATTGATTCGTTAGATCGTTTAAAAACCCTAATTAGGTCAAAAACACGTTTTACGAAAAGTAAGGGGTTAAAAAGGTTGATGATTATCCAAATTGATATATATCATTATATAACTAATGCTCAAGAATACTAGGGCTATAACAACTTCAATATTGATATAGAACGATAAATCCGTCCCCTTAAGCAATTAGGGTTCGGAACGATTTTTCCTTTTTCGGATCAAAAATTGAAATTAATTTGCAGAATCAAATAGGTAGGGTTAAATAGAATCCCATAACCCTTTCGATAACGATTCGAATACGAAAGACGAAGAATTAAAAATGAATGTACGAAATTTCAACGGGCTCTGGAATTATCAAAACGGCTCAAATTTGAAGAAAATTCCAAATGACGAAATTTTTGAAAGGGGCTTCCGACTCACCATTTAGCACATAATCACACACTAAATATCATATAATAATATTCCAATATTCCAAAATAAATATTTTAGATTAAATATATCATTTAATCAAATAATAAAATTCACGGATATTACATCCTTCCCCCCTTAATAGGATTCTGTCCTCAGAATCAGATCAAGGAAACAACTGGGGATACTTCTCTAACATCTCACTCTCTAACTCCCAGGTAGACTCTTCTACTTTAGGATTCCTCCACAAAACTCTCACTAACGCTACTGTCTTATTCCTTAGTACTTTCTCCTTACGATCCACTATCTGAATTGGTCGCTCTACATACGATAAATCTGCCTGGACCTCTATTGGTTCATACTCTATTACATGATTCGAATCTGGTCGATACCTCTTAAGCATAGATACATGAAATACATTATGAACGTGCTGCATATGCGGTGGCAATGCCAACTCGTAAGCTACTTCGCCCACTTTCTTCAAAATCTCAAACGGCCCAACATATCTCGGACTCAACTTCCCTTTCTTTCCAAATCTAACTAATCCTTTCCATGGTGAAACCTTTAGTAACACTTGCTCTCCTTCTTCGAATCCCACATCCTTTCTGGCTAGATCCGCATACTTCTTCTGTCGGTCTTGAGCTGTTATCAATCTTCTCTGAATCAATTGAACCACTTCTTTTGTTCGTTGTACTAGTTCTGGTCCTATCATTTTCCGTTCACCAACTTCTTCCCAATATACTGGAGATCGACACTTTCGTCCATACAAAGCTTCGTACGGTGGCATTCCGATGCTCGCGTGAAAACTATTATTATATGAAAATTCCACCAAGGGTAGATGATCGTCCCAACTGCCTTCAAAATCAAGTGCACACGTCCTAAGCATATCTTCAATAGTCTGAATTGTCCTTTCGCTCTGACCGTCCGTCTGCGGATGATAAGCCGTACTCATTCTCAACTCGGTGCCCAAACACTCTTGAAAACTCCTCCAAAATCTTGAATTGAATCGAGGGTCTCTATCAGACACTATCGATACTGGAACTCCATGTCGTACTACGATTTCTTTTATGTACATATGAACTAACTTATCCAGCGAGAATCTCTCGTTAATCGGAAGAAAATGCGCAGATTTCGTCAATCGATCCACGACAACCCAGATGGCATCATGGTTAGCTTTGGTTCTAGGCAATCCTACTACAAAGTCCATCGCAATGTGTTCCCACTTCCATTCGGGAATCTCCAATGGTTGAAGTAATCCACTTGGTCTCTGATGTTCCGCCTTAACTCTTTGACACGTAAAGCATTTACTTACCCATTCCGCAATCTCTCTCTTCATATCTGGCCACCAAAAGTTCGTCTTTAGATCTCGATACATCTTCGTACTCCCTGGATGAATTGAATACTTCGAGTTATGTGCTTCGTGCAGAATCTCACTTTTCAGTTCCGTTACGTTAGGTATCCATATCCGAGAAGCAAATCTCAAGATCCCTTTGTCGTCCGGTTGGCTACATATTTCCTCACCTGTCATTTTATTCACATCGTCGTTCATAACTTGCTCTTGGCACTTTCGTATCTTCTCCAACAATTCAGGTTGAAACGTCATGGTATAAATTATTTCCGTAGCGTCCTTCGGATTAATTACTTCGATTTCCAATTTCTCAAATTCCTTGTATAATTCTTTGGTCATCAGTAGTGTATTTAATCTCTCTTTTCTGCTCAATGCATCTGCTACCACATTTGCCTTGCCGGGATGATAGTTGATAGAAACGTCGTAGTCCTTGATTAGTTCTAACCATCTTCGTTGCCTCATGTTCAGCTCTTTCTGAGTAAAGATATACTTCAAACTTTTGTGATCGGTGTAAATTTCACATCTCTCTCCATACAAGTAGTGTCTCCATATCTTCAAAGCAAACACAATAGCTGCTAACTCCAAATCGTGTGTAGGGTACTTCTGTTCGTGGGGTCTCAACTGTCTTGACGCATAAGCAATCACCTTGTCATGTTGCATAAGTACGCATCCTAATCCTTTGTACGACGCATCACTATAGATTACGAAATGACCTTGATCGTCTGGTAACATCAATACCGGTGCCGTAGTTAGTCTTTTCTTTAACTCTTGGAAGCCTTCTTCGCATTTATCGTTCCATATGAATCGCTCGCTTTTCCTTGTCAGCTTGGTCATTGGAGTAGCTATCTTCGCAAAATCTTGCACAAATCTCCGGTAGTATCCGGCTAATCCCAAGAAACTTCTGACTTCAGTCGGTGTCCTTGGTCTCTCCCAATCTTTCACTGCCTCTATCTTTGCTGGGTCCACTTTGATGCCTTCGCTGCTCACCACGTGTCCTAAGAAATGAACTTCTTTCAACCAGAATTCACACTTGGAAAACTTCGCGTATAGTCCTTCTTGTCTCAATGTTTCTAACACAATCCGCAACTGGTCTGCATGCTCTTCTTCTGTCCTTGAGTATATCAAGATGTCGTCGATGAATACCACTACAAACTTGTCCAAATATCTCTTGAAAATCCTGTTCATTAGATCCATAAAAGCTGCGGGTGCATTCGTTAGTCCAAACGCCATTACTAAAAATTCATAGTGCCCATACCTTGTTCGAAAGGCTGTCTTCGGTATGTCGTCTGGTCTAATCTTCAATTGGTGATATCCTGACCGTAGGTCGATCTTCGAAAAATGTACCGCTCCCTTCAGCTGGTCAAACAGATCATCTATTCGAGGTAACGGATACTTGTTCTTAATGGTCAGCTTGTTCAACTCCCGATAGTCTATACACAATCTCATGCTTCCATCCTTTTTCTTGACAAACAGTACTGGTGCTCCCCACGGTGAAACGCTGGGTCTAATAATTCCTTTTTCTAGCAAATCTTGCAGTTGATCAGCCAATTCCTTCATCTCCACTGGTGCCATTCTGTAAGGGGCCTTCGATACTGGCTCCGCGCCCGGTACTAAGTCTATCGCAAATTCAATTTCTCTATCTGGAGGTAAACCTGGTAATTCTTCCGGAAAAACATCTGGAAACTCATTTACGACTGGAATATCTTCTAACTTAGAAACTTCCTTATCTATATCTATTACATAAGCTAGATACGCCTCACAACCTTGCCTTAATAACCTCTTAGCCTGAATCATTGTCAGGAACCTCTTTCTTTGTTTCTCTCCTCTAAATATTATCTCTTTCTTTTCTAGGGTAATCAAAGTAACCCTCTTATTCTTACAATCAATACTTGCATCATGCTCAGTCAACCAATCCATCCCTAATATCACATCAAATTCACCTAACTTAAAAGGTAACAAGTCAACATAAAAACGATTTCCCAAAATTTCTATCTCACAACGGGGATAATATGAACTGACCGCGATACGATCCTGATTAGCTATCTCTATAGTCAATACTCCACTTAAAGGTTTCATTACGCAATTCAATCTACGAGCAAACGTTTCAGAAATAAAAGACTTCGTCGCTCCCGAATCTATTAACACTTGTGCAGGAATAGAATTTACTAGAAGTGTACCTGCCACCACGTCGGAATCTCTCACTGCTTCTCCCATTGACATATTGTAGGTCCTGGCTAACGGCTGGACGTTAACAACTGGGGGTGCCTCAATTGCCCGAATCATATTGTTCACGGTTGCTGGTGCTCTGCAGTCCTTAATCATGTGACCTGGTTTCTTACACCGATGACACACGATGCCTATCTTGCAATCCCGGGAATAATGTCCCTTCTGATTGCATTTAAAGCATGTGACAGTCAATCGATGGCATATCCCTAGATGTCGCTTCCCGCATGTCTTGCATTCTGGTAGTGGGGGTCTAGAAAGTCCCTGCTGACCGCCGGTTAGTAGACGGTTATCTTGTCCTACGTTTCCGGTGTCTGGTTTCCTGAAACTTGTATTCCTTCCGTGCTGAAATCCCAGCTTCTTATTTGCTTGCCCTTGAAAACTTCCCTGCTGCTGTCCCTTATCGGGTATCCCTGCTTTCCTTTTCTTGTTCTCCCTCTCTTTCATGTAAGAATCACTCTCTGCCTCTGCAATCATTGCCTTTTGGACCACCGCTGCATAGGTGTCCAACTCCAATACAGCTAACTTACTACGAATCCAAGACCTCAGTCCCTGCTGGAACCTCTTGGCCTTCTTCTTTTCCGTATCCACATAGGTTGGAACAAACCTTGACAACTCCGTAAACCTTGTTTCATATTGGGGCACTGTCATGCTTCCCTGCTTTAATTCCAAAAACTTCAATTCCATCTGATCTCTCATATAGTCCGGAAAATATCTTTCCAAAAACAACTCTGTGAATCTTGCCCACGTAATCAATCCCTCGGGCTCCATAGCCCTACTCGTTTCCCACCAATAACTAGCCTCATTCTTCAGAAAATAGCTTGCATACTCTGTCTTCTTATCCTCTGTCACCTCTATCAAGGCAAAAGCCTTTTCCATCTCTTTCAACCATGCCTTAGCCTCTACAGGGTCTGCTGATCCTTTAAATTCTGGAGGTTTTGCTGCCTGGAAAGATTTGAACGTAACTGCCGGTGCTGCTTGCTGGTGCTGTTGTTGATGCTGCTGATGCTGTTGCTGCTGTTCTAAGAGCTGTTGCTGAAATGCACGTTGCTGCTGTGCTAATGCGGCAGTCTGTTGAGTAAGGGTATTTAACAACTGGATTACCATCGGGTCCACACGGCCCGTGGGAGGTGTATTTTGTTGACCTTCTTGGTCAGAAGTATCAGTTGAACGGGTTTGTCGTCTAGGAGCCATATCGCTAATGAATAAACAATAATTGGCTTAATCAAACAGTTCATATAAGAGAAGGAAGGATCACAATTGATATCTCGAAGGTTTACAGATCTTCTCAACGGTGTATGGATACACTCGTTGCAATAAGTAGAATAACAATTATGATGCTGGAAATGAATGACAGGGGAATAAATACAGTTTTATAAAAGAGGTTTATCATATATATATAGATAGAGTTAGTACAAGCGTAGAACGCTTCAAAAGAAAATATATCATGGCTGAACCATAACTGCCGACCAGCAATACAACAACAAAAATGCAACAACAACCCGAGGCGTTCCTATAAGCCCGGTGCACTGCTGATTCTACTATATGCATCTATATACTAACTATCTAGAACCATACATCCATGTCACATCTGTCTACTACCGATACCTGCTCACAGATCACCTGCTCCTGCCGGCCATAACGGGGGTCCTGAAACCTCTGCAATCTCACTCATCGCATAATCCAAAATCTGTCTCATCCCTGCTACTGTCTCTCCCTCTCGACTAGAAGCTAATCCATGCAATCGAGTCTCAACCAAAGTCCTCGTAACCCTAAACCTCATCTGAATGTCTCTCATCTGATCTCTAAGTCTGTCTCTCTCTCTGACAGCGGCTGCCTCGATCGAACGAATCCTACCCATCTCCATAACCTGTCCATAAAGGAAATCCTTCTCTCTTCTCACCCTCTGATACACATGGTGTGGAACTGGTGGCTCACATAACTGATACAAAGGCCCACAAACTGATGCCTGAGACGCTGGTGCTGGGGCTACTTGTCGGAGTGGAATAGGACAAGGTATCTGATCTCTCCTGACTACTGGGCCCTGATGCCTAGGCTGATATCGCACTGGCCGAGACGGTCCTGCTCTCTCAACGGGTGTAGGTATCTCTGATATCGTATCCTCGGAAGGGTCTGAGTCTGAACTAGAACTAGGGGGCTGCAATTATAACCACATTTAATTACTACGCGTAATATCCCTAGTTGACCTCCTAATATCCTTACGTGACTTCCTAACTCTCTATGTTATCCTGGACCCTAAGTCCTAACTTGTTTCAAATGCCATAACCTGTTGCTCTGATACCAACTGTGACGCCCTCCAAACCCGGGGTACAGATTTGAGGAGTCATCCGACCAACGGAACACTATTTAACACATGCATAATATATATAAAGACACAATTACCCCTTGACCAAGACCACATCCAGATTATGGCAATGAACACAAGCTACTACAATCTTTTATTATTACAAACCAGTTTTATCAGAGTTATTACATCACAACTAAAGTTCAAATCTAGACATTAAATCTAGAAAAGCAAAACAACAACTACCCTGCCAATAACAGTGACTCGAGGGGCTCTCCTGACTGCTGGTGAACTATCGGTCACGCTATGCCAACTCATACTCTCGCTTCACTAGAATAGGGTTAGAAAACAACAAGCAAGAGTGAGCCAAAATTGCTCAGCAAACATCAACGAATCATTTCTATCACGGTGGTAAGGATATGAATTTAAGATATCAGAATCAACAATATTTAGCTAACACATGCTTTGTATCAATAATGATTGAAGTAAAGAATTAGAATTTGGCTTATACATTTTATTCAAATCAAAGGTTGTGCTGCTGGCCAGCCACGCATCAACCCCGGACTAGCTCATGTCATAGTCCTCTACTGGATCCCAGGCCAATCTGGGCCTTAAGTTACTTCGACCAATTACTGGTCCATTTTAAAAAAAAACACATGCCAATTCTATAATAGGGTATAAACAATAACATGCTCAATAAGATAAACTGAATGTATAGTAATTGCAAAAGAGTTTCAACTGTTCAGTATCAAGTGAAGGTCGAGAAATAATCATGGAGTAATTTCAATGGTACAGTGTACTCATTCAATAAGGGAATCAATATTGGTAATCGTTAATCAATAACCGTAAATGAGTAGTCAAGATGGAAGTCAAATAATCAAAGGTTGTCAATGATAATCAAAGGATGATAAATAGCAACAATAGGTGGTAAACAATAATCAAGTAAATTGGAAATAAGGGTTTCCGATGCAGATCAAATCAAAGAATCAAGAATTTCTAAGGAAATGGAATCAGTTGTCCAAATGCGGTTAAAAGATGGATAATTTGAATTGTTCTGGGGATAACGGTATTCAAGTAATCAAGACAATAATAATTTTATCACAAGTAAAGGCACAGATACTTGCCTGGTCTAAGCTGCTGTCGGATCGACTCTGCTCACTCTACTTTCCCCTTTCCCTTGCTCCGGGAACTCGATTCTATAATTTAAACAACTCATCACAATAAGTCTAACTATTCTCGTTCTACTCTCGACACTTATTCAATCAATAATCACATTTAAACAAGTAACCGGTTACGTATCGGACGTCCGGTATAATTTACGATATTTAAAACTCAGATATTTGCCCTAGCACGGGCATATACAGACTATAAAACACGACACACAATTAATATGAACCATATAGCACTTATAAACATTTTTAAAACATCATACGGAACTCATTTGAATTTTTAATAAGTCGTTACAAATTTTAAATCAAAAATCGGATTTTTAAATCCAATATAAACATTTAAATGAAAATAAATCAATTAATAAAATTAATTGACACTCTTTAAATACTCAAACTATTTTTTAAATAATTAAATAGGCTTGAAAATAATTAAACTGAATTTTTAATTAATTAAATCTAATTAATAATTAATTTTTAAGAATTAATTGATTAAAAGAATTAACCAATTAATTAATAAATTAATTATTAATTAAAAATAATTAAAATAATTAAGTTTAATCAATTTTCGGATTTAAAATAATAAATATAACTTATCAGAATTTTTCTGATATTAAAATATATTTTTAAAATAAAAATATGAATTTTTAAAGTTTTTAAACTATTTTCGAATTAAATTTAAAAATAAAATTCAAAAACAGTTTTCTGAAAATGAATTAGGGTTTTGAAGATTGAAACCGGGTCGAAAAATCGGGTAAACGGGTCGGGAAGAACGAATCCGGGTCACCAAGAACAACCCGCCGGAATCTGGGTTTTCCAGAATCCGGCCGGCGTCCGGTGGCCGGACTTCGCCGTTTCCGATCAAAACAAAACCAAACTATAGGGCTTTTGTTCGCTTTTGCAAGACAAACACAACCCACATACACACACATCTGTCCCATGCCGGAATCGTGCCCAGAATTCATTCAAAGAACTCGCCGGCGACGACCTCGGCCGGAAACCCGATCTACTTAAATCCTACATGAAACTCAAAGATTAATATACCAAAATGAAGCTTATAACTCATACAATAAAAGCCCTTTACCAAAAACAATGTCAGATCAATATCAAGAACGTACGAATTGAAAGAAGAAATCGGGTCAAAACCCGAAAATCAAACCCGACTAAATCGAACATAAACATGAAATTAAAGCATGGATTCTTGCTAATTAGAACCCTAGGAACATGTTAGAAGCAACCAATTGAACGGAGAATCAACAGAATGAAAATCCCCAAATCGAATCAAGAACCCTAATTTTAATTCGAAACTTGTAAAATCAATATAAAATCGAATACTTACCAGATGATGATGAGGTTGGAAGATTCTGAAACTAGATTTTTGGGGCTTTGATTTGAGTATAAGAACTTCAGATTTGGACTTCAATAACCCTTAGAACGAATTGATTGAAGATCAAGAACACAAAATAATTATTTGGGAATTTCGGATTTCTTGAGTAATTTCTGAAGAATTGCTAGGGTTATGAAGTCTGATTGGTCATTTTATATTTTTGGAAAAATAATACCCCAAATAACATTTTTGGATCGATATTGATTCGTTAGATCGTTTAAAAACCCTAATTAGGTCAAAAACACGTTTTACGAAAAGTAAGGGGTTAAAAAGGTTGATGATTATCCAAATTGATATATATCATTATATAACTAATGCTCAAGAATACTAGGGCTATAACAACTTCAATATTGATATAGAACGATAAATCCGTCCCCTTAAGCAATTAGGGTTCGGAACGATTTTTCCTTTTTCGGATCAAAAATTGAAATTAATTTGCAGAATCAAATAGGTAGGGTTAAATAGAATCCCATAACCCTTTCGATAACGATTCGAATACGAAAGACGAAGAATTAAAAATGAATGTACGAAATTTCAACGGGCTCTGGAATTATCAAAACGGCTCAAATTTGAAGAAAATTCCAAATGACGAAATTTTTGAAAGGGGCTTCCGACTCACCATTTAGCACATAATCACACACTAAATATCATATAATAATATTCCAATATTCCAAAATAAATATTTTAGATTAAATATATCATTTAATCAAATAATAAAATTCACGGATATTACAGTATATTTACAATTAACCAACCTATTTTGCCTATCTAGTACTTAGTCAACATGACTTGGAAAACTATCTAATACCTACAACAAATGCATATCAACCAGTGAAGTATTGTACAGTGCAATTGCTATATTACTCATTTCGTTGATGAGACTCATTCCGTTGATGAGCTACCTGTCAACGAAAGCTGCAAAACATACCATTCCGTTGACAGTTACAAAAGTGACTTAACACAAAATCTACTAAGTGTTTTTATAATTATCATCAAGAACAACATATTCCTAACATACTATTTCTCTTGTCAAGGCAGAGACTACTGTTGATACAGGGTCTACTCAAAAGCAGATTGAACCAACATATTAGATAATGAGTCAAAGTAATCAGGCCCGTTCTTCAGTAATTAAAACTGGACTTGGTCATACTCAAGGAACTACTTCTAGTGCAGTCAAGCATGTAGCTGATCCTCATCCTTTGACAGATTATGTTGGTGAACCAGTTACACAGAAACATCTTAATAGACTAATTTCTGCTCAACTTTTTTTGAAGACTGTGAAAGTAAATGAGCATGTATCAAGGAAAGGAACGGTAACAAGGAAATTCAAAAAGAATTTATTGTATAATTCTTATCACAAAAGGGAAAAGGAGTTTGCCTATGTAAAATTCTTATTGGAGAAAAGAGATGAAGTAACTCAAGGTTGGAATGCAGTCTTAAGAAATTGGCTTAACAAAATTGATGAACAGTTCAAAAAGATTTATACAAGAATGTATCATACTAGTGTTCCTTCATTCAAGCTTATGTATGTAGCTCTAGATGGTTCTGATAAAGAAATGGAGTACAATATTCTTGAAATTGAGCAAGATCAACATGGAAAGTATGTTGGTTATCCACATGATCAGTGAAGTTTACCAAGCACTTCTGATATTGTTGTATTCTAGTTCTGAACATATCAATATGGTTTTGACATCATCAAACAAGATTTATACCTTATTTTATAAAGCATAAATAGGGGGAGATTGTTAGGAATGAAGATGATGGTGTTACTCGAATACAAGTAAGAGTCTACTGATACAAGAGTCTGTAATAAGAGTCTATGAGTTGTCGGAGTCTGCAGTCTTTAAGAGTCTATAAAGCTTACTGCAGATTATGGAAAATTCTATTATCTTTGAAGACATATCATTGGATAAACTCGAATCCTTATCAAGAATCAGAAGATGATTTGATCTTATCAGAAGAGCTGGTTTGTCGAAGCTGAAAGGCATATGCTATAGCCTATTTGTTATTCGAGGATTCTACTCAACTTAAACCAGAATGTAATAAGTAAATATTAGATTAAAGGTCACAGGGATCTCAGAGAGTTTTATCTGTCAAGAGATTGAAGATTAAAGTCATCTACAGACTTGAAGTTATTCTACATTGAAAGAAGTTCAATTTATTGTTCAAGCCTCAGTGAAGTATTCAAGAAAGTGGATTTACTACAGTGACAGAGATTTCCAGTTGGTGACACAAGAAGTACAGGATACAGAGTTTATTCAAAGCTAAAGAAAAGAAGCCACAGCTTTAAATGTTTTGAAGATGAAGAATTATCATTGAAGTCAATTATTCATGAACCAGACAGTGCATCGAATGACGACATCAATCAGTGGAATTAAATCATCTATATTCAGTGGTTTTCAAAAGATAGAGGAATGCAAGGATTTTAAGTTATCTTCTTTTAATTAATTAAATTATTAATCAATTTAGCAAGCACAAGTGGTTGAACAGTTTTCTTCTTCCACCTCTGTCAACAATCAGCTGGGACTGCTCAAGGAAATCTAGAAGACAAATTTACTTCCAAGATCAACTCCATCATCTATCTCAACTCCTACTGGCTTCAGATACTCTAAAAGTTAAATCTGTAGAGAATTCCTCAACTAAGGGGGAGAAGTTACTAAGGGGGAGAAGTTTCTAGAGCCTTCTGGAGAAGCTAGTAAAAAAGGAGCTGAAAAAGATATAAAAGGTAAAGAGGGAGTTTCAGGGGAGTAAAGGTAAGTTAGCTCTGTTTTGTAAATCTTATATGTATAGAGCTTAGGTAAATCAAGACAGGTTCAATGTTATCATATGTTCAGTCTAGAGGAACATCTGTCTTGTATTTATCTTTACTGGTGAAATCTGGAGATGTCATATTTGATCCAGAACTTTCTAGTATTTACTTAGGCTTAAGAGTCTTATCTTTTTCTTGGTTTTAGTTGAGTGATCCTCTAGGTATTTGGTTGTTATTCTCTAACAAACAAATAGGGGGAGATTGAAAGGCATATGTTATAGCCTATTTGTTATTCGAGGATTCTACTCAACTTAAACCAGAATGTAATAAGTAAATATTAGATTAAAGGTCACAGGAATCTCAGAGAGTTTTATCTGTCAAGAGATTGAAGATTAAAGTCATCTACAGACTTGAAGTTATTCTACATTGAAAGAAGTTCAATTTATTGTTCAAGCCTCAATGAAGTATTCAAGAAAGTGGATTTACTACAGTGACAGAGATTTCCAGTTGGTGACACAAGAAGTACAGGATACAGAGTTTATTCAAAGCTAAAGAAAAGAAGCCACAGCTTTAAATGTTTTGAAGATGAAGAATTATCATTGAAGTCAGTTATTCATGAACCAGACAGTGCATCGAATGACGACATCAATCAGTGGAATTAAATCATCTATATTCAGTGGTTTTCAAAAGATAGAGGAATGCAAGGATTTTAAGTTATCTTCTTTTAATTAATTAAATTATTAATCAATTTAATTAATAAATTAATTCTTTCAGAATTAATTTATTTATTAAATTAATTAATTTAGTTGTTTAAATTATTTATTAAATTGATTCTAGAAAAGAATTAACTTAATTTAGAATTTAAACTAACTAATTTGATTAAAGGGAATTAACTTAATACTGTATGACCTGAACTAGTTCTCTGTATGACCTGCCCTGTATAGGTCATACCGTGTTTTTTATAGGTCATACCGAGTTCTGTTGCTAGGTCATACCGTGTTTTGTATAGGTCATACCATACAATTCTGCCAGGTCATACAAGTTACTTTCCCAGGTTCTACTGAGAGTTGGTGGAAGAACAGCAGGTCATACCGGACAGTTTTTGAAGGTTCTATTGGATGTAGCAGGTTCTACCGAGGAGAATTCTCAGGTCATACAAGTGTATGAATTGTTTTTATTAAATCTTTATGATTTAATTAATAGGTCATACAAGGCAAAAGCATTTGTATTTACCCGAGGCTGTGCAGAATGAAAAAGTAACTTGCATTATCAAAAACAAAGCAGCAGACATTTTCTCTCAAGAACAAACGAAGAAGCCATTTGATATCATTTCTTCTCAAGCAATTAATTCTAGTTTGTATTGTTAAATCCAAACCACTAGAAGTTGATTACTTGTATTGCTTTGATTATCTAGCGGATTTTTATCCCTAGAATTTATCTCGAACTTGCTTTTAGCATTCGATCTTTTTATTACAAATATTAGAAAAGTTCATGTCGAATTTATTCTAAATTTGTATTAATTAGTTTGAGATAAATACTTTGTAATCCTTATTGTATTTGCAACACCCTTCAAGTTTAATATAGTTTATATTTAACTTGAATTTTGTTTCATTTATATTCCGCATTAATTTGTTCTTAATTGTTAAATTATTCAAAGAACAAATTCGATAAAACGGTATAGTTTGTATTCAACCCCCCTTCTACAAACTTATCAGGACCTAACAATTGGTATCAGAGCCTTTTGATTGATATACAAATCAAAGATCCAATTGTTTTGAGATTTTTCTTAAACTCTGAATTTTTTATTATTCCTAAAAATCTCAAAAGATGTCTACTACACAGAAAGTGGGTACAGTCAAAATCCCAATGTTCAGCAAGGAGCATTATCCAATGTGGAAGAAGAAAATGCTCATATTTCTTAAGGTTGCAAATCCTAAATACATTGATGTGATGAAGAGTGGTCCCAAAATCCCTATGATTATTGAGGAAGAGCTAAAAGTGGATAACATTGTTACTAGGGCTGCTAGGATGTATCCAAAGGATCCCAAGGATTTCACTCCTGGTGAAAAAGAGGATGTTATCTTGGATTCCTGTCTTTAGTTGATCCTTATTGATAGTCTTGATCCTATCATGCATAATCATGTCCTAAATTGTGATACTGCCAAACACATTTGGGAAACCATAGAGATAATCAATGAGGGAACAGAGGAAGTTAGGGAGAATATGCTGGAAATTCTCACTTCACAATATGAGCATTTCAGATCAAACCCTGGTGAAGGTATCTCTCAGGTTTTTGAGAGATATAATAAATTAATCAATGATCTGAATCTCAATGGGAAGCACTACACCAACAAGGAGATTAACAAGAAGTTCCTTCTTACACTTCCACCTCATTTGGAGCACAAAATATCTGCCATTAGAGAAGCAAGAGATATGAATGAGATTGCTTTGGAGAGATTGTATGGTGTTCTCAAGACCTATGAGCTGGAGCAGATTCAACAAAAGGAGCTGTATGGAACTGGGAAGATTGTTAGTACTTCTACTGCACTGGCTGCTGAAGTCCCACAGAAACTGGAAGTGAAGGCTGTTCAACCTTCCAGTTCTCACATGAATGTTATTGATGCTGAATATGGATTAACATCCATTGATCAATCTGGTGGTGACTTCTATTCTTTAGAAGAACTTGATCAGCTGGAGGATGGTGACTTGGCTTTGATAGTCAGGAAATTTGGGAAGTTCAGATTCAAGAGGAATCCCAATCTTAAGTTCAGACCCAGATTTCAGAGAGGTGGATCTTCATCTTCAAGTGGCACAAGGGGTGGCTACAAAACTGGAACTGTGGAAAGGAGCACAATCAAATGCTACAATTGCAATGAGTTGGGTCACTTTGCTACTGAATGTAAAAAGCCAAAGCAAGTGACAAGGAACTCATTTGATTCTAGCAAGAAGAATAAGATTGGGAAAGCTTATGTTGCTGAAGGAAAGAGTTGGGATGACACTGACAGTGAAGATGAAGAAGTTGGGAATCTTGCACTCATGGCAATAGGAGACAAACTCTTTGAGTCCATGTTATCTCCACCCAACATGTCTAAGGTAAAATTCACTGATACTGAAATGATTCATCATCTTGGTGGCACCATAAGTTCTGCACGCACTGAAAATGATAGAATAAATCTTTTAAACACAAATCTTGAAAAGGAAATAAAAGATTTAAAACTAGTGCATATCAATCAAGATGAACTTACTAATAAGGTAGCAGTTCTTGAGAAAAGGGTTAAATTGTATCAACAACTGGAAACCATTCTCAAAGATCAGATTAGTGAGCTTAAGACCAAAGCTAATGCTTATTTCAGTTCTTGTAAGACTGCTAAAGAAATTCTCAATAAGCAAGCTGTTGGTAATCATGTCAGTATAGGGTATGATTATAATGAGGCTATTGGACTGCTTGGAATTAATTCCCCTTGTAGATACAAATCTGAAGGAAAGGTTGTTCCATATATACTTAAGGGTATTGAAACACCCTTCTGTAAGGAGTCTGAGGCAGAGCCTATGAATGAATACTCTATCATTATTGCTGAGGAGATTCATGAAGAAGATGTTGCTTTGGAAGCTGAACAGTCCAAAAAGTGTATATCTGATATTCCAGTCAAAGTTGCTACAACTAAAAAGACTAAATCAGATATCCATAAGTTGGATCAAAACAACTGTAGAACTAACATGCCTGCTATTAATTCTTCTCATAAAGCATGTGGTGTGAGTAATTGCATGTCTTGTGCTTTTAATGTTATGTATGCTTTCTTTAATAAAAAGCATGTATCTAGTGATAAGACTGCTCCACGTCAACATGTTAATAATAAGAAGCATGTTAAAACAAAGACTACTAGTCCTCCTCAGACTAGAGTGGATTCATTTATCCCTAAGCCTACTCAGAAATGTGTTAAGGCTGGTTATAAATGGAAACGCTCTTATGTGAAAGAGGCTGAAGTAGTTTTAGCTAAAAATGTTGTTTTTCCTGACAAAGGCCAGTTTTTTAAGTATGCCGGACCCAATCAATTTTGGGCTCCGAAGAAGGTCTAATCAATTTGATATTGCAGGGAGTTAAACAGGTAAACCGTGTTATGTGGATTCTTGACAGTGGCTGTTCAAGGCATATGACCGGAGATAGAGCCCTGCTATCAGATTTGGTTGAGAAAGCTGGCCCTGTAGTTACCTTTGGAGATAACAGCAAGGGTATTACGAAAGGATATGGCTGTTTGAAGTACGGAAATGTTATCATTGAAGATGTTTCATTTGTGGAAGGTCTGACGTTCAATCTTCTCAGCATCAGTCAGTTCTGTGACAGAGGATATGTTGTTTCCTTTGAAAGAGAGAAGTGTCAGATCCTTCACAAGAAGAATGGAAAGCCTGCTCTTCAAGGAGTAAGGAAAGGTGATTTGTTCATAGCTGATCTGAACTCGGGATTCAAAGATGAAGTTAATTGTTTTTATGCTAAAGCTTCATCAGATGATAGTTGGCTATGGCACAAGAAGATGTCTCACCTTAACTTCAAAACCATGAACTCTTTAGTCAAGAGGGAATTGGTTAGAGGTTTGCCTCAGATGGAATTTACACAGGAAGGACTGTGTGAGGCATGTCAGAAAGGAAAGTCAAAGAAAGCTTCTCACAAGGGCACTGACACATCATCAATAACTGAACCTCTTCAGCTACTGCACATGGATTTGTTTGGTCTAGTTAATGTGATGTCCATGTCAAAGAAGCAATATGCACTTGTGATTGTTGATGACTTTTCAAAATATACATGGGTTTTATTCCTACATTCCAAGGATGAGACCCCATTCCTGGTGATTGGCCACATAAAGTTGATTGAGCTGGATTCTAGATTCCCTGTTAGAGCCATAAGGTCAGATAATGGTACTGAATTCAAGAATGCCATTCTAAATGACTTTTGTGCTGATAAAGGAATAACAAGACAGTATTCTGTCCCTAGAACTCCTCAACAAAATGGAGTAGTGGAAAGAAAGAATCGTACATTGATTGAAGCTGCAAGGACTATGTTAAGTGAGTCCAAACTTCCAACGTACTTTTGGGCTGAAGCAGCGAATACAGCTTGTTATACTCAGAATCGAACTTTAATCAACAAGGACTTAATGAAGACTCCGTATGAGATCATGAACAACAAGAAACCAACTGTCAAGTACTTTCATGTATTTGGAGCAAAATGCTTTGTGCTTATAGATGACAATGTTAAACGTGGCAAGTTTGATGCAAAGGCACAAGAAGCTATTTTTGTTGGTTATTCCAGAAGATCTTACAGGGTCTACGTGGTTGGCAGTCACACGGTAAAGGAAAGTGTCAATGTTACTTTTGATGACACTACATTCCCTAATATCCAAACAGCAGATTCATCTGAGAAAATGAAGTTTGATAACTTGCCAGACTCAGATTCAGATGATGAAGCCCCACCTGAAGTTATTGCTGGTGATGATAATAACAATGATGGTAATGATCATGGTGATGGTGGTGGAAACACTGGTAACAATGGAGATACCACCAACACTGGAGAAGAATCATCAAGGCAATCAAGCAACAACTCAGGGGGAGCAAATGAAGGATCAACTAGTCACTCACAACATCAAAGTGAAATTCAAGGCGAATCATCAAGATCAAATCTTCCAAGACAGACTGTATGGAATAAAGCTCATCCTTTTGAGCTAATCATTGGTGATCCAGATGTTGGAGTTAAAACTAGAAGTGCAACTCAGAATGAATGTCATTTTTCAGCATTTTTATCTAAAATGGAGCCAAAGAAAACTGAGGAAGCACTGACTGATCCAGATTGGGTGATTGCTATGCAAGATGAACTCAATCAATTTGAACAATAGCAAGTCTGGAAGCTGGTACCCAGGCCAAAGAACAAGAAAGTAGTTGGTACTAGATGGGTATACAGGAACAAGCTAGATGAGGATGGCATTGTTACAAGGAACAAGGCAAGACTGGTTGCACAAGGGTATTCTCAAGATGAAGGCATTGATTATGATGAAACCTATGCACCAGTGGCTAGACTTGAGACCATCAGGATGT
Source organism: Heracleum sosnowskyi (assembly GCA_030848705.1). Taxonomy (NCBI): domain Eukaryota; kingdom Viridiplantae; phylum Streptophyta; class Magnoliopsida; order Apiales; family Apiaceae; genus Heracleum; species Heracleum sosnowskyi. The sequence goes on from CM061243.1 coordinate 88,581,044, forward strand.
TCTTAGCATTTGCTGCTTACTCCAATTTTAAAGTCTATCAAATGGATGTTAAGAGTGCAGTCCTGAATGGTGAGCTTGATGAAGAAGTGTATGTGGAACAGCCCCCTGGCTTTGAAAATCAGGAGCTGCTGGACTTTGTGTACTTTCTCTTCAAGGCTATCTATGGTCTCAAACAAGCCCCAAGAAAATGGTATGACACTCTCTCTGGTTTTCTTTTAGAAAATGGTTTTGTTAGAGGTATCATAGACAAAACTCTTTTTTCAAAGAAACACAAAAGTGATATGATATTAGTCCAAGTCTATGTGGATGACATCATATTTGGGTCTACTAATGATAATCTCTGTAAGAGATTTGCTGAGCTTATGCAGAGTAAGTTTGAAATGAGTATGATGGGTGAGATGAAGTTCTTTCTTGGATTGCAAGTAAGTCAAAGGTCAAATGGTATATTTATTTGTCAATCCAAGTATCTCAAAGAACTCCTCAAGAAGTATTACATGGAGGATTCAGCATCAGCAAGGACTCCATCTTCAACAGCCATCAAACTTGGAGCTTCTGACAAATCTATCAAGGTAGATGTTACAAGCTACAGAGGTATGATTGGCTCCTTACTCTATCTTACTGCTAGTAGACCAGATATTATGTATGCTACATGCTTGTGTGCAACGTTCCAAGCGGACCCTAGAGATGTACATCTCGTTGCTGTTAAAAGAATCTTGAGATATCTTAAGGGTACACCTAATCTAGGTATCTGGTACCCTAAAGATTCTGGTTTTAATCTTGTTGGATATACAGATTCTGATTATGCAGGTAGTGTTGTGGATAGAAAGAGTACCTCTGGGAGTTGTCAATTCCTAGGAGGTAGGTTGATTTCCTGGTATAGCAAGAAACAGCAAACAGTTTCCAATTCAACAGCAGAAGCTGAATATATTGCTGCTGGAAGCTGTTGTGCTCAGATCTTATGGATTAGGAATCAATTAAAGGACTATGGCTTTGCATTAGACAAAATTCCTATTTTGTGTGATAATACAAGTGCCATAGCAATCTCCAACAACCCTGTTCAGCACTCGAGAACGAAGCACATTGATATCAGGTATCATTTTATCAGAGAGCATGTTATGAATGGAACTGTGGAGTTACACTTTGTACCCACAGAAGAACAGACTGCAGATATATTCACTAAATCTGTTGACGAATCCACATTTATCAAGTTAGTTGGTAAATTGGGTATGTTAAACAGTCTTAGTGATTAACAATATCTCTGTCATGTTTGTTCTTTCAAAATCATTTTCTTTTTGCTGATATTGAATGATATATTTTGCCAATTCTTGTTTAGAGTAAAGCTTGTTAATTTAAATATTCTGAATAATTTATTTTCTTTAAAAATATTTTTCTCATTTTTTTAAAAAATGGAGAAATTTATTTTTATTGAAAATTTATTTATTTTAGAATCATTTAAGTTAGTTTCAGATTGTAAATATTGTTGTTTAAATATTTCTGCAAGTTTATATTATTTTTATGCTGTATACTGCTTAGCTTTTGTTTGAGTAAGTTAAAATGAATTATTTTCTCTAAAAATATTTTTCTCAAATTTTACAAGTTAAAAATTGTAGAGAAATCTATTTTTATTGAAAATCTTTTATTTTAAAATATTCGTAGTTGCATGTAAATAGTTTCATGTAAATAGTTTCCTGTACATAGTTTTTTTATATATTATTTTAGTTTATTATTATTATTTATTATCTTTTATTTTCTATTTGTCTTAGTTGGTTTGTGTAAATATATTGTATATATTATTTCTGATCTAGCTCTTGCTTAGCTGGAAATTCAGTGCCAAATCCAATTCAGGTATTACTTTCTATCTCTCAATCCACTTCTTTCACTGTTGCTGAACCCAAGTGGTTGTTAGGGCTGACCAAGGGATTGTAGATCCACAATCTTTATCCAATGTTTTAGAGCCAAATAATGAGTCAACAACTTAATTACTTGACCTCTCAGCCTAAACAGAAATCAACTGTTAAATAAAGAAGTATTTTGATTGAAACAGTGAGTGATCCCACAGCTCTGCCTCCTATAAAGAAATTCAACATATACTGAGGCATCTGTCAGCCCATCTGTATCCTCTCAATAGGATATGGACTTTGAAATGGCCAATGAACTGTATCTAGAGACATTCTCTCAACAAGATGAATCTATTGAAATTCGCCATAGGGCCATGGCACTTTGTACTGAGTCAAGCACACTCTCATTACTCACAATGGGAGAAAACAATTTCATTAGATGAAACTCAGGACACAGTGAAAGCAGAGCACCTGCAACTGGTTACAGTGCCTACCATTGTCACGGTAGAAGTGCCTTCATAGGCATCTGAGGGAAAATTTGATTCTTTGCCAAATTAAATAGAATCATTTTCTCCCCTCCCAGAGTGAACACCTCTGGCTCCCTAAGGGATTTTCCACTCGCAGATTTATCTGGAGAAAGTGGAAGGCAACTTGGTCAGTCTATCACTGAAGCAATTCAGATTTCAAATCCAAGTGATTTGATAGACATGATTGAGGATCAGGATTTGCGAACTCCCATTGCACCACCACTGACCTCTCTTGAAGAGGCTAGGGTGAGTTTCAATGCAGGTACTGATCAAAAAGGAGCAAACAGACAGCTAATGTTGAGTGATAAGAGTCAAACACTGAGTGAAACACATGCACGTGAGATGAGTGATACACTTACATGAGAAATTCAAGTGAGTGCACACACAGACACATACACTGCAATGTAGTTAGCTCACATAGCTGATCTACAGGAACATCTATTCAAAACCCAGACTGATAAAGAAATTTAGCAAGCACAAGTGGTTGAACAGTTTTCTTCTTCCACCTCTGTCAACAATCAGCTGGGACTGCTCAAGGAAATCTAGAAGACAAATTTACTTCCAAGATCAACTCCATCATCTATCTCAACTCCTACTGGCTTCAGATACTCTAAAAGTTAAATCTGTAGAGAATTCCTCAACTAAGGGGGAGAAGTTACTAAGGGGGAGAAGTTTCTAGAGCCTTCTGGAGAAGCTAGTAAAAAAGGAGCTGAAAAAGATATAAAAGGTAAAGAGGGAGTTTCAGGGGAGTAAAGGTAAGTTAGCTCTGTTTTGTAAATCTTATATGTATAGAGCTTAGGTAAATCAAGACAGGTTCAATGTTATCATATGTTCAGTCTAGAGGAACATCTGTCTTGTATTTATCTTTACTGGTGAAATCTGGAGATGTCATATTTGATCCAGAACTTTCTAGTATTTACTTAGGCTTAAGAGTCTTATCTTTTTCTTGGTTTTAGTTGAGTGATCCTCTAGGTATTTGGTTGTTATTCTCTAACAAACAAATAGGGGGAGATTGAAAGGCATATGTTATAGCCTATTTGTTATTCGAGGATTCTACTCAACTTAAACCAGAATGTAATAAGTAAATATTAGATTAAAGGTCACAGGAATCTCAGAGAGTTTTATCTGTCAAGAGATTGAAGATTAAAGTCATCTACAGACTTGAAGTTATTCTACATTGAAAGAAGTTCAATTTATTGTTCAAGCCTCAATGAAGTATTCAAGAAAGTGGATTTACTACAGTGACAGAGATTTCCAGTTGGTGACACAAGAAGTACAGGATACAGAGTTTATTCAAAGCTAAAGAAAAGAAGCCACAGCTTTAAATGTTTTGAAGATGAAGAATTATCATTGAAGTCAGTTATTCATGAACCAGACAGTGCATCGAATGACGACATCAATCAGTGGAATTAAATCATCTATATTCAGTGGTTTTCAAAAGATAGAGGAATGCAAGGATTTTAAGTTATCTTCTTTTAATTAATTAAATTATTAATCAATTTAATTAATAAATTAATTCTTTCAGAATTAATTTATTTATTAAATTAATTAATTTAGTTGTTTAAATTATTTATTAAATTGATTCTAGAAAAGAATTAACTTAATTTAGAATTTAAACTAACTAATTTGATTAAAGGGAATTAACTTAATACTGTATGACCTGAACTAGTTCTCTGTATGACCTGCCCTGTATAGGTCATACCGTGTTTTTTTATAGGTCATACCGAGTTCTGTTGCTAGGTCATACCGTGTTTTGTATAGGTCATACCATACAATTCTGCCAGGTCATACAAGTTACTTTCCCAGGTTCTACTGAGAGTTGGTGGAAGAACAGCAGGTCATACCGGACAGTTTTTGAAGGTTCTATTGGATGTAGCAGGTTCTACCGAGCAGAATTCTCAGGTCATACAAGTGTATGAATTGTTTTTATTAAATCTTTATGATTTAATTAACAGGTCATACAAGGCAAAAGCATTTGTATTTACCCGAGGCTGTGCAGAATGAAAAAGTAACTTGCATTATCAAAAACAAAGCAGCAGACATTTTCTCTCAAGAACAAACGAAGAAGCCATTTGATATCATTTCTTCTCAAGCAATTAATTCTAGTTTGTATTGTTAAATCCAAACCACTAGAAGTTGATTACTTGTATTGCTTTGATTATCTAGCGGATTTTTATCCCTAGAATTTATCTCGAACTTGCTTTTAGCATTCGATCTTTTTATTACAAATATTAGAAAAGTTCATGTCGAATTTATTCTAAATTTGTATTAATTAGTTTGAGATAAATACTTTGTAATCCTTATTGTATTTGCAACACCCTTCAAGTTTAATATAGTTTATATTTAACTTGAATTTTGTTTCATTTATATTCCGCATTAATTTGTTCTTAATTGTTAAATTATTCAAAGAACAAATTCGATAAAACGGTATAGTTTGTATTCAACCCCCCTTCTACAAACTTATCAGGACCTAACAGAAGCTGTCAACCGAAAATAGATGAGACAAAATCTCATAATTTCCGAGATTGATTTACTTGTTGTTTTTGTTGATAGGAAAATTGTATAAATACTCTCATTCTACATTATAATATGTGATCGTGTGTGTCGAAACCTTAAACTTGTTTAGGTTTTTACATTGAGAGTTTGCAGCTGTAACATTGTTTACAGAACGTAGCTGCTAAGGATATTTGTACATCCTTGGTAGAGTTTGTAACTTTGGTTATTCAATATAACTCATCGTTGTAGCATCTTTGTTTTGTGTTCTTTCAATTCCGCATATTTACTTACTGTTTATCAAACAAGAAAAACACAAAAATAGACATATTAGTACTACTTGTATTCAAACCCCCCTTCCTACAAGTAGTTCTGGTTTAACAGAAACATGCCCGGTCAGTCCTTTCGATTGATGGTACCTTCCTCAAGGGAAAATACAACGGGAATTACTCGTTGCAATGGGTGTGGATTCTAATAATCATCAGTATCCAATTTGTTATGCCTTGGTTGACGAGGAAACCGAGGAAAACTGGTCTTGGTTTCTTAAACTGCTACGTCAACATGTATGCAGGGAAAGGTTGAATGTTTGCATAATTTCTGATCGGGTTGTTGGTATCCTTGCAGCAATGAGGAATCCGGCTAATGGATTCACCCCACATATGGCTGAAATGGAGGAAAGAGCAAAGGAACTGAGGGAGAAAGGGTTGTGCAGGGTAAAACAAAATCCTTATATTGTGGAGTACAAAAATCATCATGGAGGACAAAGCAAGATAAGGATGGAGTTTATTGATTCATATGTGGAAAGTGCCCTTAGAACAGCAGCTGAAGATTTAGAAGGCTCTCCTCTCATAGAGGAGTTGATTGCAAGAGATGAAATTCTAATGGCCATTTCTGAAATAAAGAAGAATGAAGAAATAAGGAAGAAGAAGGTTTATGATGATTTCTTAGAGAAACAATTGGAAACTGAAGCTATGTAGCTCAAAGAGAAATTCTGTAAGCCTAAATTTCCAAGTTGTTATCAAATTTTGTTCATCCTTTTATCTTCTTTATATTTGTTTCTTTTTATGTTAGTTAGGCTTGTTATCAGACATGAAATTGTGCCTAAGGGTCTTACTCACAATTTGGGGGAGATTGTTAGGCTCAAGACATGTCTGAATACCACCATTAACAAGCCTACATTATGTGACTATGTCACACTACATGACCTAGTGAATTCTATCACTGGGATATAGCATAGGTCTCTATGTACTTGTCTTGTTCTCATGAACATTAGCTTGATCATGTATGCTCAGAATTATAATGAGCTTAGTAAGTTTCTTGCATCTAGAATGTAAATAGGTCATTGAATAATCATCCTGGTAGAAGTTCAGAATTGTTCATGCAGCAGGATGGAGATGAATAAGGCCTTGAAGAAATAAGTTGCAGAAATTTGTCTAAGGCATTATATAGCAAAGTCAGAATAAAGCTATGTCGTGAAGTCACCAAAATCCATGTCGAGAAGTGCTAGATCGCATAGTCCAATTTGTACTATGTCGTGAAGTCTTCAAGACTCATATCGTGAAGTGTTGAAATCAGCAAAGTCAAAATGTACTAGATCGTGAAGTCCTCAAATAGCCTATTCCGAATAGTCTTCAAATAGCCTGTGTCACATAGTCCTCAAATAGCCTATGTCGCATAGTCCTCAAAAAGGCTATATCGTGAAGTCCTCAAAAAGGCTAGATCGCGAAGTCCTCAAATGGCTTATGTCGCAAAGTCCTCAAAGGCCATGTCGCGTAGTCTTCACAAGAGACATCGCGAAGTCAGGAATGAAGTGGAGTTCACGATATCAACACTTAGCCATTTACAACAAGACAAATGAAGGTACAAGATCAAAGTCAATGGAGACAAATATTGAAGCATCTGGATTGGTCAAGTGGTCCAAAATACAGATGGCAAATCTACAGCTAAACTTGGAGAGGAAGAAGGAAGACAAGCAGCTACAGATAAGGGAGAGGACCACAGAAAGCAAGTGGCTCTCCCTGACACAGCCAACCGTTTATAGAACGACAAAATGGAGTTGCAGGAAGGGTAGCTGTGTAATTAGGTGTGTGCACTAGTTTTGTATAGGACAATATATATATTGTGCTCACCCTACTGTTAGCAGTAAGTGAGAACATCATAGAATTATATTGAAGCACTTCTTTCTCTGTAAGAAAAGCAAGAAAACACTGCTCTTGTTTAGAAGCCTAGAAGCCAGAATTTCTCTTGTGAGATTTTGGAAGCTGTAGTATTTAATTTGCTTAATACAAAGTAGATTAAAGTGATTGTGTGTGTACTGTTTATTTCATTTCCGCATTTTCTTACTACACAATTTGTTACAGCAATTTAGTTTCGAGAAAGTGAAAATCTATCAAACTATCCATTCACCCCCCCCCCCTCTGTCTAGTTTCTAAGTGGTATTCATTACTAACACTCTTGAATTCTAATTTAATATAATTAAATTTCTTTATTGAAATTCAAATTTATAGGATAGAGAAAATATCAATTGCCTTTTAAATTTTAACTAATGGAGGAAATATAATATACAATTTTAATATTCTTTCTTTTCTCAATTTTAATTCAATAAAATGAAAGTTCCTTATTTAAATTTGAATTTATATGATAGAAAAAATATCAATTGCCTTTTAAATCTTTGTTAATAGAGGAAACTAAATATACAATTTTAATTCAATAAAAATAATTTTTCTTATTTAAATTGGAATTTATAGGATATAAAAATATGAAATACCTTTTAAATTTTTACTAATGGAGGAAACTGGTATACAATTTTAAAATTCTTTCTTTTCTCAATTTTTATTTAATAAAATTAAAGTTCCTTATATAAATTTGAATTTATAGGATAGAAAAAATCTCAATTTCCTTTTAAATCTTTACTAATTGAGGAAACATAATATACAATTTTAATATTCTTTCCTTTCTCAATTTTAACTCAATAAAATTAAAGTTTCTTATTAAATTTGAATTTATAGTATAGAAAAAATCTCAATTGTTTTTAAAATATTTGTTAATGGGGGAAACTAAATATACAATTTTAATATTTTTTCCATTAAAATCTTTAATAATGGAGGAAAGTAAATCTACTATTTTAATATTCGATATCTTTATCTTTTTATCTTATCAATCTTTATATCCTTTCTCCTTTTATTTATCTTCTTCTTTATATATAATAGCTTAAATGAGTGTTTTTAATCATTGTTATTTCAATTTTCATATTTTCATATTTTATTAATTGTATTTATTAAAACAATTAAGTAGGCATGTTAAAATAGGTAAACTTTTTTAATAATTAAAAGTTTAAAATAGTTTTAAACTATATAAGTAAGGTTTTAGTCGTGATATTTTTGGACATCTTTATCTTTTTATTAATATTCAACATCTTTATCTTTTTAGCTTATCAATCTTTATCTTATTTATTCTTTTATTTATCTTCTTCTTTATATATATAAGGAAACTGACTATACAATTTTAATATTCTGCTTGATTAAAAAATATCTCATTTGTTTTTTCAAATCTTTCCTAATGAAGAAACTAAATATACAATTTTAATATTTTTTTTCCTTTAAAATCTTGACTAATGGATATTCTCCTAAAAAAGTTTCCGAAATTTTAAAATTGAAAAAGACTTTTACTAATATTTTCCTAAATTTTTCTTCGGCACCAATTTGAAACTTATTACAAAAGTTTACCTTAATTATTCAAGACTAACTTCTTCTCCAACAATCATTCATATATATATAAAAAATTGACCATCGAAGATAAGTAAGTTAAACTTTCTATCGTACTTTTACATCGATTTGTTTAAACTTGAATTTGAGACATCATTAGTATAATATTTGATAATTGATACGCATGAATTGTATTCTTTGACCATGTTCTTCCTTTTTTTAGTATTATGTTGTATTATACTCATAATTTTTATTTTGATGTAGGGTTGTATTTATAAGCTGATCATCTTGATATTCGGTATTAGATCATTCAATTGTGATGTGATGATTCAATATGTCTATACAAAATGTGTAGGAGCTTGCAAGTGTCGATGAACGAAAAAAAGAGATGAACGAAAAAAAGAGACTGAAATAAGTATCAGTATTTTATAATCCGGATCACTAACATACTTTCTGAAAGATACGTGTTTAGGATTATCAATAATTTTTATGTATAGTAAAAGATATACATGGAGGATGATGTCATTAGAAGGTATATAAGATGTTATTATGTACGATAAAATATCTATGCTTGGAGGCTGATATCAAATTTATGAAACAACCAACTATCACAATGAAAAATGAAATATAAACAAAATTACTTTTTATTATAATTTATATAGTTAATAGCTAATTAGATAATACTTTCTATCAGAAAAAATAAGAACATAATACTGTAGAATCTTACATTTACAATCTTTACTAATGGAGAAAATTAAATATATAATTTCTAAAATTTCTAAATTTTTTTATTTATAAATATAATTACTAACATAGGATACTAAATATATTATATTAATATTCTTCTAAATTTTATATTTAAGCCAAAGCTTAAAATTTTAAAAAATATTATGGAGAAGACAAAGACGATGAGGTGGGACCCCCAAATCACCTCAATCTTTTTTTTATAATTTTCTCCAATTTTTGAAATATTAATATTAAATATTAAAAAATATCTCAATTGCATTTTAAATCTTTATTAATGAAGGAAACAAAATATATTATTTTTATTTTCTTGCCTTTGAAAATTTTTACTAATAGAGAAAACTAAGTATATAATTTTAATATTCAATTTTTTATTTAGAAACTAAATTTACCATTTTAGTATTCTCCTAAATTTTCTAATTAAGTCAAATTTTGAAATTTTGAAAATTAAATATCAATCAATATCATTATACACACGCACACACATATCTTTTATTATATTATTATTTTACCATGTAAAGGATGATTTAAATTAAATTTTAAGATATAATAAAATTAATTAATAACTGATATAATTTATTTAATAAATTAGTTTGTTATCTATTTTGATTAGTAACAACGAGAAAGCGTGTTATTGAGAAAAAAACATGTTTAACGAGTTGCGCCAAAATTTTAACGAAAGCACATGTTATTGAGAGAAAACATGTTTAACATGATATAAGTTTAGGGAAGACATTCCTTATTTACACTCAAATTTTTAGGTAAACCAATAAATATATAAAAGCAAATCCTATTTAAAATTTAATTAAACAAACATTACCTTTTTTTCTCAACTAACTTAGATCCTATTTAAGTTTTAATCAGTTTTTTTAGAGTTTCACTATTTTAATTCAATTAAAATTTTTAGAAAAGACAATAATATATAAAAGTCAATCTTATTTAAAATTTAATTAAACAAGATTAATTTTTTTCTCAGCTAAATTAAAATATATTTAAGTTTTAATCTATTTTTTTAGAGTTTCTCTATTTTAATTCAATAAAATTAAATTATCTTACTTAGATTTGAATTTATAAGAAAGACAATAAATATATAAAAATCATTTTTTAGAATTTAATCTTCATTATAACGTTATATTACAATCATGTTTACGATTTAATATTTATTAGATCTTTATATTATAATCCTATTTAGAATTTAATCTTTATTATATCTTAAATTGCCAATAAAATCATGACATACTGATTAGTTTTCCTCACGTCACAAATTTGAGGATTTTATGACAATTTGTGTGTATTAATAACATTGCATATTGATAATAATTGTTTGTATATTTTAATTTCTAAAAAGTTTTATTATGTCGTCTAAGAATATTTAAGAAATTTGTAATTTTGTGATAATACAAATAGTTGAAGTTTGAAGCGGTGGTTAGTACTTCAGGTTTTATAATTCCGTAATTTTAATATTTTTAATTGATATGTATTTAGTGCAATGGGCGTCAGCTCAAGAAAGTATGACACAAAATCGACATATAAAGTTTAGGGATATTTAAAAAAGAGTTTGATGCATTTTGGTGCCAAAGTTTGCACCGAGTTCCAAAATGGTGGCCAAAGTTTATAAATTGCAAATCGATGACCAAAGTTTTTACTAAATTTCAAAATAGTGGCTATACTTTCAGATTTACAAATCGGTGACCATACTTTATACCGTATTTCACAGTAATAATTCAACAAATAAAAAATGAAAAAACAAAAATATTATTGAAAAGTAATTAATTTAAAATTTTTAAAAATAATATTGATTCAACAGGAACACCAAAAAAATTCATCCGAAGTTTAAAAAAAAAGATCATTGAGTCTAAATAATTCTCGAAAAAGAGTTATAGTCAAATTTTCAAAAAGGTTAATATTTAAATTTTATTATTTCATATATTATTAGTATTTTTTGTTATATGTATTTATGCAACGGGCGTCGGCTGAAGAAACATGACACAAAATCGGCGTATAAAGTCTAGGGGGTATAAAGATAATTTTTGTGATAATACGAATGACTAAAGAATTAAATGGTGGTTAATACTTAAATTTATATTAATGTATATTTTTAGTATTTGTTTTATATTTCTTTAGAGTAACGGGTGTCACATCAAGAAAATATGATACAAAATCGACATAAAAATATGTTAGTAGTTTATTTTATTGTTTATGTATGTTATTTTGTAAAATATTGTGTTCACTATTTATATATACTAACTTATAGCCCGTACCATGTACGAGTTTTTTTAATATGTTAGGTCCTGATATGTTTGTAGAAGGGGGGTTGAATACAAACAATACCGTTTAATCGAATTTGTATTGATAGTAGATTTAACAATTACAATAACAAATTATCTGCGGAATAAAATGAAACAAGATTCAAGTTAAATAAAACTCTATTGAACTTAAAGGGTGTTACAATTCTGTGTACAGATTACAGAGTTCTTGTTAAAACAAATCTAGAATAAATTCGACATGAATTTATCTATATTTGTAATAAAAGAATCGAATACTAAAAAGTAGTTCGATATAATTTCTAGGGATTATGATCCACTAGATTGTCAAAGCAATACATGTAATTGAATTCTATTGGATTGGATATAACATTAATGGCTAGAATTTATTACAATGATTTAAATGAAAACTTTGTGGTTGGTTGAATGTTAATGGCAGAAGAAGGATTTGATATTCTGTGTTCTGTCTGTCTTGTTTTGTTTTGATCACACTTGCTTTTCTATTTAACCAAGTCGCTGAAGACACTTTGCACGCGCCAAAACCATTCACTTGATAGTACTATCGGTAGTACTAACCTTGATAGTACTACTAGTATAAATCAGATAGTACTACTAGTACTAAATAGAATTAGAAATAAATCTGTTTTAATTTATTCTACTTTTAATTGATTTAATAAATGAATTAATTCTTTCAGAGATTAAATAAATTAAATTAATGACTTAAATAATTCCATAAATAAATTAATTCTCTTATACATAAAATTACTTGAGATCTGGATTGATTAATTTAATATATGAATTAATTCTGAGATTAAATTAATTATCTTAATGAATAAATTAAAAGAGAATTAAAACTAATTATAAGAACCACTGAAATTGATGACGAACTACCACTGACTGACGTTGACACTCCATGTACTGTCTGGTTCATGAGTGACTAACTTTAGTGACTGTTCTTCATCTTTGACTTTATGCTGTGGTTCTTTCTCCTTCTAATTAAACAAGGGATTGTAACCTGTACTTTTCTCCGTCACACTTCTGAAATCTCTATCACTTTTAAACAGTTACACTTCCTTGAATACTTCATTGAGGCTTGAACAATAAATTGAACTTCTTTCAAATGTAGAATTACTTCAAGTCTGTAGATAACTTTAATCTTCATTCTTTGACAGATATAACCTTCTGAGATTCCTGTGACACTTGATTTTTATTATTTACTTATTACATCTTCATTAAAGTTGAGTAGAATCCTCGGTGTTTACAAATAGGCCTAGACATATGCCTTTCATAATAAATTTGATTAATTAATTAAACAATTAAAAGATATATTTGGATGTATTAATAAGTTATATATATTATTAACTATTGAAAGATTTCCCATAAGGTATTAATGGAAGTGTATTAATGATTGAAAAATATTATACAATTGGTATCTTTAGGTGTGTTTTGGAAAGGTAATATTGTTTAATAAAAAGGTAACATGTTAATTTAAAAAGTTAACATTAAAAGGTAATATCATCTTAATATTTTACTAAATTTTTTATTCAAGTAATAATAATTTATGTTTAACGATAAAATGACTCACAAGATATTTTAACTATTAGAATGAGAAAACGGCTCATTGGGAGTAAACATGTTTAACAAGATAGTGGATCACCGGAAATAAACATGTTCAACGAGAGTGCGGTTTATTAAGAAAAAATCTTAATTTACCTTATATTTTCTAAAACTTTCTTTTCAACTTAAACTTACCATTTTATTATTTTCCTAAATTTGTCAAATTACCTTATTAATATTTTCTTAAACATTTTTTTCAACTTAAAGTTAACATCTTATTATTCTCCTAATTTTTTTATTCCAGTTGTAAAATTTATCTTCAAGTCATATAACCATCTTAATTTTCTTGTAAACTTTGTTTTACTTATATAAAATGCAAGTTTATATAGGGCACGCCGCACGCGTGTGCTGAATCGCAAACTCAGAGGTCGCGACTCAACGCAACGCGCAATTTTGAAAACGGAGACGAGTACGCTACGTCTCCGTCTCCGTCTATATATAAACCCTGCGTCCACAATTCATTACTTGTACTAGTGAAAAACTAAGTGATGAAAATCTCGTGGACTTGTTGCGTTCTTTTCGCTGTCTTCGCTGCGGTTTCGATCTCTACAGTCTCTTCACTTAAAGGTACTATTTTTATCTTCAATTCTCTGATTTACATACATGTTCATGTATAATATACTTTTTAGGGTTTGAAAGTTTGTTGCTTTAAGTTCAAAACCCTAGATTTGATTTTTTGTTGGATTTTGTTTGTAATTGAGGATTTATAGTGAAGCTGTTGGTAGTAATCGATTTATCTATGTGTTGATTTTGGTGTTGGATTGTTGGAAATTTACGGGTTATGATTTGGGTGGGTTTTTGTATGTGTTGCGAATTTGTTACTTTCTTTGGGGAAATGTAGGAATATTTAACATAGGAATGGTACACTGCTAATTTTCTTGTTACTGTGGGGGATGCTAAACTAGCACTTATTGGTGATATGGTAAATTAACATAGGTAAATTAGCGTGATTGCTAAATGCGCTATTTAGGTTCATCCACAACCAAAAACTCGGGATTGGCATCTGCTGCCCTATTCAGGTCTATGTTTGAGGTGATTGAGTTACATGGCACATGACTCGTTCAAAAATTATCCTAAAGTGCTTGTGTTTCTCATTAGCCTATCCAAAAGCCTGAATTCCTTGTATTCACTCCAATTGCTAAACTATGAATGATGTCCCATAGTTCACCCTTCAGAAAAAAAATCCACCCATTTCTTTATAGAAATCCTTTTCCATAATTATAACCAAGCAATTATCAAGTTTTTTCGCGAGTCATTAAGTAAAGAACCATAGTTTTGTGAATTATTTTTTAGAGTTGGGTTTTAGTACAGTTTGAACATTACACGCACACACACACACACACCTGTAGTTGTGAAATGGATTGATATGGACAAAGTCCTGAATGTTGTTTTAATCTTTTTCTTAGTAACTGACCTTACTAAAAGAACATTTTCCTATCCTTGCTTTTCTGCCTAATGTTTGTTTAAATATAGATGGTAGTTTAGTTATCCTTCCATGGAAACACAAAATTAATTCAAAATTTTAGTTCCGGTTAGTAGTTCTATGTAAACAAGACAAGGAAAGTTGACATATCCTATTAATTTAATATATTGAAGATACATGCTTAATACGTGTGTTTTAAGTAATCAAAACTGATGATTTGCACCGTGTCATTGTTTCATATCTCAGGTGTTGATGTGGAGAATCCAATTGTAAATTTTACTCCTTCTCTCCTACTTCGACCTTCTGGAGGATCTAAAGATACTATATCTTGTGAGCGTATCCAGATTTCTGGTAAATCGAGAAGAAAGCTTGAGAGTTATGCCAATGCATATCGGGTGACTTTAGTCCCATCTGTTGTCATCCCTGAGAGATTGCATTCTAGAATTCAGATATGTTTTCACAAGTAAGAACAAACTTTCTTCTGTTTATGCTTCTTTGGAAGAATCTTCTGTTAACAATGGCCCTTTTATCCCAGAGTTTTTCAATTGCAATTTTTTTTTCATGAAAGTTTTAGGTTTCAGTATTAAGGAGAAAGTTCTCATATAGGTTTTTTTTTTGGGCAGGAATGCTTCGCTTGGGTCATGCCAATGCGAAAATGATAATTGGAGAGGGGTCCAAAATGGGCTATGGAATTCTGTCATGTCACCTTATGAGGACAGATATCTTGATGTAAAATTTACTGGTGAAGTACTTGGGTCCATTACAGTTACCATTGAAGAAGGTTAGACACCTTTTATGATGGATTACCTTCAAATAGTCTATTTGGTTTAAGTGTTACCTTTAACTCCTTTGCATCTTTCATCCTAAACTTCTTATTTTGTAGATTTTCAGCAATGGCGCATTGTTTGTCTCGCACTGGGGATCGTGTTACAGGTGTTGGCACCTATTGTCAGCAGTTGGGTTCCATTTTACTATAGCAGTTCAATGGCTATAGGGGTTTTCCTTGTTGTCATTATTCTACTCTTTCAGGTATCTGGTTCTGTAAAATAAATGGAAATTATTTTACTATTTCTCTGTGTTTCTAACCTTTACTTCTTTACATGTAGTCTGTAACTTCTATATATAATAATATTCGCTTATGTGTTTTTCATATACAATAAAAATTGAAAAAACCGACGTTGATGGGATTGGTGACATTGCATCTTAGGTTGTACTATCAAATTCACTTTCCTTGTTGCCAAATACTATGTCCATATCAGTAGAGTAGTTAAATGACATACTGGAATGAATTGTATGTATATATTTGTATGCTTTTATATATATTTAATTTATGCATATCCTTGACAGTAGTCGATTTGCTTCTAATTTTATAAGACTCTCAAGTACTCTATATGTGTTAAGACTGGGTCATATAGGATTTGAGTTTTAGTATATGTAAGAATTTCATTAAAAAATTATGCAGTCAAGCCAAGTTCCACATAAGGCTTGCGAGAATTTTAAAAAAAAGTGCTGTAACAAGACGGAAATTTTTGGTCTGCACAATAGAGTATAGGTACCGCTGAACGCCATGTTTAGAAGAACAAGTTTGGTCAACACCAATTCTTATTGCTCTTTTGACAAAGAAAAATATTAGTCCATTCGTTCTCTTATCATAAACAAAAATTTGCATCTTGATGTACTTGTATTTGCATCACTGTGTAGGGAATGAAATTATTACCTACTGGCCGGAAGAACTTGTTCTACTTTTCCGTATACACATCAGTTGTAAGTGCCTTCTGCATTGTCTTATTTTGTTTTTTTTAATTTTAGTTGTCAAATATTTACTATGCTCTGTTCCTAATATGTTCTCATCTCTATATCAGTTTGGAGCAGGATCCTACTTGCTACATCAGTTTTCAATGATGATAAATTCTATTCTTCTTAATTTTGGATTCAGCGAGGAGATGCACAACCCTGTAAGTCATTTAACAGGCTTATCTTTTACTTCATTTTTACTTTTTCCTATTTATTCTTCTTGCACAATAGGCAACAACCTTAGTACAGAAACTTTAGAGCCAGAAGAAAATTTTGAAACCTTTGATCTGCATGCAGAATGGTAAAAGTGCATATTTGAAAAATACATATCTAGAAGGCATCACTTGTGGAGTTTGATCTCAGGAAAAAATATATAAATGAACTGACATCACGATCCTTAAGTCATGGAACTTTGAAAGTAGTACCAGTTAAAGCCTTAAAGAGCTGATTCTGTATTTGACTAAAATTCTAAACAAGACCTTTATGACTTTCATAACACAGGTCAATCCACTAATTAGAGGGTCTTAAGAGGACCTTTCCTAATGATGCAAATATGACAAGGCGGAGACAATACAACTAAGAATATGTTACAGATCAGTCAACTTAGATTCAACTAAGAATATGCTACAGATCAGTCAACTTAGATTCCAGTATTTAGTTAAATAATTAAGTAAGAAAGCAGGCTGTGCATATTTCTTCTATTGATTTTTTTCCTGTAAACTATTTTTTAGTTTATAATTAGATTTACAATTATAAGCTTGTTTTATTTTTGCCTTTGGGCTACAGGTTTCTGTTCTTGTGGTGGTTTTGATTGGTCTTGCTGGAGCTGCTCTAGGATATTGGCTTGTGCGAAAGTTTGTAATTTCAGAGGATGGAAGTGTGGATGTCGGCGTAGCTCAGTTTGTGAAATGGGCCATGCGCATTGTTGGCTTTACGTGTGTATTCCAGGTGATTTACTTGTGCATTCTATTTTTTTAATATTGTTGTGGTAGATGTATTAGATATCATGTAGTTCAGGGTATAACTGCATAGTCTGCATTATTATTTAACTTAGCTAGAGCATTATTAAAGAAAAGTCATCTGTTATAAAAAGGGCAAGATGTTTGCTTTCTGGGTAAGTAAGTTTGCTTCCTCCTCGTTAGGGTTCTTATGGGATTATTACTAGTCCTGGTATTGTTCTGATTCTGTTTCTGGTGTTGAGAAATGGTATTTTAGGGGTTACAATTAATAGACAACCGAGTAATTACATAAATTTATGGCTCTAATATTGTGAGTCAGATTTTTTGATAGAATAGCTAAAATAATTAAATTTGACACTGTGCTATATATGTATCTCTTTTTAAACAATTTAAGAGCAGCTTACTTTCATGTAAATACTCATTTCCACGGATTGTGAAAACACTTTGGACGTATATGCATATAGATTACCAGCGCCCTGAAATACTTGTAAAATCTTTTGTTACTTCGTACCCTGTGATGGTTAATTGTGCATTCTATTTGACCTGCTTAAATTATTGCAGCCTCGTATGCCTCATAATATTTTTTGATACTTTTAAGAGTTTCAGTATCAAGTGATAATTGTTATCATTCCTTTGCAGAGCACACTGGATACATATTTGGCATTGACAGCACAGGGCATTGCTTTGGTGATATGCTTTGCATTTACTCGCTTCAAATGGAAGAACTTAAAGTAAGTTCCATATCGATCTGATTTTAACTTCTCCCTGGTCTGACTAAAAAGACGTGTAATACCATTGTAAAAAAGTGGATATCCAATCCTTTATTTGGTAAAACCTTTGAAATATATGATTAGTCTGAATCGTATTCCTTATGTGGTAAATACTCCCTTTTGTGCTCATGGTATTGTCTAAAGCATAATACCCCCCCAGAGAAAAAAAGGGGTCCTTTGTATCTCAACATTTATTGGGGACCTTGCACTAGTTGGCAATAAGGGGGGGTTCTTTTAGTACAAGTTAGAGAGAGACTTTTGTTCAAGGTACAAGTATAAAACTTCGATTTTACCACTATATGGGGTTGACACCAATTGTGGGGGGAGGGTGGTTTCTTCTGGGAATTCGACTTCTAAATTCTAGTGTTATAAATATAATGAATAGACCAGTATAACTTGAAATTCAGTTTAATGTATGTTTAAACATGTTTATGAAGTTGAATAATTTATTCATTCCTGGACAAACTTCAAAAAATTTAGCTATTTTTCAGAAATGTATATATCTTGTCTGTCGATAAACCAAAAAAAGATGATAATTATACTATAAATATTAATATGACTTGATTGAGTTGGATTTAGAAGTATGATTTCTGATATCATCCCATCTTCAGATTTTGAGAGTTACTATTGTGCTTGCAGGCATCTTTCATTTCATGGAAATAAAATCCCTCAGGAGCCAACTCGTGGACGAGCAACTGCAAAACATACTCGTGCAGAATTCCTAAGTAGGCAAGGAACGACGAATCGTGATCGAAATCTCTGGAATAGCCCGAGTAGTCCAAGGAGTTCAGCTAAATGGATTGATTCTCCTGTTAAAGGTATTACTTTGCCACAAGCCTGTCTTTATTGTACTTTCTCAGGTTCCTTTTCCTTAAAAAATTTACATTGATTTTACTATAAACTGCAAAATTGTTGCGCCGGATCAGCATGCCGGTTTAAAGATCTCTTGTAATTAATGGCATCATACCTCCTTGCGCATAAATATGGTCATGACCTGTCCTTTTGTTTGATCATGTTGTATCAGGTTTGGTTTCCCCTCCATCAACGAAGACGAAAAATCAGCAGGAATTTTATTCAACCTTCCACAAGACGCCAGACAGAAAGAAGTTCTCTAAGCAAGAATGGGAAGATTTTACAGAGGAATCTACACGGCAGGCTCTGGCCGATTGGGCATCATCTCCTGAGTTCACAGATTGGCTTGTTAAGAATGCTGATAGAGTGAAAGTTCTTCCAGATGAAAGTTCTGATGAATCGCTAGGTAGTGGATCAGACTCCACTGATGAGGCTGCGGTGGAGACCAGCAATAATGGATTTGGGTTTGATAAATGGCAGCAGCGGAAGTAGGCAATTTCAGTAAACAACTTTTAATGCACGTTAGTTCATCATTCCGTAGTATTTGAGGTGATTATAGGGTGGTAAAGAGCTTCAAAAGCACGTTAGTTCATCACTCGGTAGTATTTGAGGCGATTATAGGGTGTTAAATGACATAGAAGTAGAGGTGTAGAATATCTTAGGTGGTTGGTAACTGTGTTTACTAGCAATGATGCAAATGTGCATCTGTGCTGAATTCATTGTAAAACATGCATATTTAATGCCTGTAAGTAAAATTACCATGTTGAATCGTAAACCTTTATCAATTTTCCATAAATGTATCGTACATATAAATTTTATCAGAAGTGAAATGTAGGTACATATATTGAATTGGAACACTCGATTTATTCTGGTTGGGAAAGGACTGTGTACCTAAATTTTTCACACTTAGGTTTTTGACAAAAGTATGCCATTTGTTGTTAAGCATTTTACGTGGGGTGGTTGATTTGCCGCTACACCATACTTATTTTCCAACAAAACACTGAACTGGATTGGATTGGTACAGGCAATTATGAAAGTGAACAATTCAATACTTCAGTTCAACTCCATGTCTAAGTATGCTTCTTTACACTTGTCGCCATTATTTCTATTAAGTTGCTATTTCCTACTACTCTGGCTGGCTGGTTGTTTTCTTTCCCCTCATTTTCTATATTCTCTGCTCCAATTTCTGATGCGAAACAGATATAGAATCTGAAAACCTAATCGGTGCACACCAAAATTAGGATAATTATTACTATTACTATGATTAAAAAGAAGTACCTAATTTATTGGTTTCATCGTGATTTTGTGGTTCTCAGTTGAATCTGATTCTGTTTAAGTACATATTTTTTTCTATAGCTTTTTTTATTCTATAGTAATTTGTATAGTCGGAATCATGTGCAATTAAAATTTAACTCGTAAAATCAGCATCTGCAACAGTGTTATGTAAATTGGTTAGCTATATTTAAAAAATTTGCTGATGAACGAGTAGGACAATGTACTCCAATGTTATTGGCTATAATGGTTGGTTAAATTCTAAAAATAATATGTTATAATTATTTAAAGTTGTTATAAATAAAATATATTATCTCTATATGGTAACTGATGAGGTGAAATTATGTTATAGGTCCTAAAGGATCGACAAATATTGTCAACGGGAAGGGGTTGACTAAAATTATAAACAAAAGAGTTGTTTCGTTGAAGTGCTCAATTTTTTATAAATTATGTAAAAAAAATAATTTTGATATGTCAACCAAATTTTATTGAAATTTAGACAACGATTACATAAACATACTCCCTGCACTAAAAACTTGAGATGTCACTGATTGCAGGATTTCTTGCAGGATTTCTTGCAGGTTTTCTCTTTAGCTAATATTCGGGAAATAAGCACTTGATTCTTATGAAATAAATATCAACACTTTCATCTGTTTTAATTAACTAGCTCTTTAGCCCGTGCAATGCACGGACATATTTTAAATATAAGTAAATTATTTATTTTTTCGGCAAATTTTTGTACATCCGCGTATTAGAGTAACAATCGATGAGTTATACGACATTAAAATTAGTACAAGTTTGTATTACATTTACACTTATATACATGAAAGTTTTTTTTTTTTTTTTTTTTAGTTTGTACTGGTTTGGACCTTATTTGTATCGTAACAAATATAATACTTAAGGCATGTAAGAAATTTTGTATACTTTGATTTAATTGAGATAAATAATTACAATTCACAGACATGCTTTAATTTATAATTTTTCTTAATTCATAAAAATTTACAATAAATCTAAATAATACTATAATAGTATGAGATATATAATATGTAATTGTATATGGTCATATATTATCATAAATTTACATAAATATAAGTATTTATATGTATACATACGTATATATATATATAAGGTAAATGTTGTATGTATATATAAGTATGCATATTAATTTGCAGCATTTAATAATATGTAATAAATATATATCTATAAGTTTGGAGCATTTAATAATATGTAATAAATATATGTATAAGTATGCATATTAATTTTGTAGCATTTAATAATATGTAATAAATTTATTGATGTTAAAAGACCAAAATAACCCTAAAATGTATAGTATAAGTAAGGGTAAAATGGTCCATTTGATTTAAATTGCTTACACCAAACCCCTTGTTGTGGTATTATATATCCCGTGCAATGCACGGTCATACTTTAAATATGAGTAAATTGTTTATTTTTTCGGCAAATTTTTGTACGTCTGCGTATTAGAGTAACTGTGACGCCCCCAAATCCGGGGTCAGGGAATTTGGTCGTCACACTAAAATCTCAATTACACAACCTGCTAAATATTAAACCAATTCAAATATAACAACTGCGACCCCAGCTCTACCAAGAATCTTTAAAGGTTATAGTGCTAGAAACAAGAATCCAAAATTTTACAAACTTTAACTTCCGTTTACAACAATCTCTATGCATCTATCCTATAACGCTAATATAACTTCGATGAGAAGTATACTAGGCCAAACTAATTATATACAATATAGTATTTACTAGAAATCAACTTTATACAATAACCTGACACTAGATCCAAATGCTCTGCATCGACTCGTCTTCCCAACGTCATCTTGACTCTTCCCGATCCATAGCTATGCAATTAAATATTGTCAATCTACCTTACACTGGGAGGTTTAAAAGTTGAAACCAGCAATTATGAGCGGAGACATCCACTCGCTTTACTGAAATATCATGAGTAACAAGCAAGAGTGAGCAAAAGAAGCTCAGCAAGTATATAGTACTGCACAAGATGAGATAATGATGCAACAATAGCAATATATATAATAATGAACTCAGCTGGCCAAGAAAATGACAATATATAAGAGAATCAACTTAACTGGCAACATGAACAATAATAATAACCCGTTTTGAACTTTAAGTTAGAATTGGATTTTTACTGTGACGCAACGAGTTATAGTGGATGATCAGTCACACTAAAACTCCGGACCATACCCTACGGTATGTCCAAATACTGAACTGGATCCAAGGCCACTTTTGGCCCACATAATACTGATACTCTGACTGGCGTCTGCAGTCCTTAAAACATTTCATTTTAATAAAAACTTCCAATTCCAACTTAATACTGGGAGTTAGGTGTCGGAACAATCGACTACCTCATTAAATCAAACTATTACTTTCAACTGTCTGCTTAACTTTATCAACTGAATCAGGGTAAGACAAATGCATAAGAATTAAATTTCCAATCACAAGGAATCAAGGTAAAATCTGACCAATATAAGGTACTGCAAGGTATAAATTATGAAATGGAATAGAATTTGTCAAGTCAAGAACAATAGGTTGTCTCAATCTCAGGATAATAAAAAAATCTGGTTATGAAACAATAATTAAATGAAAATGGGAAACATGAATCTTTCTACAAGATTCTGAACAAAAGAGTACGAGTTAAGAAACTTGCCTTTGGTCCTTAGCTATTACGTAAAGCCGAAGTAATACCATTATCTTCTTCTTCTGTCTTATGTCATCACAATTTCTGCTTTAATAACTCTCTGATCCGGCACATATGTGGTTGCTACGAGTCTGCATTACCGAGATCGTGCCCGCCCAACTATTCACTAGTTAAATATAACATGTACTTTAGCCTTCGGACTCAACTCTACTTAATATAAATGTTTAAAAACTTAAGAGAATGAATTTTCTACAGAAAATTGGGCATGACCTATTCGTAAAGTGGACATTGCCCTGATTTAAAACACCAAAACTTTCTAACTCAATCATCCACAACTTATTTAATACTCAAATAATCTGCTTCGACTTGCAGTAAACATAAAAGAAAATAAACATATAAGAAAATAACTTGCCTCGACTTGCAGTTACTTTATCCAGAAATAAACAATCACGTTCAACATTTATCACGTAGCAAGTCAAATAATTAATTCACATAATTTCATATACTTCAGATAACACATAGCACATTTCATTCACATATGCATTTAGACTAACATATCATATCATATACAATTTCCAAATAATATTCATTTAATAGTCCTGCCGGAAATCCGGCAGCACTTCCTCTATTTATATTACAATCCACCTATTTTAAACTAATACCAACAATTAAGAATCAAATTACAAACTAACATATTTACATAACTTAACTTAATCAACCTGAACTCACAACTATAAAATAACATACTCAACTCGATATACCATTCAAACACATAGAACTTATCAGTTCATATGCCACCATACGATACTAAACTTATTATCATACTATCGAAAAATAAACATTTAACTCCCAAGACTATTATTAAAATCCAAATAGTAGTTCAACTCTAAGTATCAACCTTTTCATGGCATTTATAGACTCGATTAAACAAATAATGTATCCAAGGGTCACCATAATACATTCAAGACTCCACAACAAAATACATAAGTCACATGATACTTATAAAGACTCGATTAATCGAATAAATAATTAAAGATCACGTAACACATTTGTTGGTCCTTGTGTATTGCAGAAGGGGGGGGGGGGGGATGAATGCAATACTGATAAAATTCAATCTCAGTTTCAACAACTAAAACTAAGATTTAATGTTATCAATAATACGTATACATTCACAAACAGTATAGTAGAGAAGACAGGATTCACAAAATAAATGTTTTATTTATTTTGTAAAGTGTTGCTACAACCTCAAGAGAGAATTCTTGAGCTTCGTTTTTCTCCAAGATACTTGCTTGTCTTCCTTACATGCCTAGAATGAATTGATGGTCTAAGTATAAAACTAATCCTATCACTATCAACACGGGTCTGTGAAGCTGCTGTCATTATCAAGTGGCAGCTTCTTACAAAGTGTCTACCCATGTGACTTTCCTAAATTGCTAACAATGTCAGATATACATTACAAAGAAAGCAACCTAGATTCATTCTATTTCTAGCTAGAACAATTCAGCAAATAGAGACTTGACCTTGCTCTTGAATTGATTCGCTTTTGTTTGCAGTGCTTGGAGCTTCTGTCGTAGTCTTGCAGACTTGGTGCAACTTAGAGATACTGCAACACGCCTGTTTCTTGAACATTGAAACTGTCACGGGGTTTGACTGAGAAAGATACCTAGAACAAGGATCTTTCTCGAGACAGTTACTTTTGCCACAAAGCTTGCTGTCACAGGAATGTGATTTTGGTGACAGTAGGAGTTCCCCGCATAGTGTGCTGTCGAGGTTTCCAAACTTGCTATCGAGGGCTAAAGTTGTTGTCGCGTAGTCTTCCGCCAATGTTGCTGTCAGAGTGAATATGCTGTCTTGACTTGCAACATTCTGTCTTCTTGTAATCTTACTGTCAATGCTTATGACAGTAACCTTTATTCATGCTGTCATCTAATATGCGTTCTTTGAGGCTTGAACACAGAAAGTGAACTTCTTCCAAATTACATAATTAAAATAACATTGCATACTGATTACAAGAACATACTTTGGCTGTGACAGTATGTTCTACTTAATTAAAAAATTAAGTATATACAAAGTTAAGTTGTTCCTATGCTATCACCCATAAATCCCAACAATCTCCCCCAATTTGTTTTTATGGATAATAACAACAAATTTACAATATATGCTGACAACTTAACTAACAAGATCAGAATGGATTTAGAATGTTTACTTAGCTTGAGATTTCCTCTTCTGTCTTGTTACTTCCTCTCTTCTGAGAGCTTCTACCAAGCTGCTTCTTAGACCATCTACAAGAGAGATTTCAGCAGGTGTGACTGCAACATCTTCTATTTCTTCAATGATCTTCTTGATAGTAGGAGAAATAAGAGAACTAGCATCCCTGAGATTCAACCATTGCTCTTGATCAAATGGATAGCTTCTGAAGTGGAGTTCTTCATGAATGAGCTTGAATCTACTTCCTCGATAAGCATTGAGAGACATCCTCCTTTGCTTGTCCAGCTTCGAATCTTCTCCTTTTCTCCTTTCCAATAATTCCTCTATCTTGTCAGAACAGATCTGCTCCAGGGGATGAATTGATCCAGCAACCATATACTGTAAATCCTTCAGAATAGTTGTTTTTAGCTTGTGCAAGCTGCAAACATAGATTTCTTCTTTTAGATGCTTGATTCTTAAGGGATTTTCCAGCATACATGTTTGATAATTTGGAGCTTCACTTTCTGCCTTGTTGGCAGTCTTGCATCTTTCCAGGAGTTCAGCTTCCTTCTTATCAAGTTCTGACTGATATTGAGCGTATTGAGAAGAGTCAGGTCTTTTGCTTGGCTTGGGTTGCCCTTCCTCTGTGGGTTGGGTTTTCCTTTCTTCTGTGGGTGAATCATCAAACTCATAGTACCAGTGATATGGTATAGGAGAAGCTGGTAAATCATTTGAAATATCAGCATCATCAAAATCTTCAAAGTTGTAGCCAAATTTCTGATAGAATTCAGCATCCCTATCAGCTTGATATTTCAGAATATGTTCCATAACAGACTCTGAAACATTTTCATAGCTCTCCAGCAACTCTACCATTCTTTCTAGGTAGAAGAAGTCAATTCTTCTTTTATCTAAGGTTGATGTCCTACCACTGGTTGATGTGGAGACCAGATTGAAATCCTTATCAACCTTGGTAGATCTTGATTCTTCCCACCACAGAATGTACCCAGTGACCTCTTGATTTGCATTGTTAGGCCGAATACACAATATATAATCAAGTATGTATGAGAATAACAATCAAGAACACTTTTTATTAAATCAACAAACTGTAATTATATTAACAGTTTCTCTCTTAGTGATGTTAATGAATCACAAAGAGCTACTAGGTTACAAGAATAATATATTCAATAATCGCGTCCCTTCTAGGGATAACCTATCTGTGTTTATATAGTACACAGCTACTTACAATCCATCTCTAATTGATATTCCTATAAGTTAGCTATACAATTCATATCAATCAAGGATTGCTTCAGTCTTCTATTCCGTTTCCTTAGCTGTATCAATATATTCTGCTTCTTTCCATCTTCAGAATATATTGCTTCTAGAATCTTTATCTTTGCACCGACAGCTAAGTCAACTATCACCACGTTAGTCTTTAACAAACTCTGACTGGCTTCAATGTGAACTCTTCACCCAGTCAGACTTTATCAAACTCTGACCGGCTTCTAGATAAACTCTGATATGTACCTGGTACTTAAACACTGATGAACAAACGTCAACAATTATATCTAACAATCTCCCCCAACTTGTGCATAATAAAAATGTACAAGTTAAAAAGATAATTGATGATGTCAAAACATATAACAAATGCAGTGTTTAAAATATAACAGAGTTTAATTTTAAAACAGAGTTTAAATTTAACTTAGAACAGAAAACATAAAAACTTACAGTCAGACTTTACTTGACTTCTTCAATATCAGGTACTGTTCTAAGATAATCAATCAGCAGTCTTCTTTCAGCCTTCTCTAGCTCATTCATCATAATCTCTTTTAGCTCTTTAAGTTCTGAATCACTCTCCCCCATTTGGTAGATAGCAGCTCTTAGAGAATATATGCTGTTTCTTCTCATATCATTTCCTAGACGAATGTAATGAGCTTTGTCTGACTCTAGGTTGAATTCTAAAACTTTTGTTCCAAATGCTGTTCTAAATCTAGCACTGTTTCTCTTCATCTCCACTAACTTTCCAGTATGATCCCTATACTTTGGAATATAAACACTTGAGACTCCTCCTCCAAGCATAGCTTTAGATCTCAGCATCTTTTCTCTCAAAACTTGAGCAACATCATGAGTATGTCTGTTTTTGACTTTTAGAAGATAAAGTACATATTCCAGTTCTTCCCATGATTTGAGATGAACATCAGATTCTCCAACTTTATAAACTCTTCCATCACTCATGAAGTATAACAAAAACTGCTTCTTCAATACTTTGTGAAAAATCAACTGAACAGATTCTAACTTATCAAGGTTTTCTTGTGTAACCCCAATACCAGGTTCTGCCAGTGAAATGTTATCTTGAGATCTGTTATTTGTTCTTCTCTCTCTGTGTGATCCCAGTCCAGATTTATCAAAAGCTTCTTTTCCCAATACAGTTATGGTTTCTGAGAAATTCACAGCTTCAAGCTTTAATTCTTCAAGAATTTTAGGTTTGCTGAATCCTGGAAGTTGTGTAGATTTCTGTACAACTTGAGCAACGTCAGAGGTTGTCATAACTTTAGTAGAAACATCAACTTGAGCAGCGTCAGAGGTTGATTTAGCTAATCTTGTTTCAACTTGAGCAATGTCAGAGGTTGAATAAATCTTCTTAGGCAACTGTTCTTCTTCTACCAGTTTACCTTTTCCTTTGTCAGCATTTTTAATCACAGGCCTCCTTGAGTACTGTAAACTCTGATCAGAGTTTACATTCTCTTTGATAACAATTCCTTTTTCTTTCTTTCTAGGAGCCTTGATTTCCTTCTTCTTGTAGATTCCAGTTTCAAGATTCTTCCTGTGTTCCTCAGCAAGCATTTGCTCTTCAACTTGGATATCTTCAATTGTAACATCTTTTCCATGTTCTGCCATAAACACCTTGGCAGCAATTTCCTCATCTTTAGTAGGCTTATCAGAGATTATCAAACTTTTGAATCTTGAACCACTGGAAGAGTTTGCATGTCCCTTTCCAGAGTTTGATCTTTTATCAGAGTTTGATCTTCTTGAAAGTAGTCTGCTATCAGCATTTAATCTTAAGCTCTTTCCATCTCCCTTGTTTCCACCATCATTACCATCATCCCTCCGTCTCAGAGTTGGAGTGTCTTTGCATTTGTCACTTGGTACACTCTCCCCCTTTTTGACATCATCAGAAAGTAGTACTGATGTCAACAGCTCAATTGCATTAGAAATTGAAGTCAGTTGGGCAGACATAGCAGTCTGGTTGTCCTCAACTTTCCCAAGCCTCTTCTGAATGTCATCAGAGTCCTTAGCTTGCTTCTTGAACATGGAATTGTAATAAGTTCTATCATTCTTCAGAGTGAGATCTCGCAGACCAACTTCATTCCTCAAAGCAGTGACTTCCTTATGAGACTCATCAAATCTGTTGTGGAGAGATTTAATTTGAATCACAGTAGCCTTCAGACTTGTAAGAATATCAGGAGTTGAAATCGTCTTCACAGAATCACCAAGAAAATCAGCAGCCCTATGTGCTGAAAAGATACAATCTGCAGCAGCCCATCTATTGTAGTACATATCTTGAAAATGCTCAGCCGTAGCTCGATTGACCTCTCTTAGCTCATCAGAGTTTACTTGACTACCAAATAACTCCTCTTGGGAATGAGCATAACTATCATTATCATTATCATTATCATTATCATTCTCTGCTGTATTCTCTGCAGGAATATTCTCAGCATCAGGTTCTGGAATCTCAGAGTTTGTAACAAACTCTACTTCTATGTGAACATTTTCTGTTGCATCCTTGTCAGCAACATCAGAATTTGCAGCAACAGCTTCTTTAGTAGGAGTAATATTCTCAGGAGCATCAGTATTTAAGATCTGATCAACTTCCTCACCCTTTTCAATGACCTGGTGAGTAACAGAGAGAATCTCTGTGTGAGTAGCCATAGATTCTTCAAGAACAACCGTGGCATGATCAGCTTCCACACCCTCTGTTTCATCAAAATCTTCAAGATGGTCAGAGTGTACAGAGTTGTGTGCTTCAACATCCATATCAAATCCTTGTGGCTCAAAAATCTCAGCCTCAATATTTTCTGTAGCCTCCTGAACAAGAATTTCAGGAGCTTCATCTGCATCTTCATGTGCAGCTTCCTCAACTACATCATCAGCGTTTGATGTAGGAGCTTCATCTTGAAGAACAGTCTCCATAAAAACTCTATCCTCAGGAACAACATCATCATTTGGAATCTCAAGATCATCAACAACAGTTGAAGAGATATTCTCAGCACCAAACAAATGTGCTGCTACCAATCTTCTTTTTCTCTGATGAAGAGTTTCTTCATCAGTTTCAGTCTCTTCATCAATAGCATCAGACTTTTCCCTATTTGCTCTTCTTTTCTGAGGCATATTATCAGCATTTGATGCCCCAGCTTCAGTGTTTATCCTGACAGACTTAACAGCCCTCACTTTAGATTTCTTTGAACTCTGTGGTTGAGACACAGAAGGTCCAGCTTCAGTGTTTATCAGTTGTTGTTGTTGTAGGTTGACTAGGAATTGTTGCACAGATTCAGGCAACATTAACACACCAACATCTCCTTTCTTGTTATCCTTGTTAGTGAGATCAGAGAATATACGTTTATGCAGTTTAAATGAGAGGATAACATCATCCTCTAAGATCTCAACATTAGGACAACAAAAATTGAATATTAACTGACAAAATCTAGAGAAATAAACAACATTTCTATTCTCTAGCATCTTCTCACCAATATTAGTTAAAACTAATCTAGCAACATCAAAATGACTGCCATAGAGAAGAGAATACCCGATTTGTAGACTATCCGTGGGAATTGCATCCCAATTGGTGCACTTCTTTCCAAAGGCCCGAGTAATGCAATCGAAAAAGAAACTCCATTCCTTGCGCAAACGTGGTCTTTTGAGTTGACCTATCTTTGTCAAAGGTCCAGAGTAGCCTATCTCCCTCATCATTTTGACTAACTCAAAATCTCCAACAGAGATTGTGAATGCATTGAAATCTTCAAGACCCAAAGCATCGCGAACAGTAGTAGGAGTAACAGTAAATTCATCTCCTTGAAACTCAAAAATGATAGATGGAGAACCAGTCTCTCCTCCATTATCATAAGTACCTGTCTGCCAAAAAGTCCGAATTTGAGTTGCAGACAGCTTCGAGGGTGCGGTGAGAGCAGTGCCGATATCAGAGTTTGACAAGAAACTCTGAATCAAATGAAACGCCTCTGGTGCGTTCTCATTTGCTAAAGGAGCTGAGTAGTTGTTAGGAACAAATTCTAACCCAGAAGCAGTAAACATTATTGTAGCCATTAGAACAGTTTAGAAGAAAACAAACAGAGAATAGATTATAGTGTATGTAGTGAAAGTGTTTGAGACAATGTGTGTGAGTAAAAGCTTATGAAAAGTTGAGGTGTGGAAAAGAATGAACCGTTTATGTGTAGTAAATTTAAATAATAGCAGTGAAAATTAAAACCCAATCGTTTTAATCATTACTACACATAGCAGGCATCTTTGAAAAATGTGTGAGTGGGACAGATGTCAAACATGTATTCGCTGACAGCTGTATGTAACAACTTCCAATACACACGCGCAGTAAAAATAGCCATAATTACCGCTTTTCACACTGTTCAAAACACTCAACTTCTCTCTCCTCTGTTTAATACAAAAATGAACCGTTTGTACTCATACTCTTTCGAATTTCTAAACAAATGTCTAATCTCAAAATTATAAAATGTCTGAAACCAATAAAATTTATTTTAATCATCAGAGATTAAAATTAAATTACCTCGGCATATTTCACACAATACATCAGTGTTTACCATTTATCCTTCTTTGTCAATAAACTCTTTTTCTCAAACTGTACAGGTGTGCAGAATTGTGTGTGCAATAGCAGAGTTTACCGAAATCAATATTTAAATCATCTCAAAGTGCATAAAATCCACAAACTAAAGTAGTAAAAACTGGTTGCCTAAACTCTCATGTAAAACATAAAATCTGATTTTTTATATCTAAACTCTGTAATACTGATATCCTTTCATTTGGATATATCTTTTATTTTTCACCCCCTTTATAGATATATTTTTATTTATATATATATATATATATATATATTTTTTTTTTTATTAATTTTCCAGTAATCAGTGGTTGGCACTAGTCACCAAAAATCAAAGATTTTAGCCCTTATTTCATACAATAAGTTCCTGGATCTTCCTAGGCACAACATGATCTCAAAGGAATTTGTGCTCTGTTTGGCATCTTTTGATTTGAGGGTGAATTATTTGCAATTAATAATCAGAGTTTAGACTTTCCATCAGTTAATACAATTAATTTATGAGAGAAAATGCAAACAGCTAAAACAGACTCAGTGTATAGGATCAATAAACTAAGAGATGCTATAAATATAGAGACAGTATCATGCTGTGTTAACTTACTGCACATATTTGAGATCAAAATCTATACAACTCTTAAGGATTCATAATTACTTACTGAGAATTATGCTTCATACAAATTTCTTCATTGGTCCATATGTTTCAGACAAAATTACAATCAGAGTATAGCATTAGACTGTAACTATCAGAGTATGACCAACACTTCATGACTAACAGAGTTTAGCATCAGAGTTTACGTTCAGAGTTTATGACACTGGTACTCATAACAGTTAATACATGCAAGGAATCATGAGCATAAAAATCAAACATGTATAGTTTTTGAGTCTAACCCGTATCTCTAGTCAGAACCAGAGATCATTCCAAGTTCATTTACCAATCTTGTAAAAGTAGCTTCACTCAAAGGTTTGGTGAAGATATCTGCAAGTTGTTGGTCTGTAGACACAAAATGAAGCTCAATGTTTCCTTCTTCCACATGTTCTCTGATAAAATGATACCTTATGCTGATGTGCTTTGTCATGGAGTGCTGTACTGGATTACCTGTCATAGCAATAGCACTCTGGTTATCACAGAAAATAGGTATTTTAGAGTACCTCAGACCATAATCCAGCAACTGATTCTTCATCCACAGAATCTGTGCACAATAGCTACCAGCAGCTATATACTCTACTTCTGCAGTGGATGTGGAAATTGACTTTTGTTTCTTGCTATACCAAGAAACCAATCTGTCACCTAAAAATTGACAGCTTCCACTTGTACTTTTTCTGTCTATCTTACAGCCTGCAAAATCTGCATCAGAGTAACCAATTAGCTTAAACTCTGATTCTCTAGGATACCACAGACCCAAGATTATGGTTCCTTTGAGATATTTGAAAATCCTTTTTACAGCTGTTAGATGAGGCTCTCTAGGATCTGCTTGAAATCTTGCACAAAGACATGTTGCATACATGATATCAGGTCTACTTGCAGTAAGATATAGTAAAAACCCTATCATTCCTCTGTAGTTTGTCATATCTACTGAGGCTCCTGTGTCTTTGTCTAGCTTTGTTGCTGTAGCCATGGGAGTTGTAGCAGATGAACTATCAAGCATACCAAATTTCTTGAGAAGATTTCTGGTATATTTTGCTTGATTGATAAAAATACCATCATCTGTTTGCTTGACCTGTAAGCCTAGAAAATAACTAAGCTCTCCCATCATGCTCATTTGATACCTGGATTGCATAAGCTTTGCAAACTTCTTACAAAGTTTGTCATTAGTAGATCCAAAGATAATATCATCTACATAAATTTGAACTAAAAGCAAATCATCACCAGAATTGAAATAAAACAAGGTTTTATCAATTGTACCTCTTGTGAACCCACTTTCTAAAAGAAATTGAGCAAGAGTTTCATACCATGCTCTTGGTGCTTGCTTTAGTCCATATAATGCCTTATCAAGCCTGTAGACATAATCTGGATACTTGGGATCTACAAATCCTGGTGGTTGTTCAACAAACACTTCTTCTTCAAGCTTCCCATTGAGAAAAGCACTCTTTACATCCATCTGAAAGACTTTAAACTTCTTGTGTGCAGCATAGGCCAGAAAAATTCTTATGGCTTCCAATCTTGCAACTGGAGCAAAGGTTTCATCATAGTCAATTCCTTCCTGTTGTGAATAACCTTTAGCCACAAGTCTAGCCTTGTTTCTTGTAATCACACCTTCACTGTCAGTCTTGTTTCTGAAAACCCACTTTGTACCTACTATTGATCTATTCTTTGGTCTAGGTACAAGTGTCCAGACTTCATTTCTTTCAAATTCATTTAACTCTTCTTGCATTGCTGTAATCCAATTAGCATCTTGAAGAGCTTCCTCCACCTTCTTTGGTTCTGTTTGAGACAAGAAAGCATGATACAGACACTCATTATTTGTTGCACTTCTAGTTCTCACACTAGCATCAGGATCTCCAATTATGAGATCAGGTGTGTGTGCCTGTGTCCACTTTCTTGCTGTTGGTAAGTGGTTTCTTGCATCATTATTGGATCCTCCCCCTTGATCCATGCTCTCCTGATTCATATGTTGACTTTCTGTAGCATCTGAGGCTCCCCCTGAATTGGATGACTCAGAGTTTGAACTGTCAGAGTTTGAATCAGTTTCCTCAACTGACTCATTTTCTGTGTCTTGTTGAGCTTCTTCACGCTCCCCCTCAATTGATTCTCTATTTTGTTCAATTTGAGAATTTCCAGCTTCTCCAGTATTTATCAGTAGAGGTTCAGAGTATGCTTCGTCAGAGTTTATCAGAACCGCTTCATCAGAGTTTGTCGGTACTGCTTCATCAGAGTTTGCATCATCAGAGAATAAACTTTCATTTTCAAAGCGCAGTTGATCATATCCATCTAAGTCATCAAGTCCAGTTATTTTCTTGTCATCAAATGACACATGTATGGATTCCATGATCACTTTAGTTCTCAGATTGTAGACTCTGAATGCTTTTGTTGACAATGGATAACCAATAAAGATTCCTTCATCAGCTTTTAACTCGAACTTGGTCAACTGTTCAGGATGAGTCTTCAACACAAAGCATTTACATCCAAATATATGAAAATATTTCAAATTTGGCTTCTTATTTTTCACCATGTCATATGGTGTTTTTCCATGCTTGTTGATCAGTGTAGCATTCTGAGTAAAACAAGCAGTTTGAACAGCTTCTGCCCAGAAATAGGTTGGTAACTTTGCTTCATCAAGCATTGTTCTGGCAGCTTCGATTAGAGTTCTGTTCTTTCTTTCAACTACACCATTCTGCTGTGGAGTTCCAGGTGCAGAAAACTCTTGCTTCACTCCTCTTTCCTTACAGAAAGCTTCCATGATTGAATTTCTGAACTCAGTTCCATTATCACTTCTTATAATTTTCACTTTGTGTTGTGATCCTTTGTCCAGTAGGTTTACATGATCCATCAGAGTTTGAGCAGTTTCATCCTTCTTTGATAAGAAATACACCCATGTATATCTAGTATATTCATCAACAATTACTAGAGCATATTTCTTTCCGCCCATAGACATCACATTCACTGGTC
This sequence comes from Heracleum sosnowskyi, assembly GCA_030848705.1. Classification (NCBI taxonomy): domain Eukaryota; kingdom Viridiplantae; phylum Streptophyta; class Magnoliopsida; order Apiales; family Apiaceae; genus Heracleum; species Heracleum sosnowskyi. The sequence continues at coordinate 88,615,605 of CM061243.1, forward strand.
CAAAGAGATCAACATGTAGAAGATGATAAGGTTCCACTACTGAAGATTCAGATTTGCTCTTGAAAGATGACTTCCTTTGCTTGGCCTTTTGACAAGAATCACACAGACCATCTAAGCTTAGTATTGACTTTGGAAGTCCCCTTACAAGATCTTTTCGTATAAGTTCATTGGTGTTGTTCAAGTTTAGATGAGAGAGCTTCTTATGCCAGTGCCAACTCTCTTCATTTGACATTCTTGCAGTCAGACACACTGTTTTTCCATCAGAGTTTGTTACCAAACTTGCTTCATAAATGTTGTTGTGCCTGTGTCCAACTAGAACAACTCTTCCAGTAGATTTACTGATAACTTCACAGTATTCAGTATGAAAATCTACATGGTTTCCTCTATCACAGATTTGACTCACAGATAGCAGATTATGCTTGAGTCCTGAGACTAGAGCTACATGTGTGATGATGACACTTCCAAGATTAATATTGCCATATCCCAGAGTGTGTCCTATGTTGCCATCTCCATAGGAAACCTTTGGGCCAGCCTTCTCCTCAAAATCTGATAGCAGGGCTTTATTTCCAGTCATGTGTCCTGAGCATCCACTGTCCAAGATAAGGGTGCTCTCTTTTATGCCCTGCAATCACAAACAAACACTAAGTGTTAGTTTTAAGGACCCAGACTTGCTTGGATCCTTTGGCTTTCTTAACAGTGTTAGCTTTTGCAGCGGAATGACTATCAACAGAGTTTAAACTAACATTGTTAGACTTTACACTTGCAGAGTTTGCTCTAACCCACTTCAGATTGGGTTTTAGCTCATAATAATTGTGATAAATAGCATGATAACTCTTACAAGTATAAATAGAATGCCAAGTGCTCCCACAGTGTGTGCATAAAGTCTGTGGTTTCACCCTTACATAATCATTCTTTTCTCCTGATGTAGAAGGTAAAGAATTGATATTTTTATTCTTTGTGCAGTAATTAGCAAGATGATTAGAACTACCACAATTATAACATGTTTTCCTTGGAGCACCAGCAATAGGCAAGTGATTATTTCTATTATTTATGCCTATCTTTCCATTCCTATTCTTCTTGGACCCTTTTGGTTTCATGACAAATTTTACCTCTTTTAGCTTATGATTGAACTGTTTTCCTGTCATTAAACCAACATTAACCTGTTTTTCACAGACTTTTACTGGTTTTCTAACAGCTTCTCTTTCCATAAGTTTTTCTGTTATAATATTTTCCTGTCTTTCACAGGCTTCATTTGATTCCATATCAGCTTCTCTTACTACAACAGATTTTAACTTAGTGGACTCTGGAACAAATATCACAGGTTTAAGTTGTGGTTTAACCTTAACCTTGTCTTTAAACCTAAGTTCATCATTTTCACAATAGCCTAAACCTACAGAATCTGTCTGAAACACTTGATGAGTGTCTCTTCCAGAGTCTGTCCAAGTCTTGATTATTTTTCTTTCTTTTTCTAGATCAGATTCTAATTGCTTATATCTTTTGAGCAACTCCTGTTCAACATAAACAGCATCATCTCTTTCTTTTTGAATCTGCTTCATATTTTCAAGTTCTCCTTCAAGAAACTTGTTTCTATCTTTAAGACTAAGATTCTCAGATTTAATTCTCTCATTCTCTAAAGTCTGATCCCTATAACTAACATGTACGCTTTTCAGATATACTCTTAACTCAGATATATTATCAGTATCATAAGCATAAGTAGTTAGGGGTACCTTATTTTCAGATGATTCAGTCTCATCTCTGACAGTTGCCATAAGAGCATAATTTACTCCATCATCAGAGTCTGAAGTATCTGCCCAGTCTTTGCCTTTAGAGATGAGTGCTTTCTCAGTTTTGCCTTTCTTGCACTCTGGAGCATAGTGACCCATCTCCTTACACTTGTAGCACTGGATTTCAGATTTATCCTTCTTGCCAGACTTGGTATCCCTTCCATCAGACTTTCTAAAACTTTTCCTTTCAGAGTTTGAATCTTTCCTTGAGAATCTCTTTCCTTTCTTGAAGTTCTTGAATCCCATCTTCTTGAAGGTCTTCACCATCAGTGCAGCCATTTGCATCATCTGTTCTTCATCATCCTCAGAGTCAGAAGCTTCATCAGAGTTTGAGTCATCATCAGAGTTTGATGACTCACTTTCAGATTTAATGACTAAAGCCTTTCCCTTGGCTTTCTTCCTTGATGATTCCTTCTTAATGGGCTTCTCCTCAACTTTGAGAGCAACAGATTTTGTCTTTTTGCTTAATCTTCTATTCCTTTGTTCTATCTCCAGTTCATGAGTTTTTAACAACCCATAGATTTCATCAAGATCTGTATCAGCAAGCTCATAATTATCTCTTATTGTGGTTGTCTTTAAATCCCACTTTTCAGGTAGAGATAACAGAAACTTGAGATTAGATTCTTCAAGCTCATATTCTTTATCAACCAGAGAAAGATCATTCAATAGTTTGCAAAATCTGTCATAAGTCTCAGTCAAGGTTTCATTAGGTCTTGAATCAAAGTGCTCATACTCCTGTGTGAGTATTGTCTTTCTGTTCTTCTTAATAGCACCTGTTCCCTGGCATCTGACTTCTAAAGCATCCCATATCTCTTTGGCAGTTTTGCAGCCAATTACTCTGTTAGACATAACATTATCTAAAGCATTGTGGAGAAGATGTCTAACCTTTGCATCTTTTGCAATTGATGAGATGTCCTCAGGAGTCATATCTTTCTTTTCCTTTGGAACAGTCTTTTGTTCTTGACCATCAACAACAGGGGCTAGTTTGGTTGGATTATGAGGACCATCATAAATTCTGTCAAGATATTCTGGATCTGTAGCCTCCAGAAACATGGTCATCTTCACCTTCCAAATTGGATACTCTACTGGTCTGAGAATCGGAACCCTGATTGTTTCATATCGACTCACAGAATTTGGCTTAACCTGTTCAGCCTTGGGAGCAGTTTGATTTTCTTCAGACATGATTATTACTGTGTTTGAATCGTAAAACTGTATATATTAAACAGCCTTAGCTCTGATACCAATTGTTAGGCCGAATACACAATATATAATCAAGTATGTATGAGAATAACAATCAAGAACACTTTTTATTAAATCAACAAACTGTAATTATATTAACAGTTTCTCTCTTAGTGATGTTAATGAATCACAAAGAGCTACTAGGTTACAAGAATAATATATTCAATAATCGCGTCCCTTCTAGGGATAACCTATCTGTGTTTATATAGTACACAGCTACTTACAATCCATCTCTAATTGATATTCCTATAAGTTAGCTATATAATTCATATCAATCAAGGATTGCTTCAGTCTTCTATTCCGTTTCCTTAGCTGTATCAATATATTCTGCTTCTTTCCATCTTCAGAATATATTGCTTCTAGAATCTTTATCTTTGCACCGACAGCTAAGTCAACTATCACCACGTCAGTCTTTAACAAACTCTGACTGGCTTCAATGTGAACTCTTCACCCAGTCAGACTTTATCAAACTCTGACCGGCTTCTAGATAAACTCTGATATGTACCTGGTACTTAAACACTGATGAACAAACGTCAGCAATTATATCTAACATGCATCCATCTTTACCTCAACACTCTTGATTTCTCTAGATTGCATCTGTTGTATCTTAAGACTGTTGGGAGGTATTGATTGAATTGGCTTCTTAAGATTCCTGCCAAATCCAGTGGTCTTTTCCTTTCCTGAGTACTTGTGCTTTCCTTCGGGTTTCTGTCTAGAAAACCATGCTCTTGCTTTGGCTTTCAGTCTTATGGGCTTGACAGTAGCTTTGGCTTCATCCTTGACAGAACCTTTCTTGACAGTATCTTTGTCGACAGTATCTTCCATGACAGCATTTTCTTTGACAGTTTCCTTGTCGACAGTACCTTTGGTGACAACATCTTTTTCTGCATTTATGCAGTCAATAGCACATCTAAGAATGCTTGCCTCCAAAGCTTCCAGTATTCTTGGCTCCTCTTCATCTGTTGCACCAGCATCTTTCTTTTCTTGACTAGGAGTTTCTTCATTGCCTTCATTCTGAGATTGAATACCAGTATTCCCAGAATTACTTCCATCAGCATTTCCAGCATTTCCAGAAGCTTCACCACCTCTAACCTCATCATCATCATCATCATCATCATCATCATCATCATCATCATCATCATCATCATCATCATCATCATCATCATCATCATCATCATGAGGAGGTATGTCATAGAGACAGCTTCCACCTTGATCATTTCTTTTAGCATTGGCTCTAGAGATTAGTTCCTTCACTCTAGCTCCCAGTGCCTTGTCTCTCAACACCAGCATTTTGTAGATCTCTTGAACATCATAAACTCTTCCTGGATTGGCATTTGAACTGAGTATTCCATCTAACACTTTCAGAATTGACTTGGTTTCCATTCTGGATGTGCCAACCAAATTCATGAAGCTGTTCCTTCTTGTGCCATCCTTAGTTACAGATCTGTAGAAAACACTTGGTGGATTTGTGTAGACTTTAGGTAGCTTTTGTGTGAGCAGGTTCTGGATTTGCATATCCAATATTTCATTGAATGGTGTTTGAGTTGCCCTGATCTTTCCCTTCAAAGCACACAATACCTTTGCTGGCAGACTCTGCAATAACTGCATTGTGATGAAATAAGATATGCCAGAAGTGAAATAGATACTTACAGCCCATCTTTTCTCATCATTAACCATTACACTGACACTGGTGATTTGATCCTTTAACAATTTTGTGGTTTTGGTTGGAAGGTTGCTTGGAGCATTCATTGCTTCTTCCACCAAACTGCTAAATTCACTGTCATGATTGTGTAATGTGCTCTCCCTGTAATCCACTATTAGGGTATTGGCTTCTTCTTGATCATACTCAGTACCATTGGACCAAGTATTTCCTTTATGGATGGATTCAGGCAGTTTCCCTTTACCTTTCCCAGACTTATTCTGTTCCTCCATTTCTCTCCATCTTCTTTGTAGAGCAGATTCTTGAGTTGCTGGAGTTGGCTCTCTGATTATCACAGGAGGTAGAATTGGATGTCTAGATGCAGGTCTTCTTTGCATTGCATCTTGAGTTGCTTTAGACATCAGTACTCTTTCTCCATCCAAGTCAACTTCAACAAGCTCTTCAGCTTTGTCCTTTGGTTGTCCACTGCTTGGTTTGACCTGCTCCCCCTTAGATATTGCTTTCCCCTTAGCTCCCCCTTTGGTCTTCACAGCTACTGGCTCCACCTGAGTTCCACCTGATTCCTGAATAGATATTGATTCTGATCTTGCTACCTTCTCCCCCTTAGTTGAGTTGGCAGCTACTAGGTCAGTGAGGAACTGGATAGAGAGCTGAGTAGCAGCAAAACCATCAACCATCAGTTGAGAGAGAGAGAGTCCATCTTGGAGTTCAAAGTAGCACACTGTCCTTCCAGAGCTGCAATCCTGTTACCAAAAGTAGCAGAGGGGCCACCAGACCTTAACCTTTTTGGAGGGGAAGGAAAAGAAAGGGGCTTGGAGGCTATGGGGGTTCTCACACTCTCAGGGTGTTTTTGAGTGATCTCATCACCCCTCACAGATTGACTCTCAAGGCCTAATGCCTGAATAGTGTGGGCTCCCTCAATATCTCTCTGGACATGCTCAAGTCCCTCTCCTTTTGCCAGCTCATTTGGCTGCCTCTCATTTTTATGCTCACCTCTCTTTTCTTTTGCACACCCTCACTCAACCTAGATGCATGGGTATGAGCAGTACTAACATGCATGGAAGGAGTAGATTTAGAATGTACCTTTAAGAGTTTGGCAAGAGGGAGATCATCATCAGAGGCATCCTCAATGATTACAGCTTCAAAATCAGGCTGAGAGGACTGGACATCATCTGTGGCAGGAATATTACTGTCAGTTGGAGTCTGGACAGCAGGTTCTGGCATGACAACAACTTTGGGAGGTGGAGTGACAGTAGGTTCTGTAGTGACAGTATCTTTCTCTCCACCCATGACAGCAGCTGTGTCCAGGACAACAACATTGCCAGTGTCTTTGACAGCAACAGAGGCTGTGACAGCATCTTCCTGAAGGTAAGATGCTCCTTGGAGTTCAGACAAAGTGTTGGCTGTTTCATTTTCTGACAAAATTCCACTTTGCCCTAGCTCAGTGTTTGGAGGAGTGGTGTCCATCTCACTTTGAGAAATGGGTTCTTGTGGACCACTAGAGGGGGGCTCATCCATGATTGGAGATGGATGATCAAAACCTGAAGGGTTGGGACTGTCCCCTTCTCTAGGTTGTGGAGAAGAAACAAAGGAATGTGTAGGGAAGGAAGAAGGTGAAAGTGTAGCAGAGAGTGGGGGCTGATTCACAGATGAAACATGTGAACCATCAATAGGAGTAGAGAAATCCTCATTGTGCCCTAACTCACTGTGTGTTTCTGCAAGTGGAGGTTTCTTAGGTTGTGAACCATGAGTTTGTGCAGACTCTGTATAGGGTGCCTTGGGAGACAGGCCAATTTCAATAGATGCACCTTGTTGAGAAGGCACATCTAGGGAGGTGTTTGAGTCCCTTTCAGTAACCACAGTTTGTTGAGAAACTGCAGCTTGGTTAACAATGGTTTTAGTCCTCCTAGCTCTCTTCTTCTTAGGATCAGGGGGAACCACTGGGGGTTCTGTTTGACTACCTTCCTTATTTGCTGCACTAGGTGCAGTCTCTCCCTCTTGACTAACAGAGCTACCACCAACATCAGCTTCTAAGGGCCTTTTTCTGGATTTTTGCACTGCTTCTCTTTGGGCTTTGGTAAGTCTAGAGGGCCTAGGCTGAGTGTATGGTGTTGAATGTGGGTTAACTGAATTTGGGTCTAATTCAGTTTCATTCTCAAGAGTGAAAGAGTCATAACCAGATGGTAATGGTAAATCAGGGTTGGACACTTGATCAACCATGTGCTGAGTGAAACAAAGTGGAATATGTGCATTGAGATTCTGTGAAGATAACAGTGTGTGTGTGTTCTTTTTCAAAACTGAGCAAGCCTCTAAACGAGGAGTAGCATCATTAAAATCACAAAATGAATTAATGCACATCATAAGAAAGCGAGGGTAGGTTGATACCTTCTTACCTATGGCAGCTTGGAGGTGTGCCATGAGGAGAGCGCCAACATTCACCTTGTATCCATGGACAAGAGAATGTGTCAGTTTCTTGATGTAGGAGGGTATTCCATTCCAGCCTGTGGACTTGGTAGAGAACACCTTGACCATCACATCAAATATCATGCTCCACTCCTTTCTCAGATGCTTCCTATCCATTTCACCAGTTGGATACCACTTGGTAGTCCCCTCTTCGAGAATAGGGCCTGCATACCCAATCTTCAAGAAGAGCTTCTTGAGAGTGTCATCATTGGCAAGTTCAGCAAATTGGTGTCCTGCTTCAAGTGTAATTCCAAGAGCAGTGTTGATGACCTCAGTTGTAAGAGTGTATTGTTGCCCAGAGATAGTGAATTGAATACCCGGGTTCTCACCCTCAGTTTGAGCAACAACAGTTTGCCAAAACGCCTCAATTCGGTCTAAGTCTAGAATGGGGGTTGAGGTGATGGCATAACCGAGATAGGACTTGTTCAAGAAAAACACGAGTCCTTTGAAGCCTTCACCAGCATCATTTGGGGAAAAGATGCCAGCAAAGTTTGTTTGAGAGAGAGTCTGTTTGGATGCCATGGAGATTTCAAGAAAAGAAGAAAGTAAGAAAATGGCTTTTTGCTTGAAGAAAAGTATATTGCCTTGAGTTCGATGAGAGTGATGTGTCTGAGTAACTGGGGAATAAATAGAGGTATCGCAAACGTTGTGCACAAAAAGTGGAATTAAAGAACGTGTCTTAACCCACTCTTATAACACGTCAGTTACTGCCCGTTATTCACTGACCAACTTGGGATGAATATCCAATTTCAACGGTCCACTATTGTTGACAGTAACCTGTGCGCTAGAAACAATCTGTCAGTAATAAGAGGTGGTGACAGTAGGTTTTGCGCGACAGCAACTATTGCGCAAAAACTTGCTATCACCGTTAAGCGTATGAATGACAGTATCCTTTACAAGTCTTGACAGAAAGTCTTTTCCTGCTGTCAAGAAGGTTGCTGTCAAGAAACACACGACAGTACCCTTCTTAACGACAGTAACTTCGATTGGGAATTGGTTCTGTCATGAACTTATTTGAATGCTTTATTCATATACTTAACTTAATATTGACACATTATGGATTTAGCAATTTAATCTTTTGAACACAGATATTAAGCAATTAGCACAGACAAATCATAAACACAAGAACAAGAACTTTTATTATTATTATTGATAAAATCATTAAAAATAGAACATGGAGTACATTATTCTATGATCTTATCAACTAGTCCTAAAAGCTCTTCCTTAATCTCTTCTTCAGAGCGACCTTCTTTTTCAAGAAGTGACTGAAGCTCCTTCTCTTCTTCCTGAGCCTTGGCCTCCTCTTCCTGTTTCTTTTCCTCTTCGATCTCATCCATGCCGTCCAACAGCATCTCGAAGAGTTCATCCATCTCTTCACTGTCGGGTTCACTATCGCACCGTTTTAGCCCTACTTCAATTCCTACTTTGTTTTCCATTATTTACTTTAAAACTGAGAGCAGACTGGTGAAACCTAAGGTTAATTTATAGGCAAAACCGTCTAAGGGTTAAAGTCTAATGGTCAACAGTTAGAGTACCCATACAACTACCACAAAAGTAATTAATGGTCGTGTCCTCCTTTAATCCTACAGATTAATGCAAAACAGTGTGAAAGTCCAATGGAACAAATTTTTATCTCTCAAACTTAAAAAGTAACCACATTAATGTCATACACGGTCTAAAAGTATGAGACTGGCACAAAATACTGACATGAAAAGTCAAATCAACACATGTTGTCACATAACAGACATAGACCAAGTAGACAGTAACTTCTCTTGACAGCAGGTTTGAAGTTGCTGTCATGAGCTTCAAACGAGAATTTGGAAATATAGAAAACTGAGTAAATCAACATACCAGATTCATCATTCCCAATTCACTTACCAACCTGTTGAAGGTTGCTTCATCCAATGGCTTAGTGAAGATGTCAGCAAGTTGCTTGTCAGTTGGGACATAGATCAGCTTCACAGTTCCTTGTTCAACATTGTTGGGATTTATGGGTGATAACATAGAAACAACTTAACTTTGATTGTACTTAATTTTTCTAATTAAGTAGAACATACTGTCATAGCCAAAGTATGTTCTTGTAATCAGTATGTAATGTTATTCGAGTTGTATTGTTTGAAAGAAGTTCACTTATGTGTTCAAGCCTCAAAGAATGCTTTTTGGATGATAACATGAATAAAGGTTACTGTCCTAAAGCTGTGACAGTAAGATTACAAGAAGACAGAATGTTGCAAGTCACGACAGCATATTCACTCTGACAGCAACATTGGCGGAAGACTACGCGACATCAACTATTGCCCTCGACAGCAAGTTTGGGATCCTCGACAGCACTCTATGCGGGGAACTCATACTGTCACCAAAAGATCATTCCTGTGACAGCAAGCTTTGCGGCAAAAGTAACTGTCTCAATAAAGATCCTTATGCTAGGTATCTTTCTCAGTCAAATCCCGTGACAGTTTAAATGTTCAAGAAACAGGCGTGATGCAGTATCCCTAAGCTGCACCAAGTCTGCAAGACTACGACAGAAGCTTCAAAGCACTGCAAAACAAAAGCGAATCAATTCAAGAGCAAGGTCAAGTCTTTATCTGCTGAATTGGTTTAGCTGGAAATAGAATGAATCTAGGTTGCTTTCTTTGTAATGTATATCTGACATGTTAGCAATTTAGGAAAGTCACATGGGTAAGACAATCTGTAAGAAGCTGCCACTTGACAGTGACAGCAGCTTCACAAACCCGTGACTGATAGTGATAGGGTTAGTCTTATACCTACTATCAACTCATTCTAGAATAGGAAGTAACGAAGACAAGCAAGTGTCTTTGAAGAAAAACCGAAGCTCGAGAATTCTTTCTTGAGGTTGTAGCAACACTTTGCAAAATAAATAAAACATTTATTTTGTGAATCTTGTTCTTACTAAATACTGTTCGTGATTGCATATTTTGCTGATAACGTTTAATCTTGATTTTAGTTGTTGAAATTTAGATTGAATTTTATCAGTATTGCATTCATCCCCCCCCTTCTGCAATACACAAGGACTAACAACTGGTATCAAAGCTTTCAGATTAACATACATATCTGAGATCCCGGAGAAAATGCAGAAATCAAAAAGTATCAAGATCCCAGCATTTGATAAAGAGAACTACAGCATTTGGAAAAGAAAAATCTTGTTGTTTATCAAAGCTGCAAATCCACTATACCCAGGTATACTCGAGAATGGTCCTTTCATTCCAAGAAAGGAAATTGAAGCCACAACAGTGAATGGTGAGATTATTCCTGCACATTGGGTTCCCAAAGATCCCTCAGAAATCTTGGAACCTGAAAAGGAGAAAATGGTGCTAGATGATCATTTGCAACTTATCTTGCTCGATTCTCTCACGCTGGATAAAGCCATGTGTGGAAGTGTGATAAGCTGCACATCAGCCAAGGAGATGTGGATCAGGTTAGCCTTACTCTGTGAAGGAAGTGAAGAGGTTAAGGGCAACCAAAGGCAAATTCTAATATCTCAATATGAGGCATTCATGGCCAAGCCTGGTGAAGACTTAACCTCCATGTTTGAAAGGTTCAGTAAGCTCTTAACTGAATTACAGATACATGGCAAGTACTATGACAGAAAGGAATTAAATGTCAAGTTCCTACTCACACTGCCTGATCACCTTGAACACAAGACAACAGCCATACGAGAAGGAAGAGATCTCAACACTATAACCTTTGAGACACTTTATGGTATTCTGAAATCTTATGAACTCGAACTCTTTCAAAAGAGAGCCATACAAAGTGGAACAAGGAACAAGATGGCTAATATGTCAAGTGCCCTAGTAGCACATGTGCCAAGGATCACACAGCCAAGTGAAGTACTACAGATCACACAATCAACCCCAACACAGACCTTGAAGATAGAAGAGGTGGTTGAAGATGATGAGAAAGTGGTACTACAGCTTAAAGATGTGGAAGATGAAGACTTCTACACAATGGAGGAACTGGAAAGCATGGACAACCCTACTATGGCTTACATGGCCAAAAAGTTCAAGAACTTTAGGTTCAAGAAGGATAGGTCATACAAGCCTCAAGGCCAAGCATCCAAGTTCAGCAAAGGAAGCTCATCAAAGGCTGCTGTGGGAAGTTCAACCAAAGGAGGATACAAAACTGGATTTGTGGATAGATCAAAGTTCAAATGTTACAACTGTGGAGAACCTGGTCATTTTGCTACTGAATGCAAAAGACCCAAACAGGTTCAAAGATATGAGAAAGGAACTGGTGGATACTCCAAGAAAAATCAAGGTAGAGCCTATGTGGCTGAAGGAAAGTGTTGGGATGATTCTGATGATGAAGAAGAGGAAGAATATGTTAACCTAGCTCTCATGGCTAGCACTGATGAGGTAGCATCAACACCTTCAAGTCAGGTACCTTCACTTGTCTTACTTGATATGTCTACTGATGAGTATAAGAAAACCATTAAAGACTTAAGTGCTGAAATGTTCAATGTGTATACTAGCTTATCTGCTGCTAATGAGGAAATCTCTAGACTAAGTAAGCTAAATGAAACACTTCAGTCTGAAAATGATTCTCTTTTTCTCAAAACCAGTTCACTAGGCTCTTTAGCTCAAGAGAATGCTAAACTCAAAAATGAATTAAAATGTGCTAAGGAGGTTGAGGAATTCCTGAGGAATGAGATTGCTGAAAATGAATTTAAGATTAAGGCCTATAGAAACTCATCAAAGATAGTTCAGGATTACAATGATAAGCATACAGAAAATCAGTCAGTTGGTATAGGTTTTTCTTATGGTAGAAGACCTGGAAAGGAAACTGTGATTCAAGATTGTCCTGGAATTGCTGCTGTCAAACCCACCATTCTCAAGAAAGTTAAAACTCCTATTTTCAAAGCTGCTGAAATTGAGTTTGATGAAGAAGCCATGCTCATCAAACAAGAAATTCTTGATGAGGATGAAGGTGTTGACATCACATTCAAGGAAGGAAAGGATACTGTCACAATCCCCAAGACAGTAAACTTACCAAGCAATCAGACAGTAAGTTCAAAGGATGCTGTCACGATTGGCAAGACAGAATCTTTCAAAGATACTGTCAAGAATGATTCCAAGACAGTAACTTTCAAACCTTCTGTCAAGACAGTAGGAATAAAAGATACTGTCAAGGATAGTTCGACAGCAACTTCTGAACATACTGTCAATCCAGTAACTCCCAAGTCTAAAAACAGGAATGGTAAGGTAGGTGTCAATAAAGGAAATGGATACACTAATGTTGGAGGTGCTTCTAGGAAACTATGCAATAACTGTGGATCTACACATCACTTAACACATGTTTGTAAGAAACCAATTGAGGATAAGATAAATGCAACTGAACTCAATGGTAACTTACATAGAACCCCCCTTATGCATAGAACTATGAGTGTCTGTAATAACATTGATTGTATGCCATGCAAAATCACTGCCATGAGTACATGCTTTAACTTACCTGTTCTCTCTACTGAAAAATGCTCATACCTAAACACTGTTGAGACTTCTGAGCCTGCTGGCAACAGCAAAAAGGCTTCATCCACTAAGAAAAGGACCAAGTCCAATTCTAAACCTAAGTGGGTGAAAAGAGAAGTCAAACAGGAAGTCTTTGATAATGCTTGTGATGTTGTGACTGAAAGAAACTCAGGAAACACTGAAACTGCAGGACCCAACAAAGATTGGGTACCATATGCAACTTAGAAACATTCTGTTTTGCAGGGCAAGAAGAAAAATCAGGTCATGTGGATAATTGACAGTGGCTGCTCAAGACACATGACAGGTGATAAAGCCCTGCTATCACATTATGTAGAGAAAGCTGGCCCAATCATAACCTTTGGAGACAACAGCAAGGGTTACACAGTGGGATATGGCTGTCTGGAAATTGGAAATGTTGTCATTGAAGATATTGCTCTTGTGGATGGATTGAAGCACAACCTACTCAGTGTCAGCCAATTCAGTGACAGAGGATTTAAGGTTGACTTTGACATGATGGTGTGCAACATCTATCACAAGAAGGATGGAAGCCTCTCTCTAAAAGGGGTCAGAAAAGGAAGCTTGTTTGTTGCTGATCTAAGCTCAACAAAGAAGGATAAAGTTTACTGTTTTTACAGTAAAGCTACTGTTGGTGACAGTATGCTTTGGCACAGGAAGCTCTCACATCTCAACTTCAAGACAATGAATATTCTGATGAAGAAGGAGTTAGTGAGAGGTTTGCCCCAACAGGAATTCTGTCAAGAAGGACTGTGTGAAGATTGTCAAATGGGCAAACTGAGAAGAGCTGTGCACAAGTCCAAGCAAGTAAACACCAACACAGAAGCACTCAAGTTAATTCACATGGACCTCTTTGGACCAGTCAATGTACCATCTATGGCCAGAAAGAGGTATGCCTTAGTAATGGTGGATGATTACTCAAGGTACACTTGGGTGAAATTTCTTGAATCCAAAGATGAAGCTGCTCAAGTGATTATTGATCAAGTCAGAGTTCTTGATAGAACCCCAAACTCAAAAGTTCAAATCTTGAGGAGTGACAATGGTACAGAATTCAGAAATGCCACACTTGGAAATTTCTGTAAAGATGAAGGAATTGTACAACAATTCTCTGCTGCAAGAACTCCACAGCAGAATGGAGTTGTAGAAAGAAAGAACAGGACTCTCATTGAAGCAGCTAGAACTATGTTGCATGATGCTAAGTTGCCAACATATTTCTGGGCTGAAGCTATCAACACAGCCTGTTACACTCAGAACAGAACCATGATCAACAAAACTCATGCAAGTACTCCTTACTGTCTGTTAACTGGAAAGAAACCTACTGTCAAATATTTTCATGTGTTTGGGAGCAAATGCTTTATGATGAAAGACAACCATGAGAAGAAAGGAAAATTTGACACCAAGGCTTTTGAAGGACTATTCATGGGTTACAGCACAGAAAGGACTGCCTACAGAGTTTATGTTATGGAACACATGATTATTGAAGAAAGTGTTAATGTCACATTTGATGAAACCAAGTTTCCAGGACTGCATGAAGAAGGAAAGATGCAGACATTCAGATTTGAGAATCAAGGATACCTGGAAGCTGAGGAGATTGTAGATGAAGAACCTAGCTTCACACAAATTGTTGAAGTTGACAAAGATGCTGTCAACACCACTACTGTCAATCAAACTCCAGCTCAATCACACACCATAACATCTAACATTCAGAACAGTGATGACTCTGGAGACAATGAAGAACATGGTGGAGACAATGGAATTGATGAGCATTCAACTCAACAAGCTGAAGCAAATGTTCCTGTTCAATCAAGTAGCTTGCCCAGAATCACCAGGTGGACCAAGGATCACACAAATGACCTTATCATTGGTGACCCTAATTCTGGAGTGAGGACAAGGAACAAAGTCTCTGCTGACAGCATGTTTTCATGCTTCCTGTCACAAATGGAACCCAAGACAATTGATGAAGCATTGTTGGATTCTGACTGGGTGATAGCCATGCAAGAAGAGCTAAATCAGTTTGAAAGAAACAATGTATGGAAATTGGTTCCAAGACCTAAGGGAAAGTCAGTTATTGAGACCAAGTGGGTTTTCAGAAACAAACTTGATGAAAATGGATTGGTGACAAGGAACAAAGCAAGGCTAGTGGCTAAAGGTTACTGTCAACAGGAGGGAATAGATTATGATGAGACATTTGCTCCTGTTGCCAGACTTGAAGCTATAAGAATCTTTCTAGCTTATGCTGCACACTACAACTTCAAAGTATTTCAGATGGATGTCAAAAGTGCCTTTCTAAATGGAGAGCTGGAAGAAGAAGTGTATGTGGAACAGCCACCAGGGTTTGAGGATGCTGAAATGCATAATTTTGTGTACAAACTCTTCAAAGCTTTGTATGGACTAAAGCAAGCACCCAGGGCATGGTATGACACACTTTCCACCTTTCTTCTGGAAAACCAGTTTACCAGAGGAGTTGTGGACAAGACACTTTTCTACAAGCATCATGGCAAAGACATCATTCTGGTACAAATCTATGTGGATGATATCATTTTTGGTTCAACAAATGAAAAGTTGTGTGAGAAGTTTTCCCATCTCATGAGTAACAAATATGAGATGAGCATGATGGGAGAATTGTCATTCTTTCTAGGGTTACAAATTCTTCAACAAACTGATGGAATCTTCATAAGTCAAGCTAAGTACATCAAGGAACTTCTCAAAAAGTTCAACTTGGAAGATTCATCACCTGCAAGGACACCAATGTCCACAGCAACTAGTCTGGATCTTGATCCTAAAGGAAAGAAAGTTGACTCAAGCACTTATAGAGGCATGGTAGGATCCCTCCTATACCTAACTGCTAGCAGACCTGACATCATGTTTGCTACATGTCTTTGTGCAAGGTTTCAAAGTGATCCAAAGGAGTCACACTTGGTAGCCATTAAGAGAATCTTTAGATACTTAAAAGGCACTCCTAACCTAGGCCTTTGGTATCCTAAGAATACTGGATTTGATCTAATTGGTTACTCAGACTCAGACTATGCTGGATGCAAGATTGACAGAAAGAGTACTACTGGTAGCTGTCAATTTCTTGGTGGAAGATTGGTCTCATGGTTTAGCAAGAAGCAGCATTCAGTTTCTACCTCAACTGCAGAAGCTGAGTACATTGCTGCAGGCAGTTGCTGTGCACAAATTTTATGGATGAAAAGTCAACTTCTAGATTATGGTCTAGTGTTAAGAGAAATTCCTATTTACTGTGACAACACTAGTGCCATAGCCATCTCAGACAATCCAGTTCAACACTCTAGGACAAAGCACATTGATATAAGACATCACTTTATCAGAGAGCATGTTGAACAAGGAACTGTGAAGCTGATTTATGTCCCAACTGACAAGAAACTTGCTGACATCTTCACTAAGCCATTGGATGAAGCAACCTTCAACAGGTTGGTAAGTGAATTGGGAATGCTGAATCTGGTATGTTAATTTTACTAAGGTTTCTAAATTTTCAATTCTTATTGAAGCTCATGACAGCAACTTCAAACCTGCTGTCAAGAGAAGTTACTGTCTACTTGGTTTATGTCTGTTATGTGACAGCATGTGTTGATTTGACTTCTCATGTCAGTATTTTGTGCCAGTCTCATACTTTTAAACCGTGTATGACTTTAATGTGGTTATCCGTTAAGTTTGAGAGTTAAAAATCTGTTCCATTGGACTTTCACACTCTTTTGCATTAATCTGTAGGATTAAAGGAGGACACGACCATTAATTACTTTTGTGGTAGTTGTATGGGTACTCTAACTGTTGACCATTAGACTTTAATCCTTAGACGGTTTTGCCTATAAATTAACCTTAGGTTTCACCAGTCTGCTCTCAGTTTTAAAGTAAATAATGGAAAACAAAGTAGGAATCGAAGTTGGTCTAAAGAAGTGTTGTAAGATCCGGGAAAATTACGTGTTATTATATGATATGAAATGAGATTTTAATTTCATATTAAGAGTTATTAAATGATTTATCTGTTTAAACGTGCTAAATTATTCGTTAAATGATTGAATATGTGACAATGTGATGCTATGTGAAATGTGTGGGGAATTTGAAATTATTTTGAAAAGGGTGTCATACTATTTTATTTTATTTTAATTATCGAAAAGAAAATTTGGATCGTTCCCAAATTATTCGGGCAATTGGTATATCGTTCGTACCAATATTTCATTCGTTAAAGTGGAAAGTATTCGAAAATATTCGTAATAGAAGTATTTTGGTTCGTATATCTATTATTAAACGATACTTGTAGTTATCTGTACTTTATGGATGATTATCGTCTCGTAAAACGTGTATTCTGCTTTATTAAAGATTTAAAGCGTTTTATCTGTTAAATTGTATTTAAAGCGATCTATCAGATCAGTATCGATCCAAAAATGTCGTTTGGGGTATTATTTTCCGTTTAATATAAAAAGGCAAATCGTACTTTGTTTTCGCATAATCAAGCTTAATTACAGTTAAAAATCTAAAAACCCCTGAAACGTGTTCTTCGTGTTCTTGAGAATCAAACTCAATTTTGAAGGCGTTATCGGATTCCGATTTCGATGTTCTTGTAACCAAATCGAATCTCTCATCATCCTCTACCTAAATCCACCATCAAAATTCATGTGGGTATGATTTTCTGATTTTTCCGATTTTTAATCTATTTATTTATTTCGAATTTATTATTTTAATTTGGGGAAATCTTTGTTATTGATTGTTCCTGCAAATTGATGGCATGGCTGTGTTTATCATGTGATGCAGAGTATGTGTATGATTTTTAATTTGGATTTGGAGTAAGATTTCGAGCTCATCGGCAAGTTGTATGTTGACCGGAGTTTGGTCGGAATTTTGATCGGCTAAGCGAACCTTGATAATATTTGCGCCATTGAATAGATCTGCTAGTTTAGAGTCGAATTATGTATTTAGTTTTGAGTTTGGTTGAAGTTTGCGGTTGGCCGGAAAGCGGTAGCACCGCCGCCGGCGGAAACTTTCTGGCCAGTTTTGGACGGATTCTGTGAAGATTTTGTGTCGATTAATTGAGTTTTGTGATGACCTTGTCATTTCCGTGTTTTCCCCTTGAAAAATCCTTGTGTTTGGTTCGGTTTTTGGTCGCCGGAAACTGGCGGGTTGGCCGGACGTCGGCCGGAAACTGGGAAACCCAGTTTCCGGTGACGTGTTCTTGGCGACCCGTTTGTGTTCTTGGCGACCCGGTTTCAAAACCCTAACCCGACCCGGTTTGATCTTACAAACCCTAATCCATTTCCAGAAAAGTGTTTTTGGGTTTTTATTTTTAAAAATAATTCAAAAATAGTTTTATAATTCTAAAAATCATATCTTTGATTTAAAAATACATTTTATTATTCCGAAAATTTTATAAATTCATAAATATTTATTTAAATTCGAAAATTGATTAAATTTAATTATTTTAATTATTTTTGATTAATAGTTAATTTATTTAATTAATTGATTAATTCTTTTAATCAGTTAATTCTTAATAATTAATTATTAATTAGATTTAATTAATTAAAATTAAGTTTAATTATTTTCTAGCTTGGTTTATTTATTTAAAAATAGTTTGAGCATTTAAAGAGTGTCAATTAATTTTATTAATTGATTTATTTGCATTTAAAATACTTATATTGGATTTAAAAATCCGATTTTTGATTTAAAAATTGTTTGTGGCTTATTTAAATTCAAATAAGCTTTGTGTGATGTTTTAAAAATAGTTTTAAGTGCTATGTGATTCGTATGAGTTGTGTAATGTGCTTTATAGTCAGTATATGCCCGTACTAGGGCTAGTGTCTGAGTTTTAAATATCGTAAACTAGACCGGGCGTCCGATACGTAACCGGTCACTTGTTTAAATGTGTTATGTGAACAATGTGAATTATCTGTGTGAGTCATGCATGTGAATAAATTGTGTGGAGACTTGTTTGAGTAATTGGTTGTGTCTAATGTTATCACGAGGGGTAGATAGGATAGAAATTTGTCGGTTATGTTAGAAAGTAAGATTTACGAGGCCGTTGACTTGGATGTTGACTTTTTATAGTATGGGGATTGTCGTCAAGCAAGTTACGTGGATTACTTATGTGGTTGATTGCGATTGGTTTATCAGTTGAGATGTGGATGTTTATGCAACAGAGATATCGGTAAGATCGGTAAGTGCGTCGAAGTTAAGTTACGATCATTTATATAATATGAGGATTATACGTTGAAGACTAAGTACCGTCTCATGTTTGACTATCGAGGCTGGCACGTGGATTCGAAATGGTAAAAGCAGACTAGTGGTATTCGCAAGAGCGTTAAAGCAAAGAAGGACGGAAGTAGAGAATCGTGCGACAAGACAGAATAAGGAGGAAATCGTATTGTTTCAGCGTTACGAAATAGCTAAGGACCAGAGGCAAGTGTTTATACCCTTGCTTATTAATTAAGGGATATTATCTTGAACTATTAGTATGTATGTTGAATGTTTATTACTGAGTTTTCAAATGTTGATTTCTATGCATTGAATTGCAAGTATGTTATTTAATCTCGTAATTTGACGAGTACTCTGTTATACCTTTTTAGTTTAGATTCATATATTCATATTGATCGGAGAGATATAATTTCTTATATTGAAAAGTTTGAAGAGATAATTATGGGCCGTATACTAAGGCTTTCTTTTAAAAGACATGATTTTAAAACATTAGGTTGGAATATTACCAACCCTAGATGAGCGGAAACTTGTGAACCCTATGAGAGAAAAGTTATTCTAAAATTTTGAAGTTGTGTTGCTTACCCTTCCAATATTCCATTTTTCACCTTGCACCTATGCAAACCTTGTTATCCTTTCTTGTTATAAGCGACTATCTGATCCAGCCCCTGATTCAAATTCTAATATGTTGTGTATGAGTTGATTTACTTCTTTCAAACGTGAGGCTTATCCGTTATAAGTATACGTTCGAAGGATCTAGATTAATTCTGTCAGAAGCCAGTAAACCCTTGTTTTTCCTTAACTATAAACTTACCTTGAATTTTCCTTAAACTTAAACTTGACTTCTTGTCACGTACCAAATTGGTAAACTTTGACTAATTCTTCCACAATGTGTTAAATCATACCGTTGAGGCCATCTAGAGCCTGTTCTTTGAACCCTACTCTATATTGATCCGATAAAATTTCTGTTGACATCCTAATACCTGTTTCATATCAGACTCGATCTTATTGAGCATGTTATTGTTTATTCTTCATTGTTATTCCAGTTGTTGCATCGATCTTGTCAATGTTTATTATGTTGTTACTTGTGATACTTATTTCCCATTGTTGTGTCGATCTCGTCGATACTAGATTATGTTGCTATTCCTTATTGATTCTTCATATTAAACTATCTCCTGGAACGTGAGTTTCCAGCAATTGTTATATTAAGGTCGTCGATTCTTCCGACACCTGATTGTCAAAGTAAGGTTGTCAATCGTACTGACACCTGACGTATATATAATATAGAATTGGAATGTTTTTAAAATGGACCAATTATTGTCGATGTAATTAAGGCCCAGATTGGCCTAGGATCCAGTAGAGGACTATGACATGAGCTAGTCCGGGGTTGATGCGTGGCTGGCCAGCAGCACAACCTTTGTATTTGATAATTGTTAAAAATCCAATTCTAATATGAATTTTCATTTCTAGGATGAGTTACATCCATATACTTTGTACTTGTGAGATATGACCTGATTCTCAGGTTTATTCGTTGCGTGAAGTTGTTGGTTTGTTGATTATTAATAGTGGTTTCAATCTTGCTGAAATCGCTTACTCTTAATACATTCGGATTCCAAATAGTCGAAATCCACTTCCTTGATTCTATTGGCAGTCGTGAGATACCTATCTTGATGAGTTTTATTCATACCGCATATCCCGTCGGTACCTTGTTGAAGTCTTGAAGTGCGTTCTTTATTTCTTGACCGAGCGTGCTGGTTCATTCTTACCCTTGGTTACTCTAACCTTCCCGAGTTATTGTTGATTCCGGAAAATGTTGTGAATAAATATGTTATCTTAAAAATTAGTATTTTTATACAAACTATGGTCTTGAAGACATGAGAGTTATACTTATTTCATATTTCCTACATACTATTGTAGTTATTGTTGATTCGGTTGCCATGACGACCAATATAAATCTTTTTGCGTTTTAAACTATTCAGCTGCGAGAAGCTAAATGAGATATTATGATAAATTACCAAACTTAATTTGAAAATTTTAGAGATTTTAATTGTTCAAAAACAAAAGTTGTTATTTGAAAATCCAAAGTTTATTTTGGAAACCTTTCGTAT
The DNA here is from genome assembly GCA_030848705.1 of Heracleum sosnowskyi. Lineage (NCBI taxonomy): Eukaryota > Viridiplantae > Streptophyta > Magnoliopsida > Apiales > Apiaceae > Heracleum > Heracleum sosnowskyi. Next base: position 88,636,558 of record CM061243.1, read on the forward strand.
TATATTTAATAATGCACTTGCTGAGCAATTCATTCGCTCATACTTGTTTTATTTATATATATTTTAGCCTGCCGGAAAGAAGGTGTATTGGCAAGAGTTGTCCGCGTAGCTGATCAGAGACGGGGAAAGATATTAGCGTAAAGACGTTTTGATCCAGAGCATTGGAGCTAGTGAGAGATTTTGTATATAGATGTTTTCTATTGAATAAGATTTTGTATAAGATTAGTTGCCGGTATGCTTCTTATCGAAGTTATACTAGTGTATTAGAATTTGTGTAAAGAGAATGATTGTAAAAAGGAAAGTTGTTGTAATGAAATTTTGGATTCTTGTTTCTAGCACTATAACCTTTAAAGATTCTTGGTAGAGTTGGGGTCACAGATATTATTATTATTATTATTGTGTTGATTTTATATTGAACAGGTTGTTTGGATTAAGAGTGCAGTGTGACGACCAAATCCTTTGACCCCGGATTTGGGGGCGTTACAGTTGGTATCAGAGCAAGGGTTATAGTAAAACTAGAAACGAGAGTGTGTGGGAGTGTATATAGTTATATAAGGAGCGTCAGAGCTCATTTAGAGTTCGTGTTGGACTATTGGATATAGTACCGCTGGGTGAGTTGAGATGGAGGTATTTGATTGAGATAGTTGTGCTGAAATGGATAGAACTTCTTACGTTTGTAGACGTCTATGGCGGAATCTTCGAGGACTATTACGAGTCGACGACGACGTACGATATTGATAACCTTGCGACGTGGAAAAGAAGGGCTGAAATCGAATGACGTGGAAAAGAAGGGCTGAAATCGAATGACGTGGAAAAGAAGGGCTGAAATCGAATAACGTGGAGAAGAAGGGCTGAAATCGAATAACGAGCTATCGAAGGAGTCGACGGAGGAGGCATATGTGAAGACCTTGGTAATACCTTCCCATCCTAATGAAATATTTGGCATTCCTTTAAAAAGAAACCTGTGTTGATGGATATATTCCACCTGTTGATCTTGCATTTGATACTCTTGATCAATCATGTTTTAAATTGCGCCAAAGATTGTTGTTATGCCTACTTCAAATTTTGAGCCTGTTGAAAATATGTTATTTAAATTCCAACTCCTTCATTCTTCCGGAGTGGATAACTCTAATTGTGATGTAACACTATTTGTTGATACTTCCTTTCTGGTTGTTCTTCTTTTCTGAAATAACACCTTTGGAATTTATTCAATTTCAATCCAAGGTGTGTATTTGAGAATTCTTATCGAAAGGCCCTGATTGTTATTCTGACTCTAAATTTCTTTCATATTTCTCTACTCCAACTGAGATAAACAACCCTATTTATAGGGGACACAAGGACTATCTGTCTATGTGATAGAAGTCTGACGGGACGCCGTCACTTGTGTGTTGTGAAATACAAGAAGGCTAATTACCTTTAGTACTATCTTAATAGAGACACACAACATTGAGTTCATGTGATCAAATTGGTCTCTCAGTAATCCTTTCACTTCCAATAATGTTGCTTTGGAATATACAGATTTGGTAACCCCAATTGTGGGACATTTGCTACGATATAGAATCTTTTCACTTCAAACTATCATGAACTTCTTACTTCAAATAATCTGGGAGGTATGCCATTAGGGTGAACTGGAATTTACCCTACCTTACCGAACGAAGAATTTGCGATTGAATTACCATGAACGAAAGCGGACTACGATGCGATTAGAATACTAGTAACATATAACGGAGCCAGTTGTTCTCTTTCTATCGATTAACGTTACGATGTGGAAAAGGTGAAGTTAGATAATTCAAGAGTTGATTGGAAATTGGGGAAAAAGGTGTAATTGTGCTGATGTTATCCTAGGTTGTGGAAAATGGACATAATAGATTTTTGTCTCAATGAGAAGAACTTTTAAGATTGGATGATAGGCTAATAATGGAGAATGAGTTAATCTTTGAGTATTTCAGGATTGTATGATATGGTTGCAAGTCTTTTGCTCACGATAGTTAAGGTAGATTTTACCAGTCAATGTGGATGTATAGAATGAGAATCAAGATAATGTCGAGTTGATCAAGCTGTTTGGGAAATGAGATGGAACCATGGAAAAGGTGTCATGAGTGTTACTGTGAAGATAGGAAAAGAAGATGAAGAGGTGTTAATAAGGATTTAAAGACAATGGATGAGGTAATGAAGGGTTGTTTTCAGCTGAAGAGTTAATTGGCATGAAAGGTATGTGATTGTTGAAAGCAGTTGTTAGATATATTGGAAATAGGTAGAGTTGACCCAAGAACGTGGATGGCTGATAGTATGAGTAGTAAAGGAGAGAATTGAGATGTAAATATCTTCGGTAAAAGGATTAGAAAGGATGAAGTTTTAAGGTTATGATAACAAGAGATTAATTAAAAGAAATGACGGACATAAGGATTCAACCAGGATTGATTAAAGAGAAAGGGCTACATAAAGGAAAGAGTTATGGAAATAGAAAAGGATTCAATTATAGGAGGGAACGAGAAAGTATAAAGAATAAGACGGAAATGCAAGGATATATATGAGGGGTTTCAAAAGGGATACCAGTGTTGGTGAATATCTAAGTACTTGAGGTGTTGGAAAATGAAGACAAAATAACAGAGGTATAGTAGACGACTACAACTAAAGAGATTCCTGAATGGAGACGAAGACATGTTGAGATAAACTGTGGGATGGAGTTGCTAAGGCTTAGAGCTTATCGTGATGTTATTTGGGTTATTATTGACCGCTTAATAAGAGATAATGGTACGGCATGGAATGACGAGTTCAATTGTATTTGACAGAGATCCGCGACGTAATTGAAGAATTCAGACAGACTATGATTGTGTACTAAATTTTGAAGGTAATTGGGAGGATCGTTTACCGTTGATTAGATTCTCTTACGACAACAGTTACTATGACGATTTTGAAATGCTACCTTACGACGATTTATTGAGTGTTGGGAAAGTGCGTATAAGTTTGCTTGCCACCCCGTGAGTGGTATATTCATAGTGTATTTCGTAGAATATGAACCTATAGAGATCTAGTTAAATTGTTCTATGTTGAGTAACCGATTGAGATATTGAGTCAGTATGAGAGAGTGATGAGTAATAGAGGAGTCAAATTAGTATGAGTATGAGGAGAAATCCTAAGGTTGAAGAGTCAACCTAGGAATTTGAGAATGAGATGTTGGAAATTATCCACCTACGTTTGCGCGAGCTGATTCTGAGGACAGAATCCTGTTAAGGGGGGAAGGATGTAAGATCCGGGAAAATTACGTGTTATTATATGATATGAAATGAGATTTTAATTTCATATTAAGAGTTATTAAATGATTTATCTGTTTAAACGTGCTAAATTATTCGTTAAATGATTGAATATGTGACAATGTGATGCTATGTGAAATGTGTGGGGAATTTGAAATTATTTTGAAAAGGGTGTCATACTATTTTATTTTATTTTAATTATCGAAAAGAAAATTTGGATCGTTCCCAAATTATTCGGGCAATTGGTATATCGTTCGTACCAATATTTCATTCGTTAAAGTGGAAAGTATTCGAAAATATTCGTAATAGAAGTATTTTGGTTCGTATATCTATTATTAAACGATACTTGTAGTTATCTGTACTTTATGGATGATTATCGTCTCGTAAAACGTGTATTCTGCTTTATTAAAGATTTAAAGCGTTTTATCTGTTAAATTGTATTTAAAGCGATCTATCAGATCAGTATCGATCCAAAAATGTCGTTTGGGGTATTATTTTCCGTTTAATATAAAAAGGCAAATCGTACTTTGTTTTCGCATAATCAAGCTTAATTACAGTTAAAAATCTAAAAACCCCTGAAACGTGTTCTTCGTGTTCTTGAGAATCAAACTCAATTTTGAAGGCGTTATCGGATTCCGATTTCGATGTTCTTGTAACCAAATCGAATCTCTCATCATCCTCTACCTAAATCCACCATCAAAATTCATGTGGGTATGATTTTCTGATTTTTCCGATTTTTAATCTATTTATTTATTTCGAATTTATTATTTTAATTTGGGGAAATCTTTGTTATTGATTGTTCCTGCAAATTGATGGCATGGCTGTGTTTATCATGTGATGCAGAGTATGTGTATGATTTTTAATTTGGATTTGGAGTAAGATTTCGAGCTCATCGGCAAGTTGTATGTTGACCGGAGTTTGGTCGGAATTTTGATCGGCTAAGCGAACCTTGATAATATTTGCGCCATTGAATAGATCTGCTAGTTTAGAGTCGAATTATGTATTTAGTTTTGAGTTTGGTTGAAGTTTGCGGTTGGCCGGAAAGCGGTAGCACCGCCGCCGGCGGAAACTTTCTGGCCAGTTTTGGACGGATTCTGTGAAGATTTTGTGTCGATTAATTGAGTTTTGTGATGACCTTGTCATTTCCGTGTTTTCCCCTTGAAAAATCCTTGTGTTTGGTTCGGTTTTTGGTCGCCGGAAACTGGCGGGTTGGCCGGACGTCGGCCGGAAACTGGGAAACCCAGTTTCCGGTGACGTGTTCTTGGCGACCCGTTTGTGTTCTTGGCGACCCGGTTTCAAAACCCTAACCCGACCCGGTTTGATCTTACAAACCCTAATCCATTTCCAGAAAAGTGTTTTTGGGTTTTTATTTTTAAAAATAATTCAAAAATAGTTTTATAATTCTAAAAATCATATCTTTGATTTAAAAATACATTTTATTATTCCGAAAATTTTATAAATTCATAAATATTTATTTAAATTCGAAAATTGATTAAATTTAATTATTTTAATTATTTTTGATTAATAGTTAATTTATTTAATTAATTGATTAATTCTTTTAATCAGTTAATTCTTAATAATTAATTATTAATTAGATTTAATTAATTAAAATTAAGTTTAATTATTTTCTAGCTTGGTTTATTTATTTAAAAATAGTTTGAGCATTTAAAGAGTGTCAATTAATTTTATTAATTGATTTATTTGCATTTAAAATACTTATATTGGATTTAAAAATCCGATTTTTGATTTAAAAATTGTTTGTGGCTTATTTAAATTCAAATAAGCTTTGTGTGATGTTTTAAAAATAGTTTTAAGTGCTATGTGATTCGTATGAGTTGTGTAATGTGCTTTATAGTCAGTATATGCCCGTACTAGGGCTAGTGTCTGAGTTTTAAATATCGTAAACTAGACCGGGCGTCCGATACGTAACCGGTCACTTGTTTAAATGTGTTATGTGAACAATGTGAATTATCTGTGTGAGTCATGCATGTGAATAAATTGTGTGGAGACTTGTTTGAGTAATTGGTTGTGTCTAATGTTATCACGAGGGGTAGATAGGATAGAAATTTGTCGGTTATGTTAGAAAGTAAGATTTACGAGGCCGTTGACTTGGATGTTGACTTTTTATAGTATGGGGATTGTCGTCAAGCAAGTTACGTGGATTACTTATGTGGTTGATTGCGATTGGTTTATCAGTTGAGATGTGGATGTTTATGCAACAGAGATATCGGTAAGATCGGTAAGTGCGTCGAAGTTAAGTTACGATCATTTATATAATATGAGGATTATACGTTGAAGACTAAGTACCGTCTCATGTTTGACTATCGAGGCTGGCACGTGGATTCGAAATGGTAAAAGCAGACTAGTGGTATTCGCAAGAGCGTTAAAGCAAAGAAGGACGGAAGTAGAGAATCGTGCGACAAGACAGAATAAGGAGGAAATCGTATTGTTTCAGCGTTACGAAATAGCTAAGGACCAGAGGCAAGTGTTTATACCCTTGCTTATTAATTAAGGGATATTATCTTGAACTATTAGTATGTATGTTGAATGTTTATTACTGAGTTTTCAAATGTTGATTTCTATGCATTGAATTGCAAGTATGTTATTTAATCTCGTAATTTGACGAGTACTCTGTTATACCTTTTTAGTTTAGATTCATATATTCATATTGATCGGAGAGATATAATTTCTTATATTGAAAAGTTTGAAGAGATAATTATGGGCCGTATACTAAGGCTTTCTTTTAAAAGACATGATTTTAAAACATTAGGTTGGAATATTACCAACCCTAGATGAGCGGAAACTTGTGAACCCTATGAGAGAAAAGTTATTCTAAAATTTTGAAGTTGTGTTGCTTACCCTTCCAATATTCCATTTTTCACCTTGCACCTATGCAAACCTTGTTATCCTTTCTTGTTATAAGCGACTATCTGATCCAGCCCCTGATTCAAATTCTAATATGTTGTGTATGAGTTGATTTACTTCTTTCAAACGTGAGGCTTATCCGTTATAAGTATACGTTCGAAGGATCTAGATTAATTCTGTCAGAAGCCAGTAAACCCTTGTTTTTCCTTAACTATAAACTTACCTTGAATTTTCCTTAAACTTAAACTTGACTTCTTGTCACGTACCAAATTGGTAAACTTTGACTAATTCTTCCACAATGTGTTAAATCATACCGTTGAGGCCATCTAGAGCCTGTTCTTTGAACCCTACTCTATATTGATCCGATAAAATTTCTGTTGACATCCTAATACCTGTTTCATATCAGACTCGATCTTATTGAGCATGTTATTGTTTATTCTTCATTGTTATTCCAGTTGTTGCATCGATCTTGTCAATGTTTATTATGTTGTTACTTGTGATACTTATTTCCCATTGTTGTGTCGATCTCGTCGATACTAGATTATGTTGCTATTCCTTATTGATTCTTCATATTAAACTATCTCCTGGAACGTGAGTTTCCAGCAATTGTTATATTAAGGTCGTCGATTCTTCCGACACCTGATTGTCAAAGTAAGGTTGTCAATCGTACTGACACCTGACGTATATATAATATAGAATTGGAATGTTTTTAAAAATGGACCAATTATTGGTCGATGTAATTAAGGCCCAGATTGGCCTAGGATCCAGTAGAGGACTATGACATGAGCTAGTCCGGGGTTGATGCGTGGCTGGCCAGCAGCACAACCTTTGTATTTGATAATTGTTAAAAATCCAATTCTAATATGAATTTTCATTTCTAGGATGAGTTACATCCATATACTTTGTACTTGTGAGATATGACCTGATTCTCAGGTTTATTCGTTGCGTGAAGTTGTTGGTTTGTTGATTATTAATAGTGGTTTCAATCTTGCTGAAATCGCTTACTCTTAATACATTCGGATTCCAAATAGTCGAAATCCACTTCCTTGATTCTATTGGCAGTCGTGAGATACCTATCTTGATGAGTTTTATTCATACCGCATATCCCGTCGGTACCTTGTTGAAGTCTTGAAGTGCGTTCTTTATTTCTTGACCGAGCGTGCTGGTTCATTCTTACCCTTGGTTACTCTAACCTTCCCGAGTTATTGTTGATTCCGGAAAATGTTGTGAATAAATATGTTATCTTAAAAATTAGTATTTTTATACAAACTATGGTCTTGAAGACATGAGAGTTATACTTATTTCATATTTCCTACATACTATTGTAGTTATTGTTGATTCGGTTGCCATGACGACCAATATAAATCTTTTTGCGTTTTAAACTATTCAGCTGCGAGAAGCTAAATGAGATATTATGATAAATTACCAAACTTAATTTGAAAATTTTAGAGATTTTAATTGTTCAAAAACAAAAGTTGTTATTTGAAAATCCAAAGTTTATTTTGGAAACCTTTCGTATTATATTTAATAATGCACTTGCTGAGCAATTCATTCGCTCATACTTGTTTTATTTATATATATTTTAGCCTGCCGGAAAGAAGGTGTATTGGCAAGAGTTGTCCGCGTAGCTGATCAGAGACGGGGAAAGATATTAGCGTAAAGACGTTTTGATCCAGAGCATTGGAGCTAGTGAGAGATTTTGTATATAGATGTTTTCTATTGAATAAGATTTTGTATAAGATTAGTTGCCGGTATGCTTCTTATCGAAGTTATACTAGTGTATTAGAATTTGTGTAAAGAGAATGATTGTAAAAAGGAAAGTTGTTGTAATGAAATTTTGGATTCTTGTTTCTAGCACTATAACCTTTAAAGATTCTTGGTAGAGTTGGGGTCACAGATATTATTATTATTATTATTGTGTTGATTTTATATTGAACAGGTTGTTTGGATTAAGAGTGCAGTGTGACGACCAAATCCTTTGACCCCGGATTTGGGGGCGTTACAAGTGTGATAGTGAACCCGACAATGAAGAGATCGATGAGCTCTTTGAAATGTTGTTGGACGCCATGGATGAGATAGACGAGGAAAAGGAGGCCAAGGCTAAGGAAGAGGAGGCCAAGGCTATGGAAGAAGAGAAAGAGCTTCAGGCACTTCTTGAAAAAGAAGGTCGCTCTGAAGAAGAGATTAAGGAAGAAGTCTTAGAACTAGTTGATAAAATCATAGAATGATGTAATCAATGTTCAATTTTAATGATTTTATTAATAATAATAAAAGTTCCTGTTTATGTGGTTACTGAGTTTATGACTTGTCTGTGTAACTTGTTTAATATCTGTGTTTGAAAGTTTACATTGCTAAATTCACATTCTGTTAATTTTAAGGTTAAGTATATGAGCAACGCATCCTAATTGGTTCAAGACAGAAACAATTTCCCACTTAAATTCTATCACAAAGAAGGATACTGTCCTGTGTCTCTTGACAGCAACCTTCTTGACAGCAGGGAAAGACTTTCTGTCACGACCTTTAAAGGATACTGTCACTCAAATGCTTAACGGTGACAGCAAGTTTTTGCGCAATAGTTGCTGTCGCGCAAAACCTACTGTCACCACCACTTCTTACTAACAGATTGTTTCTAGCGCACAGGTTACTGTCAACAATAGTGGACCGTTGTAATTGGATATTCACCCCACGATTGACAGTGAATAACGGGCAGTAACTCACGTGTTAAGAGAGTGGGTTAAGACACGTCCTTTAACTCCACTTTTTGAGCAAACGTTTGAGATACCCATATTTATTCTCCAGTTACTCAGACATATCACTCTCACAAAACTCAAGGCAAAATACTTTTCTTCAAGCAAAAAGCTACTTTCTCACTTTCTTCTTTTCTTGAAATCTCCATGGCCCCCAAACAGTCTCTCTCTCAAACAAACTTTGCTGGCATCTTTTCCCCAAATGATGCTGGTGAAGGTTTCAAAGGACTGTTGTTTTTCTTGAACAAGTCCTATCTTCGTTCAGCCTTTACCTCAACTCCACATCTCGACCTAGACAAACTTGAGGAATTTTGGCGAACTGCTGTTGCTCTAACTGTGGGTGAAAACCCAGCTATTCAATTCAAGATTAATGGGCAACAATACATTCTCACAGCTGAGGTCATCAATACTGCTCTTGGAATTACACTAGAAGAAGGACAAAACTTTGCTCCATTTGCTAATGATGACACTCTGAAGAAGCTCTTCTTGAAGATTGGGTATGCAGGCCCTATTCTCGAAGAGGGAACAACCAAGTGGTACCCGTCTGGTGAAATGGACAGGAAGTATCTAAGGAAGGAGTGGAGCATGATATTTGATGCAATGGTCAAGGTGTTCTCTACCAAGTCCACAGGCTGGAATGGGATACCCTCCTACATCAAGAAACTGACACATTCTCTTGTCCATGGATACAAGGTGAATGTTGGAGCTTTCCTCATGGCACAACTCAACGCTGCCATAGGTAAGAAGGTATCAATCTACCCTCGCTTTCTTATGATGTGTATCAATTCTTTCTGTGATTTTAATAATGATGCCCCTCGTCTAGAGGTTTGCTCTGTCTTGAAAAAGAACACACACACACTGTTATCTTCACAGGATCTAAATGCACATATTCCACTTTGCTTCACTCAGCACATGGTTAATCAAGTGTCCAACCTTGATTATCCATTACCTACTGGTTATGATTCTTTTTCTCTTGAGGATGAAGCTGGATTAGACCCAAATTCAGTTAACCCACATTCAACACCATACACTCAGCCTAGGCTCTCTAGACTTCCCAAAGCCCAAAGAGAAGCCTTGCAAGAATCCAGAAAAAGATCCTTAGAAGCTGATGTTGGTGGTAGCTCTGTTAGTCAAGAGGGAGACACTGCACCTAGTGCAGCAAATAAGGAAGGTAGTCACACAGAACCCACAGTGGTTCCCCCTGAGCCTAAGAAGAAGAGAGCTAGGAGGACCAAAACCACTGTCAGCCACCCTGCAGTCTCCCAAAAGACTGTAGAGGAAACCAGGGAAATAAACTCCTCCCTAGATGTGCCTTCTCAACAAGGTGCTTCTATTGAAATTGGCCTGTCTCCCAAGGCACCCTGTACAGAGTCTGCACAAACTCATGGTTCCCAACCTGAGATACCCCCACTTGAAGAAACACACAGTGAGTTAGGGCACAGTGAGGATTTCTCTACTCCTATTGATGGTTCACATGTTTCATCTGTGAGTCAGCCCCCACTCTCTACTACACTTTCACCTTCTTCCTTCCCTACACATTCTTTTGTTTCTTCTCCATAACCTAGAGAAGGGGACAGTCCCAACCCTTCAGGCTTTGATCATCCATCTCCAATCATGGATGAGCCCCCATCTAGTGGTCCACAAGAACCCATTTCTCAAAGTGAGATGGACACCACTCCTCCAAACACTGAGCTAGGGCAAAGTGGTATTTTGTCAGAAAATGAAACAACCAACACTTTGTCTGATCTCCAAGGAGCATCTTACCTTCAGGAAGATGCTGTCACAGCCTCTGTTGCTGTCAAAGACACTGGGGATGCTACTGTCCTGGACATAGCTACTGTCAAAGGTGGAGAGAAAGATACTGTCACTACAGAACCTACTGTCACTCCACCTCCCAAAGATGCTATCATGCCAGAACCTGCTGTCCAGACTCCAACTGACAGTACCATTCCTACTCAAGATGCTGTCCAGTCCTCTCAGCCTGATTTTGATGCTGTAATCATTGAGGATGCCTCTGATGATGATCTACCTCTTGCCAAACTCTTAAAGGTACATTCTAAATCTACTCCTTCCATGCATGTTAGTACTGCTCATACCCATGCATCTAGGTTGAGTGAGGGTGTGCAAAAGAAAAGAGAGATAAAAGAAAAGAGAGGTGAGCTTAAAAATGAGAGGCAGCCAAATGAGCTGGCAAAAGGAGAGGGACTTGAGCATGTCCAGAGAGATATTGAGGGAGCCCACACTATTCAGGCACTAGGCCTTGAGAGTCAAACTGTGAGGGGTGATGAGATCACTCAAAAACACCCTGAGAGTGTGAGAACCCCCATAGCCTCCAAGCCCCTGTCTTTTCCTTCCCCTCCAAGAAGGTTAAGGTCTGGTGGCCCCTCTGCTACTTTTGGTTACAGGATTGCAGCTCTTGAAGGACAGTGTGTCACTTTGGACTCCAAACTGGACTCTCTCTCTCAACTGGTGGTTGATGGTTTTGCTGCTACTCAACTCTCTATTCAGTTCCTTACTGACCTGGTAGCTGCCAACTCAACTAAGGGGGAGAAGGTAGCAAGATCAGAATCATTGCCTATTCAAGAATCAGGTGGAACTCAGGGGGAGCCTGTAGTTGTGAAGACCAGAGGGGGAGCTAAAAGGAAAGCAATGTCTAAGGGGGAGCAAGTCAAACCAAGCAGTGCAAAACCACAGGATAAAGCTGAAAAGCCTGTTGAAATGGAAATGGATGGAGAAAGGGTGTTAATGTCAAAGGAAACTCAAGATGCCTTGCAAAGAAGACCTGCATCTAGACATCCAATCTTGCCTCCTGTGGTGATTAGAGAACCTACTCAAGAAACTGCTCTACAGAAGAAATGGAGAGAAATGGAGGAACAAAACAAACTTGGGAAAGGTAAAGGGAAACTGCCTGAATCCATTCATGGTGAAATTATATGGACATATGGCACTGAACTTGATCAAGAGGAAGCCAATGTCTTGATGGTGGATTACAGGGAGAGCACATTACACAACCATGACAGTAAGTTTAGCAGTTTGGTGGAAGAAACAATGAATGCTCCTAGCAACCGTCCAACCAACACCACAAAACTGTTAAAGGAACAAATTACTAGTGTCAGTGTAATGGTGAATGATGAGAAAAGATGGGCTGTAAGTATTTATCTAACTTCTGGCATATCTTATTTCATCACAATGCAACTATTGCAGAGTCTGCCAGCAAAGGTGTTGTGTGCTTTGAAGGGAAAGATCAGGGCAACTCAAACACCATTCAATGAAATATTGGATATGCAAATCCAGAACCTGATCATACAGAAGCTACCTGAAGTCTACTCAAATCCACCAAGTGTTTTCTACAGGTCTGAAACTAAGGATGGCACAAGAAGGAACAGCTTCATGAATATTGGTAGCCCATCCAGAATGGAAACCAAGTCAATTCTGAAGGTACTAGATGGAATACTCAGTTCAAATGCCAATCCAGGAAGAGTTCATGCTGTTCAAGAAATCTACAAAATGCTGGTATTGAGAGACAAGGCACTGGGAGCTAGAATGAAGGAGCTAATCACTAGAGCCAATGCCAAAAGAAATGATCAAGGTGGAAGTTGCTTCTATAACATTCCTCCCCATGATGATGATGATGATGATGATGATGAAGATGGTGAGGATGGAGGTGGTGAAGCTTCTGGAAATGCTGGAAATGCTGGTGGAAGTAATTCTGGGAATACTGGTATTCAATCTCAGAATGAAGGCAATGAAGAAACTCCTAGCCAGGAAAAGAAAGATGCTGGTGCAACAGATGAAGAGGAGTCAAGAATACTGGAAGCTTTGGAGGCGCAAGCATTCTTAGATGTGCTATTGACTGCATAAATGCTGAAAAAGATGCTGTCACCAAAGGTACTGTCGACAAAGATACTGTCAAAGAAGATGCTGTCTTGGAAGATGCTGTCGACAAGGATACTGTCAAGGAAGGTTCTGTCAAGGATGAAACCAAGGCTTCTGTCAAGTCCAAAAGACTGAAAGCTAAAGCTAAGGCATGGTTTACTAGACAGAAACCAACAGGGAAGCACAAGTACTCAGGAAAGGAAAAGGCCACTGGATTTGGCAGGAATCTCAAAAAGCCAATTCAATCAATTCCTCCCAACAGTCTTAAGATTCAACAAATGCAATCAAGAGAAATCAAGAGCGTTGAGGTTAAGCCGGATGCAAATCAAGAGGCCACTGAGTACATTCTGTGGTGGGCAGAATCAAGGTCAGCCAAGATTGACAAGGACTTCAATCTGGTAGCCACATCAACCAAGAAAAGTGAAACAACCATAGATAAAAGAAGAATTGATTTCTTCTACCTGGAGAGAATGGTAGAGTTTCTGGAGAGCTATGATGATGTTTCAAAGGCTGTCATGGAACATGTTCTAAAATATCAGGCAGATAGGGATGCTGAATTTTATCAGAAATTTGGCTATAACTTTGCAGATTTTGATGATGCTGATATTCTTACTGATCTCCCAGCCTCTCCTATACCATACCACTGGTACTATGAGTTTGATGACTTACCCACAGAAGAAGGGCAAACCCAACCAAGTCAGGAAGGGGAACCCAAGCCAAGCAAACAACCTGAATCTTCTGAATATGCTCAAGCTCAGTCAGAACTTGATAAGAAGGAAGCTGAATTACTGGAAAAACACAAGGCCTCTAACAAGGCAGAAAGTGAAGCTCCAAATTATCAACCATATATGCTGGAAAATCCCCTAAGAGTCAAGTTCCTAAAAGAAGAAATCTATGTTTGCAGCTTGCATAAGCTTAAAACATCCACTCTGAAGGATTTACAGTATATGGTAGCTGGTTCAATTCATCCCTTGGAACAGATTTGTTCTGATGAGATAGAGAAGTTATTGGAAGGGAGAAAAGGAGAAGACTCAAAACTGGACAAGCAAAGAAGGAAGTCTCTCAATGCTTATCCTGGAAGTAGATTCAAGCTCATTAATGAAGAACTTCATTTCAGAACCTATCCATATGATATAGAGCAATGGATGAATCTCAGGGATGTTAGTTCTCTATTATCCCCTTCCATAAAGAAGATCATTGATGAAGTAGAGGATGATGCAGTGTCTGCTGCTGAAATTTCTCTTGTAGAAAGTCTAAGAGGCTGCTTGGCAGAAGCTCTCAAAAGAGAGGATGTAGCAAGACAGAAGAGGAAATCTCAAGCTAAGTAAAAATTCTTGAATTCTGATCTTGTTAGTTAAGTTGTCAGCACATATTGTAAATTTGCTGTTATTTTCCATAAAAACAAATTGGGGGAGATTGTTGGGATTTATGGGTGATAACATAGAAACAACTTAACTTTGATTGTACTTAATTTTTCTAATTAAGTAGAACATACTGTCATAGCCAAAGTATGTTCTTGTAATCAGTATGTAATGTTATTCGAGTTGTATTGTTTGAAAGAAGTTCACTTATGTGTTCAAGCCTCAAAGAATGCTTTTTGGATGATAACATGAATAAAGGTTACTGTCCTAAAGCTGTGACAGTAAGATTACAAGAAGACAGAATGTTGCAAGTCACGACAGCATATTCACTCTGACAGCAACATTGGCGGAAGACTACGCGACAACAACTATTGCCCTCGACAGCAAGTTTGGGATCCTCGACAGCACTCTATGCGGGGAACTCATACTGTCACCAAAAGATCATTCCTGTGACAACAAGCTTTGCGGCAAAAGTAACTGTCTCAATAAAGATCCTTATGCTAGGTATCTTTCTCAGTCAAATCCCGTGACAGTTTAAATGTTCAAGAAACAGGCGTGATGCAGTATCCCTAAGCTGCACCAAGTCTGCAAGACTACGACAGAAGCTTCAAAGCACTGCAAAACAAAAGCGAATCAATTCAAGAGCAAGGTCAAGTCTTTATCTGCTGAATTGGTTTAGCTGGAAATAGAATGAATCTAGGTTGCTTTCTTTGTAATGTATATCTGACATGTTAGCAATTTAGGAAAGTCACATGGGTAAGACAATCTGTAAGAAGCTGCCACTTGACAGTGACAGCAGCTTCACAAACCCGTGACTGATAGTGATAGGGTTAGTCTTATACCTACTATCAACTCATTCTAGAATAGGAAGTAACGAAGACAAGCAAGTGTCTTTGAAGAAAAACCGAAGCTCGAGAATTCTTTCTTGAGGTTGTAGCAACACTTTGCAAAATAAATAAAACATTTATTTTGTGAATCTTGTTCTTACTAAATACTGTTCGTGATTGCATATTTTGCTGATAACGTTTAATCTTGATTTTAGTTGTTGAAATTTAGATTGAATTTTATCAGTATTGCATTCATCCCCCCCCCCTTCTGCAATACACAAGGACTAACAAACATGCTCTCTGATAAAGTGATGTCTTATATCAATGTGCTTTGTCCTAGAGTGTTGAACTGGATTGTCTGAAATGGCTATGACACTAGTGTTGTCACAGTAGATTGGAATTTCACTTAACACTAGACCATAATCCAGAAGTTGATTCTTCATCCATAGAATTTGTGCACAGCAACTGCCTGCAGCAATATACTCAGCTTCTACAGTTGAGGTAGAAACTGAATGCTGCTTCTTGCTAAACCATGAGACCAATCTTCCACCAAGAAATTGACAGCTACCAGTAGTACTCTTTCTGTCAATCTTGCATCCAGCATAGTCTGAGTCTGAGTAGCCAATTAGATCAAATCCAGTGTTCTTGGGATACCAAAGACCTAGGTTAGGAGTGCCTTTTAGGTATCTAAAGATTCTCTTGATGGCTACTAAGTGAGACTCCTTTGGATCACTCTGAAACCTTGCACAGAGACATGTAGCAAACATGATGTCAGGTCTGCTAGCAGTTAGGTAAAGGAGAGATCCTACCATGCCTCTATAGGTGCTTGAGTCAACTTTCTTCCCTTTAGGATCAAGATCTAGACTGGTTGAGGTGGACATTGGTGTCTTTGCAGGTGATGAATCTTCCAAGTTGAACTTTCTGAGAAGTTCCTTGATGTATTTAGCTTGACAAATGAAGATTCCATCAGATTGTTGAAGAATTTGTAATCCCAGAAAGAATGACAATTCTCCCATCATACTCATCTCATATTTGTTACTCATGAGAGAGGAAAACTTCTCACACAGCCTCTCATTTGTTGAACCAAAAATGATATCATCCACATAGATTTGTACCAGAATGATGTCCTTGCCATGGTGTTTGTAGAAAAGTGTCTTGTCCACAACTCCTCTAGAAAACTGATTGTCCAAGAGAAAAGTGGAGAGTGTGTCATACCAAGCCGTGGGTGCTTGCTTTAGTCCATACAAAGCTTTGAAAAGTTTGTATACCAAATCATACACTTCAGCATCCTCAAACCCTGGTGGCTATTCAACATACACTTCTTCTTCCAATTCTCCATTTAGGAAGGCACTTTTGACATCCATCTGAAATACTTTGAAGTTGCAGTGTGCAGCATAGGCTAGAAAGATTCTTATAGCTTCAAGTCTTGCAACAGGTGCAAATGTCCCATCATAATCTATTCCTTCCTGTTGACAGTAACCCTTAGCTACTAGCCTTGCTTTGTTTCTTGTCACTGATCCATTTTCATCAAGCTTGTTTCTGAAAACCCATTTGGTCTCAATGACTGACTTTCCCTTAGGTCTTGGAACTAGCTTCCATACATTGTTCCTTTCAAACTGATTTAGCTCTTCTTGCATGGCTATCACCCAGTCAGAATCCAACAATGCTTCATCAGTTGTCTTGGGTTCCATTTGAGACAGGAAGCATGAAAACATGCTGTCAGCAGAGACTTTGTTCCTTGTCTTCACTCCAGAATTAGGGTCACCAATGATGAGCTCACTTGAGTGATCCTTGTTCCACTTGGTGATTCTGGGCAAGCTACTTGACTGTACAGGAACATTTGCTTCAGTTTGTTGAGTTGAATGATCACCAATCCCATTGTCTTCACCATGTTCTTCATTGTCTCCAGAGTCACCACTGTTATGAATGTTAGAGGTTATGGTCTGTGACTGAGATGGAGTTTGGTTTTCAGTAGTGGTATTGACAGTATCTTTATCAACTTCAACAATTTGAGTGAAGCTAGGTTCTTCTTCCACAATTTCCTCAGCTTCCAAGTATCCTTGATTCTCAAATCTGAATGTCTGCATCTTTTCTTCTTCATGCAGTCCTGGAAACTTGGTTTCATCAAGTGTGACATTAACACTTTCTTCAATAATCCTGTGCTCTATAACATAGACTCTGTAGGCAGTCCTTTCTGTGCTGTAACCCATGAATAGTCCTTCAAAAGCCTTGGTGTCAAATTTTCCCTTCTTCTCATGGTTATCCTTCATCATAAAGCATTTGCTCCCAAACACATGAAAATATTTGACAGTAGGTTTCTTTCCAGTTAACAGACAGTAAGGTGTACTTGCATGAGTCTTGTTGATCATGGTTCTGTTCTGAGTGTAACAGGCTGTGTTGATAGCTTCAGCCCAGAAATATGTTGGCAGTTTGGCATCATGCAACATAGTTCTAGCTGTTTCAATGAGAGTCCTGTTCTTTCTCTCTACAACTCCATTCTGCTGTGGAGTTCTTGCAGCAGAGAATTGTTGTACAATTCCTTCATCTTTACAGAAATTTCCAAGAGTGGCATTTCTGAATTCTGTACCATTGTCACTCCTCAAGATTTGAACTTTTGAGTTTGGAGTTCTATAAAGAACTCTGACTTGATCAATAATCACTTGAGCAGCTTCATCTTTGGATTCAAGAAACTTCACCCAAGTGTACCTTGAGTAATCATCCACCATTACTAAGGCATATCTCTTCTTGGCCATTGATGGTACATTGATTGGTCCAAAGAGATCCATGTGTATCAACTTGAGTGCTTCAATGTTGGTGTTCATTTTCTTGGACTTGTGCACAGCTCTTCTCAGTTTGCCCATTTGACAGTCTTCACACAGTCCTTCTTGACAGAATTCCTGTTGGGGCAAACCTCTCACTAACTCATTCTTCATCAGAATATTCATTGTCTTGAAGTTGAGATGTGAGAGCTTCCTGTGCCAAAGCATACTATCACCAACAGTAGCTTTACTGTAAAAGCAGTAAACCTTATCCTTCTTTGTTGAGTTTAAGTCAGCAACAAACAAGCTTCCTTTTCTAACCCCTTTTAGAGAGAGGCTACTATCCTTCTTGTGATAAATGTTACACAGCATCATATCAAAATCAACCTTGAATCCCCTATCACTGAATTGGCTGACACTGAGTAGATTGTGCTTCAATCCATCCACAAGAGCAATATCTTCAATGACAACATTTCCAATTTCTAGACAGCCATATCCCACTGTGTAACCCTTGCTGTTGTCTCCAAAGGTTATGATTGGGCCAGCTTTCTCAACATAATGTGATAGCAGAGCTTTATCATCTGTCATGTGCCTTGAGCAACCACTGTCAATGATCCACATGACTTGATCTTTCTTCTTGCCCTGCAAAACAGAATGTGTCTAAGATGCATATGGTACCCAATCCTTGTTGGGTCCTGCAGTTTCAGTGTCTCCTGAGTTTCTTTCAGTCATAAAGTCACAAGCATTATCAGTAATCTCCTGTTTGACTTCTCTTTTCACCCACTTAGGTTTAGAATTGGACTTGGTCCTTTTCTTAGTGGATGGAGCCTTTTTGCTGTTGCCAGTAGGCTTAGAGGTCTCAACAGTGTTTATGTATGAACATTTTTCAGTAGTGAGAATAGGTAAGTTAAAGCATGTACTCATGGCAGTAATTTTGCATGGCATACATTCAATATTATTACAGACACTCATAGTTCTATGCATAAGGGGGGTTCTGTGTAAGTTACCATTGAGTTCAGTTGCATTGACCTTATCCTCAATTGGTTTCTTACAAACATGTGTTAAGTGATGAGTAGATCCACAATTATTGCATAGTTTCCTAGAAGCACCTCCAACATTAGTGTATCCATTTCCTTTGTTGACTCCTACATTTCCATTCCTATTCTTAGACTTGGGAGTTATTGGATTGACAATATGTTCAGAAGTTGCTGTCGAACTTTCCTTGACAGTATCTTTTATTCCTACTGTCTTGACAGAAGGTTTTAAAGTTACTGTCTTGGAACCATTCTTGACAGTATCTTTGGAAGATTCTGTCTTGCCAACTGTGACAGCATCTTTTGAACTTGCTGTCTGATTGCTTGGTAAGTTTACTGTCTTGGGGATTGTGACAGTATCCTTTCCATCCTTGAATGTGTTGTCAACACCTTCATCCTCATCAAGAATTTCTTGTTTGATGAGCATGGCTTCTTCATCAAACTCAATTTCTGCAGCTTTGAAAATGAGAGTTTTAACTTTCTTGAGAATGGTGGGTTTGACAGCAGCATTTCCAGAACAATCTTGGATCACAGTTTCCTTTCCAGGTCTTCTACCATATGAAAAACCTATACCAACTGACTGATTTTCTGTATGCTTATCATTGTAATCCTGAACTATCTTAGATGAGTTTTTATAAGCCTTGATTTTAAATTCATTTTCAGCAATCTCATTTCTCAGGAATTCCTCAACCTCTTTAGCACATTTCAATTCATTTTTAAGTTTAGCATTCTCCTGAGCTAAAGAGTCTAGTGAACTGGTTTTGAGAACAAGAGATTCATTATCAGACTTTAGTGTTTCATTTAGCTTACTCAGCCTAGTGATCTCCTCATTGGCAGCAGATAAGCTAGTATGGACATTGAACATTTCAGCACTTAAGTCTTTAATGGTTTTCTTATACTCATCAATGGACATATCAAGTAAGACAAGTGAAGGTACCTGACTTGAAGATGTTGATGTTACTTCATCAGTGCTAGCCATGAGAGCTAGGTTGACATATTCTTCTTCATCTTCATCATCAGACTCATCCCAACACTTTCCTTCAGCCACATAGGCTCTACCTTGATTCTTCTTAGAGTATCCACCAGTTCCTTTCTCAAATCTCTGAACCTGTTTGGGTCTTTTGCACTCAGTAGCAAAATGACCAGGTTCACCACAGTTGTAACACTTGAATTTAGATCTATCCACAAATCCGGTCTTGTATCCTCCTTTGAATGAGCTTCCCACAGCAGCCTTTGATGAGCTTCCCTTGGTGAACTTGGATGCTTGGCCTTGGGGCCTGAATGACCTGTCCTTCTTGAACCTAAAGTTCTTGAACTTTTTGGCCATGTAAGCCATAGTAGGGTTGTCCATGCTTTCCAGTTCCTCTATAGTGTAGAAGTCTTCATCTTCCACATCCTTGAGCTGTAGTACTACTTTCTCATCATCTTCAACAACCTCTTCTATCTTCAAGGATTGTACAGGGGTTGGTTGAGTGATTTGTAGTGCTTCACTAGGTTGTGTGATTCTTGGCACTTGTGCTACTAGGGCACTTGACATGTTAGCCATCTTGTTCCTTGTTCCACTTTGTATGGCTCTCTTTTGAAAGAGTTCAAGTTCATAAGATTTCAGAATGCCATAAAGTGCCTCAAAGGTTATATTGTTCAGATCTCTTCCTTCTCGTATGGCTGTTGTCTTGTTTTCAAGATGATCAGACAGTGTAAGCAAGAACTTGACATTCAATTCTTTTATGTCATAGTACTTGCCATGTATCTGCAGTTCAGTTAAGAGCTTACTGAACCTTTCAAACATGGAGGTTAAGTCTTCACCAGGCTTGGCCATGAAAGCCTCATATTGAGATATAAGTATTTGCCTTTGGTTGCCTTTAACTTCTTCACTTACTTCACAGAGTAAGGCTAGCCTGATCCACATCTCCTTGGCTGATGTGCAGCTTATCACACTTCCACACATGGCTTTATCCAACGTGAGAGAATCGAGCAAGATGAGTTGCAAGTGATCATCTAGCACCATTTTCTCCTTCTCAGTTTCCAAAAATTCCGAGGGATCTTTGGGAACCCAATGTGCAGGAATGATTTCACCATTTACTGTTGTGGCTTCAATTTCCTTCCTTGGTATGAAAGGACCATTCTCGAGTATACCTGGGTATAGTGGATTCGCAGTTTTGATAAACAACAAGATTTTTCTTTTCCAAATGCTGTAGTTCTCTTTATCAAAAGCTGGGATCTTGATACTGTTTGATTTCTGCATTGTCGTCGGGATCTCAGATATGTATGTTAATCTGATAGCTCTGATACCAGTTGTTGGTCCTTGTGTATTGCAGAAGGGGGGGGGGATGAATGCAATACTGATAAAATTCAATCTTAGTTTCAACAACTAAAACTAAGATTTAATGTTATCAATAATACGTATGCATTCACAAACAGTATAGTAGAGAAGACAGGATTCACAAAATAAATGTTTTATTTATTTTGCAAAGTGTTGCTACAACCTCAAGAGAGAATTCTTGAGCTTCGTTTTTCTCCAAGATACTTGCTTGTCTTCCTTACATGCCTAGAATGAATTGATGGTCTAAGTATAAAACTAATCCTATCACTATCAACATGGGTCTGTGAAGCTGCTGTCATTATCAAGTGGCAGCTTCTTACAAAGTGTCTACCCATGTGACTTTCCTAAATTGCTAACAATGTCAGATATACATTACAAAGAAAGCAACCTAGATTCATTCTATTTCTAGCTAGAACAATTCAGCAAATAGAGACTTGACCTTGCTCTTGAATTGATTCGCTTTTGTTTGCAGTGCTTGGAGCTTCTGTCGTAGTCTTGCAGACTTGTTGCAGCTTAGAGATACTGCAACACGCCTGTTTCTTGAACATTGAAACTGTCACGGGGTTTGACTGAGAAAGATACCTAGAACAAGGATCTTTCTCGAGACAGTTACTTTTGCCGCAAAGCTTGCTGTCACAGGAATGCGCTTTTGGTGACAGTAGGAGTTCCCCGCATAGTGTGCTGTCGAGGTTTCCAAACTTGCTGTCGAGGGCTAAAGTTGCTGTCGCGCAGTCTTCCGCCAATGTTGCTGTCAGAGTGAATATGCTGTCTTGACTTGCCGGAAAAGTAAGGCGGCCAGAGAGGAAAGACAGAACGGGGGTGTGCAGCGGGAGAGGAAGAACAGAACGGGGGTGGGGAAAGAAATCTGTCGAGTACTCTTCTATAACTTCTTTGTGGGTGTACTGCGTGCGTGCGTGCGTGCGTTTGTGGTGTGTGTGAGTCTCGTGTATATGCTGGGGGTGTGTGAGTTTTAGTATAGAATTAGATTAGGATGATAATGATAGTTAATGGATAAGGATGCTTACTAACACTTTTATTAGCCCGCTGACTGTAATTTACGGGACTAATACGATACTGAACAATAATAATTTTTAAAACAAAACAAACTCTAAAATAATTAAATTCAACTAATAAAATTATTTATATACCAAAATTATTCTAAAAACATTTAAATGCACAAAATTGATAATTAAATGAATTTTAAACTAATTTACTTAAAACAAATATGTCATGCTCAAATTTACTAATAATTACCGATTTTTTTTTAAACACATGATACCACATCACATATCCACATAATATTATTTTAAACATTTAATCACATAATGCAGCAAATCTTAATATTAACTATTTTATTAACAATATCACTTAAATAAATAGGAAATTCGCACCTAATTTCCCGGATATTACATACTTCCCCCCTTAAAGGATTCTGTCCTCAGAATCAGCCTAAGAAGTGACTAAGGTTCTTTTAAAAACTTTCAACTCTGGTTGCATCCGCAATAATACTAATTCTTCACTCTTTGACACTTGTTCTTTCTAGTCTGGTATTCTACCAGTTCCTCTATATAGGGCAAACCTGGTTGTACCACCACACGTTACGCGTTACTAGTATTCTAATCGCATCTTGATCCGCTTTGACTCTTGGTAATCCCACCGCAAAGGTTAACTAATTCCAACCTGCTTGGCATACTTCCAAGATTATTTGAGATAATCAAATTCATGATATTTTGAAGTGAAAAGATGTCGTATCATAACGAGTGTCCCACAATTGTGGTTATCGAATTACAAATTTCAAAATGAACATTTTTGAAATAAAAGAATCACTGAGAGACTAATATGGCCAAATGAACCAATGTTGCGTGTCTTAGTTAAGACATTACTAAAGGTAATTAACCTTCTTGTGTTGCACAACACACAAGTGATGGCGTCCCATCAAACTTATATCACACAGACAGAGAGTCCTTGTGTCCCCTATAAATAGGGTTGTTCGTCTCAACTGGAGTAGAGAAATATAAAAGGAGTCTAAAGTCAAATTAACAATCAATTGATGAGAAATTCTCATATACACCCCTGGATTACAACTGAACAGATTCCAAAGGTACTACTTCCGGAGAAAAGAATAACCGGAAAAGAAATTACTGGCACAATACGAGGAAATGATGATTTATCAATAATAGATTTATTCACTATTGATGAAAATTAGAAATTCCAATATCAAAACTTGACAGGGTTTTAGAAATCTGAAAACAAATAGGCATCAAGATAGCCTTTAGCACATTTGAAACCCAATAACAGGTGAACACAATATCAAATATAAATTCAGAAGATGGAATATTTTCACAGGCAAAAGTCTTACTTAAAGTAGTGTTAAATAATTTATTAAGAAGGAAGGTATTGCCAAGGTCTTCAGGTATGCCTTCTTTATCAGCTCCTCTGATGACTCGTCATTCGATTCTAAGTTCTTCTGCTACACATCCTAAGGTTATCGATATCATACGTCATCGTCGACCCACAATAGTCTCTGAAAATTCCACCACCTATATCTACAGTCGCAAGGATTTCCATCCAGCTCAGCTCAACTATGCTCAACTATCTCAAACGAGTACTATATCTTAAATTACTCGTTGGTACTATATCCAATAGTCCAACACGAACTCTACATGAGCTCTGACGTTCCTCACATAACTATACACACTCCTGCACTCTCTCGTTTCTAGTTTACTATAACCCTGCTCTGATACCAACTGTGACGCCCCCAAATCCGGGGTCAGGGAATTTGGTCGTCACGCTAAAATCTCAATTACACAACCTGCTAAATATTAAACCAATTCAAATATAACAACTGCGACCCCAGCTCTACCAAGAATCTTTAAAGGTTATAGTGCTAGAAACAAGAATCCAAAATTTTACAAACTTTAACTTCCTTTTACAACAATCTCTATGCATCTATCCTATAACGCTAATATAACTTCGATGAGAAGTATACTAGGCCAAACTAATTATATACAATATAGTATTTACTAGAAATCAACTTTATACAATAACCTGACACTAGATCTAAATGCTCTGCATCGACTCGTCTTCCCAACGTCATCTTGACTCTTCTCGATCCATAGCTATGCAATTAAATATTGTCAATCTACCTTACACTGGGAGGTTTAAAAGTTGAAACCATCAATTATGAGCGGAGACATCCACTCGCTTTACTGAAATATCATGAGTAACAAGCAATAGTGAGCAAAAGAAGCTCATGTTGCCCAGTAATAAACAATTGTAGAAGGAGGGTTGAATACAATTGTATAAGATTCTCGACTTTAAACACAAATATGAATAATAACAGCTTTAATAATTCTGATATAAAACTGTTACAAACTCTCTCAAGAAATTCTAATGTTCTTGAGAGCTTCTAGGTTACAAAGATACTCGAGTGTGTGATCTTTTATGTTCTCGTGTATGTGATCGATATAAATCGAAACCTAAACTGTGTTTATATACTACACAGCTTCTCTATCAATTACATGATAAGTCCTAATCAATTACAAAGATTGAAACCTATCCTAAATTGATAGCTACGTTCCTACAGACCAGGAACCGACAAAATAAATAACCTTATTTAACTAGACTCAAAATATAACTCGAAATAGAAATCCTGATCAGCTTCCAGTCCTGATGATCAATCCTGATCCCAGTCCTGATATGAAATCCTGATTCTGACGATCATGCAATCCTGATGGCTATGCAATACTGATGACGTCAGCAATCCTGATCAGTTGAGTCTAGATCCTGACGATCATTAAATCCTGATCTAACAATCTCCCCCAATCTCATACTTTGTGAAATAAAGTATAGATTCCTAGATTCAATGATGTCAAAAACATATTTACAAAATGTACAAGTATTTACAATACAAAACTTATCTTCTCAGATTTTCTGGTAGAACAAATTCATCTTCAAGAAGCTTGACAAAAGATTTTCTTCCTTGTCTTCAAGAATCTGAATAAGTCTTTCTTTTAGATCTTTGAGTTCTTCATCTTCCTCATTTATCTGATAGATAGCTGCTCTGAGATTCTGTATGGAGCTTCTCTGTAGACTGTGCTCTTCAAGTAAAAGATAAGAAATTTCCTTCCCATCAAGATTAAGAATAAGTTGCTTCATTCCAAAGGATATTTCTTTAACAGCAGTACCCCTTTGCATTTCCACATCTTGTCCTCTTATATTCATGTACATGGGAGTATAATCACCATTATAATTCTTTCCTTCATCAAATCTTCTCCTTATAGTTGACAGAATCATGTCACTCCATTCCTTACACACTTTATTCTTCCATCTCAGCAAATAATGAACATATTTCAGTTCCTTTGTAGTTTTCATCAATAGCTCTTGAATGGACATAATCTTCACAGTGCCATCTTTCATGAAGTATAGAAGCTTTTCTTTTATTTTCATAACCATCATAACAATCTATAACTATATCAACAGATAATAAATTGTTCAGGTTTTCAGAAGTTATATTACCTCCAATATCAGTCAAAGAGTGAGGGTCAACATATGGCATGTTCAGAAACTCAGCATCTCTATGACCTATTTCTCCTCTTGAATTGGTTGGAATTTGTCTTAGATTGGAAAACATCTGTAACCAGAGTGCTCTTGATCTTTGAGAATCAGCAATATTAGCAGCACTGGGAACATTTGTTATAATCCCACCAGAGTGATAAGTGATAGGTCTATCACACCTAAGTGTGTCAATATGTTTCCACATCTTATCTTTCTCTTTCTCAAGAACATAGCTCCTTTTCAGCTTGTGTTGTTGTCTTCTGGAATTTCTCCACAACAATCTATTTGAATGTTTAAGCCTTTGAATATAGAGATTGAAATCTCTAGTTGTTGTTCTTGTAACTTCCCTTCTTCTGACTTCTTCTTCTTCATCTACCTCCCTATTATGAGAATCCACTACAGTAGAAAGTATTAACAGATCAACCTCTTATAAAATTTCAGAATCATCAGGATCTTGAATATTGTCAGGAACAATATCAGGATTAGACTCTTCAATTTGATTTGTATTGCTGAGAGTTGATTGTTTTGGTCTTCTTCTCAATTCTGGTTCTTCTTCATTAATTCCATTATCACCAAAAGTAGACCTGTCAGGAACTACTAGAGTTTGAGTAGGTTCAGGAATTTCTTCAATCCTTAATCCTCTAGACCTTGTTTGTCAAGGCATAATTGGAGTTGATGAGCTTCTTCTACCTCTTTGAGCACTTCTTCTACCTCTTAGCATTTAAGAACTCTTTATGAGAGAGATCAGGATATTCTTCAGTAGCAGTAGAAAGTGCCTTTCTAGCAAATAATTGTTGTACCCTCTTATCAGTATGATAAAGAGTCACAACATCACCTTTCTTTGTTTTGAACTTCTGGAATAAATTTGATGCTTCTTCAGGATTATCAATGATTACATCTTCATCACCCTCAGGAATTGTAGAAAGAATTTGTCCATGACCAGGCGTCAGGATTTGATCATCCATCAGGATTTGATCACCTGTCAGGATTTGCTCTTCCGTCAGGATTTGAGATTGCACCAATGTCCTCACTGTCTTTACTCTAGAATCAGAAACATGAGTTGACTGCGTTGTTTGACTTTGAGAAGTTTGAATAGTCTTCATAACAGCAGCATCAGAGGTTTCTCCTTGTAGTACTTAGTCACCGCCATCATTTCCAGTATCATCATCATTTTTCCTTAATACTAGATCAGGTGTACATTTTATAGAACTTACCTTCTCCCCCTTTTTGACATCAGGATTTGACAATATATTCAAAATTAAGGCAAGAGAAGTTTGTATATCAGTTACCTTAGAATCAAGAGAATCAATTTTGCTATTAATGGAGGTTTGTTCAGTAATGACTGACTTGACTTGGGATTCCACTATTCTTAGTTGAAGAGCAGTAGGCACCTTTGTGAAGTTTTGAGAAATGTCAGTCCTTACTAATTCTGTAGCAGCCTTGATAGAATCAATTTCATGTTTGAGGCCTTTGGATAAAAGAGTAGTTGCCTTCAAATGATTCTTCAAATCTTGATTCTCAATCAATTTCACTGCATCATAGGCATGATCCAAAGCAAAAGGAAAGCTAACGGATTCAGAAGATCTATACCATGAATTGTTCCATTCATATTGTCTAAGTGCCTCAGCAGGAGAAATTTCAGAAGGAGCAGAAAAATCTTGTCTGAGATCTTTTCCAGTAGTAGCTTTGCCAGCCATGAATGTGCTTGATGAACCAAAGTTGGTTCCAAGACTAGCTTTGATTGTTGTAGCAAGCTGATCCTTCTCTTCATTATTATCATCACTGTCATCACTATCATCAGCATCAGAATCATCAGGAACATTAGGATCAAGAAAATCAATACCTTTTAATTTATCCTGTGATTATGTGATAGTATCTGTCATTGGTCTTGAGCTAAGTGGCTGTATCAGGATTGGCTCAGCATCAGGAGCACCACTAGCGTCAGGAGCAACACCGTCAGGATATGATAAGCTTGCATCAGGATTTGATACTGATGGTTCTTGTGTAGCATGAGGTTCAGAAGGTGCTTTAACACTTTGAGTTAAAGGTTCTTGTGTACTTCCCTCAGTGACAGTGTCCTCGACCAATCTTTCTTTTTTACCAGAAATCCCTTGAGCATTGTCAGGAAATTCCTCAGAAGCTGTAGCTTTGCCTGCATCTTTAGATGGTTCTTGTGTGGCTGGAATAGAAATGTCTTCATTCTCCCTTTGAGAAAATGGTTCTTGTGGGACCATTCCAATAGTTATGCCTTCACTCAGACTTTGATTGAGTGGTTCTTGTGGGGCAGGATCTTCAGTAGCTGCTGAATCACATTGAGATTCAGGTTCTTGTGGGCTTGATCCTTTCAGCTTCTTTTGTCTCTGAAAGACTAACTCCTCTGCTTTTATTTTCTTTTCCATGGGATGTGAAAACCCAAGTTTTGAAGCAGTCTCAGCAACCTTCTCCCATGAAATTTCAACAATCTTTGCAGTTGGAGAGGCTTTTGCTGGAGAGTCTGAGATAGAGACAATTTTTGGTTGTGCATCAGGAATACCAACATCAGGATTTGGTCGAGCA
Source organism: Heracleum sosnowskyi (assembly GCA_030848705.1). Classification (NCBI taxonomy): domain Eukaryota; kingdom Viridiplantae; phylum Streptophyta; class Magnoliopsida; order Apiales; family Apiaceae; genus Heracleum; species Heracleum sosnowskyi. Next base: position 88,664,717 of record CM061243.1, read on the forward strand.
TCAGGAATAGATGACTCATCAGGATTTGATGTTTGAATATCAGTATCCTTCATTTGCATCTTCAAAGGAATATGATACCTGCTTTTTGATAATTTTCTTTTCTTCTGTGGCTTTGATGAAGGTTCCACAGCTTCAGTAGCAGTATCAGCAACTTCCTTGATTATCTTAAACTTGGAGGAGATGGGCATATCATCCTCAGAATCACTTTCATCTATTAACCTCAACCTTCTTTTGACTGGAACATCCTCAACAACCTTGTTAGTAACAATCTTAGCACCTTTCTTCACCAGGACCCCTTGTACACCCCCTTTTATCTTCTTTTGAGTGAGTGGTGTAGAGGAAAAAACCTTTGATCCTGATTGTCTTCCAGACACATCAGATCTAGCTGATTTCTTAGATTTTACAACTAAAGTCTTTTGGGAAACAATAGAGGTGGTAGTTGATTGTTTTGACTGTTTGGGTTGGATGCTTGGGTCAGGAACAAGGTGTGATTGGCCTTGCCCCATAACATCAGAGAGTAAACCATAAAAAGTAGGCATTTTCTGATGTAAGAAAAACCTGACCTCATCAGGAATAAAGGCATTGCCTATAAAACCATTTGCCTTATCACTGTTGACTAAGGACTTCAAATTGTTCTATGTAATTCTACAAATTGGTAGAATCACATCATTCTCAAAAACAACATCAGGACAGAAGTGATTAAAGATTAGCTGAAAAAATCTAAGGAAACAAACATAACCTAATTTATCAGCTTTTCTATCACTTAAAGCTTTCAACACAAAACTACCATAATCAAAAACTTTAGAGTAGATAAGAGAGTACCCAATTTTGAGTGATCCTAATGGCAGAGCATCAAAATTAGATGTCTTATTCAGGAAGCATCTGCTGAGTGTGTCAAAGAAATAATTCCACTCCCTTTTGAGCTTCGTCCTGAAGAGATTACCATATCTATTAACTTCCCCATTGTAACCTAATTTTGTAACAAACTCAAAAAGAGTCGAGTCTGAAACATTATCAGGAACAACATCACCAGGAACAGGTAAATGCAGGGCTTCCTCCACAATTGCAGGAGTCACACAGTGATTAACTCCATCACATTCAAAGTTCATCAGTATTGAGCCAGAATCGTCTTTTCCAAAAGAAACTGTATTCCATACCTACATAACTGACTTGAAAGAAACACTCGCAGGTTCTGTTAGAGCATACTTCAATGGACTTGAAGTAAGAAAATCCTGGATTATATGGAACTCAATAGGCAATTCCTGATGGTCTAGAATAGCTACAAAATTATTAGTGGCAAAAGTAATACCACTAATCACAGTCTGTTTGTTCATGAATGATGAAGACGCCGTTAAAACAATATAGAAAGCTTGAGAATTGAGATTTAGAAAATAGGGTTCTTGAGTACAGAGAGAAAGAAGATGAAAAACTGATGAAGAGAGAGTAATCAGGAATTTAGAAAAACAAAAGTATTTTGTTAAAAAAAAATATTACTCTCAATTACAGGTGGCAAAATATGATTTGTGCAAAAATGATTAGTGGACAAATTACGTGGGTAAATAAACATAACTGCAACGCTTTTTATGTGTATCTATATGTATATATCTATTAGTGTGATACACACGCGGATACAGTTGTCCAACCAAAACTCAAACGTTTCTCATCAGATACTGACGAAAAATCAGGCACAAATTAAGCAATGAAATACTGACCTGTACATCAGGATTGACTAGTTGACTTCCTGTCAGGATTGAGTCCTATCAGGATTTGATCAAAATTACATACCTTGCAGAATGACCATCAGGATTTGATAGTCATCGGGATTTCCTCTCTGTAGCTTTTCTCAGAAATTCTCAAAATTCATCATTCCAAGTTCATTCACCAACTTATTGAAAGTAGCTTCAGGTAGTGGCTTGGTGAATATATCAGCTAGTTGTTGATCAGTAGAAACAAAGTGAAGTTCAATTGTTCCTTCCAGAACCCGTTCTCTTATAAAGTGATATATAATACTGATGTGTTTAGTAAGAGAATGCTGAACTGGATTTCCTGTCATTGCAATAGCACTTTGGTTATCACAGTAAATAGGAATTTTGGAGTATGACAGGCCATAATCTTACAACTAATTTCTCATCCACATTATCTGAGCACAGCAACTTCCTGCAGCAATGTACTCAGCTTCTTCAGTTGAAGTAGATATAGACTTTTTCTTTTTACTAAACCATGAAACCAGTCTACCACCCAAAACTGACAACTTCCTGAACTACTTTTCTTGTCTATTTTGCATCCTGCAAAATCAGCATCTGAATAACCACACAAACCAAAATCTGATTCCCTTGCATACCAAAGGCCAAGTGAAGGAGTGCCTTTGAGATATCTGAAAATTCTTTTAACTGCAATCAGATGAGGTTCCCTAGGTTTTGCTTGAAATCTTGCACACAGACAGGTTGCAAACATGATATCTGGTCTACTTGCAGTCAGATACAACAAAGAGCCAATCATTCCTCTGTATTGAGTTACATCTACCTCAGCCCCTTGATCAAGATCAAGTTTGGTAGTTGTAGCTATGGGAATACTTGCAATAGGACAATCTTGCATGTTAAACCTTTTCAATAAATTTCTTGTATATTTTGACTGATTGATAAAGATACCATCTTCAGTCTGTTTAACTTGAAGTCCAAGAAAGTAACTCATTTCTCCCATCATGCTCATTTGGTATCTTGACTGCATAAGCTTAGAAAACTTTTCACACAGCTTATTGTTTGTTGACCCAAAAATGATATCATCCACATAAATCTGAACTAAAAGAAAATCCTTACCATGATTCAAATAGAATAGAGTTTTATCAATAATACCTCTTTTGAATCCACTTTCCAGTAAGAATTGAGCTAGAGTTTCATACTAGGCTCTTGGAGCTTGCTTTAGTCCATAAAGTGCTTTATCCAATCTATAAACATGATTTGGATATTTAGGATCAATGAAACCAGGAGGTTATTCAACATATACTTCTTCCTCCAGTTCACCATTTAAGAAAGCACTTTTAACATCCATTTGGAAAATTTTGAATTTCTTGTGAGCTGCATATGCCAGAAAGATCCTGTGGCCTCTAGTCTTGCAACAGGAGCAAAAATTTCATCATAGTCAATTCCTTCTTGTTGAGAATACCCCTTTTCAACTAGCCTTGCTTTGTTTCTGATTATTACACCATCTGAATCAGTCTTATTCTTGAAAATCCACTTTGTACCCACAATTGACCTATTCTTTGGTCTTGGCACCAGTTTCCAGACTTCATTCCTTTCAGATTCATTCAATTCTTCTTGAATTACAGTAACCCAATCAGCATCTTTAAGTGCATCTTCAACTTTCTTTGGCTCCTCTTTTGACAGAAAGTTATTATATAGACATTCATTTTGTGTTGCACTTCTTGTCTGAATTATCAAATCAGGAGTATGACTTGCAGTCCATTTCCTTGCTGGAGGTAAGTCATTCCTTGATGTAGATGCTCCCCCTGGATTGGTGTTATCTTGATTGAAAGAACTTGCTTCAGAAGAAGCTCCCCCTGAGATATTGTAATTTCCTCCTGATGGGTTATCAGGATTGTCACTTGAATCAGTATCTGAAGAATTTTGACCTGATGATTGAGTTGACTCTGAATTTGTAGTAGATTGTTGTTGCTCCCCCTCAACATTTGCACTACTAGATGTATCACCACTATTTGTATCATCAGTATTAGCACCATCAGTATTTGGTGCTTCATCAGGATTTGGAGTATCATCGGGATTTGATGAGTCATCAGGATTTGGTGACCCATCAGTATCTGATGAATTGTCAGGATCTGATTCATGTTCTTCAGGTTCCTTGGTAGCTTCATTTTCAAAAACCAATCTATCATGTGAGCCTTCATTCAATCCAATAATCTTCTTGTCATCAAAAGATACGTGTATTGACTCCATGACGGTCCTTGTTCTCAAATTAAAAACTCTAAAGGCTCTTGATGCAGGATAGCCAATGAAAATTCCCTCATCAGCCTTTGTTTCAAATTTCCCTAGCTGTTCAGGATCAGTTCTGAGAACAAAACACTTACAGCCAAACACATGTAGATGCTTCAAACTAGGTTTCTTCTCATTGAGCATTTGATAGGGAGTTACACCATGTCTGTTTATTAAAGTGATATTTTGAGTATAGCATGCTGTGTTGACTGCTTCTGCCCAGAAATATGTAGGCAATTTAGCTTCTTCCAACATAGTTCTGCCAGCTTCAATAAGAGTTCTATTTTTCCTTTCAACTACTCCATTTTGCTGAGGTGTGCCAGGAGCAGAGAATTGTTGAATAATTCCTTTGTATTTGCAGAACACTTCCATCTTTGAATTCTTGAATTCAGTACCATTATCACTTCTCAGTATCTTGACTTTGTACTTTGTGGTTGTCTCAATCATTCTCACATGATCCAACAGTATTTCAGGAGTTTCATCTTTTCTGTGCAGAAAATACACTCAGGTGAATCTAGAGTATTCATCAACAATTACAAGAGTAAACCTTTTCTTACTGATGGACATAATGTTGACTGGTCTAAATAGATCAAGATGCAGCATGTGATATGGTTCCTCAATAGAGGATTCTGATTTACTCTTGAATGATGTCCTTCTTTGTTTAGCCTTTTGACAAGCATCACAGAGTCCATCAGGAGTATACAAAGCTTTAGGTAAACCTCTCACTAAATCTTTCTTAACCAACTTATTGACATTGCTGAAGTTGAGATGAGAAAGCTTCTTGTGCCAATTCCAACTTTCATCTACTAATGCTTTACTGATGAGACATGTAGGGGAACCATCAGTATTTGAGAGAATGTTGGCTTCATAAATGTTACCATGCCTGTAGCCAATCAATGCAATCTTTCCTGACTACTTCACAATGTGTGGAATAGAAATTGACATGATAACCTCTGTCAGTGATTTGACTAATACTCAACAGGTTGTGTTTTAGTCCCTTCACTAGAGCTACTCTGTCAATGATGACATTGCCAATGGTTATATTGCCATATCCCAAAGTTTGTCCAATGTTGCCATCTCCATAAGACACAGTTGGGCCAGCTTTTTCCTCATATTCTGATAACAGGGCCTTATTTCTAGTCATGTGCACAGAACATCCACTATCCATGACTAACAAATTTTTATTTTTACCCTGCAATCAGAATGTTAAAAACACTAGTTAGAATGTTTAGGAACCCACACTTGTTGGGTTCCTTTTCCATGTATTTTATTAATTTTAGCAGCAGAAGACTTTCTGATTTTAGCAGTCCTGACAGGATTTACTCCATCAGGATTTGCTTCGTCAGTATCATTATTAACAAAAGCATGCTTCACTTTGACATTCTTAAGGCTACCAGAATTTGCACTATTTTTAAACTTAGGTAATGGATCATAAAAGTTATAGTACAAATCATGATATTCTTCACATGTATAAATAGAATGTCATATACTACCACAATGAAAACAGGAGTTCTGTGATTTATAAAATACTGATCTATTCCTAACATCAGACCTAGGATTTCAGTAACCTTCTTTAAACTCTTTTTGCAATCAATAGCAAGATGATTAGAGTTACCACAGTTAAAGCAACATTTTCTAGGTGCATTTGGGACATATTTATAACCATTTTCTTTATTAATCCCAATTTTACCATTCCTGTTTCTTTTGACACTTGGTTCCTTCTTCTTATCTGTAACTTCACAGATTTTATCCTTGAGTTGTTTCTGAGACAGTAAACCTACATTCTTAGTAACTTTACTCACGACAGGTTTAGACTTAATAATTTTAACACTTTGAACAGAAGTAGATCCCTTTTCAAAAGTTGAATTGGAATCCTTACCAAAAACAAAATTAACAGGAGTAATCTTAGATTTGGTTTTGTCTATAACATGTCTATAGGTTTTTGGACTAACTGTCTCATCAACAACAATTTTCTTTTTTAATTTCTTATCTTCATCTGACTTATACCCTAGACACTCTTTCCAATTCTTAGAGGTATTAATCTCATGAAATTTTCTACCAGAGTCTGTCCAGGTTCTGATTTTCTCATTAGCATATTCAAGTTCCTTTTCAAGAGCAGTACATTTAAATTTCATCTCTAAGTACATGTGTTTAGCATTATCACATTCTATCTGTACTTTTTGCATAAGAGAAAATTCAGCTTCTAAATGCTCATTCCTTTTCCTAAGTTCAGACATCTCAGATAAGATTCTAGTATTTTCAGCAGTTTGACTTCTAAAGCTAATATGCAATGACTTTAGAAAACGTCTTAACTCAGAAGCATTATCAGTATCAAAATCAAAGACAATATTTAGTACCTTATCATCAGGAATAGCAGTATCATCAGTATTGGCCATTAGGGCATAGTTGACCACCTCAGTATCATATTCTGAGGAAGAGTCCATCCAGTCCTTGCTTGATGTGATGAGTGCCTTTGTTTTCTTGCACTCAGTAGCAAAGTGTCCCATACCATTACACTTGTAGCATCTAACCTTTGACTTGTCAAATTTGCTACCCTTGCTATCCTTTTTGATGTATTTGTCTTTGTTAGTATTGAAGGTCCTTTTCTGGAAGTTGCCTTGTCTTCTAGCCTTCCTGAACTTCATCTTTTTGAAGCCTTTGACTATCATAGCAACCATCTCTTCCATATCTGAGTCAGAAGAATCCTCATCAGTATTGGCATCAGGATTGCCATCAGTATCTGATGATGAATCATCAGGATCCGACTCCACCACTCTTGATTTCCTTCTGGAGACCTCCATAGCTTTTCCTTTTGATTTAGCCTCTACATTCAAGGCAATAGTCTTTGCCTTGTTGCTTATCTTATTCTTTCTCTGTTGAACTTCAAGATCATAAGTTCTTAACATTCCATATACTTCATCAAGAGACACGATGTTGAGATCATACCGATGTCTAATGATCGAGGTTTGAGTATCTCATTCTTCTGGTAAAGCTCTCAGAAACTTGGTATTAGAATCTTCAGAAACATATTCCTTGCCAACTAAAGATAGAATGTTTAGGAGTGTCAGAAATCTATCATATAAATCAGTCAGGCTCTCATCAGGTCTAGCATCGAATTGTTCATATTCTTGAATCAAAAGAGCCCTTCTGTTTTTCTTGACAGATGCAGATCCCTGGCACTGAGTTTCCAAAGTATCCCAGATTTCTTTTGCAGACTTGCATGCAATCACTATGTTGGACATGACAGCATCAAGACTATTGTGCAAGATATTCTTTATCTTTGCCTCCCTGAGTACATGAGCTTTTTCTTCTGGAGTCCATTCACTCTTGGCCTTGACCACATAGTGTTCAGGTACAGTTTCTGTTCGTTATATGATCCTCGTAGGAATATATGGTCCATCACGAATCCTGTCCAAATAATCAGGATCCATAGCCTCTAGGTACATCAGCATCTTTACCTTCCATGTTGAATATTCAGACTTCTTCAGGATGGGAATTTTCATGCTTTCATACTTGGTTGTCGACATCTTAGATCGTATCTGATTCAACTTTAAATCAGTTTGCTCTGATACCAATTGTTGCCCAGTAATAAACAATTTTAGAAGGGGGTTGAATACAATTGTATAAGATTCTCGACTTTAAACACAAATATGAATAATAACAGCTTTAATAATTCTGATATAAAACTGTTACAAACTCTCTCAAGAAATTCTGATGTTCTTGAGAGCTTTTAGGTTACAAAGATACTCGAGTGTGTGATATTTTATGTTCTCGTGTATGTGATCGATATAAATCGAAACCTAAACAGTGTTTATATACTACACAACTTCTCTATCAATTACATGATAAGTCCTAATCAATTACAAAGATTGAAACCTATCCTAAATTGATAGCTACGTTCCTACAGACCAGGAACCGACAAAATAAATAACCTTATTTAACTAGACTCCAAATATAACTCGAAATAGAAATCCTGATCAGCTTCCAGTCCTGATGATCAATCCTGATCCCAGTCCTGATATGCAATCCTGATAACAATCCTGATTCTGACGATCATGCAATCCTGATGGCTATGCAATAATGATGACGTCAGCAATCCTGATCAGTTGAGTCTAGATCCTGACGATCATTGAATCCTGATCTAACAGCTCAGCAAGTATATAGTACTGCACAAGATGAGATAATGATGCAACAATAGCAATATATATAATAATGAACTCAGCTGGCCAAGAAAATGGCAATATATAAGAGAATCAACTTAACTGGCAACATGAACAATAATAATAAACTATTTTGAACTTTAAGTTAGAATTGGATTTTTACTGTGACGCAACGAGTTATAGTGGATGATCAGTCACACTAAAACTCCGGACCATACCCTACGGTATGTCCAAATACTGAACTGGATCCAAGGCCACTTTTGGCCCACATAATACTGATACTCTGACTAGCGTCTGCAGTCCTTAAAACATTTCATTTTAATAAAAACTTCCAATTCCAACTTAATACTGGGAGTTAGGTGTCGGAACAATCGACTACCTCGTTAAATCAAACTATTACTTTCAACTGTCTGCTTAACTTTATCAACTGAATCAAGGTAAGACAGATGCATAAGAATTAAATTTCCAATCACAAGGAATCAAGGTAAAATCTGACCAATATAAGGTACTGCAAGGTATAAATTATGAAATGGAATAGAATTTGTCAAGTCAAGAACAATAGGTTGTCTCAATCTCAGGATAATAAAAAAATCTGGTTATGAAACAATAATTAAATGAAAATGGGAAACATGAATCTTGCTACAAGATTCTGAACAAAAGAGTACGAGTTAAGAAACTTGCCTTTGGTCCTTAGCTATTACGTAAAGCCGAAGTAATACCATTATCTTCTTCTTCTGTCTTATGTCATCACAATTTCTGCTTTAATAACTCTCGGATCCGGCACATATATGGTTGCTACGAGTCTGCACTACCGAGATCGTGCCCGCCCAACTATTCACTAGTTAAATATAACATGTACTTTAGCCTTCGGACTCAACTCTACTTAATATAAATGTTTAAAAACATAAGAGAATGAATTTTCTACAGAAAATTGGGCATGACCTATTCGTAAAGTGGACATTGCCCTGATTTAAAACACCAAAACTTTCTAACTCAATCATCCACAATTTAATCCACAACTTATTTAATACTCAAATAATCTGCTTCGACTTGCAGTAAACATAAAAGAAAATAAACATATAAGAAAATAACTTGCCTTGACTTGCAGTTACTTTATCCAGAAATAAACAATCACGTTCAACATTTATCACGTAGAAAGTCAAATAATTAATTCACATAATTTCATATACTTCAGATAACACATAGCACATTTCATTCACGTATGCATTTAGACTAGCATATCATATCATATACAATTCCCAAATAATATTCATTTAATAGTCCTGCCGGATATCCGGCAGCACTTCCTCTATTTATATTACAATCCACCTATTTTAAACTAATACCAACAATCAAGAATCAAATTACAAACTAACATATTTACATAACTTAACTTAATCAAACTAAACTCACAACAATAAAATAACATACTCAACTCGATATACCATTCAAACACATAGAACTTATCAGTTCATATGCCACCATACGATACTAAACTTATTATCATACTATCGGAAAATAAACATTTAACTCCCGAGACTATTATTAAAATCCAAATAGTAGTTCAACTCTAAGTATCAACCTTTTCATGGCATTTATAGACTCGATTAAACAAATAACGTATCCAAGGGTCATCATAATACATTCAAGACTCCACAACAAAATACATAAGTCACATGATACTTATAAAGACTCGATTAATCGAATAAATAATTAAAGATCACGTAACACATCCAATATACAATAAAATTGACACAATTCACATAACACGTAATAAAGTTGAAACTCTTTTTGGAAAATATTTGGTCTTCCTTTTATAAAGATTTGAATATAAAATATCTTTGGATCAAAGAACAATCATTCATACTTTAAATCCGATTATCACTAGATTAAATAGAATTAATCAAAACCAGCCAATTCAATAAATCAAACAATTAATCAAATCAGGTAAATAATAAAACAATTTTTGAAAATATTAATTAAATTTGATTTATAATTAATCAAGATTAAATAATAATTAATTAATAAAATTCACCAATTAACTACTCAGTTAATTGGTCAATTAAATCAATTACATTATTATTTAAAATTGATTAAGAATAATCAAATTCAACTACTCTTTAACTCTAAAAAATTTAAAATAAATAATAAAATAAATAAATAGATTTATCGAAATTTCGGCATGACCCGTTCGTAAACAGGACTAGCCAGAAATTTTGCATGTACTATGCTGCGCCCCCAGTCACAGGACGGATCACATAGCACAACACAATAATAACCTGTATATTTAATAGTAAATAACATCATAAATACCTCAACCAACAACTATAATAATTCCCCAAGCCGGGAATCAAACCAGAATACTAAAATCACCATTACCGCTAATTTACAACTCAAAACCAAACTTTAAATACATTACTCTACAATATACAACTAACGATCACTCGAAACATTAACAAATTACGAAAATATAATTAGTAATCCAAATCAACATACTAAATGAATTACTAAATAGTAATACACAACTAACAATCTAAATTTATTCGAAAACAACTAAGAATTTTAAATAATTTATAAACTCTGCACCACACTACTAATTAACATTTCCAAGAACCTGCACAACCAATAAAATCAATTAATTACCAAAATAGTACAAACACTGAAATCTATATTGTTAGGAATATGTTGTTCTTGATGATAATTATAAAACACTTAGTAGATTTTGTATTAAGTCATTTTTGTAACTGTCAACGGAATGGTATGCTTTGCAGCTTTCGTTGACAGGTAGTTCATCAACGAAATGAGTGATGTAGCAATTGCATTGTACAATACTTCATAGTTTGATATGCATTTTGTTGTAGGTATTAGATAGGTTTTCTAAGTCGTGTTGACTGAGTACTAGATAGGCAAAATAGGTTGGTGAATTGTAAATATATTATGCCTTGTAATTTTGCCTAAGTGAAGACATGTCAACGGTATGAAGAATACACTATCAACGGAATGAAGATTACTCATCAACGAAATGGAGATTACCCATCAACGAAATGAAGAATAAAGCTATCAACGAAACACATCTCCCTACCATCAACGAATCAGTATTACTTTCCTGAATAGTTGACAAAGTGATAGTGACAGTTTACTGACAGATCAAAAGGAGATGTGGAAGTGTACTTTGCATTGGAAGCCATCAAAATGGTTACTGGAAATAAGGAAACATTCCAATTTCCAATTAGGTTCTTGGGAGTGATCATAATAAGCATGAAGACAAAAGCCAAGATCTCCAAGGACCATTGGACAAAAGGGATGAAAAGCAAGCTACTGAAAGTTACTTTAGATTATTTTAGAGTAGCCAAAAATAGCATTGTAAACTTGGGTTATATAACCAAGTGTAGCAGTTCATTTTAAATATAAAAGTGAGTGAGATAAAACAGATTGTATTAGCTTTTTCAAGAACACTCTCACTTTGTATCAAGAACTGAGTAGCTGTGATACTTGTGTAACACTGATTATTTCCGCAATAAAAATTATCTCAGTTGGATCCTCAAAACATCCAACTGAAATTTTATAGTTGTTTGTGTTTTTATTTCAGTTCAGTTTTTATTTTAGAAAGTTGTTTTAAAGTTTCGAAATATCTAGAATTGCATTCAACCCCCCCCCCCCCCTTCTATAATTCTGTAAGGTCATTTGGGATTAACAATTGGTATCAGAGCAAGCTTCTAACATACAAGAAGTTTAAAGATCAAGGCCAAAACAGTAACCATGGTGAAGAAGGATGCAGGTGTAAAGATACGAGTTCTAGATAAGGACAATTACTTTCACTGGAAAGTAAAAATGCATCTACATCTTATGTCTATGGATGAGAGATATGTAGACTGCATTGAGAAAGGTCCACACGTTCCCATGAAGTTTGCATCTAGAGTTGGACTGCCAGATGATGCTCCAGATGTGGAAATTCCAAAACCTGCCTCAGAATGGACTATTGAAGATGTTGCAGAAATCCATAAAGACAAAAGAACCATGAACATTATGTTTAATGGTTTGGAGCAAGAGATGTTCGATAATGTTATAAACTGTACTACCTCTAAAGAAGTATGGGACACTGTTAGAACACTCTGTGAAGGAACTGAGCAAGTTAGGGAGAACAAAATGCAACTCCTTATACAACAGTATGAGCACTTTCATTTTAAAGCTGGTGAAACCCTAAATGACACGTTTAGTAGGTTTCAAAAGCTTTTGAATGGATTAAAGTTGTATGGGAGAATCTACCAAACCAAGGATTCAAACCTCAAATTTCTTAGAGCTCTTCCAAAAGAATGAAAGCCTATGACTGTTTCCCTGAGAAACACTCAGGAGTACAAAGACTGCACTTTTGAGAGGCTTTATGGAACTTTAAAGACATGTGAGTTGGAAATGGAGCAAGATGAAGAAATTGAGAAGGTACAAAAGAAAGGTGGATCTATTGCATTAATTGCATCTGTGAACCAACTAGAAGATGACAATGAAGAAACTGCAAAAGCCACAACTAGTCGAGCTAGTTGTAGGAGTGATGTTAGCAAGGGTAAAGGCAAGATGACAGAAGAAGAAGAACCAGAACCAGCCAACTTGGATGACTTAGATGAGATTGATGAACACATATCTTTTCTTTCAAGGAAATTCTTTAAGTTCAAATTCAAGAGAAACTCAGAAGCAAGACCACCAAGGAGAGACTTTCAACCTAGCAAAAATAACTGGATTGAAAAGTCTAAGTCTAAATGTTTCAACTGTGGAATGATTGGTCACTTTTTTGGAGATTGCAGAAAGCCCAAAGTTGAGAAGGGCAACAGGAAATTTGACCCTGTTGATTATAAAAAGAAATACTTTGAACTTCTCAAGCATAAAGAAAAAGCTTTCATGTCTCAGGAGTATGATTGGGATGGTAATGTTGAAGATTCTGATGATGATGTTGAGTACGTCAACCGGGCTATAATGGCTAATAATCATGAGCAGGAAGCAAGTTCCTCCATCAATCAGGTAACAATTACTAATCTTTCTGAGCTTTCTAAAGAGGAATGCGATAGTGCAGTAAATGAAATGTCTACTGTACTATATAATTTGCGTGTTACTCTTAAATCACTTACCAAAGAGAACTCAAGAATCAAAGAGTCTAATATGCTCTTAAGTGATAGAAATGCCATGTTAGAAGCACAACTCATTGAGTTTGAGAAAATGAGGTGTGTTAGTAGGGATGCTAAGAAGGAACTTGAGAAAGTGTTAGAAAGGGAAGAGATTCTTAAAACACAACTTGAAATAGAACAAAGTGTGATTGCAAAATGGAAAGATTCCAGGAATGTTGCTACCAACATCATTAATGTTCAAGGTATGGAATCTTTCTGTGAGCAATCATGGAAAAAGACCAAAGAGAAGCTAGGGTATGCTGGTGAAACCTTAGAATCAGAAACAGAGTCAACAAACAACAATGATCATTTGTTGAAGGTTGATATGTCAACGTAATGCAAAGTTTCGTTGACAGATGAACCATCAACCGATCAGGATGTTTCGTTGACAGAGAAAAAGAAAGAAGAACTCACTAGACTTAATAACAAGTATGGTCCTGTCACCAAGAACTTTGTTCAAGGTGAGTCTAGTAAATCAAAGAAAGTTGAGAAGCCTGTTGAAAGAGCAAATGTAGGTCACTTGTCTAACAAGCAATTGAAAGACAAGTTAGAGAAAATTCGAGTTGAGACTAAGGGCAATAAAAAGAATAACAGGAATGGCAAAGTAGGGATTAACAAACATAAAAATTACACACCTGATAAATATGCTCCTAGAAAGACATGTGTTAATTGTGGTAGTGTTAGTCATTTATCTACTAACTGCAAATCTGTTAAGAAGACTGCTAATGTGAAAATGCCTAAGCCTGCAATGAATGGTTCTATGCCTACAATGCATGTTATGCCTAACATGTTTGCTCCATATGCACAATTTCAGAATCCATATGCTAGCATGCCATTTGTGCCTAATCCATACATGAATATGTTTAATGTGCCACAAATGCCATGGAATATGAATAACATGTTTGTTCCTCCAACTATGCATGCTGTGAATGAAAATCTGAGCAATCCTCAGAAATCAACACCAAAGGTAAAGGTTGATTTAAATCAATCTGAGCCCAAGGTGAAAAATGATATAAAAGGTAAATCAAAGGCTAACAAAACAGGACCCAAGGAAACTTGGGTACCAAAATCAACTTGATTTGATTTTATTGTGTGCAGGGAGACAAAAGGAATCTTTGGTACTTGGATAGTGGATGTTCAAGACACATGACTGGTGATTCTACCTTGTTCACAGAGTTTCAGGAAAGAGCTGGCCTTTGTATTGCTTTTGGAGAAGACAACAAAGGCTACACTAAGGGATATGACTTGATTTCAAAAGAAAATGTCATCATTGAGGAGGTTGCATTGGTGGATGGTCTTAAGCACAATTTGCTTAGTATCAGCCAACTTTGTGATAAAGGATTTTTAGTTACTTTTTCTAAAGAAGCATGTGTTGTTTCTAAAGGAGGAAACAACAATGTGGTAATGACTGGATTCAGAAGAGGGAATGTGTACATTGCTGACTTTAGTAGCACAAGTCCAGACACCATCACTTGTCTCTTCAGCAAGGCAAGCAAGGATGAAAGTTGGTTATGGCACAAGAAATTATCTCATCTGAATTTCAAAGTTATGAATGATTTGGTAAGGAAAGATCTTGCTAGAGGAATTCCACAGGTGGAATTCTCCAAAGATGGTTTGTGTGATGCCTGTCAAAAAGGGAAACAAAAGAAGGCATCATTCAAAAGCAAGACAGAGTCATCAATTGTCCAACAACTTGAGCTGCTTCATATGGATCTATTTGGCCCTGTAAATGTCATGTTCATTTCAAAGAAGAAATACTGTCTTGTGATTGTTGATGATTTTTCTAGATTTACATGGACTTTCTTTTTGCACTCCAAAGATGAGGCAAGTGAAATCATTATCAATCACATCAAGATGGTAAACAATCATCCTGATTTCAAAGTAAGAAGGATTAGGAGTGACAATGGGACAGAATTCAAGAATTCAACCATGAAGGTGTTCTGTGAAGAAAATGGTATTTTGCATGAGTTTTCAGCAGCAAGGACACCATAGCAAAATGGTGTAGTTGAAAGGAAAAACAGAACACTTATTGAAGCTGCAAGGACAATTCTAGATGAATCAAAGTTACCTACTTATTTCTGGGCTGAGGCAGTTAACACAGCTTGCTTCACTCAAAATATTTCTTTGATTAATCAGGCCAAGGGGATGACCCCTTATCAACTAATCAAAAGAAAGAAGCCACTATTGGATTTTCTTCATGTCTTTGGATGCAAGTGTTTTGTTTTGAGAAATCAAACTGAGCATTTGGGGAAATTTGAAGCAAAGGCAGATGAAGCAATATTTGTGGGATATGCAGCAGGGAAAGCTTACAGAGTCTATAATCTCAGAACCAACATTGTTATGGAATCTGTACATGTTGTTTTTGATGATCTCAAAATACAAGGTCTCTGTGATGAAGGTTTCCATGAAAGTCTTTCTTTTGAGAATGAGGAAGGAGATCAAGTGAATCATGATAAGGCTATTGAGAAACAGCCTAAAGTTGTTGTGTCTAGCACAGATGAAAGCAGCAGTGAAGATGAAATTGCTGCATTAAGATTGAAAAGAATAGCTGCTAGCAGACCAAATGGTCATTTCGTTGACAGTCATGATGGAGGATTCGTTGACAGTCAAAATGAACGTTTCGTTGACAGTCAAAATGGTCATACCGTTGACAGTCATAGAAATGCCTCTAGAAGTGATCATTTAGGGACAACAAACTCAGGGGGAGTTTCTCAAGGACAAATATACAATCAAGGCAACCATGATCATGAAGCTACTTCTTCAAGAGCAAATCTACCTCCCTCAAGGAAATGGACTAAAGATCATCCCTTTGAACTTATTATAGGTGATGTTTCTTCAAAAGTCCAAACTAGAAGAGCAACTCAAGAGGAATGTCTATATAGTAGCTTTCTGTCTCAAGATGAGCCAAAGAAGGTTGAGGATGCACTTCTAGATCCAGATTGGGTTTTAGCTATGCAAGAGGAGCTAAACCAATTTGAGAGAAACAAAGTTTAGAAGCTGGTGCCCAAGCCTAAGGACAGGAGTGTTAAATGGCATAGTCACAAGGAACAAAGCTAGATTGGTTGCAAAAGGCTATTCACAGGAAGAGGGAATTGATTTTGATGAAACCTTTGCTCCTGTTGCAAGACTAGAAGCAATAAGGATTTTCCTAGCCTATGCAGCCCATGCCAATTTCAAGGTCTATCAAATGGATGTGAAGAGTGCTTTTCTGAATGGGGAATTGGAAGAGGAGGTGTATGTAAGTCAACCTCCTGGTTTTGAAGATGATGATTTTCCAGAGTATGTGTACTTCCTCCTTAAAGCACTCTATGGTTTGAAACAAGCACCTAGAGCCTGGTATGACACACTTTCACAGTTCCTCCTTGAGAATCACTTCACTAGAAGTACTGTAGATAAAACTCTTTTTCATAGGATTGTGAATGGCTCTACTACTTGTTCAAATTTATGTAGATGACATAATCTTTGGGTCTACAGATGTAAAACTTTGTCAAAAGTTTGCCAAGCTTATGCAGAGTAAATATGAAATGAGCATGATGGGAGAATTAACTTACTTTCTTGGTCTCCAAGTGAAGCAAGTTAATGAAGGCATTTTTATTAGTCAAACAAAATATATTCATGATTTGTTAAAGAAATTTAACTTAATGGAATGCTCTCCTGCCAAAACTCCCATGCCTACTGCCACCAAACTTGAATTGAATACTAAGGAAAAATATGTGGACATTTCAAGTTACAGAGGCATGGTAGGCTCACTTTTATATTTAACAGCAAGTAGACCTGATATTATGTTTGCTACATGTCTATGTGCTATATTTCAAGCTGATCCTAGGGAATCCCATTTAGTTGTTATTAAAAGGATTTTAAGATATCTCAAAGGAACACCAAACCTTGGCATTTGGTATCCTAAAGAATCTAGCTTTGAACTAATTGGTTATTCAGATGCAGATTATGCAGGATGTAAAATTGACAGGAAAAGCACAACAGGCACCTATCAATTCCTAGGAAACAAGCTTCTCTCATGGTTCAACAAGAAACAAAACTCAGTTTCTACCTCCACAGCTGAGGCTGAGTATATTGCAGCTGGAAGTTGTTGTGCACATATTTTATGGATGAAAAATCAACTACTTGATTATGGATTAAGAGTTGAGAAAATCCCTATCTTCTGTGACAACACTAGTGCCATTGCCATTACTGAGAATCCAGTACAGCATTCAAGGACCAAGCACATTGACATCAAGTATCATTTCATTAGAGAACATGTTATGAATGGTACTGTGGAGTTACATTTTGTTCCAAGTGAACAACAACTTGCAGACATCTTTACCAAGCCACTTGATGAATCTACATTCTCAAGATTAGTAAGTGAGCTAGGTATGCTAAATTTCTCTTAATTATTTCTGAGATTTTTGCAAGTTACAAAGCAGCCAGAATCTTGCTATGTTTTTCTGTGAATTAATTTTCTCAGGAAAAAGTACAATTTTGTCTAAGTCAAAATTACTATGTCAACGAAACGCACCATTTCGTTGACAGTCTTAGCATTTTTCTGGGTGTTTCGTTGATAGATCTCTTATATCAACGAAACGCAGCTTTATCAACGAAATAGACGGGACCTTAAACGCCCAATTCTGATTCGTTGATATAGCGCAGTTAATCTGAACCGTTGAAAATTGTCACGTCTTTTACCACGATCTATGCATACACCCCTGTAAGTATAAATCATGGTAATATTTTAATTGTAACGGTTACATTTTTTAAGCCAATCCAGTCATTTATATTTATTATTGGACTTAATTTTTGAGAAATTTTGGGGGAGTATTTAAGAAATTTTGTTTTCTTTAATTCTTTTCTACCTGCTCTCAAAATTTCCAAAGGTTTTCTTACTTCTTCTCTCTCAAAGCAAATCAAAGTTCAAGCTTTTTCTCACTCAACAATGGCACCAATAGTAAAACTCATGTCAGCTGGAGGGTTCATCTATGAGAAGAACAACTCCATCCATTTTGTTGTCAAGGAAAGCCCGAACAGAATCTTTTTCAAGATGATGGATTTCATGACGAATTTCAAACTGAGCTACGCAATGTTTCACTCAACTCCACTCTACAATGAGATAATCAAGGAGATTTGGACCTCATGTGAGTACAATGGGACAAATTGCACTTTGCAATTCACCATTCAAGGTAATGAGTACATAGTCAATTCTGATGTGTTGCAAGCATGCTTACACCTTCCTGAAAATAATTGTTCTGCTTTGCCTACATATACTGAAATGATTAACATGCTAAATTCCATAAACTACTCTTTGCCTACTGATAATCTGGGTAAAATATTTAGGAGAGGTTTGGTTAGAGAATATAGTTATTTAGCTGATGCATTCATCAAGGTCTTTTCTGGTAAAATTAGTAATTTTGATGCATTAACTAACTCTATGTTGATTCTATTTACCATGCTCCTAACTGATAGATATTACAACTTTAGCACCCAACTTATGTATGAAATTGGTGCTAAGTTGGGTGATAAGGCTAATAGGAAAAAGAATATCTACTATGCTAGATTTCTGATGATGTTGGCTAACCATGTTAGTCTAGCACCATTGGTTATCTCTAACCCAGTTTCCAGGTTTGATTGCTTTGTGCAAGAAAAGAGGGTTTTGACAGACATACTGAGGCTGGACCACAATGGTGATGTCCCAGTGGTGTATCTGCCAATAATTGAGGTAACTACTACTATCCCTGCTAGTATAGCTGTTACTTCTAATGTTTCACCCAACCCTGTTGCTATGGAGTCTGTAGTTGTGACCCAACAGGCTCCTGCCCCAGCAGCAAAACCAAAATCAAAGAAATCTTCCAAGCCAACCTCATGTGCTTCTCAAAAGGCACCTGTTGTAAAATCCACTACACAACCAAAGGGGAGTGGTGTAGGTGTTGTGAGAGGTGAGGGAAGGGGTGAACATAAAAGAAACCCTAAGGATAAGGTGGGAGAGATGAGTGAGATTCAGCCTAGCCCCATTGTGTCTTCCCAACAAGGCACAATGAGTAATATGGATTTCAGCATAAGTCTAGTTGCATCCTCCCAAAAGGATGTAATTATTGAAACAAGCTCTCCTCCAAGAGCACACTCCAAGAGGGTAAGGGACACTTCAAGCCCACAGTCCACAATTTCCCAATA
The DNA here is from genome assembly GCA_030848705.1 of Heracleum sosnowskyi. Lineage (NCBI taxonomy): Eukaryota > Viridiplantae > Streptophyta > Magnoliopsida > Apiales > Apiaceae > Heracleum > Heracleum sosnowskyi. Next base: position 88,684,175 of record CM061243.1, read on the forward strand.
CCAAAGGAGAGTGAAGCAAAAATCCCAGGTTTCACAGGGTGCACACACACTGGAAGCAACACTTCCAGTATCTCAAATTCAGTTTGATGTAACCCCTATCATTACTCTGGGGTTACAGTCCCATTCTTTAAACATAAATCTTGAACCAACTCCACAAAATTCTCCAACTCAGTCATTAGATGTGGATATGATCCATTCATCTATTCCTGATTCTCCAACTCTTTTCTTGGAGAAGCCCCACTCTGACATTGGTGGTCATCACTTGTTAAGTGATTTGTTGGGCCACCAATCATCCTTTTCTGAAGTTACAAGAGGATCTGTGGAACAATCTCTAAAATCAATCACCACAGATTCTACTGTAATTTCACATTCTCAAAGTGCTTTCTTGACTTCATCAACGAAACAGTCTCTTTCGTTGACAAGTGTTTCTCCATCAACGGTATCCATACCGTTGACAGTTCAAACTACCATACCGTTGATATTTCATTCTGCACCTCTTATTGAAAATCAAGTTGTTTCCACAACTAGTGCAGATGATCTAGTGGTAGTTGAAACACTTCTAGGAATGAGAGGGAGTGAAACTGAGAGGCTGGCTTGTAGCCAGGCAAAAGGAGAGGCTGAGAGTGAGAGGTTGACTATTTCTTCCAGTCAGGCAAAAGGAGAGGCTGAGGGTTCTACCTTAGTAGGTGAAGGTGAGGGTGTGAGAGGTGTGAGCCATGGGGAGCCCATGATGCAAGAATATAGAGGAGAGAGAGAAGGGACTACAGGAGCTATACGGGAGGAAGCAGCCATTACAAGTGAGTTAATGGAGGTTCATGAGGGAGAAAGGGAACTTACTTTCCAAGAGCATTATCAACAAACTCTGGATAGTATTTCCCTGGATCCTGAGACCTTTACTCATCCTGTGCCAGCCTATCAAGTTATGGCTCAGCAGGGCAATGTGGAGGAAGAAATGTCTTTCAACCTAATCCATACAACTGCATCTATGCAAAGAGCAAAGGATGCAATCACCAATCTGTCTCCAGGAGCTGCAGCAAGTGGTGAGTTTGATTTTTCTGATGATGATGACAGTTTTGGTGACAATCTACAGGTGGCCATCACTTCACAGACTGGGACTTCTGTGGTGCCCCCTACACCAAACTGGCTTTCTCAGGATATGCAAGGAAGAATCAACTTGGATGCTGCAATTTCAAGGCAGTACAATGAGGCCTATCTGGCTCATGAGTCTGCAAATGCCAATGACAAGAAACTCTACAAGGCTGTCATGGATTCACTGGAAATCCAAAGGCTACAGATGATGTAGACAAAGATTGAAGCTAGGGAAATCAAGGACTCATTAGCAATCTTAAGGATGCTACTGACAGGAGGCTAGATGAAAATCTTCCTCTTCTCACTGTGTCCAAGATGAACAGGTTTTTCTATAAGGAACCTGAGGTGGCTACCTCCTTGAAGACTCTCTCTTCTAGAGTGGACAAGGTGGAAGCTACTTTAACTCAAATGCAAAAGGAACAGGAGAAGCAAACACATCTCTTAGTCCAGCTAGTGGCAGCTCAAGGACTCCCAGTCATCTCTTTTGATGATAACAAAAAGGGGGAGAAATCTAAGGAGCTAGACATTCAAATCACAAAGGTTATGGTCCCAACCATTTCCCTACCACAGGAGCCATTAGCAATGGGGGAGTCAGGAAAGGATAAACTGGATGGTATTGACTTGATTAAGCAAGCATCTATGAGGCTACAACTTTCTGAACAAATAAAAGACCACTGGTCCAGCATAGATTCAAGAGTCAAGAAGATAGCTGAAACTGCAAAGAATTCTCATTCATCAACGGATCAAGCTACTTCTACAGCACCATCAACGAATGCCATGGTTTTAGTATCAACGGAATGGGAGCCACAGACCAATTCTTTCTATGAGGTAAAGTCCCTTCTACATGGAGTCACTCAAGGTCCAAGGAAAGAAAAAGGACAAACTTCATGCATTAGGGAGGTGGAACAAGCTACACTTCAAGGAGGCCTATCTCCCAAGTCTCCTGCTAAACCAAAGTGCAAAAATATAGCAAGGACTTTCTATCCTTCACCCTATCCAGATGAGCTCAAGCTTCTTGGACTACTTATCACAAAATGCAAGGAAAGCAATGATCCTGAGATAAGGAAGCAAAGAGCAATTGTCTACAGAAATGGACAGGAAATTTGTGTTTGGGCTGGTCACCCAAATTTTGCTGAAGCTAAGGCTGAGGAGTCAGAAAGAGCAGCTATGCAAGCCCTTGCAGTTTCTCAATCTCTAGATGAAGAAGAAAGACAGCAAGGGGAAAGATCCAAAGAGGAAAGGAGTACAAAGAAGAGCATAAGGCAACCCAAGGCAAGAGCTAAGAGGAACATAGCTTTTGAGAATGATGACTCTCAGAGCAATACAACAGACTCTTCTGCACCTATTGCACCTCCAACAATTCCTGATCCAGTTTTTGAGGTAAAGTTAGCCTGTGATCCTAAACATCCAGTAAATTTCCATGATCAGCCAATTGAGCCAAAGGAAGAGCCAATTGAGTTTGATGAGGCCAACTTTCCAAAATTCCTCTTTGAAATGGATCCAAAGAAGAAATCTAAGCAGAGGGCTGCCAAGGCTAAGCCAATTCTTGTAAGGAGACCACAAGCTGAGAAACCCCCAGCAACCCAGAAGACTTCATCTACATTGCTGATATCAGGGAGGAGTCTGACCTACATATTAATCTTGATGACCTGGTTGAAGTGAGAGGAATAGCAGCTTCTTACAAACTACCAGAGAGATTGGTGTTTGTCTACAAGGGTGGGAGAGAACAGATTTGGCCTCTACACAGAATTCTGGGAGAAGACTATCAGACACTGCTATCTGTGTTCAAATGTCTGAAGAAAGATTTTGGTTTTACCAAAACAGCCAAGTCTGAGGTTGTCTCCAAAATTTGTCAAATCAAAGCTAGCTGGAACAAGCCTGGTGCACTTCCCAGAGTATTGAAGGTCCCTCAAACAGGAAAGAAAATTCATCTCCAACCTTTTTAGATGATGGAATTCAGAGACAAGGACAACTGTAGAAGATTCTTCAGAATAGAAGACCAACTGGAAAAGGCATCCAATAAAACTCTGAGATTAATGCAATCCAAGTTGGGGAATCAAGATGAAGAAGAGAAGATTTTCTACAGAAGACTTCAAGATCAGATTGAGGAGAACAATACAAGAAAAGGGAAGAAAACAAGACCACAGAGGCAAAGATGAAAAAGATATGCTCAGACTAGAGGAGCAACTCTGTGCACTTGTTTTGTAAGATTTTCTACTTTGTATTTCAATTAAAATTCAATGAAGCTCTATGCAATTTCTACTTTTATCAATTGTAATTTGTCTGAGTGTTTTTGTTATCATCAAGGCTCTTGATTTATGGCTGTTATTCTATCAGTCATAAATTGGGGGAGTTTGTTAGGAATATTTTGTTCTTGATGATAATTATAAAACACTTAGTAGATTTTTTATTAAGTCATTTTTGTAACTGTCAACGGAATGGTATGCTTTGCAGCTTTCGTTGACAGGTAGCTCATCAACGAAATGAGTGATGTAGCAATTGCATTGTACAATACTTCATAGTTTGATATGCATTTTGTTGTAGGTATTAGATAGGTTTTCTAAGTCATGTTGAATGAGTACTAGATAGGCAAAATAGGTTGGTGAATTGTAAATATATTGTTAGGCCGAATACACAATATAATCAAGTAAGAATTAGCATTATTTACTGAAAGAACCTCTGTGTGAGAACCCACAGAATCTTCAATCACTAAAGTGGCTTGATCAGCTTCTACATCCTCAGTATCACAGGTACTGATAGTAGGATGTGCATCTGGAATATCTCCACCAACAAAGAAATCCAGTTTCTCAAAAACTCTGCTGTCAGAATGATCAGCATCTTCCTCAACTACATCATCAGTCTTTGATGTAGGAGCTTCTCTCTCAAAATTCATCATGCCAGCTTCAGCATTTAATCTGTCCTCAGTAGGCACAGGAGTATCAAAAATCTCCTCTTGAAGAACAACTTCAGGAGCTACATTCTCCATAGAAACTCTGTCCATATTGACAGCTTCATCCTCCTGTAACTCAACTTCAAGATTTGCAGCAACTGTTGAAGAAATATTCTCTGCACCAAAGAGATGTGCTGCTACCAGTCTTCTTTTCCTCTGATGAAGAGTTTCATCATCAGTTTCACTCTCCTCATCAACAGTATCAGACTTTGCCCTATTGGCCCTTCTTTTCTTTAACTTTTTCTTCTGAGGCATATCATCAGTGTTTGATACCCCAACTTCAGCAGTGGATGGCTTCACTCTAGCAGATTTAACAGCTCTTACCTTTGACTTCTTTGACCTCTGTGATAGAGACACAGAAGGTCCAGCTTCAGCATTTGCTAGTTGTTGTTGTTGTGAATCTACTTGAAATTGTCGCACCAACTCAGGTAGCAACAAGACACCAACATCCCCTTTCTTGTTATCCTTATTAGTTAAATCAGAGAATATGCGTTTATGTAATTTAAAACATGGAATCACATCATTCTCAGCTATCTCTACTTCAGAAACACATTCAGAGAATATCAATTGACAAAATCTTGCAAAATAGACTACACCTCTGTTTTCAGTCATTTTCTCACCTATATTATTTAGAACTAGTCTAGCAACATCAAAATTACCTCCATAAAGAAGAGAATACCCAATTTGCAGACTATCAGTGGGAATCGCATCCCAATTCGTGCACTTCTTCCCGAACGCCCTTGTTATGCAGTCGAAAAAGAAACTCCATTCCTTTCTCAAGGGCGGTCGCTTCAACTGACCAAGCTTTGTCAGTGGTCTAGAGTAGCCTATTTCCCTCATCATTCGAACTAACTCAGAATCTCCAACAGAGATTGTGAAAGCATTAAAGTCCTCAAGGCCCAGAGCATCACAAACAGTTGTTGGAGTAACTACAAACTCTTCTCCTTGAAATTCAAAAATTATGGACGGAGACCCAGACTCTCCTCCATTATCATAAGTACCTGTCTGCCAAAAAGTCCTTATTTGAGATGCAGACAGCTTCAATGGTGCGGTGAGAGCAGTTCCAACATCAGAGTTTGACAAGAAACTCTGAATCAAATGAAACGCCTCCGGTGCGTTCTCATTTGCCAAAGGAGCAGCATAGTTGTTTGGGACAAATTCTAAGCCAGAAGCAGTAAACATTGTAGTAGCCATTAGAAAAGTCTTGAAGAAAGCAAGAAATAAGACAGAGAAAAATATAGAATGGATGCAGTGAAAGTGTTTGATACAGTGTTTGTGAGTAAAAACTTATGAAAAGATGAAGTGTGTAAAAGAATGAACCGTTTATGTGTAGTAAGTTTAAATAATAACAGTGAAAATTAAAACTGAATCATTTTAATCATTACTACACACATCAGGCGTCTTTGAAAAATGTGTGAGTGGGACAGATGTCAAACATGTATACGCTGACAGCTATGTATAACAACTTCCAATACACACGTGCAGTAAAAATAGCCATAATTACCACTTTTCACACTGTTCAAAACACTCAACCTCTCTCTCCTCTGTTTAATACAAATTTGAACCGTTTGTACTCATACTCTTTCGAATTTCTAAACAAATGTCTAATCTCAAAATTATAAAATGTCTGAAACAAAGAAATCATTTTAATCATCAGAGATTAAAACAAAATTACCTCGGCGTATTTCTCACAATACATCAGTGTTTACCATTTGTCCTTCTTTGTCAATAAACTCTTTTCTCAAACTGTACAGGTGTGAATAAATGTGTGTGCTATAGCATAGTTTACCGAAATCAATATTTAGATCATCTCAAAGTGCATAAAATCCACAAACTTAAGCAGTAAAAATTGGTTGCCTAAACTCTCATGTAAAACATAAAGTCTGATTTTTATATCTAAACTCTGTATTTTGATATCCTTTCATTTGGATATATCTTTTATTATTCACCCCCTTTATATATATATATATATATATATATATATATATATATATATATATATATTTTAATTTTTCCAGTAATCAGTGGTTGGCACTAGTCACCAAAAATCAAAGATTTTAGCCCTTATTTCATACAATAAGTTCCTGGATCGTCCTAGGCACAACATGATCTCAAAGGAATTTGTGCTCTTTTTGGCATCTTTTGATTTGAGGGTGAATTATTTACAATTAATAATCAGAGTTTAGACTTTTCATCAGTTAATGCAATTAATTTATGAGAGAAAATGCAAACAACTAATACAGACTCAGTGTATAAGATCAATAAACTAAGAGATGCTATAAATACAGAGACAGTATCATGCTGTGTTAACTTACTGCACATATTTGAGATCAGAATCTATACAACTCTTAAGGATTCACAATTACTTATTGAGAATTATGCTTCATACAAATTTCTTCAATGGTCCATATGTTTCAGACAAAATTACAATCAGAGTATTGCATTAGACTGTAACTATCAGAGTATGACCAACACTTTATGACTAACAGAGTTTAGTATCAGAGTTTACTTTCAGAGTTTATGGCACTGGTACTCATAACAGTTGATACATGCAAGGAATCATGAGCATAAAAAATCAAACATGTATAGTTTTTGAGTCTAACCCGTATCTCTAGTCAAAACCAGAGATCATTCCAAGTTCATTTACCAATCTTGTAAAAGTAGCTTCACTCAAAGGTTTGGTGAAGATATCTGCAAGTTGTTGGTCTGTAGACACAAAATGAAGCTCAATATCTCCTTCTTCCACATGTTCCCTGATAAAATGATACCTTATGCTGATGTGCTTGGTCATGGAATGTTGTACTGGGTTACCTGTCATAGCAATAGCACTTTGGTTATCACAGTAAATAGGTATTTTAGAGTACCTTAACCCATAATCCAGCAACTGATTCTTCATCCACAGAATCTGTGCACAACAGCTACCAGCAGCTATATACTCTGCTTCTGCAGTGGATGTAGAAATTGATTTCTGTTTCTTGCTATACCAAGAAACCAATCTGTCACCTAAGAATTGACAGCTTCCACTTGTACTTTTTCTGTCTATCTTACAGCCTGCAAAATCTGCATCAGAGTAACCAATTAGCTTAAACTCTGATTCTCTAGGATACCACAAACCCAAGGTTATGGTTCCTTTGAGATATTTGAAAATCCTTTTTATAGCTGTTAGATGAGGCTCTCTAGGATCTGCTTGAAATCTTGCACAAAGACATGTGGCATACATGATATCAGGTCTACTTGTTGTGAGATACAGAAGAGACCCTATCATGCCTCTATAGGTTGTCATATCCACTGTAGCACCTGTGTCTTTGTCTAGCTTTGTTGCTGTAGCCATGGGAGTTGGAGCAGATGAACTATCAAGCATACCAAATTTCTTTAGAAGATTTCTGGTATACTTTGCTTGATTGATAAAAATCCCATCATCTATTTGCTTGACCTGTAAGCCTAGAAAATAACTAAGCTCTCCCTTCAAGCTCATTTGATACCTGGACTGCATAAGCTTTGCAAACTTCTTACAAAGTTTGTCATTAGTAGATCCAAAAATAATATCATCTACATAAATTTGAACTAAAAGCAAATCATCACCAGTATTAAAATAAAACAAAGTTTTATCAATTGTACCTCTTGTGAACCCACTTTCTAAAAGAAATTGAGCAAGAGTTTCATACCATGCTCTTGGTGCTTGCTTTAGTCCATACAATGCCTTGTCAAGCCTGTAGACATAATCTGGATGTTTGGAATCTACAAATCCTGGTGGTTGTTCAACAAACACTTCTTCTTCAAGCTTTCCATTGAGAAAAGCACTTTTCACATCCATCTGAAAGACTTTAAACTTCTTGTGTGCAGCATAGGCCAGAAAAATTCTTATGGCCTCCAATCTTGCAACTGGAACAAAGTTTTCATCATAGTCAATTCCTTCCTGTTGTGAATAACCTTTAGCCACAAGTCTAGCCTTGTTTCTTGTAATCACACCTTCACTGTCAGTCTTGTTTCTGAAAACCCACTTTGTACCTACAATTGATCTATTCTTTGGTCTAGGTACAAGTGTCCAGACTTCATTTCTTTCAAATTCATTTAACTCTTCTTGCATTGCTGTTATCCAGTTTGCATCTTGAAGAGCTTCTTCCACTTTCTTTGGTTCTGTTTGAGACAAGAAAGCATGATACATGCATTCATTTGTAGTAGCACTTCTAGTTCTTACACTAGCATCAGGATCTCCAATTATGAGATCAGGTGTGTGTGCCTGTGTCCACTTTCTTGCTGTTGGTAAGTGGTTTCTTGCGTCATTATTGGATCCTCCCCCTTGATCCATGCTCTCCTGATTCACATGTTGCTTTCTGCAGCATCTGAGGCTCCCCCTGAATTGGATGGCTCAGAGTTTGAACTGTCAGAGTTTGAATCAGTTTCCTCAACTGACTCACTTGCTGTGTCTTGTTGAGCTTCTTCACGCTCCCCCTCAACTGGTTCTCTATTTTGTTCAATTTGAGAATTTCCTATTTCTCCAGTATTTACCAGTAGAGGTTCAGAGTATGCTTCGTCAGAGTTTATCAGAACCGCTTCATCAGAGTTTGTCGGTACTGCTTCATCAGAGTTTGCATTATCAGAGAATAAACCTTCATTTTCAAAACGCAGTTGATCATATTCATCTAAGTCATCAAGTCCAGTTATTTTCTTGTCATCAAATGACACATGTATAGACTCCATGATCACTTTAGTTCTCAGATTGTAAACTCTGAATGCTTTTGTTGACACTGGATAGCCAACAAAGATTCTTTCATCAGCTTTTAACTCGAACTTGGTCAACTGTTCAGGATGAGTCTTCAACACAAAGCATTTGCATCCAAATATATGAAAATATTTCAAATTTGGCTTCTTATTTTTCACCATCTCATATGGTGTTTTCCCATGCTTGTTAATCAGTGTAGAATTTTGAGTAAAGCAAGCAGTTTGAACAGCTTCTGCCCAGAAATAAGTTGGTAATTTTGCTTCATCAAGCATAGTTCTGGCAGCTTCGATTAGAGTTCTGTTCTTTCTTTCAACTACACCATTCTGCTGTGGAGTTCCAGGTGCAGAAAATTCTTGTTTCACTCCTCTTTCCTTGCAGAAAGCTTCCAATATTGAGTTTCTGAATTCAGTTCCATTATCACTCCTTATAATTTTGACTATATGCTGTGATCCTTTGTCCAGTAGATTTACATGATCCATCAGAGTTTGAGCAGTTTCATCCTTCTTTGATAAGAAATATACCCATGTATATCTAGTATATTCATCAACAATTACTAGAGCATATTTCTTTCTGCCCATAGACATCACATTCACTGGTCCAAAGAGATCAACATGTAGAAGATGATAAGGTTCTACTACTGAAGATTCAGATTTGCTCTTGAAAGATGACTTCCTTTGCTTGGCCTTTTGACAAGAATCACATAGACCATCTAGATTGAGTATTGATTTTGGAAGTCCCCTTACAAGATCCTTTCTTATTAGCTCATTGATGTTGTTCAAATTGAGATGAGAGAGCTTCTTATGCCAGTTCCAACTCTCTTCATTTGACATTCTTGCAGTCAGACACACTGTTTTTCCTTCAGAGTTTGTTACCAAACTTGCTTCATAAATGTTGTTGTGCCTGTGTCCAACTAGAACAACTTTTCCAGTAGATTTACTGATAACTTCACAGTGTTCAGTATGAAAATCTACATGGTTTCCTCTATCACAGATTTGACTCACAGATAGCAGATTATGCTTGAGTCCTGAGACTAGAGCTACATTAGATATGATGACACTTCCAAGATTTATATTGCCATATCCCAGAGTAAGTCCTATGTTGCCATCTCCATAGGATACTTTTGGGCCAGCTTTCTCCTCAAAATCTGATGACATGGCTTTATTTCCAGTCATGTGTCCTGAGCATCCACTGTCCAAGATAAGGGTGCTCTCTTTTATGCCCTGCAATCACAACCAATTACAAAGAGTTAGTTTTAAGGACCCAGACTTGCTTGGATCCTTTGTCTTTCTTAACAGTGTTAGCTTTTGCAGCGGAATCACTATCAACAGAGTTTAAACTAACATTGTCAGACTTTACACTTGCAGAGTTTGCCCTAACCCACTTCAAGTTGGGTTTTGGCTCATAATAGTTGTGATAAATAGCATGATAACTCTTACAAGTATAAATAGAATTCCAAGTGCTCCCACAGTGTGTGCATAAAGTCTGTGGTTTAACCCTTACATAATCATTCTTTACTCCTGTAGTAGAAGGTAAAGAATTAATATCTTTGTTCTTATTGCAAAATCTAGCAAGATGGTTAGAACTACCACAGTTATAACATGTTTTCCTTGGAGCAGCAGCAGTAGGCAAATGATTATTTCTTTTATTTATGCCTATCTTTCCATTCCTATTCTTCTTGGACCCTTTTGGTTTCATGGCAGACTTTACCTCTTTTAGCTTATGATTGAACTGTTTTTCTGTCATTAAACCAACATTAACCTGTTTTTCACATAATTTTATTGGTTTTCTAACAGCTTCTATTTCCATTAGATTTTCTGTTATAGTATTTTCCTGTCTTTCACAGGTTTCATCTGATTCCATATCAGCTTCTCTTACTACAACAGATTTTAACTTAGTGGACTCTGGAACAAATTTCACAGGTTTAAGTTGTGGTTTAACCTTAACCTTGTCTTTAAACCTAAGTTCATCATTCTCACAATAACCTAAACCTACAGAATCTGTCTGGAACACTTGATGAGTGTCTCTTCCAGAGTCTGTCCAAGTCTTGATTATTTTTCTTTCTTTTTCTAGATCAGATTCTAGTTGCCTATATCTTTTGAGCAACTCCTGTTCCACATAAACAGCATCATCTCTTTCTTTTTGAATCTGCTTCATATTTTCAAGTTCTTCTTCAAGAAACTTGTTTCTATCTTTAAGACTAAGATTCTCAGATTTAATTCTCTCATTCTCTAAAGTCTGATCCCTATAACTAACATGTACGCTTTTCAGATATACTCTTAATTCAGATATATTATCAGTATCATAAGCATAAGTAGTTAGGGGTACCTTATTTTCAGATGATTCAGTCTCATCTTTGACAGTTGCCATAAGAGCATAATTTACTCCATCATCAGAGTCTGAAGTATCTGCCCAGTCTTTGCCTTTAGAGATGAGTGCTTTCTCAGATTTGCCTTTCTTGCACTCTGGAGCATAGTGACCCATCTCCTTACACTTGTAGCACTGGATTTCAGATTTATCCTTCTTTCCAGACTTGGTCTCCCTTCCATCAGACTTTCTAAAACCTTTCCTTTCAGAGTTTGAATCTTTCCTTGAGAATCTCTTTCCTTTCTTAAAGTTCTTGAATCCCATCTTCTTGAAGGTCTTCACCATCAATGCAGCCATTTGCATCATCTGTTCTTCATCATCTTCAGAGTCAGAAGCTTCATCAGAGTTTGAGTCATCATCAGAGTTTGATGACTCACTTTCAGATTTAATGACTAAAGCCTTTCCCTTAGCTTTCTTCCTTGATGATTCCTTCTTGATGGGCTTCTCCTCAACTTTGAGAGCAACAGATTTTGTCTTCTTGCTTGATCTTCTGTTTCTTTGTTCTATTTCCAATTCATGAGTTTTCAGTAACCCATAAATCTCATCAAGTTCAGTTTCAGCAAGTTCGTAATTATCTCTTATAGTTGTTGTCTTCAAATCCCATCTTTCAGGTAAAGATAAGAGAAATTTGAGATTTGATTCTTCAAGATCATATTCTTTATCAACTAGAGATAAATCATTCAGCAGTTTACAGAATCTGTCATATGTCTCAGTCAAGGTTTCATTGGCTCTTGAATCAAAGTGCTCATACTCCTGAGTGAGTATTGTTTTCCTGTTCTTCTTTATAGCAGTGGTTCCTTGACACCTGACTTCCAAAGCATCCCAGATTTCTTTTGCAGTTTTGCAACCAATTACTCTGTTAGACATAACATTATCTAAAGCACTGTGGAGAAGATGTCTAACCTTTGCATCTTTTGCAATTGATGAGATGTCCTCGGGAGTCATATCTTTCTTTTCCTTTGGAACAGTCTTTTGTTCTTGACCATCAACAACAGGAGACAATTTAGTCGGCATATGAGGACCATCATATATTCTGTCAAGGTATTCTGGATCTGTAGCCTCCAGAAACATGGTCATCTTCACCTTCCAAATTGGATACTCCACTGGCCTGAGAATTGGAACCCTGATTGATTCATACCGACTCACAGAATTAGGTTTAACCTGTTCAACCTTGGGAGGAGCTTGATTTTCTTCAGACATGATTATTACTGTGTTTGAATCGTAAAACTGTATATATTAAACAGCCTTGGCTCTGATACTAATTGTTAGGCCGAATACACAATATAATCAAGTATGTATGAGAATAACAATCAAGAACACTGTTTATAAATCAACAAAACTGAATTATATTAAATAATTCTCTCTTAGTGATGTTAAAGAATCACAAAGAGCTACTAGGTTACAAGAATAATATTTTCAATAATCGCATCCCTTCTAGGGATAACCTATCTGTGTTTATATAGTACACAGTTACAATCAATCTCTAATTGATACTCCTACAAATTAGCTATACAATTTGTAATCAATTAGAATTGCTTCAGTCCTCTGTCCAGTCTCCTTAGTTGTATCAATATATTCTGCTTCTTTCCATCTTCAGAATATATTGCTTCTAGAATCATCATAATATGCACCGACAGCTAAGTCAACTTTCACCCTGTCAGACTTTAACAAACTCTGACCGGCTTCCATGTAAACTCTGTTGAGTACCTGATACTTAAACACTGATGAGTAAACGTCAGCAATTATATCTAACATATATTATGCCTTGTAATTTTGCCTAAGTGAAGACATGTCAATGGTATGAAGAATACACTATCAACGGAATGAAGATTACTCATCAACGAAATGGAGATTACCCATCAACGAAATGAAGAATAAAGCTATCAACGAAACACATCTCCCTACCATCAACGAATCATTATTACTTTCCTGAATAGTTGACACAGTGATAGTGACAGTTTACTGACAGATCAAAAGGAGATGTGGAAGTGTACTTTGCATTGGAAGCCATCAAAATGGTTACTGGAAATAAGGAAACATTCCAATTTCCAATTAGGTTCTTGGGAGTGATCATAATAAGCATGAAGACAAAAGCCAAGATCTCCAAGGACCATTGGACAAAAGGGATGAAAAGCAAGCTACTGAAAGTTACTTTAGATTATTTTAGAGTAGCCAAAAATAGCAATGTAAACTTGGGTTATATAACCAAGTGTAGCAGTTCATTTTAAATATAGAAGTGAGTGAGATAAAACAGATTATATTAGCTTTTTCAACAGCACTCTCACTTTGTATCAAGAACTGAGTAGCTGTGATACTTGTGTAACACAGATTATTTCCGCAATAAAAATTATCTCAGTTGGATCCTCAAAACATCCAACTGAAATTTTATAGTTGTTTGTGTTTTTATTTCAGTTCAGTTTTTATTTTAGAAAGTTGTTTTAAAGTTTCGAAATATCTAGAATTGTATTCAACCACCCCCCCCCCCCTTCTACAATTCTGTAAGGTCATTTGGGATTAACAATTGGTATCAGAGCAAGCTTCTAAAATACAAGAAGTTTAAAGATCAAGGCCAAAACAGTAACCATGGTGAAGAAGGATGCAGGTGTAAAGATACCAGTTCTAGATAAGGACAATTACTTTCACTAGAAAGTAAAAATGCATCTACATCTCATGTCTATGGATGAGAGATATGTAGACTGCATTGAGAAAGGTCCACATGTTCCCATGAAGTTTGCATCTAGAGTTGGACTGCCAGATGATGCTCCAGATGTGGAAATTCCAAAACCTGCCTCAGAATGGACTATTGAAGATGTTGCAGAAATCCATAAAGACAAAAGAACCATGAACATTATGTTTAATGGTTTGGAGCAAGAGATGTTCGACAATGTTATAAACTGTACTACCTCTAAAGAAGTATGGGACACTGTTAGAACACTCTATGAAGGAACTGAGCAAGTTAGGGAGAACAAAATGCAACTCCTTATACAACAGTATGAGCACTTTCATTTTAAAGCTAGTGAAACCCTAAATGACACGTTTAGTAGGTTTCAAAAGCTTTTGAATGGATTAAAGTTGTATGGGAGAATCTACCAAACCAAGGATTCAAACCTCAAATTTCTTAGAGCTGTTTGGAGCATTTAATAATATGTAATAAATATATGTATAAGTATGCATATTAATTTTGTAGCATTTAATAATATGTAATAAATTTATTGATGTTAAAAGACCAAAATAACCCTAAAAATGTATAGTATAAGTAAGGGTAAAATGGTCCATTTGATTTAAATTGTTTACACCAAATCCCTTGTTGTGGTATTATATATATAATAATAGATTTTTTGTTGCATAGACAAGTACTTGATTTCTGAAAACCTCTTAAACAAATATCCTCGTTAAATATAAATTTTAGAACAATGTACTCTAAATATCGGTACTCTGGTTTAAACATTTTGGATGCAAAATGTGAGGCGTGACTCGACACTGTTTTTAAATGGTTTTTAGTTGTATTATGTCACAAGTCCTAATTTAACAACGGAGACTGAGGTCTTGTTGACAATAAATCACATGTTCGATTCCCCTCTTCTTTTTATAATTTGTGTCGCCCTTATGTCTATTTTAAAAAAAAATGTCACGAATATTATTTCCGCTCCCAAGTCCCAAGCAACCTAAGTTCTAACGTTGATTCTCCATGATTTAATTTCTCGTGTCATGACATGCTATGTGTTATTGGTCTTGTTAGGTCCTGATAAGTTTGTAGAAGGGGGGTTGAATACAAACTATACCGTTTTATCGAATTTGTTCTGTTTAGAATAAAACAATTTAAGAACAAATAATGGCGGAAATAAATGAAACAAAATTCAAGTTAAATATAACTTATATTAAACTTGAAAGGTGTTACAAATGAGGTACTGATTACAAGATTGAATCTCAAACTAATTAAAACAAATCTAGAATAAATTCGACATGAATTTATCTATTTTTGTAATAAAAAGATATACCAATATTTGATAATTTGAGATACCTTCTAGGGATAAAAATCCGCTAGATAGTCAAAGAAGTACTAGTAAATGAATTCTAGTGGTTTGGATTTAACAGAATAAATCTAGAATTAATTCACTGTAAAATAAATGAATCGGCAGTTCTTGAGTATTCTTTGCAGAAGCTTTTCTTGAAAAGATGTTATGTTGATAATGCTTCTGTCTGTCTGTTTAATTTGATTAAGTATCAAATTACTTTTGGTAATCCACTTGACACAAAAGCCTACACGTTTCTGCTTTTCATTCCACTAGGAATGACTATCAAAATAGTCTTGGAATGACTATAATAAAAGCCTGGAATGACTATGAGAATTTACATAAATTAAATTAGAATTTCTAGAAATGTACTAGGATGACTATCGGGATGACTATCCCTTGATAGTCATTCCAGTACATTTTTAATATAAATAAACTTGGAATGACTATCGGGATGACTATCCTGGATAGTCATTCCAGTTCATTTTAATTAGGAAATTCTAAATTAATTCTAATTCTAATTTAAATTAATTCTGATAATTAATTTATTTCATAAATTAAATTCTGATGAATTTAATTTATTCAATAAATTAATTACTTAATTTATTTGTTAAATTAATTCAGAAGAATTAATTTAATAAATAAATTAATAACTAATTTAAAGGAGAATGTAAATTCTTATAACATAGTAAAACCAATTCTTGAACCACTTGAACTGCTGAAGAGCATCCATTGTCTGAGGTTGTCATTTGATGCACGGTCTGGTTCATAAATGACTAACTTCAATGTCTGTTCTTCATCTTGACTTTAAGCTGTGGTCCATTGTCTGCTTTTGACTGTAGATCAATCTTTGTAACCTGTACATTTGTTGTCACAAATCTGAAACCTCTGTCACTTTAATAAATCCACTTCTTTGAAGACTTCACTGAGGCTTGAACAAATAATTGAACTTCTTTCAATGTAGTATATCTTCAAATCTGTAGGATGACTTTAATCTGTATTCTTCTGACAGATATGATCTTCTGAGATTCCTGTGACTGTGACAATTGAATTATTACTTACTTATTACAAACTTGTTTAAGTTGAGTTGAATCCTCGATGTAAACAAATAGGCTAAAACATATGCCTTTCAATCTCCCCCTATTTGTTTGTTAGAGAATAACAAGCAAATACCTAGAGGATAACTCAACTAACTAAACAAGTAAAAATAAGACTTTAAAAGTTAAGTAAATAATAACACAAAGTTCTGGATTTCATTAAACATTTTCCAGATTCAAACAGTAAAGATAAATACAAGATAGATGTTCCTCTAGACTGAACATATGTATACATTGATCCTATCTTGATTTACCTAAGCTCTATACATTTAACATTTACATAACAGAGCTTCTTCAAATTTCAGACTATATCATCTCTCCTTCTTCAAGTGCTTCAAGCAAATCCTTGTCCAGAACACGATCAGATTCAGAAGTAATGCCACTAGGTCTGACAGGTTGAGTTGTAACTTTCTTCAGCCTATTCTTCATTTGATGATATCTCTTGATATTGGCAATGCAATAGTCTTGAATCAAATCAGCAACTTCTGTCTTTTCTTGTGTAGCAAACCCTGTTGTCCTCAACATGTTCTCCGTATAGACAAGATGCTTGGCAGGATAATCTTTCAAAGAGATGGGATCCACACCACAAGTTTGAAGTGCCCTTCCTTTATAAAATTTAACTTCATATGGCACATCCACAACTTGAGGACTAGCTTTCATGGCAAAATCTCTAAGCTGATCATGCAACAGCTCACATGGAGGTGAAGACCTTTTAATCTTTGTCATGAAAACCCAAAGCTCAGAGAGAGTTCTACCTTCCAGAAGATTAAGAGAAACTATGAAAGTTCCCTCATTATGAGTGTAGATGTAGATCTTCAACTCCTCTCTGACTCTGTCATATCTAGTAGTAATTCTTGAAATCTCCGCATGAAGAGCTTTCATATAGATTGTGTTGTCTGGATTGACCTTTATGTACCTTTCCAACATGCTAAAGAACTTTCCATCATTGTCTGACCTTGTCGGATATGAGAACATCTCTCTAGCTCTATCCCATTCTTCTCCAAGCTTCAGCCTCACATATAACTTCCTGTCCTTGACCTTTATATCATGAAGCCGTTGCTTTTCTTGATGTTCAGCTTTTTGGATAACTAGATGCTTTGAGATGATGTCAGACACTTTAGCATTCTCCTCCTCTCTTCTCTTCAGATCAGCTATCTGTCTTAACAACTCAGCTTCAAAGGCAGGATCCACTTCAGGTTCATCTTCCCAGTCAGCAAAATCAGCCTCTCCTTCAACCTCCACTTCACCAAAGATATCTTCAGGGGTTTCTTCAGATTCAATATCATCAAACTCTCCCTGTTCATCTTGATAGTAGACATCATCAAAAAAACTTAACTTTTGTTTCCCTTTGTCCTTTCCAGAACCAGAACCTTGAGCTTCACCTCTTTGATCTCTCACTCCTTCTCCTCCTTGTTTCTCCTTCTCCTTATTCTCCCCCTTAGTTGAGGAATCCTCTATGGATTTAACTTTATCAGTTTTAGGATCCTCCTTCCTACTTCTTCCTTCTCCTTCTCCATCTCCTCTTTCATCCTTACCATCATTACCCTCATCATCATCATCACCATCAAAGAATTTCTTTTGTTCAGCATTGGGTTGATGTGAGTCTTTGATCATGTTGTACAGATGATTCATGCCTTCATTCAGATGATGCATCCCTCCTTCAATCCTTGCAAACCTTTCATCATTGAACCATTGATTTTCATCAACAGTCTCCTGAATGTAGTCCACCCGAGTTGAAATGGAAGCAATCTGCTTGACACTCTCTGCTATCTCAGCATTTGACGTTATAATCTCAGAGATGTCTGAAGCCACTAACACCTGGGACTCCTGAATGGCATTCATCCTGGGGATGAGAGTAGTCTTCAATCCTTCAATTTCATCCTTGATAGTACCCAGCTGACTAGTTACAGAGGTGGAAGAAGAAGACCGTTCAACCACTTGTGCCTTGAGAATATCTTTTTCAGCCTGGGTTTGTTGAAGTTGTTTTTGTAGACCAGCTATTTGAGCCAATAAAGAAGCAGTGTATGTGTCATTGTGTGCACTTATCTCAATTTCTCTCGATGGTGTTTCACTCTGCTCACGTGCTTGTGTATCGCTCTGTGTTTGTCTCTCAGATCTAACCACTAGCTATCTATCCATATTAGGAGTTGATGTACCTGCAGGAAAAATCACCCTAGCCCCTTCTTGAGAGGTCAGTGGTGGTGCAATGGGAGTTTGCGATTCCCAATCCCTAGAGAAATCCAATAGATCATCTGGAATTTGAAACTGAATTGCTTCAGTGTTGGATTCAATAGGTTGCCTTCCACTTTCTCCAGTAAAAACTGCGAATGGAAAATCCCTTAAGGGAGCTAGAGATGTTCCCTCTGGGAGGGGAGAAAATGATTCTATTTGAGTTGGCAAAGAATCAAATTTTCCCTCAGATGCCTGTGAAGGCACTTCTACCGTTACAATGGTAGGTACTGTCTCATGTCCTAAGTGCTCTCCTATCAAAGTGTCCTGAGTTGCATCGAAAGTTATGTTTTCTCCCATTGTGAGTAACGGGAGTGTGCTTGACTCGGTACAAGATGCCATGGCCCTATGGCGAACTTCAATAGATTCACCCTGTTGAGAGGATGTCTCCAGAGACTGTGTATTGGCCATTTCAAAATCCATATCCTGTTGGGAGGATACAGATGGGCTTACAGATATCTCCCTATATGTTCTTCTTTTCTTAGGAGGTGGAGATAGAGCTGCGGGATCACTCATTGTTTCTTCATCACTACTATTTCTGTTTCTGGTATAGAGATAAGGTTCAGGTTGATTTGGATATGACTCAGTGGAGATAGAGCTACGGGATCACTCATTGTGGTTCTACAAACTCTTGGTCAGCCCTATCAACCTCTTGGGTTTCAGAAACAGTACCAGAAGAACCAGGGATAGAAGTCCTTACCTGTGGTTGTATGACTTCTTCAGTTCCAGCTGATGTAACTATCCTTAGCTCGGGAACTGGTGGTTCAAATGATGGTAGGTTGATGAAGTTTGTCATGTAGTTGGATATGAGAACAGGAACATTGCTATACCTGAAGGATGTTTCCAATCTTTGATAGAACTTTTTGTCAGTGGTCGGAGAAATGAAAAAACGACCATTCCTGAATAGTTCTTGATGCTCATTAGAAAGTAAAGAATTAAGAACAAGTGATAGAAAGCGAGGATAAAAACATTTAATCTTTCTACCATGATCAAATTCCTTTCTAGCATAAAACACCCTCCTAACAACAATTTCCCATAGAAGGTGGCCAAAATTGAATCTTTTGTTGAAGACAATTGCATAACCAATAACTTGTAAAAGATAAGGAATATTCTGAAAGTTATTTTTCGTGCAATTGCCAAAGACCTTAGCCAAGGTATCAAAGAATAAATCCCATTCACACACAAGATTCCCCTTAAGTAATTTAGTCATATTTAGGGGACCTTGATAGTGAATACTGGTGAAAAACCTAGTTAATTCTTCATCAGTGGGAAGTCTGTCAAAATTATCCCGAGGAAACTGCAAGGCATTACAAAATGTTTCCTCAGTGATAATGTACTGTGTGTCCTGAATATTGAAAGAGATAGTTGATAAATCATCAGAGACAACAGCAGTAGAGCAAAGTAAATATAAAGGATCAACTTTCAAATCAACATTAGAACAAATAGCATAGTTAACACAAGAATGTTGATTAAGAAAGGAGATCCAAGGCCTAAAACGTTCAAATGAACATTTCAGAGAATCAAAATAGCCATGGTAATTAGTAAGAACAATCTCAAATTGTTGGGCCATTTTAACACGAATTAATAGAGTTAATTTTAGATTAATTCTAATTTAGGGAATAAATTCCAAGAAATAAGAATTATATCAGAAATTAATTAAATCAATTTATGTCGATCCAAGAAAATAAAAAAAATGACAGCAGTTCTTTACTTTAGAGAATAAAGAACCAAACTAGAGAGAAAAGAAACTTTGTAAAAACAAGAGTTTGAAAAGAATGAGAAGAAATGACAATCTGTTTAGTATTTATAGGCAAAACTCAGAATAGCCTGGGATGACTATCGGGATGACTACCGGGTAGTCATACCGATAGTCATTCCAGTATAAAACTGAGAATGACTTTAAATACTAACAGAATAATCAGAGAAAATAAACAAAAAAAAAATACAAAAAATACAAAAAAATACAAAAAATATATATTATTAGAATGACTATCGGGATGACTATGGGATAGTCATACCGGTAGTCATTCCAGTACAAAAAATAAGAGTACTGAAATAAAAGGCAGAAAAAATAATTAAAATGAATTGATATTAAACTAAACTATAATGACTACTGGAATGACTATGAGAGATAGTCATTTCGATAGTCATGCTAGTACAAAAACAAGAAAAAACAAACCTGTTAACAAAAACTAGCAGAATTAATTAAAATAAATACAGAAAAATGCATGAAACTTATAGAAATGCATGAAATATTTATAAAAGTCTAGAAAAATTCACAGAAAATTCCATAAATCCTAGAAAAATATGCAGAATAATATAGAATTGCATAAAAATAATATAAACTTGCAGAACTATTTAAACAATTATATTTACAAACTGAAAATAACTTAAATGATTCTAAATAAATATATTTTAATAAAAATACATTTCTCCACTTAAAAAATATGAGAAAAATATTTTTAAAGAAAATAAATTATTCAGAATATTTAAATTAACAAGCTTTACACAATAAACATGGATTGGCAATATTTAACATCTAAAATCAACAAGAGAAAATGATTTAGATAAGAACAAACCTACCAGAGACGTTGTCAATCACTAAGACTGTTTAACATACCCAATTTACCAATTAACCTGGTAAATGTGGATTCGTCAACAGATTTAGTGAATATATCTGCAATCTGTTCTTCACTGGGTACAAAGTGTAACTCCACAGTTCCATTCATAACATGCTCTCTAATAAAATGATACCTGATATCAATGTGCTTTGTTCTCGAATGCTGAACAGGGTTGTTGGAGATTGCTATGGCACTTGTATTATCACATAAGATAGGAATTTTGTCTAATGCAAAGCCATAGTCTTTCAACTGATTCCTTATCCATAGGATCTGAGCACAACAGCTTCTGGCAGCAATATATTCAGCTTCTGCTGTTGAATTGGAAACTGTTTGCTGTTTCTTGCTATACCAGGAAATCAATCTACCTCCTAGGAATTGACAACTCCCAGAGGTACTCTTTCTATCCACAACACTACCTGCATAATCAGAATCTGTATGTCCAACTAGATTAAAACCAGAATCTTTAGGGTACCAGATACCTAAATTAGGTGTACCCTTAAGATATCTCAAGATTCTTTTAACAGCAACGAGATGTACATCTCTAGGGTCCGCTTGGAACCTTGCACACAAGCATGTAGCATACATAATATCTGGTCTACTAGCAGTAAGATAGAGTAAGGAGCCAATCATACCTCTGTAGCTTGTAACATCTACCTTGATAGAATTGTCAGAAGCTCCAAGTTTGATAGCTGTTGAAGATGGAGTCCTTGCTGATGCTGAATCCTCCATGTGATATTTCTTGAGGAGTTCTTTGAGATACTTGGATTGACAAATAAATATACCATTTGTCCTTTGACTTACTTGCAATCCAAGAAAGAACTTCAGCTCACCCATCATACTCATTTCAAACTTACTCTGCATTAGCTCAGCAAATCTCTTACAGAGATTATCATTAGTAGACCCAAATATGATGTCATCCACATAGACTTGGACTAATATCATATCACTTTTGTGTTTCTTTGAAAAAAGAGTTTTGTCTATGATACCTCTTACAAAACCATTTTCTAAAAGAAAACCAGAGAGAGTGTCATACCATTTTCTTGGGGCTTGTTTGAGACCATAGATAGCCTTGAAGAGAAAGTACACAAAGTCCAGCAGCTCCTGATTTTCAAAGCCAGGGGGCTGTTCCACATAAACTTCTTCATCAAGCTCACCATTCAGGAATGCACTCTTAACATGTTAGGCCGAATACACAATATATAATCAAGTATGTATGAGAATAACAATTAAGAATACAGGTTTGTAAATCAACAAACTGAATTATATTAAATAATTCTCTCTTAGTGATGTTAATGAATCACAAAGAGCTGCTAGGTTACAAGAATAATAATTCTATGTTCGCGTCCCTTCTAGGGATAACCTATCTGTGTTTATATAGTACACAGCTACATACAATCCTTATCTAATTGATACTCCTATAAATTAGCTATACAAAACTTATCAATTAAGGATTGCTTCAATCTTCTATTCCGTTTCCTTAGCTGTATCAATATATTCTGCTTCTTTCCATCTTCAGAATATATTGCTTCTAGAATCTTTATCTTTGCACCGACAGCTAAGTCAACTATTACCACGTCAGTATTTATCAAACTCTGACTGGCTTCAGTAAACTCTTCATCTAGTCAGACTTTAACAAACTCTGACTAGCTTCTAGATAAACTTTGATATGTACATGTTACTTAAACACTGATGAACAAACGTCAGCAATTATATCTAACAATCTCCCCCAACTTGTTCATACCAAAATGTACAAGTTAAACAGATAATTGATGATGTCAAAACATATAACAAATGCAGTGTTTAACATATGTCAGAGTTTAATTTTAAAACAGAGTTTAAATTTAACTTAGAATAGAAAACATAAAAACTTACAGTCAGACTTTACTTAATCTCTTGAATATCAGGCACTGTCCTGATATAATCTGACAGTAGTTTCTTCTCAGCTCTATTCAGTTCAGCAATCATAATCTTCTTCAGCTCCTTCATTTCTGGTTCATCTTCACCAATTTGATAAATGGCAGCCCTCAAAGAATATATGCTGTTTTTGTCCATTTCATTGCCAAGTCTGATATAAAAAGGTTTATCAGACTCTAGATTGAACTCAAGAACCTTTTTATTTAGTGCAGTTCTGAACCTAGCACTATTCCTTTTCATTTCTACCAACTTTCCATGTGCATCTCTGTATTTAGGAATGTATGCACTTGATACTCCAGCTCCACTCAAAACTTTGGATTTCATCATCCTTTCCTTCAAAACTCGAGCAGCATCATAAGTACTTCTATTCTTTACTTCAAATAGATATAGAACATACTCTAGCTCTTCCCAGAGTTTTAACTGAATATCAGATTCACCAACTCTATACACTCTGCCATCAGCCATAAAATATAACAAGAATTCCTTTTTGATTCCTTTGTGAAAAATCATCTGTACAGATTCTAGTTTGTCAAGGCCTTCTTGAGTAATTCCAACTCCAGATTCTGCCAGTGAAAACTTGTCTTGAGATCTGTTATTAGTTCTTCTCTCTCTGTGTGAACCCAGTCCAGATTTATCAAAGGCTTCTTTTCCCAATACTGTTCTGGTTTCTGAGAAATTCACAGCTTCAAGCTTTAAATCTTCAAGAAGTTTTGGTTTGCTGAATCCTGGAAGTTGTGTAGATTTCTGTACAACTTGAGCAACGTCAGAGGTTGTCATAACTTTAGTAGTAACATCAACTTGAGCAGCGTCAGAGGTTGATTTTGCTAATCTTGTTTCAACTTGAGCAATGTCAGAGGTTGAATTATCTTTCTTCTCTAGGTTAGGCTCTTCAATCATTATACCTTTACCTTTTTCAGAGTTTGAAATAACAGATTTCCTTGAGTATTGTAAACTCTGATCAGAGTTTACATTCTCTTTAATAACAATTCCTTGTTCTTTTCTCCTTGGAGTCTTAGTGTTCTTCTGCTTGTAGATTCCACGTTCAACATCTTTCCTGTGTTCCTCAGCAAGCAATTGCTCTTCAGCCTGGATATCTGCAATAGTAACATTCTTACCATGTTCTGCTAAGAATAACTGTGTAGCAACTTCTTCATCAGTAACTGGAGTTTTAGAGGAAAGAATTAAATTTCTAACCCTTGAAGAAGACTGCCCTCCAGTATATCTTTTTCCATCAGCATTTACATGAGTATCAGAGTTTAACCTTCTCCTTTGCCCTTGAACATTTCTTGTCCTTGGATTTTTATCTCTTGCACCACCATCAGTAGTGTCATCTTTCCGAGTCAGAGTTTGAGAGCTCTTGCATTTGTCTTGAGATACTCTCTCCCCCTTTTTGACATCATCAGACAGTAAAACTGATGTGAGCAATTCAATAGAATTTGCAATTTCATCCAACTTAGTTGACATTTTGACTTGATTTTCTTCAACCTTGGATAGCCTGGAATCAAAATTCTTCTGATCTTTACACAAAGAGATGTATAGAGATTTGTCCTTTTGCTGTGTAAGCTCTCTTTGAGTTATATCATTCCTCAATCCTGTAATCACCTTGTCAGAATCATCAAAACGATTGTTCAATAATTTGATTTGTACAATAGTTGCTTTGAGATGACTGAGAAGTTCTGGATTTGTAATCTCTTTGGAAGACTTTGTGACAAAATCTGCAGCTCTTTCATTTGAAAAGATAGTATCCTTGCTTGACCAATTTGAGAAGTACATATTCTGAAAATGTTCTGCAGTAGCACGATTGACTTCTCTTTCTTCTTCAGAGTTTACACCAGCAGACAAAGAAACTTGAATACTAGGGTGTGAATGAGAACCCTCAGCATCATGTTCATCTTCTTCATTAATGTCCACTTCATTTGTAGCAGGAGCATTTTCAGCAGTCACTTCATTATTTAACTGTGCAGTTTCATCAAGTACTTTAGAGTTTGCTTGAGCAGAAACCTCTGCTTCTCTTGTCACAACCTCAACAACAGACTGTTGTAGAGTTTCGAGTAAAACAGCATCTTCTTCCAAACTCTGATCAACTTCTTCACCTTTGTCAGAATTTGCATTATTAACGGAAAGAACTTCTGTGTGAGAACCCACAGAGTCTTCAATCACCAAGGTGGCTTGATCAGTTGCCACAACCTCAGTATCACAAAAACTGATACTAGGATGTGCTTCCATATTAATATCTTCATTCTCAAAAACTCTGCTGTCAGAGAATACAGCAGCTTCCTCAACCACATCATCAGCATTTGATGTAGGAGCTTCTGTTTCAGCATTTACTCTGTCCTCAGTAGGCACAGCAGTATCAAAAACCTCCTCTTGAACTTCAGGAGTTTCATGCTCCATAGAAACTCTGTCTTCAAAGACAGCTTCATTCACAGGAATCTCATCTTCAATATTTTCAGCACCAAAGAGCTGTGCTGCTACTATTCTTCTTTTTCTCTGATGAAGAGTTTCTTCATCAGTTTCAGTCTCTGAGGCGTCAACAGCATCAACAGCAACAGACTTTAACCTGTTAGCTCTAACTTTTCTTTTCTTCCTTGAAGTTTCAACAGAGGTTGACCCTCCAACTTCATCAGTATTTAAAGTTTTAGCAGCCTTGAAAGCTCTGTGCTTAGTCCTCCCTCCAGTCTTTTGTCTTGGAGCTACTTGAGTATCATTGTTTATCTGCTGTGGTTGCTGTTGTGGTTGAGGTTGAGGGTTTAAAAACTGATGAACCCTCTCAGGTAACAACAACTCACCAACATTGACTTTCTTCAAATCCTTATTTGTAAGGTCAGAGAATACCCTTTTATGCAGTTTGAATGAGGGAATTTCTTCCTCCTCATTAATCTCAACATTATTAACACAAGCAGAGAATAAAATCTGACAAAATCTAGAAAAGTAGACTACATTCCTATTCTCTGTCATTTTCTCTCCTATATTCATCAAGACAAGTCTAGCAAAATCGTAATGACTACCAAAAAGAAGTGAATACCCGATTTGTAGACTATCAATTGGAATCGCATCCCAATTGGTACATTTCTTCCCGAACGCTCTGGTTATGCAATCGAAAAAGAAACTCCATTCCTTTCGTAAGAGCGGTCGCTTCAACTGACCTATCTTGACTAAAGATCCAGAGTATCCAATGGCTTGCATCATTCTTTGAATATCAGTATCACCAACAGCAATAGTGTACGCATCATATTCTGCAAAGCCCATTTCTTCACGAACAGTTCCTGGAGTAATGACATACTCTGTCTCTTGAAACTCAAAGACAATCGATGGAGTTCCAGAATCACCACCGTTATCATATACACCAGTTTCCCAGAAAGCTTTGATCTGAGATCCATAAAGCTTTGCAGGCTCCACTAAAGCACGCCCAATTTCCGATTGAGCAAGGAAATTTTGCAGTAAATGGAACGCCTCCGGTGTGTTCTCATTGCTAAGAGGTGCTGCATAGTTATTTGGGACAAAGTCTAATCCAACAGAGTTAAACATAGAGGTTGCCATTAGAAATCAGAGATTAAAAGTAAGAAAGTATATGATAAAGATTATGCAGAAAAGTGTTTGTAGAATTGTGTGAGTGAAAAGTATGTGTGAAAATGATAAGTGAGTAAAAGATTAGACGTATGTGTGTGTATTGTATTAATATGAGATTCAAAATTAAAAACTGAACAGTTTTTAATCATTAATACACAACTGTCTTACTCTTGTTATTATGTGAGTGGGACACGTGTCACACATGCAGTTACTGACAGCAAATAAGTGACAGTTTTCAATGCGCATGCGCAGTAAAAACCGCAATAATTACTGCCTGTTACACTTTTCTAGGCATTAACCTCTCTCCTCTGTTGAAAAACATTCTTGAACAACTGTCCAATCATACTCTTTTTAAATTTTCAAAACAAATGTCTAATCTCAAAATTATAAAATGTCTGAAACAAAGAAATTATTTTAACCATCAGAGATTAAAACAAAGTTACCTCGGCATATGTCACACAATACATCAGTGTTTACCATTTGTCCTTCTTTGTCAATAAACTCTTTTCGCAAACTGTACAGGTGTGCATAATTGTGTGTGCAATAGCAGAGTTTACCGAAATCAATATTTAAATCATCTCAAAGTGCATAAAATCCACAAACTAAAGTAGTAAAAACTGGTTGCCTAAACTCTCATGTAAAACATAAAATCTGATTTTTATATCTAAACTCTGTAATACTGATATCCTTTCATTTGGATATATCTTTTATTTTTCACCCCCTTTATAGATATATATATATATATATATATATATATATATTTTTATTATTTTTTTAATTTTTCCAGTAATCAGTGGTTGGCACTAGTCACCAAAAATCAAAGATTTTAGCCCTTATTTCATACAATAAGTTCCTGGATCTTCCTAGGCACAACATGATCTCAAAGGAATATGTGCTCTTTTTGGCATCTTTTGATTTGAGGGTAAATTATTTGCAATTAATAATCAGAGTTTAGACTTTTCATCAGTTAATACAATTAATTTATGAGAGAAAATGCAAACAGCTAATACAAACTCAGTGTATAGGATTAATAAACTAAGAGATGGTATAAATACAGAGACAGTATCATGCTGTGTTAACTTACTGCACATGTTTGAGATCAGAATCTATACAACTCTTAAGGATTCATAATTACTTACTGAGAATTATGCTTCATACAAATTTCTTCATTGGTCCATATGTTTCAGACAAAATTACAATCAGAGTATAGCATTAGATTGTAACTATCAGAGTATGACTAACAGAGTTTAGCATCAGAGTTTACTTTCAGAGTTTATGACACTGGTATTCATAACAGTTAATACATGCAAGGAATCATGAGCATTTAAAAATCAAACATGTATAGTTTTGAGTCTAACCTGTATCCCTAGTCAAAACCAGAGATCATTCCAAGTTCATTTACCAATCTTGTAAAAGTAGCTTCACTCAAAGGTTTGGTGAAGATATCTGCAAGTTGTTGATCTGTAGACACAAAATGAAGCTCAATGTTTCCTTCTTCCACATGTTCTCTGATAAAATGATACCTTATGCTGATGTGCTTGGTCATGGAGTGCTGTACTGGATTTCCTGTCATAGCAATAGCACTTTGGTTATCACAGAAAATAGGTATTTTAGAGTACTTCAAACCATAATCCAGCAATTGATTCTTCATCCATAAAATCTGTGCACAACAGCTACCAGCTGCTATATACTCTGCTTCTGCTGTGGATGTAGAAATTGATTTCTGTTTCTTACTGTACCAAGAAACCAATCTGTCGCCTAAGAATTGACAGCTTCCACTTGTACTTTTTCTGTCTATCTTACAGCCTGCAAAATCTGCATCAGAGTAACCAATTAGCTTAAACTCTGATTCTCTAGGATACCACAAACCCAAGGTTATGGTTCCTTTGAGATATTTGAAAATCCTTTTTACAGCTGTTAGATGAGGCTCTCTGGGATCTGCTTGAAATCTTGCACAAAGACATGTTGCAAACATGATATCAGGTCTACTTGCAGTAAGATACAGTAAAGACCCTATCATTCCTCTGTAGTTTGTCATATCTACTGAGGCTCCTGTGTCTTTGTCTAGCTTTGTTGCAGTAGCCATGGGAGTTGGAGCAGATGAACTATCAAGCATACCAAATTTCTTTAGAAGATTTCTGGTATACTTTGCTTGATTGATAAAAATCCCATCATCTGTTTGCTTGACCTGTAAGCCTAGAAAATAACTAAGCTCTCCCATCATGCTCATTTGGTACCTGGATTGCATAAGCTTTGCAAACTTCTTACAGAGTTTGTCATTAGTAGATCCAAAAATAATATCATCTACATAAATTTGAACTAACAGCAAATCATCACTAGAATTGAAATAAAACAAGGTTTTATCAATTGTACCTCTTGTGAACCCACTTTCTAAAAGAAATTGAGCAAGAGTTTCATACCATGCTCTTGGTGCTTGCTTTAGTCCATATAATGCCTTGTCAAGCCTGTAGACATAATCTGGATGCTTGGGATCTACAAATCCTGGTGGTTGTTCAACAAATACTTCTTCTTCAAGCTTCCCATTGAGAAAAGCACTTTTTACATCCATCTGAAAAACTTTAAACTTCTTGTGTGCAGCATAGGCCAGAAAGATTCTTATGGCCTCCAATCTTGCAACTGGAGCAAAGGTTTCATCATAGTCAATTCCTTCCTGTTGTGAATATCCTTTAGCCACAAGTCTAGCCTTGTTTCTTGTAATCACACCTTCACTGTCAGTCTTGTTTCTGAAAACCCACTTTGTACCTACTATTGATCTATTCTTTGGTCTAGGTACAAGTGTCCAGACTTCATTTCTTTCAAATTCATTTAACTCTTCTTGCATTGCTGTAATCCAATTAGCATCTTGAAGAGCTTCCTCCACTTTCTTTGGTTCTGTTTGAGACAAGAAAGCATGATACAGACACTCATTATTTGTTGCACTTCTAGTTCTCACACTAGCATCAGGATCTCCAATTATGAGATCAGGTGTGTGTGCCTGTGTCCACTTTCTTGCTGTTGGTAAGTGGTTTCTTGCATCATTATTGGATCCTCCCCCTTGATCCATGCTCTCCTGATTCATATGTTGATTTTCTGCATTATCTGAGGCTCCCCCTGAATTGGATGGTTCAGAGTTTGAACTGTCAGAGTTTGAATCAGTTTCCTCAACTGACTCACTTGCTGTGTCTTGTTGAGCTTCTTCACGCTCCCCCTCAACTGGTTCACTATTTTGTTCAACTCGAGAATTTTCAGTTTCTCCAGTATTTACCAGTAGAGGTTCAGAGTATGCTTCGTCAGAGTTTGTCAGAACCGCTTCATCAGAGTTTGTCGGTACTGCTTCATCAGACATCATCAGAGAATAAACCTTCATTTTCAAAACGCAGTTGATCATATCCATCTAAGTCATCGAGTCCAGTTATTTTCTTATCATCAAATGACACATGTATGGATTCCATGATCACTTTAGTTCTCAGATTGTAGACTCTGAATGCTTTTGTTGACAATGGATAGCCAACAAAGATTCCTTCATCAGCTTTTAACTCGAACTTGGTCAACTGTTCAGGATGAGTCTTCAACACAAAGCATTTGCATCCAAATATATGAAAATATTTCAAATTTGGCTTCTTATTTTTCACCATCTCATATGGTGTTTTCCCATGCTTGTTGATCAATGTTGCATTTTGAGTAAAACAAGCAGTTTGAACAGCTTCTGCCCAGAAGTATGTTGGTAATTTTGCTTCATCAAGCATAGTTCTGGCTACTTCAATTAAAGTTCTGTTCTTCCTTTCAACTACACCATTTTGTTGTGGAGTTCCAGGTGCAGAAAACTCTTGTTTCACTCCTCTTTCCTTGCAGAAAGCTTCCATGATTGAGTTTCTGAATTCAGTTCCATTATCACTCCTTATAATTTTGACTTTCTGCTGTGATCCTTTGTCCAGTTGATTTACATGATCCTTCAGAGTTTGAGCAGTTTCATCCTTCTTTGACAAGAAATACACCCATGTATATCTAGTATATTCATCAACAATTACTAGAGCATATTTCTTTCTGCCCATGGACATCACATTCACTGGCCCAAAGAGATCAACATGTAGAAGATGATAAGGTTCCACTACTGAAGATTCAGATTTGCTCTTGAAAGATGACTTCCTTTGCTTGGCTTTTTGACAAGAATCACAAAAGCCATCTAGACTGAGTATTGATTTTGGAAGTCCCCTTACACGATCCTTTCTTATAAGTTCATTTATATTGTTCAAATTAAGATGAGAGAGCTTCTTATGCCAATTCCAACTCTCTTCATTTGACATTTTAGCAGTCAGACACACTGTTTTTCCATCAGAGTTTGTTACCAAACTTGCTTCATAAATGTTGTTGCGCCTGTGTCCAACTAGAACAACTTTTCCAGTAGATTTACTGATAACTTCACAGTATTCAGTATGAAAATCTACATGGTTTCCTCTGTCACAGATTTGACTCACAGATAGCAGATTATGCTTGAGTCCTGAGACTAGAGCTACATCTGTAATTATGACACTTCCAAGATTGATATTGCCATATCCCAGAGTGTGTCCTATGTTGCCATCTCCATAGGAAACCTTTGGGCCAGCCTTTTCCTTAAAGTCTGATAGCAGGGCTTTATTTCCAGTCATGTGTCCTGAGCATCCACTGTCCAAGATAAGGATGCTCTTTTTTATGCCCTGCAATCACAAACAAACACTAAGTGTTAGTTTTAAGGACCCAGACTTGCTTGGATCCTTTGTCTTTCTTAACAGTGTTAGTTTTTGCAGCGGAATTACTATCAACAGAGTTTAAACTAACATTGTCAGACTTTACACTTGCAGAGTTTGCTCTAACCCACTTCAGATTGGGTTTTAGCTCATAATAGTTGTGATAAATAGCATGATAACTCTTGCAAGTATAAATGGAATGCCAAGTGCTCCCACAGTGTGTGCATAAAGTCTGTGGTCTAACCCTAACATAATCATTCTTTACTCCTGATGTAGAAGATAAAGAATTGATATTTTTATTCTTTGTGCAGTAATTAGCAAGATGATTAGAACTACCACAATTATAACATGTTTTCCTTGGAGCAGCACCAGTAGGCAAATGATTATTTCTATTATTTATGCCTATTTTTCCATTCCTATTCTTCTTGGACCCTTTTGGTTTCATGGCAGATTTTACCTCTTTCAACTTATGATTGAACTGTTTTCCTGTCATCAAGCCAACATTAACCTGTTTTTCACAAGTTTTTACTGGTTTTCTAACAGCTTTTACTTCCATAAGATTTTCTGTTATAATATTTTCCTGTTTTTCACAGGCTTCATCTGATTCCATATCAGCTTCCCTTATTACAACAGATTTTAACTTATTGGCTTCTGGAACAAATTTCACAGGTTTAAGTTGTGGTTTTACCTTAACCTTTTCTTTAAACCTAAGTTCATCATTTTCACAATAACCTAAACCTACAGAATCAGTCTGAAACACTTGATGAGTGTCTCTTCCAGAATCTGTCCAAGTCTTGATTATTTTTCTTCCTTTTTCTAGATCAGATTCTAATTGCTTATATCTTTTCAGCAACTCCTGTTCTACATAAACAGCATCATCTCTTTCTTTTTGAATCTTCTTCATATTTTCAAGTTCTCCTTCAAGAAACTTGTTTCTATCTTTAAGACTAAGATTCTCAGCTTTAATTCGCTCATTCTCTAAAGTCTGATCCCTATAGCTAACATGTACGCTTTTCAGATATACTCTTAATTCAGATATATTATCAGTATCATAAGCATAAGTAGTTAGGGGTACCTTATTTTCAGATGATTCAGTCTCATCTCTGACAGTTGCCATAAGAGCATAATTTTCTCCATCATCAGAGTCTGAAGTATCTGCCCAGTCTTTGCCTTTAGAGATGAGTGCTTTCTCAGATTTGCCTTTCTTGCACTCTGGGGCATAGTGACCCATCTCCTTACACCTGTAGCACTGGATTTCAGATTTATCCTTCTTACCAGATTTGGTCTCCCTTCCATCAGACTTTCTGAAACTTCTCCTTTCAGAGTTTGAATCTTTCCTTGAGAATCTCTTTCCCTTCTTGAAGTTCTTGAATCCCATCTTCTTGAAGGTCTTCACCATCAATGCAGCCATTTGCATCATCTGTTCTTCATCATCATCAGAGTCAGAAGCTTCATCAGAGTTTGAGTCATCATCAGAGTTTGATGACTCACTTTCAGATTTAATAACTAAAGCCTTTCCCTTGGCTTTCTTCCTTGATGATTCCTTCTTAATGGGCTTCTCCTCGACTTTGAGAGCAACAGATTTTGTCTTTTTACTCAATCTTCTATTCCTTTGTTCTATCTCCAGTTCATGAGTTTTCAATAACCCATAGATTTCATCAAGATCTGTATCAGCAAGCTCATAATTATCTCTTATTGTGGTTGTCTTTAAATCCCACTTTTCAGGTAGAGATAACAGAAACTTGAGATTAGACTCTTCAAGCTCATATTCTTTATCAACCAGAGACAGATCATTCAATAGTTTGCAAAATCTGTCATAAGTCTCAGTCAAGGTTTCATTAGGTCTTGAATCAAAGTGCTCATACTCCTGTGTGAGTATTGTCTTTCTGTTCTTCTTAATAGCACCTGTTTCCTGGCATCTGACTTCTAAAGCATCCCATATCTCTTTGGCAGTTTTGCAGCCAATTACTCTGTTAGACATAACATTATCTAAAGCACTGTGGAGAAGATGTCTAACCTTTGCATCTTTTGCAATTGATGAGATGTCCTCAGGAGTCATATCTTTCTTTTCCTTTGGAACAGTCTTTTGTTCTTGACCATCAACAACAGGAGACAATTTAGTCAGCATATGAGGACCATCATTGATTCTGTCAAGATATTCTGGATCTGTAGCCTCCAGAAACATGGTCATCTTCACCTTCCAAATCGGATACTCTACTGGCCTGAGAATTGGAACCCTGATTGTTTCATATCGACTCACAGAATTGGGCTTAACCTGTTCAGCCTTAGGAGCAGTTTGATTTTCTTCAGACATGATTAATACTGTGTTTGAATCGTAAAACTGTATATATTAAACAGCCTTGGCTCTGATACCAATTGTTAGGCCGAATACACAATATATAATCAAGTATGTATGAGAATAACAATTAAGAATACAGGTTTGTAAATCAACAAACTGAATTATATTAAAAAATTCTCTCTTAGTGATGTTAATGAATCACAAAGAGCTGCTAGGTTACAAGAATAATAATTCTATGTTCGCGTCCCTTCTAGGGATAACCTATCTGTGTTTATATAGTACACAGCTACATACAATCCTTATCTAATTGATACTCCTATAAATTAGCTATACAAAACTTATCAATTAAGGATTGTTTCAATCTTCTATTCCGTTTCCTTAGCTGTATCAATATATTCTGCTTCTTTCCATCTTCAGAATATATTGCTTCTAGAATCTTTATCTTTGCACCGACAGCTAAGTCAACTATTACCACGTTAGTATTTATCAAACTCTGACTGGCTTCAGTAAACTCTTCATCTAGTCAGACTTTAACAAACTCTGACTAGCTTCTAGATAAACTTTGATATGTACCTGTTACTTAAACACTGATGAACAAACGTCAGCAATTATATCTAACATAACATCCTTTTGATAGACTTTTGTAAAGCATAATGTAACATAAGATGTAAAAGAGATAACTACAACTCAACAAAGGACAAGACAGACAATAGTATTAACAGAAGCACAGGAATCCAGAATCAAAGAAGAAAAGGTAAACTCAAAAAATCAAAATACGTTATGTATTCTTGAAGTCCGTAAACAGGTCACGAAAAGAAGTTCATGAAAAATGTTCAAGCCTCGGTGACAGCAAAAGGAACAAGACTTTCAAGACGACAGAAGTATGTGAATGATTTAGGGTTAAGTACCACGGGATTCCAGTGATTTAATCGAAGCAACCAGAACGACAAAGGACTTATCAGCAGCATTGAATTGAAGACGTAGAAGAAGAATTGATCAAGTGTTATTCATCTGTGAACCAGACCAGTTGCACTAGTTGACGGCACTACAAAGATCAAGTTGTTTTATCGTCTCAGAAGATATTGATACAGTCTATTACTTAAAACACCAAGGAGCTCAGGAGTAATTACTAAAGGACAAAAGACAAGAAAAAGAATTCGATAGTTTTTCATTTCAGAAAACTATCGAATGGTGTTAAAGGTAATTCAATTTAAAACAAAGTAAATCAATTTGGCACTCGATAGTTTTGAATTAAAAACTATCGAATGGTAAATTGATTTAAACCATTCGATGGTTTTTAAATAGGAAGCAGGTGAAAAGTATTCTTTGTTTTTCAAGTTGATGAAGATCCAACGGCCAAGATTGTTTCTACAAGTTTGGTTCGATGGTTTTCAAAATAAAAGTCTACAATTACAACAGAGGAAGTGTGTCTTCTTCAGTCAGGTTCATTCACTACAGAAGCAATTACGGAGAGAGAGGAAAAGCCAGAGAGAAAATACTAAGAACATTAATTCTGCTGGAACTCTATCATTGTATTGATTGTGAATAACCTAGAACTCATTGAAGCTAATCTACGGATTAGAAATTGTAGCACCCCTCGAGGTTTATATTTATAAAAAGATATATTCCCCGACTCTTGGTTTGATTTGGTGTGTTTGATTTCGTTATAGAACTGAATGAATTATCCGCGAACGAAATTGAATTATTTATGAGTATCGTATTCAACCCCCCCCCCCCTTCTACGATACTTTGGACCTAACAATTGGTATCAGAGCTACTTGATTGACGTACAAATCAGATCCGGTGAATGAGACCAAAATCAAACGTATCGTGAAAATTTGAAGCAAATTTTTTAACTTTCAAAATGTTTCATTTAATTGGAATTTCTTGAATTTTAAACAATTTGAAATTTTCAGAAACCATGAGTGCTCTAAAGACAACCGCTGGTATTAAAGTTCCCCCGTTTACTAGAGATGATTTCGGTTTGTGGAAGATGCAGATGTTGTTATTTATCAAGGCATCTAATCCGTTGTATATTGGCATATTAGAAAACGGACCGTTTGTACCAATGAAACCAGTTAGTGAATCTACAGCTCCTGATGGTAGCAGGATTCCTCAAGGCACCCAACCTAAGGATATTACTGAGTATACAGATTCTGACAAAGAACTGATTCGATTGGATACAGGTTTGATGTTGATATTGGTAGACTCCGCAGACAAAGAAATGAGCTATCAGTTGATGAACTGTACAAGCGGGAAACATATGTGGGATACCATTAACTTGATAATGGAAGGAACTGAAGACATGCAGGAAAACAGATTGGACATCCTGACTTCTCAGTACGAAGCTTTTAGGTCTCTTCCAGGAGAAAGAATAACTCAGGTCTTTGAGAAATATACCAAGATCCTAAATGAATTGGCAATGAAAGGGAAGACCTTTCCTCTGAGAGAAACCAACAGGAAGTTCATGATGACGCTGCCCCATCATGTAGAACACAAGTCATCATCCATAAGGGAAAGAATTGACTTCACAAAGATGTCATTAGAGATGATCTATGGCAAGTTGAAGACCTATGAGATGGAACAGAAACAGAGATTGATAATCTACGGATCAGGGACAGTGGACAGCAAGCACAATGCACTTGTGAGATCAACAGCACTTGTAGTGGATGAACCAATCACTTCTGATATTCAGGTTCAAACCCCTAGAGCTGGAAAGGAGGTGATAATAGAAGCAGAAATGGATTCTGTGAATCTGGGTGTTGATGAAAGTGATTACTACACCCTAGAAGAGCTTGAGCAAATGGAAGACAAAACCATGGCGTACTTAGCTGCAAAGTTTAGTCATATTCGTTTCAAGAGAAACCCTAAGTACAAGTTCAAGGGCTCAACCAACAGATTCCAGAAGAGCAATTATGCACCTAGTATAGGCTTTAAGGGAGGCTACAAGACTGGCATGATTGACAGAAGCAAATCAAGATGCTACAATTGTAATGAGTTAGGGCATTTCACCATTGAATGCCGGAAGCCTCGTCAAGCGAGAGACATGAAAGATGTCTATGGAAAGAAGGATTCTTATGATGAGTTGAAGAAAGAGAATGCCAAGCTTAAACATCAATTGGAGGCATTTTCTGGAAAGCAGAAAGGGAAAGCTTATATAGCAGAGGGAAAGCACTTGGATGATACTGATTCGGATGAAGAGGAGGAATATGTAAATGTTGCTCTAATGGCTGACTCTTCAGTGGAATCACCACAATCATCTCAGGTACCTATCTTAACTACAATTGATATGTCTAACTCTGAGTACAAGAAAACTGTGCAAGATCTTAGTGTAGAATTGTTTAATGTACACACAAGCATGCTAGAATCAGAAATAGAAAATGCTAAACTAGTTTTAAGATTAAAAAGTTAGAATCTAAAAATGAAGAACTAGAGCTTGTAGCTGTAACATTAGAAGATCTTAAGCAAAAGAATGCGTACTTAGAGAACAAGGTCAAGTGTAATGATGAGATAGAGACTATCCTCAGGAAGCAGATTTTAGATTTAGATTTGAAGCTGAATGCTTTTAAGAATTCCGCCCTGATTGTTAAGGAGATCATTGATACTCAGGCCATAGGGAATAAAACTTCTATAGGACTTGACTATTCCAAAAAGGCTGGGAAAAGGACTCTGGAATTTCCTGTGACATCTTCTGTTGTCAAGAAGGATATTCCACATATTCTTAAGAATGTGGTCAGTCCAGTCTTTGTCAAGCCCTTCTCAGAACCTTTTCATGAGGAAATGGTTCCATATTCTCCCAATGCATCTAGGAAGTTGTGCGCTATTTGTAATTCTGTTGGACATCTTACACATGCATGTACAAAGGTTAAAGTAGAAACTGCTAAGACTTCTGAAATGCATAACATGTCTGACATGCCTGATCTTCACGAACCCTGTGGAAAGAAAGAGTGTTTGCTATGTAAGTACAACATCATGCATGCTTATTTTAAGTTGATGAATGATAGTAGCAATAGCACTGTTAATGTTAAATCCACAGATACTATAAATATCAAACAGGGTAAGACTAAATTGAATGTTACTCCTGTTAAATCATCTAAACCTTCAGGACCCAAACAATTTTGGGTACCAAAGTCCGCTTAATCAATCTGTGATTGTAGGGTAAGGTTAAAATCTCAAAGGTTGTGTGGATTCTGGATAGTGGTTGTTCTAGACACATGACAGGTGAAGAGTCCCTGCTTACAGAGGTGGTTAAGAAGACCGGCCCGATTGTAACCTTTGGAGATGACAACAAAGGATTCACTACGGGATATGGTAAATTGAAAGCTGGAAATGTCATCATTGAAAACATCTCTCTTGTTGAAGGATTAAAGCACAATCTTCTAAGTATCAGTCAGTTCTGTGATAAAGGCTACAATGTAGATTTCAGAAAGGACAATTGCTTGATCACCAACAGGAAGGATGAGAAGCTTACTCTACTGGGAGTGAGAAAAGGAAATTTGTTTATAGCTGACTTAAGTTCTACCAGTGAAGGAGAAGGTACATGTTTCTATGCAAAGGTATCTTCAGAACAAAGTTGGCTATGGCACAAGAAGCTCTCACACTTGAACTTCAAAACTATGAACTCTTTGGTAAAGAGAGAGTTAGTGAGAGGGTTGCCCCTGATGGAATTTAATCAGGAGGGACTATGTGAAGCATGTGAAAAAGGGAAGTCGAAGAAAGCATCACATGGAAGCAAAGGAATGACAAGCATTACTAAACCATTACAACTGATTCATATGGATTTATTTGGTCCAGTCAATGTTATGTCACTTTCAAGAAAAAGATATGCATTGGTGATGGTGGATGACTACTCCAAGTACACGTGGGTGTTGTTCATACAATCAAAGGATGAAGCAACACAACTAATCATTGATCACATCAAGAAGACAGAAGTGGAAGCTAAGCTACCTGTGCGGACAATCAGATCAGACAATGGAACTGAATTCAAGAATGTAGTTCTTAATGATTTCTGCTCAGAGAAAGGAATATCAAGACAGTTTTCAGCACCAAGAACTCCTCAACAGAATGGAGTAGTGGAAAGGAAGAACGGGACCTTGGTTGAAGCAGCAAGTACCATGTTGAGTGAATCAAA
Source organism: Heracleum sosnowskyi (assembly GCA_030848705.1). Taxonomy (NCBI): domain Eukaryota; kingdom Viridiplantae; phylum Streptophyta; class Magnoliopsida; order Apiales; family Apiaceae; genus Heracleum; species Heracleum sosnowskyi. Next base: position 88,722,899 of record CM061243.1, read on the forward strand.
ACTTCCCACTTACTTTTGGGCTGAAGCAGTGAACACAGCTTGCTACACTCAGAATCAAACCCTGATCAACAAAGATCATGAAAAGACTCTGTATGAGTTAATGGCCAACAAGAAACCAACACTGAAGTACTTTCATGTGTTTGGTGCAAAGTGCTTTGTACTTAAAGATGGAGAACATCTTGGCAAGTTTGATGCCAAAGCAGATGAAGGCATTTTTCTGGGCTATTCTCTGGAATCTAAGGCTTTCAGGGTATATGTATAATAACCCGAATTTTTGGTAAAATTAAAACTTTTCTTATTATGATTAAGTGCATCAGTGAATAGTGAATTGGTGGATGAATAGTGATTTTGAGGGTTAAGAAAAGTTTTTCATGCCACCTATGTATGAGACGTAGTGTGGATATTCCAAAGTCATATTAGTGATTTACGGAGTAAATAAGTGAATGCAAAGACGATCGGAATTCAGAAATTCCAAATTTTATTTTGGTATAGTATTTGACCGGACAGTGAATTATATATTATTATATTCAAGAAATGAGATATTAAAATTGAGGATTTGAGGATTTAATATTTTGGAATTTTATTATATTTGATTTGAGAATTTAGAACGAAAACCACTGAGACAGTGAAACGAAGGTTCAAGAAACCACTGAAAACATTTACGAAGCAAAGCAGTATCGGATCAACAAAATATGAATAAATAAATGTGACATACAAGTGTAACATTATTTTGTTACAAATATAAAGGAGAAGCTAGTTGTTGAAAGGAGGAAATTCAAGAGTGACTAGAGTGTAAGTCAACTCAAAGATGAAGGACTAGTTTGTAATTTGCTAAAGTAAAAGCAACAAGTGACAAGCCAACAAGTGGATGGCCAAGATTTGACCAACACAAAAGTAGAAATCTCATCCAAGGGCTAGCATTAACACCTGCAAAAGTAAAGATAAATACACATTATACATGTAATAAAGTCATAAACCAAAAACCATTCTATCTCTTCATTTCGGCAAAAACAGAACTGCCGGATTGTAAATTTCATATCTCCTTCATTTCTCGGTGGACAATTGAGATCTATAGCTTGTTGGAAAGGTCTTGAGATAACCTACATTTCTTATTTCACAAGTTTCTTCCATTTGAGCAAGGTAAGACCTTCATTGTTCCAGTTCTTTAAACCGGTGTATAGTAACTCCGAAAGTTTCATGACTTATTCTTGATTTCTTTTGCAAGTTTAAGGATGATAACCATGGATAAAGACTCTCTTAAGGCTTACAAGCTCTTGTTGTGTGTTTAAGAATTCAAGAAAGGTATACCACTCATCCACCCTTTGATTTATGTTGAGATTTAAGTGAAGTTTCTAGTAATGTTTAAGAATGAGCATGTTTATGGAGTTTGGAGTATGTATGGTTAATTCTTGATGGATACTTGTTGTTGGTTGATGTTGGTGATATGTTCTTGAAGTATATGAACTGATTATGTTGTAAAAATTGTTGGGTTGTTGAATTCATTTGGTTTTAAGAGGTTTTGACATAACAAAAACCAGGAAACGTTACGATTATAGTCGTCGTAATTCCCATTTGATTTAGGGCTGTTTTGAGAAAGAATTACGAACTGGTCCTGGAATATTTTTGAACAACACAGACCATGAACATGTAGGTCTTGTTTTAAGGTTTGTTTTGGTATAAAGATCATGTCTATACGAATTACGGTTTAAGAGAAAAGTGAGTTTTAGTAAACGCCGTTCGGAGGAACAACCCATCTCTGGTCAGTCACTTTGAGGCTATATTTGGACCACTTAGAAGCCATATTAAACTGTGAAACTTTGAGGAATAATGCTAGAGACAGTTAGGAAGGCTCACGAAAAAGATTCGGATTAAAAAGATTATTTTTCGATTTTATAAAAATGTTTTAGTCGAGGTCGCGCAAGTGAAAACCACTAAGAACATGACTTAGAAACCAATGTTGTAAATGGTTAAGTATAACTTGTATTCGAGGATCGATTTCAGACTAAACCTACGACTTAAGTAATTGTCGACTAAACGTGGACTTAGTATGAGCCTATAACGAGCTAGTAATTCCTTGGTTGTGTTTCACTTACGTGTTTAAGCATTGAGTACAAGTGGATTATCCCGGGGATTAATCGTGCGTTTGCTTTGACTTTGTCTAGATTGTCCGGCATCGTCGCGAACCCCTATCACTTCTCGAGCATCAGGAAAGTTTTCTAATCCCATGCTGTATTTCAGATTACATTATACTGATGACGCGTATGATATGATAGATGCATGTTTTCAAACCTCACATCGTATATAGATGTGATAGTATTAAAACTATTGAGATTATAGTATATGCATATGATAGATGCATGCTTTCAAACCTTACATCGTATATAGATGTAACGGTATTAAAAATGTTGAGATATAATATATGCATGTGATAGAGGCAAGTTTTCAAACCTATACCTCTATAAACTGTTGTTGTGATAAATAAAAGATATTGAGATATATGCTATGTGTTCATGATTTCGAATCGATATTTATGATGCTAAGTATAAGTTGGACTTATAAGCTATGGCTATGGTAATATATATATATAAGTCGATAGGTCAAGAAAAACCCTCAGTAGGGGGTATGTACTCTGTATTTATTCTACGGACCGGGAATGGTATCAGTTGTTATCTAGGGTTATATTATTATTATTATTTATTATCCCTTCTTTTGTTAAGAAAGTATTTGGGAATTACTCCTAAATAAATATTCTTTATTAAATATAGTTTTCATTAATTATTTAAAGCCCTACTTCTTAAGGAATTATTTTGTGAAAACTATTCTTTAACCCTAGATAACTAATAAAGTTTTATTCAGACAATTATAAATATAATTAGGGAAGGTTCCCACATCTATTTCCCTTTTAAGTCTATATTCGGAAAGACTTAAATGTTCGCTCAAACTACAAGACTCATGGGACCTTTCTCAAGATTTTATGTTTGTTCCAAGTGGACTGCCCGGTCCTAAATCTTTTTGAAACTAATAATTCAACAGCTTTGTATGCTACCATCAAAATGATTTTGATTACTTCCTCAAGACTCGAGGAGTAAGATCAGTGGTATAAGTTGTATCCATGAACGAGCATCAACTTGGGAAATATGGGTGAATTTTCCTTTCCAACCAAATATGACTACTTTGTGGAGTCGTATACTAGGGGAAAAAGGGAAAGGAACTTTATGTTTCAGAATTATGGAGTTTCTTGAACTCGGAGAATATGTAAGGGACTGAGTGGCGCCTTTCCCCTAAGGGAACTACAATAAGACCGACGGACTATGAACGGGTCTGTTCTTCCCCTAGATTATCAGTAAGTGCCCGACCGTAGGGTAAGAGGAGAGTAACAGGCCGACGGACTATGAACGGGTTTGTTCTTCCCACCTACAACCGAAGGCGGGGAGGTAGGTCGGTGTGAGACTGAATACCTTCCCTTCTACGTAGAAAAAGATCAGGGGATACATCTTACGACTGATCATCGTAGGGGTATCCTCGGCGCCTAGCATCTCCATCTATAGTTCATCATCCATGAAAGAACATGTTTTAAGCAAGTTTCCAGAAAAGAAAAGTTATTCAAGTTTATTCAAGTTATTCAAGTTTATTCAAGTTCATGCAAGTTTATTCAAGTTTAGAAAGTGGATTGGAAATATTTTACATCGTATTTATTTCCAAATTATGATATGAGGTAAATGTTTGATATGAAAGATGATATTGAATTTTCCTTATAACTTCATCTTTTAAGTTATATGTTGATAGTCTTCTTATATTCTATATAGCAGATATTTTACGAAAAGGATATACTGAGTTATCTTGCTACTTCATCTTTTATTTTATACTAGAACTTTGTTCATAGTATGAATATCGAAAGTTTGCAGAATATTATGGAGATGATATTTGAAATACAATAATGGTACTATTTTTGGAATACATTCCGATAAGGAAATGATTTCAGTATCGAGATATTTTGACAAATTATTGTCTTATACCCGCTTTATTTCTGGGTTGAATTAAAGGCAGAATTATGCCATACTTTCATTAACTTGCTGAGCTATTGCTCACTCTTGCTATTATTTTATATATATTATATAGCAGCGAAGTAGGATGCCAATGGGACGGCACATACCTCGCAAGGCGTTTCCATAAACAGTTTCTAGCAGTGATCCCGGGAATAGTACGAACCAACCGAATCAGGCTACGGCTTTTGGTATTCAACTTATGTATAGACATAAATGGTATTATAGGATTGTGAGCATCAGAAGGCTAAGTTGGTAATGTAACAATACTTAGAAAATGTATCCGTAACAGATTCATAAGACATTTGGGTATTGTAATAAAAATTATTTATTCCGCAGTTGTTATATTGTGTCGTTTCTGAGACTCTAACCTGTGTGTGTGTGTGAGAGAGACTTATATTGTGGGGTCATGAGCAGGTGAATTATGAATTGTGTGAGTAATACAGGTAAGGCAAGGAGTACATGGATCGTGACAACCCTAAATCCCCGACCCCGGATTTGGGGCTGTTACAGAGATGGTATCAGAGCATTAGGTTACAGTCCTCAGAAACGATAGGAGATCGAGTCTTACAATACCCTTAATAATGATAAGAACATCTAGAGCTCAAATTGAGTTCGTAATCGGGTTAGAGGACATGACCCTGACTGTTTAAGATGAAGCCCGAGAGGGGACTTCTTTTGGGAAACCGTACTTAGGACTTCATGGTTAGTCACCTCGATTCGTATGAGTTATAGATGGATGGGATTCTGAGATACCAGATCCCGAGGCCTTCGAGTAGGCATTTGATGATGCGCTCCTTGAAATGGACGGAGACCCGATAAAGGAAGATCCATAGGAGGATCTAGAGGAAGACCCCATGGTGGGTCAAGGGAAGAATCTGGTAGAAAATGTGCCGATTGATAAAGATGTGGTGTGTTACTTGAGGTCTAATAATAAGACCGGACGAACCTTCGAGGGATAAATAAGTGACGAGACGAGAGTTTAAGGATCGTTCATGATTCATCAAGAGATATGACAAAGAAAATGGAGTAGAGTCTCCAAAGCAGAAGAGGTAGAGGCAGTATAGCCAGTATCAGTGGATTGATTCGACTTGAACGAAACCTGTTACTCGTAGTCGGTTATAGTTGCCCATAAGGAGGCGGCATACGTAAGAACCAAGGTGTTCAGATTTTCACGAACGATTAAGGGTGCTTAGTTGCCTAAGAATAGTGAAAGGAATTGCTTTGGCTACGAGGTTTCAATCCCCCACGACCAGCGATTCCACTGGAAATAGTGTCTATTACATCATTGAAGGATTTTATTATCTCAAGGAAAATTTTGGGTATATGTACCATGCAAATGTTATTGTAAGACAAGCACGCTAAGACGGAATCGAGAACGAGATTTACCACCTCAGGAAACCAGGAAGGAATTATGAGGATAGAACAGAAAGGTCGGAAATCAGATCCGAGCATTACTAGTAGGTAAATAGATTGATCAAATTTCCCTAATTTTGGAAAGAAATTCAGCAAATTTTGGCAAACCTTGTCTTTCTGATTATCAGAGGATGTCACCAAAGAGAGTGGAAATTAGAGCGAACCCTGTGGATTGGGTAAGATAGCCGTGATATGGGTTGGTGGACAGACCCTGATTGCTATAATTGATTGAAGAGATAAAATGATGAAGTTGAGATTGGATGGTAAAGGCGAAATATATTTAAGGACCAAGATGGACCGAGAAATTCCGGGATTGACTTAAATGAAAAGGCTATTGTGCCAAAAGTGTTAAGCTTAGGTAGCACACGGGATTGATATGGGAGAAGGAATATTGGGTATAAGGATGATTGAAATAGAGACCGGATTTAAGCTTGTAGTTTCTAACGATCTTCCGGAGTACCACCCAGTCGACATGAGGAATTGTCATTGCTATGGGCGACAACGGTATCGAAGTCTTCTTATAGAACAGAACGCTTACTTAAGATGTTTGCGCCTAGTCGAATAGAATTCCCTGCGATTGCAAATGTTGATGGTTGAATTCTTAGCGACTATTATAAGTCGGCAATGACGTAAGTATCGAGCACCTTAGGGTGTGCCTGAAGAAGAAAAGCTTTGGAATGGAACGATTATCCATTAGAGGAGCCGACATAAAAGGCATCCGTAGAGACCTTGGTAGTACCCTCCCCATTTGCAAATTATGTGGGGTACCTCCCCAATCTATGATCTATCTTGACCTCTCTCCAGGAAAGAATTCTGATAAAGGGTATATTCCCTCTTCGAAGTTATTTTATGACACTTGTGCTAAATCATATTTAATTTCAATTGTGTCAGAGGCTGTCACAATGCCTACTTTCAGGTTTTCGAAGCCCTATCAAATGATGTTATTTAAGCTTTCACTTTTCTTCAAATAATGAATGACCCTATGGTGATACCTCACCACTTGTTTGTTAAGTACCAGTATCTTTTTGGTTATTCTTTTCTTTGTATTTTCTTTGGAAACCGCACCTTTGGAATCTGTTAAATTTTAATCCAAGATGTTCCTTTAAGAAATATTGTCGAAAGACGATAATCATTAAATTGATCTCGAATTGCTTTCATACTTTTCAACTTCCACTGAGACGAACAACCCTATATTTATAGGGGCTACAAGGACTATCTGTCTGTGTGATAGAAGTCTGATGGGACGCCATCACTTGTAAGTTGTGAAATACAAGAAGGCTAATTACCTTTAGTAATGTCTCAATCGAGGCACACAACGTTGAGTTCTTATGATCATATTGATCTCTCAGTAAAATTCTCTTACCTCCAATAAGGTTACCTTAAAACTCATAACCTTATGATCACCAGTGTGTGACGTTTTCCTTGATATGGGAGCTGTCTTTTCAAGGCCCCATAATTTTTGTTATCCTCATTGAATTCTAAGGGGAGGCCAACCAGGTCAAATAAGTCAAAATTCGCTGATAGGAATTAGATTCGCAACGAAATCGCCTATGACAGGAGCGAATCCCTAAGACGAATAAAATGTTAGTGATATATCAATGAAATTGGTTTATTCTCCCAAGGATATTATGATAATGGAAAGCGTGTCAATCGATATATGTGAAAAGAATAGCAATGTGCTGTGAACTCCAGTGACAATGGTGTTAGACAGATGCCCTATAGTGGAATTGAGATTTTGGAGGAGTTGTTTACGAATGTACACTACCTCTGGGTTAGCAAGATAAGTACTGACGATGGAGTCAGAGGGAGCTGGTATTGTGACTTGGGAGAGGTGCAGCGTGTGTGGTTCTAGAGGAATAATTTTCGGAAATATAAGTAGACCCGGATGAAAATAAAAGTTAAAAGAGTTAAAACAAGAAACCATGACGGTGACCAAGTATGAGGCCAAGTTTTCCGAATTATCGAGGTTTGTTCCGGAATTTGTGAACACAGAAGAAAAGAAAGCCAATAGGTTTCAACCAGGGCTACCTCCAACAAGCAGCCCACTGTCAGGACCTTTAAATAGCAGGTGCCCTTCTATACTGTTTAGACAGAGCTAATGTATCGTTGTATATCAAGAAGTTGCATGACAATTAAACCTTAAGGCCGAGCTGCTAAGGGAATAATTACAAGTAGAAATAGTCAATCGAGGGATTTTCCCATAGGACTGGTACATCTAGGTTGTGAACTAGAAATATGAGGTCAACACTTTCGATAGACCTGATTCCTTTCAAGTTGGGAGAAGTTGATATTATAATAAGGATGGGTTGGTTGACACCCAATGGAGCCCAGACTGATTATAAGGGAGAGAGAGTAATAAATAAAGAATGGAGACAGATTTAGAGATTCTTGAATATAGTTCAGACTAAGAAACTATTACGACAGAAATACAAGGCTTAATTAGCTCTTATGGTTGACGTCAATAAAAGAGATACCAAGTATAAAGGGAACTACAATGGTTTTGGGAGATTGTACAAGGTTTTAATGAGCTACCAGATATCGATTTGGATGACATGAGAATGAATACCGAGTATTCAGAGTATAATGGGAATGAAAGGGTTAGTGACTCAGTTACAAGAGTTGTTGTATAAGGGTATGATGAGACCGAGTGTACCACCATGGAGAGCCCGGTGTTGTTGTAAGAGAGAAAGATGTTAGCACAAGATTATGTATCGAACCTCGAGAGTTGTATGAGTTCGACATGGAGAATAGGTACCCTTGTAAATGATTGTTTGATCAGCGGAAGAACGCGGTGTATTTCCAAATTTATTTAAGAACTGGGTATCACCAGTTGGAAGTTAAATCCGAGGATATACCCAAGACTGCGATTCGTACTAGGAATAGACACTTCGAGTTTTCAGCGAGGTTATTTTGGGTTGACTAATGCACCCACAAATTTTATGGAATGTAATGAATTGGCTTTGAGTTACCCGTGATAGTAGATAGCATGAGATGGAGAAATGGCTAGAATTGACCTAGGATTATGACTGTGAGATGCACTACCATCCAGGGAAGGCCAATGTGGTGGCCGATACCCTTGATTAAAATGAGACAGAGATGGATTCCGAATAATCAGGAATTAAAGGATGAGATTTTACACAAAACCCAAGTTAGTCCAACGAACTAGAAAGACAAAAGATTTAACCAACAAGCGGCTAGTAACAGCCAAGACAGACAGAGAAAGTATGCGGACTAAGCCCGCGAGTATAGAGATAGTACTGCTATTGATAAGCTAAATGGCATGTTGATGAATGACAAGCAAGGTTATGTTGGTGTATTTTCTGTACAAACAAAATGGAGAATATGAGGTTAGAGATTCGTGATGCTAAAAGATATCCTCGTGGAAGGAATTAATGAGATTTGGAAAGAAAGGGAAGTCGAGCCCGAGATTCATTGGGCCATCTGAGATTTTAAAACACGTCAGGAAGGTGGCCTACGAGCCAGCCTTACCCCCCAAACTTGTAGAATGGTCATAACGGGGTTCATGTGTCAATGCTACGTCAGTATACTATAGATGCCCGTCATATGTTAAAATACGAGCAGGTAGATATACAACCTGGTCTGACTTACAAAGAACAACCTGTGGAAATCACAGATAGAAAAGAGCAAGTGCTAAGTGACGAGGTTGCCAAGCTAATGAGAAGTTGTGGAAAATCAAGAAGTGGAAGAATCCACTTGGGAGTTAGAAAGTGCAATGGGAGAGAATGTTGGGATTTATGGGTGATAGCATAGGAACAACTTAACTTTGTATAGACTTAATTTCTTGATTAAGTAGAACATACTGTCACAGCCAAAGTATGTTCTTGTAATCAGTATGCAATGTTATTTTAATTGTGTAATTTGGAAGAAGTTCACTTTCTGTGTTCAAGCCTCAAAGAACGCATATTAGATGACAGCATGAATAAAGGTTATTGTCATAAGCATTGACAGTAAGATTATAAGAAGACAGAATGTTGCAAGTCAAGACAGCATATTCACTCTGACAGCAACATTGGCGGAAGACTACGCGACAACAACTTTAGCCCTCGACAGCAAGTTTGGAAACCTCGACAGCACACTATGCGGGGAACTCTTACTGTCACCAAAAGCACATTCCTGTGACAGCAAGCTTTGCGGCAAAAGTAACTGTCTCGAGAAAGATCCTTGTTCTAGGTATCTTTCTCAGTCAAACCCCGTGACAGTTTCAATGTTCAAGAAACAGGCGTGTTGCAGTATCCCTAAGCTGCACCAAGTCTGCAAGACTACGACTGAAGCTTCAAGCACTGCAAACAAAAGCGAATCAATTCAAGAGCAAGGTCAAGTCTCTATTTGCTGAATTGTTTTAGCTAGAAATAGAATGAATCTAGGTTGCTTTCTTTGTAATGTATATCTGACATTGTTAGCAATTTAGGAAAGTCACATGGGTAGATACTTTGTAAGAAGCTGCCACTTGATAATGACAGCAGCTTCACAGACCCGTGTTGACAGTGATAGGATTAGTTTTATACTTAGACTATTAATTCATTCTAGGAAGGTAACGAAAGACATGCAAGTGTCTTAAAGAAAAACCGAAGCTCAAGAATTCTCTCTTGAGGTTGTAGCAACACTTTGCAAAATAAATAAAACATTTTATTTTGTGAATCCTGTCTTCTCGATTATACTGTTTGTGAATGCATACATATTATTGATAACATTAAATCTTAGTTTTGGTTGTTGAAACTGAGATTGAATTTTATCAGTATTGCATTCATCCCCCCCCCCTTCTGCAATACACGAGGACCAACAACTGGTATCAGAGCAATCAGATTAACATACATATCTGTGATCACGACGACAATGCAGAAATCAAACAGTATCAAGATCCCAGCTTTTGATAAAGAGAACTACAGCATTTGGAAAAGAAAGATCTTGTTGTTTATCAAAGCTGCGAATCCACTATACCCAGGTATTCTCGAGAATGATCCTTTCATTCCAAGGAAGGAAATTGAAGCCACAACAGTAAATGGTGAAGTCATTCCTGCACATTGGGTTCCCAAAGATCCCTCCGAATTTTTGGAACCTGAGAAGGAGAAAATAGTGCTAGATGATCACTTGCAACTCATCTTGCTCGATTCTCTCACGTTGGATAAAGCCATGTATGGAAGTGTGATAAGCTGCACATCTGCCAAGGAAATGTGGATCAGGTTAGCTTTACTATGTGAAGGAAGTGAAGAAGTTAAGGGCAATCAAAGGCAAATACTGATATCACAATATGAGGCATTCATGGCCAAGCCTGGTGAAGACTTAACTTCCATGTTTGAAAGGTTCAGTAAGAACTTAACTGAACTACAGATACATGGTAAGTACTATGACAGAAAAGAATTAAATGTCAATTTCTTGCTTACACTGCCTGATCACCTTGAACACAAGACAACAGCCATACGAGAAGGAAGAGATCTCAACAATATAACCTTTGAGACACTTTATGGCATTCTGAAATCTTATGAACTTGAACTCTTTCAAAAGAGAGCCATACAAAGTGGAACAAGGAACAAGATGGCTAATATGTCAAGTGCCAAGGATCACACAACCAAGTGAAGTACTACAAATCACACAACCAACCCCTGTACAATCCTTGAAGATAGAAGAGGTTGTTGAAGATGATGAGAAAGTAGTACTACAGCTCAAGGATGTGGAAGATGAAGACTTCTACACAATGGAGGAACTGGAAAGCATGGACAATCCTACTATGGCCTACATGGCTAAAAAGTTCAAGAACTTTAGGTTCAAGAAGGATAGGTCATTTAGGCCCCAAGGCCAAGCATCCAAGTTCACCAAGGGAAGCTCATCAAAGGATGTTGTGGGAAGCTCATTCAAAGGAGGATACAAGACTGGATTTGTGGATAGATCTAAATTCAAGTGTTACAACTGTGGTGAACCTGGTCATTTTGCTACTGAATGCAAAAGACCCAAACAGGTTCAGCCAATTCAGTGACAGGGGATTCAAGGTTGATTTTGATATGATGCTGTGTAACATCTATCACAAGAAGGATAGTAGCCTCTCTCTAAAAGGGGTTAGAAAAGGAAGCTTGTTTGTTGCTGACTTAAACTCAACAAAGAAGGATAAAGTTTACTATTTCTACATCTCAACTTCAAAACAATGAATATTTTGATGAAGAAGGAGTTAGTGAGAGGTTTTCCTCAACAGGAATTCTGTCAAGAAGGACTGTATGAAGATTGTCAGATGGGCAAACTAAGGAGAGCTGTGCACAAGTCCAAGCAGATGAACACCAACATAGAAGCACTCAAGTTGATTCATATGGATCTTTTTGGACCAGTCAATGTACCATCTATGGCCAAAAAGAGATATGCCTTAGTAATGGTGGATGATTACTCAAGGTACACTTGGGTGAAGTTTCTTGAATCCAAAGATGAAGCTGCTCAAGTAATTATTGATCAAGTCAGAGTTCTTGATAGAACTCCAAACTCAAAAGTTCAAATCTTGAGGAGTGACAATGGTACTTAATTCAGAAATGCCACACTTGGAAATTTCTGTAAAGATGAAGGAATTGTACAACAATACTCTCCTGCAAGGACTCCACAACAGAATGGAGTTGTAGAAAGAAAGAACATGACTCTCATTGAAGCAGCTAGAACTATGTTGCATGATGCCAAACTGCCAACATATTTCTGGGCTGAAGCTATCAACACAGCTTGTTATACTCAAAACAGAACCATGATTAACAAAACTCATGCAAGTACACCTTACTGTCTGCTAACTGGAAAGAAACCTACTGTCAAATATTTTCATGTGTTTGGGAGCAAATGCTTCATGATGAAGGATAACCATGAGAAGAAAGGAAAATTTGACATTAAGGCATTTGAAGGATTATTCATGGGTTACAGTACAGAAAGGACTGCCTACAGAGTTTATATTATGGAACACAGGATTATTGAAGAAAGTGTAAATGTCACATTTGATGAAACCAAGTTTCCAGGACGGCATGAAGAAGGAAAGATGCAGACATTTAGATTTGAGAATCAAGGATACTTGGAAGCTGAGGAAATTGTTGATGAAGAACCTAGCTTCACTCAAATTGTTGAAGTTGATAAAGATACTGTCAATACCACTCCTGTCAACCAAACTCCAGCTCAGTCACAGACCATAACCTCAAACATTCATAACAGTGGTGACTCTGGAGACAATGAAGAACATGGTGAAGACAATGGGATTGGTGAACATTCAACTCAACAAACTGAAGCAACTGTTCCTGTACAATCAAGTAGCTTGCCCAGAATCACCAAGTGGAACAAGGATCACACAAATGACCTTATCATTGGTGACCCTACTTCTGGTGTGAGGATAAGGAACAAAGTCTCTGCTGACAACATGTTTTCATGCTTCCTGTCTCAAATGGAACCCAAGACAACTGATGAAGCATTGTTGGATTCTGACTGGGTGATAGCCATGCAAGAAGAGCTAAATCAGTTTGAAAGGAACAATGTATGGAAGCTGGTTCCAAGACCTAAGGGAAAGTTAGTCATTGAGACCAAATGGGTTTTCAGAAACAAGCTTGATGAAAATGGATCAGTGACAAGAAACAAAGCAAGGCTAGTGGCTAAAGGTTACTATCAACAGGAAGGAATAGATTATGATGAGACATTTGCACCTGTTGCAAGACTTGAAGCTATAAGAATCTTTCTAGCCTATGCTGCACACTGCAACTTCAAAGTATTTCAGATGGATGTCAAAAGTGCCTTTCTAAATGGAGAATTGGAAGAAGAAGTGTATGTTGAACAGCCACCAGGGTTTGAGGATGCTGAAATGTATGATTTTGTATACAAACTCTTTAAAGCTTTTTATGGACTAAAGCAAGCACCCAGGGCTTGGTATGACACACTTTCCACTTTTCTTTTAGAAAATCAGTTTACTAGAGGAGTTGTGGACAAGACACTTTTCTACAAACACCATGGCAAGGACATCATTCTGGTACAAATCTATGTGGATGACATCATTTTTGGCTCTACAAATGAGAAGCTGTGTGAGAAGTTTTCCTCTTTCATGAGTAACAAATATGAGATGAGTATGATGGGAGAATTGTCATTCTTTCTGGGATTACAAATTCTTCAACAACCTGATGGAATCTTTATATGTCAAGCTAAATACATCAAGGAACTTCTCAGAAAGTTCAACTTGGAAGATTCATCACCTGCAAAGACACCAATGTCCACGTCAACTAGTCTGGATCTTGATTCTAAAGGAAAGAAAGTTGACTCGAGCACCTATAGAGGCATGGTAGGATCTCTCCTATATCTAACTGCTATCAGACCTGACATCATGTTTGCTACATGTCTCTGTGCAAGGTTTCAAAGTGATCCAAAAGAGTCACACTTAGTAGCCATCAAGAGAATCTTTAGATACTTAAAAGGCACTCCTAATCTAGGTCTTTGGTATCCTAAGAATACTGGATTTGATCTGATTGGTTACTCAGACTCAGACTATGTTGGATGCAAGATTGACAGAAAGAGTACTACTGGTAGCTGTCAATTTCTTGGTGGAAGATTGGTCTCATGGTTTAGCAAGAAGCAGCATTCAGTTTCTACCTCAACTACAGAAGCTGAGTATATTGCCACAGGCAGTTGTTGTGCTCAAATTCTATGGATGAAGAATCAACTTCTAGATTATGGTCTAGTGTTAAGAGACATTCCTATCTACTGTGACAACACTAGTGCCATAGCCATTTCAGATAATCCAGTTCAACACTCTAGGACAAAGCACATTGATATAAGACATCACTTTATCAGAGAGCATGTTGAACAAGGAACTGTGAAGCTGATCTATGTCCCAACTGATCTATGCCATTGGATGAATCAACCTTCAACAGGTTGGTAAGTGAATTGGGAATGCTGAATCTGGTATGTTGATTTACTCAGTTTTCTATATTTCCAAATTCTCTTTTGAAGCTCATGACAGTAACTTCAAACCTGCTGTCAAGAGAAGTTACTGTCTACTTGGTCTATGTCTGATATGTGACAACATGTGTTGATTTGACTTTTCATGTCAGTATTTTGTGCCAGTCTCATACTTTTAGACTGTGTATGACATTAATGTGGTTACTTGTTAAGTTTGAGAGATAAAAATCTGTTCCATTGGACTTTCACACCGTTTTGCATTAATCTGTAGGATTAAAGGAGGACACGACCATTAATTACTTTTGTGGTAGTTGTATGGGTACTCTAACTGTTGACCATTAGACTTTAATCCTTAGACGGTTTTGCCTATAAATTAACCTTAGGTTTCACCTGTCTGCTCTCAGTTTTAAAGTAAATAATGGAAAACAAAGTAGGAATTGAAGTAGGGCTAAAACGGTGCGATAGTGAACCCGACAGTGAAGAGATTGATGAACTCTTCGAGATGCTGTTGGACGGCATGGATGAGATAGACGAGGAAAAGAAACAGGAAGAGGAGGCCAAGGCTCAGGAAGAAGAGAAGGAGCTTCAGGCACTTCTTGAAGAATAAGGTCGCTCTGAAGAAGAGATTAAGGAAGAACTTTTAGAACTAGTTGATAAAATCATAGAATAATGTACTCAATGTTCTATTTTTAATGATTTTATCAATAATAATAAAAGTTATTGTTCTTGTGTTTATGATTTGTCTGTGTTAATTGCTTAATATCTGTGTTCAAAAGATTAAATTGCTAAATCCATAATTTGTCAATATTAAGTTAAGTGTATGAATAAAGCATTCTAATAAGTTCATGATAGAACCAATTCTCAATCGAAGTTACTGTCGTTAAGAAGAATACTGTCGTGTGTTTCTTGACAGCAACCTTCTTGACAGCAGGGAAAGACTTTCTGTCAAGACTTGTAAAGGATACTGTCATTCATATGCTTAACGGTGACAGCAAGTTTTTGCGCAATAGTTGCTGTCACGCAAAACCTACTGTCACCACCTCTTATTACTGACAGATTGTTTCTAGCGCACAGGTTATTGTCAACAATAGTGGACCGTTGAAATTGGATATTTATCCCACGATTGGTCAGTGAATAACGGGCAGTAACTGACGTGTTATAAGAGTGGGTTAAGACACGTTCTTTAATTCCACTTTTTGTGCACAATGTTTGAGATACCTCAATTTATTCCCCAGTTACTCAGACATATCACTCTCATCGAACTCAAGGCAATATACTTTTCTTCAAGCAAAAAGCCACTTTCTTACTTTCTTCTTTTCTTGAAATCTCCATGGCATTCAAACAGACTCTCTCTCAAACAAACTTTGCTGGCATCTTTTCCCCAAATGATGATGGTGAAGGTTTCAAAGGACTCGTGTTGTTCTTAAACAAGTCCTATCTCGGTTCTACCATCACCTCAACCCCCATTCTCGACTTAGACAGAATTGAGGCGTTTTGGCGAACTGCTGTTGCTCAAACTGAGGGTGAGAACCCGGGTATTCAATTCACAATCTCTGGGCAACAATACACTCTTACAGCTGAGGTCATCAACACTGCTCTTGGAATTACACTTGAAGCAGGACACCAATTTGCTGAACTTGCCAATGATGACACTCTAAAGAAGCTCTTCTTGAAGATTGGGTATGCAGGCCCTATTCTCGAAGAGGGGACTACCAAATGGTATCCGTCTGGTGAAATGGATAGGAAGCATCTAAGAAAGGAGTGGAGCATGATACTTGATGTGATGGTCAAGGTGTTCTCTACCAAGTCCACAGGCTGGAATGGAATACCCTCCTACATCAAGAAACTGACACATTCTCTTGTCCATGGATACAAGGTGAATGTTGGAGCTCTCCTCATGGCACACCTCAGGGCTGCCATAGGTAAGAAGGTATCAATCTACCCTCGCTTCCTTATGATGTGCATTAATTCATTCTGTGATTTTAATGATGCTGCCCCTCGTTTAGAGGCTTGCTCAGTTTTGAAAAAGAACACACACACACTGTTATCTTCACAGAATCTCAATGCACATATTCCACTTTGTTTCACTCAGCACATGGTTGATCAAGTGTCCAACCCTGATTTACCATTACCATCTGGTTATGACTCTTTCACTCTTGCGAATGAAACTGAATTAGACCCAAATTCAGTTAACCCATATTCAACACCATACACTCAGCCTAGGCCCTCTAGACGTTCCAAAGCCCAAAGAGAAGCCTTGCAAGAATCCAGAAAACGGCCTTTAGAAACTGATGTTGGTGGTAGCTCTGTGAGTCAAGAGGGAGACACTGCACCTAGTGCAGCAAATAAGGAGGCTAGTCAAACAGAACCCCCAGTGGTTCCCCCTGAGCCTAAGAAGAAGAGAGCTAGGAGGACTAAAACCACTGTTAACCAAGCTGCAGTTTCTCAACAAACTGTGGTTACTGAAAGGGATTCAAACACCTCCCTAGATGTGCCTTCTCAACAAGGTGCATCTATTGAAATTGGCATGTCTCCCAAGGCACCCTGTACAGAGTCTGCACAAACTCATGGTTCACAACCTGAGGAACCTCCACTTGAAGAAACACACAGTGAGTTAGGGCACAGTGAGGATTTCTCTATTCCTTTTGATGATCCACATGTTTCTCCTGTGAATCAACCCCCACTCTCTGCTACACTTTCACCTTCTTCCTTCCCTACACATTCTTTTGTTTCTTCTCCACAACCTAGAGAAGGGGACAGTCCCAACCCTTCAGGTTTTGATCATCCATCTCCATTCATGGATGAGCCCCCATCTATTGGTCCACAAGAACCCATTTCTCAAAGTGAAATGGACACCACTCCTCCAAACACTGAGCCAGGGCAAATTGGTAGTTTGTCAGAAAATGAAACAGCCAACACTTTGTCTGAGCTCCAGGAAGCATCTTACCTTCAGGAAGATGCTGTCACAGCCTCTGTTGCTGTCAAAGACACTGGCAATGTTGATGTCCTGGACACATCTGCTGTCATGGGTGGAGAGAAAGATACTGTCACTACAGAACCTACTGTCACTCCACCTCCCAAAGTTGCTGTCATGCCAGAACCTGCGGTCCAGACTCCAACTGACAGTAACATTCATGCCAAAGATACTGTCCAGTCCTCTCAGCCTGATTTTGAAGCTGTACTCATTGAGGATGCCTCTGATGATGATCTACCTCTTGCCAAACTCTTAAAGGTACATTCTAAATCTTCTCCTTCCATGCATGTTAGTATTGCTCATACCCATGCATCTAGGTTGAGTGAGGGTGTGCAAAAGAAAAGAGAGATAAAAGAACATAGAGGTGAGCATCAAAATGAGAGGCAGCCAAATGTGCTGGCAAAAGGAGAGGGACTTGAGCATGTCCAGAGAGCCTTTGAGGGAGTCCATACTATTCAGGCATTAGGCCTTGAGAGTCAATCTGTGAGGGGTGATGAGATCACTCAAAAACACCCTGAGAGTGTGAGAACCCCCATAGCCTCCAAGCCCCTTTCTTTTCCTTCCCCTCCAAGAAGGTTAAGGTCTGGTGGCCCCTCTACTACTTTTGGTAACAGGATTGCAGATCTGGAAGGACAATGTGCTACTTTGAACTTCAAGATGGACTCTCTCTCTCTCAACTGGTGGTTGATGGTTTTGCTGCTACTCAGCTCTCTATCCAGTTCCTCACTGACCTAGTAGCTGCCAACTCAACTAAGGGGGAGAAGGTAGCAAGATCAGAATCAATATCTATTCAGCAATCAGGTGGAACTCAGGGGGAGCCAGTAGCTGTGAAGACCAAAGGGGGAGCTAAGGGGAAAGCAATGTCTAAGGGGGAGCAAGTCAAACCAAGTAGTGGACAACCAAAGGATAAAGCTGAAGAGCTTGTTGAAGTTGACTTGGATGGAGAAAGAGTGTTGATGTCTAAGGCAACTCAAGATGCAATGCAAAGAAGACCTGCATCTAGACATCCAATTTTACCTCCTGTGACAATCAGAGAGCCAACTCCAACAACTCAAGAATCTGCTCTACAAAGAAGATGGAGAGAAATGGAGGAACAGAATAAGTTTGGGAAAGGTAAAGGGAAACTGCCTGAATCCATCCATAAAGGAAATACTTGGTCCAATGGTACTGAGTATGATCAAGAAGAAGCCAATACTCTAATGGTGGATTACAGGGAGAGCACATTACACAATCATGACAGTGAATTTAGCAGTCTGGTGGAAGAAGCAATGAATGCTCCAAGCAACCGTCAAACCAACACCACAAAACTGTTAAAGGATCAAATCACCAGTGTCAGTGTAATGGTTAATGATGAGAAAAGATGGGCTGTAAGTATCTATTTCACTTCTGGCATATCATATTTCATCACAATGCAGTTATTGCAGAGTCTACCATCAAAGGTGTTGTGTGCTTTGAAGGGAAAGATCAGGGCAACTCAAACACCATTCAATGAAATATTGGATATGCAAATCCAGAACCTGATCACACAAAAGCTACCTGAAGTCTACACAAATCCACCAAGTGTTTTCTACAGATCTAAAACTAAGGATGGCACAAGAAGGAACAGCTTCATGAATTTGGTTAGCCCATCCAGAATGGAAACCAAGTCAATTCTAAAAGTGTTAGATGAAATACTCAGTTCAAATGCCAATCCAGGAAGAGTTTATGTTGTTCAAGAGATCTACAAAATGCTGGTGTTGAGAGACAAGGCACTGGGAGCTAGAGTGAAGGAACTAATCTCTAGAGCCAATGCAAAAAGAAATGATCAAGGTGGAAGTTGTCTCTATGACATACCTCCTCATGATGATGATGATGAGGTTGGAGGTGGTGAAGCTTCTGGAAATGCTGGAAATGCTGGTGGAAGTAATTCTGGGAATACTGGTATTCAATCTCAGAATGAAGTCAATGAAGAAACTCCTAGTCAAGAAAAGAAAGATGCTGGTGCAACAGATGAAGAGGAGCCAAGAATACTGGAAGCTTTGGAGGCAAGCATTCTTAGATGTGCTATTGATTGCATAAATGCAGAAAAAGATGTTGTCGCCAAAGGTACTGTCGACAAGGATACTGTCATAGAAGATGCTGTCATGGAAGATACTGTCGACAAAGATACTGTCAAGAAAGGTTCTGTCAAGGATGAAGCCAAAGCTACTGTCAAGCCCATAAGACTGAAAGCCAAAGCAAGAGCATGGTTTTCCAGACAGAAACCTGAAGGAAAGCACAAGTACTCAGGAAAGGAAAAGGCCACTGGATTTGGCAGGAATCTTAAGAAGCCAATTCAATCTATACCTCCCAATAGTCTTAAGATACAACAGATGCAATCTAGAGGAATCAAGAGTGTTGAGGTCAAGATGGATGCAAATCAAGAGGTCACTGAGTACATTCTGTGGTGGGAAGAATCAAGATCCACCAAGGTTGATAAGGATTTCAATCTGGTCTCCACATCAACCAGTGGTAGGATATCAACCTTAGATAAAAGAAGAATTGACTTCTTCTACCTGGAAAAAATGGTAGAGTTGCTGGAGAGCTATGAAAATGTTCCAGAGTCTGTTATGGAACATATTCTGAAATATCAAGCTGATAGGGATGCTGAATTCTATCAGAAATTTGGCTACAACTTTGCAGATTTTGATGATGCTGATATTTCAACTGATTTACCAGCCTCTCCTATACCATATCACTGGTACTACGAGTTTGATGATTCACCCACAGAAGAAAGGAAAACCCAACCCACAGAGGAAGGGCAACCCAAGCCAAGCAAAAGACCTGACTCTTCTCAATAAGCTCAATATCAGTCAGAACTTGATAAGAAGGAAGCTGAACTCCTGGAAAGATGCAAGACTGCCAACAAGGCAGAAAGTGAAGCTCCAAATTATCAAACATGTATGCTGGAAAATCCCTTAAGAATCAAGCATCTAAAAGAAGAAATCTATGTTTGCAGCTTGCACAAGCTAAAAACAACTATTCTGAAGGATTTACAGTATATGGTTGCTGGATCAATTCATCCCCTGGAGCAGATCTGTTCTGACAAGATAGAGGAATTATTGGAAAGGAGAAAAGGGGAAGATTCAAAGCTGGACAAGCAAAGGAGGATGTCTCTCAATGCTTATCGAGGAAGTAGATTCAAGCTCATTCATGAAGAACTCCACTTCAGAAGATATCCATTTGATCAAGAGCAATGGTTGAATCTCAGGGATGCTAGTTCTCTTATTTCTCCTACTATCAAGAAGATCATTGAAGAAATAGAAGATGATGCAGTCACACCTGCTGAAATCTCTCTTGTAGAAGGTCTAAGAGGCTGCTTGGTAGAAGCTCTAAGAAGAGAGGAAGTAACAAGACAGAAGAGGAAATCTCAAGCTAAGTAAACATTCTAAATCCATTCTGATCTTGTTAGTTAAGTTGTCAGCATATATTGTAAATTTGTTGTTATTGTCCATAAAAACAAATTGGGGGAGATTGTTGGGATTTATGGGTGATAGCATAGGAACAACTTAACTTTGTATAGACTTAATTTCTTAATTAAGTAGAACATACTGTCACAGCCAAAGTATGTTCTTGTAATCAGTATGCAATGTTATTTTAATTGTGTAATTTGGAAGAAGTTCACTTTCTGTGTTCAAGCCTCAAAGAACGCATATTAGATGACAGCATGAATAAAGGTTACTGTCATAAGCATTGACAGTAAGATTACAAGAAGACAGAATGTTGCAAGTCAAGACAACATATTCACTCTGACAGCAACATTGGCGGAAAACTACGCGACAGCAACTTTAGCCCTCGACAGCAAGTTTGGAAACCTCGACAGCACACTCAGTTTAATACACATAGACCGATGAAGAAAATTGTATGAAGCATGATTTTCAGTAAGTAATCATGAATCCTTCTAAGTATTATAAATTCTAAATTACAAAATGTGCAGAAATTTTACACAGCATGATACTGTCTCTATATTTATAGCATCTCTTAGTTTATTGATCCTATACACTGAGTCTGTATTAGCTGTTTGCATTTTCTCTCATAAATTAATTGTATTAACGAATGAAAAGTCTAAACTCTGAAAATTAGTTACAAATATTTCACCCTCAAATCAAAAGATGCCAAAAAGAGCACAAATTCCTTTGAGATCATGTTGTGCCTAGGAAGATCCAGGAACTTATTGTATGAAATAAGGGCTAAAATCTTTGATTTTTGGTGACTAGTGCCAACCACTGATTACTGGAAAAATAAAAAATAAAAAAAATAAAAAAATTTATAAAGGGGGTGAAAATAAAAGATATATCCAAATGAAAGGATATCAGAATACAGAGTTTAGATATAAAAATCAGATTTTATTTTATATGAGAGTTTGAGCAACCAGTTTTTACTACTTTAGTTTGTGGATTTTATGCACTTTGAGATGATCTAAATATTCATATTCAGTAAACTCTGCTAATTCACACACAAATACTCACACATGTACAGTTTGTGAAAAGAGTTTATTTATAAAGGAGGAGGATTGGTAAACACTGATGAACTGTGTACTCTACGCTGAGGTAATTTTATTTTAATCTTTGATGATTAAAATTAATTATTTGTTTCAGACAGTTAACAATTTTGAGAAAACATTCTTGAAAATAAAAGAGTATGATTGGTAACGGTTCTAATTTGTATTAAACAGAGGAGAGAGGTTGAGTGTCTAGAAAAGTGTAAAAGGCGGTAATTATTGTTGTTTTTACTGCGCATGCGCATTGGAAACTGCCAATTACTGCTGTCAGTCATTGCATGTGTGCCACGTGTCCCACTTACACAGTTAACGGAGTAAGACAGTTGTGTATTAATGATTAAAAACTGTTCAGTTTTTAATTTTGAATTTCATATTTATACAATACACACACATACGTCTAAACCTTTCACATCTTACTTCAATTCACATCTATTATCACACACACATATTCACAAACACCTTTCTACTTACAAACTCTTTTGAAGCTTTTGCATCAGTTTCTTTGTTATTCTTTCAAATCTTTCAAATGGCAACTACAGCGTTTGTTTCTTCTGGGTTAGAATTTGTTCCAAACAACTACGTAGCACCACTAAACACTGCTAACGCACCAGAAGCTTTTCATATGATTCAAGAATTTCTTGCTC
This sequence comes from Heracleum sosnowskyi, assembly GCA_030848705.1. Classification (NCBI taxonomy): domain Eukaryota; kingdom Viridiplantae; phylum Streptophyta; class Magnoliopsida; order Apiales; family Apiaceae; genus Heracleum; species Heracleum sosnowskyi. The sequence continues at coordinate 88,745,405 of CM061243.1, forward strand.
AGTCAGCGATTGGGCGTGCTTTAGTAGAACCAGCAAAACTTTCTGGTTCTCAAATCAAGGCGTTCTGGGAGTCAGGTCTTTATGATGATGGTGGTGAGACTGGTAACCCATCTATAATTTTTGAATTTGAAGAAACAGTGTATGTAATTACTTCAGGAACCATTCGTGCTGCAATGGGGTTTCCTGAGTTTTCGTCATATACCATTGGAATGGGTGATAATGATTTGCTGAGGATGATGCGAGAGATTGGGTATTCTGGACCCTTGACTAAGATTGGACAGTTGAAACGACCATTCTTAAGGAAGGAGTGGAGCTTCTTCTTTGATTGCATCACAAGAACTTTTGGAAAGAAATGCACAAACTGGGATGCTATTCCCACGGACAGTCTGCAAATCGGGTATTCTTTATTATATGATAATCATTTTGATTTCGCACGACTTGTATTGAATAATTTAGGGGAGAAAATGACAGAGAATAGAGGGGTAGTATACTTTTCAAGATTTTGTCAGATTTTGTTCTCTTGCTGTGTCCAAGGGGTAGACATTGTTGCTGAAGATGTTTCTTGTTTTAAATTACACAAGAGGATATTCTCTGATCTTATTAACAAAGATGTTAAGAAAGGGGTTGTTGGAGATTTGTTACTGCCTGCATCTGTGCAACAGTTTGTAGATGATCAAGTTAATTCACAAACACAAATTCCTTCTCAACCAGAACCTTTGCAAACAGAGCTTCCTCCATCAACATCTGTCAAACCTAAATCTAGTGGTAGGACTAAGCATGTTGGTTCTAAACCTGCAAGGTCTGTTAGACCAGCTACTGATGTAGGGGTGTCCAAATCAAATGATGAGCAAAAGGGTCATTACAAGAAAAGGAGAGCCAATAGATCAAAAGCAAATGATAATGATCTTGACAATGAAACTCTTCATAAGAGAAAAAGGAGATTAGTAGCCAATTATCTTTTTGATAATGTGGATGAAGCTGTCCAGCATGAAGCTCCTGAAGTTGTTGTTAAGGAGCCTGTTGTAAATGCTGATGATGAGGACAGGATTTTTGTAGATACTGAAGCTCCTGAAGTTATTGTTCAGGAGGCTACTGAAAATGTTGAAGCAGTCTCTGTGCCTGACTTGGCAAATGCTGATATAGAGGCTGATTTTGATCAAGATGTTTTATTTGATGATTTTGATGCAAATGTTGAAGCACATCCTAGTATCAGTGTTTGTGATACTGAGGATGTGGCAGCTGATCAACCCATCCAAATTCTAGATGAGTCAATTGCAACTCATACAGAGATTCTATGTCAATCATACAATTTCTGAAAAGGGTGAGGGGGTTGATCAGGTACTTGAAGCTGCTCAGGTAGTTGAAGCTGCTATAGAGAATTTTGATGAAGCTATGGCAGAGAATGTTAAAGAAACTACTGTACAAACAGAATATATTGTTGCAGAGACTGTTCCTATAGAAACAGAGGTTATTGTAAACTCTGAGATTCCTGAAGCTGCACAGGTAAATGTTGAGGTTACTTCTGACAATGTTATTGAAGAAATTGCAGAGCAGTTAGAGGAGAATGCTAATGAAGATAGAGTTGATTTTGATAATGCTGATCACACATCTGTAAACTCTGGTCATGCAAACTTTGGGATCAATGCTGAACTTTCAGACTCTGATGAGTCTATACCTTTTCTACGAGATCCTACAGCAGAGTCTATCAAAGAAAATCACAATGCCACTGAAGATCATTTCAGGGAAATGCATTATGCTAATTGGTCAGAAGCAGACTGCATTTTCTCTACTCAAAGGGCTGCTGATTTTGTACATAAGACTGCTACAGAGATTACTAATCCTGAGTTATTATCACATTTGAAGGCAACCATTGTTCAAGTTAAATCATTGCACAACCGCTTTGATGAGACTCACAAGGTTGTTCTTGGATTGAGTAATGATATTGCTCTTAAGGAGTTAGCACTAAAGAAAGATAGAGCTCAATTTACATCTATGGTAAAGGATCAAGAAGAGATTAAGCAGAGGCTAACAAGGGTTGAGAGCAATCAAGCTGAACTATCTACTAAGATAGATTCTATTGCTGCATCACTTGAGTTGCTGACATCAGTTTTTATTTCTGATGATGTCAAAAAGGGGGAGAAGATACCTAAAGACAAATGCCGAAGGACTCCAACTTTAAGACTGAGGGATGATTCAAATGATGGTGGAAGCAGGGAAACAGAGAAAAGGTCAAAGTCTTCTCAAGAGCAAGGGCGACTTAGGTCAAACTCTGCTAGACAGACAAACTCTGAAAGGTTAAACTTTGGTAGTCAATCTTCTTCAAGACTTAAAAGTCTAGTGATTTCATCAAATCCAACTACTGATGAAGAGATTGCTGCTAAGATTTTCATGGAAGAACATGGTGGTGAAGCCACAGTTGAAGATATATATGCTGAGATGAAGCTTCTTGCTAAAGAACACCAGAAAAAGATTGAAGCTGGTACTTATAAGAAGAAATCAGTAAAGGCTCCTAGAAAGAAAGAAATTGGAATTTCTATCAAAGAAAATACTCAACAGAGTATACAATACACAAGGAGGCCTGCGATTGCAAATACTGATAAAGGAAAAGGTAAACTGGTAGAAGAAGGACAGTTACCAAAGAAGAATTATTCAACATCTGACGTTGCTCAAGTTGAATCAAGTTACCTAAGTACAAAGATGCTTATGGAAAGATTGTTGAGATGAAGAGAAACAGTGCTAAGTTCAAAACAGCACTGGGTATAAAAGTCTTGGAATTCAACTTAGAGTCTGACAAATCTTACTATATCCGGCTAGGGAATGAAATGAGGAAGAACATCATTTATTCTCTGAGAGCTGCTATCTACCAGACTGGAGAAAGTGATCCAGAGCTTAAGGAATTGAAAGAGATCATGGTAGAAGAGCTAGAAAAGGCTGAAAGGAGGCTTCTCATCGATTATCTCAGGACAGTGCCTGATATTGAAGAGATTAAGTAAAGTCTGACTGTAAGTTTTTAAAGTTTTCTGTTCTAAGTTAAAGTTAAACTCTGTTATATTTAAACACTGCATTTGTTATATATTTTGACATCATCAATTATCTATTTAACTTGTACATTTTTATTATGCACAAGTTGGGGGAGATTGTTAGATATAAATTGCTGACGTTTGTTCATCAGTGTTTAAGTACCAGGTACTCATCAGAGTTTACTGGAAGCCAGTCAGAGTTTATTAAAGTCTGACGGGGAGAAAGTTTACCTTAGCTGTCGGTGCTGATATAAAGATTCTAGAAGCAATATATCTTGAAGATGGAAAGAAGCAAGATATATTGAGACAGTTAAGGAAACGGAACAGAAGACAGAAGCAATCCTAATTTGATATAATTTGTATAGCTGATTTATAGGAATATCAATTAGAGATTGATTATGTAGCTGTGTATTATATAAACACAGATAGGTTAACCCTAAAAGGGATGCGAATACTGAATACATTATTCTTGTAACCTAGCAGCTCTCTGTGATTCTTTAACATCAGTGAGAGAAGAGTTATTTATATAATTCAGTTTATTGATCATAAACAGTGTTTTTAATTGTTCTTCTCATACATATATTGATTATATATTGTGTATTCGGCCTAACAACTTTATCTCACTGCAAGTAGACCAGATATAATGTTTGTAACATGCTTGTGTGCTAGGTTTTAGTCTGATCCTAAAGAATCTCATCTAATAGCTGTTAAGCGAATATTTAGATATCTTAAGGAGACTCCAAATCTTGGAATTTGGTACCCTAAAGATACATGATTTGATCTTATTGGATATACAGACTCTGATTTTGCAGGTTGTAAGATTGATCGGAAGAGTACTTCAGGAAGCTGTCAGTTTCTTGGAAGAAGGTTCGTTTCCTGGTAGAGCAAGAAGCAGCATTCAGTGTCCACATCAACAGCTGAGGCTGAATACATTACTGCTGGTAGCTGCTGTGCTCAGATCTTGTGGATGAGAAACCAACTCCGTGACTATGGGCTTTTGTTGACAAAGATTCCAATATTTTGCGACAACACAAGTGCCATAGCAATCTCTAACAACCCAGTGCAACACTCGAGGACGAAGCACATCGACATCAGGTATCATTTTATCCGAGAGCATGTCATGAATGGAATTGTGGAGTTACATTTTGTACCCACGGAGGATCAAATTGCAGACATCTTTACTAAACCGCTTGATGAATCCACTTTTTCTAAGCTGGTTGGTGAACTTGGGATGTTAAATCTTTCTAATTGATTTTGATTAGAAGTCGGTAACTGCAGATAGTCCTAGTGAATACATGAGTTTAAGAATTTCCATATCCTTAGGACTCGTGAATTTATTTTCTGGAGCAATTCTCGTAGTTAGGATTTTTGTACTAATTTTATGTCATAATTATGGATGATATATCTTCTGGAATTTAATTGGTTATTAATTCTAAAAATTATTTAGGTGCTAATATTTGTTCTAAATATTTAAGAATCTATTTAATTTGAATTAATTTACTTTGTTTTTGACATTGTAGATTAATGCAGCATAATTTATTGGATTTTAATTGGTTAATATCATTTAATGATATTTAGTCGATTTTATTCTAAGAAAATTGTGAATTTTCTGTTAACAATTGATTTTGGTAAATTTTTAAAAGATTTATTCGAATTAAAACTTGACAGGAAATAAAAAGGTTTGATTTTTAAAACAGAACAGTTTTTAGAAATTGAATCAGAAGCAAAAAATATCGAATTTAGGAAATTCGATAGTTTTTCAAGTACATAGATAAATCTATCGAATTTAATTTTCGATAGTTTTTGAAAAGGAAAAGAAAATCTATCGAAAACAATTCTCGATAGTTTTTGAGAATATTTTTAAAATATATCGAAGTGAATTTATATTATTTCTATATTTAATTCTCGATAGTTTTTTAAAAGTTGTCTGAAAATATATCGAATTGAATTCACTTAATTTAATATATGAATTCTCGATACTTTTTCATTTATTACCTCGATAGTTTTTGTTTTTCAAAGAAGTAACTTTCGATAGTTTTTCAGAAATTCGTTTCAAATTCAAAATTCTCATATACTTCGATAGTTTTTAGAAAACCATCGAATACAGATGACCATTTTGCCCCTCTGAAAATCCATCGACAGTTCATTTAAAATCTATCGAACTATAGAAAGACTATTTTACCCCTGTCAGTTTCAATAGTATATAAACGTGCCTTAGTTTTTTTTTCTTTTCAGTTTTTACAGATCTAAGAAAAGCTTTTGTCGAGTTCTATACATACAAAGAGATACACACACATTCAAGAACTCCATTCGATATTTTTCTCCATTTTTATCCAAGAAAAGCTTAAAATTTTACTGTGTTTCACTGTTAAATTCATTTTAACCGTGAAAACTTTATTGTTTTAAGTTTTTGGAACTTTCTGATTGAGAAACCATCAAACTAGACTTGTGAATCGAATATTGGTTGGTATTATTCAAGGGTTCTAAAGTTTGTTAGTGTTCGAATTTGTGTGTTAGTGTGAAAAGGGGTAATTTTGTTTTTAGGGTGATTTTGTTAAGAGTTTGATTAAATGAAAATAATTAATTAAATTCAAAGGAAAAATAGTTTTGGTTTATTTAAATTTTCTGGAAATTTAAAATGGCTGGAGAATTTATTATTACCAAGACTAACCATGTCTCGTTTCAAAACCTGCAAGCCATTACGAACTTACAGTTTCGTGCATGGGCAGAGTTTTTGAACACACGTTCATTAGTGGCATATTCTTTGAGTACTCCCGTGGTCCTTTGTATCGATCAACTGACTGCGTTGTACACATCTGCCACGGATACAAGTGAGAATAACGTAAGGTCCTTCAGTTTTGTTGTGCTAGGGGGCAGAACAATAAGGGTGACGGAACATGATTTTAATAGAATCCTACATTTTCCTACAGAAAACCTTGTTCCGGATCCCACGACTGAGGATATACATGCTTTCTTCACTCTCATAAGAAGTCAACAACCTAACTTCTTTGTGGGAGAGTTCCTTAAACATTATTTGACAAAGCCATGGAATTTTTTCTTTCATACCCTAATCCATGTTTTTACTGCCAAGCTAACAAATCTGCATGGTATTCCCTTATTCCTTCAAAAGATAGGGTTTGCCATTGCGAACAATAGGCATATTAACATAGGAAGGCTACTGATCGATCAAGTCATTCTGTGCATGGGACCACTGGATGAAAGAACAGGCATAACTGATGTTGTGCTTTGTTTCTATCCTAGGTTCCTACAGCTAATTCTCAATGATATCTTAACAGATGATGAACGGGAGATATTTGAAGGTGAAGCCAACCATGAGTGCATGAGAATGAAGAGCAATGCAATAACCGCTCTCATAAGGAAGAACAACTATCTTCCAGGGGTACCCACTGTTCTCACAGATTATCTAAGAATGGTGCCCCTACCACTTCTGCCCCGAGGGGAACAGGTAATTGAAGGTAATATTCCTCCACCTCAACCTGAAATGGCACCTGAACCAATGGATGTCGATCCAGAGCCCTCAGTGGCCATTCCTGACCATGAGATTGCAAACCCACAATCTCTAACCACGGTCGAAGAGCCTTTGGAAGAGCCAAATGAAACCACAAACGAACCTCTTTCCCCTCCTATACCCAATATTCAGACATCCGTGAGTGTAGAGGGAGATAGTGCCTTAGCAGCACCACATAAGGAGATACACCCTTCAACAACAGCTCTGCCTTCCTCTAAAAGGAGAAGAATAGAAACCGAGGCAACTGTTGATACTTTATTTCAAACTTCCAAAGCACCCTTTATTGATTTTTCTGATGTTGATTGGGCTACATTAACTAAAGCTATATCTGAACCCATAGCTCAATCAAGTAAGGAAGAATTGACGGAAGCAACTGGTGTTCCGACCATATTACGGTCAGGTTCACTGGTTGAAGGTGTTAGGTCCTGATATGTTTGTAGAAGGGGGGTTGAATACAAACAGTACCGTTTAATCGAATTTGTATTGATAGAAGATTAAACAATTTCAATAACAAATTATCTGCGGAATAAAATGAAACAAGATTCAAGTTAAATAAAACTCTATTGAACTTGAAGGGTGTTACAATTCTATGTACAGATTACAGAGATCTTGTTACAACAAATCTAGAATAAATTCGACATGAATTTATCTATATTTGTAATAAAAAGGATCGAATACTAAAAAGTAGTTCGATAGGAATTCTAGGGATTATGATCCGCTAGATTGTCAAAGCAATACAAGTAATAGAATTCTAGTTGATTGAATGTAACTTTGATGGATAGAATTTATTACAAGAATTAATTTGAGCTTTTTGCAGTTGGTTCGCTTGAATGACAGAAGTAAATGAGATGATACTTTGTTCTTGCTTCTGTCTTTAATTTTTGTTATGTGTGTCTTGTTTGATCAATGCACTTGTTATTTAAACAAGTCAACAGATCAAATGCACGCGCCAAAACCACTGCAACTTGATTTACACTAATAGTACTATCCATTTAAACCTGGTAGTACTATCGGTAGGACTATCAGTTAGAACTGGTAGTACTATCGGTAGTACTAACACAGATAGTACTACTAGTGTAAATAGAATTAGGTATAAGACTGATTTAATGCATTCTACTTTTAATTTATTTAATCAGTGAATTAATTCTAAAAGAATTAATTCATTTATTAAATCAATTAAATAAATGACTCAAATAATTTCATAAATAAATTAATTCTGGAGAATTAATTTATATATTAAATTACTTAAGATCTAGATTGATTAATTTAATATATGAATTAATTCTGAAAGAATTAATTCATAGATTAAATTAATTATCTTATAGAATAATATTAAAAGAGAATTAAACTAATTCTTAGAACCACTAAAATTGATGACGAACTTCCACTGGTTGACGTTGACACTCCATGTACTGTCTGGTTCATGAGCGACTAACTTTAATGGTTGTTCTTCATACTTGACTTTAAGCTGTGATTCTTTTTCTCCTTCTATTTAAACAAAGGATTGTAACCTGTACTTTTTCCCGTCACACTTCTGAAATCTCTGTCACTTTTACATAGTTCCACTTCCTTGAATACTTCACTGAGGCTTGAACAATAAATTGAACTTCTTTCAATGTAGACTTACTTCAAGACTGTAGATGACTTTAATCTTCATTCTCTTGACAGATATAATCTTCTGAGATTCCTGTGACATCTGTATTTATTATTTACTTATTACATCTTGGTTTATGTTGAGTAGAATCCTCGGTGTTTACAAATAGGCCTAGACATATGCCTTTCAATCTCCCCTTATTTGTTTGTTAGACGATAACAACCAAATACTCTAGAGGATAACTCAACTAAAACAAGAAAAGATAAGACTTTTAAGAGCCAAGCAAATAATAAAAAGTTCTGGATTAAATATAACAATATCCAGATTCAAACAGTAAAGATAAATACAAGATAGATGTTCCTCTAGTCTGAACAAATGATAAATTTCCCTATCTTGATTTACCTAGCTCTAAACATTTAACATTAACAAATTGAGCTAACTACATCATGCCTTTAGTCTCTAATTTCACCTTCTTCAGCTTCTTGCAAGGTGACTAGAAGATCTTTGTCAAGGACACGATCACTTTCAGAAACCACACCACTTGGCATTACTGGTTGAGTGGTGATCTTCTTCAATCTATTCTTCATCTGAGCATACCTTGGAATTTTCTCCGTGCAGTAGTCTGAAATCATATCAGCAACTTCAGACTTCTCTACAGAAGCAAACCCAGAAGTTCTAAGAAGATTCTCCAACTTCACTAGTTGCATAGCAGTCTGTAGCTTCAAAGAATCAGGATCCAGCCTTACAATCTCCAAAGTTGTACCTCGGTAGATTTTGACTTCATAAGGAAAATGTACAACTTGAGGGCTGGCCTTCTTAGCAGAATCTCTCAGCCGGTCATATAGAAGCTCGTTCAAGCAAGAAGATCTCTTTACCTTACTCATTAGAATCCACAATTCAGAGAGAGATCTTCTTTGGAGTAGTTCAAGAGAGACGGTGAATGATCCTTCAAGATCACTTGAGACATAAATTTACAGTTCTTGCCTCACTTGATCAAATGAAGACGTAATCCTTAGAATATCTTCCTTCAATGCCTTCATATATAATGAGTTGTCTGGATTAACACTTCTGATCTTCTCAAGCAGCTTCAGAAAAGTAGCATCATTGTGTGTGCCTCTCTGAGGGATATCAAACATCTCCCTTGCTTTATCCCAATGGCTTCATTGCTTCATCCTCACATCCAATCTCCTTTCTTTGACATGAATACTATGAAGACGTTGTCTGTCTTCATGTTCAGCCTTTTGAATCTTTAGCTTCTGAGATATTATGTCGGAGACCTTAGCATTTTCATCCTCCTTTCTCCTTAGCTCAGCTTGCTGTTTCTTCAACTCCTTCTCAAACAAAGGGTCAGGTGTGTATAGATCAGCTTCATCTTCCCAATCATCAAAGTTAGCCACTTCTTCAACCTCCTCCTCACCAATAGGTTCTTCAGGGATAGTCTTCTCCAGATTACCAGACATATCAAATTGAAAATCATCCTGTTCACAATGGTAGTAGTAGGCATCATCAAAGACAGACTCCTCCATTGATTGTTTACCTTTCCCCTTATCCTTTCCAGAAGCTCCTCCAGCTTCTCTGTTTCCTCCTTATATCTCCTTCTCCCCCTTAGTTGAGGATTCCTCTACATTTTGAGCTTTGGAATCCCTAGGATTCACCTCAGATGTTCCCCTTATATCTCCTCCTTCTCTCCTTTCATCCCTATCTCCTCCTTGATCAGCATCATCATCTCCCTCAAAGAATGTTCTTTGTTCAACTGTAGGTTGATGTGACTTCTTTATCATATCGTACAGATGCTTCATCCCTTCGTTCAGATGCTCCATTCCACCTTCAATTTTAGAGAATCTTTGATCATTAAACCATTGATTTTCATCAACAGTTTTCTGAATAAAATCCACTTGAGCAATAATGGCAGCAAACTGATCAACATTTGACGTTGTAAGATCAGAGACGTCCGAAGCCAAAAGTACTTGAGATTGCTGAACAGCATTGATCTTTGGTAAGAGAGTAGTCTTCAAGCTTTCAATATCATCTTTAATCAAACCCAGCTGATTTGTTACTGTTAGATATAATTGCTGACGTTTGTTCATCAGTGTTTAAGTACCAGGTACATATCAGAGTTTATATAGAAGCCATTCAGAGTTTGATAAAGTCTGACAGGGTGAAGAGTTTATATAGAAGCCGGTTAGAGTTTGTTTAAGTCTGACAGGGTGATAGTTGACTTAGTTGTCGGTGCAAAGATAAAGATTCTAGAAGCAATATATTCTGAAGATGGAAAGAAGCAGAATATATTGATACAGCTACGGAGACTGGACAGAAGACTGAAGCAATCCTTAATTGATAATAATTGTATAGCTAATTTATAGGAGTATCAATTAGATAAGGATTGTATGTAGCTGTGTACTATATAAACACAGATAGGTTATCCCTAGAAGGGATGCGAACATAGAATTATTATTCTTGTAACCTAGTAGCTCTTTGTGATTCATTAACATCACTAAGAGAGAATTATTTAATATAATTCAGTTTGTTGATTTACAAACCTGTGTTCTTGATTGTTATTCTCATACATACTTGATTATATATTGTGTATTCGGCCTAACAATTGGTATCAGAGCCAAGGCTGTTTAATATATACAGTTTTACGATTCAAACACAGTAATAATCATGTCTGAAGAAAATCAAACTGCTCCTAAGGCTGAACAGGTTAAGCCCAATTCTGTGAGTCGATATGAAACAATCAGGGTTCCAATTCTCAGGCCAGTAGAGTATCCGATTTGGAAGGTGAAGACCTCTGACGTTGCTCAAGTTGTACAGAAATCTACACAACTTTCAGGATTCACCAAACCTAAAATTCTTGAAGACTTAAAGCTTGAAGCTGTGAAATTCTCAGAAACCAGAACTGTATTGGGAAAAGAAGCTTTTGATAAATCTGGACTAGGATCACACAGAGAGAGAAGAATAAATAACAGATCTCAAGATAACATTTCACTGGCAGAATCTGGTATTGGGGTTACACAAGAAAACCTTGATAAGTTAGAATCTGTTCAGTTGATTTTTCACAGAATATTGAAGAAGCAGTTTTTGTTATATTTCATGAGTGATGGAAGAGTTTATAAAGTTGGAGAATCTGATGTTAATCTCAAATCATGGGAAGAACTGGAGTATGTACTTTATCTTTTAAAAGTCAAAAACAGATATACTCATGATGTTGCTCAAGTGTTGAGAGAAAAGATGCTGAGATCTAAAGCTATGCTTGGAGGAGGAGTATCAAGTGTCTACATTCCAAAGTATAGGGATCATACTGGAAAGTTGGTGGAAATGAAGAAAAATAGTGCTAGATTCAGGACTGCACTAAATAAGAAAGTTCTAGAGTTCAATCTAGAGTCTGATAAGGCTTTTTATATCAGACTTGGTAATGAAATGAACAAGAACAGCATCTATTCTTTAAGGGCTGCCATTTATCAAATTGGTGAAGATGAACCAGAATTGAAGGAGCTGAAGAAGGATATGATTGCTGAACTAGATCGAGCTGAGAGAAAGCTGTTGATTGATTATCTCAGGACAGTACCTGATATTGAAGAAGTCAAGTAAAGTCTGACTGTAAGTTTTTATGTTTTCTATTCTAAGTTAAATTTAAACTCTGTTTTAAAATTAAACTCTGACATATTTTAAACACTGCATTTGTTATATGTTTTGACATCATCAATTATCTTTTTAACTTGTACATTTTTATTATGAACAAGTTGGGGGAGATTGTTAGATATAATTGTTGACGTTTGTTCATCAGTGTTTAAGTACCAGGTACATATCAGAGTTTATATAGAAGCCAGTCAGAGTTTGATAAAGTCTGACAGGGTGAAGAGTTTATATAGAAGCCGGTCAGAGTTTGTTTAAGTCTGACAGGGTGATAGTTGACTTAGCTGTCGGTGCAAAGATAAAGATTCTAGAAGCAATATATTCTGAAGATGGAAAGAAGCAGAATATATTGATACAGCTAAGGAGACTGGACAGAAGACTGAAGCAATCCTTAATTGATAATAATTGTATAGCTAATTTATAGGAGTATCAATTAGATAAGGATTGTATGTAGCTGTGTACTATATAAACACAGATAGGTTATCCCTAGAAGGGATGCGAACATAGAATTATTATTCTTGTAACCTAGTAGCTCTTTGTGATTCATTAACATCACTAAGAGAGAATTATTTAATATAATTCAGTTTGTTGATTTACAAACCTGTGTTCTTGATTGTTATTCTCATACATACTTGATTATATATTGTGTATTCGGCCTAACAGTTACAGAGGTGGAAGAAGAAGACCGTTCAACCACTTGTGCTTTAAGAATGTCCTTCTCAGCCTGGGTTTCTTGCAGTTGTTTCTGTAGAGCAGCTATCTGAGCTAACAAATAAGCAGTGTTTGTGTCAGTGTGTGCACTCACTTCAATTTCTCTCAGTGGTGTTTCACTCAACTCACGTGCTTGTGTATCACTCTCTGTTTGATTTTGATCTCTAATCACTAGCTGTCTTTCCAAGTTATCAGATTGAGTACCTGCAATAGAAATCACCATATCCCCTTCAAGAGAGGTCAGTGGTGGTGCAATGGGAGTTCACAAATCCTGATCCCTGATTGAGTCTGTCAAAATATTTGACATTGAATACTGAATTGCTTCAGGGACAGACTCATCAGGTTGCCTTTCACTTTCTCCAGTAAAAACTGCGAGTGAAAAATCCCTTAGGGGAGCCAGAGATGTTCCCTCTGGGAGGGGAGAAAATGATTCTATTAATAGTGGCAAAGAATCAGATTTTCCCTCTGATGCCTGTGAAGGCACTTCTACCGTGACAATGGTAGGCACTGTTTCAGATCCTAAGTGCTCTCCTAACAACGTGTCCTGAGTTTCTTCTATTTGGATGTCTTCTCCTATTGTGAGTAATGGGAGAGTGCTTGACTCATTACAGGTTGCCAGGGCCCGATGGCGAATTTCAATAGATTCATCCTGTTGAGAGGATGTCTCCAGAGACTGTTCAATGGCCATTTCAAAGTCCATATCCTGTTGGGAGGACATGGATGGGATTACAGATGTCTCTCTATAGGTTTTTCTTTTCTTTAGAGGTGGAGACAGATTTGTGGGTGCACTCAGTGTTTGTTCACTACTTGACCTTTTTCTTATAAAAGAAGCAGTTACAGGATTAGACACAGTGTTTGGCTCTCTGACCTGTGTTAGAGATTGTGGTTCTACAACCTCTTGGTATGTCCTATCAACCACTTGGGTTTCATCAAAGGTGCCAGATGATCCAGAGATAGGATGTATTACCTGTATTGGCAGTTCCTCTGAAGTTCCAGCTGCAATGACTAGTTGTTGATCAGGAACAAAAGGTTCAAAAGTAGGAAGGTTAAAGAATTGTGTTATGAATGGACTTACAACCACTGGTGTTATGTTCAATTTTAGAGAAATGTGGAGTCTTTGAAAGAACTTACTAGCAGTAGTAGGAGAAGGAACAGATACAGCATTTAAAAACAACTCCTTGTGAGCATCAGATAGCACATGATTGATTAAGATAGTGAGAAATCTAGGATAGAAACACCTAACTTTCCTACAACTATCATGATCAATCCTGGCATTAGATACTCTCCTAACTATAAGACTCCAGATAAGATGACCAATGTTAAGTCTAACGTTAAACACAATAGCATACGCAATGTAATATCCGTGAAATTATTATTTGATTAAATGATATATTTAATATGAAAATATTTATTGTGGAGTATTGGAATATTATTAAATGATAATTATTGTGTGATTATGTGCTAAATAGTGAGTCGAAAGCCCCTTTCAAATATTTCGTCATTTGGAATTTTCTTCAAATCTGAGCCCCGTTTTGATAATTCAAGGGGCCCGTTGGAATTTCGTACATTGATTATTATCTCTTCGTCTTTAGTATTCGAATCATTATCGGGAGAGATATTCGTATCATTTCATTCCTACCTATTTGATTCTGCAAGAATAATTCGTTTTGTTCAAAAAGGGAAAATTGTTCCGAACCCTAATTGCTTAAGGGGACGGATATATCGTTTTATATCAATATTACCTTTGTTATAGCCCCAGTATTCTTGAGCATTAGTTATATAATGATATGTATTGATTTGGATAATTATCAATCCTTGTAGATAATTATCTTCTCGTAAAACGTATTTTTAACCTAATTAGGGTTTTTAAACGATCCAGTGGATCTATAACGATCCAAAAGTGTTACTTGGGGTATTATTTTTCCAAAAATATAAAAAGACGAATCGAACCTTATAACCTTCATAATCTGCATTGCGTATAATCAAAAAGTAAAAATTCTCGAAACGTGTTCTTCGTGTTCTTGATTCTTCAATCCATTCGTTCAAGGTGTTATTGATTTCAGAAATCAAAGTTCAAGTACTCAAATCAAAGCTCTTGATCTCTAGTTTCAGAATCTTCCAACCTCATCATCATCTGGTAATTTTTCGATTTGTTATGATTTTTTTTGTATTCGAATTAAAATTAGGGTTCATACCCGATTTGGGGATTTTCATTCTGTTGATTCTCCGTTCAATTGATTGCTTCTAACATGTTCCTAGGGTTCTAATTAGCAAGAATCCATGCTTTAATTTCATGTTTATGTTCGATTTTGATGGGTTTGATTTTCGGGTTTTGACCCGAATTCTTCTTTTGAATAGTCCGTTCATATGAATGATCTGACATTGTTTTTGGTAGAGGGCTTTGATTGTATGAGTTATAAGCTTCATTTTGGTATATTAATCTTTGAGTTTCATGTAGAAATAAGGTAGATCGGGTTTCCGGCCGAAGTCGTCGCCGGCGAGTTCTTTGAACAAATTCTGGGCACGATTCCGGCATGGGACAGATGTGTTTGTATGTGGGTTGCGTTTGTCTTAAAAAAGCGAACAAAAGCCCTCTGGTTTGGTTTTGTTTTGATCGGAAATGGCAAGTCCGGACGCCGGCCGGATTCTGGAAAACCTAGATTCCGGCGGGTTGTTCTTGGTGACCCGGATTTGTTCTTCCCGACCCGTTTACCCGAAGTTTGACCCGGTTTCAATCTTCAAAACCCTAATTCGATTTCTAAAAACTGTTTTTGGATTTTATTTTTAAAATTAATTCGAAAATAGTTTAAAACTTTAATAATTCATATTTTTATTTTAAAAATATATTTTAATATCAGAAAAATTCTGGAAAATTATATTTATTATTTTAAATCAGAAAATTGATTAAACTTAATTTTTTTAATTTTTTTTAATTAATAATTAATTTATTAATTAATTGGTTATTTCTTTTAATCAATTAATTCTTAAAAATTAATTATTAATTAGATTTAATTAATTAAAAATTCGGTTTAATTATTTTCAAGCCTATTTATTTATTTAAAAATAGTTTGGGCATTTAAAAAGTATCAATTAATTTTATTAATTGATTTAATTGCATTTAAATGTTTATATGGGATTTAAAAATCCGAGTTTTGATTTAAAAATTAATCGTGACTTATCTTAAATTCAAATAAGTTTCGTATGATGTTTTAAAAATATTTATAAGTGATATATGATTCATATTAACTGTTTGTTGTGTTTTATAGTCTGTATATGCCCGTACTAGGGAAAATATCTGAGTTTTAAATATCGTAAATCATTCCGGACGTCTGATACGTAACCGGTCACTTGTTTAAATGTGATTATTGATTGAATAAGTGTCGAGAGTAGAACGAGAATAGTTAGACTTATTGTGATGAGTTGTTTAATTATAGAATCGAGTTCCCAGAGCAATGGAAAGGGAAATGTAGAGTGAACAGAGTCAATCCGACAGCAGCTTAGACTAGGCAAGTATTTGTGCCTTTACTTGTTATAAAATTTATTATTGTCTTGATTACTTGAATACTGTTATCCCCAGAACAATTCAAATTATCAATCTTTTAACCGCATTTGGACAACTGATTCCATTTCCTTAGAGATTCTTGATTCTTTGATTTGATCTGCATTGGAAACCCTTATTTCCAACTCACTTGATTATCGTTTACCACCATTTGATTATTGATTATCATCCTTTGATTATTATTGACAACCATTGATCATTTGACTTCCATCGTTGACTATTGATTACGGTCATCGATTATCGACTACCAATATTGATCTCTTTATTGAATAAGTACACTGTACCGTTGAAATTATTCTATGATTCTTTCTCGATCTTCATTTTGATACTGAGCAGTTGAAGCTCTTTTGCAATTATTATACATTGAGTTTATCTTATTGAGCATGTTATTGTTTATACCCTATGATAGATTTGGCATGTGTTTTTAAAATGGACCAGTAATTGGCCGGGCCATATTTATGGTCGGAATAACTTAAGGCCCAGTTTGGCCTAGGATCCAGTAGAGGACTATGCTGTGAGCTAGTCCGGGGTTGATGCGTGGCTGGCCAGCAGCATAACCTTCGATTTGAATAAAATGTTTAAGCCAAATTCTAATTCTTTCTTCAATTGTTATTGATACAAAGCATGTGTTAGCTAAATATTGTTGATTCTGATATCATAAATTCATATCCTTACAACTGTGATAGAAATGATTCATTGATGTTTGCTGATCAATTTTGGCTCACTCTTGCTTGTTGTTTTCTAACCCTATTCCAGTGAAGCGAGAGTATGAGTCAGCATAGCGTGACCGATAGTTCACCAGCAGCCAGGAGAGCCCCTCGAGTCATTGTCATTGGCAGGGTAGTTGTTGTTTTGTTTTTCTAGATTAGATATCTAGATTTGAACTTTAGTTGTGATGTAATAACTCTGATAAAACTGGTATTGTATTAATAAAAGATTGTAGTAGCTTGTGTTCATTGCCATAATCTGGATGCGGTCTTGGTCAAGGGGTATTTTTGTCTTTATATATATTATGCATGTGTTAAAGAGTATTCCGTTGGTCGGATGACTCCTCAAATCTGTACCCCGGTTTGGAGGGCGTCACAGTTGGTATCAGAGCAACAGGTTATGGCATTTGAAACAAGTTAGGACTTAGGGTCCAGGATAACATAGAGAATTAGGAATTCACGTAAGGATATTAGGAAGTCAACTAGGGATATTATGTGTAGTAATTAAATGTGGTTATAATTGCAGCCCCCTAGTTCTAGTCCAGACTCAGACCCTTCCGAGGATACGATAGCAGAGATACCTACACCCGTTGAGAGAGCAGGACCATCTCGGCCAATGCGATATCAGCCTAGACATCAGCATCCAGTAGTCAGGAGAGATCAGATACCTTGTCCTATTCCACTCCGACAGGTAGCCCCAGCATTAGTGTCTCGGGCATCAGTTTGTGGACCTTTGTATCAGTTAGGTGAGCCACCAGTTCCACACCATGTGTATCAGAGGGTGAGCAGAGAGAAGGAGTACCTTTATGGTCAGGTTATGGAGATGGGTAGGGTTCGTTCGATCGAAGCAGCCGCTATCCGAGAGAGGGACAGACTTAGAGATCAGATGAGGGACATTCAGATGAGGTTTAGGGTTACGAGGACCTTGGTTGAGACTCGATTGCACGGATTAGCTTCTAGTCGAGAGGGAGAGACAGTAGCAGGGATGAGACATATTTTGGATTATGCGATGAGTGAGATTGCAGAGATTTCAGGACCCCCGTTATGGCCGGCAGGAGCAGGTGATCTGTGAGCAGGTTTTAGGAACAGACATATGTGGCATGGATGTATGGTTTCTAGATAGTTAGTATATATATGCATATTGTAGAATCAGCAGTGCACCGGGCTTATAGGAACGCCTCGGGTTGTTGTTGCATTTTTGTTGTATTGCTGATCGGCAGTTGTGGTTCAGCCATGATATATTTTCTTTTGAAGCGTTCTATGCTTGTACTAACTATATATATATATATATATATATATATATATATATGATAAACCTCTTTTATAGAATTGTATTTATTCCCTTGTCATTCACTTCCAGCATTATAACTATTATTCTACTTGTTGCAACGAGTGTATCCAAACACCGTTGAGAAAATCTGTAAACCTTCGAGATATCAATTGTGTAATATCCGTGAATTTTATTATTTGATTAAATGATATATTTAATCTAAAATATTTATTTTGGAATATTGGAATATTATTATATGATATTTAGTGTGTAATTATGTGCTAAATGGTGAGTCGGAAGCCCCTTTCAAAAATTTCGTCATTTGGAATTTTCTTCAAATTTGAGCCGTTTTGATAATTCAAGAGCCCGTTGAAATTTCGTACATTCATTTTTAATTCTTCGTCTTTCGTATTCGAATCGTTATCGAAAGGGTTATGGGATTCTATTTAACCCTACCTATTTGATTCTGCAAATTAATTTCAATTTTTGATCCGAAAAAGGAAAAATCGTTCCGAACCCTAATTGCTTAAGGGGACGGATTTATCGTTCTATATCAATATTGAAGTTGTTATAGCCCTAGTATTCTTGAGCATTAGTTATATAATGATATATATCAATTTGGATAATCATCAACCTTTTTAACCCCTTACTTTTCGTAAAACGTGTTTTTGACCTAATTAGGGTTTTTAAACGATCTAACGAATCAATATCGATCCAAAAATGTTATTTGGGGTATTATTTTTCCAAAAATATAAAATGATCAATCAGACTTCATAACCCTAGCAATTCTTCAGAAATTACTCAAGAAATCCGAAATTCCCAAATAATTATTTTGTGTTCTTGATCTTCAATCAATTCGTTCTAAGGGTTATTGAAGTCCAAATCTGAAGTTCTTATACTCAAATCAAAGCCCCAAAAATCTAGTTTCAGAATCTTCCAACCTCATCATCATCTGGTAAGTATTCGATTTTATATTGATTTTACAAGTTTCGAATTAAAATTAGGGTTCTTGATTCGATTTGGGGATTTTCATTCTGTTGATTCTCCGTTCAATTGGTTGCTTCTAACATGTTCCTAGGGTTCTAATTAGCAAGAATCCATGCTTTAATTTCATGTTTATGTTCGATTTAGTCGGGTTTGATTTTCGGGTTTTGACCCGATTTCTTCTTTCAATTCGTACGTTCTTGATATTGATCTGACATTGTTTTTGGTAAAGGGCTTTTATTGTATGAGTTATAAGCTTCATTTTGGTATATTAATCTTTGAGTTTCATGTAGGATTTAAGTAGATCGGGTTTCCGGCCGAGGTCGTCGCCGGCGAGTTCTTTAAATGAATTCTGGGCACGATTCCGGCATGGGACAGATGTGTGTGTATGTGGGTTGTGTTTGTCTTGCAAAAGCGAACAAAAGCCCTATAGTTTGGTTTTGTTTTGATCGGAAACGGCGAAGTCCGGCCACCGGACGCCGGCCGGATTCTGGAAAACCCAGATTCCGGCGGGTTGTTCTTGGTGACCCGGATTCGTTCTTCCCGACCCGTTTACCCGATTTTTCGACCCGGTTTCAATCTTCAAAACCCTAATTCATTTTCAGAAAACTGTTTTTGAATTTTATTTTTAAATTTAATTCGAAAATAGTTTAAAAACTTTAAAAATTCATATTTTTATTTTAAAAATATATTTTTATATCAGAAAAATTCTGATAAATTATATTTATTATTTTAAATCCGAAAATTGATTAAACTTAATTATTTTAATTATTTTTAATTAATAATTAATTTATTAATTAATTGGTTAATTCTTTTAATCAATTAATTCTTAAAAATTAATTATTAATTAGATTTAATTAATTAAAAATTCAGTTTAATTATTTTCAAGCCTATTTATTTATTTAAAAATAGTTTGAGTATTTAAAGAGTGTCAATTAATTTTATTAATTGATTTATTTTCATTTAAATGTTTATATTGGATTTAAAAATCCGATTTTTGATTTAAAAATTAGTAATGACTTATTAAAAATTCAAATGAGTTCCGTATGATGTTTTAAAAATGTTTATAAGTGCTATATGGTTCATATTAATTGTGTGTCGTGTTTTATAGTCTGTATATGCCCGTGCTAGGGCAAATATCTGAGTTTTAAATATCATAAATTATACCGGACGTCCGATACGTAACCGGTTACTTGTTTAAATGTGATTATTGATTGAATAAGTGTCGAGAGTAGAACGAGCATAGTTAGACTTATTGTGATGAGTTGTTTAAATTATAGAATCGAGTTCCCGGAGCAAGGGAAAGGGGAAAGTAGAGTGAGCAGAGTCGATCCGACAGCAGCTTAGACCAGGCAAGTATCTGTGCCTTTACTTGTGATAAAATTATTATTGTCTTGATTACTTGAATACCATTATCCCCAGAACAATTCAAATTATCCATCTTTTAACCGCATTGGGACAACTGATTCCATTTCCTTAGAAATTCTTGATTCTTTGATTTGATCTGCATCGGAAACCCTTATTTCCAATTTACCTGATTATTGTTTACCACCTATTGTTGCTATTTATCATCCTTTGATTATCATTGACAACCTTTGATTGTTTGATTTCCATCTTGTAACTACTCCATGATCCTTTTTCGATCTTCGTTGATACTGAACAGTTGAAGCTCTTTTGCAATTACTATACATTCAGTTTATCTTATTGAGCATGTTATTGTTTATACCCTATTATAGAATTGGCATGTGTTTTTAAAAATGGACCAGTAATTGGTCGAAGTAACTTAAGGCCCAGATTGGCCTGGGATCCAGTAGAGGACTATGACATGAGCTAGTCCGGGGTTGATGCGTGGCTGGCCAGCAGCACAACCTTTGATTTGAATAAAATGTATAAGCCATATTCTAATTCTTTACTTCAATCATTATTGATACAAAGCATGTGTTAGCTAAATATTGTTGATTCTGATACCTTAAATTCATATCCTTACAACTGTGATAGAAATGATTCGTTGATGTTTGCTGAGCAATTTTGGCTCACTCTTGCTTGTTGTTTTCTAACCCTATTCCAGTGAAGCGAGAGTATGAGTTGGCATAGCGTGACCGATAGTTCACCAGCAGTCAGGAGAGCCCCTCGAGTCACTGTTATTGGCAGGGTAGTTGTTGTTTTGCTTTTCTAGATTTAATGTCTAGATTTGAACTTTAGTTGTGATGTAATAACTCTGATAAAACTGGTTTGTAATAATAAAAGATTGTAGTAGCTTGTGTTCATTGCCATAATCTGGATGCGGTCTTGGTCAAGGGGTAATTGTGTCTTTATATATATTATGCATGTGGTAAATAGTGTTCCGTTGGTCGGATGACTCCTCAAATCTGTACCCCGGGTTTGGAGGGCGTCACAGTTGGTATCAGAGCAACAGGTTATGGCATTTGAAACAAGTTAGGACTTAGGGTCCAGGATAACATAGAGAGTTAGGAATTCACGTAAGGATATTAGGAGGTCAATTAGGGATATTACGCGTAGTAATTAAATGTGGTTATAATTGCAGCCCCCTAGTTCTAGTTCAGACTCAGACCCTTCCGAGGATACGATATCAGAGATACCTACACCCGTTGAGAGAGCAGGACCGTCTCGGCCAGTGCGATATCAGCCTAGGCATCAGGGCCCAGTAGTCAGGAGAGATCAGATACCTTGTCCTATTCCACTCCGGCAAGTAGCCCCAGCACCAGCGTCTCAGGCATCAGTTTGTGGGCCTTTGTATCAGTTAGGTGAGCCACCAGTTCCACACCATGTGTATCAGAGGGTGAGAAGAGAGAAGGATTTCCTTTATGGACAGGTTATGGAGATGGGTAGGATTCGTTCGATCGAGGCAGCCGCTGTCAGAGAGAGAGACAGACTTAGAGATCAGATGAGAGACATTCAGATGAGGTTTAGGGTTACGAGGACTTTGGTTGAGACTCGATTGCATGGATTAGCTTCTAGTCGAGAGGGAGAGACAGTAGCAGGGATGAGACAGATTTTGGATTATGCGATGAGTGAGATTGCAGAGGTTTCAGGACCCCCGTTATGGCCGGCAGGAGCAGGTGATCTGTGAGCAGGTATCGGTAGCAGACAGATGTGACATGGATGTATGGTTCTAGATAGTTAGTATATAGATGCATATAGTAGAATCAGCAGTGCACCGGGCTTATAGGAACGCCTCGGGTTGTTGTTGCATTTTTGTTGTTGTATTGCTGGTCGGCAGTTATGGTTCAGCCATGATATATTTTCTTTTGAAGCGTTCTACGCTTGTACTAACTCTATCTATATATATATGATAAACCTCTTTTATAGAACTGTATTTATTCCCCTGTCATTCATTTCCAGCATCATAACTGTTATTTTACTTATTGCAACGAGTGTATCCATACACCGTTGAGAAGATCTGTAAACCTTCGAGATATCAATTGTGATCCTTCCTTCTCTTATATGAACTGTTTGATTAAGCCAATTATTGTTTATTCATTAGCGATATGGCTCCTAGACGACAAACCCGTTCAACTGATACTTCTGACCAAGAAGGGCAACAAAATACACCTCCCACGGGCCGTGTGGACCCGATGGTAATCCAGTTGTTAAATACCCTTACTCAACAGACTGCCGCATTAGCACAGCAGCAACGTGCATTTCAGCAACAACTCTTAGAACAGCAGCAACAGCATCAGCAACATCAGCATCAGCAACATCAGCATCAGCAGCATCAACAACAGCACCAGCAAGCAGCACCGGCAGTTACGTTCAAATCTTTCCAGGCAGCAAAACCTCCAGAATTTAAAGGATCAGCAGACCCTGTAGAGGCTAAGGCATGGTTGAAAGAGATGGAAAAGGCTTTTGCCTTGATAGAGGTGACAGAGGATAAGAAGACAGAGTATGCAAGCTATTTTCTGAAGAATGAGGCTAGTTATTGGTGGGAAACGAGTAGGGCTATGGAGCCCGAGGGATTGATTACGTGGGCAAGATTCACAGAGTTGTTTTTGGAAAGATATTTTCCGGACTATATGAGAGATCAGATGGAATTGAAGTTTTTGGAATTAAAGCAGGGGAGCATGACAGTGCCCCAATATGAAACAAGGTTTACGGAGTTGTCAAGGTTTGTTCCAACCTATGTGGATACGGAAAAGAAGAAGGCCAAGAGGTTCCAGCAGGGACTGAGGTCTTGGATTCGTAGTAAGTTAGCTGTATTGGAGTTGGACACCTATGCAGCGGTGGTCCAAAAGGCAATGATTGCGGAGGCAGAGAGTGATTCTTACATGAGAGAGAAGGAGAACAAGAAAAGGAAAGCAGGGATACCCGATAAGGGACAGCAGCAGGGAAGTTTTCAAGGGCAAGCAAATAAGAAGCTGGGATTTCAGCACGGAAGGAATACAAGTTTCAGGAAACCAGACACCGGAAACGTAGGACAAGATAACCGTCTACTAACCGGCGGTCAGCAGGGACTTTCTAGACCCCCACTACCAGAATGCAAGACATGCGGGAAGCGACATCTAGGGATATGCCATCGATTGACTATCACATGCTTTAAATGCAATCAGAAGGGACATTATTCCCGGGATTGCAAGATGGGCATCGTGTGTCATCGGTGTAAGAAACCAGGTCACATGATTAAGGACTGCAGAGCACCAGCAACCGTGAACAATATGATTCGGGCAATTGAAGCACCCCCAGTTGTTAACGTCCAGCCGTTAGCCAGGACCTACAATATGTCAATGGGAGAAGCAGTGAGAGATTCCGACGTGGTGGCAGGTACACTTCTAGTAAATTCTATTCCTGCACAAGTGTTAATAGATTCGGGAGCGACGAAGTCTTTTATTTCTGAAACGTTTGCTCGTAGATTGAATTGCGTAATGAAACCTTTAAGTGGAGTGTTGACTATAGAGATAGCTAATCAGGATCGTATCGCGGTCAGTTCATATTATCCCCGTTGTGAGATAGAGATTTTGGGAAATCGTTTTTATGTTGACTTGTTACCTTTTAAGTTAGGTGAATTTGATGTGATATTAGGGATGGATTGGTTGACTGAGCATGATGCAAGTATTGATTGTAAGAATAAGAGGGTTACTTTGATTACCCTAGAAAAGAAAGAGATAATATTTAGAGGAGAGAAACAAAGAAAGAGGTTCCTGACAATGATTCAGGCTAAGAGGTTATTAAGGCAAGGTTGTGAGGCGTATCTAGCTTATGTAATAGATATAGATAAGGAAGTTTCTAAGTTAGAAGATATTCCAGTCGTAAATGAGTTTCCAGATGTTTTTCCGGAAGAATTACCAGGTTTACCTCCAGATAGAGAAATTGAATTTGCGATAGACTTAGTACCGGGCGCGGAGCCAGTATCGAAGGCCCCTTACAGGATGGCACCAGTGGAGATGAAGGAATTGGCTGATCAACTGCAAGATTTGCTAGAAAAAGGAATTATTAGACCCAGCGTTTCACCGTGGGGAGCACCAGTACTGTTTGTCAAGAAAAAGGATGGAAGCATGAGATTGTGTATAGACTATCGGGAGTTGAACAAGCTGACCATTAAGAACAAGTATCCGTTACCTCGAATAGATGATCTGTTTGACCAGCTGAAGGGAGCGGTACATTTTTCGAAGATCGACCTACGGTCAGGATATCACCAATTGAAGATTAGACCAGACGACATACCGAAGACAGCCTTTCGAACAAGGTATGGGCACTATGAATTTTTAGTAATGGCGTTTGGACTAACGAATGCACCCGCAGCTTTTATGGATCTAATGAACAGGATTTTCAAGAGATATTTGGACAAGTTTGTAGTGGTATTCATCGACGACATCTTGATATACTCAAGGACAGAAGAAGAGCATGCAGACCAGTTGCGAATTGTGTTAGAAACGTTGAGACAAGAAGGACTATACGCGAAGTTTTCCAAGTGTGAATTCTGGTTGAAAGAAGTTCATTTCTTAGGACACGTGGTGAGCAGCGAAGGCATCAAAGTGGACCCAGCAAAGATAGAGGCAGTGAAAGATTGGGAGAGACCCAGGACACCGACTGAAGTCAGAAGTTTCTTGGGATTAGCCGGATACTACCGGAGATTTGTGCAAGATTTTGCGAAGATAGCTACTCCAATGACCAAGCTGACAAGGAAAAGCGAGCGATTCATATGGAACGATAAATGCGAAGAAGGCTTCCAAGAGTTAAAGAAAAGACTAACTACGGCACCGGTATTGATGTTACCAGACGATCAAGGTCATTTCGTAATCTATAGTGATGCGTCGTACAAAGGATTAGGATGCGTACTTATGCAACATGACAAGGTGATTGCCTATGCGTCAAGACAGTTGAGACCCCACGAACAGAAGTACCCTACACACGATTTGGAGTTAGCAGCTATTGTGTTTGCTTTGAAGATATGGAGACACTACTTGTATGGAGAGAGATGTGAAATTTACACCGATCACAAAAGTTTGAAGTATATCTTTACTCAGAAAGAGCTGAACATGAGGCAACGAAGATGGTTAGAACTAATCAAGGACTACGACGTTTCTATCAACTATCATCCCGGCAAGGCAAATGTGGTAGCAGATGCATTGAGCAGAAAAGAGAGATTAAATACACTAATGATGACCAAAGAATTATACAAGGAATTTGAGAAATTGGAAATCGAAGTAATTAATCCGAAGGACGCTACGGAAATAATTTATACCATGACGTTTCAACCTGAATTGTTGGAGAAGATACGAAAGTGCCAAGAGCAAGTTATGAACGACGATGTGAATAAAATGACAGGTGAGGAAATATGTAGCCAACCGGACGACAAAGGGATCTTGAGATTTGCTTCTCGGATATGGATACCTAACGTAACGGAACTGAAAAGTGAGATTCTGCACGAAGCACATAACTCGAAGTATTCAATTCATCCAGGGAGTACGAAGATGTATCGAGATCTAAAGACGAACTTTTGGTGGCCAGATATGAAGAGAGAGATTGCGGAATGGGTAAGTAAATGCTTTACGTGTCAAAGAGTTAAGGCGGAACATCAGAGACCAAGTGGATTACTTCAACCATTGGAGATTCCCGAATGGAAGTGGGAACACATTGCGATGGACTTTGTAGTAGGATTGCCTAGAACCAAAGCTAACCATGATGCCATCTGGGTTGTCGTGGATCGATTGACGAAATCTGCGCATTTTCTTCCGATTAACGAGAGATTCTCGCTGGATAAGTTAGTTCATATGTACATAAAAGAAATCGTAGTACGACATGGAGTTCCAGTATCGATAGTGTCTGATAGAGACCCTCGATTCAATTCAAGATTTTGGAGGAGTTTTCAGGAGTGTTTGGGCACCGAGTTGAGAATGAGTACGGCTTATCATCCGCAGACGGACGGTCAGAGCGAAAGGACAATTCAGACTATTGAAGATATGCTTAGGACGTGTGCACTTGATTTTGAAGGCAGTTGGGACGATCATCTACCCTTGGTGGAATTTTCATATAATAATAGTTTTCACGCGAGCATCGGAATGCCACCGTACGAAGCTTTGTATGGACGAAAGTGTCGATCTCCAGTATATTGGGAAGAAGTTGGTGAACGGAAAATGATAGGACCAGAACTAGTACAACGAACAAAAGAAGTGGTTCAATTGATTCAGAGAAGATTGATAACAGCTCAAGACCGACAGAAGAAGTATGCGGATCTAGCCAGAAAGGATGTGGGATTCGAAGGAGGAGAGCAAGTGTTACTAAAGGTTTCACCATGGAAAGGATTAGTTAGATTTGGAAAGAAAGGGAAGTTGAGTCCGAGATATGTTGGGCCGTTTGAGATTTTGAAGAAAGTGGGCGAAGTAGCTTACGAGTTGGCGTTGCCACCGCATATGCAGCACGTTCATAATGTATTTCATGTATCTATGCTTAAGAGGTATCGACCAGATTCGAATCATGTAATAGAGTATGAACCAATAGAGGTCCAGGCAGATTTATCGTATGTAGAACGACCAATTCAGATAGTGGATCGTAAGGAGAAAGTACTAAGGAATAAGACAGTAGCGTTAGTGAGAGTTTTGTGGAGGAATCCTAAAGTAGAAGAGTCTACCTGGGAGTTAGAGAGTGAGATGTTAGAGAAGTATCCCCAGTTGTTTCCTTGATCTGATTCTGAGGACAGAATCCTATTAAGGGGGGAAGGATGTAATATCCGTGAATTTTATTATTTGATTAAATGATATATTTAATCTAAAATATTTATTTTGGAATATTGGAATATTATTATATGATATTTAGTGTGTAATTATGTGCTAAATGGTGAGTCGGAAGCCCCTTTCAAAAATTTCGTCATTTGGAATTTTCTTCAAATTTGAGCCGTTTTGATAATTCAAGAGCCCGTTGAAATTTCGTACATTCATTTTTAATTCTTCGTCTTTCGTATTCGAATCGTTATCGAAAGGGTTATGGGATTCTATTTAACCCTACCTATTTGATTCTGCAAATTAATTTCAATTTTTGATCCGAAAAAGGAAAAATCGTTCCGAACCCTAATTGCTTAAGGGGACGGATTTATCGTTCTATATCAATATTGAAGTTGTTATAGCCCTAGTATTCTTGAGCATTAGTTATATAATGATATATATCAATTTGGATAATCATCAACCTTTTTAACCCCTTACTTTTCGTAAAACGTGTTTTTGACCTAATTAGGGTTTTTAAACGATCTAACGAATCAATATCGATCCAAAAATGTTATTTGGGGTATTATTTTTCCAAAAATATAAAATGATCAATCAGACTTCATAACCCTAGCAATTCTTCAGAAATTACTCAAGAAATCCGAAATTCCCAAATAATTATTTTGTGTTCTTGATCTTCAATCAATTCGTTCTAAGGGTTATTGAAGTCCAAATCTGAAGTTCTTATACTCAAATCAAAGCCCCAAAAATCTAGTTTCAGAATCTTCCAACCTCATCATCATCTGGTAAGTATTCGATTTTATATTGATTTTACAAGTTTCGAATTAAAATTAGGGTTCTTGATTCGATTTGGGGATTTTCATTCTGTTGATTCTCCGTTCAATTGGTTGCTTCTAACATGTTCCTAGGGTTCTAATTAGCAAGAATCCATGCTTTAATTTCATGTTTATGTTCGATTTAGTCGGGTTTGATTTTCGGGTTTTGACCCGATTTCTTCTTTCAATTCGTACGTTCTTGATATTGATCTGACATTGTTTTTGGTAAAGGGCTTTTATTGTATGAGTTATAAGCTTCATTTTGGTATATTAATCTTTGAGTTTCATGTAGGATTTAAGTAGATCGGGTTTCCGGCCGAGGTCGTCGCCGGCGAGTTCTTTAAATGAATTCTGGGCACGATTCCGGCATGGGACAGATGTGTGTGTATGTGGGTTGTGTTTGTCTTGCAAAAGCGAACAAAAGCCCTATAGTTTGGTTTTGTTTTGATCGGAAACGGCGAAGTCCGGCCACCGGACGCCGGCCGGATTCTGGAAAACCCAGATTCCGGCGGGTTGTTCTTGGTGACCCGGATTCGTTCTTCCCGACCCGTTTACCCGATTTTTCGACCCGGTTTCAATCTTCAAAACCCTAATTCATTTTCAGAAAACTGTTTTTGAATTTTATTTTTAAATTTAATTCGAAAATAGTTTAAAAACTTTAAAAATTCATATTTTTATTTTAAAAATATATTTTTATATCAGAAAAATTCTGATAAATTATATTTATTATTTTAAATCCGAAAATTGATTAAACTTAATTATTTTAATTATTTTTAATTAATAATTAATTTATTAATTAATTGGTTAATTCTTTTAATCAATTAATTCTTAAAAATTAATTATTAATTAGATTTAATTAATTAAAAATTCAGTTTAATTATTTTCAAGCCTATTTATTTATTTAAAAATAGTTTGAGTATTTAAAGAGTGTCAATTAATTTTATTAATTGATTTATTTTCATTTAAATGTTTATATTGGATTTAAAAATCCGATTTTTGATTTAAAAATTAGTAATGACTTATTAAAAATTCAAATGAGTTCCGTATGATGTTTTAAAAATGTTTATAAGTGCTATATGGTTCATATTAATTGTGTGTCGTGTTTTATAGTCTGTATATGCCCGTGCTAGGGCAAATATCTGAGTTTTAAATATCATAAATTATACCGGACGTCCGATACGTAACCGGTTACTTGTTTAAATGTGATTATTGATTGAATAAGTGTCGAGAGTAGAACGAGCATAGTTAGACTTATTGTGATGAGTTGTTTAAATTATAGAATCGAGTTCCCGGAGCAAGGGAAAGGGGAAAGTAGAGTGAGCAGAGTCGATCCGACAGCAGCTTAGACCAGGCAAGTATCTGTGCCTTTACTTGTGATAAAATTATTATTGTCTTGATTACTTGAATACCATTATCCCCAGAACAATTCAAATTATCCATCTTTTAACCGCATTGGGACAACTGATTCCATTTCCTTAGAAATTCTTGATTCTTTGATTTGATCTGCATCGGAAACCCTTATTTCCAATTTACCTGATTATTGTTTACCACCTATTGTTGCTATTTATCATCCTTTGATTATCATTGACAACCTTTGATTGTTTGATTTCCATCTTGTAACTACTCCATGATCCTTTTTCGATCTTCGTTGATACTGAACAGTTGAAGCTCTTTTGCAATTACTATACATTCAGTTTATCTTATTGAGCATGTTATTGTTTATACCCTATTATAGAATTGGCATGTGTTTTTAAAAATGGACCAGTAATTGGTCGAAGTAACTTAAGGCCCAGATTGGCCTGGGATCCAGTAGAGGACTATGACATGAGCTAGTCCGGGGTTGATGCGTGGCTGGCCAGCAGCACAACCTTTGATTTGAATAAAATGTATAAGCCATATTCTAATTCTTTACTTCAATCATTATTGATACAAAGCATGTGTTAGCTAAATATTGTTGATTCTGATACCTTAAATTCATATCCTTACAACTGTGATAGAAATGATTCGTTGATGTTTGCTGAGCAATTTTGGCTCACTCTTGCTTGTTGTTTTCTAACCCTATTCCAGTGAAGCGAGAGTATGAGTTGGCATAGCGTGACCGATAGTTCACCAGCAGTCAGGAGAGCCCCTCGAGTCACTGTTATTGGCAGGGTAGTTGTTGTTTTGCTTTTCTAGATTTAATGTCTAGATTTGAACTTTAGTTGTGATGTAATAACTCTGATAAAACTGGTTTGTAATAATAAAAGATTGTAGTAGCTTGTGTTCATTGCCATAATCTGGATGCGGTCTTGGTCAAGGGGTAATTGTGTCTTTATATATATTATGCATGTGGTAAATAGTGTTCCGTTGGTCGGATGACTCCTCAAATCTGTACCCCGGGTTTGGAGGGCGTCACAAATTGTGATCCTTCCTTCTCTTATATGGACTGTTTGATTAAGCCAATTATTGTTTATTCATCAGTGATATGGCTCCTAGACGACAAACCCGTATGACTGATACCTCCGACCAAGAAGGTCAACAGAATACACCTCCCACGGGCCACATGGACCCGATGGTAATCCAGTTGTTAAATACTCTTACTCAACAGACTGCCGCATTAGCACAGCAGCAACAAGCATTTCAGCAACAGCTCTTAGAACAGCAGCAACAACATCAGCATCAACAGCATCAACAGCATCACCAGCAAGCAGCACCGGCAATTACGTTCAAATCTTTCCAAGCAGCAAAACCTCCAGAATTTAAAGGATCACCAGACCCTGTAGAGGCTAAGGCATGGTTGAAGGAGATGGAAAATGCTTTTGCCTTGATAGAAGTGGCAGAGGATAAGAAGACGGAGTATGCAAGCTATTTTCTGAAGAATGAGGCCAGTTATTGGTGGGAAACGAGTAGGGCTATGGAACCCGAGGGATTGATTATGTGGGCAAGATTTACAGAGTTGTTTTTGGAAAGGTATTTTCCGGACTATATGAGAGATCAGATGGAATTAAAGTTTTTGGAGTTAAAGCAGGGCAGTATGACAGTGCCCCAATACGAAACAAGGTTTACGGAGTTGTCAAGGTTTGTTCCAACCTATGTGGATACAGAGAAGAAGAAGGCCAAGAGGTTCCAGCAGGGACTAAGGTCTTGGATTTGAAGTGAGTTAGCTATATTGGAGTTGGACACCTATGCAGCGGTGGTCCAAAAGGCAATGATTGCGGAGACAGAGAGTAATTCTTACATGAAAGAGAGGGAGAACAAGAAAAAGAAAGCAGGGATACCCGATAAGGGACAGCAACAGGGAAGTTATCAAGGGCAAGCAAATAAGAAACCAGGATTTCAGCCCGGAAGGAATGCAAGTTTCAGGAAGCTAGATACCGGAAGCGTAGGACAAGATAACCGTTTACCAGCCGACAGTCAGCAGGGACTTTCTAGACCCCCACTACCAGAATGCAAGACATGCGGGAAGCGACATTCAGGGATATGTCATCGATTGAATGTCACATGCTTTAAATGCAATCAGAAGGGACATTATTCCCGGGATTGCAAGATAGGCATTGTGTGTCATCGGTGTAAGAAACCAGGTCACATGATTAAGGACTGCAGAGCACCAGCAACCGTGAACAATATGATTCGGGCGATTGAAGCACCCCCAGTTGTTAATGTCCAGCCGTTAGCAAGGACCTACAATATGTCAATGGGAGAAGCAGTGAGAGATTCTGATGTGGTGGCAGGTACACTTCTAGTAAATTCTATTCCTTCTAAAGTGTTAATAGATTCGGGAGCGACGAAGTCTTTTATTTCCGAAACGTTTGCTCGTAGATTGAATTGCGTAATGAAACCCTTAAGTGGAGTGTTGAATATAGAGATAGCTAATCAGGATCGTATAGCGGTCAGTTCATATTATCCTCGTTGTGAGATAGAGATTTTGGGGAATCGTTTTTATGTTGACTTGTTACCTTTTAAGTTAGGTGAATTTGATGTGATATTAGGGATGGATTGGTTGACTGAGTATGATGCGAGTATTGACTGTAAGAATAAGAGGGTTACTTTGATTACCCTAGAAAAGAAAGAAATAATATTTAGAGGAGAGAGGCAAAGAAAGAGGTTCCTGACGATGATTCAGGCTAAGAGATTATTAAGGCAAGGTTGTGAGGCGTATTTAGCGTATGTGATAGATATAAAAAAGGAAGTTTCTAAGTTAGAAGATATTCCAGTTGTAAATGAGTTTCCAGATGTTTTTCCGGAAGAATTACCAGGTTTACCTCCGGATAGAGAGATTGAATTTGCGATAGATTTAGCACCAGGCGCGGAGCCAGTATCTAAGGCCCCATACAGAATGGCACCAGTGGAGATGAAGGAATTGGCTACTCAACTGCAAGATTTGCTAGAAAAAGGAATTATTAGACCCAGCGTTTTGCCGTGGGGAGCACCAGTATTGTTTGTCAAGAAAAAGGATGGAAGCATGAGATTGTGTATAGACTATCGGGAATTGAACAAGCTGACTATTAAGAACAAGTATCTGTTACCTCGAATAGATGATCTGTTTGACCAGCTGAAAGGAGCGGTACATTTTTTAAAGATTGACCTACGATCAGGATATCACCAACTGAAGATTAAACCAGCCGACATACCGAAGACAGCCTTTCGAACAAGGTATGGGCACTATGAATTCTTAGTAATGGCGTTTGGACCAACAAATGCACCCGCAGCTTTTATGGACTTAATGAACAGGATTTTCAAGAGATATTTGGACAAGTTTGTAGTGGTATTCATCGACGACATCTTGATATACTCAAAGACAGAGGAAGAGCATGCAGACCATTTGCAGATTGTGTTGGAAACGTTGAGACAAGAAAGACTATATGCGAAGTTTTCCAAGTGTGAATTCTGGTTGAGAGAAGTTCATTTCTTAGGACACGTGGTGAGCAGCGAAGGCATCAAAGTTGATCCAGCAAAGATAGAGGCAGTGAAAGATTGGGAGAGACCAAGGACACCGACTGAAGTCAGAAGTTTCTTGGGATTAGCCGGATACTACCGGAGATTTGTGCAAGATTTTGCGAAGATAGCGACTCCAATGACCAAGCTGACAAGGAAAAGCGAGTGATTCATATGGAACGATAAATGCGAAGAAAGCTTCTAAGAGCTAAAGAAGAGACTAACTACGGCACCGGTATTGATGTTACCAGACGATCAAGGTCAATTCGTAATCTATAGTGATGCGTCGTACAAAGGATTGGGTTGCGTACTTATGCAACATGACAAGGTTATTGCTTATGCGTCAAGACAGTTGAGGCCCCACGAACAGAAGTATCCTACACATGATTTGGAGTTAGCATCGATTGTGTTTGCATTGAAGATATGGAGACACTACTTGTATGGAGAGAGATGTGAAATTTACACCGATCATAAGAGTTTGAAGTATATCTTTACTCAGAAAGAGTTGAACATGAGGCAACGAAGATGGTTAGAACTAATCAAGGACTACGACGTTTCTATCAACTATCATCCCGGCAAGGCAAATGTGGTAGCAGATGCATTGAGCAAAAAAGAGAGATTAAAGACACTGACGATGACCAAAGAGTTATACAAGGAATTTGAGAAGTTAGAGATCGAAATAAGTATTCCGAAGGATGCGACGGAAATGATTTATACCATGACGTTTCAACCT
Source organism: Heracleum sosnowskyi (assembly GCA_030848705.1). Classification (NCBI taxonomy): domain Eukaryota; kingdom Viridiplantae; phylum Streptophyta; class Magnoliopsida; order Apiales; family Apiaceae; genus Heracleum; species Heracleum sosnowskyi. The sequence continues at coordinate 88,779,051 of CM061243.1, forward strand.
GAATTGTTGGAGAAGATACAGAAGTGCCAAGATCAAGTTATGAATGATGATGTGAGTAAGATGACAGGTGAGGAAATATGTAGCCAACCGGACGACAAAGGGATCTTGAGATTTGCTTCTCGAATATGGATACCTAATGTAGCGGAGCTGAAAAATGAAATTTTGCACGAAGCGCATAACTCGAAGTATTCAATTCATCCAGGGAGTACGAAGATGTATCGAGACCTTAAGACGAACTTTTGGTGGCCAGATATGAAGAGAGAGATTGCGGAATGGGTAAGTAAATGCTTTACGTGTCAAAGAGTCAAGGCGGAACATCAGAGACTAAGTGGATTACTTCAACCATTGGAAATTCCTGAATGGAAGTGGGAACACATTGCGATGGACTTTGTGGTAGGATTACCTAGAACGAAGGCTAACCATGATGCCATCTGGGTTATCGTGGATCGATTGACGAAATCTGCGCATTTTCTTCCGATTAACGAGAGATTCTCGCTAGATAAGTTAGTTCATATTTACATAAAAGAAATCGTAGTAAGGCATGGAGTTCCAGTATCGATAGTGTCTGATTGAGACCCTCGATTCAATTCAAGATTTTGGAGGAGTTTTCAAGAGTGTTTGGGCACCGAGTTAAGAATGAGTACAGCTTATCACCCGCAGACGGACGGCCAAAGCGAAAGAACGATTCAGACTATTGAAGATATGCTTAGGACATGTGCACTAGACTTTGAAGGCAGTTGGGACGATCATCTACCCTTGGTGGAATTTTCCTATAATAATAGTTTTCACGCGAGCATCGGAATGCCACCTTACGAAGCTTTGTATGGACGAAAGTGTCGATCTCCAGTGTATTGGGAAGAAGTTGGTGAACGGAAGATGATAGGACCAGAACTAGTGCAACAAACAAAAGAAGTGATTCAATTGATTCAAAGAAGATTGATAACAACTCAGGACCGACAAAAAAAGTATGCGGATCTAGCCAGAAAGGATGTGGGATTCGAAGAAGGAGAGCAGGTGTTACTAAAGGTTTCACCGTGGAAAGGATTAGTTAGGTTTGGAAAGAAAGGGAAGTTGAGTCTGAGATATGTTGGACCGTTTGAGATTTTGAAGAAAGTGGGCAAAGTAGCTTACGAGTTAGCGTTGCCGCCGCATATGCAGCACGTTCATAATGTATTTCATGTATCTATGCTTAAGATATATCGACCATATTCGAATCATGTAATAGAGTATGCACCCATAGAGGTTCAGGCAGATTTATCTTATGTAGAGCGACCGATTCAGATATTGGATCGTAAGGAGAAAGTACTAAGGAATAAGACAGTAGCGTTAGTGAGAGTTTTGTGGAGGAATCCGAAAGTAGAAGCGTCTACCTGGGAGTTAGAGAGTGAGATGATGGAGAAGTATCCCCAGTTGTTTCCTTGATCTGATTCTAAGGACAGAATCCTATTAAGGGGGGAAGGATGTAATATCCGTGAAATTATTATTTCATTAAATGATATATTTAATATAAAAATATTTATTGCGGAGTATTGGAATATTATTAAATGATAATTATTGTGTGATTTTGTGCTAAATGGTGAGTCGAAAGCCCCTTTCAAATATTTCGTCATTTGGAATTTTCTTCAAATCTGAGCCCCGTTTTGATAATTCAAGGGCCCCTTTGGAATTTCGTACATTGATTATTATCTCTTCGTCTTTCGTATTCGAATCATTATTGGGAGAGATATTCGTATCATTTCATTCCTACCTATTTGATTCTGCAAGAATAATTCGTTTTGTTCATAAAGGGAAAAATTGTTCCGAACCCTAATTGCTTAAGGGGACGGATATATCGTTTTATATCAATATTACCTTTGTTATAGCCCCAGTATTCTTGAGCATTAGTTATATAATGATATGTATTGATTTGGATAATTATCAATCCTTGTAGATAATTATCTTCTCGTAAAACGTATTTTTAACCTAATTAGGGTTTTTAAACGATCCAGTGGATCTATAACGATCCAAAAGTGTTACTTGGGGTATTATTTTTCCAAAAATATAAAAAGACGAATGAAACCTTATAACCTTCATAATCTGCATTGCGTATAATCAAAAAGTAAAAATTCTCGAAACGTGTTCTTCATGTTCTTGAATCTTCAATCCATTCGTTCAAGGTGTTATTGATTTCAGAAATCAAAGTTCAAGTACTCAAATCAAAGCTCTTGATCTCTAGTTTCATAATCTTCCAACCTCATCATCATCTGGTAATTTTTCGATTTGTTATGAATTGTTTTGTATTCGAATTAAAATTAGGGTTCATACCCGATTTGGGGATTTTCATTCTGTTGATTCTCCGTTCAATTGATTGCTTCTAACATGTTCCTAGGGTTCTAATTAGCAAGAATCCATGCTTTAATTTCATGTTTATGTTCGATTTTGATGGGTTTGATTTTCGGGTTTTGACCCGAATTCTTCTTTTGAATAGTCCGTTCATATGAATGATCTGACATTGTTTTTGGTAGAGGTCTTTGATTGTATGAGTTATAAGCTTCATTTTGGTATATTAATCTTTGAGTTTCATGTAGAAATAAGGTAGATCGGGTTTCCGGCCGAAGTCGTCGCCGACGAGTTCTTTGAACAAATTCTGGGCACGATTCCGGCATGGGACAGATGTGTTTGTATGTGGGTTGTGTTTGTCTTGAAAAAGCGAACAAAAGCGCTATGGTTTGGTTTTGTTTTGATCGGAAATGGCAAGTCCGGCCACCGGACGCCGGCCGGATTCTGGAAAACCTAGATTCCGGCGGGTTGTTCTTGGTGACCCGGATTTGTTCTTCCCGACCCGTTTACCCGAAGTTTGACCCAGTTTCAATCTTCAAAACCCTAATTCGATTTCTAAAAACTGTTTTTGGATTTTATTTTTAAAATTAATTCGAAAATAGTTTAAAAAATTTAATAATTCATATTTTTATTTTAAAAATATATTTTAATATCAGAAAAATTCTGGAAAATTATATTTATTAATTTAAATCCGAAAATTGATTAAACTTAATTTTTTTTAATTTTTTTAATTAATAATTAATTTATTAATTAATTGGTTATTTCTTTTAATCAATTAATTCTTAAAAATTAATTATTAATTAGATTTAATTAATTAAAAATTCGGTTTAATTATTTTCAAGCCTATTTATTTATTTAAAAATAGTTTGGGCATTTAAAAAGTGTCAATTAATTTTATTAATTGATTTAATTGCATTTAAATGTTTATATGGGATTTAAAAATCCGAGTTTTGATTTAAAAATTAATCGTGACTTATCTTAAATTCAAATAAGTTTCGTATGATGTTTTAAAAATATTTATAAGTGCTATATGGTTCAAATTAACTGTTTGTTGTGTTTTATAGTCTGTATATGCCCGTACTAGGGCAAATATCTGAGTTTTAAATATCGTAAATCATTCCGGACCTCCGATACGTAACCGGTCACTTGTTTAAATGTGATTATTGATTGAATAAGTGTCGAGAGTAGAACGAGAATAGTTAGACTTATTGTGATGAGTTGTTTAATTATAGAATCGAGTTCCCGGAGCAAGGGAAAGGTAATGTAGAGTGAACAGAGTCGATCCGACAGCAGCTTAGACCAGGCAAGTATCTGTGCCTTTACTTGTGATAAAATTTATTATTGTCTTGATTACTTGAATACCGTTATCCCCAGAACAATTCAAATTATCAATCTTTTAACCGCATTTGGACAACTGATTCCATTTCCTTAGAGATTCTTGATTCTTTGATTTGATCTGCATTGGAAACCCTTATTTCCAACTCACTTGATTATCGTTTACCACCATTTGATTATTGATTATCATCCTTTGATTATTATTGACAACCATTGATCATTTGACTTCCATCGTTGACTATTGATTACGGTCATCGATTATCGACTACCAATATTAATCTCCTTATTGAATAAGTACACTGTACCGTTGAAATTATTCTATGATTCTTTCTCGATCTTCATTTTGATACTGAGCAGTTGAAGCTCTTTTGCAATTATTATACATTGAGTTTATCTTATTGAGCAAGTTATTGTTTATACCCTATGATAGATTTGGCATGTGTTTTTAAAATGGACCAGTAATTGGTCGGGCCATATTTATGGTCGGAATAACTTAAGGCCCAGTTTGGCCTAGGATCCAGTAGAGGACTATGTTGTGAGCTAGTCCGGGGTTGATGTGTGGCTGGCCAGCAGCACAACCTTCGATTTGAATAAAATGTTTAAGCCAAATTCTAATTCTTTCTTCAATTGTTATTGATACAAAGCATGTGTTAGCTAAATATTGTTGATTCTGATATCATAAATTCATATCCTTACAACTGTGATAGAAATGATTCATTGATGTTTGCTGAGCAATTTTGGCTCACTCTTGCTTGTTGGTTTCTAACCCTATTCCAGTGAAGCGAGAGTATGAGTCAGCATAGCGTGACCGATAGTTCACCAGCAGCCAGGAGAGCCCCTCGAGTCATTGTCATTGGCAGGGTAGTTGTTGTTTTGTTTTTCTAGATTTGAACTTTAGTTGTGATGTAATAACTCTGATAAAACTGGTATTGTATTAATAAAAGATTGTAGTAGCTTGTGTTCATTGCCATAATCTGGATACGGTCTTGGTCAAGGGGTATTTATGTCTTTATATATATTATGCATGTGTTAAAGAGTATTCCGTTGGTCGGATGACTCCTCAAATCTGTACCCCGGGTTTGGAGGGCGTCACACGCAATGTACTGCAACAAAGATGGAATATTTTGAAAGTTGCTTTTAGTACAATTGCTGAAAACCTTAGCTAAAGTATCAAATAAGACATCCCATTCACAGACTGAATTAGCTTTACTGAGTTTGGGCAACTCCAAAGGACCTTGATAATGAATTCTGTTGAAAAACTGAATTAATTCAATATCAGAAGGAGTCCTATCAAATTTGTCCCTAGGAAGTTGAAAGACTTCACAAAACAATCCCTCAGTAATAGTGTACTGTGTGTGCTCAATTGTGAAAGATATAGAATTCAAATCATCAGAAATTACAGCACTAGAACACAATAATCTCAGTGGTTCAATCTTTAAATCAGCAGATAAACATATAGCACGACTAACACAACACTGCGAATTTAAAAACTGAATCCAAGGTCGAAAATGATCAACCGGGCATTTCACAGGATCAAAATATCCAATGTAATTGTTTTTAACAACCTCAAAATTCTGAGCGATAATTTACTAAGCAAATATTAACACAGAAAATCAAAAACTCAAATAATTATGAATAATTCGAATTTAAGGATTCTAAAATTAATTAAAAATTAATTAAAAATCCAAATTTTCAAAGTTCTCCAAAAATTATCAAATTTTAGTATGTTAATCCTTGACACAAACCACACACTGTACTATTTTTAGAACTCAAAAATACTTATTAAACCCTAAAAACGAATGAAAACCCTTTGAAATTCAAAAAACTCAAGAACACAAAACTCAAAGAAACTTTGATTTTAAGAACTTGAATTAACGGGCTTGATTAGATCCGTTCAGTGATGGTTTTAGATTCTAAAACAAGCAAGAAACGAACTCAGAAATTGAAAAACAAATGGGCAGAGCTTCGTTTCTGAAAGAATAAACGAGAGAGAATTTTAATAAAAAACAGTTATGTAAAACCATGAACTGGAAAGACTCGGTAAAAAGTAAAAATAAAAACTGTATATCTATACTATATTATTAAAGACGAAACATTAAAAGTTTTTGGTCGGTCGTCGGTCGGTCGGTCGTCGGTATTTGGGCCGGACCTATCTATAATTTGGGTCGGGCCTATATATAACCAATTTATTTATAACCAATTGTTTTTTTCAGCTAAAATACATTACCAATTTTATCTATTTTTCTAACTAAAACAACTCATCTTCTAAACATAAAATAGGTAACATATATATAAAATGGTAATATTATTACATATTTATAACTGATTACCTTTTTCAGCTAAAACACATTATATGGTTTACATTTTCTAACTAAAACAACTCATGTTCTAAACATAACACATGCAAAATAAATATATAATGATAATATTGTTATATATAATTATTAATGAATAATCACTTACCCTTTTCAGCTAAACACATAACTTTTTTTATTTTTTCTAACTTAAACAACTAATTTTTCTAAAAGTAACACGAGCAACATATATATATATATATATATATATATATATATATATATACTATCAATACTATTATATAATAGACAAAACATTAAAAGTTTGGTTGGTCGGTATGGTACGTTGTGATTTTACTCGTGTTTTTACTTAATTAACCTTACTTATTTATAGAAATATATTATTAAATAATAATATTACCTATTTATAACCAATTACCTTTTTTCCCTAAAATACATTATTTTTTCTAACAAATTCTCCTACTTTTTCAAACATAGCAATTACCGTTTTTAACTAAAACATGTTAGTTTTTCTATTTTTCCTTACTAAAACCCCTCATTTTCCAAAAATATCACGGACAAACCTTTAGTTATTTATTTTTAAACCTATAATATTATAATTATTTTTTAAAAGTTTACTTATTTTAACATGTCTACTTATTTTTCTTAACAAATGCAATCACTAAGAATATTAAAATATAAATAATCAAATATCTATTTATAACCAATTACTCTAAAACACATTATAGATTTTTTCTAAAACAGTCCCTTCTTTTCTAAATATATCACGGTAAATTGTCTTTTTCAATTTACTTTTTCTATTTTTCTCACTAAAATTCATTTTTTTCCCAAAAATATCACAGGAAACCCTTTACTTATTTATTTTAAAACGAATTTAAATACTTTATTTATTAAATTTTAAAACCTCATTTTTCAAAAATATCACATGCATTTACCTATTTAAACTAAATATATGTTACATTTTTTTTTATTTTTTTTAAAATCTGTTTTAATATTTTTAGTTAATTAAAAGTATTTAGCTATTTTAATATGCCTACTTATTTTTTTAACAAATACAATTAATAAAATATTTTTAAGCTAGTATATATATATAAGTCTGTTAGTACTATGGTAAAAAAACAATAAAACTAATAGTACTAAGGTAAAAAGAACGGTAGTACTATCAGTAATAAAAAAATAAAAAGAAAAAGAAATAAAAAAAACTTAGCAGTACTATCAAGACACGGTAGTACTATCAAATAATAAAAAGAAATGAAATGAAAAAGAAACGGTAGTACTAAGAACAGGAAAAAAATTACTAGCAGTACTAACTAAAAAAGCACTAGCAGTACTAAAGAATTAAAGAGAAAGAAATAAAAATAAAAACATAAGGCTGGTAGTACTTACAGAAAAAGAACTAGTAGTACTATCAAGGGATAGTACTACCGATAGTACTACTAGTTCAAAACTAGTAATACTAACGAAAATCACAAATAAATAAAAAGAAAATGCTGAGAATTAATAAACTTTACATAAAATGAATAAAAATGTATGAAAAATTATTACAAGCCTAGAAAAATTCATAGAAAATTCCATAAATCCTAGAAAAATAAGCAGAAAATTATAGAAGTGCATAAAAATAATATAAACTTGCAGAAATATTTAAACAACAATATTTACAATCTGAAAAACACCTAAATAATTCTAAATAAATATATTTTCAATAAAAAACATTTCTCCACTTTTTACAAATATGAGAAAAATATTTTTAAAGAAAATAAAATATTCAGAGCTATTTAAATTTACAAGCATGTAATATTAAATGAGAATTGGCAGTAAATATTAGTTAAATGACAAGAGAAAATGAATTTTTGAAAGAACAAACATAACAGAGATATTGTTAATCACTAAGACTGTTTAACATACCCAATTTACCAACTAACTTGATAAATGTGGATTCGTCAACAAATTTAGTGAATATATCTGCAGTCTGTTCTTCCGTGGGTACAAAGTGTAACTCCACAGTTCCATTCATGACATGCTCTCTGATAAAATGATACTGATATCAATGTGCTTCGTTCTCGAGTGCTGCACAGGGTTGTTGGAGATTGCTATGGCACTTGTATTATCACACAAAATGGGAATTTTGTCTAATGCAAAGCCATAGTCCTTCAATTGATTCCTTATCCATAGGATCTGAGCACAACAGCTTCCAACAGCAATATATTCAGCTTCTGCTGTTGAATTGGAAACTGTTTGTTGTTTCTTGCTATACCAGGAAATCAACCTACCTCCTAGGAATTGACAACTCCCAGAGGTACTCTTCCTATCCACAACACTACCTGCATAATCAGAATCTGTATATCCAACAAGATTACAACCAGAATCTTTAGGGTACCAGATACCTAGATTAGGTGTACCCTTAAGATATCTCAAGATTCTTTTCACAGCAACGAGATGTACATCTCTAGGGTCCGCTTGGAACCTTGCACATAAGCATGTAGCATACATAATATCTGGTCTACTAGCAGTAAGATAGAGTAAGGAGCCAATCATACCTCTGTAGCTTGTAACATCTACCTTGATAGAATTGTCAGAAGCTCCAAGTTTGATGGTTGTTGAAGATGAAGTCCTTGCTGATGCTGAATCCTCCATGTGATACTTCTAGAGGAGTTCTTTAAGATACTTGTATTGACAGATAAATATACCATTTGACCTTTGACTTACTTGCAATCCAAGAAAGAACTTCAACTCACCCATCATACTCATTTCAAACTTACTCTGCATTAGCTCAGCAAATCTCTTACAGAGATTATCATTAGTAGACCCAAATATGATGTCATCCACATAGACTTGGACTAATATCATATCACTTTTGTGTTTCTTTGAAAAAAGAGTTTTGTCTATGATACCTCTAACAAAGCTATTTTCTAAAAGAAAACCAGAGAGAGTGTCATACCATTTTCTTGGGGCTTGTTTGAGACCATAGATAGCCTTGAAGAGAAACTACACAAAGTCCAGCAACTCCTGATTTTCAAAGCCAGGGGGTTGTTCCACATACACTTCTTCATCTAGCTCACCATTCAGGAATGCACTCTTAACATCCATTTGATAGACTTTAAAATTGGAATAAGCTACAAATGCTAAGAACATCCTGATGGCCTCAAGTCTAGCCACTGCTGCATAGGTTTCATCATAATCAATGCCTTCAGCTTGAGAATACCCTTGTGCAACCAGTCTTGCCTTGTTCCTTGTAACAATACCATCCTCATCTAGCTTGTTCCTGTATACTTATCTTGTACCAACTACTTTCTTGTTCTTTGGCCTGGATACCAGCTTCCAGACTTGCTGTTGTTCAAACTGATTGAGTTCATCTTGCATAGCAATCACCCAATCTGGATCAGTCAGTGCTTCCTCAGTTTTCTTTGGCTCCATTTCAGATAGAAATGCTGAATAATGACATTCATTCTGAGTTGCACTTCTAGTTTTAACTCCAACACCTGGATCACCAATGATCAGCTCAAAAGGATGAGCTCTATTCCATACAGTCTGTCTTGGAAGATTTGATCTTGATGATTCGCCTTGTAATTCACTTTGATGTTGTGAGTGACTAGATGATCCTTCATTTGCTCCCCCTGAGTTGTTTCTTGATTGCCTTGATGATTCTTCTCTAGTGTTGGTGGTATCTCCATTGTTACCAGTGTTTCCACCACCACCACCATGATCATTATCATCATTGTTATTATCATTACCAGCAATAACTTCAGGTGGGGCTACATCATCTGATTCTGAGTCTGGCAAGTTATCAAACTTCAGCTTCTCAGATGAATCTTCTTTTTGGATATTAGGGAACTTAGTGTCATCAAAAGTAACATTGACACTTTCCTTTACTGTGTGACTGCCAATCAAGTAGACTCTGTAAGATCTTCTGGAATAAGCAACAAAAATAGCTTCTTGTGCCTTTGCATCAAACTTGCCACATTTCACATTGTCATCTATAAGCACAAAGCATTTTGCTCCAAATACATGAAAGTACTTGACAGTTGGTTTCTTGTTGTTCATGATCTCATAAGGAGTCTTCATTAAGTCCTTGTTGATTAAAGTTCGATCCTGAGTATAACAAGCTGTATTTGCTGCTTCAGCCCAAAAGTACGTTGGAAGTTTGGACTCACTTAACATAGTCCTAGCAGCTTCAATCAATGTACGATTCTTTCTTTCCACTACTCCATTTTGTTGAGGAGTTCTAGGGGCAGAATACTGTCTTGTTATTCCTTTATCAGCACACAAAAGTCATTTAGAATTGCATTCTTGAATTCAGTACCATTATCTGACCTTATGGCTCTAACAGGGAATCTAGAATCAAGCTCAATCAACTTTATATGGTCAATCACTAGGTGTGGGGTCTCATCCTTGGAATGTAGGAATAAAACCCATGTATATTTTGAATAGTCATCAACAATCACAAGTGCATATTGTTTCTTTGACATGGACATCACATTAACTGGACCAAACAAATCCATGTGCAGTAGCTGAAGTGGTTCAGTTATTGATGATGTGTCAGTGCCCTTGTGAGAAGCTTTCTTTGACTTTCCTTTCTGACATGCCTCACACAGTCCTTCCTGTGTAAATTCCATATGAGGCAAACCTCTAACCAATTCCCTCTTGACTAAAGAGTTCATGGTTTTGAAGTTAAGGTGAGACATCTTCTTATGCCATAGCCAACTATCATCTGATGAAGATTTAGCATAAAAACAATTACCTTCATCTTTGGATCCAGAGTTCAGATCAGCTATGAACAAGTCACATTTCCTTACTCCTTGAAGAGCAGGCTTTCCATTCTTCTTGTGAAGGATGTGACACTTCTCTCTTTCAAAGGAAACAGCATATCCTCTGTCACAGAAATGACTAATGCTGAGAAGATTGAACTTCAGACCTTCCACAAATGATACATCTTCAATGATAACATTTCCGTACTTCAAACAGCCATATCCTTTCGTAATACCCTTGCTGTTATCTCCAAAGGTAACTACTGGGACAGCTTTCTCAACCAAATCTGATAGCAGGGCTCTATCTTCGGTCATATGCCTTGAACAGCCACTGTCAAGAATCCACATAACACGGTTTACCTGTTTAACTCCCTGCAATATCAGATTGATTAGTCCTTCCTCGGAACCCACACTTGATTGGGTCCGGCATACTTAAAGAACTGGCCTTTGTCAGGCAAAACAACATTTTTAACTAAAACTACTTCAACCTCTTTCACAAAAGAGCGTTTCCATTTATAGCCAGCCTTAACACATTTCTGAGTAGGCTTAGGGATAAATGAATCCACTCTAATCTTAGGAGGACTAGTAGTCTTAGCTTTAACATGCTTCTTATTATTAACATGTTGACGTGGAGCAATCTTATCACTAGATACATGCTTACTATTAAAATAAGCATACATAACATTGAAAGCACAAGACATGCAATTAATCACACCACATGTTTTATGAGAAGAATTAACAGCAGGCATGTTAGTTCTACAGTTGTTTTGATCCAACTATGGATATCTGATTTAGTCTTTTTAGTTGTAGCAACTTTGACTGGAATATCAGATATACATTTTTTGGACTGTGCAACTTCCAAAGCATTATCTTCTTCACGAATCTCCTCAGAAATAATGATAGAGTATTCATTTAGAGGATCTGCCTCGGATTCTTTATAGAATGGTGTTTCAATACCCTTAAGCACATATGGAATACCCCTTCCTTCAGTACTGACTGTTAGAAATGAATACCACTAGAAACTAGACAGAGGGGGGGTGAATGGATAGTTTGATATATTTTTCGATCTTGAAAACTAAGTAAACAACTGTATGTGATTATGATATGTAATATGCAGAAAGTAAATAACACACACAATCACTTTAATCTACTTTGTATAAGCAAATTAAATACTACAGCTTTCCAGGAAATTCACAATCGAATTTCTGGCTTCTAAACAAGAACGGTTTGAACTTGCTTGCTTACAGAGAAAAGAGCTTAGCAAATAACTATGTGTATCTCTCTTACAGCTTACAGTTGTGTGTGCACGATATATATATTTTCCTATACAAACTAGGCACACACAATATTACACAGCTACCCCTTCTGAAAGTCCAACTTGTCCTGCCATAAGAAGTTCACTGTGTCAGGAAGGACCACCTGCTTTTCGGAGTCTTTCCCGTTTCTGTAGCAGCTTGTCTCTTATCTTTCTCTCCAAGTTTAGCTGTAGATTTGCCATCTGTTCTTTGGACCACCTTGCCAGAACAAATGCTTCAGTATTTGTCTCCTTTGATTCTTGGTTCTGTACCTTGATTTGTCTTGTTATAAACGGCTAAGTGTTGATATCGTGAACTCCACTTCATCCCTGACTATGCGATCTCCCTTGTGAGGACTACGCGATATAGCCTTTGAAGACTTTGCGACATAGGTCATTTGACGACTATGCGACATAGGTCATTTGATGACTATGCGACATAGGTCATTTGATGACTATGCGACATAGGTCTTCTGAGGACTTCACGATCTAGGCTCCTTTGACTTTGCTGACTTCAACACTTCACGACATGTGTCTTGAGGACTTCTCGACATAGTACAAGATGGACTATGCGATATAGTACTTCACGACATGGATATTGGTGACTTCACGACATAGCTTTCTTTTGACTTTACTATATAATGCCTTAGACAAATTCCTGCAACTTATTTCTTCATAGCCTTATTCAACTCTATCCTGCTGCATGAACACTTCTGAACTTCTACCAGGATAATTATTCAATGGCCTATATACAATCTAGATGCAAGAAACTTTACTAAGCTCATTATAAGTCTGAGCATACATGATCAAGCTAATGTTCATGAGAACAAGACAAGTACATTTAGAGACCTATACTATATCCCAGTGATAGAAATCACTAGGTCATGTAATGTGACATAGTCACATAGTGTAGGCTTGTTAATAGTGGTATTCAGACATGTCTTGAGCCTAACAATCTCCCCCAAATTGTGAGTAAGATCCTTAGGCACAATTTCATGTCTGATAACAAGCCTAACTTACATAAAAGGAAATTTTAGTAACAGAAAGAACAATTCATGAACCTTGAGATCAGAAATTTGATTACATAGAAAAATTGAAAGCTTACAGATTACTTTTGTTGCTCAGCAGCTTCAGCTTCCAATTGCTTCTCTAGCAAATCATCATATATCTTCTTTTTCCTTATTTCTTCTTTTCTTTTTATGTCTATGATGGCTTCTTGAATTTCTTCTCTTGCAATCAGTTCTTCGATGAGAGGTGAGCCTTCCAAGTCATCAATTGCAGCTTTGAGTGCACTTTCTACATATGAGTCCAGAAACTCCATCCTTATTTTGCTTTGGCCTCCATGTGAGTTTTTGTACTCCACAATGTAAGGATTTTGTTTGACCCTGCACATCCCTTTCTGCCTTAGCTCCTTAGCCCTCTCTTCCATCTCAGCCATTTCTTTCTCTTTCTGTATGTTTTTCTTTTCATTCTCTTTCCTCATGTTTTCTTCATAATCAGCATGCATTTTCAAGTACCTGGCAATATCTATCTTCCATGTCCTTTCATCCTTTTCTTCAAAATTCAGTAAGGCATTTATCCTTTCAAGCTCATACTTATAGAAATATTGCCAGCTTCCCTGCTTCATTATTCTTTCTCTTCCATCAGTGTATTTGATATCTAGATGATCCAACCTCACTTTGACTTCAAAGATCCTTTGAGCCCTCAAAAATGCTAGGGCATCTTCATCATAGTCCTCATCTAGTGGAAGCACATTGATGCCAATAACATTTGTGAGTTTTCCAGTCTTCTTTGTTATCCTTATCCTTTTGGGTACACTCTTGATCTTCAAATGCTTCACAAGAGATACCTTTCTTGAACAAGGAGAATTAGTCTTCAGTGCCACATCACTTGGAAGTAGCTTCATTCCTTTCCCCTTCATCCACTGTAACACTCCACTAGCTGTGACTTTGTGGAAGTGTTTTCTTGAGATTATTTTAGTGGCTTCATCTTTCATCTGTGGCAATTCAGGTTCAGAAGTCATGGATAATGATTTTGGAGGATCATTGCTAACAGTACCCACCCTAGACTTAGAGTCTTGTGTTGTGGTTAAAGTACTACTAGCAATGTCCTTGACTTGCTGAATTCCACTCCTAGTTCTCTTCACTGTCTCCTTTGCCCCCTTTGTGTCATCACCATCATCTTTAGATTTCTTGGAAGATTTGCTCCTGCTGCTGTCACTTGGTCCATCCTTATTACTCCTTGAATGAGATCTCCTCCTGTAGGTTTTCTCCTCATCATCATCCTCCCCATCCTTCTTCATGTTCTTTTCTTTGACAGAATCAGGCAAAGCACCATGAATCAGAAAAGATTGTAGAATGTTAATCATCTCTAATTCCTCTGCTGTCTTGATTCCTTTCTTTGCTCTTAGCATTTGCAGCACCTGGTTGATCTTTGTGTTATTCTTCATTGTCAGATCTTTGGGAATGACAAGTTGGTCAATACTTCTGACTTTGGATAGACTTTGAAAAATTACTGTCCTTGGCTTTGGTATGACCTCAGGCAGTCTTTGATTTTGGTCCATCTCCAAGTCATTATAAAGACTTTTATTGTTAACCCCACTCATCTCAATCAACTCCAGAATTATTGACACTTCAGTGAACTTCAGTTTCTCCAGAGTTTGAAATGCTAAGTGCCACAAGCAGTTGTCCTTGCATACCATGATTATTTCTCTCAGATAAACATCCCTGATTTTCCTTACTGCAACTGTGAAGTACTTGATGCTTTCCCTGAGCTTCTGTCTGTATGCTTGTGCATCTCCTTGAGCATTCTTGTAGGTGGCTTTCAGAAACTCCAGGAAGGCCTCATCATGATAGATGTGAGAATTGGCAACTTCCTGTAGCTTGGCTTCAGTGATAAGTGTAGCTTGGATAGGTTTAGCAATTGGAGTAGGTATAGCAGGTTGAGAGGTTAAGATGTCTTTAGGCATTGTGGATGGATAGAATGTTGTGGTGACTGTGCTTTTCTGACCTTGTGCATTGATGACCTCTACAGGGGGAAGATTGATTGGCTTTATTGTCTCTTCAATAAGCTTGCCCTTAAGTTTTGATTGCTTGGCAGGTGCTCCCCCTTTCTTTTTCACATTGACCTCCTTTCCTTTCTCCCCCTTAGGCTTGGGATCAGACAAGATGTCTTGAGCTTCCCCAGGAATAGGCAGGTTGAAAGATTTCATCATTGAGGTCATCATTTGTTGCTGCACCAGCAAGATGTTTGTTGTGTTGTTGCCTTGAGCATCTAGCTTGTCATTGAGTTGGCTTAGAGATGCAGATAGCATTCTGTTTTCATCTTTGAGAGAGGCCACTTCCTTTTCTAAGCCATCCACCTTGGAGAATAATTGTTGAGACTTGAAGGAGTTTAGAGATTGATCTTTGACCCTGGCAAAGTCATATTTGGAGATGTCTGACAGAGGGACTTCATCCACCAGCTTATCACCATACTGGTTTTTCCACATGACATTCAACATAGCATTGGTGGTGATGGTAGATTTTGCTTGATTTTCCAGTGTAGAAGCCAGTTTCTTGATGTTGTCTGTGACCATGGCAAGAGTCACATCCATCATGGACACATTGGAGGAGGTTTTCTGGACTTCTTTGAGGATACCATCCACCTTGGGAAAATCAGAGAGATAAGAGTTTCTTAGCTTGGTGAGGGATCTGTCTGTCTCCTCCTGAATAGAAGAAATCTCTGATTGAAGCCCTTTCCCAAGATAATGCAGAGCCTTCAACTGGTTCTTGTACACATCATTCACAGCTTCATATATGGCAACAGGAGAAAGATCCTTAGCATTTGAGCCCAGAGAGGTGAGGTATTCTTCTCTCACAAAAGCCAGGGCATCCTTGAGCTTGAGAGTCCTCTTAGCATCCAACCAGGCATCCACATTCCCCTCTGGTTCAGCTGTATCCACAATCTTCTCCTGTTGAGCTTCAACATCCTCCTTATGGCAGAGCAGGATAGCTTCATAATCAGCATTTGGAAGGTTGGAGGTGAGGAGATGTTGAGCTATCTTTGAGAACTCATCAATCTGTGCCACATGGAGATCCTGTATGGCTTCTTCTGTCATTTTGGAAGGCACAGATGATGATCCTGAAGGCCTGTCATGTTGCACAGGCTTCAGCCATTCTGACATTGTGGCCTGAGCCAAGTGAGAGCTAGTGCTAGGCACTTCATGAGATGTGTGAGTTTGAGTCTCCTCCAGCCTTGGAATGGCTGTAGGGTCTGATGTTGTCTCCATTGAAATGGGATGTGTTACAACATCAGCCCTATTTGTCTGTGAAGACATTTCCACATCCCTAAGGATGGGAGAATTAGGCACAGAGTCTCCAGTGAAAACTGGTGAATCCTCCATGTTTGTGTTGGTGTCATTAGGATATGCCTCAGCATGCATTCCCTGACCAACCAAATGTGGGTCCTGAGTGGTGAGCACAGTGTCAAGCACCATGTCACTTGAAGTTGGCTCAATCACAGGGCTGGATTGTGATTGATCAAGGGCAAGATTGTCATGAGAATGACTCTCTTGTTCAGAAGAAATTTTAGTGGAAGAATCTGAGAGAGAAGTGGGGTTCAGATTAGATTTTGGCAACTCCCCCTGAGAAATAGGAGGAGTTTCAACATTGATGTGCTCTCCACTTAGTGTTTGATCACCCTTATCACTCCTAGGATCAAGAGTGAGGTCTTGACCCTGTGCAGACTCTTTACAACTTGCAGTGGGGAGGCTGCTCTTTTCAATGCCCATGACCTGTTGAGAGGCCATAGACAGTAGCAGGTGTACCCCTTTTTCCACATCTGAATCCTGTTGGGAGGATTCAGTGGTAGCTTTAGATTTTGACTTCTTCTTTGGTCTGGTGAGAGGTGACTCAGGAATCTCACTTGCTAGCTCTACAGATTCATGGATAATAGCTAGGGTTCTCTTCTTCTTCTTTTTAGGAACATCAACCTTTTGAGAGATTGATGCACTTGGCTGACTAGACTCTACAGTGGTGTTTACAGTGGGGTTGCTGGATGGGATAGGGAGGCTTGGGTTAGACTGTGATGCTCCTTCAGTCTCAGCCTCCCCTGTCCAGGAAAGAGCATGGTATATGGGCTTATCAAGTGGATAAGACGCGAATGTGTCCTGCATATGCGGGGTCACACTCAAGATCACATCCACTTGATTTCTTGTGTCCAATGAACCAAACAGAATCTTGGACATGGACTTGGAATAAGCCATCTTTGATTTATCAATACCCTCCAAGTCATGGACATTAGCATCAAGATAATTTAAAATAACTTGAAGAAAGCGAGGGTAAAAGATGTCATTACCTCTTCCACGGACTGTCCTCCCTAGCCTTTGAGTCAATTCCTTGAGGATTATTGCTCCAACATTGATTTCCTGATTGTAGGCTAAGGAATAGGCCAGCTTCACAACAATGTGACTGATATGGTCCCATCCTGTCTTTCTGCAAAGGAACACCTTCTGGAGTGCATCAAATAGAAATGACCACTCCCTTCTTACAAACTTCTTATTCAGCTTTCCAGTATCTATCTCATCAGCATACTGAATGAAGGTCATGAAGTCTACTATTTGAGCATCAGTAGCTTCTTGGTCATGACCCTCCACCTTGAACCCTAAAGCTTCATTTATCTCCTTCTCCCCAAACTGGAAGTGTTTGCCTCCAATTGAACAAGCTATCTCCTGGAACGAAGTTCCATCTTCCCTGGCCATTGTAGAAACCAACGCCGTTCGCCAAAATCCTTCCAATACATCAACATACAACGTGGGGTTCAAGGTTAGGGCTTGGCTGAGGTAGGAATCGTTCAGGAACCGTACAAAACACTTGTACCTGGGTTTAGCCTCAGCCTCAGAGGGAATGGTGAGAAGATTTGTTTCTTTGGGGATGGTTAAAGGAATAGAGGATGATACTGTTTGAGATTTGGGTGCCATTTCAAGAGAGAGAGTAAGAAAGAGAGTAGAGAATTTGTGCTTAGGTTAGAAAATTTGAGAGCAATAGACAAGATGAAAAGTTGCAAACGGTTAGAAAAAGGTATTTATATGATAGAGACACTGCGATATGGAGTTATGAATGTGTACAGTCTATCTGTATGTCGCGAAGTCAGAAATGGCCTGTACCGCAAAGTCTTGCAAAGTATATCGCATAGTCTCAAGAATGAACTAAGTCGCAAAGTCTTCAAAATGAAAGGATTGGGGAGACTTTGCGATATAGTAGAAATACCCTGTCTAAAGCTCTCTTTTAGGAATTTGAAGCATTTTGTCAGACTTTTATCAAATTTTGAAATAAAATTAATTTAAGTCAAAATTCTGTCAACTATGGAGACTTGTCGATATAGTTATACTAAGTCGCGAAGTCATAGAATTAACTATGTCGCAAACTCATGAATTGAACTATGTCGCGAAGTCTCACAATCTCAACAGTTTGCGATATAAGTCTGTTTAATTTGAACTATGTCGTGAACTCTGAAAAACATCTATATCGAGATGTCTCAAAAGCTCACAACTCCACTCACAAATATGATTTTAAAAAAATATGCAGTAAAATACTGAAATATTTATAAATCATATCTCAGCTAATTTTCACTCCAAACAAATAGATCATTTAAATACAGTGAAAATTTACTGCTGCAACAATTAACCAGCATATTTACTTAGAACAACTGAATGAAGGATTGAGCATTCCAATTTCACTCACAAGTCTGTTGAAGACTGCTTCATTCAGAGGTTTAGTAAATATGTCAGCTAATTGTTTCTCAGTTGGAACATAAGAGACTTCTATGGTACCATTTGCAGCATGTTCCCTAATGAAATGGTACCTGATCTCAATGTGCTTTGTAGTAGAATGATTAACAGGATTGGCAACAATGGATATTGCACTAGTATTATCACACATCAGAGGAATGTGTTCTAACACTAGTCCATAATCCATGAGTTGATTTCTAATCCAAAGCAATTGAGCACAGCAACTTCCAGCAGCAATATATTCAGCCTCAGCTGTGGATGTTGCTGTGGATTGTTGTTTCTTACTAAACCAGGACACTAACCTTTGACCTAGGAATTGACAGCTTCCAGAGGTGCTCTTCCTGTCAATCCTGCATCCAGCATAATCAGAATCTGTGTAACCAACCAGGTTGAACCCAGTGCCCTTTGGATACCATAGCCCAAGATTAGGAGTCCCCTTCAGATATTTGAAAATTCTTTTGATGGCCATCATGTGAGATTCCTTGGGATCAGACTGGAACCTTGCACAAAGGCATGTGGCAAACATGATGTCTGGCCTGCTAGCTGTGAGATAGAGCAGGGATCCAACCATTCCTCTATAGACCTTGATATCAACTCTCTTGCCTTTCTTGTCTTCATCCAGCTTGATTGCAGTAGACATAGGAGTTTTAGCTGGGGATGACTCTTCTAAACCATACTTCTTTAAAAGATCCTTGACATACTTGGATTGGTTTATAAAGATGCCATCCTCCCTTTGATGTACTTGCAGGCCTAGGAAATAGGTTAACTCTCCCATCATACTCATCTCATATTTACTTTGCATCAACTTAGAGAACCTTTCACAGAGTTTTTCATTTGAAGAGCCAAAGATGATATCATCCACATAGATTTGAACAAGAATGATATCATTTCCATGCTTCTTGAAGAATAGGGTTTTGTCAATTGTACCCCTGGTAAATTGATGCTCAAGAAGGAATTGAGATAGAGTTTCATACCAGGCTCTTGGTGCCTGTTTGAGTCCATAGAGTGCCTTGAGCAGTCTATACACAAAGTTTGGGAAGTCTTCACTTTCAAAGCCAGGTGGTTGAGACACATAAACTTCCTCAGCAAGATCACCATTGAGAAAAGCACTTTTCACATCCATTTGATACACCTTAAAATCTGAGTGAGCTGCAAAAGCCAGGAAGATTCTTATGGCTTCCAGTCTAGCTACAGGTGCAAATGTCTCATCATAGTCAATGCCTTCTTGCTGACAATAACCTTTGGCAACCAGCCTTGCTTTGTTTCTAACTACCACTCCTTCTTCATCCATCTTGTTCCTGAACACCCATTTGGTGTCAATAACATTCTTTCCTTTTGGAGGTGGCACTAGTTCCCATACCTTGTTTTTCTCAAATTGATTCAACTCTTCTTGCATGGCAACAATCCAATCAGAAATCTTCAAAGCTTCTTCAATTAATTTAGGTTCCTCTTGTGACAGAAAGCAGCTATACAGACAAGTATTTAATGTTGCCCTTCTTGTTCTAACTCCCTCACTAGGATCTCCAATGATTTGATCCCTAGTGTGGGCTCTGTCCCATTTCCTTGTGTGCCCCTGTTCATTTCCTTGATCTGTTCCAATCTCATTTTGGTTGACAGTTGCATTCTCTTCTTCTCCCCCTGTGTTTGTGAATCCTTGCACAGGTGTTTGAAGAAGATTGTCAACTTCAAGAATTTCATTTTCTAGAACAGTTTGAACAGGGGGTTCATCTTCACTTTCAGAATCCTCAAGATAACCTTGATTCTCAAATCTCAATAGCACACTGTCTTGATCACTTGTTTTCAGTCCTGGAGTTTTCTTGTCATCAAAGGTAACATCCATGCTTTCCATGATTTTGTGTTGCTCAGGTACAAACACTCTGTATGCTGTCCTTTCCAGAGAGTATCCAATGAAGATACCTTCAAATGCTTTAGCATCAAACTTTCCAACATGCTCAGAGGTATCTTTCATCACAAAACACTTGCTTCCAAACACATGCAGGTGCTTGAAGGATGCTCTTTTTCCAGTCATTAATGAGTAAGGAGTTTTGCCAGACTTCTTATTGATTAATGTTCTATTTTGCACATAGCATGCTGTGTTAACAGCATCAGCCCAAAAGCTAGTGGGTAGCTTTGCATCCAGCAGCATTGTCCTTGCGGCTTCAATGAGAGTTCTATTCTTTCTCTCAACTACTCCATTTTGTTGAGGTGTCCTAGGAGCTGAGAATTGTTGAGAAATTCCTTTATCTTTGCAAAACTCATACAATGTTGAATTTCTGAACTCAGTCCCATTATCACTTCTCAAAGCAACTACAGAGGAACCAGTGCTTTGTGCTTCTTTATCAACTCTCTTGATATGCTCTATTATGACTTGTGGTGCTTCATCCTTGGAGAATAGGAATTCCACCCAAGTATATCTTGAATAGTCATCTACCATCACCAGAGCATATTTCTTTTTGGAGAGGGACATTACATTCACAGGGCCAAATAAGTCCATGTGAATTAGTTGCAGAGGTTTTGAGTTTGTATTGAGCAACTTGTTCTTGTGACTTGATCTTTTAATCTTCCCTTTCTGACAAGCTTCACATGCTCCATCTTGCACAAACTCCAAGGCAGGCAAGTCCCTGATGAGTTCTCTCTTGGTTAGAGAGTTCATTGCCTGAACATTCAAGTGAGACAGTTTCTTGTGCCACAGCCAGAATTCCTCATTTGTGGCTTTTGTGTAGAAACAACAAATTTCTCCCTTATCTGCAGCCTTGAGATTAGCTACAAACAAGCTTCCTTTCTTCACACCAGTTAGAACAACTTCACCACTTTCCCTTTTTGAGATTGAACAAAGGTCTTCATCAAATTCCACTTTGAAGCCTCTGTTGGTAAACTGTCCAATACTCAAGAGATTATGCTTCAGTCCTTCAACAAATGCTACATCTTCAATAATGACATTTCCAGATTTAACACTGCCATATCCCATTGTATAACCAATGTTGTCATTTCCAAAGGTTACTGATGGGCCAGCCTTTTCCTCAAAATGTGATAGAAGGGCTATATCACCAGTCATGTGACTTGAGCATCCACTGTCCAAGATCCATATGACTCTTTTATTCCTGTTGCCCTGCATTCACAAAATGACTAAGTTGTTTTTGGTACCCACACTTGGTAGGGTCCAGTTGATTTAGAAACATTTTGATTAATAATTCTTCTGTCATAAATTACATTTCTCATAGTAGGAGACTTCACTTTTTCTGTGGCTTTGGAGTTTACACTCTTAGGCTCACATGAAGTTTTCACCCTCTCAACCCTGATTGGGGACCCTGTCCTATGAGAATGTATGTGTGTGTGTGATTCACCAGATTGTGCAGAATCAAGTTTATGTTTAAGAGATAAACAGTTAGCAATCACAGTCACATAGCATGTCATGCAGTTTGACTTACCACAGAAAGAATCATGACTAGAATTTATGCTAGCAGAAAGGTTACTTAGGTTGTCAACTTCAACAATTTCAGGCTTACTACACTTATGAGTCAAATGATTAACAGATAGGCACTTTTGACATTGTTTCCTGGGAGCATTTGGCACATAAGCATAGTTGTTTCCTTTGTTAACACCAACTTTACCATTTCTGTTTTGTTTCCTTTTCTTAACAACTTCTTTCTTTGCTTTAGGACTCTTGACAAGATTGTCTTTGGTCTCTTTCTGATTTACAAGTTCAGGAAAGGAAGAAGTGTTCTTAGCAGCCTCATCTTCTTCAAGTAGTTGTTGCTTGATGATCAGTAGTTCCTCATCAAACTCAACAGCACTCTTTCTGAAGATGGGCTGTTCAACACTTGACAGAATGGTTGGGGCATTTTTGTTTGTAAAAGTTTCCTTTCCTTTGCCCTTGACCTTCTTCCTTCCTTTGTCATTATCATAGTCAAAACCAACTCCAACCTTGCAGTCTTCAGTGTGTTCCTTGTGGTAGGTTTGAATAAGTTCAGAGGAGTTTTTGAAGCTTCTTAGTTTCAGTTCAGTTTCAGCAATTTGTTCTCTAAGGGCTTTCTCTATCTGCTCAGCACAAATCACTTTGTTTTTAAGATACTCAACCTCCTTTTTCAAACCATCCAGGTTCACAACCATTAACTCAAGTTTCTCATTCTTTTCTGTAAGCTCAACATTCTTAGCAGTTAGTCTATCAATTTCTTCATTAGCTACTAACATGCTAGTATGAATATTAAACATCTCAGTGCTCATATCTTCAACAGTTTGCTTATATTGAATGGGAGTCATATCAAGAGAAGTAAGAATGGGTACCTGACTTGAATCACCATCATCAGAAAATGCCATCAAGGCATAGTTTGAGTACTCTTGTTCTTCTTCTTCATCAGAGTCATCCCAGCATTTTCCCTCAGCAATAAAAGCTTTGCCCTGTTGTTTCTTGAGTAGAGCCTCATACTTAGCTTCAAGCTCTAAGTATGCTTTGTCCTTCTTGACTTGTTTAGGCTTTTTGCACTCAGTGGCAAAATGCCCAAGTTCATTGCAGTTATAGCATCTTATTTTGGTCCTATCCACACTTCCTGTCTTGTATCCACCCTTAGCAGCACCAGCAATCCCTTTTCCTTTATTGAAGGTGTTTGAGCCACTAGATCCACCAGTGTTTCCAGTATTGAACTTGGACCTGAATGGCTGCTTTCTTTTAAACCTTATGTTGGGATATCTCCTAGCCATATAAGCAAAAGATTTGTTTTCCATTTTGTCCAGTTCCTCCATGCTGTAAAACTCATCTTCCTCAGGCAAATCATAGATGACCTGGACCTCATCACCAGTGTCTTCAACTTCCAGTTCCTCAATCTTCACTTGACTGACTTTAAGAGAGTCCATTCTTTGACTTAGGTTGTCAGCAATAAGTGCACAGGAGGTATTAGCCACTAATCCTTGCTTTGCTTGAATAGATCTCTTTTGAAACAGCTCCAACTCATATGTCTTCAAAACACCATATAACACATCAAAACCAATCTTTGTTAGATCTCTTTCTTTAAGGGAAGAGATTCTTGGTTCCAAGTGATCTGGAAGAGTTAGTAAAAACTTCATATTGAGCTCTTCTGTTTCATAGTGTTTGTCATAGAGTTTGAGCTCGTTTATCAGCTTGTTGAATCTCTCAAACACTTCTGTGATTCCCTCTTTTGGCTGAGCCATGAAGGCTTCATATTGTGAAACAAGAATCTGCTTCTTGTTCTTTCTTACTTCAGTAGTTCCTTCACAGAGCACTTCTATAAGATCCCACATCTTCTTGGCACTAGTACAATGAGCAACAGTGCCATACATGTTGAAGTCTATAGATTCACAAATGATAAGTTGAAGATGTCCATCCAGGGCAACTTTTTCCTTTTCAGGATCAGTGTATTTTGAGGGATCTTTGGGCACATGTTTTGCTGGTACAATCTCAGTGCCACTGGTTGATTCACCAATCTCGATCATTGGAATGAAGGGACCATGCTTTAGAATATCTAAATACATGGGGTTAGAAGCTTTGATGAAAAGCAACATCTTCTTCTTCCATAAACTGTAGTGCTCCTTGTTAAAGGGAGGAATCTTGATACTGCTTAGTTTCTGTGAACTCATTCTTGATCTTTTCTTGTTTGTACGTTAACAGCCTACGCTCTGATACCACTTGTTAGAAATGAATACCACTAGAAACTAGACAGAGGGGGGGTGAATGGATAGTTTGATATATTTTTCGATCTTGAAAACTAAGTAAACAACTGTATGTGATTATGATATGTAATATGCAGAAAGTAAATAACACACACAATCACTTTAATCTACTTTGTATAAGCAAATTAAATACTACAGCTTTCCAGGAAATTCACAATCGAATTTCTGGCTTCTAAACAAGAACGGTTTGAACTTGCTTGCTTACAGAGAAAAGAGCTTAGCAAATAACTATGTGTATCTCTCTTACAGCTTACAGTTGTGTGTGCACGATATATATATTTTCCTATACAAACTAGGCACACACAATATTACACAGCTACCCCTTCTGAAAGTCCAACTTGTCCTGCCATAAGAAGTTCACTGTGTCAGGAAGGACCACCTGCTTTTCGGAGTCTTTCCCGTTTCTGTAGCAGCTTGTCTCTTATCTTTCTCTCCAAGTTTAGCTGTAGATTTGCCATCTGTTCTTTGGACCACCTTGCCAGAACAAATGCTTCAGTATTTGTCTCCTTTGATTCTTGGTTCTGTACCTTGATTTGTCTTGTTATAAACGGCTAAGTGTTGATATCGTGAACTCCACTTCATCCCTGACTATGCGATCTCCCTTGTGAGGACTACGCGATATAGCCTTTGAAGACTTTGCGACATAGGTCATTTGACGACTATGCGACATAGGTCATTTGATGACTATGCGACATAGGTCATTTGATGACTATGCGACATAGGTCTTCTGAGGACTTCACGATCTAGGCTCCTTTGACTTTGCTGACTTCAACACTTCACGACATGTGTCTTGAGGACTTCTCGACATAGTACAAGATGGACTATGCGATATAGTACTTCACGACATGGATATTGGTGACTTCACGACATAGCTTTCTTTTGACTTTACTATATAATGCCTTAGACAAATTCCTGCAACTTATTTCTTCATAGCCTTATTCAACTCTATCCTGCTGCATGAACACTTCTGAACTTCTACCAGGATAATTATTCAATGGCCTATATACAATCTAGATGCAAGAAACTTTACTAAGCTCATTATAAGTCTGAGCATACATGATCAAGCTAATGTTCATGAGAACAAGACAAGTACATTTAGAGACCTATACTATATCCCAGTGATAGAAATCACTAGGTCATGTAATGTGACATAGTCACATAGTGTAGGCTTGTTAATAGTGGTATTCAGACATGTCTTGAGCCTAACACTGACTCTACAAGGGGAATTAATGCCAAGCAATCCAATAGCCTCATTATAATCATAACCTATACTGACATGATTACCAATAGCTTGTTTATTGAGAATCTCTTTAGCCGTCTTACAAGAGTTGTAATAGGCATTGGCTTTAGTCTTAAGCTCACTATTCTCTTCCTTGAGAATGGTTTCCAGTTGAATATAACATTTAACCCTATTCTCAAGAAATGCTATTTTTTCAGTAAGTTCATCCTGATTAACATGCACTAGTTTTAATTATTTTACCTCTTGTTCAAGAGTTGTGTTCAAAAGAATTATTCTATCATTTTCAGTGCGAGAACAAGCTAAGGTACCACCAAGATGACGAATCATTTCAGTATCAGTAAACTTTACCTTTGACATGTATCTAGATGAAGTGCTTTCCTCTTTAGCCATTAAAGCAAGGTTCCCAATCTCACCTGCTGCTTCATCACTGTCAGTGTCATCCCAACTCTTACCTTCAGCAACATAGGCTTTCCCAATCTTGTTCTTCTTGCTAGAATCAAATGTGTTTCTTGTCACTTGCTTTGGCTTTCTGCATTCAGTAGCAAAGTGACCCAACTCATTGCAATTGTAGCATCTGATTGTACTCCTATCCACAGTTCCAGTTTTGTAGCCACCCCTTGTGATACTTGAAGAGGAAGATCCACCTCTCTGAAATCTGGGCCTGAACTTAAGATTGGGATTCCTCTTGAATCTGAACTTCCCAAACTTCCTGACTATCAAAGCCAAATCACCATCTTCCAGCTGATCAAGTTCCTCTAACGAATAGAAGTCACCACCAGATTGATCAATGGATGTTAATCCATATTCAGCATCAATAACATTCATGTTAGAACTGGAAGGTTGAACAGCCTTCACTTCCAGTTTCTGTGGGACTTCAGAAGCCAATGCAGTAGAAGTAATAACTATCCTCCCAGTTCCATATAACTCATCCTGTTGAATCTGCTCCAGCTCATAGGTCTTCAGAACACCATACAGTCTTTCCAAAGCAATCTCTCCCAGATCTCTTGCTTCTCTAATGGCAAATATTCTGTGCTCCAAATGACGTGGAAGTGTAAGTAGGAACTTCTTGTTAATTTCCTTGATAGTTTAGCGCTTCCCATTAAGATTCAGATCATTGATTAATTTGTTGTATCTCTCAAAAACCTCAGAGATACCTTCACCAGGGTTTGATCTGAAATGCTCATATTGAGAGGTGAGAATTTCCGGCTTATTCTCTCTAACTTCCTCTGTCCCCTCATTGATTATCTCTATAGTTTCCCAAATGTGTTTGGCAGTATCACAGTTTAGGACATGATTATGCATGATAGGATCAAGACAATCAACAAGGATCAGCTATAGACAGGCATCCAAGGTAACATCCTCTTTTTCACCAGGAGTGTAATCCTTGGGATCCTTAGGGTACATCCTAGCAGCCATAGTAACAATCTGATTCTCTATAAGTTCTCCCTCAATAATCATAGGGACTTTGGGACCATTCTTCAGCACATCAAAGTATTTAGGATTAGCAACTTTAAGAAATAGAAGCATTTTCTTCTTCCACATTGAATAATGCTCCCTGCTGAACATGGGAATCTTTACTGTACCAACCTTCTGTGTAGTAGACATCTTTTGAGATTTTTAGGAATAATAAAAATTTCAGAGTTTAAGAAAAAAATCTCAAAACAATTGGATCTTTGATTTTTATATCAATCAAAAGGCTCTGATGCCAATTGTTAGGTCCTGATATGTTTGTAGAAGGGGGGTTGAATACAAACAGTACCGTTTAATCGAATTTGTATTGATAGAAGATTAAAAAATTTCAATAACAAATTATCTGCGGAATAAAATGAAACAAGATTCAAGTTAAATAAAACTCTATTGAACTTAAAGGGTGTTACAATTCTGTGTACAGATTACAGAGATCTTGTTACAACAAATCTAGAATAAATTTGACATGAATTTATCTATATTTGTAATAAAAAGGATCGAATACTAAAAAGTAGTTCGATAGAAATTCTAGGGATTATGATCCGCTAGATTGTCAAAGCAATACAAGTAATAGAATTATAGTTGATTGAATGTAACTTTGATGGCTAGAATTTATTACAAGAATTAATTTGAGCATTTTGCAGTTGGTTCACTTGAATGACAGAAGTAAATGAGATGATACTTTGTTCTTGCTTCTGTCTTTAATTTTTGTTCTGTGTGTCTTGTTTGATCAATGCACTTGTTATTTAAACAAGTCAACAGATCAAATGCACGCGCCAAAACCACTGCAACTTGATTTACACTAATAGTACTGTCCATTTAAACCAGGTAGTACTATCGGTAGGACTATCAGTTAGAACTGGTAGTACTATCAGTAGTACTAACAGAGATAGTACTACTAGTGTAAATAGAATTAGGTATAAGACTGATTTAATGCATTCTACTTTTAATTGATTTAATAAATGAATTAATTCTTTTAGAATTAATTCATTGATTAAATAAATTAAATAAATGACTCAAATAATTTCATAAATAAATTAATTCTGGAGAATTAATTTATATATTAAATTACTTAAGATCTAGATTGATTAATTTAATATATGAATTAATTCTGAAAGAATTAATTCATAGATTAAATTAATTATCTTATAGAATAATATTAAAAGACAATTAAACTAATTCTTAGAACCACTAAAATTGATGACGAACTTCCACTGGCTGACGTTGACACTCCATGTACTGTCTGGTTCATGAGCGACTAACTTTAATGGTTGTTCTTCATACTTGACTTTAAGCTGTGATTCTTTTTCTCCTTCTATTTAAACAAAGGACTGTAACCTGTACTTTTTCCCGTCACACTTCTGAAATCTCTGTCACTTTTAAATAGTTCCACTTCCTTGAATACTTCACTGAGGCTTGAACAATAAATTGAACTTCTTTCAATGTAGACTTACTTCAAGACTGTAGATGACTTTAATCTTCATTATCTTGACAGATATAATCTTCTGAGATTCCTGTGACATCTGTATTTATTTTTTACTTATTACATCTTGGTTTATGTTGAGTAGAATCCTCGGTGTTTACAAATAGGCCTAGACATATGCCTTTCAGAAGGTTCTAAGAACCAAGGGTCTTCACAGACGTCGAGAGAAGGCTTTGACCTAAATGCACAATCTAAAGGGTCATCGTCTACCTCCCCAGATGGAACATATCTGGATCCTGCGGGTAAAGGGTCTGACGTAGGTGCAGATCGGCAACTCGGTGACAATGAATCAATTACTATTGAGGAGTCAGCTGAGGTAAAGTCTTCACAGACTATTGAGGAAGATTCAGGATCTCTGCTGTTAATAGAGTCTGTTTCTAACCCCCTAGAGATTCAAACTCTAGATCCTTCAAAGGATATATCATCTAAGGATGATCAGCAACTTGGTTTATCCAAGAACGGGGACTTGCGAAGCCCCATTGCACCATCGGTGACCTCCTTAAGGACGGCTACGGTGTTTTCTTCTGCAGGTACATTGAGCAAAGAGGGATTGAGTGAAACAAAAACACTTACACCTGGCCTGAGTGAGAAAGGTAAAATGAGTAAAACACCGACAGAAACGTTGAGTGTACACCCAGAGCCAAACGTGAGGAGTGACACCCTAACCCTTCCAAATATTGATGATATGCTATTACCGACAGAATGAGAGTTACATGTTCAATCCACTCTCAAGGAGATGACAGTTCACGACAAACAAGGAAATCCACTATTCAAGGTTCCACTGAGACCTTCCTTTGACCAAGGGATCTCCTCTGGTCAAGCCAATGCTTCTTTAAAGACTATTCAAGAGAAGGTTGACTTGGCTGCAGCTGATTCCAGAAGAACTTATCGGGTCTTAGGCAGTGCATCTGGCACTATAACAGGTACTAAACTGGCAGTGGACTCCTTGAAGAAGGAAGCTATGGAAGAACTGGTAGAACTGAGGAGTGACATCAAAGAGCTTAAAGATGGATTCATGAATGAAGTTGATGCTTTGCAACAAGGACAAGAAGCTTTGAAAGAGGACGTTCTGGTTATCCGGCATGGTCAAGCGCGAGTAAAAGATGCAATGAATACACTTTCGAGGGTGGAGTCTAAGCTGAACAAGAGGCTGGATCATATGGAAAAGACTACCAACTCAAGATTGGATAACATTGACCTGACACTAGCTTCTATGAATGAGATGAATAAGCAGATTATGGATTTCTTGGAAAATCAAGGTGACGGAGTACAGTCAATCTGGACTATGCTGAAGAACCAACAAAGTGGACAACCTGGACCTTCAAATCAACAACCTGATCCTTCTACTGCCTTTTATGCTGAGGATGCTTTTATCGAGGATTCCTCAACTAAGGGGGAGAAAGTTGGAGATGGGAAGAAGGATGGATGGGGAGTTTGGGAAACAGTTGAAGCTATTCCGATAAGACAGTACTGGATAGAAGAACTTGTACAAGAAGAAGAGAAGAGTTAAGAGGTATTTGAGGTCATGCAAGAGCAACCAATTCAGGAGGAGCATGAGCCATATTATCCAGACACTGTTGAATATCCAATCTGGGAGGATAATATGGAAGAAGAAGCAAATCCTCTGTCATAAGAAGAAGCTGCCTTGGAAGCGATAAGAGCTCAAAGAGCTGCAATAGATGCCAGGCATGCTGAGAAAGAAAGACACCAAGCAGTTCTAAGGATTGAAAAGCTAAAAAGATCCAAGGTGCAAGCTGAAGTAAGAAAGAAAAAGATGATGGATTTGGGAAGCAAACATGGAAGTGAATGGGAGATGGCTTATAAAACCTTTTGTGGAGTTGAAGACGGATTAGAAGTCAACGACAATGCAGAGGTGGAAGTCATAATTCAGAACATAAGAAGTGCAAATCATGATGATCATGTTTACTTCACTGCACTGAGGAATACTGTGATCTTTCTGAAAGCTGAGGTTAAAGCAAATGGAGCCTGGAACATCCTGATCAATTTTCTTGAGAAAGGTACATTTGTGATTTCCACTAAGTTTTTAGAACAGAGAACATACACAGAACTGCAGGTGATACTCATCAAGATTCAAAGAACTACAAGACTAAATGAACTACTCCGTGAGCATTTTAAGGAGATCTTGATGAAAGTCGGTCCAGAGATTACTGAAGATCCTCCAATGGTTAGATTCATGACGAATGACTTGTTCAGAATCTGCTATTTGGTTGAGGACAAACTGAGAGACTATCCAAGAAACTATCTAATATCAGTTGAGAAGTATCTTAGATCCACTGGATTCACATCAACGGAGAAGGACAAAGCAGCAGACACTCTTAGAAGATTTCTAACGGAGAATGTTCCTTACTATAGGAAAAGAGGATTGGAAGGGCATACCAGATTACCAAACATGCCAAAGCTAAACAAGGAAGATGTTAACATTGCATGGTTATGGGCTGGAGTGGGTCAAGAGGTTGAATATATTGGAAGACACATCCAAGGAGCAATCCTTAAACCTGGAGAACCACTGCACTATCTATCAGTGATTGATTATCAAGCTGCTAACTCCGATCCAATGATTGAGGAAGGTGATATCTGAATGGACTGAAGAATGAAGCAAAGAACAAAAGAACTATCAGCTCAGACTAGAGGAGCAACTTCATTGTATAAAGTTTTATTGTTTTTTGATTTATGAAATCTGGAAATGTATATATATCTGATCCAGAATGCATTTAATATTATTACGCTGTCTTACTTTAAGTAGTTTCATGTTTCCTTAGTTAGTTGAGTTATCCTCGAAGTATTTGCTTGTCGAACTCTATCCAATCAAATAGGGGGAGATTGTAAAGCATAATGTAACATAAGATGTAAAAGAGATAACTACAACTCAATAAAGGACAAGACAGACAATAGTATTAACAGAAGCACAGGAATCCGGAATCAAAGAACAAAAGGTAAACTCAAAAAATCAAAATACGTTATGTATTCTTGAAGTCCGTAAACAGGTCACGGAAAGAAGTTCATGAAAAGTGTTCAAGACTCAGTGACAGCAAAAGGAACAAGACTTTCAAGACGACAGAAGTATGTGAATGATTTAGGGTTAAGTACCACGGGATTCCAGTGATTTAATCGAAGCAACCAGAACGACAAAGGACTTATCAGCAGCATTGAATTGAAGACGTAGAAGAAGAATTGATCAAGTGTTATTCATCTGTGAACCAGACCAGTTGCACTAGTTGACGGCACTACAAAGATCAAGTTGTTTTATCGTCTCAGAAGATATTGATACAGTCTATTACTTAAAACACCAAGGAGCTCAGGAGTAATTACTAAAGGACAAAAGACAAGAAAAAGAATTCGATAGTTTTTCATTTCAGAAAACTATCGAATAGTGTTAAAGGTAATTCAATTTAAAACAAAGTAAATCAATTTGGCACTCGATAGTTTTGAATTAAAAACTATCGAATGGTAAATTGATTTAAACCATTCGATGGTTTTTAAATAGGGAGTAGGTGAAAAGTATTCTTTGTTTTTCAAGTTGATGAAGATCCAACGGCCAAGATTGTTTCTACAAGTTTGGTTCGATGGTTTTCAAAATCAAAGTCTACAATTACAACAGAGGAAGTGTGTCTTCTTCAGTCAGGTTCATTCACTACAGAAGCAATTACGGAGAGAGAGGAAAAGCCAGAGAGAAAATACTAAGAACATTAATTCTGCTGGAACTCTATCATTGTATTGATTGTGAATAACCTAGAACTCATTGAAGCTAATCTACGGATTAGAATTGTAGCACCCCTTGAGGTTTATATTTATAAAAAGATATATTCCCCAACTCTTGGTTTGATTTGGTGTGTTTGATTTCGTTATAGAACTGAATGAATTATCCTCGAACGAAATTGAATTATTTGTAAGTATCGTATTCAACCCCCCCCCCCCTTCTACGATACTTTGGACCTAACAACTTTAAAATTGGAATAAGCAGCAAATGCTAAAAACATCCCGATGGCCTTAAGTCTAGCCACTGGTTCATAGGTTTCATCATAATCAATGCCTTCAGCTTGAGAATACCCTTGTGCAACCAGTCTTGCCTTGTTCCTTGTAACAATGCCATCCTCATCTAGCTTGTTCCTGTATACCCATCTTGTACCAACTACTTTCTTGTGCTTAGGCCTGGGTACCAGCTTCCAGACTTGCTATTGTTCAAACTGATTGAGTTCATCTGGCATAGCAATCACCCAATCTGGATCAGGCAGTGCTTCCTCAGTTTTCTTTGGCTCTATTTCAGATAGAAATGCTGAATAATGACATTCATTCTGAGTTGCACTTCTAGTTTTAACTCCAACACCTGGATCACCAATGATCAGCTCAAAAGGATGAGCTCTATTCCATACATTCTGTCTTGGAAGATTTGATCTTGATGATTCGCCTTGAAATTCACATTGATGTTGTGAGTGACTAGATGATCCTTCATTTGCTCCCCCTGAGTTGTTGCTTGATTGCCTTGATGATTCTTCTCCAGTGTTGGTGGTATCTCCATTGTTACCAGTGTTTCCACCACCACCACCATGATCATTATCATCATTGTTATTATCATTACCAGCAATAACTTCAGGTGGGGCTACATCATCTGATTATGAGTCTGGCAAGTTATCAAACTTCATCTTCTCAGATGAATCTTCTTTTTGGATATTAGGGAACTTAGTGTCATCAAAAGTAACATTAACACTTTTCTTTACTGTGTGACTGCCAACCAAGTAGACTCTGTAAGATCTTCTGGAATAACCAACAAAAATAGCTTCTTGTGCCTTTGCATCAAACTTGCCACGTTTCACATTGTCATCTATAAGCACAAAGCATTTTGCTCCAAATACGTGAAAGTACTTGACAGTTGGTTTCTTGTTGTTCATGATCTCATAAGGAGTCTTCATTAAATCCTTGTGGATTAAAGTTCGATTCTGAGTATAACAAGCTGTATTTGCTGCTTCAGCCCAAAAGTACGTTGGAAGTTTGGACTCACTTAACATAGTCCTAGCAGCTTCAATCAATGTACGATTCTTTCTTTCTACTACTCCATTTTGTTGAGGAGTTCTAGGGGCAGAATACTGTCTTGTTATTCCTTTATCAGCACAAAAGTCATTTAGAATTGCATTCTTGAATTCAGTACCATTATCTGACCTTATGGCTCTAACAGGGAATCTAGAATCCAGCTCAATCAATTTTATATGGTCAATCACCAGGTGTGGGGTCTCATCCTTGGAATGTAGGAATAAAACCCATGTATGTTTAGAAAAGTCATCAACAATCACAAGTGCGTATTGTTTCTTTAACATGGACATCACATTAACTGGACCAAACAAATCCATGTGCAGTAGCTGAAGTGGTTCAGTTATTGATGATGTGTCAGTGCCCTTGTGAGAAGCTTTCTTTGACTTTCCTTTCTGACATGCCTCACACAGTCCTTCCTGTGTAAATTCCATCTGAGGCAAACCTCTAACCAATTCCCTCTTAACTAAAGAGTTCATGGTTTTGAAGTTAAGGTGAGACATCTTCTTGTGCCATAGCCAACTTTCATCTGATGAAGCTTTAGCATAAAAACAATTAACTTCATCTTGGGATCCGGAGTGTAGATCAGCTATGAACAAGTCACCTTTCCTTACTCCTTGAAGAGCAGGCTTTCCATTCTTCTTGTGAAGGATCTGACACTTCTCTCTTTCAAAGGAAACAGCATATCCTCTGTCACAGAAATGACTGATGCTGAGAAGATTGAACCTCAGACCTTCCACAAATGATACATCTTCAATGATAACATTTCCGTACTTCAAACAGCCATATCCTTTCGTAATACCCATGTTGTTATCTCCAAAGGTAACTACTGGGCCAGCTCTCACAACCAAATCTGATAGCAGGGCTCTATCTCCGGTCATATGCCTTGAACATCCACTGTCAAGAATCCACATAACACGGTTTACCTGTTTAACTCCCTGCAATATCAAATTAATTAGTCCTTCCTCGGAACCCAAACTTGATTGGGTCCGGCATACTTAAAGAACTGGCCTTTGTCAGGAAAAACAACCTTTTTAGCTACAACTACTTCATCCTCTTTCACAAAAGAGTGTTTCCATTTATACCCAGCCTTAACACATTTCTGAGTAGGCTTAGGGATAAATGAGTCCACTCTAGTCTTAGGAGGACTAGTAGTCTTAGCTCTAACATGCTTCTTATTATTAACATGTTGACGTGGAGCAGTCTTATCATTAGACACATGCTTACTATTAAAATAAGCATACATAACATTGAAAGCACAAGACATGCAATTAATCACACCACATGCTTTATGAGAAGAGTTAACAGCAGGCATGTTAGTTCTACAGTTGTTTTGATCCAGCTTATGGATATCTGATTTAGTCTCTGTTGTTGAAACAACTTTGACTGGTTTGTCAGATACACACTTGTTGGACTGTTCAACTTCAAAAGCAAGATCTTCTTCACGAATATCCTGTACAATGATAATAGAGTATTCATTCAGAGTATCTACTTGGGACTTTCTAAAGAAAGGTTTATCAATACCCTTAAGCACATCTGGAAAACCCCTTTCTTTAGAACTGACTCTATTAGGGGTATTTATGCTTAATTTACCAATAGACTCATTATAGTCATACCCTATTCCTACGGTCTGACTAATACTTTGTTTATTGATAATTTCTTTAGCAGTCTTACAAGAGTTGAAGTAAGCATTAGATTTAGTCTTCAGCTCACTAATCTAATCCTTGAGAATGGTTTCCAGTTGAATATAACATTTAACCCTATTCTCAAGAAATGTTATTTTCTCAGTAAGTTCATCCTGATTAACATGCACTAGTTTTAATTCTTTTACCTCCTGTTCAAGAGCTGTGTTCAAAAGAATTATTCTATCATTTTCAGTGCGTGCACAAGAAATAGTACCACTAAGATGACGAATCATTTCAGTGTCAGTGAACTTTACCTCTGACATGTATGTAGATGAAGTGCTTGCCTCTTTAGCCACTAAAGCAAGGTTCCCAATCTCACCTGCTTCTTCATCACTGTCAGTGTCATCCCAACTCTTTCCTTCAGCAACATAAGCTTTCCCAATCTTGTTCTTCTTGCTAGAATCAAATGTGTTTCTTGTCACTTGCTTTGGCTTTCTGCATTCAGTAGCAAAGTGACCCAACTCATTGCAAGTGTAGCATCTGATTGTGCTCCTATCCACAGTTCCAGTTTTGTAGCCACCCCTTGTGCTACTTGAAGAGGAAGATCCACCTCTCTGAAATCTGGGCCTGAACTTAAGATTGGGATTCCTCTTGAATCTGAACTTCCCAAACTTCCTGACTATCAAATCCAAATCACCATCCTCCAGCTGATCAAGTTCCTCCAAAGAATAGAAGTCACCACCAGATTGATCAATGGATGTTAATCCATATTCAGCATCAATAACATTCATGTTAGAACTGGAAGGTTGAACAGCCTTCACTTCCAGTTTCTGTGGGACTTCAGAAGCCAATGCAGTAGAAGTAATAACTATCCTCCCAGTTCCATATAACTCATCCTGTTGAATCTGCTCCAGCTCATAGGTCTTCAGAACACCATACGGTCTCTCCAAAGCAATCTCTCCCAGATCTCTTGCTTCTCTAATGGCAGATATTATGTGCTCCAAATGACGTGGAAGTGTAAGTAGGAACTTCTTGTTAATTTCCTTGATAGTGTAGCGCTTCCCATTGAGATTCAGATCATTGATTAATTTGTTGTATCTCTCAAAAACCTCAGAGATACCTTCACCAGGGTTTGATCTGAAATGCTCATATTGAGAGGTGAGAATTTCCAGCTTATTCTCTCTAACTTCCTTTGTCCCCTCATTTATTATCTCTATGGTTTCCCAAATGTGTTTGGCAGTATCACAGTTTAGGACATGATTATGCATGATAGGATCAAGACAATCAACAAGGATCAACTGTAGACAGGCATCCAAGGTAACATCCTCTTTTTCATCAGGAGTGTAGTCCTTGGGATCCTTAGGGTACATCCTAGCAGCCCTGGTAACAACATGATTCTCTATTAGTTCTCCCTCAATAATCATAGGGACTTTGGGACCATTCTTCAGCACATCAATGTATTTAACATTAGCAACTTTAAGAAATAGGAGCATTTTCTTCTTCCACATAGGATAATGCTCCTTGCTGAACATGGGGATTTTGACTGTACCCAATTTCTGTGTAGTAGACATCTTTTGAGATTTTTAGGAATAATAAAAATTTCAGAGTTTAAGAAAAAAAATCTCAAAACAATTGGATCTTTGATTTGTATATTAATCAAAAGGCTATGATGCCAATTGTTAGGTCCTGATAAGTTTGTAGAAGGGGGGTTGAATACAAACTATACCGTTTTATCGAATTTGTTCTGTTTAGAATAAAACAATTTAAGAACAAATAATGGCGGAAATAAATGAAACAGAATTCAAGTTAAATATAACTTATATTAAACTTGAAAGGTGTTACAAATGAGGTACTGATTACAAGATTGAATCTCAAACTAATTAAAACAAATCTAGAATAAATTCGACATGAATTTATATATTTTTGTAATAAAAAGATATAACAATATTTGATAATTTGAGATACGTTCTAGGGATAAAAATCCGCTAGATAGTCAAAGCAGTACTGGTAAATGAATTCTAGTGGTTTGGATTTAACAGAATAAATCTAGAATTAATTCACTGTAAAAGAAATGAATCGGCAGTTCTTGAGTATTCTTTGCAGAAGCTTTTCTTGAAAAGATGTTATGTTGATAATGCTTCTGTCTGTCTGTTTAATTTGATTAAGTATCAAATTGCTTTTGGTAATCCACTTGACACAAAAGCCTGCACGTTTCTGCTTTTCATTCCAATAGGAATGACTATCAAAATGGTCTTGGAATGACTATAATAAAAGCCTGGAATGACTATCAAAAGAACTGGAATGACTATGAGAATTTACATAAACTAAATTAGAATTTCTAGAAATGTACTAGGATGACTATCCCTTGATAGTCATTCCAGTACATTTTTAATATAAATAAACTTGGAATGACTATCGGGATGACTATCCTGGATAGTCATTCCAGTTCATTTTAATTAGGAAATTCTAAATTAATTCTAATTCTAATTTAAATTAATTCTGATAATTAATTTATTTCATAAATTAAATTCTGATGAATTTAATTTATTCAATAAATTAATTACTTAATTTATTTGTTAAATTAATTCAGAAGAATTAATTTAATAAATAAATTAATAACTAATTTAAAGGAGAATGTAAATTCTTATAACATAGTAAAACCAATTCTTGAACCACTTGAACTGCTGAAGAGCATCCATTGTCTGAGGTTGTCATTTGATGCACGGTCTGGTTCATAAATGACTAACTTCAATGTATGTTCTTCATCTTGACTTTAAGCTGTGGTCCATTGTCTGCTTTTGACTGTAGATCAATCTTTGTAACCTGTACATTTGTTGTCACAAATCTGAAACCTCTGTCACTTTAATAAATCCACTTCTTTGAAGACTTCGCTGAGGCTTGAACAAATAATTGAACTTCTTTCAATGTAGTATATCTTCAAATCTGTAGGATGACTTTAATCTGTATTCTTCTGACAGATATGATCTTCTGAGATTCCTGTGACTGTGACAATTGAATTATTAATTACTTATTACAAACTTGTTTAAGTTGAGTTGAATCCTCGATGTAAACAAATAGGCTAAAACATATGCCTTTCAGGTCTGCTCAAGTTAAATCACTTGAAATTGAAAGGCCCATTGGCTTTTCTTTAAACAAAAGTTCGAATTTACCAAATTACTATGAATAAATATAATTAATAAATATTATTTATATTTATAATTATAGAGAATTGAATTTACAAAAATATATATAAATAATATTTAATTATATAATTATAAGGAATTAAACCTAAATTAAACAGAAATAATAATAGAAAACATTGACTTAATTTATGACATACTCGAAAAGAAAAAATGTTGATTAACTCTAACCGAGTAAATGTCAAAATAAGCAAACCCCTAATCATGTGTGCTATCCTTCAAAATCTTGCAACTTTCTGTTAACAACCTTATTAGAGCATCTTCATGGGTAGTAGCTAAATTGGTTAGCTAAAATAATATATAATAACTGTTAGCTAAAATTTGCTGAACCTCTGGGTTAGCAAGATAATTACTGACGTTGGAGTCAGAGGGAGCTGGTATTGTGACTTGGGAGATGTGCAGCGTGTGTTGTTATAAAGGAATAATTTTCAGAAATATATGAAGACCCGGATGAAAATAAAAGTTAAAGAGTTAAAACAAGAAACCATAAACTGTGACCGAGTATTCAGAGTATAATGGGAATGAAAGGGTTAGTGACTCAGTTACAAGAGTTGTTGTATAAAGGTGTAATAAGACCCAGTGTACCACCATGGAGAGCCCGGTGTTGTTGTAAGAGAGAAAGATGTTAGCACAAGATTTTGTATCGAACCCCGAGGGTTGTATGAGTTCGACATGGAAAATAGGTACCCTTGTAAATGATTGTTTGATCAGCGGAAGAACGCTGTGTATTTCCAAATTTATTTAAGAACCGGGTATCACCAGTGGTAAGTTAAATCTGAGGATATACCCAAGACCGCGATTCGTACTAGGAATAGACACTTCGAGTTTTCAGCGAAGTTATTTTGGGTTGACTAATGCACCCACAAATTTTATGGAATGTGATGAAGTGGCTTTGAGTTATCCGTGATAGTAGATAACATGAGATGGAGAAATGGCTAAAGTTGACCAAGGATTACGATTGTGAGATACACTACCATCCGGGGAAGGCCAATATGGTGGCCGACACCTTAATTAATATGAGACAGAGATGGATTCCGAATGATCAGGAATTAAAGGATGAGATTTTACACGAAACTCAAGTTAACCCAACAAACTGGAAAGACAAAATATTTCACCAACAAGCGGCTAGTGACAACTAAGACAAACAAAGAAAGTATGCGGACTAAGCCCGCGAGCATAGAGATAATCCTGCTATGGATAAGCTAAATGGCATGTTGATGAATGACAAGCGAGTTTATGCTGGTGTATTTCTGTACAAATAAGATAGAGAGTATGGTCAGAGATTTGTAATGCAGAAGGTATTTTCATGGAAAGAAGTAATGAGAATTAGAGAGAAAGAAAAGCTGAGTCTTAAATGCATTGGACCGTTTGAGATTTTAAGGCGAATCGTAAGGCTAGCATACGAACTAGCACTAACCCGAATCTGCAACAAGACCTCAACGTGTTTCATGTTTCGATGCTAAGACCATACAAGTCAAATGCTAAGCATATAGTGGAATTCGAGCATGTGGATATGCAACCAGACTTACCCTATATGGAGTAACCAATGGAATATTAGATCAAAAAGGAACAAGTGCTCCAAAACAAGGTCATCAAGTTCGTCAGAGTTATGTGGCAAAATCATAACGTGGAAGAATCAAATTGAGAGCTAGAGGGTGAATTACTAGAGAAATACCACCATTTGATTCAGACAGATTCCGGGACGGAATCCTTTTAAGGAGGGGAGAATGTAAGAACCCGAAATTTTTGATAGAATTAAAATTTTTTTATGATAAAGTGCGTCAGTGAATATATGAATGATTAGTGGTTGTAACCACAATGTATTAATGATTTTGAGATTCAAGATTATAAAATGAATATGGATTTCAGTTACAAGTACTTTGTGAATAGAAGGGATGGACTGACCATCTAAATAAGAACAATCTATCTGGAAAATGGGAATATAATATTCCAAGAAAGAAAAGTATTTTCATGTCATCCAAATCGATATCTGTTATGCATCCGACAACTCCGTAAACAAGATAGAGTATGCCTGAGAAAGCACTAGAACATTTTCTAAGTACAAGAAACGTTGAAATTGATATTGATCTAAAAGATTGTGGATGAATAGTGATTTTGAGGATTAACAAAGTTTTTCATGCCACCTATGTACGAGACGTAGTGTGGATATTCCGAAGTCATATTAGTGATCTACGGAGTAAATAAGTGAATGCAAAGACGATCGGAATTCAGAAATTCCAAATTTTATTTTGGAATAGTATTTGACCGGGCAGCGAATTATATATTATTATATTCAAGAAATGAGATATTAAAATTGAGGAATTGAGGATTTAACATTTTGGAATTTTAGTATATTATTAAAGTCGATTTAAGGATTCGATTGTTGAAGTGAATAGTGAATAGTTACTATTCACTGCGAGCATCGCGTAAAATTTTATCCGCCCTTTAGAAAATATTTCGAATCGTTTCAAGAGGAATAAGGTAACATTTACGGGATTAAATATAGACATGGAAGTAACATGTAACAAGATTAATTCGAGGGATGCAACATTTGGATCATCCATGTGAAAAGAAACGAACCGATAAAGCTACTTTAGCAGGAGCAATGCATGTGCGCCAAGTGTCGCAAGAAGAAGCATCAAGGACCAATGAGTCATCACTTTGACCATTTAATTACAAAATACAAGTGATTAAAACAAAGAAAAAGAAGAAGGAAAATTCGGGAGAAAAGAGAGAAGAAAAATGGTGGAGAAAGAATTGATCATAACTTGAGTTTCTCTCGGCGGTTTTTGGCGATCCACCACTCAAATCGAAGCTCTCGAGAAGCTCTATGCAACCATGGTAAGAGCTCGCTTCACCTCTGTGTTTTACCCATTCGATTCAGTGATTAACAGTTGGAGAAGATGATGAATAGTAACTTGTATCTTGTTTTGTTTTGTTTTGATAATGAGTTTGTAGCTTCCAAAGGTTGTATTAAGCAAGAATCTAAGGCTACATCAGGAGTATGGCAGAAAGCAAGCTTGGAGGAAGGTATAAACCTCTGCCCCTTTTGACTTATATGAGTTTTAGTATGGTTTTGATGTTTATATAAAGTTAAGAGCATGATTAAGTGATTATATGAATTGTTGGTTGAGTTTGGAGGATGGGTTATGAATTTGTTTTGATTATCCATGGAGGATTTGACTGAGTGGAGGGTGTATAAGGTGGATGGTGAGTTTGAGATTGTTTGGTATTGATTTGAGTATGTTTTGAAAATGGAAAACGTTACGATTATAGCCGTCGTAATGCCCGATTCCCGTTAACTCTAAAAACTGCCTAGAGTCCGGAAACTTAACTGCCTCTTTTGGTTCAGTGAGGAACATGAGTGTGTAGAGGTTTGTTTCTAGTTTGCGTGAGCGCAAGAATCATGCCGTTACGATTTACGGTTTAGGAGAAAAGTGAGTTTTAGTAAACGCCATTCGGAAGAATGACTCATCTCTGTTCAGCAACTTTGAGGATATATTTGGACCACTTCAGAGCCATATTAAAATGTGAAACTTTGAGGAATAATACCAGAGACAGTTAGAAAGGCTCACGAAAAATATTCGGATTAAAAAGATTATTTTTCGATTTTATAAAAATGTTTTAGTCGAGGGCGCGCAAGTGAAAACCACTAAGAGCGAGACTTAAAAACCAAGGTTCCAAATGGTTAAGTATAACTTGGATTTGAGGATGGATTTCGAACCAAACTTATGATATAAGTATTTAACGGATAACATGGACTTAGTATGAGCCTATAACGAGTTAGTAATTCCTTGGTTGTGTTTCGCTTACGTGTTTAAGCATTGAGTTATAAGTGGTTTATCGAGGGGATTAACCGTGTGCTTTCGTTTGACTTTGTCTAGATTGTCCGGCATCGTCGCGAACCTCTATCACTTCTCGAGCATCAGGCAAGTTTCTAAAACCATACTTTGAAGTATACATATATTAGATGCAAGTTTTCTAAATCCCATGTTGTATTTCAGATTACATTATACTGATGATGCATATGATATGATAGATGCAAGTTTTCAAACCTCGCATCGTATATAGATGTGATAGTATTAAAACTATTGAGATTATAGTATATGCATATGATAGATGCATGCTTTCAAACCTTACATTGTATATAGATGTAACGGTAATAAAAGATAGTGAGATATATATGTTACGTGTTTCTGATTTCGAAATGATACTTGTGGTGCTAAGTAAAAGTTATTGATATGAAGTTGAACTTATAAGCTATGGATATAGTAATATTTTGGAGCTGATGTGCTAAGCAAAACCCTCAGTAGGGGGAATATACTCTGCACTTGTACTATGGACCGGGAATGGTATCAGTTGTTATCTAGAGATATATTATATATTCTCTATATTTATTTTACATACTAAGAATGGTATCAGTTGCTATCTAGGGTTATTTTATTGTGTTATTACAATTAATCTCGATAAATGATTTACAAATTAAAGATCATTTGGAGTTTAATCTATTAAGGGTATATTTTAAATATATGATGAATAGTTGTTATCTACCCTTTTTGATAAGAAAGTACTTGAGAATTATTTCTAAATAAATATTCTTTATTAAATATAGTTTGCATTAATTATTTAAAGCCCTACTTCTTAAGGAAGTATTTCGTGAAAACGATTTTAAACCCTAGATAGCTAATAAAGTATATTTCAGTCAATTTTATGATGAATAGAGAAGGTTCCCAAATCTATTTCCTGTTTAAGTCTATATGCAGAAAGACTTAAATGTTCGCTCAAACTACCAATACTCGGGGGACCTTTCTCAAGTTTTAATGTTTGCTCAAGTGGACTGCCCGGTCCTAAACCTTTTTGAAACTACTCCTTTATCAGCTTTGTATCCAACTATCAAAAATGATTTGAATACTCCTTCAAGATTCGAGGAGTAAAA
This sequence comes from Heracleum sosnowskyi, assembly GCA_030848705.1. Classification (NCBI taxonomy): domain Eukaryota; kingdom Viridiplantae; phylum Streptophyta; class Magnoliopsida; order Apiales; family Apiaceae; genus Heracleum; species Heracleum sosnowskyi. The sequence continues at coordinate 88,822,507 of CM061243.1, forward strand.
GCAGTGAAATCAGTTGTATCCATGAACAAGCATCAGCTTGGGAAATATGGGTGAATTTTCCTTTCCAACCAGATATGACTACTTTGTGGAGTCGTATACTTGGGGAACAAGGGAAAGGAACTTGATGTTTCAAAGTTATGGATATTCTCGAACTCGGAGAATGTGTAAGGGACTGAGTGGCGACCTGTCCCCTAAGGGAATTACGCATAGACCAGCAGTCTATGAGCGGGTCTGTTCTTCCCTTAGATGATTATCAGATAGTGCCCGACCGTAGGATGAGAGAAGAGTATCGGAGGCCCCTAAGGAATGGGTACCCCTAAGGAATGGGTATGCTCTTCCCCCTACAACCGATTGGCGGGGAGGTAGGTCAGTTAGCGTCTGCCCTATTTTCCCTTCTACGTAGAAAAACAGCAGTGGGGAGTTGCCTTACGACTGATCATCGTAGAGGTATCCCTGTCGCCTAGAATCTCCAGTAAGAGTTCACCATCGATGAAAGAGCATGTTTCATGCACGATCTCAGAAAAAGAAAGTTTGTTCCAGTTATTCAGTTTCATGAAAGTTTTCAGAAAGGTTACTCAAGAGTAATCTAGTATATTCCAGTATATGAGTTATCAGAAAGCATATGAGATTACAAAAAGGTATATGATTGTTTTGAAAAAGGTATATGGAATCAGATGAGCTTAGAAAATGAATTGGAAATATTTTACATTGTATTTATTTCCAAATTATGATATGAGGTAAATGTTTGATATGAAAGATGATATTGAATTTTCCTTATAATTTCCTCTTTTAAGTTATATGTTGATAGTCTGCTTATATTTATATAGCAGATATTTTACGGAAAGGATATACTGAGGTACCTTGTTATTTCATCTTTTATACTATACTAGAACTTTGTTCAATAGTATGAATATCGAAAGTTTGCAGAATATTATGGAGATGATATTTGAAATACAACAATGGTATTTTTGGAATACATTCCGATAAGGAAATGATTTCAGTATCAAGATATTTTGACAAATTATTGTCGCATACCCGCTTTATTTCTGGGTTGAATAAAAGGGCAGAATTATGTCATACTTTCATTACCTTGCTGAGCTATCGCTCACTCTTGCTATTATTTTATATATATTATATAGCAGCGAAGCAGGATGCCTATGGGACGGCACATACCTCGCAAGGCGTTTCCATAAACAGTTTCAGTAGTGATCCCGGGAGTAGTACGAACCAATCGAATCAGGCTACGGCTTTGGTATTCAACTTATGTATAGACATGAATGGTATTAGAGGATTGTGAGCATAAGAAGGCTAAGCTGGTAATGTACCACTACGTAGAAATTGTATCAGTAACAGATTCAAAGACATTTGGGTATTGTAATAAAAAATTATTTATTCCGCAGTTATTGTATGGTGTCGTTTCTGAGACTCTAACCTGTGTGTGTGTGTGTGTGAGACATATATTGTGGGGTCATGAACAGGTGAATTATGAATGGTGTGAGTAATACAGGTAAGGCAAGGAGTACATGGATTGTGACAACCCTAAATCCCTGACCCCGGATTTGGGGCTGTTACAATTATTTTCAATTTCTCGTTCATTACACTCTCGTACAACTCTATTGCCTGGTCCATCTGCATTACCAAAGAGATCAAATTAAAAATCAGAAACTAGCAGGAATTTCGAACAACTAGCAGGAATTTCGAACAACTAGCAGGCATTTGAAAAAGGTAGTAGGAATTTAAAAGAGGTAGTAGGAATTGCGAACAACTAGCAGGAATTTCGAACAAGTAGATAGAGTTTATAATTCAAAAAAACAGTAATTTATTCATTTGCTTTAGAGTAATGATATGTATTGACTTATAAAATAAGCATTGATTTTGGAGGGAGATGAGGTGGATGTTTTTAGAGGATGGGAAGTGATTCAACAAATATAGAGGACCAATCCAGGATATCTATAATTATTGCTAACAAGAGTATGCCCTTGGAGAGAGACATCTTTTAAAGGATATGTAAAATTGTTACTATTTGGGTGCCAATTAGACATTATAGCTAATGGGTCACCAAGGTTGGAGATGCTCTTATTTTACTAGTGCAAAATTCAAAATTTTAACTACTTTCAAGTGTACATTCTCTTTTGAATAAGGATAGTTCCCTAATCCCTATACAAATCAAAAGAAAAAATATATGACGAATAACAAAGAGTTCATTTCTTAAATATATATATATATATATCGTCCATCAAAATATAAGTTTAGATTATGCTCGTGCGTCATACAAATTATAAAACTAGTTAAAGTAGGAGAGAGAAAGATAATTTTTTTATATTTTATTATAAAAAATGTAGTTAAGGAGACATGTTACTTAAATATAAAAAGTTAAAGATTTTAGGATCTAAAGTGTCTAGGATCGAGAAACTTACGGGTTAGCATCGGTTGGTTTGGGCGGTTTTTAGGGTTCAAATCGAACCAAATCAAAAATTTTGGTTTAAATAAATTCAAAATCAAATCGTCATGTAAAAAAATCAAACCAAACTAATCCATTTATAACGGTTCGGATTGGTTTCGGTTTAAACCGGTTTTTCTCTATGCAACAAATAGAAAATCAAATTAAATTTTAACTTCAAAGAATAAAAGAAACTGAAATTTTCAAATTATATAATAAATCAATCTTTTCTGTTTTAGTCTTTTTTTTATAAGGATAAGAAAATATGAACTTAGCAAATTAAAAAAGAGATAAAAGGTGGAAAAAATATGGCTCTTATACTTTTGATCAATAAAAATAAATGGATGAAAATTTAGTATATAGATAAAAATCCACTATATTTATTATACGAGAACATCTCTTTCAAATGAGCAATTTTATTCATTTTGAAAGGACGTATATGCCCTCCTATTGACCTCATTTACCAATTACAATTGACCTGGTCCGCCTTTACCCTCGGCATTCCCCCTCCCTCAACTGTCATCTGCGTCTGTACCTCCCCGCCTATCCGTGCTCAGAGTCATTCGAGCTTCCTCTATTGCTCGAACGTGTTTATCGGAATACGTTCCTATTTGTGTATCTTTGTTGGAAATTGTTTTTCCTGCAATTAGAGCCCTGAATTATGGTAAGTTTTACAAATTACTGAATGAAAAAGATTGACACTGTGTTGATATTTTTGTGTGCACCTGCAATTACTGCTTGTTTGTTGATTTGTTTTCTTGTGTGATCGGTCCATATAGGTAGCGGCATCCAGTTTTGTGTTAGATACAAAGAGCGCCCTTTCAGTTGGGAGACAAATTCAGTCATCAAATTTGTGTTCCTTAACTTAAGCCCCCGGTCAAGCAGATAAGCGTATCAATATTCGTGACAAAGGTAACTTCAGGAAGATAACTTATGGTGAGGAATTTGTAAGGGGTCTGTACTATATGCCTTTTGATTTCTGGTTTGTAAATGTGTGATATGTTGTTGGCTACATTCAAGTTTCTACACACATATATATAAGATTTGCAATTTTCTATTTGGGGTGGTCAGTGAGTTTCTATTACGGCTGCAAAAGGAAGTCATTGGCATCGAAAAGTTTTTAGATTGGCTGCCATTAATGTTAATCGCGCGAGAGGAGGATGAGAAGTTTGACGAGGTCGGCGGTACAGTAAAAGTCCTTAGAGATTATTTGAAAGCTGATTTTGAAAAGCTGCAAAAGAGATCCATCTTCGCGGAAAAGCTGAAAAAGAAGCTGGGAAAAAAAGTTTCCCAAGCGAGTGTGGGCGTGCAGAAAAGGTAGTGACCCCTCCTTAACTTTGAGTTTCATCCTACACCAATTACCGTCTGTTTTTAAATTATTCATGTTTTGTTGTAAAATACTGGCTATAATAACAATAAAGGAACTACTAATGTATAGAGAGAGCAAGAGAATAACAAAGGCAAGAGCACAGAAATAGAATTGGTACCGTACTTGACAAAATTTAATGTTTCGCTTTTAATAAAATAGTATAGATTTCTTAAAAAATAAACAAGTAGAAATGTTAAAATAGGTAAACGTTGTTAAATAATTAAAAATATTAAAATAGATTTTAAAATAAATAGTTAAGGGTTTGCCCGTGATATATTTAGAAAAGTAGGGGTTTTAGTAAAAAGTAAAAATAAAAAATAATATATTTTAGTTGAAAAATAAAATTGTCCATGATATTTTTAGAAGAGAAGGGCTTTTGGTAGAAAAAAATAAGAAATGTAATGTATTTTAAAGCTGATGGGTTATAAACAGATAATATTTTTATTTAATAATATTTTTATAAATGAGTAAATGAAATTAAGTAAAAGCACAAAATATGGTACTGTACCAACCATTTTGTTGTTTCGTGTTTAATAACATCGTGTACATACAGTGTTGCTAGAGAGTTGCTTTCCTGGGTAGAGGAATTTGTAAGGGGTCTGTACTATATGCCTTTTGATTTCTGGTTTGTAAATGTGTGATATGTTGTTGGCTACATTCAAGTTTCTACACACATATATAAGATTTGCAATTTTCTATTTGGTGTGGTCAGTGAGTTTTTTGTATATTCCTTGCTTACCTCTACATTTCTTATTGATCTGGTGTGCCCCTATAATCTCTTTGAAATGCCAACAATGTCAGTGTCGCCGAGAATTAAATTAGCTTATTGAGCATATACACCATAAAAGTTCATAATTTTAAATTTGGATTAGGTTTTATGAAATTTAATTTGGTCCATGTTCATCCGGTGCAATACCTAAACTATATAATAGATCTGGTCCCCTATAATCTCTTTCCATATGCTCTTCAGTGTGGTGTCAGATATCTATATGCCCTGCTTCTGAGTTACTGCACATCTTTGTAAATTTTTGGTGGCCTTGGGTGTTGATTTAGTTCTTTTCATTTGCTATGTTTATGCCTAAGATCTTTCTCGGGAATAGGCCCCGCCACTTGCGCGAAAATGATCGAATTCAAAAAATAACAAAGCAGCAGGTCCTTTTTGTTCGAGTATATTAACATAATTATATCCAGTTTACTTAATTTATATAATGCCGACCAAAGTCTTTGTAGCAAAATTATAGCTTTGCAGGAAATTAAGAGTTCTATGAGAAGAAAGATTTTTTCAAGACGCCCGACAATTAAATCTAAACAAGCATTCCCCCATGCAAATTGCCAGATATAAGTTGTTTCCTATTTTATTAAGGATTGATATTTACCTTGTTTTTCGACAGGTACTCGCAAAAGAATTTCTAAGCATGGGTCAGATACCATTTAAAGTAAAAGGAAATGAACAGGGTATGGAGAGGTCTCAGCAATATAGGTGCACCATTTGCGAAAATTTCTTCCAACGAGGCAAATGTCAAGTTACAGGTACATTGTACATTATGTTTGATCGCTTAATTTGGCGGACTGAAAAGTATGTATTTCTTTCCATTTTTAATTTGCCAATGTTAATCATATCCTATTTATATTGGATCATCTTTTTGTCTAAATAGGGCTCCTTTTACTTAATGCATCAGAATTATACCTATCTATGTTATTTTATCTCGTGGATGCCCATCTTGCGTACATACTCTTTTAACCAGAGTGATCTCTGAATGTATATGTGGATTATATAAAAGATTTTATAGGTATCTTACTGGAATGCCTTGACCAAGCAAATTACTTTTTTTAATTATGAAACACATTGTGTAAATGAAGCTCCGCATTGTGATTGCATCAACTTCTAAAGGAAATATAAGCTATAATATTCTTGTGTTGTTCAACCCGTCCTAAAATACGAACTGGCTTTTAATACTTGCAGGAAATAAGTTGGCTTAAGGTAACCTGTACTGTGGATCGCACGGCTATTCAGACAAACATGAGTGCTTCTTGATTACCAAACTACTGTACAAAATGCAATAACCAAGGCTAATCCTGTTGTTAAGGTGGAAAAGCTGGAGAAGATATAGAACTGGTAGGTAACTGGTAATTTATTTAAGATTTTGAAACTTCTATGACAACATTTTTCTGAGCACGAGAAGTCCTAGATCAGGTTTGAGTACAGGTATGTTTAGTACTATATTATAGCCCAAATATATGGTTTTAGAAATAGATAATTTTAAACTGAAAACTTGATTAATTTGGTAAGGCAGGCATATGAAGTATGAAAAGCATCCTATGTTAGTTTAATGTCTACAAAATTGTTTATCGTGTTTCCTTCATGTTTAGGTAAGATTAATACGTTTCGTCCTATTTACTTGTCCCCCTTTTATTATTGAAGGAGGTCAAATAATAACTAGAGTTTATATTATAAAGTTAAGAATCTTTACAAGGTTCCAGAGAACCACATAATAAACCAGTATTATTGAGTATGACTTGATCTAAATCCTTACGTGCTCCTTATAAAAACCTGTGATTTTTATGTTATCTCACGTACCACTTTCTCCCTGGACAGAATGGGATTGGCATTTTTGTTATACATAGAGAAAATATGTTATAGAACTGAAACGAATGTACTGTGGTGATTATCACATGTCATACAGTTGTCCAATACTCTATGTTTGAGTGTTTGTTTATATTTTATGGAAGAAGAAAAAATAATGTATTACTGGAGCATGTGCGATCAGGATTCTTCAATTACACTTATATTTAATTTAAATCCTCCCACTTTACTATACTAAAAATTGGAGAACAGGACATAGAACTACAAGATGTTAACACCCTTACAAACGCTAACAAAATCCAAAACATGGAGTTATCAGTAGTGGAATTCTCTAATTGCATGTAAATTATACGTGGTAGGATTGTTATACGAGATCGCTTGCAAAGTTATTACTGTGTTATATAGATTGTACATTGGAGAACATTGGGGTACTGTGAGCCTGATTTTTCTTTTGATCTAAAGTGGTTGCATCTTGCAAAAGCAACCTTATTTACATGATATGCATATCACATACCTCGTGTAGGAATTACTACAAAGACACGTGCTAATAACATCTATCGAAGTCTTCGGTGACAAGCTCTACACTTCTTTTGTGTTGCAAAAGAGAACTAAATTCCATAGAATAAATATGGTTGTGGTTTATTGTACTTGTGGTAGGAAGTATTGCAAATTATGTAGGAAACTTTTTAGACATTTTTTCGATGATGCTTAAGAATTTACATTATTGGATATTTTGGGATTTCTCTGACAATTGACAATTCTGATACATTATAATTGCTGCAATTACGATTATCTAATACTGATTTACGTAAATAAAATCATGATTAACATCCTATTACCACCTACTAACATTGCTCGATTTTTAATAAAATCAAGTACAGTAAAATACGTTCCAAATATATATTCTATCTTGATTCAGCAATACTACAGTCTTCTTGAAAGGAATTCTTTGTATCTAGGCATAACTCTATCACTGTCCAACCTATCATGTTTTCATACCCCAAAACCCCTATCATGTTTTCATACCCCAAAACCCCCAAGTCCGGGCAAGTAGAAACAAAACCAATTAGGATACATAGGCATAAGTTGTTACCCAGATACAAAAATCTAAATTTAAAAGTGGATCTTAATCTTATTTTTTAATTAAATTAGTGTCATTTTTGTTTAAATATTGATGCGACTCTTATTTTTTTCAGAATAACAAGCTTGCAGACTTGGAAATATACACGTCTCTCTTATAGGTCACTTTTGTTTTAGCAGAAGTCCGAAAGTGGTGAATGAAACTGCAGGCCGCAGGCCTGCGGTAGAGTATGCAAAAGTATATTCAGTTTTTGATGGTAGTATATCATAGTCGTGGCTTGGTATATGGTACGCGATATTATCTCCTTTCTTTTTCCTAATTGAACTTGCAATGTTATTATGTTTATGTAGACAAACCTTTTAGATGTATATGTCTTAACATTCAATATCAATATATAAGTAAAAGAAGTGCTATATGAATTTCTACTACTTTCATACTTGGTAAAGTTGTTGCCGACTTGCCAGACTTGCGCTCCCTTGGAGCATGAGCACGTGCACATTAGTGTTTTTACATTTCCCTTTATGTTAAATACTATTTACCCCTCACTATAGAATTTGGTTACTCTATATAATATTTTAAGCAAAATTTTGAAATTTTGAAATAATTAAATAATTATTTGTATTTTATACAATGAAGGGCTAACAAAAGAATAATGAACTCCATATACTAATCGCTCAATAGTTTTCGTTAGAATGGGAAATTTTTGAGTAAAGATTTATGTGAGATGTGCGATTTTATTATTAACAAATAATAAAAACCTCGAATATTGGGAAAGTAGTAATAGATCTTGGAACTGTTCACTTCTCTACATTTTTTTTGAAAGACCCTTTTCTACATTTTGAGCTCTCCAAATGACGAAATGAGATAGCAGGTTGGTGATCTTTGGGGAACAAGTTCAAAGATAAGATAAACAGTATATATTAAAATGTTGTTCTATTAATTAATTGGCAAGATCCAGTTTTCTTGAGTAGTTTAGTGTTGATGTTTTTTTATTGATTTGCCTTGCAGAGCTTGAAATAAGTATAAAGTGGATAGTAAGAAGAAATGGATGGTTATGGACCTTGGTCAGTGTGAATCTGGCTATTCATATGGCAATCACGGGCCTTGTGCTGGTGACTTAGTGCTTCTGACTCATTCGTCCTCATCCTCGTGCATTAATTATGTGTTAACTTTTGTTTTCGACATATTGCGTTTGATCATGCTCTTTCGGTATGTTTTTAAAGAGGCCAGGAAAATTCACACATAGCTATCCAGGCAAGTTCACACATAGCTATCAACGAGTTTCACATTTGCAGAAGATATCTGCTATTTGTAATGGCGTCTTTGGACTTGGTTAATTGTGATTGGGTGTTTTGACATCAGAATAGAGGTTGAGGAGAAAACAAACAATTGTCCCTTTGAACTGGTGGTTGTTATGTTTTGTTTCATGTACTAACCCAGTTATTAGCAAGTTTAGCCGTAAGAATTTGGGGAGAGCATCTCCAGTTATTAGCAAGTTTAGCCGTAAGAATTTGGGGAGAGCATCTAAGAACTCTGTGAACATTTTATCAATCATTGCCTAAATATCTACTGAATAGGCGTTTCTCTTTTTATTACCATTGCTCACAAAGAGTTGGTAGTAAGATAGCTTTGAATGTGTTTTTTTTCTTGGAGTAAGTTTATTGATCGTATGCATTTACAAGTGATTCATAGATCTTATTAGCCCTTGAAACATAAACAATGGAAGTAAGTATAACGAAAAGCCTGAAGAAGATTCTGTTGTTGTTGCTACAAGCGTAAAAGACCAATTTGAAGAGTGCCTTCTCCTTTGTCATTCTAGAGGTTTTCCTTTTAATGATTCTATTCAGAGCAACCGAGAGCCAAGAAAATTGTAAGAGGCTGAAGTCGTAACTTCATCCAAAGTTCTTTGGCAACAAGCTCGTGACTTGAAAAATGAACTTTTTTTGTAGAGAATTATTTTTATTAAATGTATTCAAATCTTTATTATTCTATATTCAGAAAGCAATTATAAGAACCGTTATAATGATGAGCATGAAGAAATAATATTATGACAGAAATAATATATAATATGAGATTGTACACGAGGCCCGTGCCTTGCACGGGCACTAATGCTAGTTAATATCTTAAAAGAGAATGCATAATTATTTTTAATTTTTTTACGACGGTGCATTTTATATGTTTAGACTTAAATATAGTTTGTAAGTTCTAGTTAAAAATTAATTGTAAATGATTGACACGCACCCATATATATATATATATATATATATGTGTGTGTGTGTGTGTGTGTGTGTGTGTGTGTGTGTGTGTGTGTGACAATCAAGAGAGAACTCTTTGTATAGAGTCAGGAGAATCATTACATAAATATTCATAATACATATTTTTTATCACATTTTTTATTAAATATAATTATATATTTCAATTATTAAATCAAAAAATGAAATTAAACTATTTTTTTTAGAAAAAATAATTGAAAATTAGTCAAATAGTCCAAAGTGATTTTACAGCAGAATCAAATTTATCCAAAATTATTCTGCAATAGAATCGAATTTAAAATCAATGCTTTTATTCAGATTATAAATGCTAAATATTTTATAAAATTTGTATATGTTAATATTTTACATTAGAATCAAATTATAAATTTTATGTAAAAAAAATTTAAAATTATTTATGTGATTTTATAATAGAATATATGATTCTCCCCGGTTTCTATATAAGATGGTTCTTCCGGGAAGAATGATATATATATATATATATATATATATATATATTTATTTATATATATTAGGGTTTCAATTTAAAATTATGGTTCGGTTCGGTTATTTCGGTCCGTTTGAAGATAAAAAGCAAAACCAAACCGAAAAAATTCAATTTTTAAAATATCAAACCAAACCGTTAGTAAATTGTAAAAATTGGTTTGTACGAACGATTTAGATCAATTCCAAAAATTCTTGCTAAGTCCCTCGGAAACTTTTATTTGCCTGTAAATAGAATTACCCCAGCCGACATATAGGGAGAATACGAACAGAGGGGCATAAGATTTGAGGTCCTATAATTAGATTCGGAGAGGTGCAATTAATTAGTACTAGCATATAACACGTGCAAAGTACGGATGACTTTAATATTAATTTTGAAATTTACTTAAAAAAAATTAAGATTTTAATATTTCTGAAAATACTGTTTTTTAAAAAAGAATTAAAAGTACAACTTTAATACTTCAAATCTAAAGAAACTTATAGATTTTATAAAAGTTTATTAGCTTAGTCAGCATGTCAGTCAAGGTAACCGTACAAATTATCAATATATTTTGTGATATAATTGAAGAGTTTGTAATTATGTAATATATGTTTGAAAATCGAAAATCAAAACTTTCAATATTTCTGCTATTATATAATAGTATAGTATAGATAGATGTCGTCTGCGATAATCTTAGAAAATGAGAAATTTTAGTTAGAAAATATAAAAAAAAATATATGTTTTGGCTAACAAAGGTAATCGATTAATTATGTATTTTAGGTGAAAAATGTAATTGGTTATAAATAGGTAATATTATTATTTAATAATATTTTTTTATAAATAAGTAAGGATAATCAATATACTTATATAAAGGAGAAGACGGGGGCGGTGAGGTGGCGTCTCTAGAATCGCTCCGTTCTATTTTTCTACTTTTCTCAATTTTTCACAATTTTTAATTTTAATAATTACAAATTCCTTTATTATTTTCGATTTTGTAGGAAGGAAATTGAAATTTACACTTTTATTATTTTCAAACTTGATATAACTTTCTTTTATTATTTTCAAAGTTGATGGAACTTTCTTTGATTTAGAAAATTACAACTTCCTTATTATTTTCTAATTTGTAGAACTTGATAGAACTTTCTTTAATTTAGAAAATTACAACTTCTTTATTATTTTCGAATTTGTAGTCTTGATAGAACTTTCTTTTATTATTTTCAAACTTGATAGAACTTTCTTTGATTTAGAAAATTACAACTTCCTTATTATTTTCGAATTTGTAGGACTTGATAGAATTTTCTTTGATTTATAAAATTACAACTTCCTTATTATTTTCGAATTTGTAGGTTTGATAGAACTTTCTTTTATTATTTTCAAACTTGATAGAACTTTCTTTGATTTAGAAAATTACAACTTCCTTATTATTTTCGAATTTGTAGGCTTGATAGAATTTTCTTTTATTATTTTCAAACTTGATAGAACTTTCTTTGATTTAGAAGATTACAACTTCCTTATTATTTTCGAATTTGTAGGACTTGATGGAACTTTCTTTGATTTAGAAAATTACAACTTCCTTATTATTTTCGAATTTGTAGGCTCTTATGTTAATAATTGTAATTTTCTCTTTTATTATTTTCAATCTTGATAAAACTTTCTTTTTTTATTTTCAAACTTTATATAACTTTTCTTTATTATTTTCGAATTTGTAGGACTTGATAGAACTTTCTTTGATTTAGAAAATTACAACTTCCTTATTATTTTCGAATTTGTAGGCTCTTATGTTAATAATTGCAATTTTCTCTTTTATTATTTTCAATCTTGATAAAACTTTCTTTTTTTTATTTTCAAACTTTATATAACTTTTCTTTTATAATACTTCTTGACTTTTAAACATAACGGATTTCCATGTTATTCACCTTACAAACACCTATAAATTAAAGGTCATTCATAACAAAAAAATTTACACCGAAACTTTTTTGCATAGCTTCAAATTTTTACAACCATATTTACAATAAATACAACTATGTCCTACTTCATGTTGGATGCTTTGAACGGCAACAGCTATACCTGGATGATAAGAGTACGAGTGTGTAGAATGTGGGAATCTGTCAATCCAAATACTGAAGAACTGATCAGTCTTGACATGATTTTGATCGATGAAAAGGTTAATAAATTAATATACTTATAACTTATTAGTTTGTCAAATTGTATGTTGTTATTAACTTTTCTAAGATATGTTGTATGACAGGAAAATTTGATCCATGCTACGATCCCGAAGATTCTGGTCTCTCGGTTCAAAATCTTTTAGAGGAAGGCTCTGTGTACATCATCAAAAATCTGAAAGTTGTTTCAAGTACAGGGAAATATAGACCACTATCTCATGGTCTAAATTGCTCTTCATACGCATAATGTTGTCTAAGAGATTGGAAGAAGGCATCGTCAACATATCACTGCATGGATTTCAGTTCATATGTCCGGATATGATTGATGCACGTATTAATGACACCAACATACTCTCAAGTTTTTGATGCTCTAATATATTAGAGTAATATATAAATAATACTAAAATTAAATTATATTATATACAATCTTTATTATATTATATAAAGGAAACTTAACTGACGCTCTTATAAAATATTCAAAGTAAAATCTTCTTTTTATACCTTTTAATTTTATTAACTGTACGATAATTATCTTTATAAATACATAACTACCATAATAAAAGAATCTTGGGCATCAAGTCATAAAATTTATAAATAAAGGGTATCCATCGGCATTATCAGATATATTGTACTAATGATTTTTTATTATTTTTTTGTTGCAGATTGATGATTCTAGATGAGCAAATTTATCTATGATTTAAAGGTGGGATGAGCATAGAAACTGAGAAGAATATTAAAACATGGTCATCCCTGCACATTGGTATAATGGTATTGTTCTAATTTCTAAGATTTTTGTTTCTTATCTATCAGTTCTTACTCACTTAAATTACAAATATTATGATATTATGTATGCAACTCCTTTTTTATTGTGATATTCACTAAACTTAAGTGCCGAATATTTGTGTGATAATGAATGAATGCACAATCTAGATAAACTTATATATATATATATATATATATATATATATATATATATATATATAAGTATATTTTAAGGGAGGAGAAATAAATAAATTACAGATATGTTAAAGATCTCTAAACTCATAAGCACGAATTCGACCATCCCAGATATGCATATAAAACTATTTGTAGACATACAAATTCATTTTGGGTTGCAGGGTTGATCAATGACTTCTTATATACACAAAGAATTAACATAAATATTTGTACTCTTTTAAATGTTTAGTGTATATACTAATAATCAAAAGATTATCGATTCTTTAAAATAATCGAAGAAAATTGGAGGAACTCTCAAATTGTCCGAAAGTTATTTATCTATTTTTTAGAGCTCTTGAATTTTAATTTAATAAAATTAATTTTTTTTATTAAAATTCGAATTTATAGGAAAGAAAAATAACTATTGAATTTTATATTTTTACTAATAGAGTAAACTAAATATACAATTTTAATATTCTTTTCTTTCTCAATTTTAATTCAATAAAATTAAATTTCCTTATTTAAATTCGAATTTATAGGATAGAAAACATATCAATTTATTAAATTAAAATTTCTTATTTAAATTCGAATTTATAGGATAGAAAAAAATATCAATTACCTTTCAAATTTTTATTAATATAAAAAATAAATTTGCAATTTTAATATTCTTTTCTTTCTCAATTTTAATTCAATAAAATTAAGTTTCTTTATTTAAATTTGAATTTATGGGATACACAAAATCTGAATTGTCTTTTAAATTTTTACTAATGTAGTAAACTAAATATACAATTTAAAAACTTTTCCCTTTAAAATATTTAATTATGGAGGAAAGTAAATATACAATCTTAATATTCAACATCTTTATCTTTTTATCTTATCAATCTTTATCTTATTTCTCCTTTTATTTATCTTCCTTTTTGTATATCTAAGAAAAATTTCAGGAGCTCTCAAATTATCTTAAAGCTATTTATCTATTCTAGAATTCCTGAATTTTATTTCAATAAAATTAAATTTTCTTATTTAAATTCAAATTTATAAGATAAAAAAATAGTAATTGCATTTTAAATATTTACTAATGGAAAAAACTAAATATAAAATTTTAATATTCTTTCATTTTTCAATTCTGATTCAATAATAAATTTTCTTATTTAAATTTGAATTTATAGGATAGAAAATCTAAATTGTCTTTTAAATTTTTACTAATGTAGGAAACTAAATATATAATTTTAATATTTTTTTCTTTAAAATCTTTAATAATGGAGGAAACTAAATATATAAAATTAATATTTGGCAAATCTTTTGATCTTATTAATCTTTATTTTCTTTCTCCTTTTATTTATTTTCTTCTTGCTAGAATTGCTCGAAAAATATTTATATGTTTTTCTAGAGCTTTTTTTTTCCTAAAGTTCTAGAGCTTCTTAATTTTAATTCAATAAAATATATTTTTCTTATTTACAATTAGAATTAATAGAAAATTAAATAAAATTTAATCCTGTTTAGAATTTAATTAGACTAATATTACTTTTTTTCCCAACAAACTTAAATCTTATTTAAATTTTAGTTCATATTTAAATACTTAAAACTAAAACTTACTTCTTTAGTCCTATTTTTATATATATAAAAAATTTAAACCTTTTTAAAATTAAAAAAGAGTTTTTAAAACTTGAAAATAAAATTATTTTGATTTTTAAAAATTAATTTTAAATTCAAATTATAATCAAAATTCAAAATTTAAGGTTCTGAAAGTCCAATGGAAAATGGTGGAATACCTTTTAGAGTTTAGCTTATTTTGACTTTCATAATAAATTTTCATATAAAGTAAAAAAAGGAGAACATTAAAAAAATTATATTTTAGTATCTAAATTTTTATTATTACGTACAATTAATATATATATATATTATGTTAAATATATTTTAACATATTCAAATTCACGTCCAACTCCACACTCTTTTGAATTTAAAATTATAATCAAATTCAAATATAAAGTCTTGGGTGCGACAAAATTCAATCATATCGAAACGGCTTGGTACTTTTTGTATTAAATTATTTGATCATCTCTTATAGATCTTTATGCAAAGGACATAATGACATAGATTTTTATTCTTTTTTTTGTTAATTTAATATATTTGTATAAATAAAAAATATATTATAAGACCGTTGCAAAACGCAGCTTATTAAACTTCTATTTTCAACATTATAATAACTTATCAAATTATTATAATGCGGAATAAAACGTGAGAAGTAATATAATAAAATTATTATATTATTAATAATTATTAAACGTGAGACGGGGTTGTGAGGTGGCGTCTCTCCTATCGATTCAATATATTTTTCTAATTTCCTCAATTTTTTGATAATAATATCAAATATTAGAAAAAATCTCATTTACCTTTTAAATCTTTACTAATGAATGAAATTAAATATACAATTTTAATATTATTGTCTTTAAAATCGTTACAAATGGAGGAAAGTAAATACATAATTTAAATATCCTACTAAATATTTTATTAGAAAATATCTCAGTTGTCTTTTAAATCTTTCCTAATGGACGAAACTAAATATACAATTTTAATATTATTGCCTTTAAAATCTTTACAAATGGAGGAAAGTAAATATACAATTTAAACATCATACTAAATTTTTGATTAAAAAATATCTCAATTGCATTTTAAATCTTTCCTAATGAAGGAAACTAAATATACAATTATAATATTTTTGCCTTTAAATCTTCAATATACAATTTTAATATTTTTCTAATTTTTTTTATTTATTAATGTACTTGCTAATCAATATCAATATCATTATTAATATTTTATTATCTTTATCTTTTATCTTTATATAAAAGAAAATCTTTCGGCGCTCTCAATTCGTCTGTATTCTATTTATATATTTTTCTAGACCACCTCTATGAAATAAATAAAATATTAATTTTCTTTTTTAACTCATAATTCATAAAAAAGGAAAACTTATAAAAATAAGTTCTTCAAGGATTATGAATCTAATCAGATTCTACGGTCAATTGATTATATCTATAGTCCTATAATTATAACTTTATTAAATCCTATAATTTATACAAAAAAATTATAAAAAACTTTTTATGAATTCAGACGATTATATAAACAAATTCATAGAGTCCAAAATTTGTGCTCTCTATTTCATCGAGCTCATATTTGTGTTTAACCGACAAAGTTCTATTATACTACAAAGGAATTTGATGACATTAGTTGTGTTATCAAGTGGATGCATGCATTATGATATTTTGGACATATCAATTCTAATTCACACAAATATACTCAGACCCTAAGGTCGATTTCACGTCATCTAATTTAATTTTATATGTTTTGATAAAAGTTTTGGTATTTATTCTCTCTTTTTGATGTCTTTTTTTGAAATTGTCTCTGATTCTTTAATGTATTACATCTCATCATTACTAAATGTAGTTTTTGGTCCAAAATTTCTCAAAAAAATTTAAAATTTTTATTTCAAGACTATAAAGGTAAGTTTTTGTAACTATTGTATTATATGTTAATAATATAAAACAAATTTGAAAATCATGTAATTTATTCAGTAGAGTAATGTTAATATGTTATCTATTAAATTTCTTAACAACGAGATAGTGACTCATTGAAAGGAAACATTTTCAAATGGAGGGCGGTTCATTAAAAGCATTATATTATATGCTAGAATAAAATATTGATGTTATATTATGAATTTAAAATTTTAGTTGAAATTTAAATTTCAAAAAAAATTAAAAGGTAAGCAATATAATAATATTCAATATAATGTTAAAAATGAAGTACAGTTAAGTAAGGACAATTAAGTAAAATCACAACATACAAAAAAATATTTAGTATTATATCCAATAGCTCTCATTAATTTAATTTAAAAGATTTAATGATTAGAGATTGGATGACCAAACTATGAATGACCAGATTATAAATTGACTACAAAATTTTTAATGTTTCGTCTTTAATATAATAATAATAGTATAGTATAGTATAAGTAGGACATACTTGTTTGACAAAAATTGAATTGGGAAGTCAGATCACAAACATAGCCAACAATAATTCTGCAAATTACCACTCTCTTGCTGACGTACCCACCAATAATTAGAGCATCCCGTCCTTCATCCAGTTGCACTAAACTCTCCTCCTTTCAATCCATTAAACATGCGAATCGAATACATAAACCGGAACTATTGATTATCCCATTATACTCAATAAACTTATAAAAATTATAATAAAATAGTACCAAAAGTATATAATTTTATTTATTTTATTGAAAGATATATTAATACCGTTTGGTATTACTCTTGCAGACAGCAACAACAACTTTTTTCTGAAAAACAGCTAAAAAGTGTTTGGTAAAATTTAAAAACTGCTTTTCTGAAAAACGCTTTTAGCTAAAAAGCTGCTTTTAGAGAAAGCAGATCCGCCCATGCTTTTGAAAAAAGCTGCTTTTCAGCTTTTGCGGGAAGCAGCTACTGGTTTCAACATGAAAACTCACCAAAAACATTAATTTTTTATATTATACACCAAAACATGCACATATCAAAAATATTACCAAACAGTTATCTGATTTTCACAACAACCCTTAATTTAACAGCACTTTTTTCAACAGCACAACAATTTTTAACAGCAATCCCAAACAGAGCCTAACGGATAATAAGCCAGTTATACTTAATAAACTTATGTTCAAATTAAAAGTACTATAATATAATGACTAATTTGCATTTCGCATCCTCTTAGTTTTGGCTTATTGCATTTTACACTCAGTAGTAGAATTATATGCATTTTGCATCCCGTAACTTTCAAGCCCCGTATTTTGCATCCCTTTAACGATTTTACGTTAAATTTGACCGTTATCGTTAGTCAAAATGAGGATATTTCGGTTATTATAATTATTAATAATTTTTAAAATTAAATTATTTCAATTATTATTATTATGATTTTTAGATTTATCAAATCCTAATTTATAATATATATATTTTTCAAAATATTATTTATAATTCAATTTTTTTTAAAAATACATTACTAAATTCTTGTAAAGTATTATTTAAAATATAAAATATAATTGTTATAATTTTCAAAATATTCTTTATAAAAAATATATCAAAACTTTAAAATTTCATCTTTTTCAGTTTTTTTTATAAAAATATCAAGTTTTAAATTGTGTTTCTTTATTTTTTAAAAATAAATTATGTTAAATATAATAATAAATGACCAAAATACCCTCATATAACAGTCAAACTTAACGGTGTTAATTAAAAAAAGTGCTAATTAAAAAAAGTGCAGAAAATTTGAAAGTTAGGGAATGTAAAATGCATATAATTATAGTACTGAATGCGAAGTAAAATAAGCCAAAATCAAGGGAATGCTAAGTGCAAATTAGTCTAATATAATATAATATAATTTTGTGTCTCAGCTCCAAAAAAAAAAAAGAGAGAGCCAAACACGCCAACTCCAAGAAAGAATTTACATTAAAAAGACTTTTCTTTCCTTCAAATATCACTGACATCTACATATAAAAATCTACCTATTTTAATATATCTACAGGCTTCTTCGCTCAATCTACCCGCTTTCTTCAAGGCCATAAAAGATTCAATCTTCAAGAATCTTTCTTATCCCCCAGGCCTTAGATTCTGCGGGTAGCTGACGAAGCTTGTTTCTTCTATCCTATATGTATATATATGAATAAAAATTACGTTTTTTTATGATTTTTGTAGATTTTTTTTTGTGGGTAATTTAAAATTTTGAAATCTTGAGTGACCCAGTTGTTGAATTGTGATGGGGTTTGTTTCAAATGCTCAAAAACGTAGCAAAAGTGGAGGAGATGAAAATGGTTTATTTGGGTTTCAAAGCTTGATTAGAAGAAAACAGGTTGACTCTATTCATTCTAAGTCTTCTTCTAATGGCGATCATCAATTAGCTAAGGAGTTATCTATTGCTCATCTTATTGCAATTGGTATTTTTTCATATCCCCCCCTTTGACTTTTTTTTTTTTGATTCATTTTCTTTTTATATGATTGTTGTTGATTGTTTACCATGTGTGTTTTTGTTTTAATAAATGATGGGTTTCTATCAATTTTTGTTGCTTAAGATATGTATGATCCAATTAAGTAAATATGGTATACTTACGATTTTAGGAGATGGTAACTTAACGTGGTATCAGAACTAAGTTTAGAAGTGGAATTCTCGAACCGTCATATTTGAAAATGTTAATTTGGATACTTGGGCTAGAATATATTGGTTAGAAAAATGGACCGATGGAATCCTAGTGATCCGCTATTTAATCGGAAAAAAATGATCTTTTAAGCGACGGGAGTGTTGAAAATATGTAACTTAGTTAAGCCCCTTTATGGAACCTTAAGGAGAGGGGGTAACTTAACATGTTCCTCCCTCCCCTTTTGAATATGAATGACTTGGATACAGGTATGAACTTGCTTGTAGTAGTTTTACTAACCCAGTTTGCTTTTTTGTTTATTACTCTCGTTTTTTTTTTCTTGCTGATTTACTTATTTGTGTTGCTTGCTTTACGATTTATTAGGTGTTGGTTCAACTATTGGAGCCGGGGTTTATATATTAGTTGGCACAGTGGCTAGAGAGCATGCCGGGCCAGCTCTAGCTCTGTCTTTCTTAATTGCTGGAATAGCAGCTGCTCTTTCTGCTTTCTGCTATGCGGAGCTCGCAAGTCGATGTCCATCTGCTGGCAGTGCCTATCATTATTCTTATATATGCGTAGGAGAAGGGTAAAGTTACAAATTTACACACAACTTGTTTTTTTTGTCAGTTCTGCAACACATTTTAATGTCAGGAATCAGGATGCTAGTTTTAAATGAACATTTTTTGATGATTTCATACCACAAGAAGTACAAAACAGCGAGGCCTGTGTGATTTTGTTTACATCGATTTGTATCTCAAATTAAAAGGATGCTGCCACGTAATGTTTGATTCTGCGGTAATAGCATGACTCTGATTGCACAAGTGATTAGACTACACTATTATATTCAGATTACAGTATAAGCTATTAAGCAAATAGTACAATGATATTTCACATTAATAATCATTTTTCTTTGCTCCATTTTGTTTCTAGTAGATCCATCGTTGTCAAACTCAATAATATTCATATATGAGTAGGTAGAGTGATCAATTTGTTTATCGTCTATTTCAAATATTGCATTACGCCCTTTTATAGACTGATCCATATCAAACACATTAATATTTTAATATAAACAAAGCAGTCCTTGCAATGGAATACATTACATTATCCCCACATGAACCAAACTAGATCTACCATTATGTTCACTCCCCCCCCCCCCTTCCCTTATTTCTTGCTTATATTATATATGAAGTTCACATTTCCCTAAAAAACCCGTGTCCAGGTACTACTCGGATAAGGGTATGGGTGTCGGGCACTACCTTTTTAGTATACAGTTTGGCAACACTTAGGAGAGCCCCTATTAGATTTTTTTTAACTATTCTGACACTATGCTCCAACCCCAGAACATGTAACATACAGTTAAACCTCTATTATGAATAGCCTCTGGACCAGAGAATTATATTAATTTACAGAGGTTCTTATTTTGTTGAAGTTAAAAATTCACTATCTTCATTATGTTGGGAGTTGGGACCGAGAAAAAAAATCAATTTATTTAAATTATTACTTTATTGAGTATAAATATATCGAGGTTGTACTGTACACTAGATCACTAATGGAATTAATCCATCGTTTGACCTTCAGTCTTGCTTGGATTGTTGGGTGGGCTCTCATACTGGAATATACAATCGGTGGTTCTGCAGTTGCTCGTGGAATATCCCCAAATCTGGTAAGTATTTTCTCCCATGTGTTTGGCTTTCTTACTTCGGTCTGTTATTATGAATTTACATGTACCGTAACTTCAGTGACAAGTTGCTTAATTTTTCTTATTTTTTATTACTATTATGCTGGTCGTTCGTCCTAACTTTTCTTATACATATCTTTGGAGGTGTTCTAACAATTGTAACCTTTAGCATTTTATCAACAAAGTCAGACAAACATATTGTTTAGTACACACACACACACACACACACACACACACACACACATATATATATATATATATATATATATATATATATATTTGAGTTTCTTATACCTTATTCATTCCTGTGCATGTATTTCTACAAAGTTGCTTTGGGGGTGTTCTAAAAATTGTAACCTTTAGCATTTTATCAACAAAATCAGACACATTTTGTCTATTATGTGTGTGTGTGTGTGTGTGTGTGTGTATTTGAGTTGCTTTGTTAGTGGAAACATTGATAATTTTTGAAGAGCATATGAAGAGCAAGATAGAGTTTACTAATTCTGTTTATATGATTCTCATGTAATTTTGGATATATTTCTGTGTAAAGTTTTAATTTTTGATAACTAGAATCTGGTTTTATGTTAGTGCCTAAAGGATTCAATGCAGTACCTACATAACGTTACATGATTTTTACCTTGGTTTTTCGCGAAGCATAACATGTTTGCTGTTTGACATTTAATAAGTGTACTAGTCTAGGTACTTTGAGTCATTTCTATAATATCAGAGCATTACTTCTTCATGCGGGTCTTTTTTTTATTCCATTTGACATGAGCTTTAGTAACCCTTCTCCACTTTGTCTGTATCGGACTGCATGGTTTAACTCTTCTTCATATTGATTGCTCATCTTCTCTTTTTTTTTTGTTTAGGCCTTGCTTTTTGGAAATGCAGACAGCTTGCCATTTTTTCTAGCCCGCCACCATCTTCCTTGGCTTGATGTCGTTGTGGACCCATGTGCAGCAATTCTAGTTTTTGTTGTCACTGCGCTTTTGTGTGTGGGAATCAAAGAGGTGAAGCATGTTCTTTTTGGCTCTTTGCAATTTTCTGAAAGCAACACCTTTAGGCTTCTAGATTGTGTGATTTTCGCTCATTCATAATTGAACTTGTCATTGCAGAGTACATTAGTACAATCTGTTGTTACAGTAGCAAATTTATGTGCCATGATCTTTGTCATCGTAGCTGGTGGATATCTGGGTTTCAAGAGTGATTGGCCTGGTTACAAACTTCCTGTTGGGTAACCACTTTGTTTGAAATCGCCTGTTAGGGTTAATTCGTAGTATCATATGTTTATCTTCTCCAGTTAATTTATAGGTATTTCCCCTTTGGAGTAGATGGAATGCTTGCTGGGGCTTCAACTGTTTTTTTTGCCTACATCGGATTTGATTCAGTTGCCAGTACAGCTGAGGAGGTATGTCAAGTGCATTCTGTTGTCTACAGAATCTATATAATATCATGTCGAGGGAATCTTAAATGGTGAAAATATCATTTCCCAATTTGTGCAGGTGAAGAATCCTCAAAGAGATTTACCTCTAGGTATTGGGGCTGCATTGTCTATCTGCTGCACATTATATATGCTGGTCTCTGCTGTCATTGTCGGTCTGGTACCCTACTATGCCATGGATCCTGATACCCCCATCTCTTCGGCCTTTTCTAGTCATGGACTTCAGTGGGCATCGTAAGTAGATGTTTGGTCCTTTGATAAATGAGATTATCGGTAGTTAGTGATTCTTCTCTAGTATTAGCAATCGATTTGATTCCTAGTCTTTTTCCTCTTCTTTCTTTAAGCCATAGACCTGCTTACTTTGCAGATATATTATAACTGTGGGAGCTTGTACTGCTCTCTGTTCTACATTGATGGGTTCACTTCTACCTCAGGTAAGTTATAGAGTTGATGAATTTACTGGTTTCATTATCTATCAATTGTGCCCTTACTATATTTTCTTCGAGAATTAGTGTTGTTGTACCAACTGTTTATGGTTTAATACGGTTACAAGTATTAAAAATTTTACGCGGTACTTTTCTTTTATAACGTGTCAATGGAATATAAGTTCAATAACAAAGGGTTTCCGTGCAGTATGGGAAGTTTTTTATGTTGATTGTTCTTTGTGGAAGTTCTGGTTGTAGACAGACTTCTTATGCATGATATTCGTTCTTGTAACTTGTACATTGAATGCTATATTGAAGAATAAATCTGACTATTAGTTCAATAATTAGACATCACTTAATACTAGTGTAATGGTGTGCAGCCCTTGCAGTGTAAAAGTGTTATGTCCTCCATTTTTTTTGTTTCCCCTGCGCTTTTTCCATGCTAAATCCAGGGTCATTATATGCATATCTGTTCACTGCTTTGTGTTTGCTTTGGTTGATATGGGCCAATACTACTCCAACTCATCCTTTGTTGAACTCTATGAGAACTGGTGTTAAAACTGGAAAGAATTATTTTGATGCATCATGAGGGTATATATTTGTGGGTTTGCGACCGCTGCTTACACTAAGCACATGGCTATTACGTGCTTTTGCTAGTCAACCTGTAAATCTGTTTCTAAATAATATCTTGCGGAGATGCTTTGGATTTTTGTGATGTTTTAGGTTGCTTTTAAATTGTCTTGTACTTGAAATCATCCTACCTTCTTTTTTCATGGATTGTTATTAGATCCAATTTTTTATAGTATGAATATGATTTCTTTTCTGATACTTCTAATTATGTAAGATATATTCTGCTTGCACCTACTAGCTTTGACAATCCTTTTTTTTGCGTGTGTTTCTCAGCCACGAATTCTGATGGCAATGGCTAGAGATGGATTATTGCCATCGTTCTTTTCAGAGGTTAACAAACGCACACAAGTTCCTGTCAAGAGTACTATATTGACCGGTGTAATAGCTGCAATCCTGTCATTCTTAATGGATGTTGAGCAGTTGGCAGGAATGGTATGCCTATCTTCCGCCCGAAGTAGTATATAGTCCACGTAGTATTCGATACATAGATATGCGTTTGATCATGCACAGAAGTCGAAAAGTTTTTTCTTTTGACAAAGGAAGTGGATTTAATGTAAAACATACTCACATTACCTCAAATAAAATGGTGATTTCAAAGAAGAAAGTTCAGAAAAGATTACTAAGCGAAAAATTATAAAGTCTCTCCCATTTGCTACATTTGACGTATATGCATTAAACTGTGCAGGTTAGCGTTGGTACCCTTCTTGCTTTTACAATGGTAGCAGTTTCTGTATTGATCCTCCGATATGTCCCACCGAATGAGGTTCCACTTCCATCATCACTTCAGGAAGCAATCGACTCAGTTTCATTGAGATATTATAGTGTTGCACAGGAAAGTGATGTGGAGACCATTAAAGATCAGGTTAGAAAACATGGCGAAGATGCTCCTCTTATACATGCACCAACTGACCATCCTCTTATACAAAAAGAAGAATCTCAAGGTAAATATGGTTTTCTTTACTTCGCGTTGTGTAGGCCAGGTAGTAAATAGATCTAACCAAATAGACACACTGATCCAGTATATCCTGCTCTTAGAGCAGGATCTGGGGATGCTCGGATGTGCGCAGACCCTACTCAGTAAAAGGCTTGATATTACATGGATTCATTAAATTGCTGGCTGTAGGAAGAAAGTAATTAGTCTGCCTTGTTCTGATACATTATATTAAGTTTAGCATTTTGGTGACACCCGGACAGTAGCAAAACTCATTCTCATAGCACATTTCTTGCTCAGCAGAATTCCTGGGATATTATTCAGTAGTCACTACTATCACGTGCATCTCAATCTCGCTAGTATATTCCAGTAAAAGAAAGTTTTTAAAGATTTATCATATAAAAATAGACTTAATTGCACTTTGATGGCCTCAACAATAATATATTTGCACAAAAATGGCTCTTATATAAAAATTAATGTCTTAATGCCTGAATTTTTTTTTAAAGACATTATTGCATTTTGTTAAATCTTGTTAACAGATGTTAAATGATTAAGGGTATACTTGTCTAATTCATTTTAATTACATCAGCATTACTAAACAAAACAATACATTAATAGTGCAGACACATATGTAATAAATGAACACCAACACACATATTTATTCCATGACTCTGTCAAGTCGTTGCCATCGCCGGCGACGGAAACAACTTTGTCGGAGATGAGTAATGCCCATTTCAGGTCTGATCATATAAGTACATAGTACATACATATATATTTTGTACATTACTCCCTCTGTCCCTCTCATTTCTTTACACTTTCCTTTTTGGTACGTCCCTCTCATTTCTTTACATACCAAAAATAGTAACATTTTATAATATAAAATCCAATCACATTCACTACTTTCCTCCCCTATACCTACTTTATACTCACTTTATACATTAAGTTTTGATTGGTCCCACCACTTTACTCATTTTTCTTACTTTTTCCTATTAATTTAAACTTTTTCTTAACCTCCGTGCTGTCCCCTCAATGTAAAGAATTGAGGGGGACGGAGGTAGTATTATAATATAAATAATAGAGTTGAATACAAATTTACAACTTCATAGGGACAGTGGAAGCAAGTATTCCCAGGAAGATACATTACATTAAACAATCCCAATTAAGACTCGCAATTAGCAATTATAGGAGACCACATTTTTGTTCACCATTTTATAAAACAAAGAACTAAAGAAGCAACCTCCTCATCACAACCCCAGTTAGCACACCCACAAATCAAACTCCATTATTTTAGGCACAGCCTTATCATTAGCAATTATACAACATTTCTCTTGGACACTTCATCAAATACTTTCTTCCCATTATGAACCACACCATGCTCACAAACAAAATGCATCGAATTATACTATATACACATTTACCTTAAAACCAATCTTCACAGCACAAAAATTGAACTCACTCAAAAAGAAAATTCATTTTTTAAGTAGAAACATAGCTTCTAATCAAACAATTTAACAAGATTCATCACATAACCAAAAAAAAGACATTATTACTTCCTACAAAAGAAAGTATAAATGCTATTGTTTGTATTTGTGCGTGTATAAGAGCATGTGTATTTTGTGTGGTAGCTGCTGCAAGGAAAGGGAGCCTACGATCAATCGGAAAGCAGGTGTTCGTCCGGTGGGCGGTGATGTATATATGCGTGTGTTTATTGTGTACATATGCAGTGTTAATTTGTTAAATGAAAAAGTAAATAGAATAAAAAATTGAAAAGGACCAACATGTCCTTGAGTAATTAACGTCTGTTAACAAAATTTGACGGAAATGCAATCATTTGTTAAAAAATAAATAGTTCAGACCATATAATGGCAATTTTTATAAAAGAGCCATTTTTATGCAAAATGATAATAATTGAGACCAACAAAGTGCAATTAAGTCATAAAAATATGTCGGAGGATCTTCTAAGAAATACTTTGTTGAGAGTTGAAAGAATACATGTTATACTATAGATAGCCTATTACGGCTGACGAAGAAATTACGCCACACGGTTGTATAACTGTAACAAGTGTAGATGATGCTTATAGATATGATACTTAATTTTTATTAAGCTCACGGAATTTTAAAGCAAGTTGCAGTGGTTATTATTCGGGTTTTGTTTTCTTGTATATAGAAACACTGTTTATAAATATTGCTTTTTGTTGGTTTAATTTTAGGCAATGATGGATGTGGAGTTTGTATTGTTTTGTCTCGGGCCTTTGCTGGAGCCTGGCAAGTGGATTTCAGGATAATGAATTTGATGGAGTAGAAAGATAGATGAAATACAGAAGAAGAAATTAAATTGATGATTATATATTAATATGTTGAAATAAATAAAGAACACGGAATGAAATAAGTACAACAATCAGCGAAGTAACTGTAATTTATATAATATAAACGTAAATTGTAGACTAGTTCTAAGCAACTAAACTACTGGAACTTAATCAGATGAAACACCTTTCACTAGTGTACCATCCTCAACTTAATCAGATGAAGCACCTTTTTCGCTAGTCTGCCCTATAGCTATTTGTGAATTCTAATGAACTAATCAGATGGTAGATGGGTTTTGTTCTAGAAATTAGTAGTTTTACTCTTGTTGCAGGACTTGAGAAGGTAGTTACCTTAACTTTGTTACTTGTTGCAGTCATCATAAGTGAAAGGAACAGGAGGAAAATTGCTGGATGGACAATATTGCTTACATGTGTCGGAGCACTTGTCCTTACATCTGCTGCTTCAAGTGTACGCTTACCCGGGTAGGTTTTTGTCCATTGTATTAGTCAATTGAGTCGGGCTTCTTCAATGCTTGTGGTCATGCATGATAGAGAGAGGAGAGAGAGAGAGAGAGCGGGGGCGGGGGGCGGGGGGCGGGGGGGGGGGGGAGGGGGGGCGAGTGAGAGATTTGGGACAATAGAAATATGCTGTTGGGTATGGCAGACTTCGAGGGAGGATTGACTTTTTTAGTTACCGGATTACCGGCCTTAAATCTGTTGATGTATGTACAGTTACTTATTTGAGATACTTTAATTTACATGATTAGGATTCTCACGTGCCTAACTTTAGCTTGTTAATCTGTGTGAAGTTATCTGCGACTGACTCTATGTGGCATCGGTGGAATCCTTCTCTTAAGTGGGCTGGCAGTGCTTAGCAGTATCAACCAAGATGAGGCGAGACACACTTTTGGCCACACAGGAGGTATTCTTTTAAGTTTAATTTTTGGGTCATAGTGTTTGTGAATTATTATCTTAACTTTGAGTAAAGAATTAGGTCATTGGCTCCTATCTGTTGCCCGCTTACCAGTTGGATCTAAGCACTTCTTCTTTCCACATGTTGAACACCTTGAATCATTACAGTATCTATTAGAATATCAAAACTAAGTTATTCTTTTGTTTAAAAATGAGTAAGCATAATTATTAGTGGCTTATTATAACTTTAGCCATTCTAGAATTTGTCAATGATGTTTATTTATAATATGATATATCTCTTATTGCAGGGTTCATTTGTCCGTTGGTTCCTCTCCTGCCTATTGCCTGCATCCTTATTAACGTCTATCTGCTGATCAATCTTGGGTGAGTCCTTTATCTAGCAAAAACTTCATATTTTATATATAACCATGCTTGGAAGTTGTATAACAACATTGTTGTATGATATCTTGGCGGGACCTGCATTCATGTGTGAACAGTAAACACTAGGTTGTAATTGTGTAGAATTATAAAGGTCCTATCCTGTGCATAAGGCACACTCATCAGCAGAGTTTTGGAAATTTACGCAGACGTAGTCAGTTAGCCTTATTATTAATTATTAAATTAAAATTACGCGTATGATTATGGGTGCAGACGTGCAGGGAATTGTACAACCACCCATCCTTCTTTAATGCCCTGCCCAGTAATTACAAGCATAGTTAATATTTCTTT
This sequence comes from Heracleum sosnowskyi, assembly GCA_030848705.1. Lineage (NCBI taxonomy): Eukaryota > Viridiplantae > Streptophyta > Magnoliopsida > Apiales > Apiaceae > Heracleum > Heracleum sosnowskyi. The sequence goes on from CM061243.1 coordinate 88,851,024, forward strand.
TCATCTTATCCCTAACTTGATAATTGTTTAAAACTCCCAGTGCTGCTACTTGGATCCGTGTATCAGTATGGCTCGCTATTGGAGTATTAGTCTATGCTTTCTATGGTCGCACCCACAGCTCATTGCAGCATGCAGTTTATGTTCCTGCAGTACATGTCGATGAAATCTACCGTAGCTCTGCTAGCACCTCGGTTTAGCCAATGCAACATCCTCGCTGACATGAGAGATCCAAGTTATATGGGCATAACACAGAAATTGTTGTACCCATCATCACCTGTAATCTGTAATATATTAGTTAAAATCCATTGTTTGTAATACGATTCTCCACTGGCAGAGAACCATAGAAGAATGTATAGAGGAAATGGATGAAAACAGTCAAGGGGGTTCACTTAATTGTGTCCCTTGTGCAGCAGAAACACTTGAAATTGGGCAGCAATGTAGCCTGTACAGGATAGTGATCATGTTTATATTATATCAAATACGAAAGCGTTTGTTGGTGGCATTCTGCTCTTTAGTTTGTACTTGCATTTTCGTTTCCAGATGACAACACAATTCTTACCCTTCTCTTTTTAATATATTTTTGGTAAATACAAATTCTGGTCTCCCACCGTGTTTACTCACACCCTGTCTACTAATAATAACAATTATTATAGTAATAATGATAACATTAAAATACAAAATAGGGCGTTACTAACAATTGTTGCAACAAGAAAAACTCAAGGTGTAAACTGCAACAGCAGCATTGGTATCATCGACATCCAATACTAGCAAATACATTTGGTTTCTTTTGTCGCTCACTTTAATTCATTTACGACATGAATTCTACTACGAGCTTGAAGATATCATCATCATCATCATCATCATTTTCTTTGCCCTTCTCTTCTTCATCATCCTCACACTCTTTGCACATTCACACCAATTCAAGCTTTCCTCTCAGGACTTTACACCACCGCCAACAACCCCTTCTCATTCTAGCCTCCTCTTCCATCAATGCCTCCATTTCACCTCAGGTACATCTCACTCTCTCTCTCTCTCTCTCTCTCTCTCTCTCTCTCTCTCTCTCTCTGTCTCTCTCTCTCCCCCTCCCTCTCTCTCCCTCCTGTGTGTGTGGGGTGTTTTCTTATGTATAACCTTGGTCTAATTTTATAAAGTTGGGAACCTCTCTCTCTCTCTCTCTCTCTCTCTCTCTCTCTCTCTCTCTCTCTCTCCTGTGTGTGTGTGGGGTGTTTTCTTATGTATAACCTTGGTCTAATTTTATAAAGTTGGGAACCTCTCTCTCACTCTCTCTCTCTCTCTCTCTCTCTCTCTCTCTCTCTCTCTCTGTCTCTCTCTCTCCCCCTCCCTCTCTCTCCCTCCTGTGTGTGTGGGGTGTTTTCTTATGTATAACCTTGGTCTAATTTTATAAAGTTGGGAACCTCTCTCTCTCTCTCTCTCTCTCTCTCTCTCCTGTGTGTGTGTGGGGTGTTTTCTTATGTATAACCTTGGTCTAATTTTATAAAGTTGGGAACCTCTCTCTCTCTCTCTCTCTCCCTCCCTCTCTCTCCCTCCCTCCCTCTCCCTCTCCCCCCCTGTGTGCGTGGGGTGTTTTCTTATGTATAACCTTGGTCTAATTTAATAAAGTTGGGAACTTTACTGGCAAATGCCAAAATTCTAAAAAGTAACAATGTTTAGAAAAATTCTACTGAATTTATATCATTGTTTCCGATATGCGAAGTAGATGATGCTCGATCATGTGATACATTTACATATTTCAATTGCTCACTTGACACAGAATCATAAGGTGTTAGTTACTATTATTTTGTGACTAGATTTTCACTTACTAGAATGCATCTTGATTTTAGTTAGCACTTGCTTAGTCAAATCTTATCCTCAAGTGACATTTGTTACCTAATTTATAATGCTGGTAAATTTTCAATGTTCAGTTAATTTGTTTTATCTTGTTTTACATATGGTTTTTGCCCTGGTATGTGCATTGCAGGCTGATTCACATGCTGTAGATGATTCACATCGACGTAGAAGCAGTTTGGAGTCTTTGTTCTGTTATGACAAAGCCATACCGGAAGAGATTATTGAGAAGCCAACTGGCTTATCTTTAGCTGAGAAGAACATTGGAGATAAGGTGCGATGTTCTGACTGCGAAGCTAAAGGTGCTGTCCTTTGTGCTACTTGCTCTGGTTCGGGTTTATATCTGGACTCTATATTGGAGAGTCAAGGAATCATGGTCAAAGTTCGCTGCCTAGGTATTCCCCTTTTTTTCCTATCAAATTCGAGTACTGCACCAACTATAAGCAACTGTAGGTTTCCTGTTCAAGCACTTCACTTCTTATTTGCGAACCTTTTCCCTTGAGTTTTCTGGACTTCTCTCGAAGTTATAACCAATATTTTAATATCCATATTATGGAATAAGTTGTGAGAATGGAGGTTGTTCCTTTGGTCTAGTGGGGAGAGGTAGGAATGAGTAAAGAATCATAATAAGTGAGGTGAGGAGTAATATTAAGGTATCTCCATAAGCTGATTTTGAGTCTTGAAGCTAGGTGCACAGAGACAAATAATATTTAATCTAGCCACTTGTAAGTCGTAAGGAAAATTTTCTTATTAGATATAACTGGGAAATATTTACAGTAAGCATCAAGTTAGAATCGGGAATGAAGCTCCTCTTCACTGGTAGGTATCGAACATAAGGCAAGTATTGTTTCCTGTTTTCTGTTTCTTGCTATCATTCCCTTCATCTCACTCAGATGGATGAAATCAAAAAGGAATCGTGGTTGAGGAGGGGGGAAGAGACCTGGGCTGGGGGAAGCAAGATAGTTTAACGACTATAAAGACAAGAATGATACTTATAACTAGAGACAAGATAAATATTTTGTCCCTAAATGGTAGTTGTCCTTTTTTTGGGGCATGCACGGCCTGACGCCACAGCTCACCACCCCCTCCTTCTGTCTATGTTTACTCATAAATTTTAATTTTTGCTTGCATAAGGCCGCACATATAATTCAATATTAAAATCTCATTAATTATTATATTCTTATGCAAATATTACTTTAGCAAAATTACCGAGGGTTGTGTTTAGTAAAGCTTTCCAGAGGGCGCAAGCTTACATCTCTTTAATCTTTATAATCATTGATCACTCTGTGCTTTATATACATAGATGCATTACTTGTGCTAACTTGTAATATTTGTGAAAGAAATTTACAATTTTCTTACGCTTGTGAAAGATATCTACAATTTTCTTATGCTCACTTGCAGGTTGTGGTGGAAGCGGTAACATAATGTGTTCAGATTGTGGTGGTAGAGGTCACATTGGAGTTGTTTAGTTGTAAGGTTTGAGTTACTCCTGCATCAGTGAATTTTATCCTTGTTTTGTGTAATCATCAATACAGAGTGAAAATGATAATGTAAGTTGCAGTAAATCATTATAAGGGTTTCCAAGTCCCTTCCCCTCTCCTAGTAGATGATGTATGATCTAGTGATGATTTTGAACAAAATGTGTCACAAGGATCTGTACGCTTCATTTGTCTTCATACCCTTTACCCAGATTACAAGAAGAGTGGAAGAGTATAAATTCGGTTTGTAGTATTCATTATGTTGCTTTTTTTTTAATTATTAATTCAAGTAAACTGCTTTGATTGGGATCGGATGACTTCATTTTACTTGTTTGGGATGGTGGTGTGTATGATGGTAGATGGTGGCGTTTGTTTGTAATATATGGTACCAGGTGGATGGTTCAATAGTGGGAAATGGTACGTTCTATGCTTTTATAGCTAGTTTTCTTCTAATTTTTGTAAGTGGGATCAGGTGAATTGTAGAATAGCAGGGAACGGTAAGAGTTTATAGCTAATTTTTTCCTAATTTATATTTTGGTTAGGAGGTGGATGGTAATATTGCAATGGTTTTAGGGTTAGTAGATACACAGGTTTTATTTTTTTCAAAGGGGTTGAATAAATATTTACTTGTATCTGTTTATCTTTTAAATAGATAGTGGCTTGTTCTGTTATATGATTTTGGCAAAGTCTCAACTGCTTCTCATCAGATAAATAGAAGAGTTGAATTACTTGGTATATTTGTTTCAAACCTCTGATTCAACTAACTCACCAGAGTCATTTATAGATGCCGGTAATGCATTGTAATTTCCAGTTCTCGTGGTTAAGATAGATTTGTTTACTGTGGCTATACTGGTGGTTAAGAAACTATGACTAGATTGTTATCCGCTCTTTGGCACTTGGTGTACCAGACTCTCGCATAATTAGAATCACCTTACAGCTTACACCAACCACACTGCTACAATATAAGTTCGTCGGTGCTGATACCTGGACAGTTAATATCAGATTATGTAGTAAAAATATGACTGTCACTGTGTGCCGGTTCTTGTTACATTTTTATTGCCTCGTTTTAAAGACTATACACAAATTTAGAGGGACAGAATAGTTTTTTCTTAATAAAATAAAAAGATTCATGAAATGACATTCTTCAGTGGTTTATACAGATGAAATCCATACTGGAATCGATTAAGGCAAACATTCAAAGATGAAACGAACATCTCCAGACTCCCAAGTCCAAACTAGAGTACATTTTGTTAATCTATTACTCGCAATTTTTTGTGACTTGTGATTAATTTTTTCCCCACATAAAACTAAAAGTTATAATTATAATTAAGTGAAATTACAAATTCAAATCAAGTAAAAATATGAGTACAAGTTTGAAAAAATATATATTAAACTACCTACACAGTTGTGTTATCTCTAGATCAAACTTCACAAGTCCAATTTGTTGGTGCACAATTACAGTAGTTAAATTTATCCAACTAGTTCAAACACAAGAAAGTGGAAAACAAAAAAGTCTGAAATTTATTAATCAAGTGGAACAGTTAAATGACAAAGATGTGGCTGGATGATGTAATAAACTTAACAAATACTACTAACAAGCTTCTAATATAGGGGACACATGGCATGGGGACCTTCTCTTCCAAGAAAAGCACCCAAAGATTTAATCTTTACTCTACCTTCCATTAATTTTCTATCTTACTAATCACCCCATCTTCTTCAATTCACACTTGTCTTCTTCTATGTCCAAAATTTCAAGAAATGGGAGTTCAAATTTACATAATCTCTTTCTTCATCACTTCACTAATATTCTTTCTTCTTTACATACCAACCCAACTCACAGCATTCAACAATACCACAAGATTCAAGCCACCTAAATCTTTTCTCATTCCAAAGTCTAGTAACTTATCATATCCAGTCACATTTGCTTACTTGATATCTGCATCAAAAGGTGATAACTTGAAGCTAAAAAGAACACTTCTTGCTTTGTATCACCCTGGTAACTATTATTTGATTCATTTGGATTCTGAGGCCAGTGAAGCTGAGCAACTAGAGATTGTAGATTTTGTGTCTGAGCATCCAGTTTTTGACCAAGTGGGTAATGTTTGGATTGTTGGGAAACCAAATTTAGTGACTTACAGAGGGCCTACAATGTTGGCTACTACTCTTCATGCAATGTCTATGCTTTTGAGATCTGCAGATTGGAATTGGTTTATTAATCTCAGTGCATCTGATTATCCATTAGTTACTCAAGATGGTATGGTGAGTGCCTGTTTCTTTGTTATTTCTTGTACCATTTTTATTGTCACAACATTTTTTGAGATTGACACTGACCCTTTTTCCCATAACTGCAGATCTAATCCATGCCTTCTCTGATTTGCCAAAAGATCTTAACTTTATACAGCACAGCAGTCGTCTGGGTTGGAAAATGTAAGCAATGTAGATACCTTGTTAATATTTTCTTGAAAAGAGTAAACACATAAATAATTAAATATCTAGGAGTAATAACAAGAATATCTAATCAAATGAGGCTGATTTATTGAATTTGCAGGAACAAGAGAGGAAAACCAATTATAATAGATCCAGGTCTGCATAGTTCAAATAAATCAGATATCTGGTGGGTAATCAAGCAAAGAAATCTTCCAACAGCATTCAAACTCTATACAGGTTCATCTTTTGCTCTGTCTATTTTGGTAATTTGATCACGTCAATTTGTAAAGTGTTCAAGTCTTTCTAGAAGTATGTAGCATCTATACTTGTGGACCATTAACTTTCATGATAATTTGAATATCTGATCAAGAAAAACAATACCAGTAAAGTAAATTATTGCCACCTAGTTAAAAAGTTAATAATGATACTAATTACCAAGATCTATGTTGTAAATGTGTTTGTCAAATGTAATTATTGTTAGTCAATCTGTGATATTAGTACATAAAACAAGTGTGTAAATAAAAGATAAGGTGTAATAAAAGTAGGAGACAAGGAACAAAACCGAGTCCAGTGCGTATTAGCCCTCACCGTATGTGCGAGCGAGTTGCTTCCCAGGATGAAACGGTTTTCAATGAGGCTGTTGAATAGCGTCACTCTCAGCAAGCTTTGAGACAAACAAAAAACTATCACTGAAGGAAGAGAATAGAGATGTGTATCAGAGAAGGATGTGTTTTCAAATGAATAATCTTAATAATCTACACGAATATATATAGGCTAGGAAAACTTGTGCGCTGCACAATTGCTATAATTAATTAACTGCGTTAATCAATTATATTGGTGGCAGTTTCCTTAATTAATAATTGCGTCGGTGACAATTATGTTGGTGACAATTTCCTTAATTAATTAGTTAGTGAAGCTAATTAATCACGTCATTGACAAAAAATCCGTATTTAAAACCGGAATTGATTTTACCAAATCAATTAATTCACCCATATTTTTCAACAATTATTACTAGACGCAACTTTTTCTTGACCTACATCTTAATGGAAAAGAGTGAATATAGCATTTTTTTTTTTTTGACGTAAAGGGAAGAATTCATTAAAATACTGAAATCCAGCCGGGACAAACCCCCGAACTGTCAATTATAACCTGATTGTGAAACAAAAAATGAGCTAAACAAATAGCAGTTTTGTTTTCAGACCGCTTAACACATAGAATATCCAAATTCTTTAATCTAAAAAGTATAACAATGACATCTCGAACAATCCAACAGCTGTGAAACTAGTAGCATCGCAATTGACCTTCACATAAGCACCATCTGTAGCCCAATGTTCAGAATTATCAGTTACATCGACTGATATTGAAGCAACAAATGCCCCCAAAAACATATAAATCCTTCTCACAAAAACTACCAAAACCCATAACAAACCACACAAAAACATCAAAACATAACACACTAACATCCCAAAAAGATGGGCACGACTAAACAACCTGATAACAAGTTACTCGACAAGAACTCACCCAAAAAGGATTAGATCTCGATTTTATTAAAAAACTGGTAAATAAAATAGATGATGGGAGAGCGAAGGGGCTTAATAGATGAAGGGGATGAAGGTTGAAGAATGGAGAAGTGGCGGCTAGAACCCTAGTTTTGGGAGTCGACTCTCAAAACAACCGATTGAATGGTTTGAATCATGAATATATCATTTCTTTTAGTTCTCTATAGTGTGCCTGACCATGTGGGGAGTCAAGATTAAAGGTTCAATTTTAGCATTTTATGTGAAAGAATAAATATGGTTGAGTAAAATTTCTGCAAGCATATATGAATATTATACTGCTTGGTGATAAGGTTGATTCAGGTCAACTCATTATGAGCTCTGATAATGTTATTTATCCAGATCTACAAAGTTCATCCTGTCTTAAGTTTCACAAACATTGTTTCGAGACAGAAGGTAGCACAAGGTTCTTTGTGTTCAAATAAACTAAATTAATAATGTAAGTAATTTCTATGATGTAGTAATTAAATAAATCTATAGGCTAGTGTGTGTACAAATTCCCAGTAAATTTTCTGTTTCTCTCTTTCCTTCTTTTAAGCAATTCAATCCACTGTCAGAATACAGAGATATATTATACTAAATGATAAAATTCATGTTTTTAAGTAAAGAATATTATCTCATATCATTCTGTATACATTACATTGTGCTGATTAAACTATAGGAATTTGATAGAAAGAAAAGAAAAGAATACAAGTCATATGAGACATCAGTGTCAGGGAGTTAGTGCCACAAACAATTATAGTTACATGAAGGGCAATGCGATTGTGATGGGAAGCTTAAGTTTTCAAAGTAGTTGCCTTTATGCTATTTAGTGCTATTGTATGAGAAGTTCTTGGTAGGTGACAATGATATTGCACATCAACTGCTGACCCTCCTTGTTAATTGTATTGGTCATACTATCTTATGTAGTTACATGGTTGTTTTGGCTTTAATGAACCCTGATTCGTATGGAGTTAGACGTTAGGATTAGCCTCATTTAGGTAATCTGTCAATGCCAGACCAATATTACGTTACAAGGACTCAGCTGGAAGTGTCCACTGTAAATACACAATCAAGTGCAAGACTTGAAAATAATTTGACTTTTGCATAATTTTGGCCCAAAAGGTGCCGATGTCGAGCCCATATCCATGTCAAACTGTCGATAATCTGACATAAATAAAGAGTAAAGATGACTAAGCCAAAACGTGATGCATTATAATTATTCTACTTTCCGCTTATTCCTATTTGTTGTTTACCAAAAGCAGAAATATATAGATTGTTAAATTAAGATGGGATCATATGTTTCTAAGCTATGAGAAACGGGCCAACAGTCATATATATATTTCTGATTTGGAAAAATGCATGTAAGGGTATGATTTGTATTAATAACCAACAAAGAGCACATAGTATCTTGTTAAACATCTGAAACAAACAAAAAAAAACTTAATCCATTTGCTTTTTCCGTTCAAAACTCTCCTAAAATTAGTTTGATCAGTACTGATAGAATCTTGGAAGTGCACTGAGAAGAGATATGTTTCTTTTTTTATATATAAAGATTTTCTCAGTTAGACCCTTGTTTTTTTCTTTTTCACGTTCTCATTGCATGACAAGAGGATTCATCTTCAGTTACAAACTCTAATTTCACCTTAGATTTTTTTCTTTTCATTGTTCTCAATGCCTAAAAAGAGGATCCATCTTCCATTTTAAATTCTAATTGCACCTTTAAATGCAGGTTCAGCTTGGACAATTTTATCTAGGTCGTTTGCAGAGTACTGCATAGTGGGCTGGGATAACCTGCCAAGAACCCTGCTGCTCTACTACACAAACTTTGTCTCATCTCCTGAAGGTTACTTTCAAACTGTTATATGCAACTCCCGGGACTACAAGAACACCACAATTAACCATGACCTCCACTACATTTCATGGGATACACCTCCGAAGCAACACCCAAGATCTCTCGGAGTCAAAGATTACAGAAAAATGGTCTTAAGTAATCGACCTTTTGCTAGGAAGTTCAAGCAACGTAACCATGTTCTTGACAAGATTGATGCTGATCTTCTCAAAAGACGCCACGGGAAATTTACTTACGGAGGATGGTGTTCTAAAAGAGATGATATGAACGACGTGTGTGAAGGCCTGCAGAGTGAGAAATTTGGTATTCTACGGCCCGGAACTGGTGGCAGGAGACTAAAAACATTGCTTAAAAAACTGGTATATGCTGATAATATTAAAAAGAGGCAATGTAAATGATCTATTGTCTTTGAAAAAGCATACATGAAAAATCAGTATAGTAACCGGTAAACCAGGAAGAAATAGTCAGTGGTTACTACATTATTCATTGAGGTTATGTAAGGCCATCTTTCAAAGTTTTTCAATATACCAATACCATTTTTTTCGGTGTTCTTCATAGTTCTAATCTGTGCATTTGTAAAAATAAGGCTGATTCTGTTCTTTATATCCAAAAATTCCCCCAAATAAAAATATTTATTACAATTCTTAATTATGAAAATAATTTAAGAAGTCGTTTGGTTAACGGATACTTATGTGACTATTTGAAATAACTGGTAAGTTAAAAATATTCAAGTTGTTTGGTTGCCCAAACCATAGATATTAGAAATTACTTAGAAAGTGTAAATACCTATAAAATATGGGAACTCACTTAGCCCCCACCTAAGTTATTTTCATTTCTCCTCCTAAAAAATAGTTATAGACACATATGTATACACCTATATATATAGAGTGTGTATATATGTTATTGCAAATATAAGTTTCTGCATGTAAACCAAACAACATTTTTCACTTCCTAGAAACTTCATATAAACGGAAAATTAAAATTAACTTAGGAAGTTATTTCCTATTATATACCAAACAAGCACTAACTTTCACACACAAACACGCACTATCTCACAAGTTTCTAGACAACAGTAAAGTTTAAGAGTAAATCTTGGAGAACGGTACTTCTTCGGTCTATCCATTTCTTTACACTTTTTTTTTTGGATGTCCCTTACATTTTTTTACATTCCAAAACTTTCCAAATATAGTAAAATTTTATAATATAAAAATTAACTACTTCCACTACTTTTTTCTTAAAATTTTATAATATAAAAATGGGTTTTTTTTTATTGATATGTCCCATTTTAAAAGTTGGTTTACAATTATATCCCATTTATAGTTGTATTTATAAATATATCCAAAATTCAAAAAAAAATAATTTAAATTAACTATAGTTAACTTAACTACTTTATAATATAAAATGACATTTATAACCTTTTAATAACTAAAGAAAAAACAAAAGTACAACTTTAAATTCTTTAACTTTTAGAACAGGACCATTAAATTACTCCCAAGAATCTTGGAAAATTTAAAGAAAAATATAAACTCTGATCAAACAAATTCAAACAAATTCTAGAACATAATCTAAAAACATAAGTCTAACACCAGAAACATCAAGTAAACTACAATAAAGAAAAAAAAGTCTGATAAAAAGATGAACACGACTCAGCACAACACTACAAAAAACATTAATTCAGAAGAACCAATTCAACCATCTACTTTCACTCTAATCCTTTTTCTCTTTGTGTTAGAGCCAATCGGACCACCACCACATGTTGTCTTGTTATGTCCAGGTTGCTTGCACTTGCTGCAACACCTTGGTTTTTTCTCGGGTAAGGTCTCATCATAAGCCTTTCTTCTAATCTTTCTCGGCCTGCCCGATTTTCTGATTAGTAAAGGGAGAACACTAGTAGCTCTAGGCTGCAACAAGTAGAGGACAATGAATGTTAATTATTGTATTAAATTACTACAATCTAGCGTGTAATTAAATACAACAATCATTATACAGAAGTACCTCTTCCCAGTCATCTGGTCCTTCCAAAGGTACACGTGCATCAAAGACATACCACGTAACAGATAATTAAAATAAACTAACTGTAATGCCACATAAAACAGAAAATTCCGTAAATTAAAAAATATACCTGTTATACGTGTACGTAGCAATTGATTTTGGATTGGTTCTTATAATCATCTCACATAGACTTGGTATGAGTTTAAAACTTTCATCATAACTACCATTAAGTTTTTCCAAAACTATGTTTCTAGCCTTCCATGCAACATGGTACGGAATTAAAGTGTTGTGACTCATCCAAAACTCATCGGAAATCTCACTAGGCTTGGGTACGGTCTTACTATGTGATTTCTTCATCTTTTCCATCAAATGCTCAGCCACAAACTCATGATTTGCACTTGGATTCCTTCCATTAGGATCTCCAACACAAGTGTGATGCAAGTGACATTTTCTGATACTCCAAGTTGGCTCACCGGGGATCTTCCTTGCAGATACAAACCACGGGCATGTGATGGGCTGTCCAAAACCTTGACACACACTCTTGATCCTAACATTGTCACTCTTATGCAACTTGTATACAATCCTATTTGATACACAATATTTTCTAAGAATTTTTTGAAAAGCAGCCTTATCGGGAAACTGTAAACCCACTTCAATTTTATCAGACACTACGTGTTCATCATATTCAGGTTCAAAAAACAACTCAGGATCCACTAAATCAGCCGCAAAGAATTCATCAAAATCATTGTCGGTCAACAATGGCCCAATATTAACATTTCTCTTTGGCCCTTTATCATCAGTTATAACTTTATGATTTGTTGAAGTAGGAACATTACCTTTAACCTCTTTATCATTATTCTCATCAGCACTTCTGTTTTTCATGCAAAAATGATAAAGAAACTCATCTCGGTCTCTATCATCTTCACTATACATTAGTGGTTGGCTCCATGGTTGATCTTTAGGATGACAATCATCTTCTCCAAAATTCTCGAGATGTATAATCGGTTCTTTAATCACACTAAATGCTTCTTCAACATTATTAACTTTTTTAGAGACCAAATTCCAGAAATTCGGACCTAGGCCATCAACAGTAGAAGCATCAATAGGAGGTCTCGGTTGTTCAACATGACTTTCAAAATCTAGTACCATCTTCGAAACACTTTCTCTTATTCTGTTAGCTTTTTCAATCAATCGTGGACTTTTTCTGGGAGTGTATGTCCCCATGGATGATTGACAAACTAACTTTTTATGTGTTGCACACCTGATTTGTGGGTTACAAATCATTGATTTTGGGTCCCTGTTACATATAACAAATGATATAAATTATCAAATCAATCAAAAATGTTATGTATAAGAATTAAACAATAGAAAACAATACCTTTGAGGATTGGAAGACATAATCTCTTGCATTTTCTCCTCACCCACGTAACATACTAATTAGCGGGTAAATCTTACGTGTCTTATTAAATCCTAATTTCTAGTCTAATATTTACCAGAGTATTGTAGTCAAATGAAGTAGAAAATATATGAATTTATATAATAATTATATGGGAATTGGTCCACAGCCACGGGTGGCTGTGAATTGACTACTAGCCACCAACCGCAATGCATCATTGCGGGGGTTCCGAACCCCCGCAATGATGCATTGCGGTGGCTCTTAACTTCTTTTTTGGACAAAACTGCCCTCGTCCCCGCAATGTTTCAATGCTCCCCCGCAATGATACATTGCGGGTGTATTTAACTTTCTTTTATTTCCAGGACTGCCCTTATTGGGCTGGGCTGGGCTTAACTTCTTGGGCTGGACTGGGCTTAATTTTGGGTTTATTTTATTGACTTTTATTTTGTGTTTATTATATGGACTTTTATTTTGTGTTAATATTATATTTACATTAATGTTATAAATAATAATTTTATTTATCAAAATATAAAATTTAAAGTGTTTTGGATAATCAATTTTATTTGAATTATATAAATTTCAATTTACATTATTTTATATGTAAAATAAAAAAAATTAATTTTAAAATTATAAAATATTACAAAAATATTAATGTACCACAAAATTTAAATTATTGAATTAATTTAATTTTTTAATTTCTACAAATGATAAACTACTAATATAAAGTATAAACATTCAAAATATTGATTTGAAAATCAAATTAACATGTGTGTAATCATTTATTATGTTAAAAAAATAAAAATGAAAAAACTAGAACACAATTATTTGCAAACGAGTAATCATGTGTATGGTTTAACATGTGTTTCACCATAGAATATTTGGAAACATTAGTTATATTAAATTTATATTTAATATTGATTTTTATTAAATTTAAAAGCAATTTTGAAAAAAATATCAATAATATATATTTATATTAGAACGAGTAATCATATATTTTTTTCACGGTAGAATTAGAGATGCATGGTAAAATATTTTGAAACATTGTTTAGAATTAAATTTATTATTTTTAAAAATAAAATTAAAAATATCAATAACTCACAATTATTTTCGAACTAGTAATTATCTATAAGTTTTAACATGTGTTTGAACATAATTGGACCTAAAAAAATAATTAAATGTAATATATGTAATAAAAACCATCTCTAATAATGTATACAACATATTTATGATTTTTATGCATTTATTTTAATTTTTAAGAATATATTAAGGGTTTAAAATAAAAAAACAAAAAAAAAATACCCCCAGCAATGAAACATTGCTGGGGTACTAAGCTGCAACCAACATTAAAAGCTAGACAGTTGGCGGGTGGCTGCATTAAATGCACCACGCCCCGCAATGAAACATTGCTGTGCTAAAAACCCCCGCAAGGAAACATTGCGGTGGACCTTTCCTTGCATTTAATGCACTCCCCCCGCAGTGTCTCATTGCGGTGGTACTCACACCCGCAATGTTTCATTGCGGTGGTACCTGGCCACCTTAAACCCCGCAGCCCCTTCCCCTTTCCCCTTTTTTTCAAACAAACCCTATTTTGTTTTGGAGCTCAATTTTCAATTTTTTTGAAGATCTTTCAACTCAAGGTTAGTATTTTTATTAGTATGGCTTCATATTTATTTGGTGATTCTAGTTCATCTAGTGAGCATAAGGGTTACGATTATTATACACCTCCCGTTACCAAAAAACATGCTTTTCGTAAATTATTTGTTGATGATGAAATTATAGATGTTGATAGTTATGATACTAAGGGAAAAACAAATGAAACTATTGATGGAGATGATAATGTTGGTGGAAGTGATTGTGATTATAGTGAAGAAGATGAGGAAAATGATGAGGAAAATGATGAGGAAAATGATGAGGAAAATAATAGGGATAATACAAATGATTGTGATTTTACATTTTCGAATATCAATGATGTTGTGCCTTGTGTTGGTATGAGTTTTGATACGTTAGATGAGGCGGAAAAGTTTTATAGGGATTATGGTCGAAATGTCGGATTCGATGTAATTATTCGAAATACTCATAAACATTCACGTAGTCATGATCCATCATCTCGTATGTTTATTTGTAAGAAAGGTGGAAGACTAGCACCGATATCTCATTGTAAAGGAAAACGAATTAGAGATTCAATTCCAAGAACGGGTTGTTGTGCAAGAATGTGTGTTGCTCATCAAGTGAAAATTAACAAATGGAAAATAACTTCGATCAAGTTGGTGCACAATTATGCTATGGTGACACCGGATAAGACACAATTTTTTAGACGGCCACAAAATATAGATCCCATCACCCGAGCATTGATTGAGTTGTTTAACAAATCGGGGATCGAGACGGCAAAAATTATGAGATTACTTAGTGAGACAAGTGGGGGTGTTCAAAATTTAGGGTTTTCTAATCAAGACATACGCAATGTCATACGTGATATTCGGCGTCGAGTGTTTGATGATGGTGATGCGGAGTGTGGTTTGCTCTTGTTACGACAATTACAACAAGAGAGCATTAATGGTGAATTTTTCTACCGTGTGGATGTGGATGACGAGAATCGTGTTAGGGGTTTGGTGTGGGTTGATCCTCGGTCCATGAACGCTTACAAGAATTTTGGCGATGTGGTTACATTCGACTCAACTTATCGAACGAACCGCTATTGTATGCCTTTCATACCTATCACGGGGGTGAACCACCACTTCCAAAATATTTTGTTTGGATTTGCACTTGTGAGGGATGAGAAAGAGGAATCTTATAAATGGGTTTTAGAAACATGGTTGGAAGCCGTTGACAACAAAGCGCCAATCACAATTATCACCGATCAAGATGTTGCTTTGGGGAATGCTATTGCCAAGGTTATGCCACAAACAAAACATACATATTGTACATGGCATATAAGTAGTAAATTTCCGGAAAAATTATCTACTCTATACACCAATTATCCGGAATTCAAATCGGATTTTAATGCATGTGTGTACAAGTCCTTGACACCAACGGAATTCGAAGGTAGGTGGGAAGATTTAGTTGCGAAATACCAACTTCAAGATCATGTTTGGCTAAATCAAATGTTTAGTATTAAAGATCAATGGATTGGCGCTTATACAAAAGGATATTTTGCCGCCGGTATGACCACTACCTCAAGGAGCGAATCCATGAACTCTTTTTTTGATGAATATGTAAAAGCATCTACCGGATTGAAAGAATTCATTGAGAACTCACAAAAAGCTTTGGAGGCACAATATCTTAGATAAAAATTAATTTTTGATAATATATTTAATTAATTTAATTTTTTACCTTATCACAATAAAAAATTATTAAAATTTTATTTATAATCAATATTTTAGTAAATAACTTTTAAATTATTAGCTCTGATTATTAATTTTATAATTTTATTTTAATTTTTGATAATATAATTAATTATAAAAAACAAAAAATTAATATAAATTAATTTAATAAAAAATTATTTTTGTACAGACCCAATACAATTTACATTAAAAATTGTAACAAGAAAATTATATCTAAGCCCAATACAATTATATCTAAGTCCAATACAATTATATGCAAGCCCAATACAATTATATGCAAGTCCAATACTATTTACATTAAATCCATAAAACTTGGCCCAACAAGAAAAGAAGGGTGTTTTGGTAACTGAGACCCCCCGCATTGTAACATTACGGGCATGAGGCGTGAGACCCCCCGCAATGTTTAGTTGCGGGTGGTGGTTCCTACCCGCAATGTTTAGTTGCGGGTGGTGGTTGATAAATTCTCCAACCACCTGTGGTTGTGGAAGGGGACCCTAATTATATATACATGAGTTATGAGTTATACATGAGTTAACTTTTAACAACGGAACATATTTTTAATTAATGAAAGAGGACATATTGATAAGTACTATATTAAATATTCAAATTCTGCAAACATATAATGTTACTAATCTCTGGTTTACTCAACTAATCCAACATTAACATGTAAGAAATGGTGTTTGTCTGTACACACAGATTAAAAAATTGGCACGTGGCAATATTTTTTGTCAGTTGTTGCTTTTTCACTGAACCAAAGTACAAACACACGAACGTTTTCAACATCAAACTAAAATTGACAATTAGGATCCTCTAAAGCCCTAACCCCAAATCTTGAACTTCCATATCACTTCATTCGACAACCCCACTTCCCCTTTCGACTCCAAATGGGGTAAATTTACACACACATATGTTCTTGCTTATATGTTGTCTGATTTTTCTACTAACATAATTGCTTCATTGCAATTTAAATTTGCCAATTCTCTGTATGAATTCTTGTACTTATTATATGTCTCCACATGGGTTGTGTTTTAATCATTGATCAGAGTAAATTTGACATTTTTGCTATGAAACGCATTTTATGTTACTTGATTCAGGTCGAATGGCTTATGGTGCAACAATTGTGCAATGTTTCACAGGACCCAACTTACTGATGATGCCAAATTGTAAGCCTTTTTTGTTCTACAATACTTGTGGATTAATTAAATAGTATATGTAATTTACTTGTAATTGGTGTTTTATGTTTGATGCTTTGCATTGTATTGTAGTATTTGCAATTCGAGTCTTTTTTTTAATGCATTAGTGATGACATATCTGATTTTTTGATTTCTTTTTAAAAAAAAACCAGATGTTGCTCTTTTTGTGGAAAGGTTCTCAGTGAGTACAATTGTTTGGAAGAAGTACCATTTGCCAAAAATGCAGCTAGACAGGTTTGTTTATCATCGATTTCTGTTAATTGATTGGCATACTTTAATTCACTTTTGTTGTTAATATTCGGTGTTTGAAAGAGAACCATCTAGTATCATTGATCAAGTATTTGTCAACCACATGTAAATTCTTTTGACCAAACATATATTTAGAATACTTCCGCTTTCATTGGCTATGGTGATTTTCCGAGTTCAGAAATAACCTTCTCATCCAAAAATTGTTCTTTGTATCAAAAAAATTGTTATTTTTAGCAATATTTCTAAGAAATTAAAAGGTCTCCTATTAAGTACACATTACATGTACACATATATTACAAAATCACTAACCACTTATTTAATACCATTTATGATAAATTTGACATGTTATGTACATATCATGCGTGTACGCGAGTCATCCTTCGAGAGCGAAGACCATTCACTAAGATAGAGATTTAATAAGAGAAAAGGATGAAAGGAAATCGGCTTAGAGTGGAAAAGAAGACACAGTTGTATTGGTCTATTATGAAGCCCATTTAACAATCAGAGAAGAATGAAGGGGATTAGGGTTGTACAATCAGTCCCGATCCAAATTTAGAATCCCATGTACTATTCTTTCTTAGAAAGACGTCACTTTATTTTATATGACTAATTTTGGGATCAGAGTTCTAATTCATGCGGCGATTACGCATTGCTGCATTTATGACATTGATGCGCCATATTTGGTGCCTTCCATTTAGAATGATGCTAGAAAGATGTCAAATAGCGCCTGAATGATTTGGTATGGATAATGTCTTATACTCGTAAGAATTAAACAATAATTTTTCTACCAAATTTCAGAATGATGTACAACGAATAGGAATGTATAATACTTTTGTAAAATATCTGATGGTTTCTAAGTTAGGGTGTCAAAGCATGAAGGAAATTAATATTAAGAACTTATAAATTGTAATAATGTAATATTGATTGATACATTCAAGATCGAAACTAGTGCCACTACTCACTGCAAGCTGTAATAACCTTGGCAATTTGCTCCTAGAGTGCTGCAAGAAATGTATATACGGAAGAATTCTATGATTTTATAAATTAAAAAAATGAGGTTCTCTAATATGTTAATAAAATTATTTTTCTTCCAATAATCAGGCGGAATGTATATATGGAAGAATTCTATGACTTAAAGTATATAACGAGGTTCTCTATTTTGTCAATGTAAAATTATTTTTCTTCCTATAATCAAGCGTTTTGATTGACTGGTTTTGTTCCTTGCACAATATCATAGCAATGACAACTGATGACATTCACTTGACAGTTATATCTAAGATTTGGTCAACGAAGAAACAACATCATATATCTTGTATTTAAGATTTTTTAATCTCTTGTTTAACACATATATAATGTGTAAGGAATGTTGTAAGTCTTCTTCATCATCACTAGAAACTACCTAATCGGTAAAGTGTAAACACACTGGGATGTCACTTTATATCGTTTAATTGGAGTTTGTTGGCACTGAAATAAGGTCTCATTTTCTTTCCACTCTCATATATATTATTGCCATAATGTCTTCGAGCAGCAAGTCTTTATAAATTATGAGACAGTGTTGTACCTCTGATGACGTATAAGTCAAAGATTTATATTGTGTGCACACAAAGAATGGAAGTATAAATGATGAATGCATGAGTTTTTTCTTGTCCATGCAAATAAAAAGTGTCCACATACAAGGCCTTTTATTACGGTCTAGGTTGCCTTTTTTAATTCTGAACTTGAAAGAGAAGTTTTATTTCCCTAAAAACTTTTGCCTCACCTCGATTTATAAGAGTTGAACCAATAAAAGATAATGTCATTTGCTTCCTTAATTTACTTTAAGTGCAAAAGCAGTTGTAGGATTATTGTGGTATATCTTAAAAGACTTTAGACATTGTACCTGCTTTCATATTTGAATTTGATTCCATGTTTTCATCAGCAAAATATTAGCTATTCAATCACATTGTTTTTTCTTTAGTAATTCGATTAGAGATGGAGGGAGTTAAAACGTATAAAGCTCTTTTTACTTTTTCTGTATTGTTTCAACTTAATTAGGGCGTCCGAGGAACCAACAGAGATGAAAAAGTGCATTTCAGGGAGAACGCCAAGACTGGTAATCTTTATTTTTCAATTTTAGGCAGTAACATGCTTTATAAACATTGTGTATTTGCAATGTCTTAGGCGCCAATTTAACTACTTTTATTTTGTTTTTTTGGGAAAAAAATCCAGGAGGTGCGACCAAGCATGTAGCCGTCAATGATAGTGATTCTGATGAATCACATGGGAGTAATAAGCTACGTGGCGAATCAGGTGAAGAGTCAGACACTCTTTCTGATATTGATGATCTTGAGGTATGTAATAAAAAATTTCTATTGTTATTGCTAGTGTCCATTCCTTTGTTGATTTTTAAGGTAGGGTTGGGTGGGGTTAAGAATTTGGAAGTTTCCAGGATGTAGAATTGAAAACTAAACTGGTCAAGATAGGGCAAGGACAAGCTGAAATAGGCAAATTATTTTTAACTTTTAATCCTTAAAATTAGTTCAAATAAATTAAGGTTATCGGGTTTATCAGGGTTATCAGGGTTTCAAATTAACGTAAATTTGAAATCTCATATTGAACGAATTGAACATGTAACTATGTCTATTAAGACCTTAAAATTTTGGTTAGAATTCGTTAAATAAACTAAATACAACCCCAAAATTTCATTGATTATCGCATTTACTTGGATAGTTTTGGTTTGGACAAGTTGTCGTTAAGTTTACGTAATTTAAACCAGCTATAGACAACCTGGTTTAGCGTGTTTATTTAAAGTTTCCAAGAAAAGTAATAAGAATAAAAATGTTCTTCTTTTAAGAAATATTATATGTTATTATTAGAAAATAAACCATATTATAAAAGTGGAGCCTAAAGTTCAATTTCTCATTACTATAATAAATAACATAATTATTTTTTGTTATTTGAAGACATTAAGGGTTCGATTCCTATTGACTACAATAAGTAAGATCATGTTTGTTTATACTATAAATAGAACATTAAGGGTCCGATTTCTTACGTAAGTAAGATCATTTCTTCGGAAACATGAAGTAATTATTCAAATTATATCTACTTATTATTAAAGAAGAGATGCTTAATTCCTACGACTACAATACATTTTTTAAATTCTCTAATTGTTATTATGAGAAGACATCAAGGGTTCGGTTCCAATGACTACAATAAATAAGATAATGTATATTTAGATTACAATAAATAAGGTAATGTATATTTATTAATATCAAGACATTGTTTTAAATATAGAGTAGTGTGCAAAGTGGGGGCCGAACTTTACCCGCTTTATTACTTTGGTGGCCGAAATTTTAAATTTGCGCCACTTTAATTAATACATGATATTTGAAATTGTAAATCTTTTCTTAATTACAAAAGAAACAATTATTTGTAATAAGTTATGGCTGATTACTAATAAAATAATTTTCTCTAAATTAAATTATATATGTAGTTAGATAAATTTGAAAATGGTGTAGATATAACTCAATCATAAAGTATAAGGGCATAATAGGTCCAATAAAAAGGTCAGGGGTATGATTGGAATTTTAGATAAAGTTGAGGGGCCTATATATGCATTCGGCCTACTTTTATTCTTCGAAAAGGTGGCTAAGGGCCACTATTTTGAAAAAGAATAGTAGTTTTTTTTCCCTAAAAAATGTGGCCCCTGACCACTTTTTTGAAAAATAAAAGTAATGTATGACCACCATATTGCAAATTTAAAACTCCGGCCACCAAAGTGCTAAAGCGGGTATATTTCGCCACAACTCTGTAATTTACTCTTAAATATATGTACATAAATTAATATTTAATATACTAAATAATAAGTTAAATAATTTTAATATAAAATAATAAAAAAATATTCGTGCATCAGAGGGATATAGGCTAAGTATATTCAAATTACTAATGGATATGGGTAATTAAGTAACACTCAAGGAGATGACTCAACCAATTTGATTATAAAGAGCTTACTCAACCAATTTGATTGTAATGTTTGGGAAATTGGTTACATGATTACCAATCAGAACATTCTTGGGATATCCCAAAAGAAAAGAAGACATTTTAGTTTGGGATAGAGTAATAGTATTCTTCAAAAATTTGACAGGTTACGAAGTTTGTTAATTTAATTAATGCCTAAAACATATTACAAATTATATGATTTCCAAAACATTTTACAAAGAAATTTCAACGTGACTATTTTTGTAAAAAGGATATCCTCTTCTAGTTAAGAAGTTGAATTATAGCTTGATACTTGTTGTGGTGCACAGATTGATAGCTACTTTCACAGTGAAAAGGAGAAGCATTACAAAAAGATCATCTGGGAAGAACTGAACAGAGAATATATTGAGGTGATTTTAAATACTCTCTTGCTTAAGCATTTACTAAATGCTATTGTCATCAAAACTTGACTATAGTTTTTGCCTGAAAATTGATACAAGAATAATCAATAATATGTCCACAAAGAGTATCACTAGTCAATAGCATATTCTATAAAGGTTTTGCAAGACTCACTTGAGTCACTCTAATTTGAAGTGTCCCAAATTGCATAAGCATCATGCAGACTTTCTTTGCATCTTTTTAGAGAGGTTTTTACTTTATTGTTTTGTCAATTACTGGTGACTTAAGTGGCGTTTCTATATTTGATACTCATGAATTGTAAAAGTGAAGAGATAGTGAATTAGAGATAAAAGGAGTGACTAGTTTTGTTAAATGAACAACTTATAAGTGGACTGTAATTTTATGTTTTGTGCACGGAAAACTAGTTGGTGTAGTGCTTGGAATAAAATGTTCTTCAGTTTTCCTTGATTGGCTAGTGCTGGATCTTGGCAATGCTATTAGGCGCCGTTCATAGAAAATGCTGATCAATGTAACACGCCAACCTTGATAACATAATAGACATGTATTCCAAAATGAAAAATTAACAGGCTGTTGAAATAATTATTAAAAATTATGTTTTTTTTGTTATTTTGACTTATTTTAGGTCGTGGCATTTGTTCGTTAGTTTCTTTATAGTAATATTTCTTGATTTTGGTAATTTTAAATTTGTCATTTCTTATTCTGCATTAGGAATTTTGTAAAAGTTAATGATGACTTTCCGACTTGAACACACTTTTTTAAAAGTCATAGAAGTAGAAACATTCTAACATGACATGATTTATATTAATCTATAGGAGTTTTTGTTTGCAATCCTGAACTAATTAAGCTTTAGACTATAGAATGTGACCGTTCTTCCAGTTTTTTTGCCGATAACCATAGTTTATAGAGCTGGCCTGCATCAAATATTGACCCGACAAAGTACTGGTTCGTTGTTGGTGGTTCAACCGATTAAAGCTAGATTTATACAATGGAATATTTAAACATGTGTTATGTATTATTTAATTTCAAATAATTCTTTACTTATAAAATATAACTTTTTTCTCTACTGTCTTTTTACTTGAAATCATGATTATGACATAGAAAACAAGTAACAAGTACAGTTCTGTTTTTTTTACTTGTAAATGGCAACTCTCTCTTGTTATATAGATATCATCCTGTAAACTCTCTCTCTCTCTCTCTCTCTCTCTGTTATATAGATATCATCCTATAAATTCTCTCTCTCTCTCTCTCTCTCTCTCTCTCTCTCTCTCTCTCTGTGTGTGTGTGTTTATATAGATATCATCCTATAAATTCTGGTTATTAGGTGTACTAATTTCTTCACTTAATTTGCTCCATGTGCTCCATGTAGTAACTTTACAAATTTTCTGTTGTAACCTAGGTGTTTATCTGTTAACTTCCTTGTCCTTTAATGATATGCTAATTGCTTTTTAGTAATTAATGATATTCAAATTGCTGCTTTTTTATTATTTTTTGATAAATATTTACTTCAAAATATAAAAATTGGATTTGTTCTCTTAATTTATGAATTTAGATTTTAATTAAAGTTTATACATGTCAAGTTTTGTCAGAAGAATGAAAAATTGGACTCACCGCATTGCTTAGCGCCTGAGCTGGCTCTGCCGCTGCATTTTAATGTGTGTGTGTGGGTGATTTTTAATGAAGTAATGCTTGGTAACTTGGTATATATAAATTCCTTGAAATTTTAAGCATGTAACACCTGTAGTTGACCTAGCTTGCAAGTCATCTTTCCAACAAAGAGGTCTGAAGTTCGAGTTTTTGTGGGAGCATTGAAGTTTGAAAAATACAATCCAGATTTATTCAGTTTGATTTAGCTAAATCAGCTCGTAAATTTTAGTTTTCACCTTTGACTGTCCATTTGCAGGGGCAAAAACGAGGAAAAGAGGCTAGAAATCCAGTTCCTAACCGAACTGCTGCAGAAGCTGCACGGAAAATGCTAGCAAAAAAGGTTTGTTTGTCTATACATGCTTGAAGGTCATAACCTTCGAGTTTTTCTCGACTCATTCAAAGTTATGAGTTTTTGAGTGATTACCCAACTAATAAAATAATGAATTAACTCATTTTCGAAAACTAAATTAAAAAACGAAACAAATAACTTATTACATGTATTAAACCTCTTTTTACAGAGCAACCCTTCAACTTGAAGTTTTACATACTATAGTTAACTTTAGAAATTCGAATCCTACTGTTTGTTTATTGTTGAGATAAATGATTTCAGGGTAAGTGAATATTGAACCTTACCAATCATCTGTCTTGTTATATGCGGGAAACATTTTTTAAAATACTCATAAACTGTATTCCTGTTAAATAGCAGCTAGGGAATGACATAAGCAAGATGATGTCACTATGGTGACATCATAGTTACTGTTTCAAGAGTAGCCACCAAGTAGCTACTGTAGCAAGCTTTGAGGAGAAGCTAAGTTTATCTATATAAAGAGACTTAGCCATCCTTAATGTAATAACACAGAAAATATAAAAATGCAGCAGAAGTAGTAGTATAATATATACACACAGTTCACTGCACCTCTTGTGTTCAACATCTCTCTTCCTTACCACTCTATATTCTGCCTATATACATATAAATCGTGACAATTCCTTGTTATATTTTGAATTTTACGTTATTCAGGGATGCATGCTCTTACAGGTGTCTTGTATATTACCTATTTGAAGGGATTCAGATGTTAAATCATTTTCTTCAATTATTTATTACTAGCATCTACTAATTTTTTTGATTTGTTCCTGTCTACAGTCACTCGAATCGAAAATCAATTATGCCGTACTGGATGGACTTTTCAATGAATCTGTATGTTGATCATCCTTGCATCTTTCTAAACTTGAATTATAATTGTTAAGTTCTGAAGATCCTTATTATGCGTTCTAGAGAGAATCAAGATATACAACATGGGAATGAGCAAAAAGAGTGAGAAGATGAACATTTGATATTATGGACCCGTAATTTCTTTATTCTCATTATTTACAGCTTGTACCTACATCTTAGTGCTGACTTGTCTGGAAAGGAAACATTGCGCTTAGTTGATATATCCGACAACCTCTTACAACTAAACAAGTAACTCATGATCTAGATGGTAGAAAATTCTATATATGTAAGCCAAACTGTGCCAGGTATAACTGTTTCAATTAAATTCATCATGAGGAAAAAGGTAACTGACCATTTTTCGGACTCTGATACTGCTGGACCTATATGAAACAATGCATGTTCAGAAGTCCCAAAACGGATCAGTGGTTTTGTTTGCATCTTAAAGGATCCCAGCCCTCAAGGAATTAGTGTTGTCTGCACTGTAATTACAAAGTTCACACATACCACTAAGGTTTTACAATTTTTATAAATATTAAATGCTTATAGTCAATAGATTATAGATTGCTTGCATTGCAGTTTTAGGATGGAGACTCTACTTGAAATAACTAATATAGACTCGTAAGTTTCTTGATATACAGTATTATGTGCAAGTCCACCTCCAACCCACCATATCTTTACTGCAGTGGATGTTTAGTTTAGTTGCCTGCATACTCAAATTGACCACTTTTGAAGAATCCTTCTCCTGTTATTTGTAATTTAAATACTTTTGTACTTTCATGTGCTAAGATATGAAGCCCAGAAATCCCATTGATAAGAGTTTAACATAGTGTTCAAGCAGCAGTGCCAAATACTATTTGCAAAATCAATTGCTTGTTTATTATTTTGCTGCACCTTCATGAATTCTTTTTCAATACTCTTAGGATGGATGTAGAATACAGGTTATTCACTTTTTATTTCCAGTTTCTTCAAAAAATGATATTTAAATTGGTCCAAAGCTTTTGTTAGTTTGTCTCACACTCACTTGTGGATCCTTTACTGGGTGTAAATTTACTTATCCTATCAGCTTTCTCCCCAGAA
The DNA here is from genome assembly GCA_030848705.1 of Heracleum sosnowskyi. NCBI lineage: Eukaryota > Viridiplantae > Streptophyta > Magnoliopsida > Apiales > Apiaceae > Heracleum > Heracleum sosnowskyi. Next base: position 88,876,640 of record CM061243.1, read on the forward strand.
TGCCATGAAAAGCCGTTCTGGTGAAGGGGGCACAAAGGCAAAACGGAAGATTGACGGGAAAATGGGTTCGGAAGCTGATATGAAGATGTAACAGAGGATTTTGCTGAATGATATGGTAAGAGCCTGTGTACAGGAAATGAAGAGAGGATATGATTACAGTGATGATCTTAAGCAATTGAGGTAACCATTATATCATTTTTATAAATATGTCCTACAGATTCATCTTCCAAAGGTGCTGAGGTGATGGATGGCTAGTGTCTGTATTCTGGCTGTTGTATATCGGGTCTTAATTAACTTATGTTAATGAGTTGTAAACTATTAAAATGCAGAAAGAATCTCAATATAAAGATAATAGTAGTTAGTATGTTGTATACAGGTCAATTTCAATCTCCAGTCATACTTGCTGTTTTATTGCTCATGAATTATGAAATTTAAAACCAGATATAGATTTTGCTTAACCCGAGGATCTTGTGGCAACTGTGGTTACTGGGTTGCATATAACGACCAAAATATATATCGTGGGAAAGTGGCTTCTATCTTCAGGTTTGTTGCGAAAGAAAAATATCAAGTACTATAATGTTATGTTATGTTATGTTGTTTACAGAAATAGGACCATTTTAATGCAGTTTAATCATGAAAAGCGAAAAGTGTGTGCGAGGAGACTTTTATTAATTTTAGCGTTTGTGAAACTCAATGCTAGAAACCACCATCACTGAGGATATGTGTGTTTGGGCTAGAACTTGAAATTAACTTCATTTTTGGATTGAAATGGGAAATGAGTGGGGAGTTGAGCCTGTTATATAAATTTGCTAGTTGCTAGACCTTTGCATGTTTCTGTAATTTGTTTATCTTGTGGATGGGGTTATGTTAAATCATTAGCTAGTGTTGTCATTAAGCAACTAATCTTTTTGGTTAGAGGAAAACATAAGTGCTGACTTTATAAATATTTTCAGGATTAATGAAAACATTTTTATATAAAGAAAACGCAGTTGACAAATGTTTGAACATAGTAATAGCAGACCAAAAGCTGGCCTCCTTCCACTATGATTTATCAGATCTTTTAATTACCCTACAAATCTATCTATCTATAATAGTGCGTTGCATTTGCAGAGTTACACTATTTAATATATCCACTATAGAGGTAGGTACCTTATCGACGTTGTACCATCCTACTTGTGTTTCGTCTTTTACACTACGTTAACATGTAACATAATCAGAGTTGAGTTCCAGTATCAGGTTAATTCATCTAACTCAAGCATAATAATTTATATATATATTTGGGTTCGGTTAGACTCATTCAAGTCGGAAGGGATATCCATCGAGTCGGTACAAATTATCATCTCTGCCGATATGTACACGATGCCAAAGCGGAGATGATAGAAAATGAGTGGGTTGGAAGGGATAGTCATAATCAGGTAGCATAAATAGTGGCTTGGAATATTCATTTGTTGGATGAATCATGAGTCATTATCATGATTGTATTGGATGAACGGGAAACACCACTTCGGCTGGGTGGGATTTTACTTTCCATCTGTTGTGTATATGTTTGTTTTCATTTTTGTGACATCAAATAGAAAGATTAAATGATCTATCACATATTCTCTTCGCTCCACTTAAGAAGTTGTTAGAGCTAAAAGTGGTCATTAAGCTTAAAACATAAGTTAATTTCAGATGCCTGCTTTTTCAAACATGCAAATTTGGGCAGTTCAAAACTATTGTCTGCCAAATGGCCAACAGTTTCATTCCTTCCTTGCCAAACAGATGACTCTTCGGGTTATCTTAAAACACATGTGATTGTTATGGGATGTGATTCTCGCTTATCTTAAAATTTTTGAGAACATGTATCATTTGTAAGACATATAAATTTAAGACTTAATTGTACTATGCATATCTCCAAAATAATTTGATTTTTTTGCATGAAAGTGGTTAAATTTTTATTCGAGCCAAAGTGATGGCTAAATATTTTAAACTTGGCAGTATAGTGGCTCTGTGTCAATTCCGTCAGTTCACGACTAACTCCGTTTAAATTTTTAGAATAATATTATAAATTCACTATCCCCGATATAATATCTAAAAACATGTCGATTTCCTCCATTTTCAACACCCATTTCATCTTCTTAATCAAAACTCTAATTGCATTATCTTGAGTTGTTGATGTAATTTTAATTGAATAAGATGAGTTGGTTTATGGAATTTAAGTAAGATGCTAAGATTTATAAGTCACTAAAATGTCTTGTATGAATCACTATAGTTGCGTGTATATATATATATATATATATATATATATATATATATATATATATATATATATATATATATATGTGCAGGTCTGTGGGAACTCACTATATGAGTAACTAAGTAACTCTTCATCCTGATCGTTAGATCATAAACAAATATAACTGCATGCACACACGTTTATATTGCACAACGTTACATTACTTAACACTTGATAAAACACAAACAATACTCAAACATAAAATATTTTTGGATTGCAAAATATATTTATTTAATGATATTGAAAATAATTTAATGAATAAAAAAATACATTTATGTAATTATGAGAAATGATAGTTTTTTTTTATAAAAATTTATATTATATATCAATAAATATGTTCTACAAATAAATTATGAAAACTAGACTTTAAAAAATTAAACAATTTTTGTAAAATAATAAAATTTAAAATAAAAAATATTATTTTGTGATATAAAAATATAAGACACATATAAAGGATTAAAAATTAAAAAGTACATAACATAATTAAAAAAGAGTGTTCTGTATTAAGTAAAAAAAATAGTGTTCAATATTTTTTTTCATTCAGAAAATAATAGTGTTCTGTAAATTTAAAAGAATAAAAAATGGGTTATGTAAGAAATAAAAACTATTATTTATATGTTATGTAAATTTATTGTGTTCCACAAAAATAACACTTTTCAATAGTTTTATGTTACCTAAAGTACAGAACATAGTGTTATGTATTATTTTTCTTTCAGGAAATAATAGTGTTCTGTAAATTTAAAAGAATAAAAAATGGGTTCTGTAAAAGGTAAAACCTATTATTTATATGTCCTGTAAATTTATTGTGTTCCACAAAAATAATATTTTTTAATAGTTGTAAATTTATTGTGTTCCACAAAAATAATATTTTTTAATAGTTGTATGTTCATAAAATAACAATATTTTTTAAAAATATAATATGATTTAATTAATATTATCTTATGTTTATAATTTGTGATTATTTATAAATGGAAAAAAGGTGTATATCATAATTATGATAATACACACTCCTGTATGCATACTAGGTTAAGTTTATGATTAGTTTTTTAAACGGACCTTATGTACATGTGTCACCATGTAGTTGAGTTACCCACTGATCCCTCCTCTATATGTATATATGCGCGATGCACGGTTACTTAAATTTTATTTATAATTATTTTATTTATAATTATATTTTTATTACGATGCAACACACGATTGTTTTTTAATATTTATAATTATATTTATTTATGAATATTTTAATATTTAAAAGTTATTAGTTTACATGATTAAATTATTATTAAAAAAGATTTAGCCAAAAAAAATTATAGTTAAAAATTTGATATTTATTACATTTTACACGCTCAATTTAATATTTGTTTATATTGAGTTATAAAAGTTAGATTTGGCCAATTTTACGCTTCACATGAAATTCACAAAATAATCTTTAATTTAGTTGTGGTTTAATAGTTTTTTTTTTCAATTAAAAACTATTCTAAAACTAAAAAGAGAATAAAGTGACGAAATTTAATGTTGAGAATTATATTCGATTTAGGAAATCTACTTAACTTATATGTAGTTTAGATTATTAGAATAACATTTATTAACCAAATACAGGTTTTAATGTTAAATCTAACGGTTTTCAGCTATCTATTTAATATTAAACGATTTTTATTATTTTGGTTATAAATGAGTTTCCTTATTTAATTACAAATAAATACGCTTTTTATATTTATTATATTTTTTACATATAAATATATAAATACACTTTTGTTAGGAATATGTTGTTCTTGATGATAATGATAAAAACACTTAGTAGATTTTGTATTAAGTTCTTTTGTAACTGTCAACGGAATGGCATGCTTTGCAGTGTTTCGTTGACAGGAAGCTCATCAACGAAATGAGTGTTGTAGCAATTGCATTGTACAATACTTCACAGTATGATAGGCATTTTGTTGTATGTATCAGATAGGTTTTCTAAGTCATGTTGACTAAGTACTAGATAGGCAAAATAGGTTGGTTAATTGTACATATATTATGCCTTGTAATTTTGCCTAAGTGAAGACATGTCAACGGTATGAAGATTACTCTGTCAACGGTATGGAGTTTACCCATCAACGAAACAAGGGAAACACCATCAACGAAATGGAGAATAAAGCTATCAACGAAACACATCTCCATGCCATCAACGAATCATTATTGCTTTTCTATATAATTGACAAAGTGATAGTGACAGGTTCCTGACAGATCAAAAAGGAGATGTGGAAGTGTACTTTGCATTGGAAACCATTAAAATGGACATGGGGAATAAGGAAACATCCCAGTTTCCAATTGGGCTCTTGGGAGTGATCATAATAAGCATAAAGACAAAAGCAAGGATCTCCAAGGACCACTGGACAAAGGGATGAAAAGCAAACTATTGGCGGTTACTCATTGTACTTTTAGTGTAACCAAAAGTAGGGTTGTAAACTTGGGTTTATATAACCAAGTGTAGCAGTTACTTTAGAAGTAAGAAGAAAAACAAAGAGTTTGTATTAGCTATCTTTGAGAGCATTTTTCTTCTCAACAACCTTGTAACTGAGCAGCTGTGTACATTTGTATCACAGATTATTTCCGCAATAAAAACACTTCAGTTGGATCATCAAACAATCCAACTGAATTATTTATATCCTGTGTTTTTATTTATTCAGTTCAGTTTAATTTTATAAAGTATTTTTAAGTTAAAGAAATATCAAGAATTGTATTCAACCCCCCCCTTCTACAATTCTGTTAGGTCATTTGGGATTAACAATTGGTATCAGAGCAAGCTTCTAACATACAAGAAGTTTAAAGATCAAGACCAAAAACAGAAACCATGGTGAAGAAGGATGCAGGTGTGAAGATACCAGTTCTTGATAAGGACAATTACTTTCACTGGAAAGTAAAGATGCATTTGCACCTCATGTCTATGGATGAGAGGTATGTAGACTGCATTGAGAAAGGTCCACACGTTCCCATGAAGCTTGATTCGAGAGTTGGACTGCCAGATGATGCTCCTGATGTAGAGATTCCAAAACTTGTCTCAGAATGGACTGTTGAAGATGTTGCAGAAGTCCATAAAGACAAAAGAACCATGAACATTCTGTTTAATGGTTTGGAGCAAGAGATGTTTGACAATGTTATCAACTGTACAACCTCTAAGGAAGTATGGGATACTGTTAGAACTCTCTGTGAAGGAACTGAGCAAGTCAGGGAAAATAAAATGCAACTCCTTATACAACAATATGAGCATTTTCATTTTAAGGCTGGTGAAACCCTAAATGACACGTTTAGTAGGTTTCAGAAGCTTTTGAATGGATTAAAGCTGTATGGGAGGATCTATCAAACTAAGGATTCAAACCTTAAATTTCTCAGAGCTCTTCCAAAAGAATGGAAGCCTATGACTGTTTCTCTTAGAAACACTCAAGAGTACAAAGACTACACTCTTGAAAGGCTTTATGGAACCTTGAAGACTTATGAGCTGGAAATGGAGCAAGATGAGGAAATTGAAAAGGTACAGAAGAAGGGTGGATCTATTGCATTGATTGCATCTGTGAACCAACTGGAAGATGACAGTAAAGAAACTGCAAAGGCCACAACTAGTCGACCTAGTTGTAGGAGTGATGTTAGCAAGGGTAAAGACAAGATGACAGAAGAAGAAGAAGAATCAGAACCAGCCAACTTGAATGACTTAGATGAGATTGATGAGCACATTGCTTTTCTGTCTAGGAAATTCTCTAAGTTCAAGTTCAAAAGAAACTCAGAGGCAAGGCCACCAAGAAGAGACTTTCAACCTAGCAAAACAAACTGGATTGAAAAGTCTAAGTCAAAATGTTTCAATTGTGGAATGCTTGGTCACTTTGCTGGAGACTGCAGAAAGCCCAAGGTTGAGAAGGGCAACAGGAAATTTGAGCCTGTTGATTATAAAAAGAAATACTTTGAACTTCTCAAGGAAAAAGAAAAGGCTTTCATGTCTCAGGAGTATGACTGGGCTGGTAATGGTGAAGACTCTGATGATGATGTTGAGTATGTCAACTTGGCTCTTATGGCTGACAATCATGAGCAGGAAGCAAGTTCCTCAAGCAACCAGGTAACAATTACTAATCTTTCTGAGCTTTCTAAAGAGGAATGCGATAGTGCAGTAAATGAAATGTCTACTGTATTATATAATTTGCGTGTTACTCTTAAATCACTTACTAAAGAGAATTCAAGAATAAAAGAGACCAATCTGCTCTTAAGTGATAGGAATGCAATGTTAGAAGCACAGCTCATTGAATTTGAGAAAATGAGATGTGTTAGTAGGGATGCTAAGAAGGAACTTGAGAACGTGTTACAAAGGGAAGAAATTCTTAAAACACAACTTGAAATAGAACAAGGTGTGATTGCAAAATGGAAAGATGCCAGGAATGTTGCTACCAACATCATTAATGTTCAAGGTATGGAATCCTTCTGTGAGCAATCATGGAAAAAGAACAAAGAGAAGCTAGGGTGTGTTGGTGAAACCTTAGAATCAGAAACAGAGTCAACAAACAACAATGATCATTTGTTGGAGGTTGATATGTCAACGGAATGCAATGTTTCGTTGACACATGAACCATCAACCGATCAGGCTGTTTCGTTGACAGACAAAAGAAAAGAGAAACTCACTAGACTTAATGACAAGTATGGTCCTGTTACCAAGAACTTTGTTCAAGGTGAGTCTAGTAATTCAAAGAAAGTTGAGAAGCCTGTTGAGAGAGCTAATGTAGGTCACTTGTCTAACAAGCAATTGAAAGATAAGGTAGAAAAAGTTCAAAATGAGGCTAAGGGAAATAAAAAGAATAACAGGAATGGCAAAGTAGGAATTAACAAACACAACAATTACACACCTGATAAATATGCTCCTAGAAAGACATGTGTTAATTGTGGAAGTGTTAGTCACTTGTCTACTAACTGCAAATCTGTTAAGAAAACTGCTAATGTGAAAATTCCCAAGCCTGCAAGGAATAGTCCTATGCCTACAATGCCTGTTATGCCTAACATGTTTGCTCCATATGCACAATTTCAGAATCCATATGCTAACATGTCATTTGTGCAAAATCCATACATGAATATGTTTAATGTGCCACAAATGCCATGGAATATGAATAACATGTTTGTACCTCCAAATATGCATGCTGTAAATGAAGATATGAGCAACCCTCAGAAATCAACACCAAGGGTAAAGATTGATTTGAATCAATCTGAGCCCAAAGTGAAAAATGGTACAAAAGGGAATGCAAAGGCTAACAAGACAGGACCCAAGGAAACTTGGGTACCAAAATCAACTTGATTTGGTTTTGTTGTGTGCAGGGAGACAAAAGGAATCTTTGGTACTTGGATAGTGGTTGTTCAAGACACATGACTGGTGATTCTACCCTGCTCACAGAGTTTCAGGAAAGAGCTGGCCCTTGTATTGCTTTTGGAGATGACAACAAAGGCTACACAAAGGGATATGGCTTGATTTCAAAAGAGAATGTCATCATAGATGAGGTTGCATTGGTGGATGGTCTTAAGCACAACTTGCTTAGTATCAGCCAACTTTGTGACAAAGGATTTTTAGTTACTTTTTCAAAAGAAGCCTGTGTTGTTTCTAAAGGAGGAAACAACAATGTGGTAATGACTGGATTCAGAAGAGGGAATGTGTACATTGCTGACTTTAGTAGCACAAGTTCAGACACCATCACTTGTCTTTTCAGCAAGGCAAGCAAGGATGAAAGTTGGTTATGGCACAAGAAGTTATCCCATCTGAATTTCAAAGTCATGAATGATTTGGTGAGGAAAGATCTTGCTAGAGGAATTCCACAGGTGGAGTTCTCCAAGGATGGTTTGTGTGATGCCTGTCAAAAGGGAAAACAGAAGAAGGCATCATTCAAAAGCAAGACAGTGTCATCAATTGTCCAGCAGCTTGAATTGCTTCATATGGACCTATTTGGCCCTGTAAATGTTTTGTCCATCTCAAAGAAGAAATACTGTCTTGTGATTGTTGATGATTTTTCTAGATTTACATGGACTTTCTTTTTGCACTCTAAAGATGAGGCAAGTGAAATCATTATCAATCACATCAAGATGGTAAACAATCATCCTGACTTGAAAGTAAGAAGGATCAGGAGTGACAATGGGACAGAATTCAAGAATTCAAGCATAAAGGCGTTCTGTGAAGAAAATGGTATTTTACATGAGTTTTCAGCAGCAAGGACACCACAGCAAAATGGTGTAGTTGAAAGGAAAAACAGAACACTTATTGAAGCTGCAAGGACAATGCTAGATGAATCAAAGTTACCAACTTATTTTTGGGCTGAGGCAGTTAACACAGCTTGCTTCACTCAGAATATTTCTTTGATTAATCAGGCCAAAGGAATGACCCCTTATCAGTTACTCAAAAGAAAGAAGCCACTATTGGATTTTCTTCATGTCTTTGGATGCAAGTGCTTTGTTCTGAGAAATCAAGCTGAGCATTTGGGGAAATTTGAAGCAAAGGCAGATGAAGCAATATTTGTGGGATATGCAGCAGGGAAAGCTTACAGAGTCTTTAATCTCAGAATCAACATTGTTATGGAATCTGTACATGTTGTTTTTGATGATCTCAAATTACAAGGTCTCTGTGATGAAGGTTTCCATGAAAGTCTCTCTTTTGAGAATGAGGAAGGAGAACAAGTGAATCATGATAAGGCTACTGAGAAACAGCCTAAAGTGGTTGTATCTAGCACAGATGAAAGCAGCAGTGAAGATGAAGTTGCTGCATTAAGATTGGAAAGAATAGCTGCTAGTAGACCAAATGATCATTTCGTTGACAGTCATGATGGTGGTTTCGTTGACAGTCAAAATGAGCGTTTCGTTGACAACCAAAATGGTCATACCGTTGACAGTCATAGAAATGGTTCTAGAAGTGATCATTTAGGGACAACAAACTCAGGGGGAGTTTCTCAAGGACAAATGTCCAATCAAGGCAATCATGATCATGAAGCTACCTCGTCTAGAGCAAATCTACCTCCCTCAAGAAAATGGACTAAAGATCATCCCTTTGAACTCATTATAGGTGATGTTTCTTCAAAAGTCCAAACTAGAAGAGCAACTCAAGAAGAATGTCTATATAGCAGCTTTCTGTCTCAAGATGAGCCAAAGAAAGTTGAGGATGCACTTCTAGATCCAGATTGGGTTTTGGCTATGCAAGAAGAGCTAAACCAATTTGAAAGGAACAATGTTTGGAAGCTGGTGCCCAAGCCTAAAGACAGGAGTGTCATAGGCACAAAATGGGTGTTCAGAAACAAGATGGATGAAAATGGCATAGTCACAAGGAATAAAGCAAGACTGGTTGCAAAAGGCTACTCACAGGAAGAAGGAATTGATTTTGATGAAACATTTGCTCCTGTTGCAAGACTAGAAGCAATAAGGATTTTCCTAGCCTATGCAGCCCATGCCAATTTCAAAGTCTATCAAATGGATGTGAAAAGTGCTTTTCTGAATGGGGAATTGGAAGAGGAGGTCTATGTGAGTCAACCTCCTGGTTTTGAAGATGATGATTTTCCTGAATATGTATACTTCCTCCTCAAAGCACTCTATGGTTTGAAACAAGCACCTAGAGCCTGGTATGACACACTCTCACAGTTTCTTCTTGAGAATCACTTCACTAGAGGTACTGTAGATAAAACTCTTTTTCATAGGATTGTGAATGGCTCTACTATACTTGTTCAAATTTATGTAGATGACATAATCTTTGGGTCTACAGATGTGAAGCTTTGTCAAAAGTTTGCCAAGCTTATGCAAAGTAAATATGAAATGAGCATGATGGGAGAATTAACTTACTTTCTTGGTCTTCAAGTGAAGCAAGTTAATGAAGGCATTTTTATTAGTCAAACAAAATACATTCATGATTTATTAAAGAAATTTAACTTAATGGAATGCTCTCCTGCCAAAACTCCCATGCCCACTGCCACCAAACTTGAATTGAATACTAAGGAAAAATCTGTGGACATTTCAAGTTACAGAGGCATGGTAGGCTCACTTTTATATTTAACAGCTAGTAGACCTGATATTATGTTTGCTACATGTCTATGTGCTAGATTTCAGGCTGATCCTAGGGAATCCCATTTAGTTGCTATTAAAAGGATTTTCAGATATCTCAAGGGAACACCAAACCTTGGCATTTGGTACCCTAGAGAATCTGGTTTTGAACTAATTGGTTATTCAGATGCAGATTATGCAGGATGTAAAATTGACAGGAAAAGCACAACAGGCACCTGTCAATTCTTAGGAAACAAGCTTGTGTCATGGTTCAGCAAGAAACAAAACTCAGTTTCCACCTCCACAGCCGAGGCTGAGTATATTGCAGCTGGAAGTTGTTGTGCACAGATTTTATGGATGAAAAATCAACTACTTGATTATGGATTAAGAGTTGAGAAAATTCCTATTTTCTGTGACAACACTAGTGCCATTGCCATTACTGAGAATCCAGTGCAGCATTCAAGAACCAAGCACATTGACATCAAGTATCATTTCATTAGAGAACATGTTATGAATGGTACTGTGGAGTTACATTTTGTTCCAAGTGAACAACAACTTGCAGACATCTTTACCAAGCCACTTGATGAATCAACATTCTCAAGATTAGTAAGTGAGCTAGGTATGCTAAATTTCTCTTAATTATTTTTGAGATATTTGCAAGTCATAAAGCAGCCAGAAATTTGCTATGTTTTTCTGTGAATAAATTTTCTCAGGAAAAGGTAAAATTTTGTCTAAGTCAAAATTACTATGCCAACGGAATGCACCATTTCGTTGACAGTCTTAGCAGTTTTCTGGGTGTTTCGTTGATAGCTCTTTTATATCAACGAAACGCAGCTTTATCAACGAAATAAGACGGGACTTTAACCGCCCAATCCTGATTCGTTGATTTAGCGCTTTTTATCTGAACCGTTGAAATGTGACACGTCTTTTACCACGATCTATGCATACACCCCTGTAAGTATAAATCATGGTAATACTTTAAGAGTAACGGTTATATTTTTAAGCCAATCCAGTAATTTACATTTATTATTGGATTCATTTTCTGAGAATTTTTGGGGGAGTATTTAAGAAATTTTATTCTTATTTCTTTTTACCTGTTCTCAAAAATTCCAAAGGCTTTTTCTCTCTTCTTCTCTCTTTCAATCAATTCAGTTCGAAGCTTTCCTTTAATCAACAATGGCACCTATAGTTAAGCTTATGTCTGCTGGAGGGTTCATCTATGAGAAGAACAACTCCATCCCTTTTGTTGTCAAGGAAAACCCGAACAGTCTGTTCTTCAAAATGATGGATTTCATGAAGAATTGCAAGTTGAGCTATGCAATGTTTCACTCTACACCACTCTACAATGAGATAATCGAGGAAATTTGGACCTCATGTGAGTATAGTGGAACACACTGCACACTAAAATTCACTCTTCAAGGTAATGAGTACATAGTTAATTCTGATGTTTTGCAAGCATGTTTACATATTCCTGATAATAACTGTGATGCTTTGCCTACTAACACTGAAATAACTACCATGTTAAATTCTATAAACTACTCTTTGCCTACTGATAATCTGGGTAGAATAATTAGGAGAGGTTTGGTTAGAGAATACAGTTATTTAGCTGATGCATTCATTAAGGTCTTTTCTGGAAAGATTAGTAATTTTGATGCATTAAATAACTCTATGTTAATTCTCCTAACCATGCTTCTAAATGATAGATATCACAACTTTAGCACCCAACTTATGTATGAAATTGGTGCTAAGTTGGGTGACAAAGCAAATAGGAAGAAAAATATCTATTATGCTAGGTTTCTGATGATGTTGGCTAACCATGTTAGTCCAGCACCATTAGTTATCTCTAACCCTAATGCCAGGTTCGAGTGCTTTGTGCAAGAAAAGAGAGTATTGACAGACATACTCAGGCTGAACCACAATGGTGATGTTCCAGTGGTGTATCTGCCAATCATTGAGGTAACTACTACTATCCCTGTTAGTGTAGCTAACACCTCTACTGTTTTACCTTCCAATGTTGCTATGGAGTCTGTAGCTGTGACCCAACAGGCTCCTACCCTAGCAACAAAACCAAAATCAAAGAAATCCTCCAAGCCAACCTCAGGTGCTTCTCAAAAGGCACCTGTTGTAAAAACTACCACACAACCTAAGGGGAGTGAGTCTGGAGTTGTGAGAGGTGAGGGAAGGGGTGAACATCAAAGAAACCCCAAGGATAAGGAAGGACAGGTTAGTGTGTACCAGCCAAGCCCCATTGTGTCTTCCCAACAAGGCACAATGAGTAACATGGATTTAAGCACAAGTCTAATTGCATCCTCCCAAAAGGATGTGATTATTGAAACAAGCTCTCCTCCTAGAGCACAGTCCAAAAGGGTAAGGGACACTTCTAGCCCAAAGTCTACATTTTCCCAATACCAAAGGAGAGTGAAGCAAAAGTCCAAGGGTACACAGGGTGCACACACACTGGAAGCAACACTTCCAGTTTCTCAAATTCAGTTTGATGTAACCCCTATCATTACTCTGGGGTTACAGTCCCATTCTCTAAACATCAATCTTGAATTATCTCCATCAAATTCACCAACTCAATCTTTAGATGTGGACATGATCCATACATCTATTCCTGATTCTCCAACTCTAATCTTGGAGAAGCCCCACTCTGAAGCTGGTGGCCATCACTTGTTAAGTGATTTGTTGGGCCATCAACCAATTTTTCCTGAAGTTGCAAGGGGATCTGTGGACCATTCTTTAAAATCAATCACCACAGACTCTACTGTAATTTCTCATTCTCAAAGTGCTTTCTTGACTTCATCAACGAAACAGTCTATTTCGTTGACAAGTGTTTCTCCATCAACGGTATCCATACCGTTGACAGTTCAAACTACCATTCCGTTGATAGTTCACTCTGCACCTTTAATTGAAAATCAAGTTGTTCCCACAACTAGTGCAGATGATCTAGTGGTAGTTGAGACACTTCTAGGACTGAGAGGGAGTGAAATTGAGAGGCTGGCTTGCAGCCAGGCAAAAGGAGAGCTTGAGAGTGAGAGGCTGGCTATTTCTTCCAGCCAGGCAAAAGGAGAGATTGAGAGTACCACCTTAGTAGGTGAAGGTGAGGGTGTGAGAGGTGTGAGCCATGGGGAGCCCATGATGCAAGAAAAGAGTGGAGAGAGAGAAGGGACTACAGGAGCTATAAGGGGGGAAGCAGCCATTGCAAGTGAGTTAATGGAGGTCAGTGAGGGAGAAAGGGAACTTACTTTCCAAGAGCATTATCAACAAACTCTGGATAGTATTTCCCTGGATCCTGAGACCTTTACTCATCCTGTGCCAGCCTATCAAATTATGGCTCAGCAGGGCAATGTGGAGGCAGAAAGGTCACTAAATCTAATTCATACAACTGCATCAATGCAAAGAGCAAAGGATGCACTGACCAATCTACCTTCAGGAGCTGCAGCAAGTGGAGAATTTGAGTTTTCTGATGATGAGGACAGCTATGGTGATAATCTACAGGTGGCCACCACTTCACAGACTGGGACTTCTGTGGTGCCTCCTACACCAGGCTGGCTTTCTCAAGGTATGCATGGTAGAGCCACTCTAGATGCTGCTATCTCCAGGCAGTACAATGAAGCCTACTTAGCTCATGAGTCTGCAAATGCAAGGGACAAGAAATTCTACAAGGCCATCATGGATTCTCTGGAAATTCAAAGGCTACAAATGATGCAGACAAGGATTGAGGCTACAGAAATCAAGGACTCTATTAGCAATTTCAGGGATGCTAACTACAGGATGATGGATGAAAAGCTCCCTCTTCTCACTATGTCCAGAATGAACAGGTTTTTCTCTAAGGAACCTGAAGTGGCTACCTCCTTGAAGACTCTCTCTTCTAGAGTGGACAAGGTGGAAGCTACTTTATCTCAAATGCAAAAGGAACAGGAGAAGCAGACTCAACTTTTGGCCCAGCTAGTGGCAGCTCAAGGACTCCCAGTTGTCTCTCTTGATGATAACAAAAAGGGGGAGAAATCTCAGGAGCTAACCATTCAAATCACAAAGGTGCTGGTCCCAGCCATCACATTGCCACAGGAGCCACTAGCAATGGGGGAGTTTGGGAAGAAGAAGAAGGATAGTATTGACCTGATCCAGGAAGCTTCTATGAGGATGAAACTTGCAGAACAAATCAAAGATCACTGGTCCAACATAGAAGCAAGGTTCAAGAAAATTACTGAATCTTCAAAGACAGATCAGCCATCAACAAATGCAATGGTGACTGTACAAGTGGAGCCACAGTTCAAGAGCTCTTATGCTATAGAGCCCCTTCTACATGGAGTCATTCTAGGACCAAGAAAGGAGAAAGGACAAACTTCATGCATTAGGGATGTGGAAGAAGCTACATTACAAAGAAGCTTATCTCCCAAGTCTCCTGCTAAACCAAAAGGCAAAAACATAGCAAGAACTTTCTATCCTGCACCTTATCCAGATGAGCACAAGCTACTTGGACTTCTCATCACAAAAAGCAAGGAAATCAATGATTATGAGATAAGGAAACAAAGGGCAATTGTCTACAGGAATGGACAAGAAATTTGTGTTTGGGCTGGTCACCCAAACTTTGCTGAAGCTAAAGCTGAAGAATCAGAAAGAGCAGCAATGCAAGCTCTTGCAGTTGCTCAATCTCTTGATGAAGAAGAAAGACAGCAAGAAGAAAAAGCCCAAGAGGAAAGGAGTGAAAAGAAGAGTACAAGGCAACCAAAGGCAAGGGCTAGAAGAAACATAACCCTTGAAAATGATGACTCTCAGAGTATTGCATCAGACTCTTCTGTACCTCCAACAATTCCTGATCCATCTTTAAAGTTAGCCTGTGATCCCAAACATCTTGTTAATTATCATGATCAGCCAATTGAGCCAAAGGAAGAGCCAATTGAGCTTGATGAGGCTAATTTTCCTAAATTCCTTTTTGAGATGGATCCAAAGAAGAAATTAAAGCAAAGGGCTGTCAAGGCAAAGCCAGTATTTGTGAGAAAGCCACAACCTCAAAAACCCCCTTCAAATCCAGAGGACTGCATGTACATTGCTGACATCAGGGAAGAATCCAGTTTGCATCTTGATTTAGACAACCTGGTGGAAGTAAGGGGCATTGCAGCTTCTCAGAAGCTACCTGAAAGATTGGTTTTCACATACAAGGGTGGTAGAGAACAAATTTGGCCTCTCTACAGAATTCTAGGAGAAGACTACCAAACACTACTCACAGTGTTTAGATGCTTGAAGAAAGACTTTGGCTTCACCAAAACATCCAAGTCTGAGGTGGTCTCCAAAATATGTCAAATAAAGGCTAGCTGGAACAAGCCTGAGGCTCTTCCCAGGATGCTAAGAGTGCCCTCAACAGGAAAGAAGATCCATCTTCAACCTTTCTGGATGATGGAATTCAAGGACAAGGACAACTGCAGAAGGTTCTTCAGGATGGAAGACCAGCTGGACAAGGCATCTAATCAGACTCTAAGGTTTATGCAATCCATGCTTGGTGATCAAGATGAAGAAGAGAAGATCTTTTACAGAAGGCTACAGGTCCAGATTGAGGAGAACAACTCTAGGAGAGGGAAGAAGACTATGCCCCAAAGAAGACAAAGATGAATTATTTGCTCAGTCTAGAGGAGTACATTTGGGCATCAGTCTTGTAAGTCTTGCATTATTTCTAAAACTTTATGAAGCTCAATACAATTTTTACTTTTATCATGTGTAATATGCCTGAGTGTTTTTGTTATCATCAAGGCTCTTGATTTATGGCTGTTATTCTATCAGTCATAAATTGGGGGAGATTGTTAGGAATATGTTGTTCTTGATGATAATGATAAAAACACTTAGTAGATTTTGTATTAAGTTCTTTTGTAACTGTCAACGGAATGGCATGCTTTGCAGTGTTTCGTTGACAGGAAGCTCATCAACGAAATGAGTGTTGTAGCAATTGCATTGTACAATACTTCACAGTATGATAGGCATTTTGTTGTATGTATCAGATAGGTTTTCTAAGTCATGTTGACTAAGTACTAGATAGGCAAAATAGGTTGGTTAATTGTACATATATTATGCCTTGTAATTTTGCCTAAGTGAAGACATGTCAACGGTATGAAGATTACTCTGTCAACGGTATGGAGTTTACCCATCAACGAAACAAGGGAAACACCATCAACGAAATGGAGAATAAAGCTATCAACGAAACACATCTCCATGCCATCAACGAATCATTATTGCTTTTCTATATAATTGACAAAGTGATAGTGACAGGTTCCTGACAGATCAAAAAGGAGATGTGGAAGTGTACTTTGCATTGGAAACCATTAAAATGGACATGGGGAATAAGGAAACATCCCAGTTTCCAATTGGGCTCTTGGGAGTGATCATAATAAGCATAAAGACAAAAGCAAGGATCTCCAAGGACCACTGGACAAAGGGATGAAAAGCAAACTATTGGCGGTTACTCATTGTACTTTTAGTGTAACCAAAAGTAGGGTTGTAAACTTGGGTTTATATAACCAAGTGTAGCAGTTACTTTAGAAGTAAGAAGAAAAACAAAGAGTTTGTATTAGCTATCTTTGAGAGCATTTTTCTTCTCAACAACCTTGTAACTGAGCAGCTGTGTACATTTGTATCACATATTATTTCCGCAATAAAAACACTTCAGTTGGATCATCAAACAATCCAACTGAATTATTTATATCCTGTGTTTTTATTTATTCAGTTCAGTTTAATTTTATAAAGTATTTTTAAGTTAAAGAAATATCAAGAATTGTATTCAACCCCCCCCTTCTACAATTCTGTTAGGTCATTTGGGATTAACAACTTTAAATATATTTAAATATATTTTTATATAAATAAATAAGATTATTTAGGAAAGTCACGAATTTTTTACATGGAGAATTCTATTCAATATAGAAAACTTATTTATATTTGGTATATTTGGTTTAAATTATCAAAATACACTTTTTAGAATTTAAATATAATCCTATTATAAATAAAATACACTTTTTTAATATTTGATCAAACGATTTTCATTTATCTAGTTAAGATATAATAGTCCTTATTAATTTGGTTGTCACGATCAAAATTTTGGATAAATCGCTATAATGTTATTATATAAAAGAGTTTAATATAATAAGGATATCAAGTACATGCTGATATAAGTATCTTACTAACTGCTTTTACTTTTAGTGTTTCGGTTTTATTTATAGTGTATATAAAATTTTAAAATACATTATTACTTTAAAATTATTAAATAGAATAAAAATTATGTTATGATTATATAAAATTTTATTCTCATATTATTATAGTCTTTATCGATTTGAATTTGTTCTTAATTTATTTTAATACTTTATTGAAAGAAAGATAAAATTTCTATATTTAAAAGAATTAGTGGAAAAATAAATAAATTGGTGCTACAATTATAAAAAAATATTTATTAAAATTTAGATACTCACTTTACTATTTGGGTTCTATCCTGAGTTTTAGAAATTGAATTTTGACGATTTTATAACCATGTGAAACTAATGAAATTATCTTTAATTTAATGATGATTTAATAATTATTATCTAACTTGACCAACCTACTCATAAACCGAAAAGAAAAGATGGTTAAGTATTATATTCAAAATTATTGTTTATGAATATGAAACCCTCAATATTTTAATAATATTTTGATATTAATATAATTATAATTTGGATTAATCAAATTGTTATGTTCCTTCAGAAAAAAATGTTTAAATTTATTCATGTACATGAGTTCTCCTAAGTCTCTTATAACGCAGGGTCCACATGTATCATTGTTATATGATATACATGAGCATTATATTGATAATTTTTAATATTGTAATCGATATAAATTATTATCTGATATTTGGTTTAACAATTATTATCTAACTCGAACTATACATAAATTAAAGAGAAAAGATATTTAAGAATTTTTACATAGAAAAATTTTAAATTATCAAAATACACTTTTTAGTATTTAAATATAATTCTATTATTAATCAGATACACTTTTTAATATTAGATCTAACAATTCTCATCGATCTATTTAAGATCTAACTGTAATAATTAATTTGGTTGTATAGTGGTCGTACACGGACCAGATCGATTTTAATTTTTTCTTAAATTGATTTTAATATTTTATTGAAATAAACATAGAATTTATAAATTTAAAAGAATTAGGAAAAAATTAAATTGGTGCTACAATAGTAATAAAAAAATTATTAAAATTTAGATAATCACTTTACTGTTTGGGCTCTATCTTGAGTTTTAGACAACAGATTTTAACAATTTTACAGCCCACGCGAAGCTAACAAAATTATCTTTAATTTAATGACGGTTTAATAATTATTATCTAATCGGAACTATCCATAAACTAAAGAGAAAATATAATTACGATTTTTTACATAAAGATTTCTATTTAATATAGAAAACCTATTTATAATTTGTTTAAATTAAAAAAAAAAATTATTAAAATTTAGATAATCACTTTACTGTTTGGGCTCTATCTTGAGTTTTAGACAACAGATTTTAACAATTTTATAGCCCACACGAAGCTAATAAAATTATCTTTAATTTAATGATGGTTTAATAATTATTATCTAACTGGAACTATCCATAAACTAAAGAGAAAAGATAATTACGAATTTTTACATAAAGATTTCTATTCAATATAGAAAACCT
This sequence comes from Heracleum sosnowskyi, assembly GCA_030848705.1. Taxonomy (NCBI): domain Eukaryota; kingdom Viridiplantae; phylum Streptophyta; class Magnoliopsida; order Apiales; family Apiaceae; genus Heracleum; species Heracleum sosnowskyi. Next base: position 88,895,615 of record CM061243.1, read on the forward strand.
ATTTATAATTGGTTTAAACTATCAAAATACACCTTTTAGTATTTAAATACTATCCTATTATTAATCAAATACAATTTTTAATATTATATCTAACGATCCTCATCTATTTGAATATTTATAGTTTTATAATCCAACGGATCATATACTTTTGGTAGTACAGTGACCGACCAAAGTTTTGGATAAGATCTCCCTTACACTTATTATACACTTATTATATATAAGGAGTTAATGTGTATGTCATTTGTGCATTCATTTCTCATATGAACACTTCCAATCATGAATTAGCCATGAATTGCTTATAACACATCAGAGTTCTAGGGTTTGAATTACTTAATTTTGAAAAAAAGGAATTAGGTAGAAGATAACATAGTTCTTAAAAGTTGATTTGCCCCTTTTACCCTCAGTCCCGTTACAATTTGACGGACAAACTAACAGAACTGTCGTGGAGTCACTACGCCGACAAGTTTAAAAACAATTAACCACCACTTTGACTTGAATACAAATTTAGCCATTTTCGTGCAAAATATTATTCTTTGAATATGCCCAATGCATTTTAGTCTAAATTTAAATATTCAAAAAAAAAAACACAAAACACATGCCTAATGTATATTGCTAATTACTTACCAAGCAATGAAGTAACTGAGCTTACCCTTGCTAGTAGAGCTATAAATGAATCGAACTTGGACGAACTCAGATGAACTTTTAACGAACTCGAGCAAAATCTTAATGAATCGAACAATGTTTGTTAGGAATATGTTGTTCTTGATGATAAACATAAAACACTTAGTAGAATTTGTGTAAAGTCATTTTGTAGCTGTCAACGAAATGGCATGCTTTGCAGCATTCCGTTGACAGGAAACTCATCAACGAAATGAGTGATGTAGCAATTGCACTGTACAATACTTCTAGTTTGATATGCATTTCATTGTAGATATTGGATAGGTTTTCTAAGTCATGTTGACTAAGTACTAGATAGGCAAAATAGGTTGGTTAATTGTAAATACATCATGCCTTGTAATTTTGCCTAAGTGAAGACCTGTCAACGGAATGAAGATTATCCTATCAACGAAATGAAGTTTACTCATCAACGAAATGAAGAATGAAGCTATCAACGAAACATATCTCCCTGCTATCAACGAATCACTATTACTTTTTGAATAGTTGACAAAGTGATAGTGACAGTTTACTGAACAGATCTAAAGGAGATATGGAAGTGTACTGTGCATTGGAAGCCATCAAAATGGTCACTGGAAATAAGGAAACATTCCAATTTCCAAGAAGGCTCTTGGGAGTGATCATAATAAGCGTGAAGACAAAAGTAAAGATCTCCAAGGACCACTGGACAAAAGGAATGAAAAGCAAGCTACTGATGGTTATTACTAGTGTACATTAGTGTAGCCAGAAATAGTATTGTAAACTTGGGAATGTATATAACCAAGTGTAGCAGTTAAAATAAGAGTAAGAGAAGAAAAACAAAGAGATTGTATTAGCTATCCTTGAGAGCATTTTCTTCTCTACATTCTTGTAACTGAGCAGCTGTGTACTTTTGTATCACAGATTATTTCCGCAATAAAAATCACTTCAGTTGGATCATCAAACAATCCAACTGAAATTATTTATGTGCTTGTGATTTTTACATTAAGTTCAGTTTTTATTTGTAAGTTGTTTTTAAGTTTAAGAAATATCAAGAATTGTATTCAACCCCCCCTTCTACAATTCTGTTAGGTCATTTGGGATTAACAATTGGTATCAGAGTGAGCTTCTAACATACAAGAAGTTTAAAGATCAAGACCAAAACAGTAACCATGGTGAAGAAGGATGCATGTGTAAAGATACCAGTTCTTGATAAGGACAATTACTTTCACTGGAAAGTAAAGATGCATTTACATCTCATGTCTATGGATGAGAGATATGTAGACTGCATTGAGAAAGGTCCACACGTTCCCATGAAGTTTGCATCTAGAGTTGGACTGCCAGATGATGCTCCTGATGTAGAGATTCCAAAACCTGTCTCAGAATGGACTATTGAAGATGTTGCAGAAATCCATAAAGATAAAAGAACCATGAACATTCTGTTTAATGGTTTGGAGCAAGAGATGTTTGACAATGTCATAAACTGTACAACCTCCAAAGAAGTATGGGACACTGTCAGAACTCTCTGTGAAGGAACTGAGCAAGTTAGGGAAAACAAAATGCAGCTCCTTATACAATAATATGAGCATTTTCATTTTAAAGCTGGTGAAACCCTAAATGACACGTTTAGTAGGTTTCAAAAGCTTTTGAATGGATTAAAGTTGTATGGGAGGATCTATCAAACCAAGGATTCAAACCTTAAATTTCTTAGAGCTCTTCCAAAAGAATGGAAGCCTATGACTGTTTCTCTCAGAAACACTCAAGAGTACAAAGACTACACTCTTGAAAGGCTTTATGGAACCTTGAAGACATATGAGTTGGAAATGGAGCAAGATGAAGAAATTGAAAAGGTACAAAAGAAGGGTGGATCTATTGCATTGATTGCATCTGTGAACCAACTGTAAGATGACAATGAAGAAGCTGCAAAGGCCACAACTAGTCGAGCTAGTTGTAGGAGTGATGTTAGCAAGGGTAAAGGCAAGATGACAGAAGAAGAAGAATCAGAACCAGCCAACTTGGATGACTTAGATGAGATTGATGAACACATTGCTTTTCTGTCAAGAAAATTCTCTAAGTTCAAGTTTAAGAGAAACTCAGAAGCAAGGCCACCAAGAAGAGACTTTCAACCCAGCAAAACTAACTGGATTGAAAAGTCTAAGTCTAAATGTTTCAATTGTGGAATGCTTGGTCACTTTGCTGGAGACTGCAGAAAGCCCAAAGTTGAGAAGGGCAACAGGAAATTTGAGCCTGTTGATTATAAAAAGAAATACTTTGAACTTCTCAAGCAAAAAGAAAAGGCTTTCATGTCTCAGGAGTATGATTGGGCTGGTAATGGTGAAGATTCTGATGATGATGTTGAGTATGTCAACTTGGCTCTTATGGCTAACAATCATGAGCAGGAAGCAAGCTCCTCAAGCAACCAGGGAGACAAAAGGAATCTTTGGTACTTGGATAGTGGTTGTTCAAGACACATGACTGGTGATTCTACCCTGCTCACAGAGTTTCAGGAAAGAGCCGGCCCTTGTATTGCTTTTGGAGATGACAGCAAAGGCTACACTAAGGGATATGGCTTGATTTCAAAAGAGAATGTCATCATAGATGAGGTTGCATTGGTGGATGGTCTTAAGCACAATTTGCTTAGTATCAGCCAACTTTGTGACAAAGGATTTTTAGTTACTTTTTCTAGAGAAGCCTGTGTTGTTTCTAAAGGAGGAAACAACAATGTGGTAATGACTGGATTCAGAAGAGGGAATGTGTACATTGCTGACTTTAGTAGCACAAGTCCAGACACCATCACTTGTCTCTTTAGCAAGGCAAGCAAGGATGAAAGTTGGCTATGGCACAAGAAATTGTCTCATTTGAATTTTAAAGTTATGAATGATTTGGTGAGGAAAGATCTTTCTAGAGGAATTCCACAGGTGGAGTTTTCCAAGGATGGTTTGTGTGATGCCTATCAAAAAGGGAAACAAAAGAAGACATCATTCAAAAGCAAGACAGAGTCATCAATTGTCCATCAGCTTGAGTTGCTTCATATGGATCTGTTTGGCCCTGTGAATGTCATGTCTATTTCAAAGAAGAAATATTGTCTTGTGATTGTTGATGATTTTTCTAGATTTACATGGACCTTCTTTTTGCACTCCAAAGATGAGGCAAGTGAAATCATTATCAATCACATCAAGATGGTAAACAATCATCCTGACTTGAAAGTAAGAAGGATTAGGAGTGACAATGGGACAGAATTCAAGAATTCAAGCATGAAGGTGTTCTGTGAAGAAAATGGTATTTTGCATGAGTTTTCAGCAGCAAGGACACCACATCAAAATGGTGTAGTTGAAAGGAAAAACAGAACACTTATTGAAGCTGCAAGGACAATGCTAGATGAATCAAAGTTACCAACTTATTTTTGGGCTGAGGCAGTTAACACAGCTTGCTTCACTCAAAATATTTCTTTGATTAATCAGGCCAAGGGAATGACCCCTTATCAATTACTCAAAAGAAAGAAGTCACTATTGGATTTTCTTCATGTCTTTGGATGCAAGTGCTTTGTTTTGAGTAATCAAGCTGAGCATTTGGGGAAATTTGAAGCAAAGGCAGATGAAGCAATATTTGTGGGATATGCAGCAGGGAAAGCTTACAGAGTCTATAATCTCAGAACCAACATTGTTATGGAATCTGTACATGTTGTTTTTGATGATCTCAAAATTCAAGGTCTCTGTGATGAAGGTTTCCATGAAAGTCTTTCTTTTGAGAATGAGGAAGGAGATCAAGTGAATCATGTTAAGGCTACTGAGAAACAACCTAAAGTTGTTGTATCTAGCACAGATGAAAGCAACAATGAAGATGAAATTGCTGCATTAAGATTGAAAAGAATAGCTGCTAGCAGACCAAATGATCATTTCGTTGACAGTCATGATGGTGGATTCGTTGACAGTCAAAATGAGCGTTTCGTTGACAGCCAAAATGGTCATACCGTTGACAGTCATAGAAATGCTTCTAGAAGTGATCAATTAGGGACAACAAACTCAGGGGGAGTTTCTCAAGGATAAACATCCAATCAAGGCAATCATGATCATGAAGCTACCTCGTCAAGAGCAAATCTACCTCCCTCAAGGAAATGGACTAAAGATCATCCCTTTGAACTTATTATAGGTGATGTTACTTCAAAAGTCCAAACTAGAAGAGCAACTCAAGAGGAATGTCTATATAGCAGCTTTCTGTCTCAAGATGAGCCAAAGAAAGTTGAGGATGCACTTCTAGATCCAGATTGGGTTTTAGCCATGCAAGAGGAGCTAAACCAATTTGAGAGGACCAATGTTTGGAAGCTGGTGCCCAAGCCTAAGGACAGGAGTGTCATAGGCACAAAATGGGTGTTCAGAAACAAGATGGATGAAAATGGCATAGTCACAAGGAACAAAGCTAGATTGGTTGCAAAAGGCTATTCACAGGAAGAAGGAATTGATTTTGATGAAACATTTGCTCCTGTTGCAAGACTAGAAGAAATAAGGATTTTCCTAGCCTATGCAGCCCATGCCAATTTCAAAGTCTATCAAATGGATGTGAAGAGTGCTTTTCTGAATGGGGAATTGGAAGAGGAGGTGTATGTAAGTCAACCTCCTGGTTTTGAAGATGATGATTTTCCAGAATATGTATACTTCCTCCTCAAAGCACTCTATGGTTTGAAACAAGCACCTAGAGCTTGGTATGACACACTTTCACAGTTCCTCCTTGAGAATCACTTCACTAGAGGTACTGTAGATAAAACTCTTTTTCACAGGATTCTGAATGGCTCTACTATACTTGTTCAAATTTATGTAGATGACATAATCTTTGGGTCTATAGATGTGAAACTTTGTCAAAAGTTTGCCAAGCTTATGCAAAGTAAATATGAAATGAGCATGATGGGAGAATTAACTTACTTTCTTGGTCTTCAAGTGAAGCAAGTTAATGAAGGCATTTTCATTAGTCAAACAAAATATATTCATGATTTATTAAAGAAATTTAACTTAATGGAATGCTCTCCTGCCAAAACTCCCATGTCTACTGCCTCCAAACTTGAATTGAATACTAAGGAAAAATCTGTGGACATTTCAAGTTACAGAGGCATGGTAGGCTCACTTCTATATTTAACAGCTAGTAGACCTGATATTATGTTTGCTACATGTCTATGTGCTAGATTTCAGGTTGATCCTAGGGAATCCCATTTAGTTGCTATTAAAAGGATTTTCAGATATCTCAAAGGAACACCAAACCTTGGCATTTGGTATCCTAGAGAATCTGGCTTTGAACTAATTGGTTATTCAGATGCAGATTTTGCAGGATGTAAAATTGACAGGAAAAGCACAACTGGCACCTGTCAATTCTTAGGAAACAAGCTTGTGTCATGGTTCAGCAAGAAACAAAACTCAGTTTCCACCTCCACAACCGAGGCTGAGTATATTGCAGCTGGAAGTTGTTGTGCACAGATTTTATGGATGAAAAATCAACTACTTGATTATGGATTAAGAGTTGAGAAAATTCCTATTTTTTGTGACAACACTAGTGCCATTGCCATTTCTGAGAATCCAGTGCAGCATTCAAGGACCAAGCACATTGACATCAAGTACCATTTCATTAGAGAACATGTTATGAATGGTACTGTGGAGTTACATTTTGTTCCAAGTGAACAACAACTTGCAGACATCTTTACCAAGCCACTTGATGAATCAACATTCTCAAGATTAGTAAGTGAGCTAGGTATGCTAAATTTCTCTTAATTATTTTTGAGATATTTTCAAGTTACAATGTAGCCAGAAATTTGCTATGTTTTTCTGTGAATTAATTTTCTCAGGAAAAAGTGCAATTTTGTCCAAGTCAAAATTTCTATGTCAACGAAACGCACCATTTCGTTGACAGTCCTAGCATTTTTCTGGGTGTTTCGTTGATAGTTCTTTTATATCAACGAAATGCAGCTTTATCAACGAAATAGACGGGACTTTAACCGCCCAATCCTGATTCGTTGATTTAGCGCAGTTAATCTGAACCGTTGAACTTTGACACGTCTTTTACCACGATCTATGCATACACCCCTGTAAGTATAAATCATGGTAATACTTTAAAAGTAACGGTTATATTTTTTTTTGGCCAATCCAGTAATTTACATTGATTATTGGACTTAATTTCTGAGAATTTTTGGGGGAGTATTTAAGAAATTCTATTTTCTTTAATTCCTTTTTACCTGTTCTCAAAAATTCCAAAGGCTTTTCTTTCTTCTTCTCTCTAACAAGCAATTCAGTTCGAAGCTTTTTCTCACTCAACAATGGCACCCATAGTCAAGCTTGTGTCTGCTGGAGGGTTTATCTATGAGAAAAACAACTCCATCCCCTTTGTTGTCAAGGAAAGCCCGAACAACATCTTTTTCAAGATGATGGACTTCATGCAGAATTGCAAGTTGAGCTATGCAATGTTTCACTCTACACCACTCTACAATGAGATAATCGAGGAGATTTGGACCTCATGTGAGTATAGTGGGACAAATTGCACTTTGCAATTCACCATCCAAGGTAATGAGTATATAATTAATTCTGATGTATTGCAAGCATGTTTACATATTCCTGAAAATAACTGTAATGCTTTGCCTACATACACTGAAATTGTTAACATGCTAAATTCTATAAACTACTCATTGCCTTCTGATAATTTGGGTAAGAGTATTAGGAGAGGTTTGGTTAGAGAATACAGTTACTTAGCTGATGCATTCATTAAAGTCTTTTCTGGAAAGATTAGTAATTTTGATGCATTAACTAATTCTATGTTGATTCTCTTAACCATGCTTCTAACTGATAGATATTATAACTTTAGCACCCAACTCTTGTATGAAATTGGTGCTAAGTTGGGTGATAAGGCAAATAGGAAAAAGAATATCTATTATGCTAGGTTTCTGATGATGTTGTCTAACCATGTTAGTCCAACACCATTAGTTATCTCTAACCCGGTTTCCAGGTTTGAGTGTTTTGTGCAAGAGAAGATGGTTTTGACAGATATCCCGAGACTTAACCACAATGGTGATGTCCCAGTAGTGTATCTGCCCATCATTGAGGTAATTTCTTCTAACCCTGTTAGTGTAGTTGCTACCTCTATTGTTACACCTTCCAATGTTGCTATGGAGTCTGTAGCTGTGTCCCAACAGGCTCCTGCCCAAGCAGCAAAACCTAAATCTAAGAAATCCTCAAAGCCAACCTCAGGTGCTTCTCAAAAGGCACCTGTTGCAAAAACTACTTCACAACCTAAGGGGAGTGATTCTGGAGCTGTAAGAGGTGAGGGAAGGGGTGAACATCAAAGAAACCCCAAGAATAAGGAAGGAAAGGAAAGTGTGTCCCAGCCAAGCCCCATTGTGTCTTCCCAACAAGGCACAATGAGTAACATGGATTTAAACACAAGTCTAGTTGCATCCTCCCAAAAGGATGTGATTATTGAAACAAGCTCTCCTCCAAGAGCACACTCCAAGAGGGTAAGGGACACTTCAAGCCCACAGTCTACGTTTTCCCAATACCAAAGGAGAGTAAAACAAAAATCCAAGGGTACACAGGGTGCACACACTCTGGAAGCAACACTTCCAGTTTCACAAATTCAGTTTGATGTAACCCCTATTATTACTCTGGGGTTACAGTCCCACTCTCTAAACATCAACCTTGAACTATCTCCATCAAATTCACCAACTCAGTCTTTAGATGTGGACATGATCCATTCATCTATTCCTGATTCTCCAACTCTTATCTTGGAGAAGCCCCACTCTGAAGCTGGTGGCCATCACTTGTTAAGTGATTTGTTGGGCCATCAACCAACTTTTTCTGAAGTTGCAAGAGGATCTGTGGACCAATCTCTAAAATCAATCACCACAGATTCTACTGTAATTTCACTTTCTCAAAGTACTTTATTGACTTCATCAACGAAACAGTCTCTTTCGTTGACAAGTGTTTCTCCATCAACGGTATCCATACCGTTGACAGTTCAAGCTACCATTCCGTTGATAGGTCATTCTACACCCCTTATTGCAAATCAAGTTGTTTCCACAACTAGTGTAGATGACCTGGTGTGTTAATCCCAAATGACCTAACAGAATTGTAGAAGGGGGGGGGGGGGGGGTTGAATACAATTCTTGATATTTCTTAAACTTAAAAACAACTTACAAATAAAACTGAACTTAAAGTAAAAATCACAAGCACATAAATAATTTCAGTTGGATTGTTTGATGATCCAACTGAAGTGATTTTTATTGCGGAAATAATCTGTGATACAAAATGTACACAGCTGCTCAGTTACAAGAATGTAGAGAAGTATGCTCTCAAATATAGCTAATACAATCTATTTGTTTTTCTTCTCTCACTCTTATTTTAACTGCTACACTTGGTTATATATATTCCCAAGTTTACAAAGCTATTTTTGGCTACACTAATGTACACTAGTAATAACCATCAGTAGCTTGCTTTTCATTCCTTTTGTCCAGTGGTCCTTGGAGATCTTTACTTTTGTCTTCACGCTTATTATGATCACTCCCAAGAGCCTTCTTGGAAATTGGAATGTTTCCTTATTTCCAGTGACCATTTTGATGGCTTCCAATGCACAGTACACTTCCATATCTCCTTTAGATCTGTTCAGTAAACTGTCACTATCACTTTGTCAACTATTCAAAAAGTAATAGTGATTCGTTGATAGCAGGGAGATATGTTTCGTTGATAGCTTCATTCTTCATTTCGTTGATGAGTAAACTTCATTTCGTTGATAGGATAATCTTCATTTCGTTGATGAGTAAACTCTATACCGTTGATAGGATAATCTTCATTCCGTTGACAGGTCTTCACTTAGGCAGAATTACATGGCATGATATATTTACAATTCACCAACCTATTGTGCCTATCTAGTACTTAGTCAACATGACTTAGAAAAACCTATCTAATACATACAACAAATTGCATATCAAACTGTGAAGTATTGTACAGTACAATTGCTACATCACTCATTTCGTTGATGAGCTTCCTGTCAAAGAAACACTGCAAAGCATGCCATTTCGTTGACAGTTACAAAATGACTTAATACAAAATCTACTAAGTGTTTTTATAATTATCATCAAGAACAACATATTCCTAACAATCTCCCCCAATTTATGACTGATAAAATAACAGCCATAAATCAAGATCCTTGATGATAACAAAAACACTCAGACATATTACACATGATAAAAGTAGAAATTGCATTGAGATTCATTGAATTTAATTGAAATGCAAAGTAGAAAATCTTACAAAACAAGTGCACAGAGTTGCTCATCTAGACTGAGTAGATTTTTCATCTTTGCCTCTGTGGTCTTGTTTTCTTCCCTTTTCTTGCATTGTTTTCCTCAATTTGAGCTTGAAGTCTTCTATAGAAAATCTTCTCTTCTTCATCTTGATTCCCCAACTTGGATTGCATTAACCTTAGAGTTTCATTGGAAGCCTTCTCCAGTTGGTCTTCTATTCTGAAGAATCTTCTACAGTTGTCCTTATCTCTGAATTCCATCATCCAAAAAGGTTGGAGATGAATTATCTTTCCTGTTTGAGGGACCTTCAATACTCTGGAAAGTGCACCAGGCTTGTTCCAGCTAGCTTTGATTTGGCAAATCTTTGAGACAACCTCAGACTTGGCTGTTTTGGTAAAACCAAAATCTTTCTTCAAACATTTAAACACAGATAGCAGTGTCTGATAGTCCTCCTAGAATTCTGTGTAGAGGCCAAACCTGTTCTCTCCCACCCTTGTAGACAAATACCAATCTCTCTGGTAGTTTGTAAGAAGCTGCTATTCCTCCCACTTCAACCAGGTCATCAAGATTGATATGAATGTCAGACTCCTCCCTGATATCAACAATGTAGATGAAGTCTTTTGGGTTGGTAGGGGGTTTCTCAGCTTGTGGTCTCCTTACCAGAATTGGCTTAGCCTTGGTAGCCCTTTGCTTAGATTTCTTCTTTGGATCCATTTCAAAGAGGAATTTTGGAAAGTTGGCCTCATCAAACTCAATTGGCTCTTCCTTTGGCTCAATTAGCTGATCATGGAAATTTACAGGATGATTAGGATCACAGGCTAACTTTACCTCTGAAACTGGATCAGGAATTGTTGGAGGTGCAATTGGTACAGAAGAGTCTGATGCAATGCTCTGAGAGTCATCATTCTCAAAGGCTATGTTTCTCCTAGCTCTTGCCTTTGGTTGCCTTGTGCTCTTCTTTGCACTCCTTTCCTCTCTTGCTTTTTCTTCTAGCTGTATTTCTTCTTCATCAAGAGACTGAGCAACAGCAAGGGCTTGCATTGCTGCTCTTTCTGACTCTTCAGCTTTAGCTTCAGCAAAGTTTGGGTGACCAGCCCAAACACAGATTTCTTGTCCATTCCTGTAGACAATTGCCCTTTGCTTCCTCATCTCATAATCATTGCTTTCCTTGCTTTTTGTGATAAGTAGACCAAGAAGCTTGAGCTCATCTGGATAAGGTGCAGGATAGAAAGTCCTTGCTATATTTTTGCCCTTTGGTTTAGCAGGGGACTTGGGAGATAAGCTTCTTTGGAGTGTAGCTTGTTCCACATCCCTAATGCATGAAGTTTGTCCTTTTTCCTTCCTTGGACCTTGAGTGACTCCATGTAGAAGGGGCTCTACCTGATAGAAATAATTGGTCTGTGGCTCCCATTCCGTTGACACTAGAACCATGGCATTCGTTGATGGTTGATCCGTTGATGGATTTGAGTCCTTTGTAGTTCCAGCAATTTTCTTGACCCTTGCTTCTATGTTGGACCAATGGTCTTTGATTTGTTCTGCAAGTCTCATCCTCATAGAAGCTTCCTGTATTAGGTCAATACCATCCTTTTGCTTCTTTCCAAGCTCCCCCATTGCTAGTGGCTCATTTGGTAAGGAAATGGCTGAGACCATAACCTTTGTGATTTGAATGTCTAGCTCCTTAGATTTCTCCCCCTTTTTGTTATCATCAAAAGAGATGACTGGGAGTCCTTGAGCTGCCACTAGTTGGGTGAGTAGCTGAGTTTGCTTCTCCTGTTCCTTCTGCATGTGAGAAAGTGTAGCCTCAACTTTGTCCACTCTAGAGGAGAGAGTTTTCAAAGATGAGGACACTTCAGGTTCTTTGGTGAAAACCCTTGACATCTTGGAGACAGTGTGAAGAGGAAGCTTTTCATCTAGCCTCCTGTCAGTAGCATCCCTAAGGTTGCTAATTGAATCCTTGATTTCTGTAGCCTCAATCCTTGTCTGCAACATTTGTAGCCTTTGAATTTCCAGAGAATCCATTATGGCCTTGTAGAATTTCTTGTCCCTTGCTTCTGCAGACTCATGAGATAGATATGCCTCATTGTACTGCCTTGTGATAGCAGCATCCAAGTTGCATCTACCATGCATATCCTGAGAAAGCCAGTTTGGTGTAGGAGGCACCACAGAAGTCCCAGTCTGTGTAGTAGTGGCCACCTGTAGATTGTCACCAAAGCTGTCCTCATCATCAGAAAAATTAAAGTCTCCACTTGCTGCAGCTGCTGGAGATAGATTGGTCAGGGCATCCTTTGCTCTTTGCATTGATGCAGTAGTATGAATTAAGTTGAGTGACCTTTCTGCCTCCACATTGCCCTGTTGAGCCATAACTTGATAGGCTGACACAGGATGAGTAAAGGTCTCAGGATCCAGGGAAATACTATCCAGAGTTTGTTGATAATGCTCTTGGAAGGTAAGTTCCCTTTCTCCCTCACTGACCCCCATTAACTCACTAGCAATGGCTGCTTCCTTCCTTATCACTCCTGTAGTCCCTTCTCTCTCTCCACTATTTTCTTGCATCATGGGCTCCCCATGGCTCACACCTCTCACACCCTCACCTTCACCTACTAAGGTGGTACTCTCAATCTCTCCTTTTGCCTGGCTGGAAGAAATAGCCAGCCTCTCACTCTCAGTCTCTCCTTTTGCCTGGCTGCAAGCCAGCCTCTCAATTTTACTCCCTCTCAAACCTAAAAGTGTCTCAACTACCACCAGGTCATCTACACTAGTTGTGGAAATAACTTGATTTTCAATAAGGGGTGTAGAATGACCTATCAACGAAATGGTAGTTTGAACTGTCAACGGCATGAATACCGTTGATGGAGAAACACTTGTCAACGAAAGAGGCTGTTTCGTTGATGAAGTCAATAAAGCACTTTGAGAAAGTGAAATTACAGTAGAATCTGTGGTGATTGATTTTAGAGATTGGTCCACAGATCCTCTTGCAACTTCAGAAAAAGTTGGTTGATGGCCCAACAAATCACTTAACAAGTGATGACCACCAGCTTCAGAGTGGGGCTTCTCCAAGATTAGAGTTGGAGAATCAGGAATAGATGAATGGATCATGTCCACATCTAAAGATTGAGTTGGTGAATTTGATGGAGATAGTTCAAGGTTGATGTTTAGAGAATGGGACTGCAACCCCAGAGTAATGATAGGGGTTACATCAAACTGAATTTGTGAAACTGGAAGTGTTGCTTCCAGAGTGTGTGCACCCTGTGTACCCTTGGATTTTTGTTTCACTCTCCTTTGGTATTGGGAAAATATAGACTGTGGGCTTGAAGTGTCCCTTACCCTTTTGGAGTGTGCTCTTGGAGGAGAGCTTGTTTCAATAATCACATCCTTTTGGGAGGATGCAACTAGACTTGTGTTTAAATCCATGTTACTCATTGTGCCTTGTTGGGAAGACACAATGGGGCTTGGCTGGATTTCACTCTGCTTTCCTTCCTTATTCTTAGGGTTTCCTTGATTTTCACCCCTTCCCTCACCTCTTACAACTCCTGAATCACTCCCCTTTGGTTGTGAAGTAGTTTTTGCAACAGGTGCCTTTTGAGAAGCACCTGAGGTTGGCTTTGAGGATTTCTTTGATTTAGGTTTTGCTGCTTGGGCAGGAGCCTGTTGGGACACAACTACAGACTCCATAACAACATTGGTGGGTGAAATAATAGAAGTAGCAACTATACTAACAGGGTTAGAAGAAGTTACCTCAATGATGGGCAAATACACCATGGGGACATCACCATTGTGGTTAAGTCTCAGTATATCTGTCAGAACCCTTTTCTCTTGTACAAAATACTCAAACTTGGAAACAGGGTTAGAGATAACTAATGGTGTTGGACTAACATGATTAGCCAACATCATCAGAAACCTAGCATAATAGATATTCTTTTTCCTATTAGCCTTATCACCCAACTTAGCACCAATTTCATACATAAGTTGGGTGCTAACGTTGTAATATCTATCAGTTAGGAGCATGGTAAATAGAATTAACATAGAATTGGTCAATGCATCAAAATTGCTAATCTTACCAGAAAATACCTTGATAAATGCATCAGCTAAATAACTATATTCTCTAACCAATCCTCTCCTAATTATTCTACCCAGATTATCAGTAGGCAAAGAGTAGTTTATGGAGTTTAGCAAGTTAACCATTTCAGTATTTGTAGGCAAAGCATTACAGTTATTTTCAGGAATATGTAGACATGCTTGCAATACATCAGAATTAACTATGTACTCTTTACCTTGGATGGTGAATTGTAGTGTGCAGTTTGTTCCATTATACTCACATGAGGTCCAAATCTCCTCGATTATCTCATTATAGAGAGGAGTTGAGTGAAACATTGCATAGCTCAACTTGCAGTTCTTCATGAAGTCCATCATCTTGAAAAAGATATTGTTTGGACTTTCCTTGACAACAAATGGAATTGAGTTGTTCTTTTCATAAATGAACCCTCCTGCTGACATAAGCTTGACTATGGGTGCCATTGTTGTGTGAAGAAAAGCTTCGAACTGAATTGCTTGTTAGAGAGAAGAAGAGAGAAAAGCCTTTGGAATTTTTGAGAACAGGTAAAAAAGAAATTAAGGAAAATAGAATTTCTTAAATACTCCCCCAAAAATTCTCAGAAAATGAGTCTAATAATAAATGTAAATTACTGGATTGGCTTAAAAAAAATATAACCGTTACTCTTAAAATATTACCATGATTTATACTTACAGGGGTGTATGCATAGATCGTGGTAAAAGACGTGTCAAATCTCAACGGTTCAGATTAAAAGCGCTATATCAACGAATCAGATTTGGGTGTTTAAGGTCCCGTCTATTTCGTTGATAAAGCTGCGTTTCGTTGATATAAAAGAGCTATCAACGAAACACTCAGAAAAATGCTAAGATTGTCAACGAAATGGTGCGTTTCGTTGACATAGTAATTTTGACTTAGACAAAATTTCACTTTTTCCTGAGAAAATTAATTCACAGAAAAACATAGCAAATTTCTGGCTACATTGTAACTTGCAAATATCTCAAAAATAATTAAGAGAAATTTAGCATACCTAGCTCACTTACTAATCTTGAGAATGTTGATTCATCAAGTGGCTTGGTAAAGATGTCTACATGTTGTTGTTCACTTGGAACAAAATGTAACTCCACAGTACCATTCATAACATGTTCTCTAATGAAATGGTACTTGATGTCAATGTGCTTGGTCCTTGAGTGCTGCACTGGATTTTCAGTAATGGCAATGGCACTAGTGTTGTCACAGAAAATAGGAATTTTCTCAACTCTTATTCCATAATCAAGTAGTTGATTTTTCATCCATAAAATCTGTGCACAACAACTTCCAGCTGCAATATACTCAGCCTCAGTTGTGGAGGTAGAAACTGAGTTTTGTTTCTTGCTGAACCATGAGACAAGCTTGTTTCCTAAGAATTGACAGGTGCCTGTTGTGCTTTTCCTGTCAATTTTACATCCTGCAAAATCTGCATCTGAATAACCAATTAGTTCAAAGCCAGATTCTCTAGGATACCAAATGCCAAGGTTTGGTGTTCCTTTGAGATATCTGAAAATTCTTTTAATAGCAACTAAATGGGATTCCCTAGGATCAGCTTGAAATCTAGCACATAGACATGTAGCAAACATAATATCAGGTCTACTAGCTGTTAAATATAAAAGTGAGCCTACCATGCCTCTATAACCTGAAATGTCCACAGATTTTTCCTTTGTATTCAATTCAAGTTTGGTGGCAGTAGGCATGTGAGTTTTGGCAGGAGAGCATTCCATTAAGTTAAACTTCTTTAATAAATCATGAATATATTTTGTTTGACTAATGAAAATGCCTTCATTAACTTGCTTCACTTGAAGACCAAGAAAGTAAGTTAATTCTCCCATCATGCTCATTTCATGTTTACTTTGCATAAGCTTGGCAAACTTTTGACAAAGTTTCACATCTGTAGACCCAAAGATTATGTCATCTACATAAATTTGAACAAGTATAGTAGAGCCATTCACAACCCTGTGAAAAAGAGTTTTATCTACAGTACCTCTTGTGAAGTGATTCTTAAGGAGGAACTGTGAAAGTGTGTCATACCAGGCTCTAGGTGCTTGTTTCAAACCATAGAGTGCTTTGAGGAGGAAGTATACATATTCTGGAAAATCATCATCTTCAAAACCAGGAGGTTGACTTACATACACCTCCTCTTCCAATTCCCCATTCAGAAAGGCACTCTTCACATCCATTTGATAGACTTTGAAATTGGCATGGGCTGCATAGGCTAGGAAAATCCTTATTGCTTCTAGTCTAGCAACAGGAGCAAAGGTTTCATCAAAATCAATTCCTTCTTCCTGTGAATAGCCTTTTGCAACCAATCTAGCTTTGTTCCTTGTGACTATGCCATTTTCATCCATCTTGTTTCTGAACACCCATTTTGTGCCTATGACACTCCTGTCCTTAGGCTTGGGCACCAGTTTCCAAACATTGTTCCTCTCAAATTGGTTTAGCTCCTCTTGCATAGCTAAAACCCAATTTGGATCTAGAAGTGCATCCTCAACTTTCTTTGGCTCATCTTGAGACAGAAAGCTGCTATATAGACATTTTTCTTGAGTTGCTCTTCTAGTTTGGACTTTTGAAGTAACATCACCTATAATAAGTTCAAAGGGATGATCTTTAGTCCATTTCCTTGAGGGAGGTAGATTTGCTCTTGAAGAGGTAGCTTCATGATCATGATTGCCTTGATTGGATATTTGTCCTTGAGAAACTCCCCCTGAGTTTGTTGTCCCTAAATGATCACTTCTAGAAGCATTTCTATGACTGTCAACGGTATGACCATTTTGGCTGTCAACGAAACGCTCATTTTGACTGTCAACGAATCCACCATCATGACTGTCAACGAAATGACCATTTGGTCTGCTAACAGCTATTCTTTTCAACCTTAATGCAGCAATTTCATCTTCACTGCTGCTTTCATCTGTGCTAGATACAACAACTTTAGGCTGTTTCTCAGTAGCCTTAACATGATTCACTTGATCTCCTTCCTCATTCTCAAAAGAAAGACTTTCATGAAAACCTTCATCACAGAGACCTTGAATTTTGAGATCATCAAAAACAACATGTACAGATTCTATAACAATGTTGGTTCTGAGATTATAGACTCTGTAAGCTTTCCCTGCTGCATATCCCACAAATATTGCTTCATCTGCCTTTGCTTCAAATTTCCCCAAATGCTCAGCTTGATTTCTCAGAACAAAGCACTTGCATCCAAAGACATGAAGAAAATCCAATAGTGGCTTCTTTCTTTTGAGTAGTTGATAAGGGGTCATACCTTTGGCCTGATTAATCAAAGAAATATTTTGAGTGAAGCAGGCTGTGTTAACTGCCTCAGCCCAAAAATAAGTTGGT